>JAPFRF010000010.1:55082487-56341237 GCA_029282475.1 Phrynocephalus forsythii
TCGACTGTTGAAGTGTTCAGTTTTGGAGATGAGTTTGGTTCTTTCAAAGTCAATTTCATGACCTGTTGTTTTTATGTGCTGGAAGAGAGAGGAAGATTTTTCTTCTTTTTGACTGCGTTCTTGTGTTCTGCGATGCGTGCGCTTATTCTCCTGTTTGTTTGTCCGATGTATGTGGCTGTCTCGTTTATTCATGTTGTTTGGGTGTTTCTCTATTTCAATGGCTTCCATGATTATTCGACTGTTGAAGTGTTCAGTTTTGGAGATGAGTTTGGTTCTTTCAAAGTCAATTTCATGACCTGTTGTTTTTATGTGCTGGAAGAGAGAGGAAGATTTTCTTCTTTTTTTTGACTGCGTTCTTGTGTTCTGCGATGCGTGCGCTTATTCTCCTGTTTGTTTGTCCGATGTATGTGGCTGTCTCGTTTATTCATGTTGTTTGGGTGTTTCTCTATTTCAATGGCTTCCATGATTATTCGACTGTTGAAGTGTTCAGTTTTGGAGATGAGTTTGGTTCTTTCAAAGTCAATTTCATGACCTGTTGTTTTTATGTGCTGGAAGAGAGAGGAAGATTTTTCTTCTTTTTTGACTGCGTTCTTGTGTTCTGCGATGCGTGCGCTTATTCTCCTGTTTGTTTGTCCGATGTATGTGGCTGTCTCGTTTATTCATGTTGTTTGGGTGTTTCTCTATTTCAATGGCTTCCATGATTATTCGACTGTTGAAGTGTTCAGTTTTGGAGATGAGTTTGGTTCTTTCAAAGTCAATTTCATGACCTGTTGTTTTTATGTGCTGGAAGAGAGAGGAAGATTTTTCTTCTTTTTGACTGCGTTCTTGTGTTCTGCGATGCGTGCGCTTATTCTCCTGTTTGTTTGTCCGATGTATGTGGCTGTCTCGTTTATTCATGTTGTTTGGGTGTTTCTCTATTTCAATGGCTTCCATGATTATTCGACTGTTGAAGTGTTCAGTTTTGGAGATGAGTTTGGTTCTTTCAAAGTCAATTTCATGACCTGTTGTTTTTATGTGCTGGAAGAGAGAGGAAGATTTTTCTTCTTTTTTGACTGCGTTCTTGTGTTCTGCGATGCGTGCGCTTATTCTCCTGTTTGTTTGTCCGATGTATGTGGCTGTCTCGTTTATTCATGTTGTTTGGGTGTTTCTCTATTTCAATGGCTTCCATGATTATTCGACTGTTGAAGTGTTCAGTTTTGGAGATGAGTTTGGTTCTTTCAAAGTCAATTTCATGACCTGTTGTTTTTATGTGCTGGAAGAGAGAGGAAGATTTTTCTTCTTTTTTGACTGCGTTCTTGTGTTCTGCGATGCGTGCGCTTATTCTCCTGTTTGTTTGTCCGATGTATGTGGCTGTCTCGTTTATTCATGTTGTTTGGGTGTTTCTCTATTTCAATGGCTTCCATGATTATTCGACTGTTGAAGTGTTCAGTTTTGGAGATGAGTTTGGTTCTTTCAAAGTCAATTTCATGACCTGTTGTTTTTATGTGCTGGAAGAGAGAGGAAGATTTTCTTCTTTTTGACTGCGTTCTTGTGTTCTGCGATGCGTGCGCTTATTCTCCTGTTTGTTTGTCCGATGTATGTGGCTGTCTCGTTTATTCATGTTGTTTGGGTGTTTCTCTATTTCAATGGCTTCCATGATTATTCGACTGTTGAAGTGTTCAGTTTTGGAGATGAGTTTGGTTCTTTCAAAGTCAATTTCATGACCTGTTGTTTTTATGTGCTGGAAGAGAGAGGAAAATTTTTCTTCTTTTTTGACTGCGTTCTTGTGTTCTGTGATGCGTGCGCTTATTCTCCTGTTTGTTTGTCCGATGTATGTGGCTGTCTCGTTTATTCATGTTGTTTGGGTGTTTCTCTATTTCAATGGCTTCCATGATTATTCGACTGTTGAAGTGTTCAGTTTTGGAGATGAGTTTGGTTCTTTCAAAGTCAATTTCATGACCTGTTGTTTTTATGTGCTGGAAGAGAGAGGAAGATTTTTCTTCTTTTTTGACTGCGTTCTTGTGTTCTGCGATGCGTGCGCTTATTCTCCTGTTTGTTTGTCCGATGTATGTGGCTGTCTCGTTTATTCATGTTGTTTGGGTGTTTCTCTATTTCAATGGCTTCCATGATTATTCGACTGTTGAAGTGTTCAGTTTTGGAGATGAGTTTGGTTCTTTCAAAGTCAATTTCATGACCTGTTGTTTTTATGTGCTGGAAGAGAGAGGAAGATTTTTCTTCTTTTTTGACTGCGTTCTTGTGTTCTGCGATGCGTGCGCTTATTCTCCTGTTTGTTTGTCCGATGTATGTGGCTGTCTCGTTTATTCATGTTGTTTGGGTGTTTCTCTATTTCAATGGCTTCCATGATTATTCGACTGTTGAAGTGTTCAGTTTTGGAGATGAGTTTGGTTCTTTCAAAGTCAATTTCATGACCTGTTGTTTTTATGTGCTGGAAGAGAGAGGAAGATTTTTCTTCTTTTTGACTGCGTTCTTGTGTTCTGCGATGCGTGCGCTTATTCTCCTGTTTGTTTGTCCGATGTATGTGGCTGTCTCGTTTATTCATGTTGTTTGGGTGTTTCTCTATTTCAATGGCTTCCATGATTATTCGACTGTTGAAGTGTTCAGTTTTGGAGATGAGTTTGGTTCTTTCAAAGTCAATTTCATGACCTGTTGTTTTTATGTGCTGGAAGAGAGAGGAAGATTTTTCTTCTTTTTTGACTGCGTTCTTGTGTTCTGCGATGCGTGCGCTTATTCTCCTGTTTGTTTGTCCGATGTATGTGGCTGTCTCGTTTATTCATGTTGTTTGGGTGTTTCTCTATTTCAATGGCTTCCATGATTATTCGACTGTTGAAGTGTTCAGTTTTGGAGATGAGTTTGGTTCTTTCAAAGTCATCGCAGAACACAAGAACGCAGTCAAAAAAAAAGAAGAAAAATCTTCCTCTCTCTTCCAGCACATAAAAACAACAGGTCATGAAATTGACTTTGAAAGAACCAAACTCATCTCCAAAACTGAACACTTCAACAGTCGAATAATCATGGAAGCCATTGAAATAGAGAAACACCCAAACAACATGAATAAACGAGATGACACCTCCCGCTTGCCTGACATCTGGAAACTAGCCCTGGTCAACAGACGAGCCTCTGTCACAAAGACTGACACCAGGTCCAAAAGGACACAAGATGCCACCACCTTCCATCCACACCAAACACAAACCCAGACCCTTCCCACAGATGAAACGAAACCACCATCCAATAACAAAACCACGACTGCACCATCTACTGCGGCACCCCACTCCAGTCACCACATGGAGCACACTCACACACCCCAAAAAACATTGGGAGACCACAGACACGTAGCCAGACCAAAATGAATTCACAAGACACAGGACCCCACTCCACCAAAGCCCAGGATACTGCCAGAACCTACCAGCCATCTAACCCACCAGCATGTAAACAGCCATCTAAACAGCCATCAGCAGTTAATCCCTTTAACGATCGCCTCAGCCACACAGCAGATCACAAAAGAACAAAGGAACAAAGGAACCTGCAATCAGCAACAGAGCAAGCAAACCACACCCCCAGCAGTATTTATAGAAGGACTTCAACTGAGACCACACTTTGCTTCAAGAAGAAAGAAGCCAGAACACCAGCCTGAAGATGACGAGTGAGACCTCGTCGAAACGTCGCCAAAACAACCAGATTTCTACACGGGAAGAAACCCGAATCCACCCTAACATGCATACCTATACCCGTGAAAATCTACGAAAACATATATATATATATATATATATATATATATATATATATATATATATATATAGTTGACTCATAATTATATTTTTCTTCTGTTTTAAACAATTTCTGTGACACAAAGGGAACCCATTTTATAAGCATTTTATACAGTAAATGCTTATATTCTTGCCAATACTGTAAATATGTCCTGTACAATCAGAGATTAGTAGATTTCCTCTAAGACCCTCCAACCAATTGCAGTGAAATTAGGATTTCTTGAGGGGCGGGGGGGGGTTGAGGTCATTTTTTTCTGTGTTAACTTCTTTTGAAAAATAAAAATGCAGAGACTCCTAAGATTTTATCAGAACAGGGCCTAGCATGCCTTACGTTCTTGGCTCGGTCAGTATACACATACATACTACACTCCTTAGAGATGCAGTTCTAACTTGGCAGAGGCCCATGCAGTCTGACATCTGTGTATGTTTACTGAAAGGTAAATTCCAGTGATCATGAGGCCTACAATAATTAAGGGTATGTATGCTTATAGCGTTGGGAGAATTTCAAATAAACACCTGCAGAATTATTTCTAGAGCATTTGGGGGTCCACTCTACTATGCAGTGATGATACAATTGTTGACAAATGTTACATCCCATCACTTTTTTCCCTACCACATGCACCTGTGTAATCCACATATGCAGCTGTGTGCCTATCAAATGTTCTGGAGGTGCATCTTAAAAAATAATTATCATAATGAGTTAAATGGCCATTGAATTAAATCTATTATACCAAATTGTAATTCCAGTTTTGTTTCTTCTGTGGACTTTCTGCATAACACTAGGCAAATCAGTTTTTTTTCAAAAGTGCAAGTTAGAGGGACCTCCTGATAGAGCTCTTGAAAAAGTAAATTACATAAGCATAATGAAATGTTCAATATAATTATGATAGGAATTGCAAGTTATTAATAACAGTAACATAAAAATTTGCTTTCTCTCCATCTGACACATTTGGCGTCTTATGCAAGCTAAATTTCTCCTCTAGCAGGTGAGGACTTTATTTTATCCATCAGTTACAGGCATAGTGTACTTTTCAAAGAGATTTAGGTTCCCTTAGAAAGCAGTATTAGTTGAAGTAGATGACGACAACCTTGCTTTCCAAAGTTCCTTGAAATGAAACACAGGATGCTGGGATTCAACTTTAACACTGGATGTTGACCAACAGTTCCATCCTAGTATCTTCTGTGATGCTACAAGATGCCTTATACCAGGGGTGCCCAAACTTTTTGTAAGGAGGGCCAGATTTGGTGGCTGAGAATGTGTCAGGGGCCGCTTGCTCCCCGACCCTGCTACCCCACTGCAAGCCCCACCCACTTTCTTTTAAAAAAACATGGGGTGAAGGAGGGGGAGGGAGGGGTGGGCCAGCCAGCCGCGGGCCACTCAGAATGGCCTGGCGGGCCGGATTTGGCCCCCGGGCCGGACTTTGGGCAGGCCTGCCTTATACTAAGTATACTCAACTGTGCATTGCAGCACTCATAAAAATATTGGTTCTCCAATGCTACTCTGTGTATGAAGTCAGTCCAACCCAGTACAAAAACAAATTCCTTGACCATCTTTCTGTAATGTGCCTTAGAAACTCTGGAACAAAACCAGTGGTTCCTCCAGTTCTCTTTTTTCATTTTTCCGCATGAGGTAAACACTGTGGCTTCTCCTTGGAGAAAACTTGAGTCCTCTTCCTCCTTGCTTTTCTTTTTGAGATCCCAAGCTGCATCTGCCTTTTCTGTGTTGCCCTTCCTTCTATACCTCCTTTCCTTCTGTTAATGTCATTTCTCATTCTCTCTCACTCTTATGTGTCTTGCTTATTTCATATGCAATAGTTTTCTCGGTCTCTTCACTTGGGCACCCTTCATACTGCTCCTCTATTGGCAAGGTTTCTATCTGGCATCTTTCCTCCTCTATCAATAAGGTTTCCAGATTTCCCCCCTTTTCTGCTGCTTTTTTTCTGCTGCTTTTTTGGTTTCTTGGGTTCGTTGTGTCTGACCCTTTTCATTGCCCCTTTTCTTTGTACAAAATAGCAGACAGCAGGTGTAGGTGACCTGCTCATGTAGTGGTACAAAACCCAAGAGTCTATGTATAGCCAAGAATTAGTAATCACAGACCATTAGACATTCTTATGTAGAGGTCCTAGGAGTCAATCTATGCTAGGCTTTCGTCCATGATACATACTACAACTTCTGGCTTAGTAGCCAACCAGTCATCTTTAGCCAATTTCTGACTGTTTACTCTGGTATTCTGCAGACCACTTTGTGATGACTGTTTCATTTATTATGTTTCCTCTGCTGTAATGATTTTTGTGTGGAGGAGCTGTCTGCTGTTGTGACTGACATCACTGGGAATGGCTTCAGCCTGCAAATATTCCCTTCCTTTATATTTCACCTTTGGCAGGGTGTGTGTGAGGGAGACTTTGAGAGGCAAAAAGGGATCTGTAGAAGCAAAGAGCATACTAGTGACTTATGTTCAGTGCTACTCCTGCTGTAGGAAGCATGTATAAAGGCAAATTCTGCAATATTTTCTGTTCATTGTACTAGTGTGTTTTGTGTTTAAACAGAAGTAGTATAAGGTAACAATGATCAAGAATAGGCAATAGGCAATACTGTACTATTTATCAGCAAACAGAACAAGGAGAAATATGTTTTGCTCCTGCAGATCCTATAATTCTTTGCAATTCAGTTTGTCCAAATTATCAGGGATTTCAGACCCTGCTGAATCGAGGCGGTACCCATTGTGATACAGTGCATAACGAGATGGACTGGGGACTCATGGGGCCTGGTTTGAATCCCTGCACAGCCATGGAAACTCACAAATCCATAAAACTGACATATCATTGTTTTAATGTCTTGCATGAAACTATTATTTAGTTCCACGTGGTTCTCCAAATCCCCTGTTTCTTAGAAATCATTATGAAATATGCATCTTTGTATTATAGAATTATAGAAGTCTGTGATGCTTCAAATCTTCTACTGCATTAAAACATTGAGGGGCTTTTACAAACTGAAGAGCCACAGATATTTAGACTATAAGGCCCAGATGAGTACATAATTATTGAGACCACCTATTTTTGAGTTTTCCTGTTTTCCGGTAGAGATAATATCCATGGTGGGGGAGTAGGGGTGGATGGGATAAGGAGCTTTCATTCCCAAAGGCAGTGGCCAAGATCTTACAGGTTTTATCATGTATGGTGACCTCCGGAAGGAGCAAAGAAATTGCCAATTGGGACAGACTGACCAGAATTTGAGAAGTTAGAAGAAAATGAAATGAGATTTGAAATGACCTGTTCCTCAGATACTGTGTTGAAATTTCTCACAGCTGATCCTGAGATGTGAATGCATGACTCACTCATTTCCTTTGTTTCTTTTATCTTGATATTATGCCTCTGGTAGGTGTATCATGTGAATGGTACAATTGATTTGGGGCAGTGGTAGTCAAGGACAAGTCTAGATGGAGCCATTTGAGATAACAGAAGGTGCTAAAATCTTCAAGGACAGTTTGTAGATAAGTGACTTCTCATTTGCAATTTGATTCCTGTTAACCCTTTCAGAATAAGCTAGGGCATTTAAATTATATTTATCTGAGACATGCAACTGAGGGTAGCAGAAGGGAAAGCACTCAGTACCAAAAGCAGTGCCACCCCTGTTGGCCTGTTTCTAGCTGAGTGATCTAAGTCAGTGCTCCCCAACCTTTTTGTCTCCACGGACCAGCATTTGTTTGATTATTTTCCCGTGGCCCGGGGTGGGGGGTGGGGAGGGGGAGATGGGGGTGTGGGGGCAGGGGAGGGTGTGGGGGCGGGGGATGGGGAGGAGGGGAAGGAGGAGGTGCGGGGGGCTTGGCATCTGTACCTTGGGGGGCACGGTGGCGGCGGCGGCGGCGCTTGCCGGCTGGGGCGTCGGGCGTGCGCTCCCCGCGCACGGGCGGGGGAGCCCGGGCTCCTGGGCGGGCGGGCCCCCGCCTCCTCCTCCTGTCGGCGGCCGGAGGCAAGCGGCGGCGCAGAGGTGCCCCAACCGAGGCGGGACGCGGCGGCCGCGGCCGCGGCCACAGCAGCCGCCCGGGTTCGGCTGTGGCTCCGCAGCCGGCGGCGGGGTGCCCCGCGGCCGCCGCCGCCGCCCGCCTCGGTGGGGCACCTCTGCGCCGCCGCTTGCCTCCGGCTGCGGCCTTCGGGCGGGCGAGCCGGGAGGGGGAGGGGAGGGAGGCCGGTGGGGGTGGCGTCTCCGGCCCGAGGGCGCCACCGGGACCGCCCGAGCCGGCGGCGGCGGCGGCGGGCGCCCGCCGCCGGTCGCGGAGTCGCGGCCGAACCCGGGCGGCTGCCGTGGCCGCCGCGGCCGCCGACAGGAGGAGGAGGCGGGGCCTGCCTGCCCAGGAGCCCCGGGCTCCCCACCCCGCCCGTGCGCCGTGCCCAGCGGCGGCGATTCCTCCTCCGGCTGCCCGCGGGAGAGAAGAGGAGGAGGAGGAGGGCGGCGGAGGAAAAGGGGAGGAGCCTCCCCGGCCTCCCCAGGCGGCCCGGTGCCAACCGGTCCACGGACTGGCACCGGTCCGCGGCCCGGGGGTTGGGGACCACTGATCTAAGTGATCCCTGGTTAATCCATCCCATTTGTCCTATTGCCATTCATTATGTTTCTGGAGTACATTTCCTGCAAGGAATTGGGGCAGTGTAGCTAATCAATTCATTTCCCCCATTCTCACAGCAACCTGTGAAATAAGTTAGGATGAAAGATTATGATTGTCTGGGTCACCTAGTGAGTTATACAGGGTAAATTGGTAAGGTAGGAGAAACCAGGAGTCTTATAGCAGCTTTCAGACTTAGGTGAGTTACCAGCTAGATTACCTTTTCCTTAATGGTTGGAATGGTTCTTCTGAAGAGCTCTCAGAACCACATACATTATTCTTTTGAAATAATGGGAAATGGATGAGGGAACCAATGACTGAGGGGGGTTAATCTTGTTCCAATCTTCAAAAAGGGCAAAAAGGAGGAACCTTTTCTACAAACTATTCAACCTAACATCAATCCCAGGGAAAATTCTGGAACCACTTATAAAGTGGTCACTACGCAGGCACCTAGAAAACAATGCAGTAATAACCGACTGGCAGATTTCCTTTGGTTTGTATTCCTGTTTTGAGCAGAGGGTTGGACTCAATTGCCTTGTAGGTCCCTTCCAACTCCATGATTCTGTGATTCTCTCTTAGAGGTATTTAACCAGAGGTTTGCTGTCCATCTGTCAAGGATGCTGTGGCTATATACTGTACTCCATGTTAGACTCTGTACTGAATGGTGAGTGGGACTAAACACAAGAGTCATTCCAACTTTGCAATTGTATAGTTCCGTCGAGAACTACAAGAAAGATAAGTAGCAAGCATTTAGCCTGCATGGAAAAACATGAACTATTGGCCTGTGCAATGGGAAGGCCTTAATTGTGCCTGAAACTGCTTATACTTATAGTTAAGGAGGCTTTGTAATAAAAAATCTTTTATACAGCACAACTATACTGGCAGCTTGTTTGACAACCTATTTTATGCTTCTGTTTGGATTAGACCATAATTGTTTTTGTATCAGTAATTATCCACACTGGCCCCTCTATCCAATGCCATTTGATCTGTGTCACAGCCCATAACCCACCATTCCTTTGGTCCCACTCTCTGAAGATGCCTGCCTCTCCGTTTATGGTTAACTTTAAAACCGATGAGCTGTTTAAAGTGTTGAACAGTGTTAGGTAGACAGTTTTCCAAGGCTCTCTGGAACATACAAATAAATACATATATACAGTGGTACCTCCTAAGACAAATTTAATTTGTTCTATGGGTCAATTCATTTTACGAAAAATGTGTCCTATGAAATGCAGTTTAACGCAGTTTCCATAGGAATGCATTGAATTCGTCTTGCGAGACATCCCATAGGAAAAATTCATCCTACAAGGTTTTCCTATTCCTGGAAATTTCATTCATTTTTTGTATTAAGGGGCATTTGTCTTACGAGGTACTACTGTACATACTATGGAAACTAAGTAGTATGCTGTAGTACATTGGAATTGTTTCTATTTCATATTGTATGTATGTATGTATGTATGTATGTATGTATGCATGTGTGTATGCATAGTCTGTGTAGAGGTGATCTAGTGTTAAGATGTTCTAGTGCTAAACTCAGTAATGCTAAAATAGAAACCTGATTTCTTGGGGACTAAGAAGAAAATTGTGGAGAATTATTAGCTGATTTCTCAGAAGAAAGGTCCTTGTGCTACAGATACACAGAGACACAGGGATATATTAATTGCCCTTGTTTTTTTCTTCTGGACTTTCTGGAAGTCATATTTATGGGTATAAATGAGATCATTTGGCTTAATTAGTTCCAAGCTTAATTAGCAGCAATTATCCCAACATGGGAGTAATACCAAAGTAGGAAGCACCGAGTCCTCGATTAGATAGATCTCTAATTGGTGTTACAATATTGTAATTAAAGGAAGCTTATATGGCTTTGCCTCTGCAAGCGATTTGCTTTATGTCTGAGTCCAGCAGCCTCAAGGAGACTGTTGAACACTGATTTGAAAGATATTTTGCCATCCCTTGTTCTATGTGCCAATGAGAAGGATGATGAAGCATATTTGTAGAAATGGTTTAGGCTAAATTAATCTGTGTTGCAGTTTTCTCCATGGAAATTGCTGTATTAAGACGGTTGCAATGAGCCCAACAAATACCCATTTTTACTGACATATGTTTTCATGGACTGTAGTCTCAATAAACTCACATGGTCACCCACAGCTCTCTGAAGCAGACATTCAGAAGACACAAATGTGTCTTTCCCCAGAGGGAAGAATAGTATGAGTGTACATTCTTCCCTCTGTTCTTTTAGGATGTGGTCAAACTGGAATAGTGCAGTTTCTCTCTCTACTTAGGCTACATTCCCTGTCTCTGAAGACTTGGGCTGTAGTCCATAAGAGCTTATGTGAAATAAACATGTCAATCTTGAAGATGTAGCAAAACTCCTTGTTGTTCTTGTGTTACAGTTTTACTGTGGATATGTAGCAATGCCTAATTTGGTCTTGAGTGCCTAGTCTGTTAATATGTATTGCAGTATGAAATACATTTGATCTGTTCGTGTTTTTTCTGCCGATATGCTCCATATATCCTCCCTTTCATGCTGTTACATGTTCAGTTATATGTTTGGCAATTATATATTAATTTGAGAGGAAATTACTTGCTTACAGCTTGCTAGCTTGAAGGTACCCATCATTGACCCGATTTTGAAAACTATGCAGGGTCATGCTTTTTAGTACAGTATTTGGGTGGAAAGCCAGCAGCAAATATGCAGAACTTTCCAGGTAATGTTGGAGAGGAATCCTGCTTGACACTGTGAGAGTACCAACAGTCAGAGTTGCCAGTTTTGGGTTACATGGACCTATAGGCCTGCTCCCAATAACACATCTTGTGCTGTTGTGTGATCCACTAGATAGGATGCCCAAGATGTCTTCCTGCAAAGTTGCCCATGGATTCCCCTATCCATGCTGTTCAAGCAAATGCTTATATTTTGAAAGCAGCAAGTGCTGACATTTTTAAGTAGTTGCACCATTATTTCATCATAAAAAGAGTAACTTTCCTGTGTGGTTGTTCTATAATACAGTGCTTTGAATGAGAGGGAAGGGAGGCCTTCCTAGTCCAAACTTAAAGTGCAGTCTACTGTGACACATTGCTTATCATATGGCATCTCTCAGCTTAGCAATGAAATCAGAATTAATGGTTTTGTGGCGGCTTCTGCAGATTCACACCTGGAGCAAGGAAGAAAAAAATACAAGCACCACAGCAAGATTTCTGTATCAGCCTTCAGTTGAGAACTGCAGATGAATGTATCGAGACCAAAATTCACTGTAGTCCTGGAAATGGTTTAGAGCGCAAATGGAAGTGTACCTGCTCCCAAGTCCTCCCTGTCGAGTGGGGAGGTCCAAAGGAGTCTTCTGGTTCAGACATAAAAGGGCCAAAGTCCAACCTTTGTTTGCTAACCCAATTTGATAACCAGATCAACAAGGTAACTACAAATCAGTCTAAATGTAGGAACCTTCTGTTGGTTTGTCTTAGCCAGTCCAAAAATGTGAAGCACTCACTTCACCCTTTACACACGCAAGTCTCTGGAGGCTTAAAATTGTCCCTGTGTCTGTACTCTGTCTTGGGGTGGGGAAGGAGGATAGGTGGTCATGCACTAGATGGTCCATACTTAGTCGGCTGCCCGAGGTGGTTGATTTGACTGCGCCTCCACCAACATTGTAGTTTGGTGAGTGTGGGAGCCGTTAGAGTAGGCTCTGCAAGTGGCTGCTGATTACTTATCTTAGCAGTAGCATCCCATGGCCAGCTCAAAGTTTCCTTCGGTGCCTCAGGTTGGAGCTCCGAGGGCACTTCCACCTAGGTGACTCCTTTGTCTTATTCTTTCTCTTTTTCCATCCTCCCCTTTCCTGCCTTCTTCCTCCCATGTTGTAACCTGTGGATCTCCCCTTGACTTTTCAGACTTGGGACTCTTCTGCCTTAACATTACTCATAGCAGAACATTGCTTGCCCTCTGGACAAGCCTGTCCTGCCATCTTCTCCTCTGGTGGACTTGGTGTCTTCACAAGGGGTGTCATGGCCACTTTCTGGGGGAAATAACTCAGGGGACAACTGGGTAGAAGATGTGGGGGACAGCCTGACACTGGGTGGCCCTGCTAACCCTCTCACAGAAAGACACTAAGGCTTATAATGATGAGAGACCATGATGAAAAACACCAGCAATAACGTGACAACAGCAAACACATTTGCCAGACTGTGATGTTTATGCTGATCATATTTTATCCATTAACATACAGCATTATTCAGGAAAGTGGCTTCATCCCACAAATTTTAAAATCACAAATGTATGATAGATAGATGGATAAATAGGCAGTTTACTCTTCAGCTCTTACACTGTTCATTTACATGGGTCCTTAATTAATTAACTGTATGAGGAAGGAACAGTATAGAATTGCCCTCTGCCTCAGGCTTTTTTTCTGGCACCCATCTTATTTTCTCATCCATAGTTCCATCACAGTGTTGACTAATGGGAAAATGTTATCCTTTTATGAATTTGAATGAACTGATACTGTGTTGGGCAAGCAGCACCGTATTCTAAAACAACAGCAATAATATGAATTAGAAGGATCTTGGTAAAGGTAAAGGTTCCCCCCACACATGTGTGCTAGTCATGTCCGACTCTGGGGGCGATGCTCATCTCTATTCAAGCCGAAGAGCCAGTGTTGTGGAAGTCCATGGCCATGTGGCCAGCATGGCTGCAATGAATCACTGTTTTACCTTCCCACTTTTTTATGGTGGTACTTATTTACATGCATTAAAACTGCTAGGTTGGCAGGAGCTAGGGTTAACAGTGGGAGTTCAATCTGCTATGTGGCACCCAGGATTCGAACCGCTGAGCTGCTGACTTTGCAGCCGATAGTTTCCAGTGCTCTAGCCTGCTGAGCCACCACGCCCCCTAGAAGGATCTTGGAACCGTTGTCAATCACGGGCTGAATATGTGCCAACAGTGTGTGTGTGTGTTGCATCGTTACAGTCATGACCCCTTCGTGACCCCATGTCCGTGGAGTTTTCTTGGCAGGAATACTGGAGTGGCTTCCCTGGTGGTCTCCCATCCAAGTACTAACCAGGGCCGACCCTGCTTAGCTTCTGAAACAGTATGGTATGGCAAAAAAAGGCAAATACTGTTTTAGGATGCATTAATAGCCTCCAAATCCCATGTGGCACTAGTTCCCTTCTATTCGGCACTGGCATTAGGCCTCATCTTGAGGACTTGGTCCAGTTCTGGACACTGCACTTAAAGAAGGATGCTTACAGGCAATCATGTGGGAAAGTAATCATTGCTAGCTAGCTCTGCTCTGTCTTTGGGCAGTACTAACCTCCTACCCTCACAGCTAATCTTCCTGCTACTGTCTGTCTTTGAGGTCTGTTTTTGGGGAAGTTGATCAGACACTTGGAACCTTTGACAATATTTGTCTTTCCCTTTGCCTCCCAGCGACCACTGAGCCACCAAAGGTAATCTTACTTCCTGCAATCCACATCCATTCTTCTGTAGTCCATCCAGGCCTTGCAATCTTACCCAGGATCTTAGAACTGTCCCAAGTCTGTGCAAATATAAATACAGTAGTTGACTTAATTTTTGTCATTCAAAAGCAACAACATTTTGTTATCTAGTTGTTTTTTAAATAAATAACTAAAAAATAAAAACAATTATTTGCAATTAAAAAAAAGAAGGAGAAGGATGCTGACAAAAATGGAGAAAGTTCAGAGGTGGATAACAAGAATGATCAGGGGGCTGGAAACCAAGACTTATAAGGAAAGATGGAAAGAACTGGGCATGTTTAACCTTGAAAAAAGGAGACTGAGGGGAGATAGGATAGGACTTTTCAGATATTTGAATGGCTGTCATAGAGAGGAGGGGCAGGATCTGTTCTCAACCCAGACAGCAGAATAGGCGGCAAGTTAGAGGAAGCCAGATGTCGGCTGAATATTAGAGAAAAAAACCCTGTTAGAGCAGTATGGCAATGGAACCCATTGCCTTGAGAGGTGGTGAATGTCCCAGTGCTGGAGGCATTCAAGAGAAATTGGGACAACCACTTGGCAGATATCCATTGATTTGTATTCCTGCATGGACCAGAAATACATGGGGGTTGGACTTGATGGCCTTGTAGGCTCCTTCCAACTTCATGATTCTGCGATTCTATGAGAACACAGCTGGTTTCCTTATTCTCTCCTCTTTTTCCCTACAACAACCAGATGCTATTACAGTTTTTGCTGTTTCCTAAATTTAAAGGTTGCTGTTGCATGTATAGAAACAGTGCACTTAATATTCTTCTTGTGTGTATATTAAATACATGTGGAAACTAGTTGTAGCCAACAGCTCAGCTACATCTGAATCAATATTTATAATACACAATCTGTGTTCATGAGAAAGTTTCACTGTGTCCAGTGGCTATTTTTCCCTAGTACATGCCCTTGGGACTATAGGATCTTGGGTTTTCCTGCCTATATTGCAGCTGCTGTAGTGCAAGTTCAGTTTCAGCCACAGTGGACCTGAGTTTTATTCTGTGTATGTAATAATTTTTATTTTTATTTGCTGTCACATCAACATTTACTTATAGCAACCCAAATAGAGTTTTCAAGGATTGGCTTTAACATTTCCATGCCCCCATGGCAGAGACAGGGAATTGAACCCTGATCTCCTGAGCCCATTAGTCTGTCCGTTACACCAAACTGGGCATACTAATAAAAATGGAATTTTTGCTATCTAAATACTATTGGATAGCAGTTACCTATTTAGTATTTCCTCTTCTATATTGCCTCATTGGTGCAAACACTCTAGGTGGTTCACAACATGTTTGTTTGTTTGTTTGTTTGTTTGTTTGATTAAATGTATAACCTGCTCATTTGGTGGACAAGTCTATTAAAATCATACACTGAAATGCAAAGTGTACAATAAATAAGAGGAAAAAAATACAAGAAAACCCTATTGGTAGTTAAACCAGTAAACATGCCTATAAACAGAATTGCACAAATTTGACCAGTAAACATGCCTTTAAACAGAATTACATAAATTTAACACATATAAAGGCAGCCTTATAAAACTGTGTATTGTTTGGCTTCCTAAACGTTGAGAGGGATGATGCTAGGCAGACCACTGATGGAGGCTTATCCCTGAGCAAGTCGGTTATTTTGGGTAGCTTCAGGATCTTAGGATGGGTGGAAAGTGGAAGTTTAAGAAATTTCCTGACAAAAACCACTTATCCAAAGATGGCATTTGCATTTTAGATTGATTTACCTTGAAATGCATAGAGTGTCCTAGCAATGATTTGTGGCCCTAAACTGAACTGTCAAAATAGAGATAAGGAAGAGATATGTCTTGAAGTCCCCTAACGTCTTCCTTGGTATGTACAAGTTAAGGAAAGACGACCCAAAAGGAAATAAAGCATAGTTAAAAGCTGTTGCTGTTCATCAGAAGTAGTGTAAGAAAGAGGGAGTACAAATTTCCAAGGGGCATGCCAGTGTCATAATAGTGTGTACTGTGAAAATATGCATTTACTTCTTCGAATGTATAGAATGTATTGAAGCTAAAAGCAAAAGCAGTGGTTTAGATTGAAAGCCACAGAAAAGAAAGCAAAGGGCTTACCACTTTCCTTTTCTGCAGCCAGAAAACTTAACAGTGGATTATGTGAAAGCTGTTTTGCTGCTTCCTCTTCCTCTAGGAATATAATTCATTTTATTTGAGAGAACCAGATGCAAGATAGCTCAGTGGTCTAGGTATCAGAGGAGAGGAGTTCAATTCCCTGCTGTGCCTCCTTGACCAGGGGCAGGACATGATAAACCACAGGATCCCCTCCAGTTCCTGATGATGATGATGATGATGATGATGATGATGAAGAAGAAGAAGAAGAAGAAGAAGAAGAAGAAGAAGAAGAAGAAGAAGAAGAAGAAGCAGCAGCAAACAAACAACAGCAACAGAGCTACAAAAAGTCAGCAATATTAGGAACTGTCCTGATATTTAACAGATGCTTAGGTTATTATGTAATACCAATCAATGTTTTTATAATTTTGATTGACAGTGCCAGGTATTTTTAGCAACAACAACAACAACAACAATTTTGTTCTGAATGCCTATGCCACCTGAAGTATAGATGTTCAGTTTCTGTAGCTGTGTTGTAGAATGGGAATCCCCAGCTTGCATATATTGGAAAGCTATGTTGTTATTTCCACTAACACAGGAGGGGCACATTACTATATGAGTGGAAAAACATCTTTGTCCAGATTTTATTTTGCTGCTTTCTCTTAAACCAGTTGTCTCCTTTCCCCCCTGTGCCTTCTTCCCCTACCCATCAGCTCTGGTATATGTTTGCATTTCTATTTCTCTGGGTTCTTCCAGGTGGAGGATTTATTCTCCAAAATATCCCCATCAGTCACTGATGATATCAGCTTTTTACTGACATCCACATGATGTAAACCTGGCCTTGGCAAAAATCACTGACTATGAACTTATTTGTCCTTTTCCAAAGGCAGGGTGTTTTGCTTTGTTCTGTGTTTGTTAAGATCCATTGTGGCAGGGATCCTTCCTTCCTTCCTTCCTTCCTTCCTTCCTTCCTTCCTTCCTTCCTTCCTTCCTTCCTTCCTTCCTTTCTGTGTCCAGAGCCCAAACAGCCACATGGCCTTACTGCAGCATGTGGCAGCTAGTGTGAGGGTCAGCTGCATAAGCTGCTGTTGGTAATGCTTCCAATACTGCTACAAACAGTTTCAGGGGCCAGAGGTTAAACCCAAAATATTGTGCTTTATTGGTGTCCAAGGCAAAGCAAAGGTATCATCATTATCATCATCATCAGTTATTTGGGACCCTTATATTGGTGTGCGCCCGTCTGCTGTCCCTCAGGCCAGTGTAGACATGAATCCTGGTAAAGTACTTGCTCATACATGAAAAACAGGCTCAAATCAGGAGGAGGGAAGGCACTTCGTCCATGTCTGGAAGAGCCCTCAGTTACTCTTCCACTGTTGCATGCACATCAAAGCACTCACTTTGCATCACCATCCTTTTTCTCTGCATCCTTATTGCCTCTGTTCCTATTTGCTCCTTCTCCCAGCCTACTTTTCATTTCCTCCATTACTTGCCTGTCCTCATCTCTCCCTCTCCTCCTGCAGCTTTATTTCTTTTCACCTCTTCTTCTTTTCTCACTGTATCCCACAGTGTTTTCCTTCAGGAACATCATTGCTTTATTTGCACTCTATCTCTGTTAGATCCTCTTTCCCCCAAGCCATGATTCTCTCTGCACCCTGCCTTCTTTCCTCCTTTCCCTAGCCTTTAGTCCTCTTTGCACATCACACCTACTATGTATGCTTACTTCAGAAGTCCAGATGTTCTTCCTTTCCCCGATTTTTCTCAATTCACATCTCTCTCTTTTTTCTTCCTATGCTCCCTATAATTTGTTCCTGCATCATACTCCTGACTCATCTCTGCTACTTCTCTCCATGTTACTAGAGGGCACAAGGTTTCCATTCTTCCAATAGTTCATGCCAATGAAGACATCTCATCATCAAACCAGTCAGGACAGTGAATGTGTGCTTGGTCCTTCTGTTTTCAATTTCAAAGATTTAATAGAAGCTGCTTTGGGTATGGGAGAAAAGAACTTACCACCATCCGCTCAAAGGAGTTCCCAGGTGCCTATGGTTTGTCTTTGTCCCAACAGGTTCCTGAACCTGGGAACTGTCCTCCTGAACCTGGGAACTGGTAAGCAGTGGGAAAAAAATAATGAGCTTTGCAAACTCCTCTTCCCTTCTACTGAGTTTGGGTTGCTCATGAAGATGTGAGAAAGTGTATTTGAAATAGATAAGAAATGTTTATTTATTATACAGCTATAAACTGAATATTCAAAGATTTATAGCTGCCTCATTTTGGACCTTACACGTTCATTAGACAGAATTAAGCTGAAGCCTTGTATACCTGGGAAGAAGAGCCATTAAACTCAATAAAACTTACTCCTAAACAGGTATGCCTGCGTAGAGCTTCATGAGTTATTAAAAATGTACAAGTACCTGTACAGATGTAGCTTCACTACCTTTGTGAATGCTCCCCCATATGCAAAGCATTCTTCCTGATAATCTTTCACATCAAATAATGTTTTAATGTAGTGTCTTACCTGATATGCTCTTTCATATATGTAGGATCATTTATGTGCTGATCTGTCAAATATATGTACCCTGCACCCAAATGCACATTTTCAGTTTGAAAAGGTGCAGTGCTGAATGTTTCTGTCATAGATCTGGTCCTGATGTTCTGTTTTGAAAGATTTTTCCATTTGTTTTCTGTGCCTAAATCCATGCGTTGTGGGGAAGCATGGAATACTGCAGCAGCTACTTGTGTGATCTGGAAAAAACGCATATTGTAAGATCACCTTTCAAACTTTTGAAAGAGAGGTCTTGAGGACTAGAGTAAGAGTTGAATAATTAGATGCAAAGAAAAAAGTAAGGTGTTTTATGTTTGTCAATAAATGGTCTAAGATATAATTTAGTTAACATTTCTACAGCTCTTCTGTTAAAATAATGAATGATTTACAGAAAAAACATGGACGTACTGAATAAAAGCACTAATAAGATTAAATAATATTTTTGTATATCAAGAATAGCAACCATTATGAACTAAAATCTTGTCTATGCATATATGTTTTTGTTGTATGATTTTATATGTGTGGCTCTTTCCGTCACAAACAAATGCATGCATATACAATTATCAGCAAAAAAGTAGAAAATGTTTGACTTTTGAGACATTTTAGTTTACCCTTGGTCATGTTGGGTAGGGGTTCTAGGGTTAGGGTTAGGGTTAGGGTTAGGGTTAGTATCTGGCAGACTTGTAGGAGCAGTACATTTTACAACAAATCATATGAAACTAACAGTACAAAATATGGCAGATCGGATGTAAGCTGTTTATATTTTATATTGGCACTAATTCAACTGTGGTGATTGTCTTTGTCAGCTAATATATAACCAATGCATATGCTTTGGAATTCATAAACATTACCTGCTGAGACCAGGTCTTATTGTTGACTTATCAAGATGTAAGCACATTGGGACTGGGGAGTTTTGCAAATCCACCACCTTTCATCTAGACTCCTATGATCGTTGTGGTTAATAGAGATTGCCATGTTGGCTACTCCCTGACCTGCATCTGGTGGTCACCCCAAAGTTGGACCTTGTGCATTGTGTCGTCCATCTGTTCAAATACCTCCAGTCATTTTCCAATACCTCCAGCCAAACATGGACTAGTACAGACATATCACATTGACAACAGGCTGTATGAAGAAGAGGTATGCTTTGCTCTTCAAAGAGCTCAGAGAGAGAAGCACAGTGAACAGGAGACAACTGTTTTGCTAGGAACAAGAACAGATAAGAATTTTAAAAATTTTGGTTGGCAATTTGAAGAGTTTTTGAACCAGTAAAGCCAGGACCCTATTGGTCAAAATTCTACTTACCCACAGGATAAATAAGCAGTCATGCAAATGAACCTACCCGTGCAGATGGCCAGCCTTCATGCTACTCACTGTCCTGTGGTTTTTTACAGTAGGATTTTTAAAATTTTTTTTTATGTTAAACTTAACATAAACACAAAACAAAACAAAGCATTTACCTATTTCACCATGCAACCCACCTCCCACTCGGGTCTTATTCCATGCTTAAAAATCCTTAAGATATCAATCTACTCATTTCTCTCCGGAAATACACTGAATCTGCTCCCAGTGTGAAACCTTTTTTATTTTTAAAATACATATACCAGCATTTTCCCCATATTAAATTAAAATACAGTAGACCCTTGTATAACAAATGGTTTGTATAACATACAATCTGTACCAACATAAAAAATTGCGGAGATAGGGGAAATTTGCTTAACAGAATTGTCTATGGGGTGAATCCATACAATATAAAAATGGTCGCAATTAGGGATTACTCTGTTTTCAATGCATTCCTACCCCCCAATACTTTTTAAATTTTAATTTCAGAAATTAGTTTATAGTTAATAGCCATATTCCATATACCTTTCATCAAGTGTTATATGGTTGCTGTATTCCCAATTTTTAACAAAAAGATCCTTGCCACCATCACCATTATTATTATTAACTCCGCTTCCTCTTCAGATTCTTTATATCCCCCAGGGACATTTGAACCCTTTCCCCTGTTATTTTTTTGTACTTCCTTAAATATCAATATCCATTCCCTCTTTCTTATTTCATACAACTACAACATATGCAAATATGCCTCTTTGTCTTTTTTTACACCTCAAACATACTGGGTATATTTATTTATTATATTCAACTTGACTGTCGTTATATGCCATCTCCAGTACACCTTAGCTTAGCACAATTCTTAGCACAAATCAGCAATCAACTTCGGCCCGTCCCGTTCGGCAGGCGCGAGCGCACTTGCTTCGGGTCGCCACTCCTCGTGAAGCCCGGAAGACGAGTACTCGGACCCGGGCTTTCTCAGTGGCGGCCCCCAGCCTCTGGAATTCCATCCCCAGTGAAGTGCGCTCTGCAGAGTCCCTGCTGGCTTTCCGGAAGGCTTTAAAAACCTACCTTTTCCGGGAGGCTTTTGGCGATTCTTAACTGAGTTTTTTTTTTCTTAACCCGCCATCGCAACTTGTTTGCACTTACCATTGTTTAGTTACTGAGGTGCCATAAGGTTTTTAACTCTTGATTATTGTTATTATTATTTTTCTGTCATGTTTTGTGTACTTATTGTAATTTGTGTGGCTACTAGAGATGGGCACGACTTAGCGGTATTCCCGTTTCCGTTTCCGTTACTCGTATCCGTTACTCTACGGAAACGGTAACGGGAATTACTCCGCCAGAATTCGAGCTCGAACCGACGAACGAACAATTTGGTCTGATTTGTCGTGCTCGTTACTTGCATTGCGGCGATCGCGCAATGCCAAGCGGCACAGAAAAAAAGTTTTTAAAAGTTAAAAAAAAAAAACGATTCCCAGCCCTAAAAGTAGGCGAAAACTGTCTGAGGGCACCTACCAGGCCAGAAGGGTGTTTTATTTGGGGGGGGTTCCCCGCCCCCTCTCCTTGGCTATTGCTACTGCTGCGCTGCTGGTACCAGGCTGGGAGGGCGCATCCATTTGCCATGCAGTGCGGGGGATCCAAAATGGCTACCGCAATTTTTTTTTGAAATCGTTGCCCAAAACCCCACCAAAGCACCACAGAAACATGCGAAAATTAGCTATTTTAAATGCTTGAATTTTTACAGTAGCAGCAGTGGGTTTTTCTTGCAAAAAAAAGTCTCCTTTGATTTTATTTTATTTTATTTTATTTTATTTTATTTTATTTTATTTTATTATTTTTTTACACCTGCACATTTGCAATGATGGGCTCGCCCATGGGAGTGGACCATGCAAATTTTCCACCAATCGCATGGCCACTTGGCCAGGTTGACCACAGAGACTTCTGGGATGTGCCAATCGGGCATAAACAGCCCACTAATCGTAGCCCAAACCCGAACCCTAAGCCTAAGCCTAACCCATACGCCAGTACACTGTCCTTCTAAGTCGGTCAGAGAGGCACCCAGAGGTGCACCCCAATACTCACCCTAACCTCACCCGTAACTAGCCTAACCCTAGCCCTTGCGCTAACCCGTCTTAACCCTAAGCCAGATCTACTTGCATTGCACTACATGCAAGTACGTGAGACACAGCGGGTGCAAAGAGTCTGCCAGTCCGTCACTTGTGGCTCTGGCTGACTCCTGCAGCTCCCTCCAGGAGCCCGCTACCCCCCCCAAACCAGTACTAACAACAACGAAAAAAACGAACCGACTAATTTTTGCGAAATTTCGCAAAAAACGGAAACGAGCTGAAATGGACTGTCTCCGACACATGACAACTCGAAAACGTCATTTTCCCTAGTCGTGTCCATCTCTAGTGGCTACTGTAGCTTGTAAGCCGCTTAGAGTTCGCAATGAAGATAAGCGGGGTATAAATGCAACAAATAAATAAATAAATAAATAAATATTTTTCATTATTCCTTTATTCTGTGTTGTATTCCATTATTCCTTTTAATTTCTTTATTAATATCTTCTTATATTCCCCTTGTATTTAGTTTGTATATCTCACTTACCATTCATTTTCTTTATTCTTTATTCTTTATTTTGCTTCTCTTTAATTTCTTTAAATTTGGTCAATTTTCTACATTCCCCTCCTTTGGTTTTCCATTCTTTAGTCCATTTTTCCAATTATATAATATTTAAACAAGAAATTCCTTCTCCTGAATTCTTTTTTTTTTTTTCTCTCTTTCGCATTTGATTTGTCCAGTCCCCAAAATTTATAAGTTTGTTATCGAATAATATTTTAGTTAATTTGCCTTTTAAATTATCTGGAAAAACAGTTTCTATTATTTGAATCAGAGGTGACACTGGTGAACTTAATTTCCGCTTATATTGATTCCAGCATTCCATCAATTTCTTCCCCAAATAGATTATCTACATTTCTCAGTTGCTCTTTAATATTTCAGTAAGCTTTATAACATTGAGCTAAATCCTGGAATAATTCCATCAAAATGAATGGAACTTTATAATACAGATTATTTAAGTCCCCATGATTTCAATGGGTCTGCTTCAAGTACAGGTCCATTGGATTTAGTGGTTTTAGCCCATTATAGATAACATACAGATGAGTATAGTATCTGTCAGAGGAAAACCTAGTCAATATGGAGATATATTTAAAACAAAGTTACCTGGAAATTATTATTTTACTTGTGTGTCACACATTAGGCTGAGGAAACAGATGCAGAACTCAAAAGATGTTGAATGTTAAGGACATGTTTTGGTAATTATTAGGGCTTGGCCCCTAATCTGAGAGCAGCCCATTAGCCATGTGGCTGCTGTGGCCTTAATAATCTACTTTTGTTCCTGCCTGGAACTGCAGAATAGCTGCTGTCCAGGATCTAACACTGGTCTATGTACATGGTGGATCTGTTTTTGGCTTAGTGGGTGACATAATGTGAGGCATGATGTAATAACATTTTTTTAAAAAGTTTATTTTATGTAAAATAAATAGCAAACATTTTGCTCATTTGCTTCAGTTATCTAAGTCGGCTTTGTGCCCAGTTCACTGCTGTCCACATTCATTGTTTTTGTGACATACTTTGCATTGAATGGTGTCTACTATTTTGTGGAGTCTGGCAAAAAAAACCTTCTACCATGCAGGGAGGTAGCACTGATGCCATTTTCAGATCTCCCAACTCAGTGATTATGTTATTCTACGATGGGCAAACTCATTCATATTTTAGAATCACACGGAATGCTCTTATTTGGGATCAGTTACTCCTGAATAATTTGAAACAAATACGGAAACAGCTAGAAAGTGTACTGTTACCTGATAATTTATCCTATCCCTGCTCCCTTTCCTCTCTCTGCCACTGCTTTGGTTATTCAGTGCAACTTCACTTCCTGTAGCTTTTACTGAGGTCAATATTCAACTCTTGTTCCCAGCTTAGTAATGATTTGCTTGCAAGCCAAGCTCTGTTTGGGTTCTGTTTTGTATTTTGATTCCACGTTTTGATCCCACATGTGAGGTCTTCCTCTTCATTGCAGATTCTGCTTGGATTTCAGATCCCCAGTTGTTTGTAGGTGATTGACACATTTTGCGTCTGGCATAGCCTGTGCCTAGCTGACCTGTTTGTTGATTTAGAGCAGATTCTGGTGGAATTGCTACTGGCACTTAAATGCTTTCTTGATGTCCCCCCCCCCCCCCATTTACGCTATTTAACAACATGCTGGAGGCTTTATGTGCATGTGTGCCTGAAATACATGTTTGAGCTCCCTGGGTTTTTCTCTAGCTTTCTTCTGCCCCTTATGGACATTTTCGGTGAGAGAAACACAGTGCAGAAGATTGACACCCGTGTGCTGCTGGAGTCATGCTAGGAGGCTCACAGAGGAATGTGGGATAGCTCCTAGGAGGGAACAAACAATGAGCGATACCCACTTTCAGACGGCTGGAATGTAAACCAGATACCTCGGCCCAAATGATCAGAAGTTTTCTGCGAGGTCATGAGCCTGGTATGTGACAGTGACTTCGGTTAGTTCAGATCGCTCTTCCCAAGTGAGAACTGTGCATGAAAAAGAGTGTTTAAAAAGGTCTTCCCCGAAGAGCCATTATGTGCTGCAGTGTCCTGAACCTTTCATTAATAACTCACCTTAGCCTCTAACCCTGACCGCAGGTCACAGTAGTTATTTCAATAAGTGTGGAAATCAGATTTTGCTGCTTGAGGATTATTTGATCTATCAGGTGTTTTAGGATACCTGTTGTTGTTATTGTTCTCTGTTTCTTCACTTCTTCTTCTTGCTTTTCTTTTTGGCCTTAAAAGAGGTGTTGGAAGAGTATTAATGTTTGATGAATGCCTCTGTTTTGGCAGTGTATGTATTTTGGGTTTCTCCCTTTGTATTTGCTTCCAAGATGAACAAGTCTCTGCCCATATAAGATTCAGCAGTGGTGTTGGGGAATTGGCCCCAGGGCCTATTCCCAGATTTTTTTTCATAAACTATATATTATTATTTTTGTAAACTGAGGCATTTGTTAACTGGTGTATTACTGTATATCTGACTTAAAAATCTGATCAGATGAGTAACTGAATTGGTAGGAGCGTTTTTGTTTCATTTCATTGCCATTTGACATCTGTATGTTGGAGTGCGTGTATGTGTGTTGTGTATGTGTGTACAAGCATCTACCGACATTTAACCCAATGTCCAGTGAAGCTTTATGCATAATGCATGGAGTAGTCTTTATTGTACTAGAAGATGTTCTAGTGTCTTTACCGCAAGAGGCAACCACAGCTACTCCATGAGAATATTGTCCAGGGCATCTACATAGGATAAAAGAGGTTCTATGCTATTTCCCTAATTGCTATGCTATACAACATACGTGTCATGTTAAAACTGCTTTTCCAGCATAGCATCATCACTACATCAGTGATCCTGAGTTCTGATTCTTGACATTACACCAGAACAGGTGCTTTTACAACCTAGTCAAAGCTTTTGATTGACACAGCAAGTCTTGGGCTCAATGTAAGTTGCTGTGCTCACCACTCTGAAAAGAAGCCAAGTGATGAAATTCTGTCATAACTAGGAACAAAATCTTTTAAATATATTTGAGCTGCAGTACCAGCTTTGCCAGGGGACCTTGTAATTTGTGTGTC
Source organism: Phrynocephalus forsythii (assembly GCA_029282475.1). Lineage (NCBI taxonomy): Eukaryota > Metazoa > Chordata > Lepidosauria > Squamata > Agamidae > Phrynocephalus > Phrynocephalus forsythii. The sequence continues at coordinate 55,107,960 of JAPFRF010000010.1, forward strand.
TAATATTCCCCCACCCCCTGTGCTGTAACGTTCAAGAAATATCCCTAATAAAACTGGAAGTTTGATAAATGTTAAATATTTAAACTCTATTGACTTTAGAAATAACATTTTTACTAATAACATACTGATAAGATAATGCTTTGCAATTTTGTCTTCAGAACAATACAATAAATGCAAATATGCTGTGCAGAAAGCATGAATATGGCAATGATGTAATATCCTTAGGGTTTGGAATAATATGCAAATAAATTGAGGTTATTATACAGTTACTGCAAATATTCACTTGTCGATAGCACTGTGGACCTCGGCAGGTGCCCAATGATGCCAGCTTCTGACAGCTTCTCTGTCTCATTTTATTTATCATAAATTTTAGGCAGCAGTCCTAAGCACATTTTCCAGAGATTGGATGTCATGGGATTCTGTGGACCTACATCTTTGAAAATATGCTCTGGATTGCACTGTGTCAATTAGCCAATTCATTAAATCTCCATGAATTTGCATATAAGAAAAAAATCAATCAATCTAATGGAATTCTTTTGGTTGTATCTACTGCTTATTACTTACTGGAAGTCTCAGCACTTGATCTTGATCTGTTTTGGTGGCCTTTTGGAACATCTTTGAAAAGGTTTAAATTGGTTGGGGAAATTACAAAAAATAATACATTAACTTGCATTTTACATATGTATATAACACATAGTTAATTGGTTGGTTGAGTGGCATGGAGTGCAGTCCTGAGCATATTTATCCTAAAAGGAATGCTGGCTATGAATGATGGGAATTCTAATCGAGCACAGTTGGAGAATTCCCGATTAAGGAAGGCTACTGGGGCCACTTAATGGAGAGTTCAGGACAGACATATATGTACGATTGGGCTGTGCCTAGGTCAAATGCAGTAAAGGTGATATCTCTGCTATTCATAGGTTTTCCTGTCAGAATAGAAAACAAAGATTACACTCTTGCTCACTGAGTTCCAAAAAGACATCTTGATCTGTTGGCTTCATTGGATCTGGTGCTTGTGTTTCTGCAGAGATTTGAAGTCAGAACTCTCAGATTTAAGTAAAAAGTTTCAGATTACTGGGCAGAAAAGACATTTTGATTCTGAAGCTTTCCTAGTTTTAAAAATGCATTTGTCATTTCAGACACAAGAAGGGAGGTGAAGAAACAGACGCTTGAGTTTGTTGTCGTAGGCTGGTGTCGGTGTATACTGAAAAAGAAGTTGTTTGGTTGATTGGTTCACATGAAGTTTCAATCCCATGGTACAAAGAATCAAATATTATCTTGACCAAGAAAAAGCTGGGGTCAAATTACAAATTCTCTATTATTCCCCCGCTCCATTGCCCCCTAAAGCTGCTGCTTCAAGTAAACTGCACTTTAGTTGCTAGTTACCATAAACTGCAACTTTAGAGGCTAACAGGAGAAGGGTAGGGTCAGCGGGAACTTGCCATGGTGTTTCATTTTCGAAGCAGTTTTTGAATCAGGAGCTGAGGCTGCATTTGTCTGTTTGTTTAAGTGGCAAGTATAACCTTTTTTTGGATAATATGCTGTGCAGTTTGATCTTTAAGCAAAGCATGTTGCTATTTTGTAAAGATTAATCTGGGGGAAAATATGCCGTATTAAATTCGATCTAATTGTTAGATAAGATTGCACTTATGTATATTATGTAGACATACCGTATTATAGATTCATCTCTACTGTTACATGTTTCCTAGAATGGTGGTAAGGAAGTGTCCTGCCAATGTGTGCCAAATCCATTGGCTGTAGAATTTTCATAGAGTTCTGCAGATGGGTTTCCTCATCAGAGCATGCTAAGTTTAAATTCTCTATTTGTTGAAGAGTTCCTTTTCTTTTTTTCTTTTAAAAGTAGAAACTGGACACTATTTTCTGGTACCAATATTCAACCATTTTAAGATTCTTTCTTCTTCTAGACATTGTTACTTTATTTGAGTACCTATTACTTAGCTTAGCTTTAAAAATGTATTGGTTTGTAATGTGAGATCATTGCAATGACATGTCTTGTTGCTGTAATAGAATCAGTCTTCTACAGTGCAGCTTGTTTGGCGTCACTTGAGTCTCCTGATAGAAATATACATAGAGATTGCACAGCTACGTAGGTGCATCCAAGGTGTAGGGCCGGAGAGACAGAAGGGGCCCCACGGAGGAGAGTGCCACCCACACCTGCGGATGTCGAGAAGGAGGAGTGGGGGAAGAAGCAAAGGAAAAGGGAGGAGGCCAGAGCTGCCCGACTGAGGGAGGAGGGGGAGCGAGAGAAAGGGAGAAAGCATTTTGAAGAGCCCCTGAGATTGGCTGAACAAGGAAAGGTGGGAAAGGCCAACCAACCCCTGGCTGTGGAGGTGGTGTTTGGGGAAGCGAGAAAAGGGAAAGCATGCATCCTGCCCCCAGATTGGAGATGGATCTGGACAGAGAACCCATACACCGGGAAAGGGCAACGCTTAATGATGCCTCAGGCTGAGGCCAAAAGCTACCGACGAAGAGCCTACAAACCCAGGTGTTTGTATTGGGGGGAGAAGGAAGCGAGAGAGTACCACCGTAAGTTAAAGAAGATAAGGCAGGATTTGGCATTTGAGAAATGGGTGAGGAAGATGAAGGAAGAAGAGCAATGGACCAAGAGGTACTCCTGCGGGAGGGGTCTGGCTTTGAGGGACGACTTCCCTCTCCGGAATTGGCGTTGGGGGAGGCCTGGACCCAAAACCACCTTAGAAGTTGGGGTACAGGTGGAGATGCCAACCCAGGACTTGGGACTGTCTGGGGTCTGGAAAACCGCAGAAGGAGGATTGAACTTTTCATTGTTTACTCCTACCAGAGACTCTAAGAATAATCCATTCATTGTTGATATTAGTTCTGTTGAACCAGTGGTAAAGAGAAGTGCCTCCAGAAGTCTGGAAGAAGAAAATAAAACTCCAGTTTGTTCTAAAAAGGAAGCCTCTTTATTGCACTCTGCAGGGCGGGCAGTTTGGCAGAATGGTGAACCCTCACACAAGGCCTTTTCAAGTAGAAGAGTGGATCTCCTGGGGTATTGGCCCCCAGGCCAAAATACTGAATTTTTAGTCTGTAAGATGCCCCCATGTATAAAACAACCCCCACTTTTCCATCTCCAGATTACAGTTTTGCAACTGCATTACTTCCATCTATAAGACAACCCTCAATTTGTACTTTATTCTAGACAAAGATATAATCTTATTCTTGATAGCTTAGTGGCTTAGGTCTCTGACTGTGGCGCTCGAGGTTGGATTCCAGTTCCCCCTTGTGCATCCTTCTAGCTCTCCAGTTCAATGGTTGTTTATAACAACAACAACAACAACAACAACAACAACAACAACATAAGAACAAAATAACATAAGAAGAGCAATGCTGGATCAGGCCAAAGGCCCATCCAGTCCAGCTTCCTGTATCTCACAGTGGCCCCACCAAATGTGTCTGGGAGCGCACGAGACTAGATATCTGTCACCTGATATCACTCCCTGCATCTGGTCCTTGAAGTACCCCAGTTTTAAGCCTGGAAATTACACATCTCCTTAATGGTTTGTAACCTGTGATGGACTTTTCCTTCAGGAATCTGTCCAATCCCCTTTTGAAGGCATCCAGGCCAGATGCCATCACCACATCCTGTGGCAGGGAATTCCACAGACTAAGAACACACTGGGTAAAGAAATATTTTCTTTTGTCTCTTCTCACTGTCCCAACCCTCAGTAGATGACAACGACGACGATGACAACAACAACAACAACAACAACTACTACTACTACTACTACTACTACTACTACTACTACTACTACTACTACTACTACTACTACTACTACTACATACTTTGAAGGCATCCTTCAGTTTCAGAAGCAATTTTCCATGTAACCTTAGCCAAATTTGGGGAATACAACCCTAAACTCCAGGTGGACGTACAAAACTAATTTTGCAGTTCTTTATGTATTGGGATCATAATGCTGGAGCAGAAACACCAGACATTTCCTAAGGCAACCTATTTAGCAGAAGCTGAGACTAAGAGACAGGAAGAGAACTGTCTTTATGAATCACCGCTCGTATTTCTGAACACCATCATGGCTTAGAGAAGCATTTGTTATACTTATAAAGTATTATAATAATCTTGGAACTGTAGAGCTGGAAGGGACTCTTTGGAGCATTAAGTCCATTCCCTATCATGGAGGTATACTTGGTACCTGATGTAATGGACAGTGTGACAGACTAGGTAGGGCTGAAGAAATCTGGGTTCAGATCCATTCAGCCAAGGAAACGTATAGGGAATGTAGGCACTGGTAAAATGGCTCCTTAAAACTACTCCCAGTTATCTTGAAAGCTCTATTAGGGTCACTGTAAAGCCCTTCTGACTTGGTAGCATTCAACGTACATAATGTCCTATTCAAAGAGAATCACAAATAGATTTGCTGATGGATGTGGTCAGGCACTTGGGATGGACCCGTAAAATGGATGTTGGAGGATGAGTCAAAAGTGAAATATAAATTCATAGTGCCATGGCTTGGATGGAGGGAACCTTCTGCTCCTTTTTGCAGTGGATCCATCTGGTCCAATATTTGAGACCAGAGATAGACCATTTCCAAGCTCAACTTAACTGAACGGCAACTCTTCCAGGAAGAAACCTCAGTCTTAGCCAATGGAGGAAACTTCACAGTCACACCCAGTAATATTGCCAATGTGGAATCAGCTATATATCATCTTCTGGAAGCAGCAGCAGAAGGAATAAGAAGTGAAATGACAAGGATCTTGCAAAAAGCAAAACCCCCAAACCAAAATAATAAGAAAAGAGAGAAATGCCATCAGATCCTTGAGCATGGATCCTGACATCATCATCCTGCCAGCAGACAAAAGCAATCCCAGAGTAATCATGCAAACAGAAGAATCCAGGGGGAAAAAATCAAAGAACTTCTATACCCCACCACCTACAGGAAACTAAAACAGGTCCTCACCAACAAAATCACAAAACAAACATGCTGGTCAGGAATTCCTCCTTCTACCCCAATGTCATTCAACACATCTGCAAGATGGAAACTCTTTCACCAAGATTATATGGACTGCCGAGAATCCACAAAGACTCAAGCCCACTCAGGCCCATTGTTAGAACCATTGGCTCTGCAACATATGACTTAGCAAAACACCCAGCCACCCTTCTCTGTGAAGGCTTTACACATGAGCCCACTTCTGCATGTTCTTGCACATTTACTTCACATATATATATATATACTGTAGAATATGCATACTTTTAAAAAGCCTGAACAGAATGTATGCATTGTCTATACATGTATATTCAATTAATACTTTTGTACTAGAGGATATGCTTGCACAGAATATTCTGAGGAAGAACTGAAGTGTGGAACACCCAACATTAGCGTTAAGTAGTGAGGTATAAAACAGAGAAGTACCCTCTACTCTACATAGTAAAGTAAGCCTAACTATTTCCTTTCTGTAGGGCCCTGGACCAATGGAAGCAGGGCCTGATAATCTTGTTAAGACTCTTTTTTTCTTAAATAAGACTGTTCAGCAGAGCTAGTTAGAGAAACAAAGAACCAACCTACCTTCATAAATCAGCAGGGAAAAGCAACACAGGAGGACTGAAACAAAAATACCTGCAAAGGAATAATGACTTATGTGGCCAGGATTTTAAAAAAATGATTTTGGACTTATTTAGATTTATTAAGATGTGTTGTTTTCAGAAATGGAAACGTGTATATGATTAAGTATGGCAATGTGATGTATAAGAGTCTGCTAACATTATCTGCATTTGTGCAGATCTTTTTTCTGTGACTATTTTTTACAAGCTGCTGTATTAAACGTACATTGGCTAAAAAGTTATAAAAAGTAGACTGAAAATGAGACACTGATTACTTGCAGAGAGAGTGCTGAGTACAAATGGGATCATTGTTCCTGTGCTGAGTCTTACATATGTTGCTGGGATTGCCTATAAAAATTATGTCCTCTCTTTACTTGTAGGGGTAGAAAGCAGTTCATTGACTTTGGTTTTAATTGTTTTAACTTACACCAGCTCTTTTGTTGCCAGGATGTATTGCACCATCAGAAGCAGTGCTTGTGTAGAGAGAGTCTCAGTTGCTCTCTTAACGCTTATTTTAGTGTCCAGTACAAATGGAGGAGCATGGGATTCTTCCTGACACTCCTTGCTTGCAGCCATGTGTTTGCTGTACCAACTTTTCCTTCCTTGGGCCAGCAATGACACTAAACTCATTGTCTGTCGTATAAGTTTGACCACTTGATTAAAGACAAGACAATCTGTGCAACCTTTGATCCAGGGGTGGGGAACCTTTGATCCTCCAGATGTTTTGGAGTGCATCTCCTAAAACCCTGTGCCTATATTGCTAGTAATAAAGGACGGTTGGAGTTGTGGTCCATCTGGAGAACTGAAAGTTCCCCAACCCTGCTCCAGTCATCTGTGGAACTTCCTGCCACAAGATGTGGTGATGGCATATAGCCTGGATGCCTTCAAAACGGGATTGGACAGATTCCTGGAGGGGAAGTCCATCACAGGTTACAAACCATGATGGAGATGTATAATCTCCAGTCTTAAAACTGGGGTACTTCAAGGACCAGATGCAGGGGAGTGGTAGCAGGAGACAGATATCTAGTATCATGTTCTCCCAGAAGCATCTGGTGGGGCCACTGTGAGATACAGGAAGCTGGACTAGATGGGCCTTTGCCCTGATCCAGCATGGGTCTTCTTATGCAGTGTTTTTCAACCACTGTTCCGCGGCACACTAGTGTGCCGCGAGATGTTGCCTGGTGTGCCGTTGGAAAAATTGAAAAATTCGAAAGATTTTTTAAAAAATGTTGAATTTTCACCCACTAGGCGGGCGCCGGACTGTGTCCTGGGTATGAAGGAGTGGGGTTTTTGACCCCACCCTCAGCCAGCAGGGGTGCCGATTGGCGCTCCTCAGGGGGACACCCTCCACTTTTCTGATGTCCGGGCTGTGATTGGTCAAGACTCCAGCCTGGACCTATCACAGTAGGTCATCATCTTCCGACTTCCTTCCTGCCCGAGCACAGTGTGCGCAGCAGCGGAGAGAAGAAGATGTCGCGACTCGAGTCACCAAAAGGCACAGAGTTAAATTTTTTAACATTTTCTAATGGTGGTGTGCCTCGTGATTTTTTTCATGAAACAAGTGTGCCTTTGCCCAAAAAAGGTTGAAAAACACTGTTCTTATGTTCTTATGTCCTGGTTCACTGTTAAGCCTACTGACTCCGAAGAACTATCTGAAGCATCTTGGGATCTGCTGGATCTTAATAGGTTGCAAAAGCCAATTCTTGGGTCGTTCCCCCCCCTCCGCATATATTCAATGGCAACTTTAATTAGCTTCAAATTTATGTCCTCCTTGTGAATAACATTTGGTTGTTATTAGTATCTGGAGTTATGAGGCAAAGAATTCTCTAAAGCTTTGGTTAACACAAATATTCTTCATTCTCTTGATACTTTTAAATACAGCCGGTAGCCTTTCTGGGTAAAAGGATGTCACTGTACCAGGAAAGTTTCACTGCACTGGTATATTTTCTGTCTGTGAAGCAAATTTGGGGTCAGAGTGGTTCTTCACCAGTGGCCAGGGTGGTGAACAGGAATCCCCCAGCACCACTTTCTGGTTTCTCTCACCCAGGAAGGAGTTCATTTATTACTAGTTTATTCTTCAACGGATTTTCCAGGAAGCATTCTTAATGTTTACTGTAAATGAATGATTATTCTTTGCACACACATAAAGGGAGAATAGTATTCCTGATCTGTTTGGTTTTTTCCCCCCCACACTTAATCTGCTGCCTATAAACTCACCAAAATTTCTACAGGTCTTTATGTGCAACTCTGTGTAATGTTTTCACCCTCCACCATGTAAATTTATATAAAACGTCTTAATCAGGCCTTTTGGGCTTTTGTTTTTTTTCAGATTTCTCCCACAATGAACCCTGTCGTACAAAAATATCACAGTTGAAAAACAATCAATGGAAGGTAGGGCAAAATATGCTGAACCCAATCCACAAAGCATGGAATAAAATTCTGTCTATATTTCAGTTCCAGCTCAGTATTCTCTTGACTTTCCACTGAGTGGAAGGTCCTGCCAGTGCAACTGTATGGGTTTGCACTGCTTTTAAAAGTACAGTGGACCCTTGTATAACAAACTGTTTGTCTAACATAAAATTTGTACAACATAAAAAATTCCAGAGATAGGGGAAATTTGCTTAACATAATCAATCGCCTATGGGGCGAATCTGTACAACAAAAAATGGGATCACTCTGTTTTCAATGCATTCCTATGGGAAATTTGTATAAAGGAAAATTTGCTTAACATAATTTCATTTGGAATGAATTAATTCCTTTATACAAGGTACCACTGTATTGCTGTACTAATTCCATGAAGACAATCTACCCTCTACTTGGAGAATCACATGCTTTCTGAAGTGACACAGTCCTATGGTCCTGCACTGACTTGCTGCTCAGTAGAAGCTCAATAGGATACTGGCCCATATGTCTATGATGATATATGTAACATGACTCAGGAGCTCAAAAGCCAGAGTGTAGCTGGTAAAATAACATTACCGTTTCATGGTCTCAGATGAATTCTAACAATTGATAGCTTTTCTAGCCAGTGTGCCAATCAAACAGGGAATTAGCTAAGCAAAACCTGCTTGACCTGTTGTTTTCTGCTTGGCACATGAAAATAAATAAATCAACCATAGCATTCTTTACCTGTGAATCTAGATGTGTGAGCAAATACAATTTTGTTGTCAGAAAGCTATGGTTCTCCTTTCCTTTCCCCCTCATGCATAATGATACAGATCTAAGTGTGAGATAGTAGCTGAAATCCTGTTCCGCAGCGACATGTGCATAGCATGAAGTTGTGGAAGTAGTAGGAAAATATGTGGCAGGGCAGAACTAACATCTATGAAGCCCTTCTGCAGGTATGTCACGCAACAGTCCCCAGGTGAACTACACAACCAATTTCACAAACACATTGTGGATTGCACAGTCATGTCCCATGCAATCATGAATTGTGTAATCAGTTTTGTAAACGCAGTATGAGCCATAGGATCGATTGCACAGTGCTAGCTGCCTGGTTGTAAGGTCTGCTTCATTTCCACAATCATTAACTTCGTTGTGCCAAATTTAACAGGATTTCAGTCCACGTGTTCTTTTAAATAGTCACCTCTGTATACAGTATAAGCATACTGTGGAAGTATATAGACTTCTAAACATAGCTGTACATTTATTTATGACATGTGAATTCCAATCTGAGCAGTTTACAGTAAATAAAATAAAACATGGTGGCCAGTGGGTGCTTCCTCTTTCACTATTGTGACAGTGGCTGCTTTCTTATGTTGTTGGTAAGCTGAACCATTTGTGATGGTGTGAACATCCCCAAACTTCCGTTTTCAGAGTAGTATGAACTGCAGGTTGAATCCATTGACACAGCCAGTTTTCTTGGGGTGCTGATAAATACATTTTTTTGAATTGGTAGGTGTTGTCTTTGTGGTTTGGTTGACAACAGGAAAATGGCAGCAAGTGAACTGGTACAGGTCATATAACCATTTTGTTGTAAAAAGTGTGGGTGGATAGTAATGGTACTGTGATCTATAGCTGCAAGGTCTTACGAAGATGCACTTTAAACTTGTACTGTACATTTGGTTTGTAGATTGATGATACGTGCATGCTAGTGGCCTAAAGCAGTTTTTATTTTGAAAGCTGGGTTTAGTTAGACTCCACATACTGGTCATTCTTATTCTTATTCTTCAACCCCCCTCCCCTTTTTCTTAGCATTTGTACCACTTGGTGGTGGGGTCCGTATACTCCACATACTGGATATTATTATTTTTTAATTGAAAATCCCCATGACCTGCATGGAAGGGTACTGTTTTACTGGGGGACAGAAGGAAACCAAGCCATGGTTGGTTGGTTGGTTGGTTGGTTGGTTAGTTAGTTAGTTAGTTAGTTAGTTAGTTAGTTAGTTTTTAATGTGTAAAACTTAAGTTGTGTCATGCTTAATAACATTTACCTTCTGTTTATTTGACTCTGATGTCTTTTTGGTCCAGTCAGTTTTTAAGTAATGGAGAGTTAATTGCCTCTCCATAAGCTGTAACCTGGCCCCCAATGGAGGGGGCTCAAAGATGATGCAGACAGTAGACATCATCCTAAACCCCTTTACTAGTCCCTACTGGAACAACCTCCTAGGTCAGGGGTGTTGAAACTTCAGCCCTCCAGATGTTTTTGGACCACAACTCCCAGGATTCCAAGCCTGTATTTCTAATGGCAAAGGACTGTGGGAGTTGTGGTCCAAAACATCTGGAGGGGCAAAGTTTGGACACCACTGTCATAGATCATCTGTGTTAAACACAAAGATACTAAGAGTGTCTTTAGTGAAGTGCTTTAGAATCAGTATCTCAGATTTTCAATCTTAAACAAAGAACACTGTGATCAGAACCCATGTTTGTAAACCAAGGAACAGTGAGAAAGAATATGTGTGGCAGTAAAATGGCTCATGGGCAATTGGTACTGAGGAGGAAAAGAACCAAACTGCTATTCCTATTGCTTTTCAAAGATATGTATCTGTATTGGGATGGGAAGGCATACAAATCACTTTAATAATTCTGCTGTCCCTTTCCTACTCCACATTGTTCTAAGCTGTTGAGTCCAGAAATGACGTCATGTGTGGATAGGTGGTCCACATCTGTTGTCTACTCCTGTCAGCATTGTAGGACCCATCTAATGGTTATAGTGGAATCAGTGACCATTGAAAAGCCGCAGTCTGATATTGTAAAATAGGAAGATAATTTTTAAGAATCATTAACTGGTAGATTGAAAAATTGATGTTAATTGCAAGTTGTTTTTATGCACCATCAAGTTAACAGCCATGCCCAAACTTTGGCCCTCCTGATGTTTTGACCACAACTCCCAGAATTCCAAGCCTATATTTCCAATGGCAAAGGACCGTGGGAGTTGTGGTCCAGAACATCTGGAGGGATGAAATTTGGACATGCCTGCTATAGGATTTTGGCCCTTGAGTTAGGTTTCAAACTTACACCCAAGTAGCTGCACCACTAACACATACTGCAGCACACCCAAATGTGGCTCTGTCCAGATGTATAGGACTGTACCTTTTATCAACTCCACTAGGTATATTTGAAAGGTATCAGTTGTAGAATGCTAGCTTGTTGGAGAAAGCAGTTGAAGGTGTGTGTGAATGGGGAGAAGTGTGTTGGCCTTGGTCTTCAGGGGGACATAATTATATGAACTCACATTAGAACATCTATCCCTGCATTCAAATATTTAACTTCTTGACCATGGTGGGAGGTGGATGAAACATGAACTATGATTAAAATATAGGTATATTAGCAGCATTTAAAAAAATCCCCATTATCTTTCCAAAGTTAAAATATAAATAGTTTCCAAAGGCAGGAGTAGAAAATGGAAACTGTCCCTGAGAATTAGGAATTATTATTTTTAATCACAACTCCCCAAATCTCAGAGCAGCTGGGGGAAGATTTCTGGTGTTATGGTACAAAAAGTAACTTTTCTAAGCTCTGCTGAATAGGAACACCTGTGACAAATGCAGTGTGTTATGTTTTCTTTCATATTGTGCATTCAATGCGGCTGCATTGGACTATGGAAAGAGTTCCATATTAATGTGGAGATGATCAACATTCTCCAAAACAGAAATCTTGTTCAGTGTAGCCTTATGGACTACCTGAAAGCATCATGGTTTAAAAATTACTGATCTATATCATGATTTCATTTAGCAGCAGAGCCAGGAAATAAGCACAAGAAAGAGCATGAGAAATTAACAAATGGCAGGCAGGGAGCCCCAGTCCCCAATGTGTTAGTCCTCCATCCTTCATCAGTTGGCCTGTACAGCCTTATGGACATACAAGCACTATGCACAGAGTTACTTCTTGTCTGTTTCCTGCATTGTTAATAGGGATAAGTGGATTCTATGAGTTCCACTCCATTACTATTCCAACATTTTGATATCCTTTAGGTTCCACTTCATTTGAATTCTGGCAGGGAATGTGAATTTAGAATGTCAGTAATGGATTATGTTCATGCATCCACACAATAATGATTAAAAACAGAAAACATAACACCCTTCCAATGTTTGTACTCATGTAAGGGAATTCACTGGAATTTAATAAAAACTAAGTACCATCCCAATTTTAAAATAATTATGAGTACTGTATTTGTTTTTTTAAAGTCCATTTGTGTGATTCTGAAAAATAGAAAGTATACAAGAAATAAAACATTATAAAAGTGAAATCTCAAAATGTTTAAAATTGAATTTTTAAAGGGAAGATGTTTATGCTAGTGAAAATTATTTCTTCCTATGGAGAAAGGAAAATAGATTTTGGGCTATGATTAAGTAAGTTGAATCATCACATCTTCTTATGGACAAGACCCAGTTAATCTATATGCAAAGCAGATATGAACAGCACAGAATTTGTTATATTTTTAAACAGTCTTTCCTCCAGTGAACTATGGGTGATATTCTTTATCTTCAGGATAATCTAGTAAGGTAGATAGACCCTAGACTAGCTTTATCCTCACAGAAAGCTTTCAAGAAAGATAGTGATTGGCTGAAGGTCATACAATGAAGATTTTCTGGTGACCAAATTTTTGAACATGGGATCCTACAATTAAAATTTAATGTTCTGTTCTGTATTTGCTCTGTCCCTTATTTGTTCCATAAAGAAGAGTTGACCTTTCAAGTAGCCTGTGTACATATTTAGTTGCATTTGATGGTCTCTGAAACTATTTCCCTAGTTCTGCTCTCATTATGTTAGTATTGCCAGGTTGGACTAAGCAGTGCAAGGAGGCATTATAAGAAACAAGAGGAGAAGAGGCATCAAAGCAGTATTATTTATTTATTTATTTATATACCACTCATATGGCAGAAAGCCACTCTGGGTGATTTACAACATAAAACAGATTGTTACAAAATATAGATACAAGGATACAAAGATAAATATTAGAAATGAAAACATAGCTAAAACATCATTAATAAAAACCAAAAGTAAACAAGATAAGCTAATGGTGAACAAGATTAGATCACAAATTCAGTAAGGCAATGTAACAGGTAATAACAAGAGAGAGCAGATTCAAATAACCAAGTCTTCAATCTTTTCTTGAAGATCAACAACAAGGGGGCCAGGCAGTGTTGGTTCCAGAGTCTAGGAGCTGCCACTGAGAAGGCCTGGTTCCTTGTTGTTGACTTGCGGGCCTCCTTCGGTGCTGGCACCCTCAGATGACCTGTGATGAACGAGTGACACAGGCAGAATGCCAGGGTAGGAGCTGTTCTGACAGATAGAAAGGTTCCAAACCATTTAGGACTTTATATGCCAACATTAAGACCTTGAAGTCAATGCGGTAATGGATCGGCAGCCAGTGCAGTGTGGCTAGAGTTGGGGTAATATGATGAAATCTTTTAGTACTCGATACTAGTCTGGCTGCAGTATTCTGCACCAGCTGGAGCCTCCGTATTAACTTCCAAGGCAGCCCCACATAGAGTGCACTACAGTAGTCTAATCTAGAGACTCAGTGCATGGACCAATGTAGTAAGTATGCCAGGGTCCAGGAAGGCGTGCAACTGTGCAGTCTGCCAACTGACGCCACCTGGGCTTCCATAGTGAGTACTGGGTCCATAATTACGCCAAGATTGCACACCTCATCCTGCATGGGAAGACTCCCCCCTCCAAATTGAGGGAGTTTCCCAACCCCCCCAACCCCAGAGGACCTCCGTCTTGTCCAGGTTCAACCTCAGTCTGTTCGCTCTCATCCGTTCCAGAACATGAAGTGGATGAGAGTGAAGAAAAATTTAGTGCAGAAAAGCATCATAAGAAGATTTTGAGTATTAGCTAAGAGAGGAATAAGAAACCAGAGAAATGGTTTTATGACTAGATAGTTTCCCAATTAGACCTGAATGAAACAGTTTAAAAATTCCTAAGGTCATTTAAGATTCTATATCAGTTTTTTTCTGGGTTCAAATTCTTGCTCAGCCATGGAAGCCCATGAGGGAGGTGGCACTGGTAAACTATTTTTTAAATGTCTCACGTACTTTGAAACAGCCTACAGTGACCCCCCGCCTATTGCGGGGGTTAGGGACCTGACCCGACCCGCGATAACTGAAAATCCGTGATATGCGGATGCAGGTTAGGTCGGCCCTGGGGCGCCTAGCTGGGGGCTCTTGTACTTACCGGAGGTCTCAGAAATGATTTTCGGCGATCCGGAAGTCACTTCTGGTTCAGCTATCAGGCACAATTCAAGGTGCTGACCTTGACCTACAAAGCACTGTACAACCTGGGCCTTCCTTAAAGATTGAATTTCACAGTATGAACCGGCTCGGGTGTTAAGGTCATCTGGAGAGGCCCTTCTCTCCATCCCGCCACCCTCACATGTATGTCTTGTGGGAACCCATGAAAGGGCTTTCTCGGCTGCTGCACCCAGCCTCTGGAACTCTCTCCGACTAGAGGCCAGGACTGCTTCATCTCTGTTGTCTTTCCAGAAACAGACAAAGACCTTTCTCTTCAAGCAAGCTTTCCCCGAATGATGAACTATCTATTATGTGTCTTTTATATGAATCTATAGGATCACATAGACTTTGTGTTTATAACTACTTATAATCTTATGTGATTACATTGACACTATGTTTTCAATGTTAGTTTCCATTACTCATAACTTTACATGGAACTTTACTCTCCTTTTAAGTGCTCATGTTATCTTGTAACTTTACATGGAACTTTGTGTGTGTGTGTGTTGTGTCGTTACAGTCATGACCGACCCTTCGTGACTCCATGTCCATAGAGGTTTATTGGCAGGAATACTGGAGTGGTTTGCCAGTTCCTACTCCAGGCGCCTACAGCACCTGGTATTCCTTGGTGGTCTCCCATCCAAGTACTAACCAGGGCCGACCTTGCTTAGCTTCTGAAATCAGGCGAGATTGGATGTGCTTAGGGCATCTAGGCAGCTCACATGGAACTTTAGTCTCCTTTTAATGGCTTGCGTTGAAAAATGAATGATCCATAGGATCCCTTCCGCCCCTCTAGTTCAAATAGTATTATTGTTCTATAGGCAGTTTTTCCTTTTGATGCTCTTTCACTTTTTCAAGACAGAATTGGCAAATTAGATTATTCTGAAGCACACCAAAGGACATTTTTTAAAAAAGCATAAAGGCCTGTTTGTATTTCAGACTGCATTGTTTTATCCTTCTGCATGGAACACAATGGAAGGAAACACAATGGAACTTCTCCTGGGTAGATGATGTACATCTTGAATCTCTCAATATGTATCAATCGTGTTTTGAATTACAGTTGCAAAAACAGAAAACCATGGTGAAATAGTGAAGACAAACAGTTAAAAAAATATAATGTTAAGTAACTGGCAGTGGAGCCCGAGATTGGAATTTAATTTCCCACTGTGCATCCCAGAAGAGTCAGCCTGTGTAGTTTCCCGCAATCTGCATAGTTCCAGAGTGTCCCCAGAAGACGGCACCACTTCTGAGTATTTTCTACCTGAAAACCATGAAAAGGGTCACCATAAGTTAGAACCGATGACATGCAATTATTATAATCATGAAGCTATGGGAACTTATGGGAACACTTTCCCCTTTCAGAAGTATCAGTCATGTGACTTTCTTATGTAGATGACTGCGCAATCACATGGGAGTTGTGGCCAAACTTCAAACCATATTGTTTGGTAAAGGCCCTGACCTTTATAACATATAACAGTATGTGGCAAAAATTTCCTCTGTCATTATTTGAATAGTGGAAATAGTAAATGACCAAGCAACCACATGATAAAAACCTTAAAAAGTGGTAAGAAGCTCTTCCACATTGCATCAACAACATGTCCCCCATCCACCCACCCCCAAAAAGGGAGGGAGTAGGTAAAGTGATTGATAGATGAACAGTGACACTGACAGTAGGCTTAGTTTTCTTTCCCTGATTAGAACTCTTATTTCTTTGCAAAACATGTTTATAGGACAGGCACATTTAACTGGCAGGTGTAGAATTTCCCACCAAGAATACACAGTGATCAAGAAACTCATTGCTGAACTTATGCCTAAAATACAGCTATAAATGGCAGAAAATGTTTGTCTTGAACAAAGGTGGAAGGAGGCTGGCCGGCCTCAGTATTACCTAACTAGCCTTTGTCAAGTTGAAGATGAAAGAGGTTTGGAAAGAGCCTAGTAAGAAGATGTAGTGATTAGGATGAGAAAATACATGTGGCCCAGTAATAGGTGTGCATTTTTTGTAATTGCTGCTTAATGGCAGAGACTGAGTGATATACAATGCTAGTATTAAAAACTGCTACATGGTAGGAAAGCAGCCATTTGGTCCTTAAATGGATGGGGTGGTTTGGGATGAACAGTGTTGGAACACAGAAGCAGACAAGTAGTTGTGGATCTGTGATGTGCCGAAAACTGAAGCACTAATGGCATTCCGTTCAGAGAATTAGGAAGCAAATTACAGGCAAGTTAATGCTCCATGAACATCTGCGACCCTGTGAATTGTTGGAAGGAAATAAGTTGTAGTAACAGAGAATAAGACTCAAAATTCATCTATCCAAATGCAAGTATCTCAAGGTGAAATAACAGAAGGAGAAGAGGCGGGAATATTGATTTCTGCCCTGAAAAACAGACAACAACGCCTACATATTCCTGGCAGGGAATTCAACTCCCTAAATGTATCATCTTTTTTTTTATTCTTCCGGTTTCTGCTGTTCTGGCACATTGATTGTTCATTCACATACACTATTTGATTATCTTTATGATATTAGATTTACAGTGTCAGGATCACAGCTTCTGGCTAAATATGACTGTAAGTGAGGTGCCTACAGTAGCATTTTAGAGTCACCTGTTACGCTACACCGAGTGCTTGAGTGCTGATGGATTAGAGTGTAATACATACATATTGTGACATTTATGCAGACTATATTGCACACATGTACAAATTCACAGCTTTTCCGTGTGAAACATTTGTAACCAGCAGGCTGATTCTGGCTAAAGTTTTCAATTATTCTGAAGGGAGAAATCAGCAAATTAATCTATGTCTTTTTTCTCTCTCAAGGCATACAGAATAAAAAGATGCACTTGTAAAGGCTACACCTTATTTCAGCACTAGTCTGCTTCTACAGAAAGCAGTTTACGAAACCAAGTCCTTTCATTCAGAAAAAGGTCCTGAGGCTAAGCTGCTCAATTTAAGCATGCCAGCACAGTTGTGTTTGCAGTGTTCTCAGCTCCCCACTAGGGACCTTTATTTTATTATTTTCCCGTGGCCCGGGGTGGGGGGGGGGGAGGGGGAGATGGGGTGTGGGGGGCAGGGGAGGGTGGGGGGCGGGGGAGGGGGAGGGGGAGGGGGGGGGGGAGGCGGGGGGGCTTGGGGTGTGTATTGGGGGCCACGGAGCGGCGGCGGCGGCGGAGCAGCGGCGGCGGTGGTCCGCTTGCTGGCTGGGGCGTCGGGCGTGCGCTCCCCGCGCACGGGCGGGGGAGCTCGGGGCTCCTGGGCGGGCGGCCCCCGCCTCCTCCTCCAGTCGGCGGCCGGAGGCAAGCGGGGCGCGCAGAGGTGCCCCAACTGAGGCGGCGGCGGCGGCGGCGGCGGCGGCGGCGGGCGGCGCTTGCCGCTGGGGGCGGTGGGCGTAAGCTCCCCAGCACAGCACGGGTCCTGGGCGGGCGGGCCCCCGCCTCCTCCTCCAGTCGGTGGCCGGAGGCAAGCGGCGCGCGCAGAGGTGCCCCAACCGAGGCGGGCGGGCGGCAGCCGTGGCCGCGGCAGCCGCCCGGGCAGCGCCGCCGCTTGCCTAAGGGGGAGGGGAGGAGGCCGGTGGGGGGTGGCGTCTCGGCCCGGGGCCGCCGCCAGGAGGAGGAGGTGGGGCCCGCCCGCCCAGGAGCCCCGGCTCCCCCCCCCGCCCGTGCTGCCCGGCGGCGGCGCGACCTCCTCCGGCTGCCCGCGGGACAGAAGAGGAGGAGGAGGAGGGCGGCGGAGGAAAGGGGAGGAGCCTCATGCCAACACGGACAGTTGTGTCCGCGGCCCGGGGGTTGGGGACCACTGTTCTAGACTATTGATATTGCACCTGACCCAGTAATGCACTTCCTCCCATGCTGTACATTTGTTGCTGTATCCAAGTAATATGTCTGTGAAGATTCTCAGTCATCCAGGTGAGTATATCTGGAAGTTGAGTCATGGCAATTGGATTTCTCCAAGTAGTTTCATTCAAATTTGACTGCAACAGTTACCTCCAAAGAATACTTCTGCATTCACACTGTATTACTTCACATTGTTACCTGTGGATCAGCAGAACCAACCTACAGTACACGAATTCCTTGCACTGATAAGGTTTTTTTGAAATCCTTTTGAGCAATAACACTGATCCACACTGTGAGACCCTTTGGCCCTTAGAACATTTGGTGCATTTTGGGTGCTGCATAGAGTCTGCTTTGCCCCCACTGTCCTGGATGCATAAGATACTAGAACAGGGGTCCTCAAAGAAAATGACATCTTATAAGCATGCAGGTTGGCATGGTGGGGGTTGCAAGGGGCCGGGTTCAGGACCTTGGGGGCTGCATTGGGGCCTTAAAAGACATTTGAACAACATGTAATGTCAAAAGCCATTTGAACAAAGAAAGTCACTTCCAGAGACAGACATTTACATGAGCTGGGAAGAAAGGCTTTAGCCTTTCTTTTCCCTGCTTAGACTGTCTCCTGAATTGCCTGCCCACCATGAAAAGATCTAGGTCCATGAATCTTTTTCCATGTGGGGGAAAAAGTTAGCTGGGGCCAGGGCTGGCCCAGCTGTTTGTAAGGCAGCTGCCTTGAGGTATCCGGGTGCTGGGAGTGGCCAAGTCTCCATTCTTCTCTCCCAGCTTCTTCCTTGGAAAGGCCCTTGATACTATGCAACTGCCTGAAGGCTGGCTGATACTATAGGCTTTGGCTTGCAGTGGCTATGTCCTTTATGAGATGCTCAGTTCAACAAGGAGAAACTGTGACAAAACCCTGTTAGCATCTAGGAATTTGCCATGGTTAGTTCAAGCAGGCCCCTACATTCTTGTAAGCAATTCTGCTACCAACACGTTACTGCCTTGGACTCAAGAGAAGAGGGCTTGAATCCTTATTCAGTCATGCAAACTCACTGGGAGGATGGAACTAATAAAAACATTTGTTAAATATCTCACTTGCCATGAAAGCCCTATGCGGGTTGGTTCCAGTTTGACAGCACAGAACAGAAACAACAATAATAAGGAAATTTTGCTGTAATAGCCAAGATAGACCCTTGGTACTGCATTATTTGCTAACAAAAGCTTTCCCTCTGAATCCAATTCAAGTTGGATTCAAATAGCCTGGGACCTCTACACCCAAGCTTAGCTGTCCTTCTCCAGTTTAGATCAGCCACAGTTGCTGTTGCTTCCCATGGTGGAATGTCTCAGTAGGGATTTCTCATATGAGAATTATTGCTTTGGGAATTCTTTCTCCCTTGTGGCAGTTACTACGACAGATTTTCACAGCAGAAAAGGCTCAATACTGATATAACTTCTAAATGAGGAAAGCGGCGTGACTCCTGCCCTGCAAGCCAGGATGTTCCAAACCAGAAAGGCAAAATAAGGGGGAAAGCAATAGGGAAACCTGAATAAGATCATGTTTAGGCCAGTTTGAGTTCACTCTTCTCCTTCCCTGTTCTCATACTGCAGCTGAAAAGTATGTGCATGTAGAAATGGAAAGAGGTTTCAGTGAATTTGTAGATTTTTTTTTGCTACTAGCTCCACACCTGTAAACCTTAGGACGGTGGTGAAGCCCATTCTCAAAAGACCTGGCTTGGCTGTAGACGATATGTCTAACTATCGCCCTATAGCCAATGTTCCCTTCATGGGCAAGGTGGTCGAGCGAGTTGCCGCCCTGCGTCTCCAGTCGTTCCTGGAGGAGAACCTTGTCTTGGATCCTTTCCAGTCTGGGTTTAGGCCGCGTCACAGGACTGAGACGGCACTGGTCACTCTGCATGATGATCTGTTGAGGAGGTCTGACAGGGGTTGCTCTACCCTGCTGGTCCTTCTCGACCTGTCAGCAGCTTTTGATACTGTTGACCACGGTATCCTCCTGGGGTGGCTTTCTGAGGTGGGGATCGGGGGTCTGGCCCTCTGCTGGCTCCGCTCCTTCCTCGAGGACCGCTCCCAGTGTGTGAGCTTGGGGGGTGACTTGTCGTCTCCCTGGACACTCTCTTGTGGGGTGCCTCAGGGGTCGGCTCTCTCCCCCATGATCTTCAACATCTATATGAGGCTGCTGGCTGAGGTCATCTGGAGTTTTGGAGCTTGCTGTCATCAGTACGCTGATGACACGCAGCTCTATCTCTCCTTCTCCACCTCTGCAGTGGAGGCTGTCCAGACCCTTGATCGCTGCCTGTCTGCAGTACTGGAGTGGACAAAGACCAACAGGCTCAAACTGAATCCCGGGAAGACTGAGGTTCTGTTCTTCGGGGGTACCCCGGATGGGTACAGGGGCTCTCTTCCCAGTCTGGGTGGGTCCGCCCTCCAGCTGGCTGAAAGAGTGAGAAGTCTGGGCATTGTCCTGGATCCGGATCTGTCTCTGGAATCACAGGTGGCAGCCGTGACCAGGTCGGCCTTTTACCATCTTAGGCTAATCACCCAGATTCGCCTGTACCTTGATGGGAACTCTCTGAGGACGGTGGTGCAGGCACTGGTCATGTCGAGGATAGATTATTGCAACACTCTCTACATGGGGCTCCCCTTGAACCTTGTTTGGCGATTGCAGCGGGTGCAGAATGCGGCGGCCAGGTTGGTGGTTGGTGCGGGCAGGTTTGACCGCATCACCCCCATTCTGGCTCGCCTGCATTGGTTGCTCGTTGCCTCCTGAATAAGGTTCAAGGTGTTGGTTCTGGTTTACAAAACCCTCCATGGCCTGGGTCCTGATGATCTGCCAGAGCGTATCTCCCTACAATCAGAGCTGGCCCGACCCACCCGATCCTCCATGGCTCTTTCGCTCTGGGTGGCCACCTCCAGGGAGGCCCGTAGGGTAGCAATGCATAAACGGACCTTCTTGGTGGCCAGCCCACTTCTCTGGAATAAACTACCAAGCAAGATATGCCAGGCTCCTTCTTTGGAACCCTTTAACAAAGCTGTTCAAACCTGGCTGATTATGGATGACTTCGGCAATCACTAGGGTTTGTATTAGTTTGTTTTTTTGTACCTATCATTAGTCTTACACCTCTTGGTTCAAGGGGATTACTTTTATTTTATTTTATTTTACATGACCAGTGCTTCTCAATTGTTTTATTTTATTTTATTTTACTCTTTCTTTGTTATTGTCCTTTTTTAATTTCCTTTTAATTTCTATTATTATATTGTGGATTTCCTGTGCTTTTTATGTGAACCGCCCAGAGTTCCCTCTGGGAAATTGGCACGGTATATAAATAAATAAATAAATAAATAAATAAATAAATAAATAAATAAATCATATAATGTTATGTGTGAATGCATGTTACACGACAGGTTTCTCCTTTTAACAAGAGGGTTATTCCATGTCAAATCAACAAATGAAAAATCCATTTTTGGAACTTGATGTCATGGATTTGGTTCATTTGTGGTTCATTTGTACCTTGCCATGAGATGCTTAATTCCCCCCCCCCAGATTTTTTGTCCCCCCTTTTTTGAGCTATTGCATTTTCACAATTACAATATATTGCCAAAATTCACTAGCCACCATAAATTCAAACTTAATTTAATAGATACCTGTGATTGCTACAGAACTGGGACAGGTGTCATTTTGAAGTATATGAATAGGGCCTTCATTTGATATACAACATGAAGAAATTATACATTTTAAAAATTGTAGATTTAAAAATTCAAAATTTGAATTTTTGGAAAAACTGATTTTTTAAAATTTTTCAAAACATTCACACTTAAAGATACATGTCTTGTAGCCATTCACTCTGAATTTCAGGACAGTATCTCAATGGTATCATACAAAACTTAAATTTTCTTGTTGGCAGTGACACGGAATTAAATTGATTTAGCCCCCCAAATAGACCAAAATGTCTATACCTTAATGATTAAGAACCTTTCCCCCCCTTGGCTAGCATGTTGGACGCTTTTGTCATCTCCTGTGAGGTTAGCTGGTATGTTCAGGCAAACAGACAGACAGACAGACAGACAAACACACAGACACAGTGAGTCCCACCAGCTCCTGCTGTAATGCATTTCCTTGGTCTTAACTCAGCATATTTTGAAAATCCTGTCATTTCAGATGGGAACTTGGACTTAAACAATTGGTAAATTTATTTAAGATTACCAAGTACAGTAATATCATGGTTTAAGAGTAACTTGGTTTAAGACATTTTGCAAGACAAGCAAATATTTATTCTAAATTTTGCCTAGATCAGCAAGCAGTGTCTTGATATGCAAGCACTGGAGCAGGCCACATGATCACAAGTGAGCCAATGGTGGCTCTCCCTTTCCCCCTCTGCTGGATTGTGGGTGATTGTCTAGAATGTTCTGTTTCAGGCAGCCTCCAAAGCAGAGGGAGGAGGGAAGAAAGGAGGTGTCCCTTGCACCAGCCAGGAACGTATTCAGAGGGGAGTGCAGGTTAGGGTTTTATTTTCCTTTATATTTTTATTTAATTTGTTTTCGACATTCTTGTTTTTTTCAAACCATGTCTAGTCATGGGGCAGTTATTCAAGTGTGTACGTTGCACTTTATTATTGTCACAGTAAAAACACAAAGTAAAATCCAGTTGTTAGTCCCAAGCAGAGCAGATTCCGCTGCCAGGTACCTAAACAATGGTGCGGATGTGGACTTCTAGCCAACTTCTTTTGTGAGTTTTAGCATTTTGCGTCTACAGTATGTGGTCTATGGGACCCCAGAACAAATCATCTGAGTTTCCATTATTTCTTATGGGGAAATTTGCTTTGATATAAGGTTGTTTTGGTTTACAAGCATGTTTCTGGAACGAAATATGCTAATAAACCAAAGTATTACTGTGTCAGATGCTTTTGGACATGAGTTCAGACAATCATCTTTGTCTTTGATTGAAATATAATATTTCAGGAGTCTGAGTATTCCAACCCTGATGCACCGTTTAGCCACTTAAATGCCTCTTTGACCACCATTGGTGAGTTTCTGATGTGTAAGAAGAAAATATTCAAAAAGTCTAAGAAGTACCGCAAAGAAAAGATGGAGAAGATTAAAAGGACCTACAAAGAGTTATGTTGTATTTCTGAAGATGATTTAAATGAGGAAGAAAGTAATTGGGCTGACTCAGAAATTATTCAGCAACTAAAGGAAAATTTTACAATTGCGAACAGATTTTAAAAGCTCATGATTTTGACAGTTTTACCAGAAAGCTGGTCATGTAAAAGAATAGAACGTGAATTCTATTATAACTTCATTGCAAGGAAGGGAAAGAAACTTATGAAAGAAAAAGGAATGTTATCCTTACCTAATCCCAAACCTGGAAAATTTTTTACCTGAAGACACAGTCAACTTAGTAAAGGAATTTTACCTTAAAGCAGGTAAGTGCCCAGCAAGAAAGATTATATTTCAATCAAAGACAAAGATGGTTGTCGAACTCATGTCCAAAATACTTGGACATCTTAGAGAAATTTACCAATTGTTTAAGTCCAAGCACCCATCTGAAAAGATATGATTTTCAAAATTTGCTGAGTTAAGATCAAGGAACTGCATTATAGCACGAGTTAGTGGAACTCACTGTGTGTGTGAGAGAGAATACCCAGGATGCTGAAAAGATAAAAGAGCCCAACACGTGATTTTCAAAAAAAGGGTTTTAAAAGACATGAGTTAAGATTACATCAAATGGAACTGCATTACATGATGGTCAATGTGTTATTGTGGGATACTTGGTAAGCACCTGCTGTCTCAGACCACTAACTATCTGGCACTCATAGCATTCTAGGTTTTTTTAAAGGAAACAACCGTATAGAACATGGTATGCACATATTTTATAGACAACATACCAGATAACACCACAGGAGATGACAAAAGTATCCAACATGCTAGCTAAGAAAAAAAAGTTTCTTAATAATTTGGTATAGAAATTTTGGTCTATTTTCTGGGCTAAATCAATTTAATTCCTTGTCACTGCCAACAAGAAAAATTAAGTTTTATATGATACCATTGAGATACCATCTTGAAATCCGGAGAGATTGGTTTCAGGATATGTATATTCTTAAAAATTCTGTTTCTCTAAAAATTCAAATTTTATATTTATTTAAATGCGTAATTTTTTTAAAAAATGTACAATTTCATCATGTTGTATATCAAATGAAATCCCTATTAATAAGCTTCAAAATGACACCTGCCCCAGATGTGTAGCTATCACAGGTATCTGTTAAATGAAGTTTGAATTTATGATGGCGAGTGAATTTTGGCCTTTTTTTTTTTTTTGCAATTTTGAAAATGCAATATCTCAGAAATGGGTGGACCAAAAAAATCTGAAAAAATATTTTTAAACATCTCATGGTAAGGTACAAATGTACCAAAAATGAAACAAATCCATGACATCTAGGTTCCATGCATTGGTTGATTTGACATGGAATGACCCAAGAGAGTCTGTGAGGCAACCTGAGCAGGATTATGAGGATGGTAAGTGTGGCGAAAAGGGTTAATACAAGTATGAATATTCATGACTGTTTTGTATAGCCAATCACCAAGCTGGTGGGAGTGGCTAAGAATGTTATATATTGGAACGTATTGGGTGATGGACAGTTCAGTTTAAGTTCAGTTCAGTTAAGTTTGTGTTCAGTTTGTGTTAGAGCTGAGAGGAGTTCAGTCAAGAGAGCTGAGAGTCAGTTAGATTGTCAGTTGGTCAGGTGGGACCTGCCACTGAAAAGGGTTTGGTTTAGAAAGGAAACACATTTTTATAAGATTTCATGTATGCAGTACCATAACATCGGCTAAAGCTATCATGATACTGAACATCTAATTGTAAACCAATAAATGTTTCATGTTTGTTTTAAAACTATATTACTTGGTGTGACTCTCTCTCTCAAATACATGTAAGTGTCCAGTGAATCTGGTGGTGGCAGCGAGTGAAAAACCCAGGGTGTGAAAGGGGCACGTCACAGTAAGAACACAGGAAATTGCCTTATACTGAATCATCTCTAACTAGGTATTGCCAGGTATGACTGACAGCAGCACTCCAGGTTTCCCCCAGGGTTCTTTTGTAGCCCTACATGGAAATCTCCAGTAGTCTGTTGTAGCAGTGGTTCCTGACCTTGGGTAACCCAGGTGTTCTTGGACTGCAGATTCGAGAATCCTTCAGGACTGGCTGGGGTTTCTCCCAAACTCCCAACCTCTGATTCTTCAACCAGATTTTAAAAAAAAAACAAGAACTCTAATCTACGTCAAGTATATATGTGTCAATAGTGGACAGATAATGAATAATGATGATATTGCCTTACATTTTTTGGGAGGGGGGATAATTTTGTCTTTGCATTGGTTGTTGGACACCTAACAGAACAAGGAAATTTGTTCTGATGGTCACAGATACTGTGTGTGTGTGTGTGTGTGTGTGTGTGTGTGTGTGTGTGTGTGTGTGTGTGTGTGTGTGTGTGTGTGTGTGTGTGTGTGTGTGTGTGTGTGTGTGTGTGCGCGCTTTTCAGTCTCATTCCTCAGGCAATCCTGGTACTGCTTTTTGTCTTTATCTTCTTGCTTGTGAAGTGAATCAACAATTGAATCAACAGCAAAGTTCCATCTGTCAAGTATTAAGAAGTCTGGGATATCATCCAGAAATGGATTTCCCATAGTTTCTTTGTTTTGAGAAGATTCTGAAAGATCGAATTCTTGCCTTTGAGCAAGTTGTTCAGCCTGAATTTCCTTACATGTGATCTGGGAAGTTTTGGGGATGTCTGGGTCACCCTCAGGAAAATGCTCTTTCTCCATCTACTTCAGTAGGCCGGTGGCTGTGAGCCAGAGAATATCTGCCATCAGAAAGCCCTGGGATTTCAGCATAACTGTATCCACCAATCCCGTTCTTTCTCACTTTGAAACCTGATCTGGCTGGAGTGCAGATAGTTTGTTTCTTTTAGCTATATTAGTTGGTTGTAGCAAAAAGCTACAAAGATTCCTCTGGCACCATGGAGACTAGTACTGTATATTTGTTATTGCATTCATAGATAATGTTGTTTTGTTGTTACAGTCGTGACTGACTCTTCGTGACTCCATGTACATGGAGTTTTCTTGGCTGGAATACGGGAGTGGTTTGCCAGTTCCTACTCCAGGCGCCTACGGCCGCTGGTATTCCCTGGTGGTCTCCCATCCAAGTACTAGCCAGGGCTGACCCTGCTTAGCTTCCGAATGCCTATTTCAATAGATGCATGTAATGTTTTTCAGTATATGTATACAGTATCATCCCTGACTGGAGTAGGTCTGTAGCAGTCGAGTTAATGTGAAATTTAATGTAGAACATACTGACAGTGGCAGTGATGTGATTATCACAGGCAATTCATGCACATATTCCTGTCTGTCACCAGAGGTTTGAAGTGAGATGACTGAATTTCATCACCCTGTTGATTAAGCTACCAACACTAGGATGTTTGCATTTATCAGTAATTATTTTTGTGAATGATTGATATTAGTAATGCATTAGTGACTTTTGGTATGTTCTGCCTTTCTGCATTTAGTTTCCCTCTTTACTGTTTACAGTCCTACCTCCAACCATGTTTACTGCATATGTACTTGAAATTCTGTGTAACACTTCATGTGGTTGATGAAGTAAAGCAGCAGTCCACTGATACTCCTTGTAGCAATTTTTTTAGTCTCTAAATTACCACAGGTATTTTTGATGCTGACTGTAAATCCCTCAGTGATGGGATAATGCAATAATATAATCTAGCTTGTGTGTTTTTGATAGCCACTTGGCAGTTGTTGTAAAGAAGAAGCATTAGCTCCCTCAGTGTAGCATGGCAGAGCAGGAAGACTTCTGAAGATCAGAATCATAGAATCGTAGAGTTGTAAGATGTTCCATATCACTGGAACAAGATCCCAAGATGTGAAAGTTGGACTTTTACATAGCATATGACCAATGTGATCAGCCGTATGGGTGCATGGCTGCACAGCACTGCATTGGTGCGGCATACCCACAACTAATGTTGCCACTCATTTGATTCTGGTTGCAGCCAAAACTTGGTGTGCGCAGGGTAGGGTTTCCATTTAGTGCTGGTGGAAAATTAGAATGAACATTGTATATCAATCTTTGACTCTTCTGTGGATATACTGGCCAAATCCCTGTGGTTAATATAGTACACCATACGGTGTAGTTCTATTCAATCAATGGGAAATTGGTGCAACTTTCTTTAAAATAGTAAGTCAGCTAATGTAGGACCATTTGAATCAAGGGAGGAGTTGACTTGCCAAATTCCTACTAACTCAACAGACCTACTGTAGTGGGATTTACTATGACAATAGGGATTTGGCCATTTTTAGTAATGTTCAAGAATAAGTAACATTCTGGAGGACACTGTAAATGTCCAGGAGAGTAGTTCCATGGAAACATCTGGAAGATGAGTAATGGCAACTGGACTTCTTTTTCTTGTGTGATTGAAATATTTCGCTACTCATCCAAGTAGCTTCGTTAGTCTGAGGAAAGTTAGTGGTGACTGCAATTTATAGTTCACCTTGATTTCACATCATCGTGGTCTAAATGGAAACACCCAGTTTTTTAGGAATGGACTTGCACCTTTGTAGGACATCACTGTTGACTATTTTCATTTATTGTCTTGCACTGAGTCATTTGATGGTCAGTTTTTACAAATAGTATGGGTGTTGTATACAGTACATCTGGGAAGAGGCTGACTTGCATATTAAAGCAATTATTAGATTATCTAATTGGCATTTAATCACATATTTTGCCACTTTGATTTAAAAATCAAGATGATTTCTAGCCTAAATTTGATTATTGTGTGCTTTTTTGACTTGCCTCATATATAAAAACACTGGGAGAGATGCCATGCTGAATTTTGAGTACAAATCATCTTTGAAAAATAGTGATGACTGCAGTATCCTTTAATGTACTAAACTTCAGCTTTCTTCATTTTATGGGAAACTGAAACTTAAATTTAAACTCTGCTTTTGGTACTATTTAAAACATTTCTTTCTCAGAGAAGGGCATGCCTGGATCTCCCTTGACATCATTCATCTGTTTCTGTTTGTAGCACAGGAATTTTTGAAAACTAGCTTGTCTCAGAATTTAAGGTTAGACAGCAATGAGTAGAGCTCTACTTTAATGAAAAACAGATAAGTGGTTCAGCAATTTCACTGGTCAATATGGATTACTTCATATTACTACATAGCAAAGAGAACACTGGGACACTGTTATATGTGTCCATTCTGAAAGGCTACAAAAGTCATGGCTGTTGCTGAAGCAAAACTTTAGCTTCAGTTTGGGGTTGAACTGAAGTATTTGTCCTTGGACCTTTAAAAATGCTATCTTAAACCCAAAGGAAAATAGTAGTCTCAGTGAATACTTTGGCCTTGGAAATAACTTCCATGTCAAAGTAGAAGTCATGAAAAAAATGACATTATTATTGTTTACAAAGACAAAGAAGAACACTATATAGAAATTGTCTTTGAGGTGAAGAGGCAACAGTAAACTAACAAGGATTTACAAAGTGATCAGTTTGTAACACTTAATCTCTGTATAGCTTTCTAGAACTAGGGAAGACTGGCTGAATCTGTAACCCTTAACTGGATCTAGATTACTTTGGATGAAAACATTTTCATGCATGCAAACTCAGCAATAAGTCGGAACTGTGTTAGGAATGCGTACTCCAAGTAAATATATACAAGATTACAGCCTACACGGGGAGTAAAAACAAACAACAAATTTAGAAACACTTTTTTTCAATATCAAACATTTTGTGACTTCATCTGAGTGTGCATGTTTCATTTGTTAACTGACATAAGAATCCTTGATTTATGTATTTGTCAAATATATGTCTGTGCTGCTTCTTTACCTAAATGGATTCGAAAAACACCAGACAAATCCCAACATCAAAATAAGGCAAAATCAAACATTCATTAAATAACTGTAAAATGCAGACCTATGCAATCACAACCACAGCTGAAAAGGATATTAAAATATCTGTTAAAACAGATATTTTTAACTAAAAGCATTGAAAATGCTAGGGCAAATCACAGCTCTTCAACACACACTGAAAAGGCATATCATCTGTATCAGGAATATTTTCCTTAAGATAGGTATTCCTGAAATGGAATGCCATAGTCACAAACTACAGTGAAATGAGAATGAAGTGTGAATACTGAACGGATCAAGTACAGTAACCTCCCGCCCTTTCGCGGTTCATATACTGCGGTCCCACTATATTGTGAGACTGCAGTATATGAAAAAATAAGCCCCCTGGGGTAAGCTGGAAAGGCCCGTTTCAGACCTCCTGTACTTACCCCAGGCTTGGCACTGCCGCGAATGGGCCTCCAAGGGACGTCCCAGGCCTGTCAGTGGCTCCAAAAGGGCTTTCAAGTGATCTGTAGTTCACTTCCTGCTTTCCAAAAGTAACTTCCTGTTCACGGGGAAGCCCTTTAGGAGCCTCCGACGGGCCCAGGAAGGCCCTCACGGGCCCATTCGGGGCAGCGTCAGGCCGGGGGTAAGTACAAGAGCCCCCAGCTAGCCCCCCCCCAGGCCCAACCCAACCTGTATCCACATATCGCGGATTTCCAATTATTGCAGGTTGGGTCGGGTCCCTAACCTCTGCAATAGGCGGGGGGCTATTGTAGTCCATTCAGCTATAGATTGCTGGTATGGACCCTTTTCCATCAAAAAATAAAGATCTTTCCTATTAAATGCACATACTCCCAATAAGTAGAAGTGTTTTAGCTTTTCAACTAGGAAAGTATTCTTTGTTCCTGGCAATATAGGCTTGGAATTCTGGGAGTTGTGGTCCAAAACATTTAGAGGGAGCCGAAGTTTGGCCATTACTGCTCTAGATACTTTAGGACCGCAGTTCCAATCACCCCTAGCAAGAACAATCTATGGTGCAGGATCATGGCAGTTGCAGTCTCTCAACATCTGGAAGGCCACATGTTCCCCATCTATGTTATCTACCATGAGGTAATGCCCAGAATGACTCACCACTGGCTATGAAAGACTGAGCTAATGAGAGTTGAAGCCTCCCCCCAAACAAATAAAGGCCGTTACTTCACGAAGTGCCTCGCTTCGAACCGACCTTGCCTTCGCTGTGAATTCGGTGGCGGTCACATGGTCTCCCTTCGATCCCACCCCTGTTTATCAGTGCTCATGCGCTGCATTTTTACTACCGAATCGATTACTACCTCACGTGCTCCCTTCGCATTAGGACGCCGCTTTGCAACGTTCACTTGTTCCCATCCTTTTTTAAAAAAAAAAACTCGGCGTATCGATGCATCAATACTTGGCTGTCATTTCCGACAGAGCTGGTTATGTGTCTAATCTGGTGGTGGAGAGAAGCAGGCTTGAAACCCCCCTTACGTGGGGAGACTTGAAAGCCAGCAGGGTAAGGGACTCCTGCCCAACCTCTCCCCTTTGGATGCGTCTTTCCTCCCTCCCCATTCCCTTCTCGCTCCCGGAGGGTGTGCGGTATGATTTTCAAGTCCTCCCTCTGATGCAGACCCGACCGGATCGCCCGGCAGCGGAACTCCCTGGGTGTCCCACGAGGGGACGGAGGTGATCGGGCTTGAGGGCGCGTTGCTGAGTCGGAGCGCGCGCACGCAGTTACTGCTTCTCGCCGCGCTGAGCATCTTCAGTTTGGAAGCCGAAAGGGTCGTTTGCAGAGTTTGGATATTTAAAAAATAAAAATAAAAAAACCCGAGTGCACACATCACGTTGGGAGCGAAGCGAGATGCGAAGCGAAAAGATTCCCGGCAACTGGCAGGGGCACCACTCGCCCCGGTTGGAGCACGGTAAAGGGGGCGTGGTCGGGGTGGCATCGCAGCGAAAAATGAGGGGCGTGCGGACTGAAACGATCGATTCGCACAGAAAGGAGGGGTTGCCGCGAAGCGAGCGGTTCGTGAAGTAACGGCCAAAGAAACACACAACTGCAAAGCACAGGTTAGTGGAGGAAGGGTGCCTTATCTGACAATCCTGGACATAGCTTTCATTGGCTGTCAGACCCCCGATGAGGAGAAACAAGTCTACTTCGGTTTAAACCAATCAGTACAAATCAACATTAGAAAAGGTTTGGAGCCTCCACTTGTAGAATTCTGGGGTTGGGTGAGAAAGGATGCCTTATCTGACAATCCTGGACATACCTTTCATTGGCTGTCAGACCCCTTGATAAGGAGAAATAAGTCTACTTTGGTTTAAACCAATCAGTACAAATTAACATTAGAAAAGGTTTGGAGCCTCCACTTGTGGAATTCTGGGTGTAGTCAAAGGACAGAAGTAACTCATTCTAAATTCCTTTTGTTTCACACACCAAGATATCTATGGAAAGAGTGGTGCTCACTTCCCCACCTTTTCTTCAGTTTACCCCACAGTGCTAATTATCTACAATTGTAGATATATTGTACCCTTTTCTAGAGAACCATTTTTGTAGGGGAAGTACTAACAAAAAAGGTAAAGGTTTCCCACACATGTGTGCTAGTCGTGTCTAACTCTAGGGGCGGTGCACATCTCCGTATTCAAGCCAGTGTTGTGCAAGTCCATGGCCATGCGGCCAGCATGGCTGCAAGGAAACACTGTTTTACCTTCCCGCTTTTTACGGCGGTACCTATTTATCTATTTGCATTTACATGCTTTCGAACTGCTAGGTTGGCAGGAGCTGTGGGTTATCAGTGGGAGCTTGCTCCGCTGCGTGGCACCCGGGATTCGAACCACCGAGCTGCCAACTTTGCAGTTCCAGCAGAATTTGGCTGCTTGCTGTAGCTAGCTTTGCCTTCTACCCATGTGTATTTCCCCCAGTTCTCCTGTTCTCTTTTCTATAGTTCTTATTTGCCTTTGGTTAATATACAGTGCAGTCCTGTGAAGAAGACACGTGGCCCCACATTTCCTCTCCAAAGCTAAGGGAGTCTTGTGTCCTAGAAGGCTCCTGCAACCTGGAGGGCTCTGTTTGCGGGCAGTTTCTTATTGGGAAACTGCATGAGCAACCCCAGAGACCTGGAACCAATTAAAGCCTCTTGAACTATCACCATTCTCCAAAGAAGCCGCTCTTCTGTTTCTAGGAACTATTTATACTTTAGGGTTTTTTGGGGGGTTGGTTGGTTGGTTGGTTTTTTGGTTCCCCCCCTCTGTGTACTTCCTCACTGTCCCTTGTATTTTCTTCCTACCTTTCTCACTAATTCCTTGCCAACACTACCTCCAGATCGCAAATGTTCTGATTTGCCCTGTTGTGCTTAGACCTCCAGGTATTTCCCCCCCTACAGGCATCCTCCCACTACCTGATTTTGAAGTTCCTCCTTTGCTTTACATTTATATAGTAGTATGACTCACAGTCCTCTTCCCCTGCATTTTATTAGCCTCTATCAAATAAGCTCTTGGGCTTGTTAGATAGAACTTATATAAACAATATTCTACCCACAACAAAGCTGGATATTAATTAGTCTGTGTTCTATAGCAGAATGCATTTATCTTCCATTAAAAGCCTGCATTATATTGCTACTTTATTTCTAAGTGTAAAGTGAAACTGGTTGTGATTCTAGGTTACAAATACTTCTGAGTACAGTACTTGTACTCTGAAACAGAATGAAAGAGAATGTGGGTTGGGACAATTAATAGTGTAGGATCCAAAGTGGAAAACTATACCTGCAAAGTTTGTCCACATCCTGTTCTCTACCTGTTAAGCTGTGTGTGGTGCGGAGGGTGGGGAAATGTGAGGGAGGAAAATTCCAGGGAAGGAAGCAGAAAATGTAGAGGGACAAGTTGGGAGATTGAACTTTTAAGAGTTCCTGGTGGAGAGGGACTACGTGTTGTAGAAAGGAGTCCACAATATTTTATTTCACCACATTGCCACTTAATTGGCAGAACGTGCAGAAATTATAGACGCTTGGAATTCAGCCCCTGAAAATTCACCACAGCCATTGTGGTTTGTAGATCACTAAAGTTAGCCACAATCCAGAGGCCAAGAACGGATATATTAAATCAATATGCACAGCTTTTTGTTTTCTTTAGCTTTTCTGTACTTACTTTACCAGCAAAGCGTCAGTTTACGGTACATGCCTATGGCACGGAATGACAGTATTCCCACCAGATTTAATGGAGCTGAAGCGCATTAAGTGAAATGAAACAATAAATGCATTTGGTTTGCTGATAGCCTCGCGAAGTTATGTAATAAGGCTCAGGATGGGGTGGAGGTGTAAGAGAAGAGGAATTGATTTCAGAGCGGAGCGTATTTACCAGAGAGATGGAATGCAAATCCCAAATTAATAAGAGGAAGCCTCCTAGCCTTCCGTGCGCTCAGAAGGTTGGGCTTTTAATTCCGATATCTGCTTACAACGGAGTCGGGTGGTGTATTAGTCGTTGCCTCTGATTCGGATTCTGCTAGGGTGGAGGTTTGAATGGGGAGGAGACGCCAAGGAAAAGAAACGTGCCTTGCATTGTTTCTCCGCTGCTCCTGCTCTCTCGATCGCGGGCGTCCCTTTCATTTTTATTTTTAATTTTTTTTAAGTCAGAGCCCGCTTCCGTCTTACACATCTCATGCTCGAGAGGCGCTTTCTTTTTTCTTTCTTTTTTTCCTTCCCAGCATGCAAAGATGTGGCTGGCCGGCCGTACCTTGGAGCAAGGCAGGCCCTAAGGTGTGGGAACTGCATGGTGTGTGTGCCTTGCCTGGGTGTGGCTTAGGCTCGGATGGGGAAGGAGCCTCTCCTCTCTCGCTGGCTTGCCCGGCCGGCCTCTCCCTCTCCCTCCCAGGGAGAGAGAAAGCCATGACTCGCTGCAGCCGACCTGGTGCCACGAGAGAGAGAGAGAGGCTTGCTATGCCATTCTGATTCCCTGAGAACGTAGTAGGGGGGGTGAGCTCCTGATGGAGGCTGGTGGTGAGGAATAATTAAAAAAAAAAGGCGTGCGTGTCGCTTTAAGAAGTGCCGTTGGGTGGCCTGCGTCTTTAAAAGGAAGAGGCGGTGGGAAGAAAACTACCTTGAGGTATGGGGTTGGTCTATGCTAATTGCAGAGGCGGTGCCAGGATGAATGGAGGGAGGTAAGGGCGGCACTGCTTACAGGGGGAGGAAGGGCTCATGTATTCAGGCCTGTGTCTTTAAGGAACCAGTTGATACCATTAGAGGGACAGAAAAGGGGAGTAGATCTTACTCCTCCTCCTCCTCCTTCCCTTTCTCCTCCGGGACAATACCGTTTTCGTTGCTGGGAGGAAAGGCGGCCCAATGGCTCGAGGAGTCCCCCAAGTCAGCCCGCAAGTGAGTAGGGGACGTTCCATTGATTGGGTGGGGCGGGGGGGGAAGTGCACGATGGGCGGTTTCATTCGTTAAAACGGGGGGGGAGAAGAGAAGAGGTATAGGGGCGATGGGCGGTACCATGTGGGAGAAGAGAAGGAGGGAGGCTGGCTGGCGGACAATGGAGCCTGTGTGTGTTTGCGGGAAGAGAGCGAATTCACCGTCGCCGGGGGGAGACGCCGCCGCCGCCGCCGCCGCCGCGACGCCCCCTCCTGCCCGGGGCTGAGAGGTGACCGCGGCCGGGCCAGGCCACCACCTCTTCTCCCCCCCTTCCCTGGGCCGCCGCCGCCGCCTTGGGTCGGGGAGAGCGGCGAGCGCAAGGAGGGGGCGAAGAGGCTCCGCATGGTGCCCGCACCCGCGGAAGCTGCGGGCCACGGGGAGGTGAGGAAGGGGCGCGCGGGGAGCGGGAGTGGGAATGGGGTGGTGGTGGTGGTGGTGGTGGCCGCGCGGCAGCAGAGGGAACGGGAGGGGGCGGCGGGGTTCGCGGGGAGACGGCGGCGGCGGCGGCGGCGGCGGGGGGGAGGGCTTGGCTGGCGGGTGGCTGCCTGCCTTCCCTCTTTGGGGGAAAGTTTCGGAGTTTGGGGGCTGGTAAAAAAAAAACAACCCCTGGTGCGGGAGGGCGCCGAGAGCGCGCGCGTGGGGAGTGGGGGGGGGAGGGCGGGAGAGGGACGGGGGGGGGCTGGCTGGCTTCGTGATCCGGGAGGAGGGGTCGATCTTTCCAAAGCAAGGCTGGCCGGGGTGGGGGGGCAGCTCCCATGTTCCGCCCGAGGCGTGCGGCGGGGGGAGAGAAAGGGAGAGCGGGAGCAACGCAGGCTGGGAGGAGGAGGAGGAGGAGGAGGCGTGTCCTTTGCATGTGGGGGAGAAGAACAAACGGGAAGGGGGGGACGTGAAGCCTGGGAAAAGGAGCAGGAGGGGGGGAGGTGAGCTGTAAGCTGAATGGGCTGTGTGTGTGTGTGTGTGTGTGTGTGCGTGCGTGTGTGTGTGTGTGTGCGCGCGCGTGTATTTTGGAGGGGTGGGGAGGGTCGGGTTGGGTGGAAAGATGCCCGATTAGGGTTTAGGAGGGGAACCCAGTGGGGGAAGCGGGCGCGTTTTTGAGGAAGGGGCGGGAGAAAGGAAGTAGCGCACCTGGGAGGGTGCCAGCAGAGTATGGAGGGTGAGGGTCGCTTCTTGTTCCCCTTCTCGCTCGCTCTCCGCGATCAAGCAGAGAGAGAGAGGGGGCTTGCTGTGGTAGGCAAGCTCAACAGGGGGACGAGGATCTCGTTGCAAATGCTTAAGGAGGCCAGAAGCCAAACTCTTCAATGCCTTGGGGGAAAGAGGGATTGTTAGGTCGGTGGGTCTGCAGGCAGCTCTCCTGGGCCTTGGGGAGACAAGAGACAAATAAAAGCAGAGGTTCCATCACCTTCTAAGAAGGGAGACCCCCCCCCCCTGAATCCAAGGAAGGGAAGGGAAAGGCAGCGGGCCGGAGGTCTAGATTACATTTCATGGACTGGGGAGCTACTAAGGAAGTAGCACTCAGGCCTGTTGAATCCGATATACTGTATAATTAAAGATCTTGGATGCATGGCAAAGAGAACCGGACTTCTCAGTGCAGGTAGTAAATGCTGCAAGAGAAGTCTGTATGCAACAAGTATGGTATTCTATTAATAGTCAAAGGGAGCCATGGGTTTTTCAAAATCAGGGATCTGACAACATTTTCCTCAGGGTTATATTTGTCCTTTTTTCTGTTTGCTTAGTTGCTAACCGGCACTTATGAAAGATAGATGGTATGAATCTTTTGAGATTCTGCTAAACTTAGACACACTGAAAACATCTTTTGTTTGTTTTGTTTTAGTTGTGCTGTTAGTGTAAAAGAAAATCCATGGAAATGCCAATTCTTAGCACAGTAGGTGGTTTGTTATGCATTTGAAAACTGCCTCTGTAAGAGAGAAGAGAAAGTTTGTTTCGAAGTTTTGAACTTTCAAACACCAGTGCTTTGTGGCAGTAATAACTTTCAAAGCCGAATTAGGTAGGACAGTCCCACACAACACAGTGCAGCGTTTCTCACTAAATCTTTCTTGAGTGTGGTCCTTGAGCTCACTCAGATATCTTTAGGACTGAGTGAAGTAAGGCAGGAGAGAGTATAAAGAGGAGTTTGGTTTGCCTGAAGTGCTAAGTATTTTGGCATGTGGTGCTTACTGACTCTTCAGGTCTTATTTCTAGGACTCCTTCTGTTCTGTTAGTTTAGCTGAGCTTAATTCATATCATTTTCCTCCTCATTTGACAAAAATGCCCTAGTAAATATCTGACGGAGCTGAACAGTAATGGAAGTTACATTCATTTTTTTTTGCTGGGTATATTTCTGTACAGTCCAAGTCCATGAGTCCTAGGTCAAGTGAAGTAGGATGAAGGAGAAGCACAAAATGCAGTCTTGTAGGCAGAGTGTTGAACCGAGTCTCTCTACTACAGTTCCTCCAAACTTACTTGCTGGCTTGAAGCAAAACTCATTTACCATATTATCCCAACTGATTAAATTTTCTACATTTTCAAATCGAAGAGTCCCATTCATCAGAATAAAAATGTCTGTTTCAGTTGATATTAAGCACAGGGAACATTATTCACAGTGATGAATAAAGGCTTAATATTGCTTACACAACTATCCTCAACGTCCCTCTTCCTAGAACTGTACTTTTTGTTATCTATAATCAAGTAAAATTGGGCATATAATGAAAATGTGGTGATGCAGGTATGTTCTGATAACTCAGTAGGTTATTAATATGAGCCAGAGGTTCGCTTTCCCCATTTTGCCTCCTTGGCAAAGGTTGGGCTCAAGAGTCCACAGAGTCTGCATTTCTAAGATGATGGTGATGATTTTCTCCATATCCTTTCAGGAACACCATAGATCAGGGGTGTTGAAACTTCAGCCCTCCAGATGTTTTGGACCACAACTCCCAGGATTCCAAGCCTGTATTTCTAATGGCAAAGGACTGTGGGAGTTGTGGTCCGAACCATCTGGAGGGGAAAAGTTTGGACACCACTGTCATAGATAATCTGTGTTAAACACAAAGATACTAAGAGTGTCTTTAGTGAAGTGCTTTAGAATGAGTATCTAGGATTTTCACTCTTAAAGAACACTGTGACCAGAACCCATGTTTGTAAGCCAAGGAACAGTGAGAAAGAATCTTATCTGTGGCAGTAAAATGGCTCATGGGCAATTGGTACTGAGAAGGAAAAGAACCAAACTGCTGTTCCTATTGCTTTTCAAAGATATGTATCTGTATTGAGATGGGAAGGCATACAAATCACTTTAATAATTCTGCTGTCCCTTTCCTACTCCACATTGTTCTAAGCTTTTGAGTCCAGAAATGACGTCATGTGTGGATAGGTGCTCCACATCTGTTGTCTACTCCTGTCAGCATTGTAGGACCCATCTAATGGTTACAGTGGAATCACTGACCATTGAAAAGCCACAGTCTGATATTGTAAAATAGGAAGATAATTTTTAAGAATCATTAAGTGGTAGATTGAAAAATTGCTGTTAATTGCAAGATGTTTTTATGCACCATCAAGTTAACAGCCATGTCCAAACTTTGGCCCTCCTGATGTTTTGGAACACAACTCCCAGAATTCCAAGCCTGTATTTCCAATGGCAAAGGACTGTGGGAGTTTTGGTCCAAAACATCTGGAGGGGCAAATTTTGGACATGCCTGAGTTAGAACCAACATACAGCCACCCTAGTAGGGCTTAGAGTGAGATATTTAAGGAGTAGCCTCACCAGTTCAACACACCCAACTACAGTGGACCCTTGTATAACAAACAGTTTGTATAACATAAAATTTGTACAACATAAAATATTCTGGAGATAGGGGAAATTTGCTTAACAGAATCGCCTATGGGGCAAATCCGTACAACATAAAAATGAGATTACTTCATTTTCAATGCATTCCTATGGAAATTTGTATAAAGGAAAATTTGCTTAACATAATTTCATTTGGAACGAATTAATTCCTTTATACAAGGTACCACTGTAGTTGGTTTCCATGGCTGAGTGAGGATTTGAATCCATGCCTCGTGTCTTAGTCTGTCACTCTATGCACCACACCACTCTCTGGTTACAAGATAGCTAACTTTGCCCATGTGTAATTTATGCACTTGATTTTGCTATAGTAAAACTTTTAGATGGATGACCGTATGATTGCGTTGATTGACTTCGTAAGTGTTGTGTTGTGTCGTTACAGTCGTGACCGACTCTTCATGACTCCATGTCCATGGAGTTTTCTTGGCAGAAATACTGGAGTGGTTTGCCAGTTCCTACTCCTTGGTGGTCTCCCGTCTAAGTACTAACCAGGGCCGACCCTGCTTAGCTTCCGAAATCAGGCGAGATCGGATATGCTTAGTACACCTGTGTTTTCCATGTTAGTTTCCATCCCTCATTATAGATTTTTTAAACTGTTTGTGTGCTCTTTTTAGTTTTAATGTTGTAAGATGCCTTTTCTAATTCCCTGTTCTTAAGCTTGAATTTGTCTTAAACACCATGGGGTATATATTGTCCCTCATTATTGTAATCCGCCTTGGGTCCTTTTCCACAGAGAGAGGCGGGGTAAAAATATTCAAAATAAATAATAAATAAAACGAATGATAGTAGCAACAAAAAATGGCCAGGTGGTCTTTCTGTTGCAAAGATCAAGATCGTCTTCCTGGTGTGTCTCTAATTCAGTGTGTTCTCCTGCTCCCTGTTCAGTTCCAAGCTTGGAAATGGGAAAGAAAGCTTTTGGGAGGATGCTCGGAGCTGCTCTGTTCCTGTCTTGAGAGAAGAATTAAGTCTTGTTTGTTCAGTTTGTGCAGAGGATTTATATTCTGCATTCTAGGTTCAAGAAAGGTGGACAGAACCCAGAAGCAGCTGGGGTTGCTTCATTCTATTTGGTTGTAGTTTGGGGAGGGAGAGACAACTGTGAAGTATCTGCTGCCTGCTTATTTCAGTAGGATGTTGAACATGCCTTCCCAAGCTTTTCCTGCTCCTGGTTCTGTGCAACAGGAGCCCATTCCAGGATGCAGCAAGGTACCTTGGAAACCAGGTCAAAGCCTTACGGAATAGACCAAGCTAACTAAAAGTGGGAAAGATCAGTCCGCTCTAAAAGTACATAGAAAAGCTAGCTAGACATAAAGAGAAGGATGATTGCTGGATGTGTACAAGAGGTCTTGTATATAATGCCACCCCATACATGGGATATCATCCTGGTGGTGAAGATGAGTTGATAAAGAACTGAGAAGTAAACAAAAGCAGCGGAAGGTTGCAAAGCCTTTATACCAAATAGGTAGAGTGAAACAAATGCAAAGATGGGCAAAATAATATCTTGACCACTTGCCTGAAAGATAGGAAGGCGAAAACTGAGCCTCCCAGGGATTGGCCCTTTCCCATCTTAGCACTGCTGTTGAAAAAGGTGCCTTGTGCTCTAACCAGTCTTACCTTTAAAGTTAGTGGCTCATGGAACTGGCCTCTCATTGTTGTCTAGAAGGTTGGCAGACTCACCGATAGAAGGTGGTGC
Source organism: Phrynocephalus forsythii (assembly GCA_029282475.1). Taxonomy (NCBI): domain Eukaryota; kingdom Metazoa; phylum Chordata; class Lepidosauria; order Squamata; family Agamidae; genus Phrynocephalus; species Phrynocephalus forsythii. Next base: position 55,147,891 of record JAPFRF010000010.1, read on the forward strand.
TGTAAATAACTTGTCTGTGAAGATTCTCAGTTATTTTTGATTTATCTCGGTATTGTTGAAATCACAGCCTGATAAGTGGCAGATAGACTATGCCTGAGCCCCCCAGCTCTGTTGAGAGGGTGGTTTTCAATGCTCACATGAATGGCTTCCCTGAACCGTCTCTCAAACCACCTCTCTTCTCTGTCTAATAGGGGGTCAAAAATACTTCATGCCTTCACCACCAAGGCCATAGCTAACAACCCATACTTTATGGGTTTCAGAACTTTAGGCCATTGTTCACCTTAAGGCTATTGAGTTTGTTGTCTACCTAAGGAGCCTATTCTGGCCATTGTTCATCTTATGAGCCTGTTTCAGACCAGGGTGATAAGAGGTTGAAGTGAGCTATAAAATGGAGGACTTGCAACTAGTTTTTTTCAGACTGATGAAGCTGTTTGGATGAGCAGCAAAATGTTTCAATATCTCAAGAAAAAGAAGCCCAGTTGCCATGACTCAACTTCCAGAATGTATGTGACTTGTTTCGACTCTAATCCAATGATGGCAAACCTTTTAGAGACAGAGTGCCCAAACTGTAATTTGAAACCCACTATTTTTTTTGCAAAGTGCCAATACACTAATTTAACCTGAATACAGGTGGCTGTGAAAGGGCGATGTTGGGTGCCCAAAGAAAGGGCTCCGAGTGCCACCTTTGGCACCTGTGCCATAGGTTCACCAACACTGCTCTAACCCTTCAAATAACTTGGCCCCAGGTCATTTAAGGCCACTGTATTTCCCATAATTGGAATAAAAATTTCTATCAAGCAGATTTCAGTCAGTTGACTAGCAACACTATTCTGCACTGGACAATATTTAGAACACTTTGATGGGAGCAGCAACTCCACTTAAGGTCACAGTAAACCACCCTAGATGTGACCAAAACAGATGACTACAGCTAGGTCTGCCCAAGGAGAACCTTACAAGTATTGCATAACTGTAAGGATGAGGCATTTTCTTTCTTTCCCTGTTCTAACTCTATGATGGAAAACTAGCACTCATCATATTTATGGCATGATGAGTGAACAGTGATTGCAGCGATACAAGAAACTTCAAAATAACTGTTAATTTTTAGTGGCAAAATCCTGTTGCATGATGTATGTCCATGAAAGGAAGATGATGTCATGGACAGGAGATATAATAAATATTTTACTTCTCATAACTAGAGTTCCTTATAAATCCTTTCACGATACAGAAGCAGCAGCACATCCTAGGGCTCCCAAGGCTTCCACGTTATGAAAGAATTATGTAGGAGCTGAAAAAGCCATGGGACGCAAGACATTTTTTACAGAAAAATTACTCCCTTTCTGTGTCACCCTAACTCCTCTGCAGACATTAATTTAGGCAACTGGATTTTAGCCAGTTACAAATAATTGTTATTAATTATACATTTTAAGGGTATTTGCCTAAATTTCTATAATGTTTCACTAAACCATTCTTCTTTGTATACTTTATTTTGGAATGGTCAGCTTATCGTTGTGAAATAAAACTGTTTATTAAAATGAACCCAAATGGCAGCAACTGTTGAAAGGCAGGTATAAATCCAGCTCCACTAATTGTACTGTCGGTTGGTTTTCAGTTCTCATGGCTTCATGCTGTGTTGGTAGTACTTGACTGTGGTTAAGTAACTATTTGCCTAGTCGGTTAAATAACATACCACCTCGACTGATACACTAGAAGGGGGAAGTGTTGCTGTATGAAGTGGTGTATTGAAGATGTTCCACGGTGAAAATATTTACTTGCTGGGAGTGACAATGTTTAAAATAGGTCTGTTTCTGATCTTGGCACAGGCAATGTGCACGCACGTGTCAGGATATCTGGCTGGACTTGAAAGGGAGTAAGTAGATTGCATGTTTTAAATGGACTATTAATGTGAGGGACTAATTTCTTTTTTTTTGTTCATTTGCCTGGCCCTTACGAGGGTTTTTAATATAGTCTGCTGAGTTTTGTATTTCTTTTAGAGAAAGATGTGGGAGAACATGGACTAATTTAAATGACACAATTAAGGTGAGGGAAGTAGACATACAATTGCATTCACTTCTATTTTAGATTTTTACAGTATATTGATAACTAGGGTCAAATGTATGGTTTACAGACAACTATGTTGTGGGCAGTAGGAAAAATGAAAAGTAGATGAGCAACTAAGTAAGGGAAAGAAAGCTCAGGCAGTTTTTGTCCCTCCTTCAGTCCTACGAACACCTGGCCTTACTGGATTTCTGTACCTCCTATCACTGTGGTTAGCTAATGGCGATCTTCAATACAGGATCTTCAATACAGGATCTTGAAACCAAGGCTGGGGAAGAAGGTGATCTTGCTTTTATCACCAGTGTGACTAGACGAGAGCAGTCTGTGGCTGGGATGCTGTAGTATAGACCTGCCAGTGCAACACCAGCAGAATCACTTTTAAGTGGCAAATTGCCTCAAGAAGTTATTCAATAGGTGTGTGATAGGAAAATGCCTGTGTTGATTTCTTTAACTTGTGGCACCTTGCTGGTGAAAGTTGCTCTTCTGGAATTCTTGTGGTGGGTGTAAGTAAGTTGGAACAGTTTCTGGATAGCTTGCATGGTGTGCAGGCAAATAGAAGATGAATAAGGAAATAACATCATTATGATCAATGCTGCTTTCCTCACCTTTCTTGAGAGACTACTACTGACAAGTATGTATATACAGTGGTACCTTGTATAAAGGAATTAGTTTGTTCCAAATGAAATTATGTTAAGCAAATTTTCCTTTATACAAATTCCCATAGGAATGCATTGAAAACGGATTAATCCCATTTTTATGTTGTACGGATTCTCCCCATAGGCGATTATGTTAAGCAAATTTCCCCTATCCGGAATTTTTATGTTGTACAAATTTTATGTTATACAAGCTGTTTGTTATACAAGGATCCACTGTACCTTGAGTTGACTTTAAGGAAGAGATTATGGGTTTCCCTCTTTCCTCGCTAATAGGCCATAAGAGATTGCTTGTCTGAACTTGGAGAGGTGGTCTCAAGCCTACTTGGAAACTTCAAGGCTCTTGGATTTCAGTATTCATACTCTCAACAAAACTTGAAAAATTAGTTACAGGATTTTACTATTTTTGAATAACATATCTGGACATCACACACAGCTGTCTTAACTTTATTTTCCTTACCAGACACTTGTCTGTACATCTCCCCCTCCACGGTCTGTAATTAGAAAGCTCAGAAAGTAACTAGTGGAGGCAGGACATCAGCTCTCTTGTCCTCAAATGTGGAATACCTTGCCGCCAGTAAAACTCGATACCAATGCCAGTGTCATTCTGATGTCAGGAAAGGTTTTATTTCCTCTTCATAGGGGTCAACCGTTAAACTTGCCACACTCCCTGCAGCAGGCCTCTGTTGAGTGTGACAGGCAGCAAGGCTTTTCAACTCTTACTTGACATTGGGTCTTTTACTGTGCAGCAGCTAACGTTGGAGTGATTCCATCTTCCTTTCTCACAGAAGCGATACCTTTCTTGTTGCTGGAGTAGAGATGTAGAATTCCTGGAAAGTTTTCCCCATTTTCCCATAGTTTCCCATGGCTTCAAATTTTCCAGGCATTTTACATCCCTGTGCTGGACACAGTTTCCTCTATCTGGGTTGTGGAAAGGGTGGTGTAGAAGTAGCTAACCACAGTCTTTGGTTTGGCTTGAAAAACCATGCAGTAATGATTGACCCTTGCCTTTGAATGTTCCAGCAAGTAATATAAGCTGGTTTTAATGGTTTTATTGGCTCAGTTGGCTTCTATTGATCTGTCTGCTGTTTTGCTGTGTCTTACTATTGAGTGGTATGTATGTGTTTCACTATTTTTATTTTTGCCCTTAAGGGTGACATAGATTTTTTTAAAAAAATCTATCCCACTTTTCTTTCATGTTTGAACTCAAGGGAGCATACATAGTATTTCTAGGCAGTTTTCCATCCAGGTATTGACCAGAAGCAGACTTGCCTAGCTTGTCAGCATTGTGTGCCCTCAGACCAGTTTTCTGAATGAGATGTGTTCTTTATTTGCTCCTTTTTTGCTCGGCAAGTATAGGATAGTTTCTGATTTTGGAAACAACCTGTTTTTTCAGAGGTACAGTAAGCCTAATGGGTAATACAGAAATGAAATGTTCTTCCCTTTAAGAGCCCTAAATCCTTGGAGCTTTTGTTTTAGCTGACTTCATGTTGCCCTCTTGGTGATTTTCTAGAAGAAAAACATGATCACTTGCTTGATGTAATTGTTTTTTAGATATCTTTTGCCTCTAATATGTTGTGAGGTAGCTTCTTGGTTTGACATGGAGTTGATGACATGGGTAGTTGTTAAAAAGCTAAATAGAGGAAAAACACTCATAAATTCTAGGCAAACATGGTTTAGAAGTCCTATGCCATGTTGATGGGGTAGTAGTAAATAGTGAGAATCATACTATTGAGCAAATATTTAGCCTTTTTAATGCCATCCACAGAAAAATTCAAACTTGTAAAAGTGCTTGTTTTGCCACTTATTAATAAAGAGGTGGAAGCATCAATATGCTTCTGTTTGGCTACAGTTTACATGCATCAACTCTGAAACTGGCACTGTGTCTTTAAATTCTGTACAAGATTTCCTCTTGACTTGTTCAGGTTATTGCTACTGGATGAACTGCTTTATCTGAGGATGGTAATAAGGTACCTAGGAAAGTTTTAATGATCACATGGCTACTCTGGGAGAAGGGGAACATTTCTCCTGTCTGCAAGATGCAGATATGAGGTTTGTTTTCATAAAATAGACTTGAGACCTCAAATTTGGGAAATTGTTTTCATTTTTTATGGTGAGTATAACTTACTTTGCTTTTGGAGTCTTGGTTCTTTCCATAGAATTCCGGTGTGGCATTGGCTTTCATGTGTGTGTTTTGAGAATAGTGATGGCATGAAGAATGGGGAATTTGTTTTTGTTTAATACAAGTTTGGTGACTTGGATAGTAAAAGATTAAAAGGACTACTTACCGGCGGAGGGGGGGGATCTGTCTTGAACAACATCATATTCTTGTTCAAGGGACAGGTTCTATAGAGTTAGGATACTTAGGTTGCAGCATTGCTTGTTGATAATCAAGGTGGCAGGTGTAGCCTGGAGTGCCTTTTTTGAACTTTGGTTGTTTAGCAACTACAGTGGACCCTCGTATAACAAAGGGTTTGTATAACATAAAATCTGTACAGCATAAAAATTCTGGAGATAGGGGAAATTTGCTTAACAGAATCACCTATGGGGCGAATCCATACAACATAAAAATGGTCATGATTCGGGATTACTCCATTTTCAATGCATTCCTATGGGAAATATGTATAAAGGAAAATTTGCTTAACAGAATTTCATTTGGAACAAATTAATTCCTTTATACAAGGTACCACTGTACATGTGCAAGGGAAAATACAGACTTAGCCATGGTAATATCCTGATTAGATTACAGAAGGCAGTTCATGTGATGCTCACCTTAAAGATGGTTCAGAAGTGTCAACTGATACAGAATATCTTCCCAATTATTGATGAGAGTAAACTTCCATAAACATTAATTGAACTGCAAAATGACTTCATTTAATGTTTCCAATCTAGTTCATACTGCTGGGTTTCCCTTTACAACCCTAACATTGAGGGTCTAAATAAGTGGTTCCCATCTTGGGGGTTGGGACCCCTTTGGGGGTCGAACAACCATTTCACAGGGGTCGCCATGAGCATTGAAGAAAAAGGCACAAACGGCTTGGGTCTGGAGGGTGGGGGGAGGAAGGGGGAAGAGTGAGTTGCAGCTTGATAGGTTCGAGGGGATGTCAGTCAATGGTATCGGAGGCTGCAATTGACTGAGGCTGCCTATAGAAGGAAGTTCTCTCTGGCACCTGTGGCAGTGGCCTGCCAAAGGGGGATTGTGGCCTCTTTCAAGCAGGACAGAGGGTCACAACAACATGAGGACTGGATTAAAGGACCGCAGGATTAGGAAGGTTGAGAACCACTGGTTTAAATGGTGCAAGTCCATATTATGGTTATTCCGTATGAGTATTCATTGATTTTTGAAATGTACCTATATAGCCCATCATTGATACCTGATTTAATAATAGGATTCTGTCTTTTCTAGCTCTGAAATCATGCCCTTGGAAGGTTTGTCAGGTTTTTGTCTTTAAAATTTGGTTGCGGATTTTTAAAAAAGCAATAAGTGTTGCATTTGCTTGTGTTTTTGTATGTCTGTGTATTTTGCTATTGTGAGGTTTTATGTAAAGTTCTTTGAGAACTCCAGTGACAACAGTTATACAGGGAGTCATAATCCTGATGCGTGTGTCATTCATTTTTCCATCTTCTGGAAAAAGTAATGTCTGGAATCCTATATCTGAAGGCATGATAATATATTTTTGTATATATCACAGCCACAAGGACTAGGTAGATTTCACAAGTGGCTATGTGGTTCCCATATGGATGATCATGCTATACAATGGGAGAATTACTTTGTGGATAGCACTTCCACCTTGGTACAGTTGTAGCTCTCATGAGCATATGGCTGAATTATACCTGCATAGGTATTCAGATTCATGTTGTGACCTGTCTTGGGCCCTGGAAGGGAGAAATGCTGGATATAAATTAATAGAAGCTCGCTGGATAGCTTACTGGTTGAAGTAACTGACTGTGCAGCCAAAGGTTTGGAGTTTGATTCTGCACTGTGCCTTCAGGGAGAAGAGCCATCCTGTGTAGCCATTGGGCTAGCTAAACAGTCCCAGGGGGCCCCAAGAAGAAAGGAATAGTGAACCACTTCTTAGTATTCTCTACCTGGAAAACCCTAAAGAGGGTTGACATTAGGTCAGAGGTGACTTGATGACTCCTGCCTATTTTTATAGAAATGAAGATGTATTGTGAAAATCCCAGTATCACTGACATATTTTCATCATCTCCAGAGCCACAGTGGGATTCTTGTATGCCAAAAAAAGGGGGGGTAGCTGCATATCACAGGTATATTGCTGTCACTGAAAAGCAAACTTCTGGAGGACTCTCCCCAGTGGGTGTCAAAGGGTAACAGGTTTGGATGCTGGATGTGCTAAAAGTTTTTTTTTATGAAGAGAACAAATGGCTTTCTAAAGTTTCATTATTGAGTTTCTGGATTTAACCATTGGGGATTTTAGTATTAACTCCTCAGGTAATGTTTGCTTTAGTAGATACTAAGCTGCTTGATACTTACTTTTAGGTTATAGTTTCATGTTTAGTGGCTTCATGTTTAGTATAAATCTCACATGCATGTCCTCCTTGGTTAATTTGGGGTTTGAGGTTCCTTAACTTTTTATCCAGCAATATCATTGATTTAGTATCCATAGTTAAGGGCCCCCATAGCACATAGATAGAGGAAAAATGAAGTAAAAATTGCCTTGGTCTGTGTGTTTGGTGTGACACCTAAATGTAGAAATAAATGGAAACAAATACTAGTAGTCTTAAAATATGTGTTAAAAGACTGATTGTTCAAAGTTTTTAATATGTCTTCATTCTTTCCAAAATGCATCGAGTTATGTATAAAAAGAACAGCCACGAAAATCATAACTATGGTGTAATATCATACATCCCTTAGGTTCAATATTGGGCCCCATTTTTATGTATATTTTATGCATTAGAGAAAGGGAGGGAGAGACATGCTGGTTTGGTGCACCCACAAATTATAAGTGTGCTGATAACTTAAAATGATGTAATAGGGATTGGCACTGGTGGTAAAGTCCCTAACCACTGGTGCTGTCAAGATTATTGCTCAGTCCTATTTACTAACGTATGTGCTTTGTTTTACTTTTACACTAATTCTGCTACCATATGGGAAGCTGTTGGAAAAAAACCTTACTGTACATGGCGAGGCAAGTGACTGATATGTAGTGTAGCAAAAACAGCTATGAATAAAAATAGGGTATTCTATGGCTACAATCTCTATTTTGAAATGTGCTAATGCTCATAGCTAGGGGGAAAGCCAGTAGTGCCCTTTTGTTAGTGAAATTACTTACCTTGTATTGCATCTTAATAGTTCTTAATCTTCTCTTCATAGAAATTGGTTGAACATGCAACAGTTCCCCTTTATTGGTCTCTTTGAGTCTTATTAGTCTTAACTGAGTCTCCTATCGATTTATTATGACTTCTTTATTGTGCCCGTTTATAGTTCAGTGTTTGCTGTAATAGCTCCAACTGAACTATAAAACCCCCTAAGTCTACTTACCTGCCCTCAGATTATTGGACATTAACTGCTGCCAAGTGCCTCAAATATCCCAGTGAATCCACCTTTTAAGTTTCCAGCTCTAGGGGACTTGTTTGAAGCAGATCATGTCTGAAGTTGTCAGACCATCCCAGATTGTAAGATTGTAGGTCAGCATTCCGGTATAAAAATGGAAGTTTTTCCAGCTTACCTGCATTAGGTAATTTACCTGTATTTACACTATGTATTTGGAGGATTGTTCTTTTTCTTTGGACTGTTTGGTGCTTTTTCAGTATGTATCTAGAAATGCATAGAACACCTGGAAAACCCTTGTTATCAGGCAATCAGAAGGTTAAATAAATAAATATTACAGAAATTAATATTGCAGTTTGGTTGCTATTTCATTAACAGCTAGTGAACCATCTGGTGAAATTTGCTCCTCAAATGGAGTTCTAGAAATTCTAATAAAGGATTTGTATCAAGTACTAAAACAGTGTTTTGATCCTTCCTGCCCTGCTCCAGGTTTTGCTTAAAAAGAGAGAGAGAGGCTTAATTGTCTTAATTTCAGTTTGTTCTTGAAGAGTGCAATTCCTGTTTGGTTCTGCTACTTAACACTTGTCCCTGTTACTGCATTTGCTTGCATCCAACCTGACAAATGTTTCAGTTCCCTAGTAGAGAGTGGGTTTTAGGCATATTAGCATATTAATTGAAGGGGGAAAATGAGTAAATTTGGAATAGTTTTAAATCTTCTGAATAGATTTTTACTTACTCTGCAGGATGGCTTCTGATAGAAAGTAAATCAAAATTGGTTTTGATCATGATTGGGGGAGGAGGAGAGAAACAATGCTTGTAAGTTGCTGTCCTTCCCCAAATACTAGTAACTGCAAGACATGTATAACAGTGACAGCACAAAATGGTGTATTTGGGTAACAGCCTACACAGACCTAACAGTTGAATGCATTTATGGTTAAAGTCAGGATTGTCAACTATATGAAGAAACATGCCACCGTTTATGTTGTAGCTAAGACCAAATATGTGATACAGTGTCTCGTATGTTGTGGTGATGTGTACAATGATCCTTAGTTCGTTAATCTGCTGTAGGACCTAATAATACTAGAGATCCAGTGCGAGGTGAAATCAGAATTCCACAATCCTCTGGGATTCCAATATTTTATTTAGTTTTGAGGCATGATCATACACTTTTGCAAATAGCAGTGTGTACTGCTGTGCCACTGTTGTTTGTAACATTGTGTCTTTCATGACTTTTCTAAATAAAACATTTTCAGAAATAAATGTTCTACTGTTGTATCATAATTGATACATAAAAGGAACAACACTGTAGCTTTGAATACAGTTTTTGATACACTTTTTGTATGAAGAGTTTGTGCCATCTTAGGGCCTTTTCACACGACCCCTAAGATCCGCTGGCCACTTAAATTTGGACCAGAGATCTTAGGGGTTCGTTGCTCTTCCTTCCTCCCCACCACTCCGCACTTGTCTGCTGAGGGGAGGGAGGAAGAAAGTGGGGGAAAATGCAGACTCACCTTGGAGCTCCGTTGTGCTGATTCCTTCTCTTTGTTTGCTTTTTTCCCTCTCACCCCTTCTCTTAAAGGGGTGGGAAGGCAAAAAAAAAAACAAAAAACAGAAGCCAGGAGAGCCCCGCACTCACCAGATTAAATCCGGACCTGGCGATTTTCACCCTCCTCGAGCAGGTACAAGAAAAGTGCGCTGGGTCGCGCTTAGGTGGGCGGGGTCACACTTAATTGTCTGCAAACTCCGGAGCTGGTGGGGAAACATTTTTAAGCTCCGGAGCTTGCAGCCATTTGCAGCGGAGCTTAGGGGTCATGTATAAACGCCCTTAGTCTTGTTCAAATGCATCTGCTTCAGTGCAGAGGTGGGCTAAGTGGTACTTGTGGATTGTATAAAAGGTTGCAATGTGACCTCTTCACACTCCCTTATCTTCAGATGCCCCCAAAATATTTTTGCCTGTTCACTTCCTGTTTCCAATTAGAAAACAAACCCTGTGTAATGTGTAAAATTGGGTTTACAGTTTCATACCCTTCAGAGGCTTTCATGGAAAAATATTTGTGGTGCCAAAACATTTTTGAAGCAAAATTGCCAGATGGAATGGGGAACTCTTCAATGTGTGGAGCCAACAAAAATGGCCCTATATCCTTAGAAAATGCTCAGCACTTCTTTAGAATGCAGTGGGTACCTTCTAACCTAGCCTTGCTCAAACTTGTGTATTTGAGATATTTTGGAGTACAGTAGTCATCAGTCCCAGCTAAGATGGCCAGTGTTGAGCAGTCATGGGAGTGTTCACCAGTGGCTCTCTGTTATCCTGAAAAGTAATGATTAGTGGGGTTCTGGATCCAGTTATTGATTAGCATCTTTAGAAAATTCTTGGATCAGGATGTGGAAAGATTGTTCATCAGATTTCCAGATGGCACCAAATTGGGAAACATTGCCAATACCCTGGAATATGTAAGCAGAATTCAAGACAATCTTTAAACAGATTGGTGAATTGGGCCAAAACAAGCAAAATTAGTTTCAACAAAAATGTGAAGTTCTCTACTTAGAGAGTTAAAGCCAGATGCACAAATGAGGTGGATGACTTCTGCCTTGGCAGTAGCACATGCATGTGAAAAGGATTGAGTGGTCTTTTTAGACTATGAGCTTAACATGAGTCAACAGTGTGATGCAGTGGCAGAAAAAGCAAATGCAGTATTCATTTGATTCAGCAGAAGAAAGGTGTCCAGATCAAGCGAAACAGCAGTGTTGATTCTCTTCTGGACACTTTGTTCATTTTTGGGCTCCACAGTTGAAGAAGGACAACAGTAAGCTAGGATGCATCTGGAGGAGGGTGAGTAGAGTTTTAAGAGGTCTGGATACCAATCCCTATGAAGAAAGGCTGATGGAGGGATGGGTGTGCTTAGCCTAAAGGAGAGAAGACTGAGAAGTGATAGAAAAGCCATCATCGGATATTTGAAGGCCAACACATGGAGGACAAACAAGCTTGTTTTCTGCAACTCCAGAGAGTAGGATCTGAAGTGGATTCAAATTATGAGAAGGAAGATTTCATCTGACTAATAGGAACTTCTTGATAGTAAGATATGTTTGACAGTGAGATTTATTAAACAGAGCTGTCAAGGATGTTTTAAGGGGTGGATTTTCTGCTTTGACAGGGTGTTGAATTCAGTGACCTTTTGGGTTCCTTCCAGGTTTACAGTTACAGATTCTAAGCACATTGGTGGGTACTGCATCGGTGAGTTATCATGATACATATTGGGCATGAAGACACAAGCTGTTTTTATGCATAAAGGTGTAATGATTAACCCCAAGCAGTTCAGCATTTCTGCAATGTCAGTTAAGACTGGCATAACATCACTATGGTTAGTTGGTATTGTGTGTATTCTTAGCAACAGAGTTGAAAAGAAAATGGCGATGCTTGAAATAAAAGTAGCACCTCTGACAACCACTCACCTACCATTCATGGCAACTCAACTGACATGCTTCATTCATGCAGTGTTGTACTAGAAATGCCCCTGTATAGTACAGAAGGAGCCAGTCAGCAAATAGTGGTAAAGAATCTACCATAAAATCACAGTCCATTCCCTACAAGATGCAACCTGTCATCAGACAACACTCCTAATAAACCAGTGTGTCCTAGACAGCATGAATCTAGCAATTGATATTCTTTAGGGATTCCTGTTGACAGGTTCAGTTCCCCTTAATGCTGTTCACACAGAGCCTGCAAATGACTGTCTTTTGACTCGTTAAGGGGGGGGAGGAAAGATTGATAGCCTGGCTGGGATTGATGGGAACTATTGTATATAACCTGTATGGAGGGCACTAGGTTGGAGAAGGTTAGGCCTGCAGAACAGCTTGGCATCTTGACAACTTACCTAGAATAACACACAGAGGGTTTCTGGGACAGGGCTTCAAGTTCCAGTGAGGAGAAAGCTCTTTAGCAAGCACCAGAATAAGCAACAGAGGAGGTCTTTTGGAACAACAAAACATTTTGGCTTACTGAATGTGAGAACTGAGGTGGGAAATAGTTAAAATGCATTATGTGGATTTAAGTCCTACTGGGGAAATTGTAGCATTAAGAAAACATTCTCCCGTTTCATGTCTAGCCAGTAACATCTCTGCTGCAGGTTAAAGGGGAAGCAGACAGGCTAGAACACATCCTTGACACTTCACTGGAAAGTTTTGAAAGTACACAGCCATGAAGCAAAGGAGAAATGGCACATCTTGGTTCACCAGTCATCCTGATTTTTTAAAACACGGGCGCACACACAGATGTCTATAAAATAGGGTTTGAACCTTTCTGGAGACAGAGGGTTGTATCTTGCTGCAATTTTTTTCTGTGACATTTGTGGCAAAAAAGCCACATTTTTGTTTATATCTGTTATACTGGTAAGAAAGCAACATATTCTTAAAAACAGTCCCAAATTGGAGGATGTCCCTCTTCAGGAGTGAAGGAAGTCAAGAGGTGCAGAACACAAAAATCAACTTAAATAATTGTTTTATTTTTGTGTATCCTATTATGAAGTTGATATATAATTGTTGCTTTTGTGTTTAATTTTTAATTGTAATTTGGATTGAATTATTTTTTTAAAAGGAGATGGAGCGATGATAAAGGAAAATTTTTTTCCTGTGTGTGTGTGTGTAAGTTTTCTCAAAAATAGAAAGGGGGATGTGATGCCAAAAAGTCTGGGAACCACAACTTTGAAAGTGTGTCATGCAGGGAGGATTTATGTTTCCTATGTCACTTGTCAAAGAATACATAGTTTTAAAAAACTTTCAACTGAGTAATCATTGAAGTTTGATGCAGTATTAATTTTGGCTGCTAGGGTTCCTGAAAAGGAGTCAAGTTGATGTATTGCCCATTTCTGCTGTATAGTGTTGTACAGCTGGATTGGATGAGTGCAAGTTAATCAAATCTGCTCTGAATACGAGCCCTGGATATAGATTTCATTTCATTTAAAAATTCAATTTATAAAATGCCCAATTAGTGAATTCACACTACTTTGGGTGGTGTACAACAACCAAACCCCCACAACCACACCTCTCTCATTCCCATAATAATGTAATCAAAATGGCTCTATAACTGACTTGAATGTGGTAATCTACCTAAAATTCAGACATTAAAATTGATATCATTTGAGATGTTCTTAAAATCTGCCTTATATAATTCTGTTTTGAGTAGTTTCTAGGAAATAGGGAAGGATGGAGTGTGGCATACCTGCACTGGCAGCTTCTAGCCCCTTTATCACAATTGTTATAGATTCTACTTCTTTGCAGAAAAGCACACTTAGGTTTGTTAAAATCAAATTAAGCAAAATCATTTAAATGCCACAACTTAAAACATTTAAATGATCACAATAACTAAAGTCAGTAAGCTTCAAAATAGTTTAGAAGAGCATTTCAAAGAGAGAAGTCTTCACAACTTTCCTGAAAGCAACTGAAGTGGGAACTAATTGCAGCTCCCCAGGGGAATCTACTTCCATACGGTAACCCCCCTATCTATCGTGGGGGTTAGGGACCCACCCGACCCGTGATGATTGAAAATGTGTGATATGCGGATGCAGGTCGGGTGGGGCTGGGGGTGGTGGTGCGTGACGTTTAAAATGCCTTAAAAGCAATGGAACCAAGGGCTTGGCTCCTTTGCGTAAAGGCATTTTAAACATTTGAGCAGCCCATGCAAGCAGCGATGGTGGATCTGACCCACCGCCGCCACTTGCCCAGACTGATGGAAGACTTTTTAAAAAATATTCAAGCAGTCTGTGCAAGCGGCGGTGGGGGATCTGATTCAACCACCACCGCTTCCCTGGGCTGCTAAACTCTTCAAGCAGCCCGGGGAAGCGGCGGTGGTGGGTCAGATCTACCACCGCATTTGCCCGGGCGGCTGGAAACCATTTGTTTCCCCACCCCAGCACCAGTGAGCTGGAGCCAGGGCATGGGGAAGGGGGGGGGGAATGGTTTTAAAAGCCCGGAATGTTTTAAACCTTTTTTTTACTTTCCCAACACCCTGGGGTCCAACTGATTCGCCCTGGGATGGGGAAATAAAGGTTTTTCTCCCCCACCCCAGCGCTAATCAGCTGGAGCCCCGGCATGGCACGCTGCTCCCCGATGCCTTTTGGGTTGCACTGTACTGTGGTCCCACAATATAGAGGGACCGCAGTATATGAACCGCAAAAGGGCAGGGGACCACTGTAGTTTGCTATCATCATGAGAGAAACCCTTCTCCTGTGTCCCTATCACGGGGACTTCAACAAATAATTAAGGATGTCAAGGGTGCCTCTCCTAAGAATCATGGCATTTGGACAGGAAAAAATTCCCAGTAATTTAGATGGACCGGTGCCATGGATTTAAAATTTAAAATCACACTTTGAATTTGGACTGGTAAACAGTGGCAACCAGTGCAAGTCTTTCATGAACAGGAGGGGCTTGTTTGGATGCCCCCAGTGCTATGCATGCAGTGGTAGAGCAAATTGGGCATAGATGAGAAAGGCTATTGAGTTAAATTGTTTCTTTAGATTCAGAACATCTCCCCCACCCCACAACCCTCCTCATTTGGCTCACTGCTCTCTCTCCCCCTGCTCTGCCACTGATCCAGTAGACCATCACCACCCCCTCTTGGTTTTGCCGACTATTGTGTAGTTGTAATATCAGCCATAAATAGAAGAATTTTCTGCTGTGAAAATCTTGTCCCCCAGCTCAAGCTTACAACTAAAGGGGAAGGGAAGATGGAAGATATTGAGTGTGGTAGCAAGTAAATTCTTGGACTTTTATGCCATTTAGAGTCCTGTTGTCAAGACAGCTGTGGTGAGGGACAAGGGATGCCAACAAACAGAAATTTACAGGCAGATGTAAAACGGAAGCCTTTGAACAAACATGGTCAGATATGAAGTGTCTTCTACAAGTAAGACATCTGGATGGGCTCGCAATCTTTATTCCCAAGGAGGGTTCCTGTATCTTAAAAAGCTGCAGGATAGTGAACAGCAAGCCTCACTCTTCTATCTATTGCATTGAGATGGGCTGAAGTGCAATTAGACTGTGGCCAATGGCTGTGCTGGCAGGTATGATAGGAGTTGTAATCTAACACACCTACAGGCTGCTGGGTTGGGAAAGGCAGGAGAAATACCTGTTGTATAAACCAAGCTTGCAAAGCTACAGTAATCCATTAAGTAAGTTTATATATTTTGGTATATTTTATATCTTCCTTTTCTTTCATAGTGTAAATGTGGGCAAAAGAGCCAAGGTGGGATTTCTAGCTATATGTCCATCTATGAACTGACCAGACATGCCTGGCTTCAGCTATCTGTTTACATTCTTGTGCTTTGCCACCATGCAAACTGGAAGTGGGCTGCAAACTTTTCCCAATAATCTTAGAACTGTAGAGCTGAACAATGCTTGCTTATCTCGCTTATAGTTGGGAAGTTTTCCAGCTTTTCTTACTCAGGCGCTTTCCCGATGAGCTGGACTACAACTTCCATCATTTCCACCCGTTATGTTAAAGGGCCATGGTGTTCGATACACCTCTTAGGGAACAATGTAAGACAAGGTTGATTTAGAAAATACCCTGCTGTATTAATGGAGGAACATACAATAGTATCTTACTGTTCTTGGCTATGTTTATGTAGTGCAATTCAACTAGTAAAGTTCAAATTCCTATTGCATGTTCAAAAGTTTGAACTGGAGTACAGTGCTGATATGGAAAGGATAGGCAAAGTGTGTATGTTCTTGGATTGCAGTTCTGATTTGCCCTAGTTAGCATAGGTAATGTTCAGGAATGGTTTAGTTGTAGGACAAGAATGAGGAAGGGTGTATTTTTCCCACCATTTACTGTAAGTGTTCTAAAAAGATGAGTGATGACAATGAATAGAGCCTTCCAGTGCTTGTTATGAAGCCTGTCTTGCATGCCATTTTACTACAGTTTTCATTACAGAAATTGCCCTTTGATAGTACCTGAGCACCCATTGAGGCTAAAGGATGCCACACAAGTAATTACATTATGAGTTATAATGTGCTGTGGTGGGATCAGACTAACTGTGCAGCTTCTGTTCCTTATTCCTGTATGGGAAGATGTTCTGGATAGTGACAAGAATCTTAAGACTTCAGGTCCTACCCTACTCCTGGTGGAGTTCTGGGACTGGATCTGTTGCAGCTTATTGTTCCTGATTGTGATCGACCAATAAAGGAGACACAATTGATATACTAAGATAATGACACAGAACATCCCTCAGAAGGTGATACAACTATGTATTGTGTGCACAGTCTGAAAAAAAAACCTTTCTACTGTATATTAATATTTTATGGAAATACATGCACTTTGTTTTTTATAGAAAACAAAGATAAAGAGAGAATAACATAAGATGAAGAGAGAAATTGATAACATGGTCTTCTGCTTACTGATACTTTCAATCGTTCTTCAAATTTCATTAAAATGCTGGCCCTCTTTTGCTCAGACCTTTATAGTGCTGTAGGGTTCTTTAAACACATGATGTAATTAATGTTGGCAATATGATTTATTCTTATCAAATCAATATTAGATGACAATATTAAGGAATTGTAATTTTGTCTCTCAGAATCTGAGAAATTGAGTTCCAGAAGCAGTTGAAAGCAAACAGGTGAATAGTTTTTCATACTCTTCTTCTAAGAGTTCTTCTTTTACACGACCCCTAAGATCCACTGGTCCCTTAAATTCGGACCAGAGATCTTAGGGGCTTGTCGCTCTTCCTGTGTTCCCACCCTGGCTGCTGGCTGCCTGAGGGGAGGGAGAAAAAAAAGGAAGAAAGACCGTGGCTCACCTCCCGTTCTGCCTCTCGCTCCTTGCCCCGGCAACATTCCAGTAGCTCTTAAGTAACTCTTAAGTAGCTCTTAAAGGGGCGGGAGCCAAAAAACAGCAAACAGAAGTGAGGAGAGCCCCGCATCAAAGAATTTTCACCTCGAGAGAGAAGGTACAAGAAAAGTGTGCTGGGTCGCGCTAAAGTGGGCGGGGTCGCACTTAATTGCCTGTAAACTCCGGAGCTGGTGGGGAAACATTTTTAAGCTCCGGAGCTGGGAGCCATTTGCGGCGGAGTTTAGGGGTCGTGTATAAACGCCCTAAGTTGGTTTTTTACAATGTGGAGATTCAGCATAATGCTAAGAACTGTTTATAACATGTTTTCTTCGCACATGGCTGTGCCTAAAAAGTATCTGCTTATATACCACCCCATAGTGCTTAAAGCACTCTTTAGGCAATTTACAATTTATTGGTGCTTGCTGTACATTTCCCCCTCCCTCAGTGAACTGGGTACTCATTTTGCTGACCTCAGAAAATTATAGAAGGCTGAGTCAACCATGAGCTGGCTACATGGGATTGACACATTTTATTCAAATTTCAGAAGTTTCTGCATAAGCCACACAGTGTTAAGCACACTAGTAGATACTCAAGGTTATCCCAGCCAGTTAACTAAGAAAACATCTGGGGGTAGAAAAGAGATGAAAGATCTTAGTGTTTGACATGTCAAAGCCAGTTTCTTTTCTTGTTATACCGTAGTTTCTCATTCTTTCTTGGTTACAAGAAAGGCAATGTAATATGTGCTTTTTATGTGAACCGCCCAGAGTTCCCTCTGGGAAATTGGTGTGGTATATAAATAAATAAATAGATAAATAAATAAATATAATCAAAGATTACATGGCATATCATCCTGTCTTGTACTTCAAAGAGAAGAGATACTTGGTTTAGGTGATTCAAGTCCAGTTTGGAAACAGGGCCCCTGATTCAATGTTGAGCCCCAGTGGGTAGAATTTAGCTCTCTAAATATGAGAAATGGGATATAATGGGCAAGGCTAGTATGTTTCTCACTACTCACAGTTTTTGAATACCCAGAGAGGGTTTGTTTTTGAATACCTGAATATGGTTCTAGAACAGTGGTTCCCAACCTTCCTAATGTCGTGGCCCTTTAATACAGTTCCTCATGTTCTGGTGACCCTTTTCCCTAGTTGGAAGAGGCCACTGCCACAGGTGCCAGAGAGAACTTCCCCCTACAGGCACCCTCAGCCAATCGCAGCCTCCGGTGCCATTGACTGACATCCCCTCCAACCTATCGAGCTGTAACTCACTCTTTCTCCCCCTTCCTCCTCCAGACCTCAAGCCGTTTGTGCCTTTTTCTTCACTGGTTCATGGCGACCCCTGTGAAATGGCCGTTTGACCCCCAAGGGGGTCCCAATCCCCAGGTTGGGAACTGCTGCTCTAGAACATAGAGATCTATTAAAAGTCAAATATCCTGTTTTCTCCCAAAGCCATACAGGACATTGGGGAAATAAGTAAATGTAAAGCCTCCTCACACTAGTTAAGTACAATGGACACCAGCTGTCTCTGGCTTGCCTATTTGTAAACATTTGGCAGTCAGCATTATGCAGTGATTTTTACCATATTACAGTACTGGACTGCTTAGCTTCAGAGATAAGAGAACAATCTGCAAGTGGTTGTCTTTCCAAATTTACCTCCCTTCCCCCTCCCTTTTCTTAAGGCACTCACTTTTATCTCTCAGATGTACCTGATTGGCTGTTGTGATTTTACTATGTCATTCTAGCTTGCTTTGCTTTGGAGGCGAACTGCTGTGGTGGGTCTGGAGCCCAGTTCTCATTCCCATCAGATCTGCTATGGACCCCAACATATGATGGTAGCGATAGCTAGCTATTAGTGCAGGGAGCATGTTTGAAAATACAACAGCATTTGCTGGAGGCCTTTTTGAGCATGATGCTTTTTCAAAACAAGGTTTTGCCCTTGCACCTTGTCTTAAGAGAATATTAGAAACTTTTCAAAGTTCTGTGGAGTGCAGTGCTATATTGGATGGTAGGTGTGGATCCTGGGTCAGAAAAACTTGGGGGTGCCAGAGATTTGCTCCAGATGTTGTGTTAACTTTGCCATATACTGTTATATGTTCTCTTGAGTACTGCTGCTGAAATAAAAGTGGTGTGTCATGTTTGTCAGGATGCACGCTGGTCTTCAAAAACTAGGTATGTATATATTCATCATTCGGTGGCCATTGCATATAGCTTAGTACATTCTATTTCGATTCAGTAGCTGTCTGGTTTTTATTTAGATTTTTTCTGTTAGCACTAGGATAAACATAGACTCAAAAGGAACAAATAATAGAGGGTATTGTTACATGCAGTCTCATTCACCTCTTATTTATGGTGACCCCATGAATGAGCAACCACCAACATAACTCATCAATAGCTTTTCTGAGCTCTTGCAAACTCAAAGCTATGGCTTCCTTTCTGGAATCAATGCATCTATTTCATTGGTCCTCTTTTTCTGTTGCCTTCAAATTTTCATAGCCTTATTTCCCCCCATCTTGTTTTCTCATAATGTTTCCAAAGTATAGCAGCCTCTGTTTCACAATTTTGGTTTCTACAGAGATTCAGGCTTGATTTGACCAAGGACCCATTTACTGGTATTTGTATTCCTAGCAGTCCATTGTGTATGCAAAGCATTCCCTGTGCACCATACTTCAAATAGAACAGGTTTTTTTTCATGTCAGCTTTTTTCACTATTCAGCTTTGACATATGTGTATAGAAACAGGAATACAAAAGCATGGATAATACAATACTGTAGACTCTAGCTACATAGCCTTACATTTAGTGATTGTGTGTGTTATGTCGTTATAGTCGTGTCTGACTCTCCGTGACTCCATGTCCATGGAGTTTTCTTGGCAGGAATACTGGAGTGGTTTGCCAGTTCCTACTCCAGGCGCCTACAGCACCTGGTATTCCCTGGTGGTCTCCCATCCAAGTACTGACGAGGGCCGACCCTGCTTAGCTTCTGAAATCAGGCAAGATCGGATGTGCTTAGTATTTTTAGTTAATTCATTGTTGCCTTTCTGAGTTTCAGATTTCTTCTGATTTTGTGGCTGCATTTTCCCTTTAGGTTCATAATTGAACCAAGATATACAAAGTCTTTTAAGCATTTTAATTTCTTCATTGTCTACATTCAGGTTATGCAGTTCTGTAATCATGTTCTGCGTACAGATTAACCTTTTTGGGAAATAAAGTCCCTTTGCCTATGAGAAACCATTCTGTTTCTCTATCTTCTGTCCTCAGTGAAGCTTCTTCTCAGCAATGTTCCTAGGTTCTACTTCAGGACTATCAAATGCTGGGACACATGCTTTTTTTTTGCCAATGCACCATTGATTAGGGTGATTATTGTTCCTAAGCCATTTATATGAAGGAGCCTAGTTACAGTATTTGAGTAGCTGCTTCCTTGGCTGAATATTTGTAACACAACTTGATTCTTTAATATGGTGGAACAGACAACATGTGAGGTAAGCATTATCTTCTGTTGCCAGAGCTGGGTTGGTGCAAGTTGTTTCTGTCTTGCTTTTAGCAAAAAAATGTTCATTTTGCTGTGAAGTTTCTTCACCAAAGCGTTCCTTCTATTTCAGGTGCTTTTGTTCGTACGCACAGGGCTTCTGAACTCATCTGCAGAATGAGCAGCACCATGTCGTGACATTGGAATTCTGGTAAGTATCTGAGTAGTGAGAGAAGAATGTGAAAAGCTTACAAAACAAGAAGCTCCACCATGCTGTATTGAATAACTAGTTGCTGAAATCACTTTAAAATCTTGACTGCTTAGCTATGACTGTGGCTGTAGCAAAAGGATCATGCAAATGAAAGGAGCATAGATGTCCTGAGGGAAAGAGCTTAGCACCTAGGACTGAGGGAAACTTTCATGGATCATTTCTTGCAAGATGATACACTCAAATCAGGCAAGGGAAGCTAATCATAATGTCAGACGTGCTGTGTTCAGCATGCTTCAAACAATGACATTTGTGCATTAAGCAACTCAGAATCACTACTAATGTTTTGGTCAAGAGGGAAGACACTGAAGTTTTTCAGCATATAAAAAGATTGAATATACATTCAGTCTTGTTTTACAAGTTTCTTGGGTAGTATTAGAAACTCTGTTCTATTCACTGCATGCATTCTACTTTGAAATTTTATTCCTCGCATTGGTAACTTGTAATCTGATTCTGTCTATAAGAGAGTGTAAAATTAATATAATGGCCAGAACTGTATATATGTTCCTGTAATGCTTACATTACTTTATATGATTGATGCGATGCCTGGTCATTTGCATGACTGTCCACAGCCAAGATGCCCCCTAGTACCTCTTCATTTAGGTGACACAAGTTACACAAGCCAGAACACCAATAGAATTCTGGTCAATAAGAGCTCAGTATTAAAGTTTTCCTATTGTTTCTTAATTGTAAGTTTCAGTTATGTTATTTCTGACTACTACCTTGTCACAGTATTTAATTAAAACAACATTTATTTATTTATTTATTTTTACAACTTATATGCCGCCCACTACCCAAAGGTCTCTGGGCGGCTTACAATCAAGGAATTAAAACAGTTAAAAACATCAAACAACAATAAATAATTAAAACAACAATAAAAACCTTATACTAAAACATCACACTAAAATTGCCATCAGAAGACCCACAATCTAAATTGTATCAATTAAAAATCTTCTGGAACAGGAAATGTCATCAATGTTGGCGCCAGGCGGATCTCACTTGGGAGGGCATTCCATAGCTTGGGGGCAGCTGCCAAGAAGGTCCTGTATCTACAAGCCATCCCTCTTACCTCCTTGAGGGATGGCTCTTTCAAGAGGGCCCCCTGGCTTGATCTTAATTGCCGGGTAGGTTCATATGGAAGGAGGCGGTCCTTCAGGTATCCAGGTCCTAAGCCATTTAGGGCTTTATATGTCAAAACAAGCACTTTGAATTGGGCTCGGGCAGCAACTGGTAACCAATGTAGGCTACGTAGAATCGGCGTGATGTGATCCCTAGCGGCTCCACCACTTACTAGCCATGCCGCACAATTCTGAACCAGTTGCAATCGCCGAACTGTCTTCAAAGGCAGCCCCATGTAGAGCGCATTGCAGTAATCAATACGGGATGTTACCAGTGCATGTGTAACTGTTATGAGGCTCCGTTCATCCAGGTAGGGGCGTAGCTGATATATTTTCCGCAGCTGGAGAAAGGCACCCCTGGCCACCGAGTCCACCTGGGCTTCCAGATAAGACTCTAACATTGAAGGAGATGGGCTATATGGAGACTATTGCATGGAAGTTATTTATATTCACTTGTTCTAAGACAGGCATGTCCAAACTTCGGCCCTTGAGATGTTTTGGACTACAACTCCCACAGTCCTTTGGCATTGGCAAGCTAAGCTTAGAATTTTGGGAGTTGTGGTCCAAACATCTGGAGGGCCGAAGTTTGGACATGCCTGTTCTAAGATGTGTTTTAAAAGTGCGCAATATGTAAACTATTCATGCAACCTGTGTTTATTTCATTATCATCATTGAAAGAATACCATGAATGTGCATAGCAATGGAGTAAATTCAAATATTTTGCAACTTTGCATTAGTAATTCATGTCTGGTACTTTGGTCACTGAAATAGAGCTTCATAGATACCATGGAGAAGAGTGCCAGAAAAACAGATGATGGTGTCCTTTGAAATCATATTTAAATCCAATCTCTATAAGTAAAAATAACTAAATTGAGGCTATCATTTGTTGGGTTACTAACAAAAGACAAAGTTACTATAAAAGACAATGCTAGGAAAACATGAACAAAAAAGAGGTATGTCAAATATGAGATAGATGGATTGAATAAAGAGGATCACACTCTTGAGTTTGCAAGTGCTCAGCAGGACTGTTAATAACAGAACATTGTGGAGGTAATAGATCATACAATCTTCAGTCTCTATATATGATTGCTGGGAGCAACATCCCCTCTAATTTTCAGTTTTGCTGTACAAGCCTCTATCCCATGTGCATCTTCCCCTCCCTGTGAGTTTCATTGTGACCGGGGTGATGGTGGGGACTGTTGTGGTGGGTGCACAGGGAAGGAAAGGCCCTGTATTGAGGGGGGGGGCAGAGGTGTGCATGGGTGTGCCTTAGAGGGAACGTTAGCCAAGAGTATGTAAAAAACAAATAAGAACTGGATATCTTTTTTCAGGAGGGCAAAAATGACTTCAGGTATGTGTAGCAAAAAATCAATGGCTCATCTACTCAACGAGGATGGGAAAATGATAAGAGGTGACAAAGAAAAGGTCAAGAGTGCTCAATTCCCATTTCATTCCCAAAAGACAGTTTGTGACCTCTGGGTAAAAGTACAAAGGGAAGGAACAGGATTGCAGCTTTAGATTGATAAATAAATAGTCAAAGAATACATATTAGTTCAAACCCCAGGCCTGGATGAACTGTATCCAAGAATATTGGAAGAACTGGCTGAAAAGATCTCAGAACCACTGTCCTTTATTTTCCTGAAACCATGGAGGATGGAAGAAGTGCTGGATGTCTGAAGGAGGGCTAACATTCCCCATCTTCAAAAAAAGAGGAAAAATGAGGAACCTGGGAGCTACAGACCAATCAGCCTGACATGTATCACATGGAAAATTCTGGAGCAGGTTAAAAAACAATGATTCTGCAATTAACTTGGAAACAATGCAGTAATAACCAGAATCCAACATGGATTTGCCAAGAACAAATCCTGCCAAACTAACCTTACTTTATTCTTTGATCATGTAACCTCCCTGGTAGTAGCAGTGATGTAGTATACAGTGGACCCTCATATAACAACCGGTTTGTTTAACAGAAAATCTGCTTCAAGGGAAAAAAATCCAGAGATAGGGGGAAATTGCTTAACAGAATAGCCTATGGGGCAAATCCGTACAACAGAAAAATGGTCACGATTAGGGATTAATCCATTTTCAGTGCATTCCTTTAGGAAATTTGTACAAAGGAAGATTTGCTTAACAGAATTTCATTTGGAGCAAATTAATTCCTTTATACAAGGTACCACTGTATCTTGACTTCAGCAATTTTTTTCATAAAGTGAGCCAATACACTTCAATGGTGATTGCGGGGCAGTGCCCCACGCCACCGGCCTGTGCTCCTCCGAGAAGCCTGGGGCTGCGCGGGCGGGGGTGGGGGCAATGTGACTGCCACCCACTGCTCGTCCCCGAGGCTTCTAGGAGGAGCCTGGGCCGGCTGCATGGGGCGATGTGATCTCCCCCCGCTTTCCGCCCGCACGCCCCGAGGCTTTCGGAGGAGCGCGGGCCAGTGGCGTGGGGCAATGTGATTGCCCCCGGCCCCCGCTGCCCGCCCGTGCGCCCCGAGGCTTCTTGGAGCAGTGCAGGCCAGCTGCATGGAGTGATGCGATCCCCCTGTCGCCCACCCCGAGGCTTCTCAGAGGAGCGCGGGCCGGCGGCGTGGGGCGATGCGATCGCTGCCCACCCACCCGCCTGGCCCCAAGGCGTCTCAGAGGAGCGCAGGCTGGCTGCGTGGGGCAATGTGATGGCCCCGCGTGGGCTGGCAGCGATGGGGGATCGGATCCAGGGCTTGGGGAAGGGGGGGGAGATTTTTAAAGCCTGGGATTTTAAACCTTCCCCCCTTCCCCTAACCCCAGGCTCCAGCTCATTGGCACTGGGGTGGGGAAATAAAGGCTTTTCTCTCCCACCCCAGCGCTAATCAGCTGGAGCCAGGGCAGGTACTGCGATCCCATGATATAGTGGGACTGCAGTGCCTGAACCGCAAAATGGTGGGGGTGACTGTACTATGTGCAGTTCTGGACCCTACACTTCAAGAAGGAACCAGCTCAGAGGAGGGCAACAAGGATGATTAGGGGACTGAAAATTGTCTTATGGGAAAAGACTGAAAGAACTGGGTATGTTTAGCTTTGAGAAAAAAAGACGGGGTGGGGGATAGAATGGCACTTTCAAATGAAATATCATAGAGGGAAAGATCTATTTTCAGTCACTGCTGAGTGCAGGGTGTAAAATAATGGGCTCAAGTTACAGGATTCTAGATTTTGATTTGGTATATCAGGAGGAACTTCCTTTAGAGCAGTATGACAATGATGGAGTGCTTCAGGGCTGGAGGCATTCATGAGGAAATTGGGCAAACATCTTTCAGATCTACTTTGATTTGGATTCAGGAACTCAGAAGGGGGTTGGACTTGATGGCTTTACTGGCCCCTTCCAAATCCCTTATTCTATGATTTATGTCAGAAGCAACCTTATAGCACTTAACAGTTAACATAAATATCCCAGGATATTTGAAGTTCTGGCTTGTTAGGTTCTAGGGAGCAACACTAGGCTAGTAGTAGGACATCACTTTGTATTTCCAGGAGTAAAGCAAGGCTGTCCATTATCCCCAATGTTATTTGCTTTAGCAATAGAACCCCTAGCAGATAGGATCCAAACAGTGGCAGGATTCATGGATTTAGAATAGGAAAGGAAGAACTTAAGATAAATCTCTTTGCAGATGACATTCTATTGACATTAAGTAACCCATTACAAGCAATAAGAGAACTGTTAATTATTTTAGAGGATTTTAAATTAATCTTGGGGCTAGGAATTAATATTAAGAAATCGGAAATTATGTTCTTCAATGTAGATAAGAAAATTGAAAGAGATATTAGCTCTAATGGGGATGAAATCAGAAGTTAGTAAAATCAAATATTTAGGCGTATATCTTGATAGAAATATAGAGAGGTTACAAAAAAACTATAATAAGGTTTGGTTAAAAATAACAAGAAAAATGAAGGAATGGAAAAGTAAAAATTTGAGCATCTTAGGGAAAATTAGAGCAGTAAAAATGTTTATATTGCCAAAAATGTTATACTTATTACAGGTACTCCCAATAGAATTGGATCCAAAATATATAGGGAAATGGGATGAAAACATTAAAAGTTGGGTGTTTGGCAGAAAAAAAGTAAGGATTTAAAAAAAGTTGGTATATATGCCCCAAGATGATTTAGGTTGGGGACTCCCATACTTACAGCCTTATTATGATGCATTTCAACTGAAAGCATTGATGGAGCTGGAATGGAGGAAAGAGGATAAATGGGTAAGATTTGAAACTGCTATTAATAAGGGAGCAGGAAGCTATGGAATTTATACCAGTGACCTGAGAAAGGAGATAAGTCAAGCAATAGGCCCAAGGAAAATAGCTTTGAATGTTTGGAAGAGATGGCGAACGACATTAATGCCTCAAAATTCGAAATGGACTCCACTTGAGTACATTTGGGAGAAGAAGATTAACCCAAAATTTTGGGAAGATCTTAAGGAGAAAATTATAATAAGAATTAAGAATATGTTTTATTATCAAGGTTATTTGGTATCCTTTCAGGAGCTGAGTAAAAAAATGGAAAAAAGACATTGGATAAATTTAATGGGACTATTTATTTATTAAGATATTATTGAAGTGGTATAGAACCCCTGCCCAGTTAGCATATATGATTAAAGGGATGAAACCTAACTGTTGGCAATGTAAGGCAAAAGAAGGATGGTACTCCCACTTACGGTAGGAGTGCCCAAAGGTTATAGTTTTGTGGGGGAAAGTACGGGGGAAAATCATCGTTATGCAAAGTGAAGTTAAATATAGATGCAGATCTATTATTTATGGGTGTACTGGGGAACAAGAGAATTTCAAAACAAAATCAGGATACCTTTAAAGCAATGTTATTAGCTGCGCATGCAGTGATAGCATATGGATGGAAGGAGAACTCAAAATGGACTCTAGAAAGATGGAATGATTATATTCAATCTGATATATTGGATTGTTTAAAACAAGATAAGGCATGGGAGGAAAAAAAGAGGAGATAAAAGAGAAATGGTTGGTATACTTTCAATGGGTATATAGTGGTGAAGCCAATATAATCGCTGTAGAAAAATTGAAAAAACTGTGCTTGTGGATAAAAATTTAAATTGTAGTTATAAGATGGGCTTTTTGTTGGGGGAGGGGGGAAGGGGGGGAAAGAATATTATAAGAGATCTGAGATTGTAAGATTGTCAAGTTTGTGAAAATCAATTAAAAACATTTAAAAAATAAAAAAACCTTTGTATTTCCAGCCCTTTGAATCACATATGAACTGTGATTGATATTTTATGCTGATCTTTCTCATATTTAATGTCTTTAAATATTAGCGACATTAAGTTACTTTTTGAAAGTCTGCTCTGGAACACATTTTTATTAGAGTCCATGATATCAATCTCTTAGCCACCCATCCTACATGTTAGTATTTGCAGCCTTATGCTTCATTAACAGTGAAAGCATGCTGCCAATTTTGTCTTGTGTTCAGGTCAAGTGGCAGAAGCACAGACTGGAATAGAGCAGATTTGGACTCAGCGCACCTAAAACACATTAAAAATACATGCTTGTCTACCTCTAAAAATGTTTAATGTAATCTCCAGTCCAGTTCATGGGCATTAGCATAACTTCCCAGCAAAAATTACAGAGAGCAACTCTCTGTAAAAACAATGCTGTGTCATAGTCCAAATTGCATCTTTATAGCCTCACCATCAATGTTAATGAAATCAGCTTTGTTACTTAGCAGAAATTTGACTGGCACATTATTGTTTCCTTAGACACCTGTAGAATGGCTGTCAATTGCTGAATTTGCAGGGGCTATTATTTAGGTTTACTCTATCAAGAGATTTGGAAAAGGTAAAAGGAAAAATAATAGGCTGAGAAGAGCCCCCAAATAGTTATGATGTGATTTCCAAAAGCTGTCTTTTGAAGTCTCGTCAAAATATGTTGATGCAATATATGAAGAGTGACAAAATTCAGTATTGATTAATTACAATCCTTCCTAGCAGCTATTTTTACTTGTGGCATGTTTCTACAGTGCCTGATATATATTTAGCCTTCTACTTGTATGTTTCAAACCTGTTTCCACAAAATACTGC
Source organism: Phrynocephalus forsythii (assembly GCA_029282475.1). Classification (NCBI taxonomy): domain Eukaryota; kingdom Metazoa; phylum Chordata; class Lepidosauria; order Squamata; family Agamidae; genus Phrynocephalus; species Phrynocephalus forsythii. The sequence continues at coordinate 55,175,838 of JAPFRF010000010.1, forward strand.
TTTCCTGAATCAGTGGCTTCGTTATAGCATGTCAGGACCTGCCAAGCTGCCTTTGGAATTTGTGGAAAGGTATACAGAGAATACATTTTTTAAAATATTATTTATCTCATGCTCCAATGGCAGTAAATCTACTTTTCATTTGAAATCTGATGCAGAATTGTTGCAAAAAATTTGAGCCTGACGGACAAACAATTTTTTGATTTCTTTAGTTAAAATCTTCAAAATTATGCCCAGTATCTGTGAATTTTCATTGTAAATTTCAAAATTGGATTAGGAGCTCTAAGAGTAGGTAGTATCCTGACTAGAACACCAATATTGGGGTAATTATTTTATAAACAAAATACAATGATTTTGAGTGAATGTACTGATTATTAGGAAGATTTCACCAGCACCACTTTTCTTTTTCTCACCGTTGCTAACACACTTTGCTTTTATGATGAATGCAGACCAATAGTTTGTTTAATGTCGTAAATGTGATGTTAACTTCAGTCCCAGCTAGAGGGAACTGAGTGAATAATGAGATGTACATATTTGTTGATATGGGTTTCCTCCAGTCAAACCATTTGGATATTTTTTTTTTTTTTGGACTCCCAAGAATTTCCCTGGTAGAGTTCTGGCAATTGTACAGTAGCCTTCATTCCCAGATATACAGACACATTCTGACTAGAGATGTTATTTGTTATTTGTTTCGTTAGCTAACGAAATGAATAATGAACCAACCCATCAAAGAGAAATGAAACAAAATGGAAATTTCCATTTCCTTCATTTTGTTTTTCGTTCCTGGCACTTACCTTGAGTCCCGACGATTGGAGTCCTCCCGGAGTTCCCCTTCTTCTTTCTGATGGAACTCCTTGCCCTGGGCGCTTGGAAGCAAGGACCTCTCAGCTGTGAAAAGAAGGGGGGAAAGCCCCCGGCATTGTGGACTTTAAAAAATAATAATCTAAAAATAAATAAATAAAAACCAAGTGTTGACCCGGCCTGGGAACCGCATGGTTGGCATCATTTATAAATTAAAGAAAAAATAAATAAAATAAAAACAGCACCGACCCGGCCCCGGGGGCCATGTGGTTGGCGCTGGAAAATTAAAAAAAAATGCCTGCCGGCTGGTCCTAACAAAATAAAAGAGAGAGAAAAATACGGGGGAAAAACTGGCCCATGGGACAGCCAGTGCCGGGCCAAACAGAAGTTTAAAAACATGAAATAAAAAAGATTTTTAAAAACGGAGCACGCGGGGAAGCAAGCACCTCTCAGCTGTGAAGGGTTGGGAACCACTGCTCTAGAACATTGTCATCATCATTTTAATGGTTGTTCCTTTTTGTTGTTTGTTTGATTCTGGTCAGTGTGCCCTGGAGATGCGAGACTTCCTCGCAACAGTCGGAGTCACTCATTTGGAGAATGCTGGAGCTGCAAGAGGGGAAGGCCCAGTGCAACAACAGAGAGAAGCCAAGAGGAAAAAGGCTAGCCGACCGAGGGCACTGAGGAAAGCACAGGGCAGGAAGGGTTTCGGAACTGCCAACAGGAGCAAAGGAACTTGACAAGAGCCTGCCAGTGTGTACGGTCGTGTGCTTAGGATTTCTGTCAATGCATTCCAGTAACCCCAAAGTGAGAAATTCCCCGTCAGGAAATGCCCAGAGGTAACTATGGTTCCGTTTCCCTCAAAAGTTATAAATAAGCAGAGTATTCATGAATATTTTATTTCTCCTCCTAAATATGACCTATGTTGTCAGAGCTCCTTCAAATAAATGCTAGTAATTTATTAATTTAGTACATTCATTTAAGAACCTCGTGGCACAGTGGTTAAACTGCTGTATCGCAGTCAAGGATCTGCTTGCAGCCTGAGTTAAAACCCAAAGGATTTGGATAGCCGGCTGGAGGTTGACTCAGTGTTCCAACCTTTTGAGGTCGGAAGATTGAGTACCCAGCTTGCCTGGGGAGCAAGCACAGTTGTTTTTTTAAAAAAATGTAAATAGCCGAGATAATGCTTTAAGTGGTATGGGGCTGTATATAAGCAGCACACTTTGATTTGCTTTTAAATTCTTTGATCTGTGTGAGAACTAAGCCCTATTCAGGCGTTCACCTGTTTACATGCAGGACTGAAAGAGCAGTAGGCATGTGGCATACATGTACCGTAATTACTACCTGGAATTTCTCTTTGTATTTGGAGGTATACCAGACATTGTAAATCCGTATAAGGATTTGTAGCCATCTTTGAATAATCAGTTATTTTTATCTGTTCAGTGCTGGGTGCATGTGGAGATTAAGAACTGACTAAGCTGATAGTTTTTGGAGTTCCTCTTATCATCTAATTTGCCGTATAGTCCAACTCTTATATCTGAGGAAGTGGACTTTGTCCACAGAAGGTAACATTAAAATTTAGCAGTTCATGTTGAAGTTGTCACAATGTGTTTTGTTTTGCCTGGTTTGACAAAATAGCCTTAGAGGATTACTGAGTAAGTCTGTTTTACAGTGCACAGTAATGCTACTTCAGTGTTATAGGAGAGTAAATACCAAAGGAAAGAGGAAATATTCCAGTGTTGAATCTCAGACTTGGTGTTTGGGGAGGGGGGAAATAGTTGTATCAGATAGACAGAAAGCAGACTCCAAGCTGAAGACACTGCAGTAGCTGAATGCAGTTGTAACTGGAAGATACTTTATTTAGTGTGAAGAAGTTTTTGAAGGGAGAAATGTGACATTATGTTGTTTTACTGTTGATCCTCATTCCATCATATTGGAGGACAATGCATGAGTTGCATTTCTGGGTGGTGGTGGACTGATTCCCTGATATTTAGGACAATGATGGTGCATTTTGGTGCTGATTCTGTGACAAGTGACACTTGCACAGCCACTCAAATACTTTCAAGTGGTATGATGCACCAGATGAGCTTCTATCAGAGAGGTCTCTCCTCGTGTGCAATATTACATAGACCCCTCTTTGTGCAAGTTAAATTTATATATTATTGTTAGATATTAGTATGGATCCTTTTTGATATTCTGTTCTTATTTATGTTCTCTCCACTGATACAAAGATGAGACTATGTCTTGAACTTTTATCATTAACATTTTCCTCTTATTTTCAAAGAGATGTATGCATGCATCTCTCCACTACTGAAATATACTTGACATTATTGTGGCCAATGGGCAGGTAATTTAGGTAGAAGTTTATAGTTGATTAATTTGACTATGGTCCTCTAGGCAGGCAGATCTTTCTTAGAGTAACGTTTCTTTGACAGTTGATCTGTGCTGTTTGAATCCAGATGGGTGGCGTTGTGAACTTTATGGTGCCCTGTGTGTTTACTTTGTGTTGGGCTTAGCGAGAGGCATGTTTGTGTACATAGAAACCATTGTCTTTATTGACAGAAGTCACAGAGATACATCCCTGTGTGACTGACTGGTTCCTAGGGTCTGAGTGTTTGCTGACTTGTTTTCTTCCCTCAAATAGGAATGCTTCCAACTGTATAGTAAAACTTTCAAGCATTTTTGAAATTGCAACCAGATGACAAGTGTAGTAATAAATTAATAAATTATATGTATGCAGATTATAGAATGTCAATATTATTATTATTATTATTATTATTATTATTATTATTATTATTATTATTATTATTATTATTATTATTATTATTATTATTATTATTATTATTATTATTAATTTTTTTCTTTCATCTTTACTTTCCAGTAGTCCCAAATCAAAGCAGGAGGTGATGGTTCGTCCCCCTACAGTGATGTCCCCATCTGGCAACCCCCAGTTGGACTCTAAGTTCTCGAATCAGGGTAAACAGGGGGGCTCCGCAGGCCAATCCCAGCCTTCCCCCTGCGACCCTAAGAGTGGGAGCCATACACCAAAAGTGCTCCCAGGACAAGGTGGAAGCATGGGGTTGAAGAACGGGGCTGGCAATGGTTCAAAAGGGAAAGGAAAAAGAGAGAGGAGCATTTCATCGGACTCATTTGAACAGAGAGATTCTGGAACTCCTAGTGATGAATCTGAAATCAAAGGTATGTCTATATTTAAAGGGGCAGAAATATGGGTGGGTTGCCACACCTGCTTGAGAACACTGTCATTTGTCCTTCTCATGGTCCATAATATTAACTTGCTCTGAATCCTAAAAACACAACTGTCTACAATTAGTACATTTTATATATCATTATTAAATTATTATGAAGGCCCTACTTACCTGATTTACATTCATATGCTTAAAGGGGAAATTAATAGCCATTCCTTTATCATTAATTTCTCACACAAGAAGTAGTTTGAAGAAGAGAAATCCTGCTCCTCATGAACAAGAACCATGGGTACTTGTGAGTTTTTCTTGCTAGCGGTGAGAGCCTACATGTGAGCTGGAAGCCGCGCTTCTTCAGTCATGTTACCTTCCAGGTGGAGAAAGCAGTGGGGAGGGAGCCAGAGGAGGCACCAGTCATGCCTCTCAAAGTGTGTTGCTGACACCGTGTGTGTGCAACCAAATAGGCCATTGAATTGGAACTGAAGAGTTGGTAAAACTAGCTAGCCCCTGCAAAAGCTTGCCACAGTGGAGCACCTCTAAGTCAGTGAAGTTAATCAAGTGTAACTTAACTTTAGGAAGAACAAATTGTTTGTCTCTTAAGACTGTTTTGTCTGACGGGCATAGTCAGAAGGCAGGTTTCACAAGCGACATGCTGTGGCCAATCTTACTAGCTGCCTTCCAGAGACCTTCTCTTCCCTTGAAAACCAAGGCCTTGTTCCCTTCAGCTTGTAGAAGAAAATAGATTGCTAGGACTAAAGAGAAATGTAACATTTGAAACTCCTGAATGTCATTCATAATTAGGAAGGAATGCATCTTCTCCATCGTGGCCTTCGTGAAGCCACACAGATGGGTTTCCCAAGCGCCCTTGCGCAGAGGTCGGCCTTCCCTAGCAATAGGAAAGCTCGTTAGTCTCCTCCCACTCGCACTGCGCATGTGTGAGCGGGCTCCCGCCCAAACACCTCAGTTCCCTCTTACCGCCGTGCTAAGAGGTCACATTTTCGTTAGTCTCCTCATTCGCCTTTCTAGAAATTTCCCTACGGTTACTGACTCGTTTTTTTGGGACTTTCGACTACTCTTTTGGATCTTCCTTCGGCATTGGTTTTATGGACTGTTGTTTATGGCACAACGACCCCCCTTCAAGCGCTGTGTTGGATGTAATGTGAAGATTCCTCACACAGACGGTCATCTTAAGTGCCTCTATTATTTGGGCGAATCCCATCAGCCTGAATCCTGTCTTATTTGTAGGAACTTTGGGTCTCAAACGCTCAAAAACCGTCGTTTTCGTCTTAACACTTATTTGCTTGAGAAGGCTCTTTGCCCCGCTTCGATGGAATCTCGTGAGTCTACCGTTGCTTCTCCTGCCAAAACTTCGACTTCGAGGAAGCAGTCAAAGTTTCCTTCTCTCTCTAAGAAGGACTCTAAAAAAGACCTTCCTGTGTTTGAGCATCACCGAAAATCCAAGCTGGAATCGAAAATGGCAGTTTCGAAACATGATTCTTCTTCGTCGACTTCGAAACCAACACCACCTCAATCTTCAACTTCTTTGGAGGTCATCCTCGTGGGGTTGGAGCACCCGTCTATTTCGCCTCGGCCGAGGCCCAGGTATGAGCCCCTCTTTCCCTCAGACTCTTCTTCTGACTCTGAGGCCGAGCATCCTCTGAACATTCCTCTCATGTCCACACAATTCCATTCTGCTCCTTCGCTGCCTGAGCTGCTCCAACAGGCCCTTTCGGTTTCCACGCCGTTATCGGCCTCTGCTCCGTTGCCCGACGCTCAATCAGGACCCATTCAGATTTATTTATTTATTTATTTATTTATTTATTTATTTATTTATTCTTGTATTTATATCCCGCTTATCTACTACATGTAGTACTCTAAGCGGCTAACAAAAGCAATACATACCAAATCAACAACAATAGAATACATCAGATATAAAGCATAAACAACATAGAACTATTAAAACAACAAAACATATAAAAATCCTCCTGCGTCCCGGCATGCGGAGGAGCAAATTCTAGCAGAATTAAAAATAGATATGGCAAAACAGACTAATTTGGAAATGGTGACGAAGGCGGGGAGGAAAAAAAAAACCTTGGTTCTGTCTTCAGACCAAATGAAGATTTCAGCCAAGAAATTTAGAATCGATTAAGAATTGGAAGTGCAGCAAGGATGGAACGCTGTTGCTGCCGCCCGCCATCTTGCAATTCATCCGGTCTAAAAAGCCCTCCAAGGGGGCAGAAGCTGAAGGCTCTTCAAGGACCGGGCACACCTCTCAGCCGACACAAACCCCAGGTGGAACAAAGGGAGGGAGAGGGTCCTCAGTGAAGAGTCCAGCCAAAAAGCCCTCCAAGGGATAGCTGAAGGCTCTTCAACACCTCTCAGTGGAACAAAGGGAGGGAGAGGGTCCTTCCAGCCGGTCTAAAAAGCCCTCCAAGGGAGCAGAAGCTGAAGGCTCTTCAAGGGCCAGGCACACCTCTCAGCCGACACAAACCCCAGGTGGAACAAAGGGAGGGAGATGCCTTCTGTGGGGTCTTTCCTGATGTCGGAGGGGACTTCTGTTCAGTCCGATTCGGCTGAATTCGTCCCTCAGCCAATACTGGAAAAATTGGCTTTGAAGGAACCCAAGCTTCATTTCCATCGAAAATGGGATGTTGCTACCGAGCAGTCTGTGCCGACTCCTGTTTCAGCTTCGACAGACCTTCGAGCGTCCGCTCCACCTCTCCTTTCCGAGAGCTGCTCGACTCCGATTTGCACATCTACCTCGTCGGCTTTGATGCCTCTCGGCCTTTCTATGCCAAACCTTATGCCGGTTGGCCCTTCCATTCCGACTCATCAACTGCAAGTTTCTTTCCACTCCGATGACTTACCTGCCTCGGCTATGCCTCCGGCTACATCTTTTCCGTCTCTGGCATCGGTGTTTCCCACCTGGTCTCTCGCTCTCTTCCAGCAAGTAATGGCGGCCAGTCAGCCTCAACTCTCTCAGCCTCCTCATTCACAACTGTCTGCGTTACCAGTCTCCACTCCGTCACTGCCTTCTGCTACTTCCAACCCACCCTCGGCTTCGACTGCTCAGCCTACTTCTTTGACCGCCTTTCCGACGGCGGTCTCGGCACTGCAACCTTTGCCGCCTAAGAAGAAAAAGCGTAAGCTTGCCACAGCTCCTTCGACGGATCAGGAGGCCCTTACCACAGTACCGACTCAGCCACCCAAGTCTCCTTGATCGGCTTTGATGACGTTACCTCCGTTGCCTAAGTTTTCACTGAAATTTGATGGCTCTCGATGGCTTCTGCAGTCTGACTCACCTCCACCTCCTCAGCGTCCTCAAACCACCACCTCACCTGCTTCGGAGTCTCACTCCTCGCTTTCCGACGACGACATTGATGCTGACTCTTTACATTACGCCACATCCCCTGACTCTGATGTGGAGGAGAAGTCACCCCCTTCTTCATCTGAGGCTATGAGAAATTACTCTGACTTTGTTCTCCGCATGGCAAGGTCCATTGATTTGCCTACCCACCATCCAAAGCCTCGGTTCACCAACCACATTTTTGGTAAAATCTCTTTGGATGATGCTTCTTCGCCTATCCATCTGGCCGTTTTTCCTTCTTTCGTGGTTATGATTGAAGAGTCCTTCAAGAATATCGCTTCCTTGTCTGTTTCTAGGAAGATTGAAAACCTTTATCGAGTGCATGACGATAAGGTTCCATACCTTTCCAAACATCCTGTGGCTAACTCTGTGGTGGTTGTTTCCTCTCAAACACAATCTCGTTCTAAGCAACTCCCCATTCCCCCCTCCAGAGAAGGGTGTAAGCTTGATAACTTGAGAAGAAATATCTACAGTTTTGCTTCTCTTCTTCTAAAATTCGCTAACTATCAAGGTGCCATGGGCGTGTACCAGCGTGAGCTGTTGGCTCATTTACACCCTCTTCTCGAACTGCTTCCTGAGGACAAGAGATCTGATGCTACTGTGCTCTTTGACGAGGCTATGGCACTTGCAGCTCAACAAATGCGCTCCTCACGCCATGCCTTTGATTGCACCTCTAAAGTCTTAGGAGCCGCTGTTACCCTCCGCCGCCATTCCTGGCTTCGCTGTACTGGTCTTTCTGAGGACCATAAAGCCTACATCGAGAGGTTGCCGTTTGAGGGTGACTGCTTGTTTCACCCCTCGACGGATACAGTTATGGAGGATCGCCACAAGAAGCAAAATGCTGCAAAGAAGTTAAATGTGGTCCCCCAGCATTCTCAACGTCCTTTTCGTTTTCAATCCAGACGTTACTCCTACCACTTCAGATCCCAGTCCTCCTTTGGTCGGCACCAATCCAGAGACTGTTCTTCCAGTACCTCCAGCTTCTCTGCCTTCGCCCCCGGGAAAGGTAAAAAGCCCAAGTCTTCTTCTCCTTGATTCCCCAAGTCACAACCGCAAGCTTAAAGAGGAGTTCTGACCATCCTACTCCAATCCGTCTGGCTCCTTTCTTACCTCACTGGCAGTCCATAACATCGGACAAACTGGTGCTCTCCATCGTTTCCAGCGGCTACCGCTTGGAATTTACAGAGCTTCCACAACTGGGACGCATCTTACAAACTGCTCCAAATCCCTTCCTTCCTTCAAGAACTTGCCTCCCTTCTCGACAAAGCTGCCATCGAACCCATCCATCCACAACTTTTCCTCACAGGGTTCTTCTCGAGATACTTCACCAGGCTCCGCCCCATCATGGACTTACGTGCTCTCAACCAACATCTGCACGTTCCCAAATTCCATGTGGTTACCCCCGAGAAGGTGATCCCATTTCTTCGAAGAGGGGATTGGTTTGGCGTGGTGGACCTCAAAGACACTTACTTCCACATCACCATCCATCCTCAGCATAGCCGGTTTCTCATGTTCGCCATAGGCGATCTAGTGTACCAGTACACTGCCCTTCCATTTGGTTTGGCCACCACTCCGAGAATTTTCACCAAGTGCATGGCGCCGGTGGCGGCCTACCTTCGCACTCGAGGAGTGGTGGTTTTCCCTTATTTAGATGACTGGCTAGTCGTCGCGGACTCTCAACATCGAGCCACCAGAGACAATCGTTTTGTCCTCAAAACATCCAGTCTGGGACTTCAAATCAACAGGGAGAAGTCCCTCCTCACTCTCTGTCAAGTCGTTCCTTACATAGGCGCAATTTTGGATTCCATCCATGCCAAAGCATTCCCTCCTCAAGACCATGTCTCAGCCATTCGCTCCCTCCTCCCCCGCTTTCAACCGGATGCCTTGGTTTCAGTGTTAACGGTGCAACAGCTTCTGGGCTTCATGGCGTCAATGACTTCTGTCCTGCCACTAGTGAGACTCAAGCTTTGACATCTTCAGGCTTGGTTCCTGTCTTAGTTCAATCCCATGAAGGACCCTCCAGACAAACCACTCTGTGTCCCCTCCCTCCTGCCTTATTCACTGGCCTGGTGGAATTCTTCCACCAATCTGCTCGTGGGCCGCCCGTTCCGGTCTCCCATCCCAAGCATGGGATGGGGAGCAGTTTGTCTGGATATGACCATTCACGACCTTTGGTCTCCTCAAGAGAAATTCTTTCACATCAATGTCCTGGAGCTCCTTGCCATTTTCAAGGCCTGCCGTGCTTTCCTTCCTCATCTTTCCGGGAATGTGGTGCTTCTGGTAACAGACAACTCCACTGCAATGCACTATATCAGCAAGCAGGGAGGAACACACTCTCAAACCTCTACTGCAGTTGACTTTGGACTTTTGGGAATGGTGCATCGACCACAACATTTGGCCCATTGCCATGCATCTCCCGGGAGAGGACAATGTCACAACAGATTCTCTCAGCAGGCTTCAATCCGGTTCTCATGAGTGGGAGCTTCATCTTCCCACATTTCTTCAGCTATGCCACTGTTGGGGTTCTCCTCAAGTGGATCTCTTCGCCACCCGGGAGAACGCCAAATGTCCCCGTTTTTGTTCCAGGGCGGGGATCGGCGCTGGATCCATGGGGGATGCTCTCTCGCTTCCGTGGTCCTCCCTACTTCTCTATGCATTCCCTCCTATTCCACTTCTAAACAAGGTGATCAGCAAAATCTTCCAAGAGAGGGCGAATGTCATCCTGGTGGCTCCCTGGTGGCCACGCCAACCATGGTTCGCGCCTCTTCTCCGGATGGCCAGCTGTTATCGGCGCCTGCCTCTCCTGCCCAACCTCCTGTCCAGGGATCGCAGCAGGATCTTTCATCCGGATCTCCATCGGCTCCAGCTGACGGCTTGGAGGATCACAACGACATAGACTCCATCCTCGCCTCTGCTAGGAAGCCGTCCACTGTACGTCTTTACCATTACAAGTGGAAGAGGTTTGTCTCCTTTGCTAATCAATACCACTTCTCATCTTTGGACCCCCCCCTTGCAAGGTGTCCTTCAGTACCTTCTGTCTCTGAAGAAATCCGGTCTCACTCTATCTTCTCTGCGGGTGTACCTCTCTGCTATTATTGCCCACCAACCAGAGTCCTCTCCTGCTGCTGCATTCTTCCATCACCCTCGTCTGAAGGCTTTCCTCAAAGGTCTCCATAACACCTACCCGGATAGAAAGCCTGTTCCGCCTCAATGGTCGCTTTCCTTGGTCCTGCAAAAACTCATGCGTCCACCCTTCAAGCCTTTGGCTACCTGTGACCTTCGGCTTCTCTCCTTCAAGACTGCATTTCTCTTGGCTATCACCTCTGCTAGATGGGTTAGCGAACTCTGTGCCCTCAGGTGCAACGCACCTTATCTGCAGTTCTATAAGGACCGTGTCCTGGCCTACCCTGATGGCTCTTTCCTACCTAAGGTGGTTACTCCATTTCACTTCTCTCAACTGCTTTCACTGCCAACCTTGTTTCCTAATCCTTCCACTCCTCTGGAAAAGAACTTGCATACGCTGGATGTGAGACGTGCTCTTGCTTTTTACATCTCTCGAACAGCTTCTTTTAGAAGAACTCTACATTTATTTGTTTGTTATGATCCTAGTTCCAAAGGATCCCAAGTTTCACCCCAGCGATTTTCTCACTGGGTTTCTTCTACCATTGAGTTGGCTTATCAGCTCACCAAGTTACCTGTGCCGGTGCCTATTCGTGCCTATTCCACCAGGGCGAGGTCCTCGTCTGCTGCTTCTCTGAAAGGTGTCCCTTTGGAGGACATCTGTAACTCAGCGACGTGGTCTACCCCATCCACCTTCGTGAAGCACTACCGGTTGGATGCCCGAGTGCGGTCTACTACTTCCTTCGGTAGGGCTGTTCTTTCAGTGGTGCTGGCGTGACACCCTCCATCCTGTGAGTATGCTTGTAATCACCCATCTGTGTGGCTTCACGAAGGCCACGATGGAGAAGAACCAGTTACTTACCTGTAAAGGTGGTTCTTCGAGTGGACCTTCGTGAAGCCACACAGATGGGTTTCCCAAGCGCCCTTGCGTGGAGGTTGGCCTTCCCTAGCAATAGGAAAGCTCGTTAGTCTCCTCCCACTTGCACTGCGCTTGTGCAAGCGGACTCCCGCCCAAACACCTCAGTTCCCTCGAACCACCGGCTTGACAGGTAAATACCAGCCAAGGCGTGATGGCATGAGGGGAGGCGGGCGGGTGCTGTGTGGCTTCACGAAGGTCCACTCGAAGAACCACCTTTACAGGTAAGTAACTGGTTCCTTTCTGTATTCTAGTATCTCCAGTTGGTTACAAAATACATCATAAGGAATAACAATTGAAATCTGATTCCTCCCCCCCACACACACACACCTGAAAGTTTTGTTGTTCATTTTATCAAATTTGATAAGCTGTTGTTTGTGTATAGCATGTCTCGGAATGTTTTGCGGCTCAGTTGGAAACTTAACATGGTGGTGTTCCACCAAGACCTGTCAGGCTAGAGTGGATTAGGTCACAACCAAGGAATAGAGAGGTTCCCTTGGAGGAATTTTATAAGGAAAGAGAGAGCATACAGAACTCAGAGTTGCCCCTCTGTCTCCTTCTCCAAACAGTAACAGCATGCTGGTGGAGTACACCTAGTCTATGTCATACTGGAAATAACTGGGTGCCTCCTAGTCCACTTGAGACATTAGTAAGAGGCTCTCATCCTGCATTTCCCCCTCTAGAAAGAGATCACTGCGGCGGGTGGACTAACTTGATAATATCAGTTTTAGTGAGCAGTTGGAAATGTTTACATATGTGACTGATCACCATCTCACACCTAATTGAAACACAGCTTTGTCTGAGCTGGGAAAAGTCTTTTGGTTGTCATTCTGTGGTGCTTTGGGAGGCAGGTCTAATGTGTTGGTCTCAAAGGTCCTGTTCAGTTTGGCGTTCATAGGGAATATTCATGTTAGACTTAAGCGTATGCTGCTATTGGTCTCTGGGTGGTGATATCTATGAATCCCACGTGCCTCTGCATGAAAGTTGTCCAAAGTAGCTAACATTTTAAGCGATCGCTGCCAGCACTCTCAGCTGTCAGTTTCCACATTCACACAAATAACATGTCCGCTTGAGTGCTGCTTAGCCACAAGCTTATTGGCTCTGTAAAAGCTCAAGGGACCCGGGGAAGCCACCAGCTGTAGTAAACTGAGCAAAAGTATGCAATTATATCTGCTCGTTCTGGGTTTTCCCAGTTGACCTTATCTTTTAGTTATTTATGTTTGCCTTTCCTTTTAGATTGCAAGACTGCTAGCCAAAGCTATGTTGGGTGTTCAACACTTTTTGTACCATCAGTAACCTTTCGACATGACAGATTATCTATGATAAAGTGTTCTAGTTTGGAATAAATGAGCCGGGAACATCTTCTGTGCTCCAGTTGTTTTTAAAAACAGAAGTAATAAGTCCACACTGTACTTTCTGTTTTGAATGGTGCTCCTTGATGTGCAAAAATAGTATCAGTAGAATAAACAAAAAAGACCATGACAAAGCCATGCTTTGTTGAACAAAAATACTTGAGATTTTTTTACAAGTCTATTTTTTTTATAGTAAGAAAGTACCATGTGTTTGATTTTTTCCCATGTTTTGGCTTCCAAAAATTAGTGACCTACTGCTAAACATGTTGGCTATTTACATACAGTATGTTTATTGAGATTTATTTGGGGTATAAAATTCAAGCAACCAGTAGCTAGTGACTCATCCTAATTTTTTATGTTAAGTCTGGCAGTTAGCTATTGAATTGCTGCTTAGTTCAGGAAGCACATTTCATGTTTCAGGAGGCTCTTATATTTTGCACAGTAGATGAAGAAACCTCAAACTATTATCAAAAGACCTGGCTTGGCTGTAGACGATATGTCTAACTATCGTCCTATAGCCAATGTTCCTTTCATGGGCAAGGTGATTGAGCGGGTTGCCACCCTGAGTCTCCAGACGTTCCTGGAGGAGAACCACATACTGGATCCTTTCCAATCTGGGTTTAGGCCGTGTCACGGGACTGAGACGGCACTGGTCGCTCTGGATGATGATCTGTTGAGGAGGTCTGACGGGTTGCTCTACCCTGCTGGTCTTTCTCGACCTGTCAGCGGCTTTTGATACTGTCGACCACGGTATCCTCCTGGGGTGGCTTTCTGAGGTGGGGATCGGGGGTCTGGCCCTCTGCTGGCTCCGCTCCTTCCTCGAGGACCGCTCCCAGTGTGTGAGCTTGGGGGGGTGATCTGTCGTCTCCGTGGACACTCTCTTGTGGGGTGCCTCAGGGGTCGGCTCTCTCCCCCATGCTGTTTAACATCTACATGAAGCCGCTGGCTGAGATCATCCGGAGTTATGGAGTTTGCTTCATCAGTATGCTGATGACACGCAGCTCTATTTCTTCTTTTCCACCAATGCAGTGGAGGCTGTCCAGACTCTTGATCGCTGCCTGGCCGCAGTTTTGGACTGGACCAGGACTCACAGACTCAACCCTGGAAAGACTGAGGTTTTGTTCTTTGAGGGAGACCCGGAGGGGTACTGTGGCCCTCTTCCCAGTCTGGGTGGGTCCGCCCTCCAGCTGGCGCAAAGAGTGAGGAATCTGGGCGTCGTCCTGGATCCGGATTTGTCCCTGGATTTCCAGGTGGCTGCCGTGACCAGGTCGGCCTACTACCATCTTAGGCTCATCGCCCAGATTCGCCCGTACCTTGATGGGGATTCCCTGAGGACAGTGGTACAGGCGCTGGTCATATCGAGGTTGGATTACTGCAACACTCTCTACATGGGGCTCCCCTTGAACCTTGTACGGCGATTGCAGTGGGTCCAGAATGCGGCGGCCAGGTTGGTGGTTGGTGTTTGTAAATTCGACCGCATCACCCCCATCCTGGTCCGTCTGCACTGGTTGCCCGTTGCCTCCCGAATAAGGTTCAAGGTGTTGGTTTTGGTTTACAAAACCCTCCATGGCTTGGCCCCTGTCTATCTGGCAGAGCGTATCTCCCGACAATCAGATCTGGCCCGACCCACCCAATCCTCCCAGGCCCTCTCGCTTCGGATTGCCACGCCGAGGGAGGCCCGTAAAGCTACCACTCGCAACCGGGCTTTCTCGGTTGTTGGTCCGTCCATCTGGAACCTCTGCCAGGCGAGTTGCGGCAAGCTCCGTCGTTGGCGTCCTTCAAGAAAGCCTTGAAGACCTGGCTATTTAAGGACGCTTTCGGAAATTGCTAGGGGCAAACTCCCCCCTTCCCTCCTCTGCCCCTGCCAACAATGGTTCGCGGTCCTGGATGTTGCTGTGATTGTTTTATCTGTTTAACTGTGTGTGTAAACCGCCCTGAGTTCCCGGTTGGGAAATGGGTGCAGTATATAAATTTGAAAATAAATAAATAAATAAATAAATAAATAAATAAATAAATAAATAAATAAATAAACTAAGTTAACCTGTACTGATGATCTCGCTTTTAAAAAGTATCAGAAATTAATACTTGAATCAGCTCTACTTCCTAAAGTAATAATAATAATGTGGCATCCTAAAATTAGGTCTTCAGGTGGTTTTGAATATCATCTTCCAGAAAACTGCAAATAATAGGGATTTGGAGAGTTATAGTCAAACTATATTGGGATAGCCAGGTACAGACTTGGAATCTGCAGTATTTCTTGGAGAAGGCTGTTAAGGAGGTGGTAGGATGCTAGTTACACTGTATCTCTTGGATAATTTTTTATCAAACTTCATGTTGTAGTAATGTACGGGTTAGTTTTACATGGGTGAGAATTTAAATATAAAATATATCTTAAATGTGGCGTACATAAACATATGTGGGCAGATTATCTCAACTTGCTTAACAGGTGACTTATGGAAGAGATTCCTATCCAGCTAAACAGTGTAAGAAATTTCATTAGGTCTGCCAGTCATGGGTTTTTATGAAGCCATGAAATGTGTAAGGAGTCTTTCAAATTGGACCTACCACCTTGGAAGTGAGGAGAAATTGAGACATGTCATTTATCATAAACTGTGTAGATTGTTAAGATTTTGAAGGTGAGGTGTGATAGTAGTGCTAGTGTGGTGGTTGTGATGGTTAGTATTAGCTATTGTAAGAAGCCCCAGCTCTCTCTATAAGGATGACCATTGGTAGGACATGCTATCCATGGTGAACCACTAAGTGAAACCTTAACTTTAGAAAATAGCAGTATTCCTGTGCTCAAAGGGAACTTGAAGCAAAGAAGGAACTATTAGGAGGAATGGAGTTTGTGCCGGTTCTTGATTGAAAAAGTGGCTCTGTTATCTTTCCTTCCAGATCTTGGCCCTGCTGACCATGCAAAATCCCAAGAACCCCAACATACAACACACTCCATGGCACCTTCAAATGTTTCAGCTCCGCGTTCTTCCACTCCTTCCCATGGCCAGGCTGCCAGTTCGGAGCCCGGTGGCATGCAGAAGCCCCCACCCAAAGTGGTCTATGTCTTTTCAACGGAGATGGCTAACAAGTAAGTGAATGCTGATTCCATGAAGTACAGCTACAACGTCAGGTATAATTTGTGATGTGAGATGGAAGACATCTTCACACTGAATGATTTTTTCCTACATGGTTGTTGCAGTCTCGTGTCCGGTAAGCCCATAGGCCTTCTTGCTGGCTGTAACCCATAAGAAATAAAAGCTAGTCATGACTTCCCCTTCTGAGTAGACCTGGTGAAATAAATTTATGCACCTTCATCACACCACACTTGGTAGGGCTTATTAGATGTATGCTTCTTCCTACTTTGTAATTGATTCCTTTTAGAAAAATAACAAGTACTGTCCCTTGTGAAAATTGTAATACCTAAAGATTCCACCCATCCCCATTGTATGTACAAGCGTGTGATAGTAAACTAGCCAGCACATCTGCTGGATCTGATCAACGCCTCATACTGCTCACCAACCCTAATTTTGCACCCAGAGTTGGTGTGACTTTGTATTCTTTAACATGTCATCTAGGATCAACCATTTGAAACAACATTAAAGTAATCACAACCTGGGAATTTAAAAGCATGAACGCACAAAGTGCTCTTCCTTTATGCTGTTGCTTGTCTTTTGTCACCCCATTTTCTCAACTGCTGGGTCTCAAAAAGAGACCCAGAATTTCTGTGATTTGTAAATCTGGTGTGTTCAATGGTACTGTGGCTGAATCTGGTTTCTCTCTCTCTCTTCCCCCACCACCCTCTTTTAGGGCTGCAGAAGCTGTACTTAAGGGGCAGGTGGAAACCATTGTGTCATTTCATATTCAGAACATCCCTAACAAGGCAGAACGAAATGCCATACCTTTGGTAAGTAACTTTAGAGGTGGAAAACTTGGGTGAGCAGGGTACTGCAAGTGGCTTGGACGAGAATTCTGACATTCTGAACCTGTGCTGCATCTTGATAGGTTAAACGGTGTCAGTAAGTGGTGACTGACTTCATGGTTGAACTTTCTCTTACAATCTGTGTTCCTCTAAGCTAGAGTAATCTGAAATTGCCTTTGTCTTTTCCTTGGTGCAGAATACACAGATTCCACCACTTCGGATTGATACCAAGCCTCCAGCCTCATCACAGCTGCCTGCTTCCCAAGAGCAGACGCCTCCCCAGAATGCCAAAATGCAGCAGACTCCGCCCATTCCAGTGCCAGCACCAGCATCCAAATCGACTGGCCCTCCTTGCCCTATCGATCAGGACAATCCCGGCTTAGAAAATAAAGTTATATCTGCGGGAAGCCCCGCAAACGCCACTCCACTGCAGGCCGAGGATTTGGACAAACGTCAACCCCCAACAACCGAGCCGTCAGTCCTGTTTCCCAGGGGAGCAATAGTTCCACTGGAGACCCCAAAGGTCCCAACCAGCAGGTATCTGGAGGGGACCCCCCGAACATGGGTGAAAATCCAGATGGACTTTCCCAAGAACAGTTAGAGCACAGAGAACGCTCGCTGCAGACTCTACGAGATATTCAGCGCATGCTTTTCCCAGATGAGAAGGAGTTTGCTGGCGGCCAGGTTGGGGGCCCTCAGCCAAATGCTGGAGCACTGGATGGTCCCCAGAAAAAACCCGAAGGGCCAATACAGGCCATGATGGCTCAGTCTCAAAGCTTAGGTAAAGGGCCAGGATCCCGGACAGACGGAGGGGCTCCCTTTGGTCCCCAGGGCCACAGGGATATGCCGTTCTCCCCAGATGAGGTTGGGCCACCGTCTATGAACGCTCAGTCTGGTCCCATAGGCCCAGACCATCTGGTGGATCAGATGACCCCCGAGCAGGTGGCGTGGCTGAAGCTGCAGCAGGAGTTCTACGAGGAAAAGAGGAGAAAACAAGAGCAGGTGGTGCAGCAGTGTTCTTTACAGGATATGATGGTTCACCAGCATGGGCCTCGAGGCCTGGTCAGAGGCCCTCCGCCTCCTTACCAGATGACCCCAGGGGAGGGGTGGGGGCCTGGGGGGCCAGAGCCCTTTTCTGAGAGCATGGCCATGTCCCACTCACTGCCCCCAAGGGGAATGGCCCCCCATCCCAATGTCCCTGGCACCCAGATGCGGCTACCTGGCTTTGCTGGAATGCTCAACCCTGATTTAGAGGGCCCCAATGTCGCAAACACCACGCCTAGATCTGGGCTTTCAGGTGTCCCTTGGCCAGAAGATGTGCCAAAACTTTCAGATGGCCGAAACTTCCCCCCTGGGCAGGGCGTCTTCAGCGGCCCTGGTCGAGGAGAAAGGTTTCCAAATCCCCAGGGCTTGCCCGAGGATATATTTCAGCAGCAGTTAACTGAAAAGCAGCTAGGCCTTCCCCCTGGCATGAGCATAGAAGGCATTAGGCCTGGCATGGAGATGAACCGAATGATCCCCCCTCAGAGACACATGGAGCCTGGCAACAACCCCATCTTTCCACGCCTGCCCGTCGAAGGCTCCATGAGCCCCTCTAGGGCAGATTTCCCAAAAGGAATGCCGCCCCAGATGGCAGCGGGTAGGGAGCTGGAATTTGGGATGGGCCCCGGCGGCATGAAGGGGGACGTGAATCTGAATGTCAACATGAATTCCAACCCACCAATGATACCTCAGAAGATGAGGGAAGCCGGAGTGAGCCCAGAGGAGATGATGAAAATGCGCCCAGGGATCTCAGAGATGCATCCCTCTCAGCAGAAAATGGTGCCCTTGCCATTTGGCGAGCATCCCCAGCAGGACTACGGAGTGGGCCCTCGACCTTTCCATCCGATGCCTCAGGGCCCGGGCGTTGGTCTCCGGAACCACAGAGAGCAAATAGGGCCTGACCAAAGGACTAACAACCGACTTAGCCACATGCCACCACTACCTCTGAACCCCTCCAGCAACCCGAACAGCCTCAACACAGCTCCTCCTCCTGGTCAGCGCAATCTTGGGCGCAAACCCTTGGATGTCTCTGTGGGCACCAGCCAGGTTCATTCTCCAGGCATAAACCCTCTGAAGTCCCCCACCATGCGGCAGGTCCAGTCTCCCATGCTCGGTTCTCCTTCGGGGAACCTCAAGTCTCCCCAGACTCCATCCCAGCTAGCAGGAATCTTGGCAGGCCCGACGGCAGCAGCTGCTGCTGCTTCAATCAAATCTCCCCCTGTGATGGGTTCTGCCGCCGCATCTCCTGTCCATCTCAAGTCTCCGTCCCTGCCTGCACCTTCTCCTGGATGGACGTCATCTCCAAAGCCCCCTTTACAGAGTCCTGGAATACCCCCAAATCACAAAACATCTCTTGCCATATCTTCACCAGCCATGATGGGGAATGCAGAATCAGGTAAGCATCTTTTCTCAACTCCATGTCTTTCTGGTTAGCAGAATGGCAGGTTTCCCCTTCCAAATGGCTTTGTTCCAGCAATTTTTTTCAGCAGCCTGGTGTACAGAAATTGAACCGATTCTTTCTGTTGGCAAGAGAAATTAGAGGAAAACTCAATTCTGTAGAGGCTGTATGTTTGTGAGGGGGAAAGGGTGCTGCTGTTAAAGTCATATACATAGAGCAAGTTTATATATAGGTATCTTAACCTCTAAACAAGATGATAAATCCCACTGATTTAGGACATAATTTTTTCTATATAGGTGAACCTACTGTATCCCAGCTTATTGTTACTCAGGAGTATAGGGGAAGGGGCAATCCATAAAGATAGAGGAATATTTCTGTGTAATTCTGAGCAAAGAGAAATATTATTAATTCACAGGAAGGTGTATGCACTGATTCTGAAAAAATGTACTGTACTGAGAGTTGTGTAAATTCTTAAAATAAGGAAATCTGTAATGGGAGTCAAGGTGAGAATGCTCTTACCAACCAGTTTACATAGTAAACTACATATAGTGAACATAGTACCTTGCTGGGCTTCATAGAGGTTAGTTTAAGATTGAATCAATTGTTTGGTTATACTGTATTGTGAATTAGAAGGCAAACGTCATTGCATTCTTCATGGGTTTTGCCATTCCATAAAATGTCTCCCCTCCCCAAATTCATATGGTTTTATTTGCCCTGAAGAATTGCAAGTCCCAGTTAATCTCATAGATTTATAGCTTAAAGGCGACTGACTTTTCTCATCCTGCACAATTCTAATAAAGCTAGTCCCCAGTGTAGAGCGTTTGCATGCCGTTGTTTGATGGAGCCAGCCTTGAGAGCATTTCCGACAGGGAAATCATATTACACCGAAAATTAGAAAGGCAAACCACGTCACCTGTTTAGCTACATTGCCCTCTAGTGTTTCAGAGTAAACATTGCCGTGAGATTGCAGGCTGCCTAATTCTGGCAGTTGAATCCTTTTGTAATTGACTCTATGGAAGGCTATCAAGCATTCAAGCCTTAGGGTGGGGAAATATCTTAAGCCTTGTCAAGACAGAGATCCACTTTAGTTGAATAATTATTACTTGGGAATGGAGACCAGTCAGCAAAATGGTGATTTTTTGATTCATGATTTGTTAAAATCAACAATTCACAAAAAATAAATCTACAATTTTTTTTCTGATGAAGAATTGATTTGTAAGTTCATTCTTTTTACTTTAAAATCATATAAAATGGCATCCAAGGCACCTGGGGGCACTATATTTGAATAGAATTTTCCCATGACTCTCTTCTACAAGCACTGCAAGTGTGGTGAAGCTTGGTTTCTGGATGTCTGAGTTATACAGCCCCAAATTGGGAGCGCTAGAGACACCAAAGACCTGAAGACACCAAATTTGCAAAGAAGCCTTCCATAATAACTCTTCTCTACAATCCCTCAAAGCTTAGTAACGTTTGAGTTTAAGACATCTTGAGTTATTTATTTATTTATTTTATATAGCTTGTATGCTGCCCACTATCCAAAGGTTTCTGGGCGGCTCACAATCAAAGTAAACAATTTAGACAATTAAAACATCAAATTGCAATAAAATTAAAACAATAAAACATTTAAATACAGTAAATACAATAAATTAAAACCCTGCACTAAAATTGCCATCAGGGCCCACAATAATCAGTTAAAAAGACTTCTTGAACAGGAATGTTTTTACCTGGTGCCGGAATGTCATCAATGTTGGCGCCAGGCGGATCTCGCTTGGGAGGGCATTCCATAATCTGGCCCTGTTCCTACAAGCCATCCCTTTCACCTCCTTGAGGGATGGCTCTTTCAGGAGGGCCCTCTGGCTAGATCTTAATTGCTGGGTAGGTTCATATGGAAGGAGATGGTCCTTCAGGTATCTAGGTCCTTATATACCCCTAGCGTTGTCTTCCCCTTTTGCAAATGGTTTGGGGAAACCCAACCTTCACCAAACTTGGATTGTAGAGTTAGAGGAAGCTTCTTTTGCTCGTCTGGCATCTCTAGGGTAGCTGGAGGGAACTTTCCCAGGGGAAGGTGGTGTTCTTTGAAAGTGCATAACTCAGACATGATAAATCTTCCCCAAACTTGGAAGGATTGTAGAGAACTGTCAGGGGAAGTTTTCCTGCACATTTTGTGTCTCTCTAGGTACCTTGGGGGCCATTTTGTAGCCCAACAAATTGGTCGATCAAAAACCATTAAAAATTCATCAGTTTGTATTCATTGGGACTGTCAGTTCATATGAAGACAAAAACAGTGAATTAGTTTTTTTGCAATTCATTTTTTAATTTGTCCCCATCTCTAATTATAAAAAAAGAGTAATCCCCGCAAGCACTGGCAAACTAAATTCATATACAATTACATGGGATGGGGAAAAAAATAAAAATAATAGTGGGAGGATATTTCTAAAAAGCTCAAATTTTACGCATTTCCTGTAGGTCAAGAGGAAAAGACTCTGACATATTTCCATAATGTCATAGCCGTCACCAGTAGGTCAGTTGCTGGTGGGAGGTTTTCATGCTTGAGGTGAAAACCCATAACCTTGAAGATTGTAGGGAAGGCCACTCTGCTAGGTAGTAAGGTCCCTAAAGAAACATTTTTATTTGTGTTGGGATTCCACCACTAAGTTAACTGGACATAGAAATAAATTTACCTTCATTAGCTGCATGTTGTTGTTGTTGTTTTCGCTCGGTGGAATGCCTTTGGGCAGGTGCCTGTTTTTTTCCTAGTCACCAAATAGTGTATTTTTTTCCCCCAAGGAACCACATGGGAAAAAAATTGTCTCTTATTTATACAAGGTCTTACTTTATGCATGCCTTCAACATACATTGCCAGATTATTTTCTCTTGGTAACGAGCAATCATAAACCGAGCCTCCTTTTCCAGAGTATCTAGTCCTGTCCTTGAGCTTCAGCCGACAAGTGTCCCAAATCCTTGGACTTGCAATGCTGTGCCGTGGTTGTGTCTCAATGTGGAAGAGAGGGAGTCAGGCAAGAAAAAGGAGTCTTGTCTCTTCCAGGGATGTTTTCCCCCTTGAGCATTTGGTAAATGGGCAGGGAAACAGATGGAGTGAGATTGCCATCTGGGGGGCTCCTTCTGAACGGCATCTCCTGTAGAAATGCTCTCAAGTCGCAGCAGAGCAGAGTACGTGAAAGGAGCCGCTGCCAGCAAGAGCAGGAGAACCAAGGCTTTGTTGTTTGTCAAACAGTGTGGGCCATACCAGGCTCCAGACGGAAGCACAGGAAACTCTTGGCGGCCTTCAGTGAAGATTCTCAGAACATGTCAGTGAAAGAGACTTGGACCGAGTTAACTTGCATTTACTTTTTTTTTTTTTTTAGGCGGTGCTCCCCCTCCAGCAGTTAGCCAGGCTGCTCCTGTGACTCTTCCTGGAAATCTTCCTTCTAGCAGTCCCTACACGATGCCCCCAGAGCCCACCTTGTCTCAGAACCCTCTCTCCATTATGATGTCGCGCATGTCAAAATTTGCGATGCCCAGTTCTACCCCACTTTACCACGACGCTATCAAGACCGTAGCTTCCTCAGATGACGACTCCCCCCCAGCTCGTTCCCCAAACTTGCCACCAATGAACAACCTTTCAGGTAAGAAATAAGCTCTGTGCGTGGATGTCTGTGTTTGTGAGTGCTGCTGTGCCCGGGAGCCACCACATCCTCCCTGTGTGTCTGCAGAAAAGGCTGTGATTGATGAGAGAGACATTGATGAAAATGTAATTTGCACATGAATTTAATACGTCTGTTGCAGTTGAGGTGTTGCAATCTACCAGGCATGGGCTTCGGTGTGGTGCTGATGATAAAAAGCCTGCATCTGCTACAGGAATTAGTATTTACCAGTAGGCTCTTCGTACAAGCATTCGTGGAAATCAGTGTATCTTCCTTTTGCACATGCAGCCTGACTTTTGTAAGATGTATTTCTTCCCCTTTAGTGGGTAAGAAAATCTTCCTTCCAATACAAGAAATGGAAAAGGTTGAGAATAACTGTCTTAAATGGCCCTACCCTTCCCATCAGAAGTGCATCTTTCACACCTGTTTGTGTCATCTTTCACTAGTAGCTGGATTGCTGTTCCATCTTCACAGTGGGTTGTAGTTGACAAGCCAGAGTCCAATATCTCGAGGGGAATAAATTGTGCTATAGAATGCAGCAGATATCTTTACTATGATCAATATTCTGGCACACATACTCCTGAATTATCAAATATCAAGTATTTGTCTTAACAAGTACAGTAACCCCCCCGCCCATCGCGGTGGTTAGGGACCCACCCCACCCGCAATGCATGAAAATCCACAATATGCAGAAGTGGGTGGGGGGCGATCGCGCACCTGTCCGAGAAGTCTTGGGGCGGCGCGCGCCGGTGGCGGCAGGGGGATCTGACCTCTTGCCGCCGCCCACCCGCACTGCACGAGACTTCTTCTCCGGGGCGTCTCCATTGAAATGCATTCCCAATGCATTTCAATGGAGAAAATTTTCCCCATTGGAAAACATTGGCTCAATGCTTTCCAATGGGGAAAATTTCTCCATTGAAATCCATTGACACAATGCATTTCAATGGAGATTGCTGCCCCCCCCCCCCCGGCACGGCCCCGAGGCTTCTCGGAGGAGCACGGGGGCAGCACGGAGCAACCTGATCGCCCCCCGCTGCCCCCCCGCAGCTCCGAGGCTTTGCGAAGGAGCGCGGAGGGGTGGCACAGACCGACACGCTCCCCCCCGGTGCTGAAGTGCAGGTACTGCGATCCCGCAATGTAGTGGGACCGCAGTACCTGAAACCACAAAATGGCGGGGGGTGACTGTAGAAAATAGTATGTCCAAATACAGGTAGTCTGAAATGATATTTGCATAGTTGAAAGAAGCTGGGGATGTTGGGACGCCTTTGACATTGTGCCGTATACGGGATTTCTGTGGCAGTTATGAGTCGTCTTCTCTTCAAGCTAGAAATCTTAGATTTTTTGTTATGATTTTATACAACTTTGACAGAAAACTTTACCAGCTTGCTTGAATATTGAATATATGTATTTTTTTTTCTTTTGTCTCCAGGAATGGGCATTAATCCCCAAAATCCTCGTGTTTCAGGTCCCAACCAGGCAGGCCCAATGCCAACTCTTAGCCCAATGGGGATGACTCAGCCTCTCACTCACAGTAACCAGATGCCCTCCCAAACACTATGGGACCCAGTATACCTCCTCATGGGGTCTCTGTGGGACCTGGCCTGCTTTCACACAATCCAATGATGGGCCATGGTTCCCAGGATCCACCAATGGTACCTCAAGGACGCCTGGGCTTCCCTCAGGGTTTCCTCCAGTACAGTCCCCTCCCCAGCAGGTGCCATTTCCACATAATGGACCTAGTGGAGGACAAGGCAACTTCCCAGCTGGCATGAGCTTCCATGGTGAAGGACCTCTGGGGCGTCCCACCAGCATGGCCCAAAGTTCAGCGGATCCAGCACTTTGCAAGTCTGGAGGTCCTGGGGGACCAGACTCGTTCACTGTCCTGGGAAACAACATGCCTTCAGTTTTTACTGATCCGGAGCTGCAAGAAGTGATTCGCCCTGGAGCTACTGGGATACCAGAATTTGACCTGTCTAGGATTATTCCATCCGAGAAGCCTAGTCAGACACTACAGTATTTTCCTCGTGGGGAAGTGCCAGGCCGTAAGCAGCCCCAGGGTGTTGGTCCCGGCTTCTCCCACATGCAGGGGATGATGGCAGAACAGAATCCAAGGATGGGGCTGGCATTACCTGGCATGGGAGGCCCAGGGCCGGTGGGCAACCCTGATATTCCTCTTGGAACAGCATCATCCATGTCAGGCCATAACCCCATGAGACCGCCTGCCTTTCTGCAACAAGGCATGTTGGGACCTCACCATCGGATGATGTCACCAGCACAAACAGCAATGCCTGGCCAGCCAACACTGATGAGCAACACAGTCGGCATGATTCCAGGCAAGGACCGTGCTCCCGCTGGGTTATACAGCCATCCGGGGCCTGTGGGTTCACCTGGCATGATGATGTCAATGCAGGGCATGATAGGACCCCAACAAAACATCATGATCCCCCCGCAAATGAGACCCCGGGGTATGGCTGCTGATGTAGGAATGGGAGGATTTAGCCAAGGCCCTGGCAACCCGGGGAATATGATGTTTTAAGCTGCTACGTAAAGACTGGATGGTTCCAATCCTTGTTGAGATGAGATTCCAGGTGCTGAGGGCTGCCGGAGAGCTCCGCGAGCACAATTTGGCCATGCAATAGGTGAAAACAGACCAGAGGATGCTTTGGGAAATCTCGAATGTATGGAAAAATACCTGAAAACAAATGAATTCATTTTAACAGGTTGTTTTTTTAAGATTTATTTTTAAAAAATTATTTTTGTGTACTTGGGTATCCTGTGATGGCACCTGCTTTGAGAATCTGTAGCTGTATTTTGAGAATTGCCATTTGTCACAAGTTGCACCATTCTCTGTATGTTTACGTCCTTTGGACTGGCTTCTCCCAGGACTCTGTTATTTTGGGGGGTTATTTTTGTGTACTGTACTATATTGTAAAAGGGATTTTAGCAGAGACTTTAGTCTTTGGGGTGAGAGGCTGTTTACTTTTAGGTGGAAAATCCATCTTCAGAACTTTGGACTATTTTCCTTCAACTCCAATGTATAGAAAAACCAAACTACGACCTCAGAGCAGAGTATTAATGAAAAGCACAAAAGGAACTTAAGTTCAGTGAGGGGGGAATCTTAAAAAAATAATAAATTAAGGACATATTTTTCAAATTATAGAGTGCTGCTTAGCACTTTTTGTCTCTCCCTCCCACTCTTTAAAAAAAAAGCTTCTTGGACCTCCCCACCCCTTTACTGTCTCCTCTGGCAGCTGCAATACATTGTATTATTTTGGGGAGCATATCTAGGAGAGCCCCTTCTCATGCTGGGAGTGTTGCCACTTTCAGGAAGAGGCTGGACTTCGACACTGTTACATTCAACAGTAGTCTTACTGTTTATTATCCTTTTTCTTAGGAAACCCCCCCCCAAGTGACTTTATTAATGTGGGAGTGGAACAGACACTAAAAGTTATCCTGACTTTTTTGTGGCTTTTTTTTTTGTTCCCCAGCGTAAAACGTTCTGTGTAACCTCCATTAAATTTGGTACAAAACCACTTGCCAGGGCTGTGGTGTCAGAAAAATAAAATATATTGTTTCTTACAAAACGCAATTTCAATTCTGTTTTGCTATAAACCAAGGGTTGTTCTGTCTTTGCCCCCTATCCTATGCTGCCGCTTGTGTTTTGGTTAAGAGTATATGGACAATTTTGATTTTATCTGAAACCATTTCTGAGCCAAGTTTTGGCTACCATTCTGAGAAGCATGTTGACATGGCTTGGTATATACTACCATTTCATTGATAGGGAGCACTTATGCAGAAGATTCTGCTTTCATCATTTAATCCTGACACTGAAAGAACAGCTACTCAGACACATCCAATGTATACACAGCAGCCCTATTACTAGTGTATCCCCATGCCAGTGCATGAGAGAGCGCCAAGGGAAGAAGTGAAAACCGTCTGGGGTCAGCTGATATGCGAGGCAAACTCATCCCCATCTCAGTGCACTCTCACATCACTCCCCACAGGCAGCGCTGTTTGTCTTGCCACTGCTGATAACCATCTCGGAGACCACAACTAGAGTCCTAACCACCCAACCCCTTTATTGCACATCCGGTTTGTGGGGGGGGGGGCAATGTGAAAGACTCTCTGGCTTAAAGGCCGCTGCACAACAGATACCCAATGGCTGTGTAAGTCTTGGTCTACAGAAGGGGGCAAACTGTGGTCGTAAGGCTGGTTCTGATGCCTCAAAAGCTGTTTCTGCAGATCCTTTTTTCCAAGCACGACCCCCCCCCCAAAAAAAACTCCAAAACAAACAAACAAAAAAAGCTGCTATCCTCACAAGCCTCTTCCAAGAGCAGCAGTTCACTTCTATCCTTATGAGATGAATGTGGCTGATGTGGTTATCATTACATAGGTTATGTTATTTAATGTATACACAAAATGGCCCTTCCATTTCGTTTCTATTTTGCAATCCACACCCTGTAAGATTCCCAAGGCAGGGAAGCTGCAGCTCTAGACCTACCCAAGTTGCCTCTCCCACAGGAATCAATGCACTGCAGTCAACCTTGAATGAAAGGAATGTTTTGGTTTAGTGGCTTAGGTTTTTGGCTCTGGAGCCAGAGGTTCGGTGTTCCATTCCCCACTGTGCCTCCTTGACACGGGGGCTAGACTGGATGATCCATAGGGTCCCCTCCAGCTCTGCAGTTCTAAGATTAAAGGTTATATTTTGTGTTCTTAGTGTACTTGGTTGGTCATTAGAGCATTAGATATTCCAGAAATAATATTTCTTCAATCTCCCCAAGTCCCTCTACAGGGAGAAATAAATAAGGGGGGAAATAAAGATAATTATTGTTTTTTCCAAGTAATTTTTTTCACTGGAATGGGAATTTAGAGCAAGACCCTGATTTGCCATGTTCTTCTCTAACAAACTTCCTAATCTAGCTTTCATTTCCTGGGGACGATTGTGCAACATATTCTAGTACAGCTGCTGCTCCACTCAAGTAGGTTTGCCATATTTATGTGTAAGGAGAAGGCATCCTAAGGAAGCACAAACTCCTCTAAATGAACCTCCTTCAGAGGTATTGCCCTTTGTTTCAATTCAGAGATAAGAGTTGTGTTTAATAGCAAATTCTTGAATTTACCATGGCTGAACAGTTTATTCTGAGTTGTTCCGTTTAGGAACCTGCATCATCGTCTTCTGTACTAACCCTAACCCTGAACATACCTTATGATAGTTGTAATACTAAAAAGGCAAGGGTTGTACTTCACAAATGGGCACAAACTTAAGAGGTTAGCGCTACCATCTTTAGAGGAAGCTGCAGCCTCTGAAAGTTAATTTAAATGTGATGCAACCCCCTATTGTCAAAACCTTGAGCTGATTCAACTTGCTGAACACAGTAGATGCTGTGATTATAGGTAGCAATTTAGAACCCCCAGTGAATATTCATCTGCCTTTGACATTTAACAGCTCTGGATTAGTTCTGTTAGCATTGCCTGCTGCCCTCCTAACAGCTGCAGGTCTGGCTTCTTACACAAACAAATGTGCCCAGCTCATAATTGCTTGTATCTAGTTCCATTCCTTCCAGGCTCACAACAGCTAGCACCCCGACTGACTTAAACATTTTAGTTAATTGTAGTACTACACAATGGCTTTTGCTAAATCAGAAGTACAGTAATTTCAACTGCTCTAAAGTCAGCTGTAGCTTTGCCATGTCAATTGACAACTGAGATATTTATTTTCTATAAACTTGGCATGCCAGTGCCTACTCTCCAGCCCTTCTACCCAAGGGGGCCATTAGAAGGTTTTTACAGTAAGAGATGCAAGGAGCTCCTATTGGCCGCAGCACTTAAGCAGCAGCAAAACTGCATAGACATTCTAGATCCAAACTAAGTTTCACGTTTATGGTTAGTTCTGTCCTTGACACCAAAACATTCAATCTAGAGTTTCATGAGAAGAATTTGAGCCCCGTAACTACACACAGATTTTTCTGAGGGCTACTTTGCATATCCTTGTGCACATAGAAGCTCGTTTTCAAGCAGGTCATCTCCAGTTTGAGCAACTGCAAGCTGGAGATCATGAAGGGTATGTCAAAAAGCTACACATGCAGAGCTGGAAGATGGAGTGTTGACAACTCTCTGGGTAACCGCCAGCATTATTTGCCAGTGATGTTGTTCCTCCTTGGTAGGACACATTTTCATTCAGTCACTGAAGGGTATTTTGCAAAACAGAAAAGCGTTCTTACCATGGCAAACTGTTAGCTGCTACATTACTTTAACTTTGAAGGTAAACCACAAGTGGTTGGTGATTTCCTTTAATGGTCTTCAGAAAGAAAAAATATCATAACATAATTAAATATTGATAATCAATTATCTGTTAAAAGTGCCTCTGTCTGGGAACAGAGCATTGTGTATTTCTCTGGCTTTATACTATAGACTGAAAGGGCGCTCAGAAAGTCCTCCAGTGGGCAGAGACCAGCTCTGCATCCTTGTGGAACGACCTCCTGAAAGAGAAACAAGACTGAATTATAGGAAGAGACTACATGATAAGCATTGCTTTAAAAATCATGCAAGGGAAAAAAATGAACTAGTCTGGCACTGAAAGTCAACAAGTCTGCAGTGCTCCTGAGATGCTTCTGCTCCCATTATAACTCAACCCTGGCTATTCTGACTGGAACCTAGGAGTTCAAAATCATGTCTCAGCCCTCTTTGTAATAATCAGTAGTTCATATCTGACAAAGGGATGAAATCTGTGTTAAATTATCAAAGTGAAAGAAAATGAAGCAGATAGCAAGTGAACCCTCAGCCTCCATAAGCTGCTTAAATCTGTTACAAACTTGAGAATTCTCAAAGCCAAGAACTAGGGATGTACAACCTGCCCATCTCTCAGCCAAGACCACATGGTATAACCGCAAGGGGAAGTCCATACCTCTCCATTATAGGTCAGCCGTATAAACCAGTCCTTGGAATGTTGGTAGAGCTCTAATGTCATGTCTGCAGCATATGGTGGCCACTTGAAATTAAAGACTCCCAGAGCTATCAGCAGCGGGAAGAGAGTAACATCATGAACAGCATACAGAATGAGTTTCCTACATGGACACAAGATAAAATTCAGTGTTAAAGTTAACCACAAACATATATACAGTGTATAAGCAATTAGTCTTCTTCAGTTCATCCATTTACATGCAGATCAACTCTGGGGGTAGTGTCTGCCTATAAACACCTTTTTTTAACTAAATCAAGAACTTTTTGCATTCAAGGATCTCACTATAACTCTTAATCTGAAGTTTCCTATGTGAGCTATGTTTTAAGATACTGAAGTTGCTGCTTACAAACAACCTTTACTCAATTAAGAGTGCAATTAAGATATCTATCAAAAGGTGCATGATTCATGCATGCAAGAGTCTCTCTGGCATTGAGACAGGGAAGTGCTAGTTAGGCCCCTTCCATCTTCATGATTCTGTGATTCTGTGAATACTAGAACTTGGGTAACTCAAACGGTCAAGGATGCATGGGGCAGGGGGAGGAATTGAATAAAAGAAATAATTCTTTCACATTGTGCATTACAAAACAGAATGGTGTTTGTTAACAAGTAGTGACTTTGAAAAGAAATTACTGTACACAAAATCATAGACAATGAACCTATCAATCAATGCCTGTTAGTCAGAATGGTTATATGCCACCTCTAGTGACAGAGTCAACATGCCTCTAAATATCAACTGCAGACAAATGCAGGGGAAGGGTTCCTCTTGTGGTTCTTCCTTCAAGTATCTGGCTCACCCACATAGGGAAAGAATGGTAAGAATGCTTAAGCCTTGTCTCTGATTCAGGAGGGCAATTATGTTGAAATCCTGACAGTGCCGGTTTTTAAAACTGTTGTGGTTTTCTCCAAAATTTATCCTGGAAAAAAATATGTTTTAATAGGTGTCCCTTTCTGATACTTCTATTCCCACCTCTGGCGGGACTCACCACTCCTTGAATGGTTTTAGTGGAGGTTTCCCCCTGCGTATCGTGCTTTGCAGGATGAACCACATAAACCGAGTTTTTCTTTGCTATGCATGATAGGCTGCCAAAGGGGCAGGGGACAATGATGGGGACTTGTAATGATCTCTGTACCTGGCCTTGACTGCAGGAGAGGGAGGGTCTATTGCCTTCTTAATGTTTTCTTCTACAGTGTAGAGAAGAGGACCAACAGACATCTGAAGAGCCTCCCTACAGGAGAAGGGGGAAAAAAACAGGGTTGAGTTCTTTTTTCTTTTCTTTTCTTTTCTTTTCTTTTCTTTTCAAGGCTTCAACTTTCTACATTGCAACATCTTTGAACAGTTCCACATAACTGGCTTAACGCTCTTCAGAGGGACTGGAGTTGATTTAAAGTAAAAGGAATTAGGCACTAGCAGCAGCAGCAGACCCTACTAGTCTACACAAGCCGTTATGCTTTCTGGCAAAATCGTCTGCATTTTGATACTTTTCACTTGGCACCTCCTTCCTTTAGCCTTGGTGACCCTAGGTTTGCTCACCTTAAATTGCGTTTTGTTGCGTAAAGGAATGAGTCCACCGCCCGCTTCTCGATTGTTTGCTGAAAATGCTTTAGAACAGGGCAGCTCGGTAGATTATGCGCCTTTGGGGAGGGGGGGAGGAGAAACACAGTCAAGTAAAAAACAAACCAATAAACCACTAGAGCCCATCACGTGGCAGTGAAAAGCAGACAACTGCCCAAGATGAGTCATGGATGACACAAGCAGGCATTTATTATTCAGATGCCTTGAAGCCAGTACTCAATCAGAAATTAAGTAGATGTCTGTCTTGTTTTTAAAGTTACATTTGGGTAGCCTGTGTACTGCCAGATGTTTTCGGCATACATGCCCTACCCAATAACAGTTTGTGGTAAGGAATCATGGAAACTGCAATCCAAGGACATCTGGAGAACCAATTCCATGTTAAGAGGAATGTCTCATAGCCTTTTCTAAATCTCTGGAGTAAGACAACTCTGTTCCACAGTATGAACAGAGTGGGAGTTGATTAGAACCTGCTTAAAGCAAAGCTGCTTATATACCGCCCCATACCACTACAAGTAGTCTCTGGGCAGTTTACAATTTTAACTACAGTGTGCAGGCTACACATTGCCCCCCGCCCCAGCAAGCTGGGTACTCATTTTACCGACCTCGGAAGAATGGAAGGCTGAGTGAACCTTGAGCCTGCTACCAGGGATTGAACCCAGGTCATGAGCACAGTTTTACCTGCAGTGCAGGCATTTAACCACTGCACTATGAGGCTCTGATGATCTTTAATGATGATCTTTCAAGAAGAGATTAATTGGACACATTGTTTCCCAAAAGATGAAAGGTCAGGATGGAGCATATTTGCTGTGAATCCACTGTAAGAAAATTTTTTGAGCCATGTTGAATGAAACCTTGAGATCTTTGAATCTTCTCAATGAGAAGTTCAGGAACTGCCTTGAAAAAGCTTACTCAAAACTGCTTATTTTCCTATGCATTGCACAGCTCATGAAAGGGCTGAAAAGTGTCCTAAGGGGACATTTTCCATTTATTTAGAGTTGGCAGCAAGTTGTCATGGGCCTGGTCAACATCCCATATGAATGTGAAGCTGTGTTCATTATTTGCAAAGCACAGGTCCTTTGTTAGGTCAGTCAACAGAGAATGAAACAGTACTTTAGAGAGTGGCAAGTCGGAAAGGCACAGAAAATATACCTGAAAGGATGTCTTGAGTTTCTGAGAAATATCAGATTTAAATGCAGTTTGCTAATTGACATTTCAAGTGATTTACTGAGCTAAAGGTCTAAATCCACTTGGTAGTTCTAAAATCACATAATGACCGGCTAGTCATCACTTATGTTAATTCAATTCATTTAACTGCTTTAATCTAGTTGGGATTCTTGGCTGGATCCATGCTCAAGTCTTTACCTTTGCTTCAGTTTCTACTGCAGTCACCTCTAAAAATCTTCCAAAACAAAAACCTATCCCAATGCAAACAAAACATTCCAGAACTTGGGGCAGGGAACTGACTGTAAAACTTAAAAGAGGCAATGGTGAAAGAGGTCAAATGAGACATGCTGATGGATGGTAATAGATGTGTCAGTATAGTAACATTGCATACTTTAAAAGTGGTTATCATTGTACATGAGGGTTATAGGCTTAAGTTCTTCACAGAAGACCTGTGAATTCTGAAATGTGCTGTTTATATACTGCCCATAGTGCTTCAGGCTTGAGTCAGCCTTGAGCTGGCTCCTGAACTTGCTCAGATGAAACTCAAATCATGAGCGGAGTCTTTGCTGCAGTACTGCAGTTTAACCTCTGTGGCACAAGGCTCCTGAAGAGGACTCTGAAAGAAGAAAATTGGTTCTCTCACTTACCAGAGTTACCTTGGCTGTCTTTCTACTCTAATGAGTGAAATTCTGTTTAACCATGGGCGTTTATACACGACCCCTAAGCTCCGCCGCAAATGGCTGCAAGGTCCGGACCTTAAAAATGTTTACCCACCAGCTCCGGACTTTGCAGACAATTAAGTGCAACCCCGCCCACTTTAGCGCGACCAAACAGCAGTTTTCTTGTACCTGGTCTTTGATGGTGACAAATATTTGATCCGGTGTAAGGATAGTGAGTGCGGGGCTCTCCTGGCTTCCGTTTGTTCTTTTTTTGCGCCCCGCCCCTTTAAGAGATCTGAATGCTGCCGGGAACAAAACGGAGGTAAACCGCCAGAATTTCTTTTTTCTCCCTCCCTCAGGCAGCCAGCAACCAGGAAGTGCGGAGGGGGGTGGGGACAGAGGAAGACAGAGGAAGAGCGACGAACCCCTAAGATCTCTGGTCCGAATTTAAGTGGCCAGCGGATCGTAGGGGTCGTGTAAAAAGGCCCTATGATTTGCTCCTTCTATAGTGCAGTTTCTACCACGGGCCACTAAGTATCCTGTGGATAGCTGAAGAAAGCAGGGGCTGTTTTTATGAAGAGACACAACATTACCTGTTCTGCAAAGATGTTGTCGAAAAGCAGGAAGAAATCCACTGCTTTCTGGTTGGCAATGCCCATCTTCTCCTTAATGGTATTGAGGTCTTCAGAAATCTCTGGCTGCAAATGTGCAATGTGCAACCCCTCTCTGTCAAGGAAAAGCATATTGTTTTGGCTACTGTCTAAGCCCTGTCTTGGAAAGGAGAATATTAGATATGGTAAGCTTATGTCCTTTGGCTATTCAGAGAAGAAAAGGAGGACAGGGCGCACTTGCTGTTAACGACAAAGCCACAGTCAAAGTCTCCTTGGCCAGGCATGTCCAAACTTCGGCCCTCCTGATGTTTTGGACCACAACTCCAGCATTCCAAGCCTGAATTTCCAATGGCAAAGGACTGTGGGAGTTGTGGTCCTTAGCACACGTCTGCTCCTACATACGTATATGCCTGTATAAGCCTGAGGACTTCAATGGGGGCTTTACTGGTTGATCCACAACAAACAGGATGACATTGGAAGCAGCACAAAAGGAGTCACACACACATTTTGAAATTGTCCTCCCAAAAGGTTAAGAGGGGCAGAAACAAGGCCTGTTTCCACCCTGAAAATTTCTCTTCACAGCATTTCTTGTATTGACTGTTGAATATTCTTCATTCTGCTTATTTAATTATTTGGGGTTTTTTAAAAGTTTTCTACACCAATTTTTATTGTATGCTGAACATAAACTACATTAGAAAACCCATGCTGGAACAACTCAAAGGCCTATCTCTCTCACCATTTTATTAAATCTCATAGTAAGCAATATATAAATAAAATTATGGTTTAACAAAGAAAAATTCAGACCATGGCCAAAGGTGCTTGCAGGGTGTGGGGAGCAGGGTACCCCTACACTGGAGGTGAAAATGGCTTCCAGAAATCGGTTATATTTTGGCTGTTGTTAGATGCCATTAAATCATCTCCAAATAATGGAAACTCTACAGGTAATGATCTCAAATGTCTTGTCCCCCATAGCCATTGTCAGCTCTTGCAAACTCAAGCCTGTGGCTTCTTTTAGGAAGTCAAGTCACCTCATATTTTGTCTTTCCATTTTCCTGCTGCCTTCAGTCATTCCCAACATTATTATTTTCCAGAGCATCTTGTGTTCTCACGATGTGCCCAAAAGTAGGCAGCCTCAGCTCCATAATTTCTCCCCCTCCAGACATAGTTTTGTGTTTGCTTTTCTCTTGGACCCACGTGTTTGCATTTCTGGCACTCCATGGTACCTGCAAAGCTCTCCTGCTGCACCACATTTCAAACAAATGCTTCCCCCCCCTGTTAACTTTCTTTACTGTCCAGCTTTCACACCCAGACATTGTGACTGGAAATACACGAATGCATATGATCTTGGTCTCAATCTCCAGTGACAGATCCATACACTTGATTAACTTTTTAAAGTACCAAATATAACGACATTATTTTCCATAATCACTACACCTTTGCCAAGCTAACTGTAAAAGGATGGCACTATAAATATTCTTAAGGAAGTCAAAGTTCAGGAACATTGTTTTTTTAATGTACCATCAAGTTAGAACCATCTTAGAACAACCCTAATAAGCAAAGTAAATGATAAATTTAAGGAGTGGTTTTACCAGTTCCAGACCCCTATTAAGCTTTGATAGCTGAGTGGGAATTTGAACCCAAGCCTCCTGAGTCCTAGTCCATCAATCTATCTCCTATACCACACTTATTCCCAGTTTTTATAAGCCTGGGAATGCCCACCCAAGTTTACCATGTAAACCAATAATGCTTTTTTGTCTGAGCTGGCTTGGCCCTGTGCAGCAGCTGACCCAACAACCACCTGAAAGGATTCTGCATTAGGAGGAGGTTGGACTCAATGCCACCTGAGGCCCCTTCCTGCTCTACAATTATATCTTTCTTTTCTGCAATCTACACTGAGCTCTAGTCTTGAGTGAAGTGGGGTATAATGTGATTTAGATATACAGTGGTACCTCGACTTACAAATTTAACCCACTCCGAATGCTCTTAAGTCGAATTACTCTTAAGTCAAGGTATCTATCTTCCATATGGACTCCTTCCATATGAACCTACCCAGCGATTAAGATCGAGCCAGGGGGGCCTTTTGAAAGAGCCATCCCTCAAGGAGGTGAGAGGGATGGCTTGTAGACAAAGGGCCTTCTCGGCAGCTGCTCCCAAGTTATGGAATGCCCTCCCTATTGAGATCCGCCTGGCGCCAACACTGATTACATTTCGGCGCCAGGTAAAAACCTTCCTGTTCCAGAAGGTTTTTAATTGATACAATATAGATTGTGGGTCCGCTGATGACAATTTTAGGATGATGATTTTAAAGAAGGTTTTTATTACTGTTTGATGATTTATTGATATTTTATTTATAACTATTTTAAATTGTTTTAATTCTTTGATTGTAAGCCTCCCAGAGACCTTTGGGTAGTGGGCGGCATATAAGTTGAATAAATAAATAAATAAATAAATAAATAAATAAATAAAAATTGAAAAAATAAGTTAAAAAATGAAAAAAATGAAAAAATATTTGTAAGTTGAGCAGACCATATCTAAAATTTGTAAGGCAGCAGTTTAAATGCCAACTATTTTCCGCTCTTAAGTCGGGGTACCACTGTAGATATATAGTATGCACACTATCCATCCTTCACAGATGCAACTCCATTAAGGATGAAACAGTTTGCAAAAGTTGCCTGGAACTACAGTAGGACCTCCGTATCTGCGGGGGGATTGGTTGTAGGCCACCCCACAGATAATGAAATGTGTGGATAAGAGCAAACAGTCTTATCCAAGGGTGACTGTGGTGACAGTGGTGGTAGGGTGCTGGGGGCAAAAGCTTTTATCCCGGACACACCACCACCCCTGCTGGGCAGCACGGCAGACTGGGTGGTTCAAAGGGGCACTGCTGTACTGCCAAGTAAGCTTGAATGTCCAGGGGTGTCCCTGGCCGTTCGAACTTCTCGGGCAGTGGACCGGGCGATGCAGTAGTGCACCTTGGCAGAGAGGCATGGAGATCCCCCTTGGCAGCTGCAGCAGCCACAGTAGTAGACAGCAAGACTCACTAGCTCCACCTCGATCCTCTTGCCTTCTTGATTGCTTGCCTGCCTGCCTTCATAGCTAGCAGCCCTACCTCTTGCCTTTCTTTCCCCTTCCGTCCCCTCCCAGCGGCACCTCTCGTGATAACTGGGAGCTGTCTCAGGCCGCCGACTCTACTCGGTCTCGCCCCTTTGGCCCCCAGCGCCTGCCTGGCTCTCACTCCCTCACTCTCACCTACCCGCTCTCTACCACCTGCAGCAACCGAAAGATGAGAGCATGGGCGAGGTTTGTGCCCGGACGGGAGAGAGCAGGTAGCCAAGAGTGAGCGAGCAAGAGCCAGGCAGGTGCTGGGGGCTGAACAGGCAAGACCAAGTGGAGTCGGCAGCCTGAGAGAGGGAGGGCGCCAGGGCTCCCAGTTATCACGAGAGGCACCGGTGGGAGGGGAAGGGAGGGGAAAGAGGTGAGAGGTAGGGATGCTAGCTAGGAAGGCAGGCAGGCAAGAAGACAGGAGGATCAAAGGAAAGCGAATGGGTTTCACCGCCTGCAGTGGCGGCAGCTGTTTCTGCTGCAGCTGCCAAGGAGGCTCACCATGCCTCTCCACCAAGGTGTACAACGACTGCATCACCTGGTCCTCTGCCCTGGAAGATCAAACGGCCGGGGACACCCCTGGTCATTCAAGCTTAGTGGGCGGTGCAGCAGCAGGCCTGGTGTAGCAGGCCCACCCCCTGGGAAGCTTGAACAGCTGCAGGCACCCCACTCCTACCTTGCTGATCACCAACCGTGGATAACTGAATCTATATTATCACTATCATATGAATAGCTAATGGGTAAAATATTGAATCTATATAAGAGAGGCACCTGTGGCTCCCTTCTTTGCACTTGTTTTACTGTAGCCTCATCAACAGCCGCAATTCTGAAGCCATTACAAAATGTTGGGTGAACCTTCCTTAATGAAGCTGCAGCTCCATTGGCCCAACATGAAAACCACCCCATAGAGAAGGACAAAGTGGGCATCAAACCTGGGCCTTTTTCAATGCTGGTACAACGATTTCAACATCCAATATAAGGCAAATTAAATTCCCAGAAAAGCACAATTTAAAAAAAAAAACCCACTTTAACGGTACATAATTTTTTTTAATAATCAAAACAGTCCGTTACCATTGTTTTGGAAGTTCTTGCTCACGAATTCCTACATGCCTGTGCAACTAACAAACCATCTGCACTGTCTTCAGAAACATGGTGGCAACTTACCGGTTCATCTGTTTCAGTCGTTGGCAATTCAACGGATTGGGATAAAGGATTTCAGACTGGGCTTCGTCTGTAACTATGGCAATAGGTCCTGGGTGGTAGATTTAAAAATGAATCATTCTAATACACTTTAAATTAATGATTTAAACCTTAAGATGTTTGAATTAATTCTAACACATCCTGCATTTCATACCAATTTAATATCATTTATAATCTTAGAGCCACATATTGGATTTTAGGTGTTAGGACAACCTCTTACCCATCTCTAGCATCATTTGTGCAAAGCTCATTAGGGAACTTCCTCTTCACTTAAAGGCATGCAAAGCTTTCTTTCAATTACATTTCTGCTCCCAGCCATCATTAGATCATGCCTACAAAGTAATAAGGCAAAGGCCTACTGTGCTAAACGCTAAGTAAAATATGCTACGTATTAACATGTGCCTTCAGATAGTTCCTGGTGATATATTCCACTCTATTTCCATGCAGTGACTCATATGATCATCTTGCTTGTAAATTAATTTACAGCACAGCAAGCTATTATCCTAATGAAAACAGTTAAGAGCCACCATTATAAATACTTGTGCTTCTAAAACCAGTGTAAACCTCAGATGATTCTACTTTACTCCTAACAGTTTCCCAGTAATCATGTTGTGTTAAGATGAGGCATAACAATACAATCTTCTGCAAGAAACCTGTAGAAATTCGCTTTTGACTGCAGTATATACAGCACGCAATGAGTTTCTGAATTCTAGTACTGTATTTTTAAACATTTTGTTTGTCCCTCTCTAATTCTTCTGTATCTGTGGTTAAAAACAGAAGCCTTTAGAAAAGTGTTTCTCAGCCTTGGGTCCCATAATGTACGTTATTTTACATTTATTATTACTGTTCTGTTGTTTGATTTAATTATGGTTGATTTGTCAATTTTTATTTAATTATATATTGTATAATGTATTATTTATTGTATTGTTTGTTTTAAATTTTTGTAAACTGCCCAGAGTGAACTTGGTCAGAGGGCGTGGTATATAAATCAAATAAATGAATAGATAAATAAATAAATGCTTTTGGACCACAGCTCCCAGAAATCCTGTCCAGCACACCTAGTGGTGAAAGAATGTGGGGGTGTTTATACACGACCCCTATGCTCCGCTGCAAATGGCTCCCAGCTCTGGAGCTTAAAAATGTTTCCCCACCAGCTCCGGAGCTAACAGAAAATTAAGTGTGACCCTGCCCACCTAAGCGCGACCCAGCGCACTTTTCTTGTACCTGCTCTCCAAGAGCGAAAAATTTTGATGCGGAGAGTGCCGGGCTCTCCTCGTTTCTTTTTGTTGTTGTTGTTGTTTTGCCTCCTGCCCCTTTAAGAGGAACCAGGAAGTGACAGGGGGGTCGGAGCAACTTCCACCAGCACTCCGGAGGTAAGAGTGCATTCTTTTCTCCCTTTTTTTCTCCCTCCCCTCACGCAGACAGAACAAGGAAGTGCGGAGGGGGTGGGAACGCAGGGAGAGTGACAAACCCTCAAGATCTCTGGTCTGAATTTAAGGGACCAGCGGATCTTAGGGGTCGTGTAAAAAGGCCCTGGGAGTTTAGTCCAAGATGATCTGGGAACTCAAGTTTGGGAACCACTGCTTTAGAATCTTCTAGAAGTAGACAACTTTCTCCCCCTACCAAGGCACTCACTTTAGTGAGTGTGCACACCAGACTTCCTGTTCAGCTCCCTTCTGACCCCTCCAGAGCTCACTCATGGAATTTTCATGACTAAGTTGGGGATATGAACTCAGATCTCCAGAATCCTAGTGCTTCCTCTAGTCCAGTGGTTCTCAA
This sequence comes from Phrynocephalus forsythii, assembly GCA_029282475.1. Lineage (NCBI taxonomy): Eukaryota > Metazoa > Chordata > Lepidosauria > Squamata > Agamidae > Phrynocephalus > Phrynocephalus forsythii. The sequence continues at coordinate 55,215,640 of JAPFRF010000010.1, forward strand.
CCTGTGGGTCTCCAGATGTTCCTGAACTACAACTCCCAGAAATCCCTTCTAGCACAGCAAGTGGTGGAGGCTTCTGGGAGTTGCAGTCTAGAAACATCTAGGGACTCACAGGTTGAGAACCACTGCTCTAGTCCTTTCAAGAACTAAGGCTCACCCTAAATCAGCTAATTTGATTGCATTCACCAAACTGCTCCTCACTGGAGCCTTTCCAGAAGTCTCAAACTTCACACCTCACTGATGAATGTTGAATCTGATGAATCCACAGGGTACCAAATTGGGGAAACCTGATGCACACAATCAAAAATGGCCAATGCCATCATCACTTCCAATCATGCTGTTGTCTCCTGATTAATGCTGAGACTATGGCACCTTCCTCTGATCACACACTGTCCTACTATTGCTCTGTGCTGACACAGAATTTGTGTCTGTGACTGTACAGATGAGCACTTGAAGAATTACAACTACAGTTTAGCATTTCTCTTATTGCCTATTTTCTGAAACTAAAAATATTGTAATTGCAACACAAGACTGCATCTTGAGGACTATAATCTAATCAAGCACAACATATTTCTGCGCCACTACAGCTGCTTCCCTGGGAGTCATACATGCAAGAATTCTATGTTACTTGCAAAATTACTGCTCTTCCCCATTAACAGTGTAAATATGGTCCACAAATGGACCATACACAAGCTACAGGCTACATGATTGCACATGCCCCACCCATCCCCATAATTCTGTGATACCCTCAATATTTCTAATTAAAAACAAGATATGTGGTAGGAGTGAACATTGTATTAAAGCTGGTTCAGGATTGTTAAACGGCCACCACTGCTACAGATACCTGTACATGAGTCTCACAATCAGTTTGAAAGCCATGGAATGACAGGGATAAGCAGAAAGGAAGAAGACCTTGCAAGAGTACAGTGGCATAAAGGCTGTGAGATAACATAAGCTAAAACTGAGAAAAGAGCAACAAGATGCTTCCCTTCATTGCTAACCTTCTTTCTGCTGTTGGAACAGCCCAGCTAGCAAACATCGTGTGGACTCCAGATTCCGAACAATATTAGAGGAACGGATGCTGAAAAACAGAAGATAGCCAATGAAACAGAGCAAAGAGATATTGTCTGCTTTGTGTACCACCTGCCCAGTGATAGCTGTGGAGTTAATCACTCACAGGAGCTGTCTCCAGCTCCAGGTACCACCTGTTCCTACCAAGCCCTGTAACCATGTTCTGTTGGGCGGACAAGCCGAGTAACTTGATGGCCACTGCTCTGTGCTAATAAAGGTTTTTAAGGGAAAAGTGTATTATGTGGGAACAACCAACTAAATACTGATCTCTCATATTTTGCCAACGGTACCTTGAATTTATCATCTGAATACCTTGTCCAGGAAGCAACAAAAGCCTTTTCAGTGGTGATGCTGAAACCAGTAAAATGCTCTCCCCAGGGACACTTGCCTGGTATCTACATTAGGGAGTTTTCTGCACTAGGTAAAGGTTTTTTGTTCTCACAAGCATTTTAAGAACAAGTTTTAGAGCTTCCGGATCTTAACATTTTTCTATTTTGTTGATGGTTTTACTCTGCTTGCACTTGCAACATTTTGGATGGTGGTTTTTGTTTTGCTTTCATTATAAACCATCTCCTGGTCTTGTTTGTTTATTTATTTTCTCAAACTGTTATTACACTGTTTTAGGTGCAATAAATAAAGGGGATAAAAGCAAATAAAACCTGGCAAACGAATCTGCTAAGGTTTATGTGATGGAGGAACAGGGGCAAATGATAGTCAAGGAGAACGAAGAACAGAGACAAAGAAAGCAGCTGAATTAAGAGACTCACAAGACCTCAGAAGGTTTGAATGCAGGTGAGAGGAAGCCAGTCTCCTCAATGTAAAGTCTCCTTAACCGCTTCCCCAGTGAAAACATTTGCTGCATGCCCAGTTTGGTGAGCTGCCCTGCAAATACACCCCCCTGGGAACAGAAAAATGTACAGTTGAGAACTACTAAAACATGACAAGCAACCCCCCCCCAAAAATGGAATAAAAATACAGTATGCTGCTGCCACCTTCAGTGTGGTTCTTCTGTAGTTTTCTTCATAAGGGGAATAAGGCTGTGGCCCACCATTGAGGTCAGTAACTGTATAGTCAAACTCGGTTTCAGCAGGAGTTTCCAAAAGAGCAGGGTCCCACTCCACCTATTTCAACAGGGAGGAAGTGTTTCTATGATCTGTACATTATACTGTAGGAGAAAATTATAGTTTTCTAACCTATCAGAGGAAAGAGTCATTACTGTACTTTGAACTTTGTGAGGGCAGAAGGCAGTCACAACAAGAGCAGAGCAAGCCTTCCTCTCATGGTTCAGCACAGAACCCACACACTACCACTGGTGTTAGTCCTGCACTAACAGGGAAGGCAAAGCAGTTCCACTACATATTCCCATGTTAATTCAGAGGTATGGCAGTTATTCAATGGGGAATACCCCCCCCAGTAGATATATCATGCTAGTTTCTCTTTTCTTCCTTTTCCAACTGCAATGTCTTAACAGCCTTCACCTCAGCTCAAAAACTAGTACACCTTTAAAAGCTGTAATGGGCTGGACTTGCTGATCCAGTTAACTTATATGCACATAAGGCCCACAGTAAATTGCAACAAACTAACAAGACACAGACCCACTAACCTGACTTAACACCTTGCTTATTAGCAACACTGCACGTCGGTTATGTTATTTAAGTTATGATTACATAAATCCAATATTCTGGCCTGCGTATTTAAAATTAACATTCCTTCCTATGAGATGGTGTCAGTCTGCCCTAAAAGACTTTTAAAGAGTGCGTGCTGAGAGATGTATCAGGGCAGGGGGGCAGGGGAGAAAACTCTCAAGCAGGGATTCCCGGCTGGGGTCTCTAGACGCCATTGGACTACACCTCCCAAAAGCCTCCAGCCTGGAACAAACAACAGGCAGAGATCCCGGGTGCTTTGTAGTCCTAACCCCTCTGAAGAAGTCGCCGGCCCCCCGCTGGTTCCCAATCCCTCCAAATGTTGCTACGGTTGTCCCTCCGGCTCTGCGATCCCCGAAGGCTCACCTGCTCCACCTCGGGGATGGGTCGGAGAGGCGTGCGGGCTCCGTGCCGAAAGAGGACCTGGACCAGTTTCAGCTCCGGGCGGCCGCTGCTCTGGACGTCGCCGCCTCCTGCCTCTTTGCTCCGTCTCGGTTCGGCCACGACTCGCCCCTTCTCATGCAAGCAGTAAGCTAGAGCGCCCACGAGCCCGACGCGAGCCCACCAAGCCATCCTTCCAAAGGCAGGCAGGCAGGCAGGCAGGCAGGCAGCCGCTCCAAAGAGCACCGAGAGAACCCGCGTCGGCAGGAGGCGGAGGAGGCGCGCACCTTCGAGCAGCAGGGAGTGGAGGCAATGCGCGGCCTTAAAAGAGGCCACTCCCGCCCCCGCCCCCGCCCTGCTCACGCCCCCCCCCGGCCGTGGACCGCCTTTCGTCAATTTCGGACAGTTCCAGGTGAGACCTGGTCCTCTTCGCCTCCCGGGAGCAATCCCGGACCTAGCCGGGGCACTGAGGGATCATGGGAAATGAAGTTTCTGGCCCTTCGCTGGGTATCCTGAAAGGCCAGCTCAAGGACTTCAACTCCCAGAAGGCACCGGTGGAGGGCGTCCGCCCGCCCGCCCCGAATGGTCCTTCCCCGCCTTCTCAAGGTCACATGCGCGGCGTGGGAAAAGAGGCGCTGCTAACGCCTCCGCTCTTCATTAAGGAAAGCATTAGCCGCTGATTTTCCCGGGGAAAGTGGGCGGGGTTTGGCTGCAGGAGAGGCGTGGCGTTCTTTGCGGACTTCAATGGGTGTTGGCTGCCTCACCTAACAGACGCACGAGTTTCTTATATCTTTAATGAGCGGTCTCACTTTCGATAATGAGAGTCTTTTATGAACAGGTAATATCAGGCTAAATCCAGAGGAAAATAGAAACACAACAAAAAGGACAAAAAAGACAAAATTAGCCTTTGTGAGTCGTGTCCATTTCCGTATGTCCGAATACGTGGACGTGATCCACGAAAGCTCACATCCAAATATAATTGTCTTTAAGGCGCCACCGATTTGTGTCTTTATTTTGCTTTATCTTGTTCGTCTTTTCCTTTAGATTTTGCCTAATACGCCTTTACAGATGATCAGGGTCACCACTTTCAAAACTACAATTATAAACAGATACTAAGCCTTTAAATTCTTGCCAAAGCCTGATAGAGCTTGTGAGGTAAGTTGGTCACCTCTGTGCTGAGGTCAATGCAGAGAGATGTAACTTGAAATTTGCAGCACCTGGGGATGGCTTTCACGTGTGAATTATTACTACAGAAAAATCTAAGGTTTTTTTTTCTTGTTCTCCCTCCTCACAGTGTTTTGGATATGTTCAGCTATGTCTGTGAAGATTCTCAGTCCATCCAGGTGAATTTGTCTGGCAGTTGAGTCATGGCTACTGGATTTCTTTTTTTCTTGAGAGATAGAAATGTTTCACTGCTCATCCAAACACCTTCATAATCAAGTGCAGCCAAGTAAGAAAGCAAGTGATAAATGTACTGTATGGAGATTGGAAATTGCTCAGACCCTCTACCAAAAAATAAAAAAAATAAAAATCTGCTTATAGTTGGATGTTGTGCTTCAGTGCTTAGCTGAAAAACATCCCATCCTCCCCAAGGCAGCAAAGTTCCCAGGGGGTTCAAGAACTTAGGCTGAATGGGATGTTGGAGGTTTTTATTATGAGAAATGTGGCAGGGCCATTAGTGGCCTCCGTGGAGTGCTTATGAATGTCTTGGGGCAAATGTGATGAATCAAGTACTGTACATTGCTCACTTATCCAGGATTCTCAGTTCCTTTCCTGCAGTGAAAAAGCTAGAACACAACTAATAGACTTACATCTAGGTATTCTCATGGCAGATAAAACTTTAAAAATGTAAGGTATGATGCAACGTAGAGATGGGAATGAACACTGGGAGCTCACAAGACAGGAGCCTCATGGCACAGTGGTTCAATAGCTGTACTGCAGCTTTAAACTGTGCTCACGACCTGGGGTTCAGTTCTGGGTAGTCGGTTCACGGTTGACCCAGCCTTCTGTCCTTCCGCAGTCAGTAATGAGTACCCAGCTTTTTTTTGGGGGGGGGACAATGTGTAGGCTGCATAATTAAATTGTAAACCACCCAGAAAGTGCTTGAAGCTATGGGGCAGTATACTGTATAAGCAGAACACTTTGCTTTTGCTTTACTTTGTTCATAGTTTCGTCCTAATTCGTAATGACGACACACAGCTGCTGCTGCTGCTCCCAACCCTCCTCTGAGTCAAATTAAGCCACTCACCAGCCTCAGTGTGCTTGTTTCCTCTACCTCCTCAACTAGTCTTCCAGTGCCGGCTTTTCTACCATGCCATCTTGGCTGAAATCCCACTCAGATGAAAGAGTGCAGCAGAGAAATCTGTGCTCTTGTTTGTGACTGGGAGATAAGCTGAGCTGAAGGAAGCAAGCATGCCGGGCCTGGTGAGTGGCCTATAGAGCCACAGAAGGCAAGGGAGGGGAGCAGCAGTACCTAGTTACAGTACTGTCTTTATGAACCGAGACAAATTTACAAACTGGGTTTCTCTCAAATTCTAGTGAAAATCTTGCTCCTAGCTATTCAAAAGCAGGCCCAGTTTATTTCAGTAGGAACCCCCCACCCCCATGTGAGTGTTTACAGCATCATTTTAAAAACATTCAATCACAGTCAACAAGTTTTAAAAGTCAGTAAATCAAGGGGGCCTCAAGTCTAAAGTACAGTAATACCTTGGATAATGTATGCCCCTGATAACAAATTTTTCGGATAACAAACCGCAATTTCCAGGTATAGGGCTGCCTCGGATAACAAATTTTCCCTATGGGCTGCCTTGGATAACGAATTTTCCTATGGACTGCCTCGGGTAGCAAATTTTCCTATGGGCTGCCTTGGATTATGAATTTCTAGCATGCATCAGTAAAAAAGAGTTATCCCAGGCTGCATCGCATCTGTACCTTTAAATTGCAGTTTATAAAGAGTTTTGAGCAAAAAAACAAAGTGTCTGTATCATTTTCCTAGGCTCTGGAATGGATTAATTGGTTTCCAGTTCATTCCTATGGGAAATGGTGTTTTGGATAACGATTTTTTTCAGATAACAAATGGCCTCGGAGAACGAATTAAATTTGTTATCCGAGGTACCATTGTATTTGGGAACCCTTGTCATAGTTAGACTTTTCCTTGTCTGGTCTCTCCTGGGTTAGTCACCATGTGAATTTAGTACAGGGAATTCTTCTTCAGAGTCTCCATTTGCACCCCCTTAACAAGAGAGCCTTGTTAAGAAAATTCTGTTGTGTGGTTTCACATAATGTGCTCTACCTTTTTATTTATTTAGAAAAGCCTTGGAAAAGGCTCTTCTGTTGTTTTTCCTGCTGCAAGTGTCAAGACGTGGGGGTGGGTAGGTTGTTGGCTTTGAAAGAGAACCCCCTGTTCTGTTAGTCCCACTTGTCAAATGGGCCTTTTGATATTACGTAGATGTATGCACAGTACAGTATTTAGAAAGAATCCAGAGTGCTGGGCGTTAGGAAAGGTCTATCTTCGTTCTGCCCAGTAGAGGGAAATAGTGAGTTGCTGTTCAAGTCTTGGGAATTAGAGGAAAAACCAACAGGGAAACTTTGAAGAAGAAATATTTTAGGACACCTAAGATGCATATTTCAAGACCCCCTCAAACTTGGGGAAAATCTGCTGAATAAAGAGATGATCTGTTGCCTCTAGCCAATGATCCTTTCTGGGCTTTTAAAAGAGGTTTATATGGCTGAAGAAGGCCATAAAAATAATTAACTGGTTGGAGACTGTTGGGACTTCTCAACTTTTTTTGTCATCAAATCACATATTGTTTTAAGATAAGATATGATAGGATAGGTTCTACCATTGCCATCTACCAGTTTCCATGGTCAGGTTGCCACAGTCCCAGTCTGACTCCATGCTATGTTGGCCATCGCCCAGTAGACCCCCTCCCCCCAGCAGTCTTTAAAAAAATCTTATGGCTTGGTTTCTCTTTTATATTGTATTTAACCACATGATTCCATTTTCCTTTATTTTTGTTTCTTTACTAAATGTTGCAGAGAAGTAGCAGTGGTGAAAAGAACTAAATAAGTAATGTTTTTGTATGCATTTAAACATTTCTACCTGTTCTGTATTGACAGATCTCAGGCTACAAACAATAAAATCACATCATAAACTAATACAGTTTCAATATTTTAAAATATATTGTGCTTGAACCTCAAAGCCCTGGGACAAGGGAGTTCAAGATTTGTACAACCACTCATGAAGCCTGATTGAGAACCAGTTTGGGGCAGGTTTGGCTGGACTGCAACTCCTATCATACCTATAGTATTGGCTAAGGCTGATGGGAGTTGCAGTTTTGCAATATTGGTACATCCATGTAGATTTCCCACCTTGAGGCAGCTGCTTCAGTGAGCTGATTCTGGGCATTACAGGAGGGTGATAAAAGAATTTCTGTTCTTGGAACCAAAATAACATGATAGGCATTGGTTATATAATTTTTTGATTTGAGGAAGATACTTGCTCTTTCGTCTCCAGCTAGAAACACCGTGGCCTTGTGTCTTGCAGGTATAGGTATGCAGCAAAAGGTTGGAGCCTTCTGTTCCTTCTTTGCTAGCTTCCTTGTTTCAATACTACTGACTGTAGAATCATAGCATTGGAAAGGCTCTTGGAGTTCATATACTGACAGTGCAGCCTCTTTCTCAATACATATAGCATACGTTTGTGTATAAATGTGCAGGAGCATAACTGGGATCCGAAGCCCACTTGATGCAAGTGATATGTCTCCAAATTTGTTCTTAAAAATCTCACCGGGCACCTTACCTATTCATGTAGTTGTACTTGGTTTCCAAATGAGGATGTCTTGCCAGTCCTCAAATACAGTGTGTTATACCCTGTTTCCCCGAAAATAAGACCTCCCCAAAAATAAGCCCTGGCAGGATTTCTATGCATTTGTTAAATATAAGCCCTACCCTGATCATAAGACCTAGTGATGGGCGTGGCTATGGTTGTTTGCAGGGCTGACACTCAAGCATATTATACTTAATAAAAGTAAGACATCCCCTGAAAATAAGCCCTAGTGTGTCTTCTTGAGAAAAAAATAAATATAAGACAGTGTCTTATTTTCAGGGAAACACGGTACTACCACTGTTGTATAATAATCAATGGTTGCATATTTGCCTTTCGATTGCCTCACTTCCCTTTTCTATGAAACATCAACCATCTCAGGTAATACTCTGTGTATCTGTTGAAGTTGGCTGAAGTCCATGAAATTTATGCCAGATAAAACTCATTAACCTTTAAAGTGAAATTACGTATACTTTGTTTCCTGCTGCCAAGATAATTTCCAAATGATAGCCATTTCCCAAGATACTCATAATTCTTAAGTTTCAGCCAGGCTACACTTGTATATTTTTAGTTACAGCCAATGCTACAAAACAAAAACAAAAACAAACAAACAAACAACAGCAAAAACCCAAAAGACCCTCTCAAACACAAACCTCTCAGTGTTGTAGGAAGTGGGGAGCTGATAAGAACATGTTGAATCACAATCATTTATTTGCTGCCATAAGCCTCTTTTAATGTGCAGTTGACGTAAGTGAAGCACATGGATCATAAACAGACATATTTCTCAAACCCGTCTTAACTGCTTTCTATTTTAATTGCCACCCCACTGTTTGATGTGGGTGGGGGGTTCAGCAAGAGATAGAAGAAAGGAGGCCTGAGCCTTGTCTTAGGAATCGTGGCATGTGTATTCGAGCCATTGCTGGTCGTCCCAGCTGTTGCATGCATGTTATTTTCAGAAAATATAATCCCTGGAGGTCATGGAGCTGCATTGAGGGCTGTGAATCCCAGTAAAGCTGCAGGCCCAGACGGGGTCCTGGGGATAGTGGTAAAAAATTGTGCTGATCAGTTAGCAGGGGTTCTGACAAGAATTTTTAACATCTCCTGCAAACGGTACTTCCATCATGTTTGAAAGCAGCTACCATTGTCCCAGTCCCAAAGAAAACAGCAGTTAATTGCCTAAATGACTACAGACCTATTGCATTAACGTCTGTAGTGATGAAATGCTTTGAAAGATTGGTTCTCCAATACCTTAAAACATGTTTTCCACCAGACTTTGATAAACATCAGTTTGCCTATAGGAGAAACAGATCAACAGATGATGCCATAGCTACTGCCTTACACCTTGCAGTGAGTCATCTGGAGAAACCTGGAAATTATGTTAGGATGCTTTTCATTGATTACAGTTCAGCTTTTAACACCATCCTACCAAGCATTCTTATTAAAAAGCTGGCTGATTTGGACCTTTCTTCTACCATCTGTGATTGGATCAAGGACTTTCTAAGGGACCGCTCAAAACAGTGAGGGTTGGGCCTTTACATCTACTTCCCTGAAGCTTAGCACCGGCTCCCCACAGGGCTGTGTGCTTAGTCCCTTCCTGTATTCACTGTACACATATGATTGTGTATCATCTGATCCATCTACTGTGATTATTAAGTTAGTTACATACCACCATAATGGGTCTTATTACAGGGGGAGATGAATCACCGTACAGGAATGAGGTCAAAAATTATCCACATGGTGCCTAGAAAACAACTTGCATCTAAATATTACCAAGACAAAGGAGATGGTGCTGGACTTCCGGAGGAAGAGAGAAGCCCCATTGTACATCCAGGGGGTGTGTGTGAGAGAGTTTCTTCCTTTAAATTTCTGGGAGTTTACCTCAGTGAGGATCTATCCTGGGGAATTAATACAACCAAAGTAGTCAGGAAGGCCCAGCAGAGACTGCATTTCCTTAGGGTCTTGCGTAAGAACAAAGTGAAGCAACAACTGATTATCTCCTTCTACCGGTCCACAGTTGAAAGCATCCTCACATACTGCATTACCGTTTGGTACAGTGGATTGACAGCTGCTGACAGGAAGACACTACAGAGGGTGGTAAGCACAGCTCAGTATATTATGGGCTGTCCCCAGTGCACTGGACGACATCGCTTAATCGTTGCCTCAGGAGGGTTGGAAAAATTCTTAAGGATGACTCACACCCCGGTCAGCACTTTTTACCTTGTTACCATCAGGCAGAAGATATTGCCTGCCGTACCAACAGACTGAAGAACAGTTTTTATCCATGGGCTGTCAGACTGCTGAATGGGAAATAATCCCAGGACAAGTCTAGAAGAACTGAACTGTGGGCTGGCGCATTCTGTGTCAAGTACACAGGGTGCAATAAGACTGAGTGATTGCCAGTGAGATGGGGGCGGGATGGTGGTGGGGGTGGGCATGGGAGACTCAGCTAATTTCATTGTGCACATGTTGTACATTGACAATAAAGGTATTATTATTATTATTATTATTATTATTATTATTATTATTATTATTATTATTATTATTATTATTATGGGTGGAATTGTGTGACTATGTTGGGTAGTGAAGCTGCAAAAGGTCCTTGAGTCAACAGCACCAATGGGGAGAGATCATTTTTATTTGGGAAGTTACTAGAATCTAGCTAAAAAAGAAGAAGAGTGAATTACGGTAGTATACAGGACATTCTATGTGACATCGCTTTTAATAAACAGACATGATGCAATCTTAAACATTCTTTCCTAGAAATATGTCTGATTGAACTTAATGGGATACGCTTCTGAATATCCATGTACAGTAATGTGCTGTAAGCAACAATTGGAACACTCTGGCACCTTCAAAATGGTTTTAGTAATATGTTTTAGTAATATACTGACCAGAATCCTATTGCAACTGTTGAGTGTAAAGTGGAAATTACATGACTGATAGGTGTAATTGTTCTGCTTGGCTGCAGCAAATGCTTGAACATACTCAGGTTGTGCACTTGGGTACGCACATTATTGCATAAAACATGGCCAGCAACCTGCAAAAACGGTGTGAGCAATTCTTATACAGACTGTATTTTGCTATAGGATTTTGGCCATTTACTTTATGAATGGCTGTTAAGAGTACATTAAACAATAGCAGGTCTCTTTTCAAATGTTGCTTTCAAGAACCACCTGTTTCTTCCTTAACATTCCTCCCTACTTCCCCACTTCTGACTGAATATATTTTTAGCTCATATATCTATATTTTCAGATGGCTCCGACTGATTGGAAAGATGGTGTAGATTGTAATGGTGCCTGGCTGGGCTGCTAAAATAGTTATGTTTGTTAAAGTTTCCATTATAAATCTCTCTCTCTGTCTCTCTCTGTCTCTCTCTTCTTTTTGAAAGGTTTATAACATCTCATTCTATTTGCAGCCCAAAAATGCCCTCTTCTCAATTTTTGGATGGTTATCAGTTTACCATTAGAGATTTTCAGAAGTTACCAGGGATTTTGAATTTTTGGATGGCAACACAGTAAAAAAGGTATGATTATGATCAGCTAATGTCAGGTATCTTTTTACTGCAAAACAGATTACAATTAGTGGCGCCTCCGTCTCCGTCTTGAAAATGTTCTTCTGTCTCCTCAGCAGCGTGTTCGTCAGGAGGCAGAGACTACTTAGGTATCTGCCCCAGGATCTATGTTTTAAGCTTTTGGATGCTGCTGCTTACTGGCGGGTTAGCAGAAATGTCTTTTTTCTTGAATGCTCCCTGCATTAAAAGATGGGTGTCCTCTTTCTCCCTCAGGGGGCTGTAGCAGGAAGGGAGCACGCCAGGCCCTCCTGTCTTCCACTGCCTCCTGGATTTTGGTCAAATCCATGTTACAAAAAAAAAAAAAACTTGAGGATGGGAGGCGATGATGCACTGTTTGCGGCATGGGGTAGCTAGTGGTATTGTTCTGCAGTGTTTCTTGAACTGGAATTTAAAGTTCAAGGAGGCATCAGTGTACCCATTTGGTTCACCAAGGATGGGGTTTGACTGATGGGTCTTAAAGTTTTGAGGGCTCAGCTTTTGCTATCACTTACTTGCTTTAAAGCACCTTTGTTTGGGAAATTCCTCTGGTTTTCAGATGTTTTCTACATTTCTACAAATGTAGAAAAGAGATTATTTCCCGGACCATGTAAGACAAAACACAATATTTTGTTTGAAACTGTACTATAAATAAACAAAAGGGTCAGCAGTATGAAAACACCTTGGGTCTCTTTCCAACTCATGTTACATGATTGGATTTTTAAGGAAACTCTACCCACTCAAATTGGAGAGAGAGTTGCGGAGAGCTGGATTCAAATCCCCACTTGCCCATGGAAACCCATTGGGGTGGGGAATAGCATTCATAAAGTTCTTTTTACATATCTTGAAGACCTGGTTAGGGTGGAATGCAACTTGGAATGCAACTTGATGGTACATAACGACGACTGAAAGAGACTGGTCTTACATATGAACAAGAGAGCTTTTCCAGAGAAAGACATTCCGGTATCATGTATGGGCCTTTTCACATGACCCCTAAGATCCGCTGGCCACTTAAATTCAGACCAGAGATCTTAGGGGTTTGTCGCTGTTCCTGCATTCCCACCCCCTCTGCGCTGCTGGCTGCGTGAGGGGAGGGAGAAAAAAAGGAAGAAAAGAATGCCGCTCACCTCCGTTCTGCCGTCCCGGCACTGCATTCAGATCTCTTAAAGGGGTGGGGGGGCAAAAAAAGAACAAACAGAAGCAAGGAGAGCCAGGCAGTCGCTACGTTATACCCGCATCAGGAATTTTCACCTCCAGAGAGCAGGTACCTGAAAAGTGCGCGCTTAGGTTGGGCGTGGTCGCACTTAATTATCTGTAAACTCCGGAGCCGGTGGGGAAACAATTTTAAGCTCCGGAGCTGGGAGCCATTTGCGGTGGAGTTTAGGGTTGTGTACAAAGGGCCTATGTTTCACAAAAAGCTAGTCCTATGTGGATTATCTGCAGGCATGAAAATGAGAATTTCCATTCCATAATTGCTACTCTAACTTATCTGCTTAGGTAAACGACTTCAAGCTTTCAAACGGTGGCAGTTTTAAAAACTAGAATGGCAGCTTCAGTAAATAATAGCTGATTTAAAGATGCTGCCACAAAGAGGGAGAGAGGGGATCAGAAAATAGTCTCGACTACTTGTTTTTGCAAGGTAAAGGGACATGGAATCCTCTCATCAGCCATAAGTATGCACTGTAACTATATGTATAGTGATTAGAACTACCATACGATATAGTCTTGAGTCATATGGATGGTCCTCCTCTCTAGCTGAACCTAGCTTTGGAGAAAGAAAAATGAACGAAGAGTTTCAATTGCCGAACTCCCACATGTTGTCTAGTTTGATGAGGACAAATGCTTGGGATGTGTGAGTGAATGGCATGGCATCGTTCTTGTTTTATCTTGGATTCTGGCAGACACATAACATGCATAAGAATCTTATAATAGAATTTACACTGTTTGAAGTTCTTGGCTGGTTTCTGAATTCCTTCCTTGTGCAGCTCAGGCTCAGCACTGGCATTTGGAACTCAACAGCTGATCATCAAACAGGTTTAGAATCCGTGGGGCAGGATAGTTCAGACAGTGTTGGTCATCCATGTTAAGGAGAGGCATAAGAATAGCCACAACAAAGCAGAAGGCGCCGTAGGCCCACATTGCATTGGCAATGTACCGGCTACCTACAATGGACCGGCTACCTACAAAAGAAGTGTTATAAAGAACAACTTGAGACTCTTGAGAGTCTTGAGAGAATTCAGTTAGATCCACACAACAGATTTATAGGATTGGCACTTTAGATTTGAAATGCCTTTTCCTTAAAGACAAATTGCCTTAAAAATAACTTTGCTTTTCAAATTGCTTTTTCTGATGAGCCGCCTTGGCCACACCCATTTTTGACCACTGTGTCATTTTTTATTGCAACGACCACTGGGGTTGGTGTTTTTTAAAATCGGTTCCTGCACCCACTTTTAAAGTGATTTGGTTATATTTGTGGACATACTACGCCACCTTTTTTTGGTTTCCCCCCTGTTTCTGCCATTTCAATGTTGTGGTTTAAAGCGGTTCAGCAAAGTGCGAACGGGGAAGCTGATTGCTAACCAACCGCTGAAGTGTGGACTGCCAAATCGCTGTAGTGACCACGTGACCATGGGAGGAGATAAGGTAGTGCAAAATAAAAAGTGGTTGCTCAAGGAAGTGTGGTAGCGGCCAGAGTCCTTGCCCACCTTTGCCTCTAGCAGAGTTAAGCAAATGATTAAAGAAAAAAAATGTATTTTAAGTGGCTGGATATGTCTGCTATTTCACAAATGTCCTATTCTGGCTGCATCCCCTTGTACAAAACATCATTCGGCTTGGAAAACTATTTTGTCAGTCTAACCTCAGCCCCCCTCCCCCCCCCGAGGAAAGCTTTCACAGCTTTGTGATTTCAGTGCATGCCATGTTCCATCTTGGAGGGGAGGCACAACAATGTTCCATCCCACCAAAGACTCTGTTTTGGTGGATCGGGAGAAGTTGAGGATGTTCTCCATTATTTATTCAGTTGTCCTTTATATGAGCACCCCAGAAGTCAAGTTCTTGCTGGAATCCTTAGAGCTCCGGGTGATAGACCCCCCCCTTGGCTCAACTCTGTATGCTACTTGTGGGTATGGATGTAGATACTACCCATCGAGTAGCAAAATTGGCTTTTACAGCAAAGAAAATATGGGCCAAGAATCAGAAGCATTAAGGAGGGGAGTCATGTAATTTTATATTTTATGTTTATGTACATATATGCTGTGTCTGCATTGTGTATATTTTTATGCTTTATGTTATTGTGATGACCTCTGGTTTAACAATAAAGCCTGATTGATTGATCTCTTCTATTTCATCTGGATTTTTGTCCTTATCTTCATCTTTTCAGACTCTATTTATTCCAAGGAGCCCAGAGAAGTACAGTAGAACCCTGATATCTGCTGGGGATTAGTTCCAGGCCTTCCCGTGGATAATGAAAACCATGGATAAGAGAGAATGCCTGTCCACCCACCCCCAAACTGCTGTTTCCTGACAGTAGCTTGCTTTATGACTGCTGTTTTGAGACAGTAGCTTTCTTTATGGCCACTGTTTGTGACAATAGCTTGCTTTACAGCTGCTGTTTGTGACAACAGCTTGCTTTATAGCTTGCTTTGTGGCTGCTGAATTATTTAATTTTTTCCTCTGCCAACCGTGGATAACTGAATCAGTGGATACAGGGGTCCTACTGTGTAATGGATTTCACTGCACTCCCTTGCACCTCCCCCTTCACAACAAATCTGTGAGATTGATTAGGCTAAGTGTGATCTACAAAGGGCCTCTTGGTGAGCTTAATTGCTCAAGTGAGACCTGAACTCAGCACTCTGCAGTCAAAACACAACAGTGCCTGCATTCTGGCTTTTAAATCAGCCTAGTTAGGTTAAGGGATGTCAAAGCCTTCTCATTCTACAGTTTGGAGGAAGATGGACTCCCTCTCTCCAGATGGCCCCTCAGAAACCAGCTATAAAGGATGTCCTGAAGACAAGATTAGTTCCAATGTGAAGCAAAATGAGAGAGAGAGACCTTTCATAGTAGATGCTGGAGAACAGGTGAATGGTGTTGAATCCCAGAACTGTGCATCTAAATGGCATCCATTTAGTACAGTGGAGAGTGGTCTTCTGTTGCTGGTGTCATTAGGCTACTGGTCTGGTCAGCTTCTGTGTGTGGATTTAGATCTAGGTGTTATCCTGTCTATCTTCTAAGGCCACACAATTCCTGGACTCTACAGCTGGCTTAAAATACTTCCCAAAGATGCTTGTATGTCTATAGACAAGCTGTATTGATCCTAGATAGGAGTGGAGTGGAAGCTTCATACCTTCATTCTGAAACCCATTTGCAGACTTTTTAATGTCACAAAAGCTCATTTTCATGAGATCCAAAGTGACAGATCTTTTGAGAACTGAGTGGGATAGCATTCTTCTTAAATTTGCCTTAGTCCTGCAATGATAGCAAGACCACAAAGCTTTCTGGATTTTAATTCTGACTGTCTAGCACACCTTGGGATTTGTCGGAGACAGGACACCTCTGAGGTAAAACAATTGCAGAGAGGTAGGGGGCTTGTCTGTGAACCTAAGGACTCAAGCATGTCAGGAGAGCAAGCTAAATACACCACAAGACATCTGCCTTTAAGTTCCTCACTTAACAACCAATTTGCTTAATGGCCTAGTAATAAGAACACAATCAGTTGTTAAGTGAAAAGTAACAAAGATTTGGAATGCTTTCATATTTCATGACTTAGAGGCCAGTGAAATTGTATAAAGGCCGAATTCCATCCTAGGCCTGAATAGAGCCCTTTCCACAGTATAGAAAGTGCACAGCATACTCTGAGGTTTCAGGGGTTAAAGTAACTAGTTAGAAATAATTACTCAACTTTTAAAAAGTAACAATGGTATAATTACATTACATTTATGTCTCACATTTAATGATGGTCACCTCAACTCCCTTGACTGTAGCAGTAAATTTTAAGTTACAGTACTTTTATAATAATGGGCTGCTGGTGGCGTGGGGGCTCACTGAAGCATGGAGGAGAAATACTACATGGTTCCGTTGCTAAGTTGAGCTGCTAGAGCACTTTGTAGTTTAGAGATCTGACTGTGGAGCCAGAAGCTGGGCGTTTGTGATTCTCCACGGTGCCTCCTTGACCGAGGCTGGACTCAGTGATCCACAGGGGCCCTTCCAGCTCTGCAGTTCTAAAATCTGTTCATTATGTATTTATTTATTGTGCTTTTGCTTGTGTTCTTATCTTTATTTTGAGGTAGATAGAATGTGAGTATGTTTTAGGCTGCATAGCAATATGCTGAAATGTTTAGGGCTGGAATTTGGACATGCCTGGTTTAGGGTAATTTAAAAAAATTAAAAATGTTGCCTTTGAGAAGCAGTAAACTATAATGTAAAATTTCTGTGAATAATCTCAGTCATCTAGGGGAGGTTATCCAGAAATTGAATCATGGCAACTGGACCTCTTTTGTTGTGAGATCAAAACATTTCACTACTCATCCAAGTTATTCACAGTTATCATAGGACCTAACCGTGACCTGGGATTAGAAGTTTATTGGAAAACCATTACTGTTTGACTCCCACCATTTATATATATTTAGATGGTCTTCGGGATCCACAAGGGGCTTGGAATCAATCCCCAGTTGATATGGAGGTGCTACTGTACATAAAACACACACTAATGTTCTAGTGGTGTGTACAAGACATGTGTTTAAAGCTAGCATGCCACTATGTAACTTTGCCTAGTCTTGCCAGTTCAGCAGCATGCCAGTCCCTGAGATGTCTGAGACCTTGTGAATGTGATATCACCAGGGACAGGCTATAGAGCAGCGACTGCAGAGTGGTCTCTGTGTGACAGTCAGGCAAGGTAGAGACCTGGTTGTGGACTCCTGCAGTGGCTTTACAGCATTCAGGATACTATAATGAAAATGCCAAAGGTGCATCTATGTACAGTATATCCTGATGTCCTGAGTAAGAATTGACAAAGCCAGGACAGCTGCGTGGGCAGCGTTTCATTCCTTGAGAATAGCTGTCAAGACTCTGAAGAGACCTTTGAAAATCACAGCCTAATTTGGTCCCCTCTGGAGAAATTCTTTGGGATCCTCTTTGCCAGCCATTGTGAGAACTGCAGTGAAGTTGAAAGAAACTTTCCTTGTAAGACAAATGCCCCCCCCCCTTTGACCCTGTGAGCCTTTGCTGTGTAGAGTGGTAAAACTGAATGGGTGGAAAGGGTGGTTCCTGAACAAGAAACCTTATCCCCTCCTTTTTGCCTTTTCATTGCTGTTGAAGTTTTTGTTTTGTTTGTTGACTTGCCACTCACGATTCCTCTGGAGTTTCCTCGCATTGAATCCAAGGCCAGTTTCCTTTTTTAAAAGGACGATTTCAGGGCAGCATCTGGGGCCACCATTCCAGGGGCCACATCTCATCTGCCTCTTCTGCTATGCTGAGTTTCTTCCCTCTGTCTTGTTTGTCTTTGCACTGAGAGCAGCGATACAAATAAGAGGAGCTCTGATCCAAACTTTTATTAGGACAAAGCAAAGCACATTATGCTATCGTAAACATTGCTATCTGAAATACTTTTCACAAGAGGGCATGCATTTTCCCATCCGTGGTGTTTCAACTGTGGGGAAACAAGAGGAATGTAAAGAAAAGGATTTTAAAGCACAGACACTTGTTTCTTGTCACATCCCTTGACCACAAACACAAGGTGGTCCCTGCTTTCATTTCCCCCTTCTTAAGGAAGCAGAGACAAGAAGGACATGGGAATGCCTTGTGGCATGGTAGCTCTTTAAAATATTAAAGGCACTTTTGGCCTTCATTTCCTGTTGTTCGAGCACTGGGTATAACATTATATAAAACACATTAAAAAGCATGGCTTTAAAAAAAGGGGAGGT
Organism: Phrynocephalus forsythii; assembly: GCA_029282475.1. Classification (NCBI taxonomy): domain Eukaryota; kingdom Metazoa; phylum Chordata; class Lepidosauria; order Squamata; family Agamidae; genus Phrynocephalus; species Phrynocephalus forsythii. The sequence continues at coordinate 55,234,021 of JAPFRF010000010.1, forward strand.
GCATTGCCACCTGAATACTAGAGTTTCTCAAAGCAGGAAGATGAAGTGCACACCCCCTCATCTCTGTGGCATGAATTTTAGCAGTATTTACCATCCTCTGGAGAGCTAATCAGAATTCTGTACTGTCAAAATAAATGCACAAAACATTCAGGTTCCCAGGTTTCTTTAAGAATGCAGGACAACAATGCTTGGAACCTAAGGCTGTACCTTACATTACAGATAACCCATTACTGAAATTGCATGAGAGTTCTTCTTGACACATAATTCAAGACGTCTCAGCCCCGCTGAGCTCCCAAACACCATCACAATGGGAGTCAATTTGCAAATTATTGAGGGAAGAAAAGAACAAAGCAAAAAGCAAACTGGTCTGCTTATATACCTCCCCATTTCACTTCAAGTTGTTTCTGGGAGGTTTACAGTTAATTACTGTAATGCAGGCTACACATTGCTCCCCCCAGCAAGCTGGGTACTCATTTTACCCTCTTGTTTGGACACCCACTTTCAGCACTTCAACAATTCCCTTTTCTATTGGCAAATTATCTGTAGCTTGGTCCTCAATGCATACTAATATTCCTGTTTTAAAAAGCTGGTGTGAGGACACAACTGAATTTGTCAGCAAATGAAGCCTTTATTGACATCTTCCCAAGAAGATAACTGGTGGCTGTGCTATGAAACCAGCATGTGAAACTCGCCCACTTTTTGACCATGAAATCCTAATAACTGTGGAGTAATGGTTTCTACTCCACAACCACAACCACTCCACAAATGTTTTTTTAAAGAGCTAGAATTGCATTCAGTTTCATCTACCACAAGGCTTGCACAACTCTACATGCTGCAAATTGTGTTTGCTGGTGGGTCACTGGGAGATAAGCAGTGAGCTTAATTTGCAGGTTGATGTGTAAAGATGGTAGATCTGAAGGCATGTGTTTCTAAAGGGACTCTTTATGACCTCATTGCAACGTTAATGTATTCTGTAGTTCTCCAGCTGTTTCTATCTGCAGCTGTCAGTGATGAGCACCAAAATTGTTCAGAATTCTCTGAAACTCAGATGAGGATAGCTCACCTGTTTCCCCCACTTTTTCCCCAAGGTAAAATGCTGCCCAATGGCTAGGTTCATCCTATCCAACAATACTTAGTTACAAATTAAAAATGTGAAATAAAAATAAAAAATAAAACAAATCCCCAAGTTATCAATGTGCTTCCATGCACAGGTTGCTTCATGTTAGTCATGAGAATGTTATTTTCCATTTAAAAATACTGGTCAGTATCCAGTGGTGTCATTCCACTTGTGCAAATAATGTTGGCTTTGCAAACATCTAATTTGCAAAGGATGGAGTCAAACTACAGCTTTTGGTTGTGAATTTGGTTGCACAGCCAGTAGCAGAACCAGCTGCACAAGCAGTAACATGCATGGAGGCACAAGATGCAATGCATTACTGCTTATATAATTGGAACAACCAAGTGATCTCTACAAGCCCATTGTTTTCCTGTTGATGTTATGTTGCATTTAGACAAGTGTTTCCTCTGAATAAATACTTCTTTTGAAATAACTCTAACGTGACTTCAGTTATCCTGTTACTGAGCCAGTGTTGATCTTGTACTACAAGGTTACCCAGAATCCTAAAGCAGTTATAAACAGACAATTACTTGTATATTAAAAAATTCAAGTTGAATTCATTGCACATTTACTTTGCATAATTGTGGCAAGCTTATGATTTGTGGCATCCACAAGAGAGAGGAGGAGAAATTAAGATTAGTTTGCTGTTCCAGGAGGGAATTTGCCTCTTGGTATGCTAGGAAAATGAATAGAAAGGATTAAAAAAAAAAGATCAAAAGCTAAAGTACAATCCATTGGTATCATGTTAGTGCTGCAAAACCAGAGATGAGAACCAGCCGCATCTCTGAAATAAAAGTTTACTTCAGCAACTCAGTGCTTGCCCATATGAGGACAGAAATGATGGCTATCATAGGACATTTCAGTAGCACCTCCTTATTAAGTAGCACATGTTTAGGGTCTGCAAATTTGCCACCAAGGATTTTTCAAAATACATATTTGTATATCTGCAGATCAAAACTACAGGTCCAATCAAGAGTGTATGAGAATGGTGGTTCTATGGAAGGACTTGGGATAATTAAGAGGTTTCCATGAAACTACACATTCCAGGATTGATTGGGCTAAGTAATAATGACTAGGCTGGTTGAAATGTTGAGTGTTATATATATTATGAATGGATATAACCACAGGCTCTTCAAAAGAATGCCATGTAGTGGCTGATTGCCTTCTATGAAAAAAATATTTGGCTCAAAGCACAAAATAAGCTTCAAAATAAACCTTGGAATAGTTCAGAATATTGTCATTCCCTTAAAACTGAGTTGAACTGCAGCTCAGATTTGCAGGATTTGAAGAGTTCAATTGCAGGTTTTGAGCATCCCCCATTTCTTCTTGTCCATGAAAACTAATTCATACAGACAGGTCATCCGACCTAGCCTTACTGCTGGTGCGGCTGGTTTTGCTGAGCCTGCGCTTGTCATGGAGGTAGCCATTGGGCAGAAGGTTGGGTGTAGGACTGTTACCAGCCTTGGAATTCTGTGCGTAGTTAACTTGGATGAATGGACCTTCTCCAATGGTATCATCTTGGCTGTGAACCCTCTCTGTTGCAAAATTGGCTGTGTTCTGCTGAGACGCCATTTTGTTACTGAAGGGGCTGATATACTTCTCACCAGGGTTGGCCAAGCACTGATTAAAATCAGGAGGCGGGGTGCAGCTTTGTGCTGTCTTCTTTGCTTGGGGGTCTGCCTCCAGTATCCCAGTATCTGGGCTAGGGCTGCTTTTACAAGAACGGGAGAACCTCAGCTTTGCCTTTTTCCAACCCAAATGATAGAGCTCGGCAAGGCTTAGGAAGAGGGACAGTGCTGCCACAGCCAACATGAAAATGATGAAGATGTTCTTCTCTGTTGGACGAGAGACATAACAGTTGACTGGGTGAGGGCAAGGTTGCCGATTACAAACATAAAGTGTCTCAAGGAAGATCCCGTACAGCATGTACTGCCCTACAATGAAAGCTACCTCCATGGTGGTACGAATCAAAATGCTGCAGACATAGGTGTTCAGCAATGTGCCCTGAAGAATGATCCTCCCAGTTGGCTCGTCCCAGCATGACAACTCAGCTTTCTCAGGTGGTGGGTATTCCTGCTGGTGGAAAGTATCACCCTTGCTTTGGATCTCCCTTGAGCCTTCTTTGGCCTCCTTAAGCTTCCTCTTCTCTTCCATACGCACTGTGTGCATCGCATGGCCCATATACAAGAGCGAAGGGGTGGAGACAAAGATAATTTGAAGGACCCAGTATCTGATATGGGAGATGGGAAAGGCTTTGTCGTAGCAGACATTTTCACAACCAGGCTGCCGGGTGTCACACATGAAGTCAGATTGTTCGTCTCCCCAGGAGGATTCTGCAGCTGTGCCCAGGACAAGCATCCGGAATATAAAAAGTACGGTCAACCAGACTTTCCCCACCACTGTGGAATGCTTGTGGACCTCTTCAAGGAATTCACCCAGGAAGCTCCAGTCACCCATTGTTGCTTAAATGGAAAACTGACCTCTGGAGAAAAGAGAGCAAGAGAGTGATTTATGGTGAAAAAGACATGATTTCTTCTAAATAGTACTTAATTTGCAATAAAATGGCATTTAAAAGGTTCTAAAATAGGCACAAAACAAATCATGGAGGCTTATAAAGGCATACATATTGGACAATATATAAAAATACATTATATCATTGTAAAGTTGGATAAGCAAACTGAATGACCTTTAGACTGTTATGAAATTTATCTCATGGTCTCACTTTTGTCTATTAATATTTTCCCTCACCGATAATTCAGCATATTGTTTGGTAGTTTATCTGCCATTGACATGTATAAATGGTATAATCTCTATATGTTTCAGTTCAGACGTTCTACTTCCAAGACCTTGTATTTAGAATTGCACCCTAAAGCTTGACATTCTGTTTCTTTTAAAGCACTGTGGCAAGTATATCACAATCGCTATCTCTTAGCAACCCACCTTGGGATTTTGTAACATGCCTACATCTTTCTTTGGCGTTGCTTGGCTGGATGGATGGCTCATCTGCCATGAGTTCACTGCGCTATGACCTCATTTAGCCTTCCCAGCTCCCCGGTGGCTTCATTCATGTCACCAGCACTTAAATAAACCATTAGTCTTCTTAAAAAGGCAGCCTAGTTGCAAGTGAGCGACAGTGACACAACACAATTCTGAGTGACTTAAAACAGTTCAGTGGACAGGGAGGATCTTCTCATCTGGATATTGCAATGCAAATACTGGGGGCTGCCCTTTTTTGATCACTGAGCTATAAAACCCCTTTGTTGCTTTATTTCGTAGGAGCAAAGTTTTCCCTTCCTTGTTTGTATTGGCATGTCTTTTCTTTCCCTTGTATCAACACATGCACTAAATGAGAGGGAGGAGAAGACCACATTACTCTTTGCCCCAGACAAAGCCATGAGTTTGACAAGCAAAGAATGGGAAACAAGAAGCTGAAGAATTCCCTGATGAAGTGGGCAGGCAACCCATCTTGTCACCTTCTGTCCCAGGAAACTCTTCAGGTATGAATGTTAATTCTTTGCATTTGGACATCAGTCAGTCAGTCAGTCAGTCAGTCAATCAATCAATCAATCAATCAATCAATCAATCAATCAATCAATCAATCAATCTTTCTTTCTTTCTTTCTTTCTTTCTTTCTTTCTTTCTTTCTTTCTTTCTTTCTTTCTTTCTTTCTTTCTTTCTTTCTTAGGCCTAGCTAAAGGTAATTTAAATAATAGAACTTGGTAGCTAACAAAAGGTTACGGAAGGTTACCAAAGGGGTTTAGTGATGAGTAGGGTGTTAAATGTATCCAAATGTGTAGTCATTCTTTCAACCCCTTGTGACCTTATCTTCCTTGTTACTTGCATAGTTCAGTCTGTTAGGATTAGTATAAGATGAATCTGGAAAGCTTGATTTTAAAAATGTTTATTTATTTATTTATTTATTATGGGACTTATATACCGCCCGTCTTCCTGGGGGGGAACTCCAGGCAGTTTACAACAAATTAAGGAAAACAAATTGCATGAGCTAATAAACTAAGCAGATGAGACAACAATTGCAGGAAATGGCGATGGTGGGGGGGGAGGGAGAGAAAAAAAATCATCCAAACGCCTCCCGGAAGAGAAGGGTTTTCAAAGCCTTCCGGAAGGCAGGCAGGGACTCTGCTAGGCGCACTTCTGCTGGGAGATGGTTCCACAACGTCGGGCCAGCCACAGAGAAGGCTTGGGAATGAGTGGAAGTTCTCCGAGCCTCCCTGGGTGTGGCCACGCGCAGCATGTGCGCCCGCGACAACCTAGTCGGACGGGCCAAAGTTGACCGCTGGTCGATCGGCTCTGTCAGGTAGCCAGGTCCTAGGCCATGGAGGGTTTTGTAAACCAAAACCAGGACCTTGAATCTGATTCGGGCTGCAACGGGTAGCCAATGCAAGCGGGCCAGAACTGGGGTGATGTGCTCAAATCGACGCATACCCGCCACCAGTCTGGCCGCCACATTTTGGACCCGCTGCAGACGCCGAATGAGAGTCAAGGGCAACCCCATGTAGAGCGCGTTGCAATAGTCCAGTCTCGAGATCACCAGCGCCTGGACCAATGTTCTAAGGGAGTCCCCATCCAGGTACGGGCGAATCTGGGCGATTCGGCAAAGATGGAAAAAGGCAGCCCTGGACACAGCGGACACCTGGGCCTCCATGGTGAGCGCCGGGTCCAGGACTACACCCAGATTCCAGACAGAGTCCGATGGCCTGAGGGAAACACCCTCCAAGGTGGGAAACGGGCCACCGTAGCTGGAAGGGGTAGCCCCAAAGAACATAACCTCGGTCTTATCGGGATTGAGTTTGAGCCTGTTAGCCCTGGTCCATTCCATGACTGCGCCCAGGCACCGATCGAGGGTCCGGACAGCCTCATCTGCAGCGGTGGAAAAGGAGACATAGAGCTGTGTGTCATCAGCGTACTGATGACAGCAGACTCCATGTCCCCTAATGACCTCAGCCAGCGGCCTGATGTAAATGTTGAACAGCATGGGAGAGAGATACGACCCCTGTGGAACCCCACAAGGGAGTGTCCAAGGGGTCGACAACTTGCCCCCATTCTGAACCTGCTGGGGACGGTCTCCGAGGAAGGACCGGAACCAACTGTGAACAGTGCCTCCGATCCCAACCCCAGAGAGCCGATCCAGCAGGATACCGTGGTCAACGGTATCAAAGGCCGCTGACAGATCCAAGAGGACCAAAAGGGAGGAACACCCCCTGTCGGGCCCCCGGAGGAGGTCATCGTGCAGAGCGACCAAGACTGTCTCAGTCCCCCGAGCGGGCCTGAACCCAGACTGGAACGGACCCAGGATATGCTCACCCTCCAGATGTGTTTGAAGCCGGATCGCGGCCACGCTCTCGATCACCTTGCCCATAAAGGGAACATTAGCGATCGGGCGATAGTTGGTTAAATCGCCCGATGCTAGATTGGGTTTCTTCAGAATGGGCTTTACCACAGTCTCCTTCAGGCGAGAGGGAAAAATCCCTTCCCTGAAGGAGGCTGTGGCGATGGTAGATGCCCATTCGAACATGTTAGCGCCAACGGCTTTCATAAGCCATGATGGGCAAGGGTCTAAGGGGGTGGACGCGGGCCGGCAGTGGGCAATAGCCCTGGAAGCCTCAAGTGAGGTGACAGGCCCAAACTCAACCATGCGAGGAGATCGAGGGGGCACAACTGCTGGGGGTGCCGAGAGTGGGCTAGAGCAACAGGGTTCAAAACCGGTACGGATGGCCTCAATTTTTGATCGAAAAAAGGCTGCAAATTGCTCACTACTAAAATCAGTAGGAGGAGGCCTAGACGGTCCAGGATTAGTGAGGTCACGAACCACACGGAATAACTCCGCTTGGCGGGTCGAGGCCTCACTAATTCTTAGGGTGTTATAAGATCTTCTAGCCACCCTGAGCGCATGAACATAGCGCCTGGACTGTGCGATGACTGCAGCCTTCTTAGTCGCCGACCGGTTCTTCATCCAGCTGCGTTCGAGCCTCTTCCGTTCTTGCTTCATCGCTCGAAGCTCTTCCATGAACCACGGTGAGGGACGAGCTCGGCAGCGGATGAGGCGCCTAGGGGCAATATGGTCGACAGCCCAGGATGTTTCGTCAAACCATAGGTCTACCATGGAGTCTACCAGATCGTCAGCCAGTCAGCCAGGAGGCCCTCCGAAGACTTCCCGAAACCGATCAGGGTTAAGGAGTCTTCGGGGCCGGGCCCAAACAGTTGGCCGAAGGTCCCCGCGGGGTGGGGCGGCGATTGATACAGAGAAAGACAGCAGGTGATGGTCTGACCATGACACGGGTGTGGGGACAATGTCCCACACCCTCAGACACGAATCCTCAGACGTGGAGGAAAATACCAGATCCGGGGTGTGTCCAGATCTGTGGGTTGGGCATAAAACATGCTGGCACAGGTTCATGGAGGTCATGGACTCCATGAAATCCAGAGCGACACCAGACAGGTCACCGCCAGCATGCACGTTGAGATCACCCACCACCAAAAGGTGGGGGGTTCTCAACAGAGCAGCGGCGATGAACTCGGTGAGCTCTGGTAGGGATTGTGCTGGGTTGCGGGGAGTGCGGTAACCGAGCACAATGCCAAACCTGTCCCGCTGCCCAACCAACAGATGGACACATTCCAGCCCCGGAATCACCAACGTCGAGGCCCTACTGATTTGAATAGTGTCCCTGTAAACAATGGCCACCCCACCCCCCTTACGACCCTCCTATCTTCCCACCCCCTGTACCAGAAACCCAGGGGGGCACAGCAGGGCGAGGGACGCCCCCCCTCTGCACCCACCCAGGTCTCGGTGATATATGCCAGGTCGGCCCTCCCATCGGCGATGGTATCACGGATGATGGGTGTCTTATTATGGACCGACCTGGCGTTCAAGAGGAGGCAGGTGAGATCGGAGGCGCTGGCGGAGTGGCTCTGAGGCACGTGACTGTGAGCTGAGGGGTCAGAACAGGGGACAGGCACAAGTTGCCTGGCCCAAGTTTCTTCTTGACCGACTAACCCCCCAGCCCCTAGCGTACCGACCACGGTCCGACACAACAGGTATGGTGGTCCCTGCCTGCATGGTGGGGGGGAAATGCACAAAATACAACTATAACAGGAATATAGGAAAATATAAAGCTAAGCAGCAATCAAATTTAAAATACAGACAAAATATACAACAGCATAACACAATATACTGGCAAATAAAAAATATAAAGTAACCAAGCAAAGTGAACTAAAAGCAAGAAGTAAAAAGTACTGGGCTCACGTTGATGGAAAGCGGGGGGAGGAGAGGGGAGGGGGAGAGGAGGGCCAGCCGGCAACAGTGGCTGCCAGCGGAGGCAAATCTGCAGCCTACGGAGGCTGTCGGAACCTCCCGAACAGCCAGGGATGGCGGCTTGGCCCCCTCCCGTAGGAGGAAACACGCCAGGGCGGGTGAGACTGGTGCCAAAGATGTTGGTGGAATTCGGAAGAGAAGATGGACCCAGAGCAGGATGGCTTCCCCCCACCTGTCAGAATCTCAAAGAGGCCTGCCAGGCTAGGTGTTGATGATCAGCGACAGCAGCCGGTGCGGCCTCCAAGGTAGAGGCCCGCTTGATGGTAGTAGTCCGGGGCGCGCGCAAGGGGATGACAGCACAAGAGGCGGCCTCCAGCCGCAGAAAAGGCAATGTCCATCGGGGTCCGCAAGATGGCTGCAGCGGAGAAGGTGGCGGCATCCGGCGGGGGGGGCAAGGACGGCGGCAGCGGCGGCGGCAAGGACTCCCAGAAGGGAACCCCCACACCGGGGGAGGTGGCAATGTCCGAGGGAAAGCTGCGGCAATGGCAGCTCCTAGGACAAGTCCCCCGAGCGGAGAAGATGGCAGCATCCGGTGTGGGACCGCCGGCAAAGGCCGTGGCGGCAGAGGCAACTCCCGGGCGAACTCCCCGCCGCCAGGAAGGTGACAGTGTCTGGTGGGGTCGCAGGCAACCGCAGCGGCGACATCCCGTTCCGCTGAGGAGTAATTCCCTGGCGATGGTCTTAGGCATGCACACCAGTAGCAGCATTCTCAGGGTCCCCAGGTGAGCCCTTTTAATCCCCTCCAAAGCCCTGGCAGGCCCAGAGAAAAATTAAGCATGAAAATAAAAACAGGGCAGCATAGTTAAAAATGCGAAGCACAGCCAACAAAACAGCCGCTGCTGCCGCCCACCATCTACTGTAGATGGGGCTTTGAAGAAATCCAGAAATGGCTAGGCTGACTGGCTCAGCTAGTCACAGCAGATGGAATGAAGTGCCGGAGTTGGAGCCAGTTCCGAGGTCTGTCAGGTAAGTGTCTCTCTGCACAGCCCCTCCCCTGCAGCCTTTGTAGACTCTCCCTCTGGGATTCTCTCACAAGCCCAGAAAGAGGCACATGTTGTTTGAAAGAACTGTGCTGTGGGAAAAGCGTACTACTATATACTTGGATGTGATTATGAGGGCAGTCCCTGTTGCTGCCAAGTTGTCATCAGTGGGTCATAAAGACACACACACACACACACACACACACACACACACACACACACACACACACACACACACACACACACACACACACACACACACACACACAGTGGAACCTTGAATTACGTCATTAATCCGTTCCAGTGGTCTAGACTTAAGTCAAACATGACTTAAGTCAAACGAACGTTTCCCATAGAAAGTAATGGGAAAGCAGATTAATCCGTTCCAGGTGATGAAAAAGACCCCCGAAAATAGCAATTTAACACAAATTTGACTGGGATAGGAGATTCCTTCTGGGGATGTAAATGAAATGTCTCTTCAAAGATAAGAGGAGGCAGTGGAATTATAGTCCGCAAGTTATATGCCTCCACTTTTTAATGTTCATAGCAACAATGTCCAACATATAAGTTTTACTGATTTTTAACCTGATGTTCCAAGTTCTGAACAACTCTATGCTTACCATTAGAGTCCCACAACTGTACAGCTCCCCAACTAAAATGCTTCCATTGTGGACCAGACTTCTGCAGCCAGATTTTTTACAATACTGAGCCGACTGTCTAACCAGCGAGGCCAGCCCCGAGCTCCCGGCCCTTCTTCTCCTCCAGCAGCAGCGGCGGCTTCGGTGAGGCCGAGGACCAGCTCCAGGTGCTCTGGGGAAGAAGGCAGGAGCAGTTTGGAGGTGGCAGCCGCAATGCTGGGTTGTGGCTGCCACCCAATTCCGGTGCCTTGTGCCGGGGCTCCGAGATGTAAGTCAAAGCCTGTGACTCAAGTCAAACAGGCCCCTTCTTGCTTCAAGTCAAATATGATGCAAGTCAAGCAGTATGTAAGTCAAGTTTCCACTGTACAAAGAGAGAGAGAGAGAGAGAGAGAGAGAGAGAGAGAGAGAGAGAGAGAGAGAGAGAGAGAGAGAGAGAGAGAGAATACAGAGGCAGGCAAGTATTCACTCCCTCATCCAGTTGATTTTCTCACTCAAATCTGTTGCTTTGTTTCTGCCTCCAGCTGCATCTCTCTCCCTTTTTCTCTCTGTCTCACACATGCACATCCAGACACCCACAGTGTAAGCCTGGCATTTCAGGAGGGGAACAAAGCCAGGGTCATGGCCTGCCACCTCTTGATAAGGAGACAAGCAAGAATGGGCTGTTGGGGGTTGTTTGAGCATTAATGGGGTGCTGCTAAATTTGCCCTAGTGGGGATAAAAAACGAAGAAGTAAAGTGTGCTGCTTATATACCATACCATAATACTTAAAGCAGTCTCTGGGCAACTACAATTTAATTATCTCTTTGTGTTTTGAATGATCATTGAAAGGTAAACAAAGGCTTAATTTGCAAATCTGATTGCTGAAGCACATACTTATGAAAAAAATGCCACCATGGAAGTCAAAACAGATTAATAATGGGGAAAATATACCCTCGCCAGCCCGGTCTGGTTTGACATTCTCACTTATGCTAATGTGACTGTACCTCTTTTTGAGACATGGAACCCCCATGTGTTTGGGGTATGAATTAAAATGGAAGGAATGAAAGGTGAAGGATAAAGACGAGAGGCAGTGAGAGTGAGGAGGATGAGAAGGGCATAAAGAAGAGAAAACAGAGGAGAAACAGGGATAAAAAGAGGAGGGCTTTTCCTCTGGGTTCTGTGAAGCATAGCAAGAGCAGCAATGGGAAGCCACTTCCATGCTAGCTGTGGGATTGTGCTTTGAAAAAACTGTGTTCCCTCTTTATCCAAAGGGTCTGGAGGGAGGAGAATGTGTTTGAGGGTAGAAGGAGGCTGCCTTTGTTGGCCTTGTGCCAAAGCCCATGCTATTTTGTGCTGTGTGCAGAGGAGTAAGGGAGGCATGAGGGTGTTGTCATTGCTTCCAGAACCTACTATGCTACTCTGTTTGCCTAGTTACCAGGCTTTTTGCTCTTCCCCCAACCCCATTGGACTGGCTTTTACTCCTTGAGCTGGCATGAGAGTGTTTGTCAAAAGGTGGAGCATAAACCCTTTAATAATAAATAAATTATTACAAAACAGTAATACCTCGGATAAAGAATGCCTCTGATAACAAATGGAAATTTCTGGGTATAGGGCTGCCTCGGATAACAAATGTTTCCTAAGGGCTGCCTCGGATAACAAATGTTTCATAATGCCTTGCCGAAAATGTGTATCCAGGATGTATTGCACCCCCTGTACTGTGTGGAGGGGTGGGAGGAGTTAGAGCGTTCCCCCCCCATGATTTTTTTAGCCATTCTGGACATGTTTTGCTGAGATATTTGGACCTTTCAAACTTGGAAAGGTAAGGAGCTAGCTGTTATTAATCTTTGCACTGCTTTTCTTTGCATTTTGGCGGGAAAGGGCTAGGGTAGTCATGCTGCTTTCTTCTGTCCATATTTGTATTCTTTTCCATTGCTCTGCAGGCAAGAAGAGGCTGGATTGCTCTTGTTGCTCGTGTTTGTCCATTTGCATTTTTTCCTTATTGCACCTTGGGTAGGAATAGGCTGGGGTAGTCTTGCTAGTTTCTCTTGTCCATGTTTGCATTGTGCTGCAGAGGAGGTGTTCTGGAGGGGGTGTCCCACCACTTCAGGCCTTTAAAGTGCACTTTATAAAGAGGTCTGGAACCACGCCTCCAGGTTTTTTGCCTTTTCTCAGTCCTCTGGAATGGATTAATCGGTTTCCCATTCATTTCAGTGGGGAATCACATTTTGGATAACAAACTTTTCGGATAACAAATTGCCTCTGAGAACAAATTAAATTCATTCTCAGAGGCAGCATCAGGTCAGTTCTTGAGTTACAGTTACCCTTTTCAGGGTTTTCTAGGTAAGTAGGAAGGAGTGTACCCTTCCCCTCCCTCTTCTGCAGGCACCCTATGACTATGCAGCTTGCCCAGGGTCACACAGGGTGGCTTTTCTCCCTGGAGGCACATTGGGGAATTGAAATCCCAACCTTGGGCTCTGCAGACAGATAGCTAAAATGCTGAACTCTTCAGCCAGTTATCATAAACAGTAATATTAAATGTTGTCGGACTGCTGCTGTAATCGCTGCCCTGAAAGACTGCGACATCTGGAAATTAGTGCAACTGTGGATGTGGTAAGTTCATTTAATTTGTTTGAAATAAGTGGGATGCTTAATTCTCTAAAAAGGGGAAATCAGCTGTTTAAGTCATGGCAATCAGTATCATACAAGAGGCTGGCCATCTCTAGAATACTGCAAAATATTTCAGTCTTTCAGCCATTAAATCACACACAGCACCAAGACTGGAAATGTTCCTTTTCAATGCTACAGGTTCCGGAGCCAGCAGCCTGGGGGGAATTCTAGGAAGATATGATCCAAAGAAAGCAATATTTACAAGATCTAATACAAGACATAACTTGAATGTCCACCTCCATGCTTAGGAATGTGTTCAGTATACTGAGAGACCTACTGGTGGCCTGTAACCAACGCACACTGCTAAGTGGCAGATAATGACCTAGGGTGTGAGTGAACGGGAGGCGGTTGCCCATATTGGTGTCAGACCCAGTTGTACTTAGTATCTTTATCAGTGAGTTCAAAGCTGAGTTAACTGGCATGTAACTCTTACAGCTGGTACTAAATTGGGAGGTGTCAGATACACCCGTGAGGATAGTCAAACAATACAGGAGAACCTAGAGAGATTAGGAAATACTGGAATAGGTTTTTAATGCACTGGAAACAAGACTGTAACTTAATTTTCCACAGCTAAAACTGTTGGTAGCCACTGAATGGAAGATTGTGTTCATTTGTATACAGAATGCATTTAAAGAAACTGCTGGAGGGGGAATGGAATCGCAGGCAGCAAACTAGTTCAAAGCAGAGTAGCAAAAATGTTTGGTGGCATTCATTTCAGGAGAACATGTACATTTCTTGGCACAATATAAACAGTTGAACTTTGCATAGAAGCGTTGCAGACGTCTGCCCAATTCATTTGATAAGTCCAGCATAAGCTTGTGTTCGGGGCCTGGGGTTGGGCCAACTGTCCATTCAGGCATCAATCCCATCACCACAGATTTGAGAAAGGACTTGGCTCCTGTTCTCTTGAATGAGAGTTGAAGTTTCCTTGCAGTGTGGGGGGGGGTGTCCCTGGATTGCTTACAGATCAGGAATTCACTTCAAAACTACTGCAAGTTGCTCTTCTTAAGCAACCAAGAGTCAAGCATATCTTGCCAATCTACTGGAAATCTACTAGGAATCAGTAGATCCTGATCTATCTCTTGCCACTCTCTGTCAACCGAGACTCAGTCCAGTCTGCAACTTGGGGAAGTTAGGAGCTTTCTTCTCTGCTGCTCCCTCAGTTTTCCACTTCATCTGAAAACCATCTCTGAAAGGGTTGTAGACCTTCCAGAGCTGTCTGGGAGGAATGGGGTAGTGCAGGGTGGAGGGATGATCACCAACTCCTTCCTCTGCAGGATTCTGCTGTTCCACAACTGGATAGCTATCACTGGTTCCTGCCTGCAGAAGGGCTGTCTCCTACTTCTATGTATGATACGTACTCATACTACTTATATGTATGATACGCATACGATAAATGTATCATGTGTATGATGATAGAACTATATTGGGTAGATTAGCTAGAGAGGTGAAATGCAGAGTGACCAGGGAGATGAAACTTCAAGCACCTAGAATTTGTGTATTGATGATGTTTAAATTCCCCTAATCCTATTGAAATCTTAGCTTTTAAGGGAACTGAAAGAACTGTTTGTTTTGTGCAGGATAACTATTCACTAAAAAATAAGCAAATCAAATTTAGTGGCTTTGAAATATAAAAAGTTTTTCTTCTAGAACAGGAAAACAAGATTGCTCATTCTATCAATAGGAAAAACATATGTTTTTCTCTCCCCTTCCCTCTGAAATTTGCTTCTCAATATCTCATCTTTGGGAGCATTCTTCATCTTAAGGCACTCATTGGAAATCATGCTGAAATTCACCCCCACAGCTGTTTTTCTACCCATTTCTTTTCAGTATCACGAAACAAGGACAACAGAGAAGGCTGTGCGGTACCCACCCATATGTCAAAGAGGGAAGCAATGGAAGAGAACAGACGATGGCATACTCTGCTATGCTTCAAATTCCTTCCAGCACAGCATTGACATTCCCAAGGGCAAGGCACAGGAGTAAAATAAACTATAAGTGGTAAAAATAACGTTATACTTGTGGCAGTAAGAATACTTTGCATAGTTCCCAAATGACTATGGATTTCACCCTTTTTGAAGTCTGAAGTCTGAATAAATTCTTCCAGCATTGCATAACTCAGGGAAAAGATAGGCAGGCCAAACTGTGCAAGTTGGCTTTCTATTGATTTTCTATTTAGGGTGTCGCCTAAAACCAGTTGTTGTATTTCTTAATTTAAATGATGTGGTATGTTCCAGTTCTGAACTCTTCCTACCAATAGAAACCATGTACTGTATTTTGATCCATGCTAGAATCAGAAGAGAGTTAATGCTGCTTTTAGAAGATATTTTCAGGATGCAGTAGCAAGCATCTATAAAAAAAGGAAATGTCAGTCTCTGTCCAAAAAAGTTAGGAAACTGAGTTTTTATAAGTTCTTATTTTTAAAACTTGATCAAGCATTCCTTTCAAGTAGAAGCTCATACTGTATATGCATGTCATGTATGTATTAAAGATGAGGAGCTTAACACAAAAAGAGGTAGCAATCAAAATTCAGCAGCACAGACATGGCTGAATTAACAGGAATCCAAAGTCAGACTTTTAAAACCAAAGCTCTGAAAATCTTCTTTGGAATTTATTGAGCACGGCAGACATTTTTGTTTTCATTTTTTTCCTGCACCGGTGGTCTTTAAAACTCAAGTTCTCTTTGCAAAATTTAAAAAGGCATCTATGAATTTTGAAAAGTTAACCCCCCCCCGGAAATTCCTTTCTATCCTTGTTCTCAGCATGAACACAGTGGTACACATTTCAATTAGGAAAAGTGCAGTAAAATACATGATTGCAAAAATATAATGTAAAGTAAAAAAAAAAAACATGAGTGAAGGGAGGAAGAACAGAACAAGTTAAGCAATAAATTGCTTCCTAAGAAGTAACTTTCCAAGGCATGGCAAATATCTCACATAAATATAATATCTAGTGAAATTACTCATTCCATGTGGAACATGCAATATAACGTCATCCTAGAGCCTGCCTAGGCATTAAGATCATCAGGGGAGGCCTTTCTCTCAGTCCCACCACCAGCACAGGTGAACTTGGTGGGAACACAGGAAAAGGCCTTCTTTGTTGCTGCTCCCGGACTCTGGAACTCCCTCCCCCGGGAACCTAGATTGGCCCCATCTCTGGTGTCCTGCTATAGGCAGGCAAATAATTTTCTCTTCAGGCAGGCTTTTCTTCAAAGACTGGTGGTTTGAGAGGGGTTTCAAATGGATTATTGTTGTAAATATGTTTTCATATTGATGTTAGTTACCATTTTGACATAATACTGGCTCTATTATTTTAAAATATTGTATAACTACTGTTTCTACTTTTTAAAGACTGTTTTAGGTTATGTAGGACACTGTGGGTCCCTTTGGAGGTGAAAACAAGGATAGGGATATTTTAAATGAATGAATGAATGAATGAATGAATGAATGAATGAATGCTAGAGGACTGTTAATGTTTTATTGGAGACCAAGGCAACTTAGGGCGCTTTTACACGACTCCTAAGATCTGCTGGCCACTTAAATTCGGACCAGAGATCTTAGGGGCTTGTCGCTCTTCCTGTGTCCCCACCCTGGCTGCTGGCTGCGTGAGGGGAGGGAGAAAAAAGAGGAAGAAAAGATCGTGGCTCACCTCCGTTCTGCCTCTGTTCTTGTCGCGGCAACATTCCTGTCTCTGTAAAGTAGCTCTTAAAGGGGCGGGAGCCAAAAAAACAACAAACAGAAGCGAGGAGAGCCCCGCACTCACTATCGTTACACCGCATCAAGCAATTTTCACCCCGGAAGAGCAGGTACTTGAAAGGTGCGCTGGGACGCGCTAAAGTGGGCATGGCCGCACTTAATTTCCTGTAAACTCCGGAGCTGGTGGGGAAACATTTTTAAGCTCCAGAGCTGGGAGCCATTTGCCCCGGAGTTTAGGGGTCGTGTATAAATGCCCTTAATCCATCTTGTAGTATTTCTGATTATGATGTACATACAGTGGACCCTTGTATAACAAACAATTTGTATAACATAAAACTTGTACAACATAAAAATTCCAGAGATAGGGAAATTTGCTTAACATAATCACCTATGGGGCAAATCTGTACAACATAAAAATGGGATCACTCTGTTTTCAATGCATTCCTATGGGAAATTTGTATAAAGGAAAATTTGCTTAACATAATTTCATTTGGAACGAATTAATTCCTTTATACAAGGTACCACTGTATGTGAAAGCCAGGCAGTGAAAAAGGCTGATGGGGAAAATTGATTGATTCAAAATGTGGTGTAGAGGGGAGCTTTACAGATAACATGAACCACTAGAAATAAATTACTGTATATAGCAAATCAAACCTGGACTATCAGTAGAACCTAAAATAACTAAATTGAGGCTGGTGTACTTTAGTTATATCGTGAGAACACAAGACTCACTGGAAGAGGTAATGATGATAGGAAAAGTGAAAGGAAAGAAATAGATTGACTCAGTAAATTGTCAAGATTTTGGTGGGGCTATTAATATGATTTGTTGGAGTTCACAGATTCATAGGGTCACAAAAGAAGGAAGTGTCTTAAGTAGCACATAATAACAACTCTACTTAGCCCGTAGCAGATTCTGGGCATGGCATCTGAGGATACTTTCATTCAAGTCTCACAAAGTAAATTTACTTTTCAAGTAAATAAGCTTTGAATCAGATCATGGATTTCTAAGGCTAATCTATAGCTTAAAATTATAGGAAAATACTTCTTCTAGAACCCAGGTTTGGGGGCATATTCACTGATTTTTTCTAAAATTGAACAACTCTGGGTACAAACGTTATCACTGTCACCAGAATACACTTATATGACCAGAGAATCACGGAATGCATTTCTATGCATTTCTGCTCTGTAGCAAATATCATTATAGTGGGAAAAAGCTACCCTCTACCTCGGAAATAAATGCCATTACAACTCGGTGGAACCTATTTGAAGTTGAAATGTATAGCAATGAGGATTGTATAACCAATGTCAATAGTAAGAAACAAAACATTAACAATAACATAAAATTGTCAGGAAAAATAAATACAGTGGACCCTTGTATAACAGTTTGTGTTGTACAATTTGTACAACATAAAATATTCCAGAGATAGGGGAAATTTGCTTAACAGAATCGCCTATGGGGCAAATCTGTACAACATAAAAATGGGATTACTCCATTTTCAATGCATTCCTATGGGAAATTTGTATAAAGGAAAATTTGCTTAACATAATTTCATTTGGAACCAATTAATTCCTTTATACAAGGTACCACTGTAAATAAAATCCAGCAGCAACAATCATCCATTTCAATAATAGCAAAGTGCATCTATAGAGGGTATTGATTCCTGCGGTTACATAGTATCAAAATGCTATCCAAAATTTAGCCAGCAGGAATGTATAAGGAGAAAAGCAGTATGACATATATAGGATATAGTCTAAACTTTGAAAAGTTACACTACAACTTCATGGTTATTGGCCATGAATCTTGGAGTTGTTTTAAAAATTAACTATTGCAAGTTTAGGATTCGGCATACCTGAACTCATTACTTGCATTAGAAGGACATAACCTCCAGTAAGACTCCAAATTATACAAACGTGGGTTCAAGAGAAATTAAAATAGAAATATTTGAAGTCATGTGGCGCATCTACCAAAGTTTGACTTAAACTTTCCCCCTAGATTGTGCTGGAGTGGAAAAGCATCTTCCTTTCAGAACAGATTGCCAGCTCCAGTTGCACTGCTTTTGAGGCAAGTTTGGATCTTGGCTGGAAAGGTCATTCCAATTACACTTCCCAAGTCCTGCTGATGGGAGTTAACACTGATCATATTGATTTCAATGAAGGAAAGCCTATTCCAGATTTCTAGGAATTGTCTTCAACTCCAGCAGTCCTCCGCATTATTTCCTAGGACTGTGTTTCTTTGGCTGTGGACTGGAGAGCTGCCTCTATAGTCCTATGCTCCCACTCTCCCTTCGGTCTTGTTTTTTTATTTGCAACTTCTGTATTATTTCTGAGGTGACACTGCAGGTGTCATCTCAGGAGATTATTTTTAGCAATATGATATTATTAGGACAAGTTACGATATTATCTGAACACAAAAGATCTGGATGACTGAGAAAGAGAATAGATTTCTAAATATCAGTTTTACTCACATGAATCTCCACTTGTTCCTGGAAATTATTCCTTGTTATTCAGTAAGGAGTATTTTGTATTCTGTCATTATAGTCATCTTTCTTTCTTTCTTTCTTTCTTTCTTTCTTTCTTTCTTTCTTTCTTTCTTTCTTTCTTTCTTTCTTTCTTTCTTTCTTTCTTTCTTTCTTTCTTCCTCTTCGTCCTCTATGTTTCCTGACCCTTCATTCACCCCAGTTTTAGTCACCTTTTCACAAAGAAAATGCCATTTTGTATGTTTCCCCTTTTAATTCTCAGCCCTTCTCCATGGTCCGCTTGTCTAACTTGTTCCTCCAGGCTTTTTCTACTCTGACTGCTGTTTTTAACACTGCTCTTTTCACTTGTCTGGACACAAGCGCTGCTCTTCAGTAACAAGCTGTTATCAAGCTTTCTTTGGACGTGTGAGGCTATGATACCCCCTTGTGTAACCAGAGCTGTCTGAGAAAGCCCCCCCCCTCAAGAAGCAGAAGGGCTAGTGGAGTACAGGGTGGAGCAGAGAGAGGTCATCCCTGACTACTTCTGCAAAGCTCAGCCAATCAACGTACTGGTCCTAGTGCCCAGAATCCCTTATTTTGCTCATAATGCTTTCCTTTATGATGACGGCAGGACTGTATACATATATAAACAAATAGTAGTGCACAAGGAAGTTAAAAATAGAATTAAGAGCATTCTGCTGTAGGTCTGCAACAGCAACAGCCTGTTGAGAATATTTGATTGTGACTTTCAGAAGCAGCAAAGTTTTCAGAGGACGGCAAGAGCTGTGGTCCAAAATGCAGTATATGGAGCAACAACTTGTGCTGGGAAACCTGCTTTAGTTCTAATTAGAAGTATGCTAGGACGGACAGCACAATGCTTGAGCCAGAGCAGGAAATGAACTGACCTTCAAGTCCAAATGCCCAGTAGCCATATTGCTTTATCCCATGAGAAAAAAACAGACCCTCAAAGCTCCTCCTGATCAGTACGATAATAAAAAGTACATAACGATTTGCTGCCAGTTCATGAAAATCAAAAGCAGTACCTCCTTGTACCTAATAATAAGGATCCATTGGGCCCTTTTACTCCTCAGATTTCCCTCAGTTTATGGAGCATCTTCCATCCTGGTTTAAAGGCACCCCATTATGCTGTGTTGCCTTTGGCTTCTAAAAGTAGATGGGATTTCATAAAATATAAGACGTTTTCACAGAAAGAGAAATGTAAGGGATTATATCTACAGCCATTCTCAAAAGGCTGATTTTTATTATGTACAATTGTGTGTGTGTGTGTGTGTGTGTGTGTGTGTGTGTGTGTGTGTGTGTGTGTGTGTGTGTGTGTGTGTGTGTGTTTAAATAAACTAAAGGATGGAAGAATAAATAAATTATTTATTTATTATATAAATAAACTAAAGGGTGGAAGAAAAATAAATTCATTGACCTCAACAGGAGGCCTTTTGTAAGTTCAAAAATTCATGCTGTGTTTTAAGCTTAAAGAAGGACCTGTGGAATCGTGATGCCTTCAAGAGTGCATGCATCAATCCACTTCACGGGCTCTTTTTGCTTGAGGTATATGAAGTCCATAATTCAGCTCTGGTAATTGCTGCTATCTATTTGTAATGCATTATCTGTCTTCCAGATAAAGAAATAACATATTGGTGCATGTACACTCATTACAGTACATTATTCTGCATTTCTAACTTGATGACTAACACAGTCCATTCAATTATTTTTTACTAGAAAAGAAAGTTAAAAATCATAATACAGTAGATATATGATGAATGTGATATTTATTATGATTGAAAAGGCAAAGGCTAGTCCCCCTGGAAAAAAGTGGTCACCACTGGGTCTAAAGACAAGAAGAGCAAGGATTCCTGTTCAGAGGAATTGGTTTAAGCAGGAATAGAAGGTCAGCACAGTAAGCACAGAAGTCGTGTCTCAAGAAGGCGCTGAGCTGAAAAAGAAGCTTACAGAACAGTAGATGGGATGAGATATAATGAATCTTTCAGCCCTGGAGAAATAAAAAGAAAAGGATTTTTTGAAAGAAGATTGTCTGAAAAGAGAAGTAGCTTAAGATGCTACTTTAACTTTAGGCAAGAATTGGAAGTGAACTGAGCAGAAAAGGATTAAAAGTCAGTGCTGAGAATATCAGAATATCTGTCTACTCCACCAAAGAGATATCATATCAGAGAGGCAAGAGTCAATTTGTCTTGACTGTCCATCTTGGCCACTACTGTTACCAATCATGGGGATTCTTTGGCTACCAGACAGTGAAAGGCCATTTATTTATTACATTTATATACCGCCCCATCTTCCGGAACAGAACTCTGGGTGGTGTACACTTTAAAAGCAAGAAAACAAGAAACAAACATGAAGATCAGAGGCACAAAAATACCCAAAATAGGGGGGTACAATACCCTCCACAAGGGATGGCATGGACGGCAACGGGGAAAAAAAGATTAAATTAAAAAAAGATTAAATAAGATTAAATAATGAACACAAGAATGCCAAGGGGATCAGTCTTGGAGTTAGAGTTCATTTTTATTGCCTATTGAATTCAACCCTAACAAACCAAAGGAATGGGTTCATTCACTCCACCATTCACTCAAGACATGCATGCATGCATACATACATACCAGGGGGCACTTTGCTCAAATGATGACCTATCCTTTGCCAAAGTGTGGATGTCTGGTCACGGCAGCTGATGGAATCCAGGCACACCCTATGTCCATCTCCATCTTCTTATAGGCAACTCTGATACTAGGATGGTGTTGGGACAGACTCCTGAACCCATAGTGGTACTGGGGCAGACTCCAACACCCATATGGCTGTTTCCTCTGAAACAGTCTGTTAGCCCTGCCATCTCATTCCTGCACTAGACATTTCTCTTTTATTTCTGCACAAGCAAGTCCAGCTTCCCTTTATCTCACAGCTCCAACTTTTCAGTTCTACAAACATTGCAGCTCCTCCAGACTTATATAAAAGTGATTTGATATAACAATGATTTGAACCAATCTGCTTCCTTTTTATGTATGTGTGTCCTTGGTTCTTTGCTTCTTGTTTGGCCATGCATTCTGACCTGGCACTACTGCCTTCTGTAGTCATATATTTCTTAATATAAATCATTGTAGCCCCTTCCTCTGTTTCTGTCAAGAGCAACAAAAACCATTGGGGCTTTCTCAGAAAAGAAATGCTTAATATACCAGGATCAGAAAATGGAAGGGGCAATGATAAAAACTACTATTGGAAAACATACATAGGAGGACCTATATATAGGATGACTGTATAAATTGTCAGTAAAACACTGTGGGTGGGAAGATATGTCATGGCAGTCAACAACTGCAGTGAATTGAATAGGCACCTGTAAGCCTATCCTTCTCAAAGCTTCTAAATGGAAGGGTGGGAAGTGTTGAGTGTCCATGTGGTGCAATGGATGGCAGGTTAGACGTAGGCTCAGGAGGCCTCTGTTCATCCACATGCAAGGGTCGGGTGGCTTTGGGTAATGATGGCTCAGTCCTCTGCAGAGGCAACGATTGGGAATCCAGTTCCTCATTGTGCCTCCTTGACGGGAGCCCATAGGGTCCCTTCTATCTGGGCAGTTCTAAGATCACTCTATTATTATTATAAACCATGCCATGCCTCAAGTGGTTTTCATGATTCAGCAGCTTGAACATGCTGAGCTTTGTTTCTCTTTCCATTTCATCTCGCGTAGGTGACCAAAAGTGACCAGCAAATCGGATTTCCATACAATCTTGGAAAATGTCGAAGTCTGGCAAATTTGGAAAAGCTGACTATTATAGCAAGTCAGTTGTCCAGTATGGCCCACATGGATTCTATTCCAGCTAATACTTAAATGCATTTAATAGCAATACCTGTGTGCTGCCAAGTCAGTTCCAAGCTATGGCAACCTTCTCCAGGCTTTTTAAGGTAAAGAATACTCAGTAGTGGTTTAAAATTCCCTTCTTCTATGGGCACTCTGGGACTGATGCAACTCACCCAAAGCTGCAAAGGCTGGTTGGTCTCACAAGAGGCAGAATGGGGAATTGAACACCCACCTCTACCTCATCAACCAAATATCTAACTCCTTGTGTTATCTAGCCATATTCAAAGTGCATTTGGATCCCATTAAAATAATTGATCTTAAAGTACTTCGAAGTTTGAAGTGTTATTCTTCTGTGTTTTTATGTTATTTTGTTTTACATATGTAAAGTTGTCTGATTCCTAGGTATCTGAGACAAATATTCCTTTGGATATTGGTATTAAATGTCAGAATTTTAGAAGCATTTTCATTACTGTTTTCAATATTCATATATTGGATATGTCTTGCATGCCCACAGAAATACTGACAGTTGGCCAGATTAGAGGTGCAGCAGTTAGCAGGAGCAAAGAGACCAACTGATTTGTATAATGGGCTGGAGACGAAGCATTTGAATCATGCAATGCCAGGATTGTAAGCAAAATTACAATAAACCCTTAGTAGGCTAAAGAGATGGGAAGTTTATAGTAGCTGTTACAAAGAATTTATCTACTTTATGCTTGCTGAATTCCACTATTCTTTTTACCTTATCTAAGTGGCATTCTACCATATGGCATAATACATTTGTTAGTGCTTAAAATGTCACAGTGGTCTGTACTTTTTAACCCTTGATCTTTCACAAATGTTCTGCTCAGTCATGGCTACAATTTTGTACTTAATTGAGTATAATGCTCTCATCAGATACTGAGATGTGACTACTAAGTTAGAATGAAGCTTATGTTTTCCTTTTATCCCAACATAGGAAGTGCAACGTGGGATGATACCTGATTGATCAAGAAACACAGAACACATCTCCAGAAACTCCAATATCTTTAGTCAACAAAATCTAATTACACAAAAGTCTGTTTAAAGATGGTAGAAATTTAGGATATCTACCCCCACCAAAAACAAACTTTTATGCACTGTTTTTTTCCATTCCAGCAGGTTTCAATAGACAGAGGGTGGAATGCTAAACTGGTTAAGAAAAGCAGGTTACCAATCATTTCATGTTGTGATCAACTTTAGGACTTGAAGACCTTACCTTTTCTCTTTGTACCCAACAGGGATTTTGTTTGATGGAGGAACCTTCAGTTAGGATCAACACAGCTATGATGTGTATTGTGGAAGTCCACGTCTTCTCCTATTGGGATAGCTGGAGATTCCACAGCACCCCAAAAGAAACCGGCTGCAGGGTCTTGCAGCTTGAGCACTGTATGACATGCCTCAGCAGCTGTCAGACTCCTACAGAGTCATCCTCATGAATGGGGTTTTAAGCGTGGTCCCAAGGAAGCTTTACCGAAAGCGGCCACTCGGCTGTCTTAGAACACTTCCTTCAGTTCCCAGCCTCTCTATTTTTAATGGAGGAATTCAGGGGCTATCGCAAAGGAAGTCAAATTGTTTTAGGAAAACAATAGCAAAGTAACTTGAAGTTTATTAGTTTCCTCCCATGGGGTCTGAAATGGACTTGTCAATTGGATTAAAATGATGGATGGGCTATTTATTTAAAAGATTAATTCCCTGGGCTCACACGTTCAATCTTGTTTATACTTTAAAAAAGAAAGAGACAGAGAGATTATAAAACTGGTGTCTAAGTGAAGCAGCCGCTTAACAGTGCAAGCAAGATGTCAAGCCTAGATAACTGGTAGTGCTTGCTAGAGCTTATGTTAGAATACCATTTCCTCTAAACTCCAAATCTACTTCTCCCACTGTATTTAGCAGTTGAACATTCCTTGCCAAGGCTGTATCAAAGATTCTCTCTCTGGTTTCTGCAGAACTTGGGGGAAAGTTGCAGGAGTTTACTAGACTACAACTTTCAGAATACCTGTGGCTAATAGATTCTGGTAATTGTAGTCCTCAAAAGCAACTTCCCTAAACTTGGTACTAAACACAAGAGGCAATAATTTTTGTTAACAGCTGTTCAAAGCACAGCACACTGGATCATCATTATCATCATCACCATCATCATCATTGCATGCCATCAAGTCAATTCTGATTTATGGTAACCTTTCCAGGGTTTTCTAGTAGAGAATAATCAAGTGATTTTTCCATTCCCTTTTTCTGGGAGCTTGTCCTAGGAGGCAAGGTGGGGAATTGAACTCCAGCTTTGCAGCCATATACCCAAACCACAGAACTATCTAGCCGGTTTTCATTTTACGCATATCCCATTAAAATTAATAAACATGGCACAAGGGTGGTCTTCAGCTGCTGGAGTTTATTTCCTTGGAAATGTACACGAGCATCTATCAGAGATGGCGCCGTGGGCTGCTTTTAAAAAAATCGTTACTGCTATCTAGCACACATTCCCAGCGTTGCTATCTGAAGCATGCTGATTCTTATTTTCCAAGTAAGTAAAATAATCTCCAACTATTAAGATTGCTGCATAGACGATTATCTCCCTGCTGCTCTTCTTTGTGGCTGGAAAGAGGTCGCTTTTTCAATACAGTTCAAAGCATTAACATAAGCAACAGAAGAGAAATGGTTTTGCCCATGGTGTGCCTAGTAGTAGTTGTGCTGGGGAAGTACGGCACTGAAAATGTTACAGTCTTTTGGCCAAACTTCACAGGAGTGTTCCCCGAAAGAAAGGATTCAGTGGCATGGAATATATCACCTCCATCCCATCTTGATGGTGAAGCCAAAAAACATAAGAGGACAACCAAAAGGAGTGCCGAAAGACAGAGGAGGTTTGAGATGTGACAGAGAGCTATTAAAAAGAGTGGCTCAAGTGTGTGTGTGTGTGTGTGTGTGTGTGTGTGTGTGTGTGTGTGTGTGTGTGTGTGTGTGTGTGTGTGTGTGTGTGATGCCATTATTCAAGGATGGGGCACCCCTATATCCCCACCAGCACTACTGCTCCCTGTGCAGGAGAAAACAGCAGCAAAGAACCCCGCCACTCTGCAAATTCAAATTTGAAAGCAAACTCAGCTAATTGTCAACGATAAAGGTTGGAAGGGGCTGTGGCCAAAATAAAGTGGCATATGGTATTTATTTTATTTTATTTTATTTCTATACTGCCCATCTGGCAGCACAGCCACTCTGGGCAGTGTACAACAAACAAACCATTAGAACACATAAGTACAATAAATTCAATTTAGATGAATAAACATAATGAACAATTAAATGACATAAAACAACATTACAGATTTTAACGAATAAGAATAATTTGGTGGAACAGACACCCACTGTTATGATGTTAACAGTTGTGGACATGTCTGCCTATAGAGCCATTTTTTTTAACTGCTTTAAAATATGCAGTGAGGGAGCCAGGCAAATCTTTAGGTGGATGATTATTCCATAAGGAGGGAGTTACTACCAAGAAGACACATTTTCTGGGTTTTTTTCTCATAGCATTCACACTGCATAGTATCAACTAGATTCTCATTTACGGTGACCTTCAAATGCTGTCCAAAGGCATGTGTGGGACTGTGATGTACTGTCAGGTTGGAACAAACTTGTAGTAACCCAATAGGACTTTCAAGATTAGTGGGATAGTTAAGGAGTGGTGTTACCAGTTTCACCCCTTCATCAGTGACTTTCCATAAACAAATGGGAATTCAAAAGCTAAGCCCTTCTGAGTTTGACTCTGTTTCTGGTTTTCACAATGTCACACTGCACAAGAGTCTTTTACCTTCTGTTTCAAGCTGGGAGTTGGGCTGAAGCTGAGAGAGGGCAACTAGTTGGCAGGTAGGGCGCAGACTAAAACACACCCTGCATTTATGTTGCAAGTTGCTGTTACAGCCCCTTGTAGGTTGAACCTCTATCCCTCAAGAAAGTAACCGACAAAAGCTCTGCAATGCAATCATTAGCAAATATTGCAGATGCTCAGAGATGGATTCAAAGTTAATGTACACTTCCAGTCATATTCCCCTGTACCTGTCCGATTATAGTGAAGATCAGTCTTCTTAAGTTGCCTTGCTGGTTCTCTCAAGTCCAACAGAGTTCTTAGTTGGCAATGAAACTCCATATTTACTGGTTTAGTTTGGAGGGGCATTTTAGGATTGCTAATCAGTCAGAGTAGTGCATGGCACTAAATCAGGTGGCATTCAAATTACTGAAATAGATAAATAAATAAATAATTCTTCCCTTTGCTCCTGTCTTTTTTTTTAAAGCTTTTGTTTTCTCCAACCATTGCCTGCCCACCATTTTATGGCCTCCTTGGGCCCCTTCAAGAAGTGCATGGCATGCTCTCTTAAGATCCCCCACACAAACATACACAATGTGCCTCTTCTGCTTGTAGCAAAGTCACCAACCGGCCCAATGTTCAGCTTGTAAAAAGCTTACGAAGCCCGTGCTTAAACAACGTCTAGAGCGCCTTCAAGCCCATCTCTGGGAGAAACCTCTAAGACCTATGGAGCAAACTCAACCTGCTACTGAACAATCTCTGCTATCCTCCATGCCTACGTCATCTAAGAAACACTCTAAAAGGCTAAAACACCTTCAACATTGATACAGCTACCACAGGGCTGAGCTCAGGAAAAAGAAAGAAAAAGTCTTTGGCCCTGACACCAACATCAGAATTGAGACTTACCTAATCTCCTCCAATTGCTCATGACTTACCTCTAGCCTCAGCTAATGCCGGACAGCCCATGGAGCATTCACTCCTGTCTCGGCAACCTACTTTCTCCTACCCCCAGTCATTTTCCACCATGGGAAATTCTTTCAGTGATGTACCTACCATTGTGCAAGTGTCAATACAGAGTCCTGGTTCTACCCTGGGTTCATCACTGGACCTGTCTCAGACTCCGCTGTGGCTGATCCACCTTGACACCACATGGGTCCACAGAGATCCTCTCACTCCTCTGTTCAGCACGAAACTGTGCTTGGGGCTGAGCCCAAGGACGATTACTATTCTCTGCCTCGATACCTGACTAAACAACAGAAACAGGTCTGCTTCCACAATCACCATCACCATCACCGACACCAACACATCCTCAATGTCGATACCAAGAATCCAGACAGTGCTCCTCTTATCATTATGACTCTTCTCTTTCACCATCTCCACCTTGGCATCGAGGCAGTAACACCTATGTTGAACCCAGATGCCGGCATCATAAATATATTCAAGTCATATCCTGCTCATCGAATGATGACTCTCCAGCCTGAGAGCACTTCAACCCTCGAGGTTGAGAAAAATGTCAACTCCCTGCCAGTCGGACCCAACCAACAGCAAGCTACATCACCAAGCTTCAACATTGACCTCGAGCCCATCGCAAGCCACTGTGATGAGAAAGTCATCTTTTCAGGTTACAACTACCTACAAGGGTTCCTCACTTGGGCCTGTTGACACTGATCATCACGACACTCGCCCATCAGAACAGCGAACAAACACCTCTCCCGCTACATAGAGGTAACTCACCGAGGTCCAAGGATAGACCCCTTCAGTCTGACTACTTAGACTCTGAATACCAGGAATACCACATCTGGCCTATAAATTGGCCCATAAACCTAAACAGGTATTTTAACTCCTACGACACAAGGCTGCAACCATTTCTCCCTGCATGGTCCCATATCAGACTCCTGGGTTTTAACCATCATAAACTCAGGCTATGCAATAGAATTCCATGAAACACCCCCTGTAGGTCACATTGTATCCACCCACTCCCAAAATGCTCTGGGAAGAGATACTTACCTTGCTTCAAAAAGACATCATCAAACGTGTTCCGGAAAACTCCACATCAGTTTCTATTCATGCTATTTTACTGCCTCCCAAAAGGCAGGTTACGACCCATACTTGATCTCAGGGACTTGATTTTCTACATCCGCTTGAAGCTTTTCAAAATGACAACCCTTTGAAACATTCTACCTCTACTTCGCAAGGGAGACTGGTTTGCTGTCGTAGATTTGCAAGATGCTTATTTCCATATTTCTATATGGGAAGACTACAGAAAATTCCTCTGATTCCAAATTGTAAATGATACTTTCTAATTCAAAGTTCTTCCAATCAGCCTCTCAACAGCACCCAGGGTGTTTACGAAGTGCCTCACTCCCGTGGCAGCATTCCTTCATGTTCAAGGGATAAATGTCTTCCCGTACTTGGACAATTGGTTGCTGGTATCTCCTACAAGACCACACACATTTCAGGACGTCACTTACACCACATCGACCCTCACCTTGCTAGGTCTTCAAATCAACAAAAAGAAATCCATTCTATCTCCCGTTCAATCCATTCAATATATTAGAGCAATTCCTGACTCCACTCTCGAAAAAGCCTTCCTCCTCAGGAACGCAAACTGAAAATAATCACAGCAATCCGCCACTACCAACCCTATGTGACTGTCACAGTTCACAAAGCCCAACACCTGCTGAACCTAATGGCTTCAACTACTTTGGTGCTCCTGCATGCCCGTCTCAAAATGAAACACCTGCAAGCCTGGCTTCTGACATGCTTCACTCCTCATCTTGACCTTTCCACCAAAACACTTCAGGTTACTCCAGACCTAGCCACTCAGTTACTATGGTGGACCCGTCCCAAACACCTCAGTGTAGGTCACCCATTTTGCACACCACAAATCAGTGTTTAGGTTACTGCGGACATCAGTACCATGGGCTGGGGTGCACACTGAAACAACTTCCAAATCCAGAGGACATGGACAAACCAAGAATGACACCTCTATATCAACCACCTGGAACTCCTGGTGATTCTGAAAGCCTTCAAATCGTTTGAGCCCATGATCACCAACCGAATGGTAAAAGTCACCACAGACAGTACTACGGCACTCCTTAGGTGGACCTAATTGCCACTCAAGACAACTCCAAATGCCAACAGTATTGCTCCAGGGCAGGCATCAGTCACCACTCCCTTAGGGACGTGTTTACAATCTGCTGGTCAGACAATCACTTCTATGCATTTCCCCCCGATTCCCCTTCTGCAATGCACAGTTGTGAAGATTTGGCACAACTCTTCCGACATGACCCTTATAGCCCCTTGGTGGCTGCACCAACCTTGGTTCCTGACACTGAGATTAATGGCAGCTGACTATTAACACCTTCCCATCTATCTGACTCTGCTCTCTCAGATGCTTGCTCAAATTCTCCATCCGGACCTCCAGACATTTCACCTCATGGCCTGGATCCAATGGGGAACAGTGACCACAACACAATTTAACTTAATCATAGACTGCCAATCACTGATAAACTCTAACACAGATACCTTAAATTTTCAAAAAGGAAATTTTCCGAAGATGAGGAAACTAGTAAAAAAGAAGCTGAAAGGGAAAACTAAGAGAGTCCAAATACCCCAAGAGGCATGTTCACAAAAACAATAACTGAGATCCAATTGGAATGCATACCCAAAAGGAAAAAGGGCACTGCCAGGTCCAAGAGGACTCCAATGTGGCTTACAGGAGCTGTTTGGGAAGTGATCAAAAGCAAGAAAAGCTCATTTAGAAGATGGAAGGCTTGTCCAAACGAGGACAACAAGCAGAAACATAAATTCTGGCAGAACAAATGCAAGGCAACAATCAGGAAAGCAAAGCAAGACTTGGAGGAGCATATAGCTAAAAACACTCAAAGGAGTTTTTAAAGTACATTAGAAGTAAAAACCCAACTAGGAAGGCCATTGGACCATTAGGTGATAATGGAAGGCAAGGGATTATTAAAGAAGAAAGAGAGATTGCTGAGACACTCAATGAATTCTTTGCTTCAGTATTCACTGAAGAAGACAAAGACCACATGCCCAAAGCAGAGTCTATCTTCATAGGGAGGGAAATCGAAGAATTAAGCCAGATAGAAATAACCAGGGAAGAGGTTCTTGCATGTCTTGTTAAATTAAATACTAACAAATCACCAGGACCAGATGGCATCCATTCATGAGTTCTCAAGGAACTTAAAAATGAAATTGCTGAGGTCATAGCCAAAATATATAATCTTTCCCTCAAATCAGGCATTGTGCTTGGAAGTTGTGACTGGAAGGTAGCGAATGTAACACCAATATTCAAAAAAGGATCCAGAAGTAATCCAGGAAATTACCGACTGGTCAGTTTGACATGTGTCCCAGGTAAAGTGATGGAAACCATCCTAAAAGATAAAATGTATAGGCACATAGAAGAGAAGGCGCTGTTGAAGGACAACCAACGTGGCTTCTGCAAGGCCAAATCATGCCTCACTAATCTGTTGGAATTCTTTGGGAGTGTCAACAAGCATGTGGATAAGGGAGATCCAGTTGACATTGTTTATCTGGACTTTTAGAAGACTTTTGAATAAACGTGCCAGTCATGGAATCAAGGGACAGGTCCTGTCCTTGATTCTTTTTCCGTTTAGTTTGAACCTGGGGTTTGGGGAGGGAGTGGATTATTGCCATTTGCTCTAGGAGCTGTGACTCGGGGGTTGGACAATCCAATTAGTCATGTGGAGGAGTCGCCGGAGGCAGACCATCAACATCAAGGCTGCTAAGTGGATCCACCTGGCCGATTCCGATGGCTGATTAGTCCCCGCTCCAACGCCGGAATCGGCAGGCGGGGCTTGTTTGCCCTCCCCCTGGCCGAAGGCATGCGAGACGGGACTTCAAGTCTCGCTAGGCCAGGAGGTGTCGCGAGAGTTCCCGCTTTAAAGCGGGCTCGCGGCCATTTTCCGGCCTCTTTCGCCATGGGACGCTGACATCCCTCCCACCCTCCCTTCATATCACCTGTCAGAGCGAGAGTGCTGGTTGCCTTATAGGGGCCGGATAGGAATTTCCCCCCCCCAGGTGCACAATTGGCCTCCGGGCTGGGGGTTTTTCGCCTATCCCGTTCTGACAGTAGGGGGTGGGATGTTTTTTCGGGCTATTTCGGCCAGGATCGGGGTGTACCAGGTTGGGCGGGTAGTGCGGGAAAAGCAAAATGGCGGGAAGTAAGAGCCACCAGAAAGCTCCAACCCCCAACCCACAGGCGTTGCAAGTCAGGTGATTACAGTGCCCGGGGGGAGGGGGTAATGTCCATCCTACCCCAGTCAGGGTGGGGTCAAGCCAGGTGTTGGCATCCCACCCACCGGATGGAAGGCAGACAGCTTAAGCTAATGGGTTGGGCGCCATCAGCATTATGGAGCCCCCAGGTGGCGCTTACTTGCTGAACAGCAACTTGCAGGGGGGGTCTGGTCTCAGGCCCCCTGGACCCGGAAATTCCCACACTACTGCAGCCCCCTCTTCTGTATTGTCTTATGTTGGTTTAACATGTGCTTTGGTTATTTGTGTTAATAAATCTGGCCCTGGTTTCAACCCATGACAGTGTCTCGCGTGTCTAATTTCGGCCGTGGGGAGGCAAATATCACGGCTGTCAAGCCCCGCACACAGAGCACACACACAAACAGGGTTCAGTTCTTTGCCAAGATCTTTAGTGGAAAGCCAAGCAAGTTCAAGTCCTTTGCTAACAATCAAGTGCCAGATAAATAACAAAATCCAACTCCAGCAATTACCAATCCAAGTCAAAACCAGAATATCTCACGGAAACCAGATGCCAAGCCAAAGGGAACAAATCAAGCCATTGTCCAGGAAACCAGTCTATAGTCAGGAAACAGAGCCAAGGTCAGAAACAGACAGGAACGTGTTTGCAAGTTCAAATGACGCATTGCTCCCACAGAGAGCTCAAGGTGAGCTTGCCAGCTTTATCCCAAAACAGGGAACACACCCTTACTTCTGGAAAGGCTTCTGCTAGTACTCAGGGCTTGCCGACCTGATTCTCCGCCTAGCATCAAAGACTCTTTCCCTAGCTCTTCTGGTAGCACGTCTGCTCATGGCCCTTCTAGGAGGTGAAGATATGTTTTCTGCTGAGTCATCAGACCCAGCTGTTTGCTCATTTGAGCTGCAAGGCTCCTCCAGCAGCTCTTCACCATTTAACCCCTCAGAGTCAGGTTCTGTGGCAGGCAGGGTCCTGGCAACGGCCACTGCTTCTCCCAGCTGTTACTCTTGCATCATTTCTCTCCTGAGCTCCCTCCCCTTTCCCCCCCCTTTTTTCTGATCTGGCTGTATGTGCCTGTCATATGTGAATTATTTTATTTATTAGTCTTAGTTTATTTATTGGTTATTACTTACTATTATTATTTTAAGTTCTCGGTATTTTGTATTATTTGTTTATTGTTTGTTTATTGTACTTTGTTTATTAGGTTGCTGTATTGTTTTGTTTTGTCTTTTAGATAGTCCCCCCCAGTTCACCATGTCTGCAGGGACTCCTATTCCGATTGTGTCGGGTCGTGGGCGTTCCGCTAGGAGCTGGAGGGTTGGTCAGGTGAGAACAACGCGGGTCAGGCAACTCACTTCCAAGACCCTTCAACTCACTTCCACACGTCTTGGAGCCATCCCGCCAGCGCCTCCAATCTGTCCTGCCTCTTGATGAATGCCAGGTCGGTCCACAATAAGATCCCCATCGTGTTTGACACCATCAGCAATGGGAGGGCTGACCTGGCTTGCATCACCGAGACCTGGGTGGGTACAGAGGGTGGGGCCTCCCTCACCTAGCTGTGCCTGCCTGGGTTTCAGGTTCAGGGTGTGGGCAGGTTGGAGGGTTAAAAGGGGGGGGGTCACCATCTTTTAAGGGAATCCCTTCATGTCAGCAGGGCCTCGACATTGGTCAGTCTGGGGTTAGAATGCCTTCACCTGTTAGTGGGACAGTGGGACAGATTTGGCATTGTGCTGGGTTACCGTGCTCCCTGCAACCCAGCACAATCCCTACCAGAGCTCACAGAGTTCATTGCGGCGGCACTGCTGAAGTCCCCTTGCCTTCTGGTGGTTGGGGACTTCAATGTGCAAGCAGGCAGTGGACTCTCGGGTGCTGCTCTGGAATTCATGGAGTCCATGGCCTCCATGAGCCTGACCCAGCATATTTCACGCCGCACCCACAGATCAGGGCATACCCTTGACTTGGTGTTTACCTCCATGTCAGGGGATTCTAATCTGGAGGTGGAGGACATTGCTTCCCTACCTGTGTCATGGTCAGATCACCACCTGCTGTCATTTTCCCTGTCGATCACGGCCCTTCCCCATGGGGATCCTCGGCCACCTGTTTGGGCCCACCCCTGGAGGCTTCTGGACCCAGCCCGGTTTCGAGAAGCCTTCGGGGAGCTTCCTGGTGGCCTGGCTGACAATCCGGCTGAGGTTGATTCAGCTTCCCGCGCCATCGACCGGATCACCCCCAAGCACCTCCTCCGCTGCAGAGCTCAATCTTCACTGTGGTTTATGGCGGAGTTGAGAGCAATGAAGCAGGAACGGAGGAGGCTGTAGAGCAGCTGGGGGAGGGACCGGATGGCATTTAATATGGCTGCAGTAGTTATCCAGACTAGGCACTATTCCCATGCGATCAGGGAGGCTAAAACATCCTACTACTCCCTGATAATTGGTGAGGCCTTGAACTGCCAGGCAGAACTTTTCTGGGTGGTTCGGGACCTCACCAATGATAGTCTGGCGAGGCCTCCTCCTACTGAGTTCAGTAGTGAGAGTTTTGCCGTCTTTTTTAGATAAAAAATTGAGGCCATCCGGGCTGGTCTCGACTCTACCCTTGCCATCCCCTGATGCTGCACCCCCTCGCTCTCCTCGATTGGTTGAGTTTGGGCCTGTTTCCCCTTTGGAGCCCTCCAGGGCTATTGCCCATTGCCAGCCCGCACCCACCCCCTTCAATCCTTACCCTGCCTGGCTCATAAAAGCTGCCGGAGGGTGTATGTCGGAATGGGCTTCTGCCATCGCCACTGCCTCCTTCAGTGAGGGGGGTCTTCCCCTCCCGCTTGAAGGAGACGGTTGTAAAGCCCATTCTTAAAAAACCTGGCATGGCATCAGACGAATTGGCCAACTACCATCCGATTGCCAATGTCCCTTTTATGGGCAAGGTTATCGAGAGGGTGGCCGCGATCCAGATTCAATCATTTCTGGAGGAACAACAGTGCCTCGACCCATGCCAGTCTGGGTTCAGGCCGGGCCGGGGGACTGAGACAGTTTTGGTCACTCTGCAAGATGACCTAATCCGGGGGGCTGGCAGGAGTTGCTCTACCCTGTTAGTTCTCCTGGATTTGTCAGCGGCCTTCAATACCATCGACCACGGTATCCTACTGGACCGGCTCTCTGAGGTAGGTATCGGGGTACTGTTCGCAGTTGGCTCTGGTCCTTCTTGGAGGGCCAGCCCCAGTATGTGCAGCATGGGGGAGAGTTGTCGGCCCCGTGGACACTCCCTTGTGGGGTCGTCTCTCTCTCCCATGCTGTTCAACATCTATGTGAGGCAGCTGGCTGGGGTCATTAGGAGATTTGGAGTCTGCTGTCATCAGTACGCTGATGACACACAGCTCTATCTCTCCTTTTCCACCTCTGCAGTGGAAGCTGTCCGGACTCTTGACCAGTGCCTGGATGCGGTCATGGCATGGACCAGGGCCAACAGGCTCAAACTCAACCCCAAGAAGACCGGGGTGATGTTCTTCAGGAGTTCCCCATCCGGATATGGAGGCCCTCTCCCCAGTCTGGAGGGCGTTTCCCTCCAGCTGGCGGACAGGGTTCGGAATCTGGGCGTGGTTCTGGACCCAGCCCTTTCAATGGAAGTGCAGGTGGCTGCCGTGACCAGAACTGCTTTTTACCACCTCCACCAAATCGCCCAGATTTGCCCTTACCTGGACGGCGACTCCCTGAGAACTGTAGTGCAAGCGTTGGTGATCTCAAGGCTGGACTACTGCAACGCTCTCTACATGGGGTTGCCCTTGACTCTCCTCCGGCGTCTGCAGCGGGTGCAAAATGCCACAGCCAGGCTGGTGGCAGGTGTGCGCCGCCACAACCACATCACCCCAGTCCTGGCTCGCTTGCATTGGCTACCCGTTGTGTCCAGGATCAGATTCAAGGTCTTGGTTTTAGTTTATAAAACCCTCCATGGCTTGGGACCAGACTACCTGACAGAGCGGATCACCCAGCGACCAACAGAGCGGATCGCCCAGCGACCAACCATCCGGCAGTCGTGGGTGCACTCGCTTCGGGTGGCCACACCCAGAGAGGCCCGGAAAACATCCACCCGGAACCAAGCCTTCTCAGTGGCCGGCCCATCTCTCTGGAATAATCTCCCCAGCGAAGTGTGCTCTGCAGAGTCCCTGACGGCCTTTCGCAGAGCTTTAAAATCCTTGCTCTTTCGCGAGGCCTTTGGTGACCTAGTTTAGTTAGTTAGTTAGTTTGTTTGTTTGTTCCACCATCTGTTTATTTTATTTAGTCAGAAGTCTTACGCCAAGGGTGCACACTATGTTTTTAAATTGTTTGTTGTGTGTGTGTATGTTGTTTGTTGTTATTTCTGGCCGAATTGATCAGCCCACTGTTAGCCGCCCAGAGTTCCTACGGGAAGATGGGCGGGACAGAAATCCTAAAATAAATAAATAAATAAATAAATAAATAAATAAATAAATAAATAAATAAATAAAATAAGTCAGCAAGTGTCATTTTGCCTCTTTATAAACCTATGGTGAGGCCCCATCTGGAGTATTGTGTCCAGTTCTGGTCACCATACCTCCAAAAGAATATTATGGAAATGGAAAAGGTGCACAGGAGGGCAACCTGAATGATTAGGGGACTGGAACACCTTCCTTACCATCTGAGGCTGCAATGGCTGCGCTTCTTCACTCTTGAACAATGGCACCTAAAAGGACCTGATTGAAGTTTATAGAATCATACACAGTATGGACAAAGTAGATAAGGAAAAACTGTTTTCCCTATTACACAACACAGAACTAGGGGGCAGTCCATGAAACTTTTGAGTGCTAGATCTCAAACAAATAAGAGAAAGTATTTTTTCACCCAGAGGATCACTGGTCTATGAAACTCCCTGCCAGAAGTGGTGACAGCTGTCAGCTTTGTCAGCTTGAAGAAAGGATAGGCAAATTCATGGAGAACAAGGGTATCAATGGCTATCATTATGGATGCCTAAGGACAACTTCCAGGTTGGCGAGATAGGCAGGATATCTCTCAATGCCATTTGCAGGGAGCTGTAAGCAGGTGAAGACATCTGCTTGGGAATACCCTGAAGCAAATGGTGAGCCACTGTGTGAGACAGAATGCTGGACTGGATGGGCTGTGGCATTTTCCAGCAAGGCTGGTCTTATATTCTTATGTTCTTATGGAGGATACGTTGTCTGTAGAACAAATTTTGGCCCATGCCAGGAAACCATCTACAGCCACATTATACTCTTACAAATGGACTGCTTTTGTTCTTTTAACTGTAGTAACAATTTGCCATGCCTTGCTATGACTCTGGACACTCTGCTATGCTTCTTGCTCATCCTGTTTAACAGAGGCACATGGATTTCTATCTTGAGGGTGCACAGCACTGCAGTTTTAGCCCATCAAACCCCCCCCATCGCCTTCAGCTCTCCTCTTTAGACACCCAACACTCAAGCAATTTCTCAAAGGCCTCAAAAACCTCTGCCCACAAACTCACCCACCCACACCTCAGTAGTCACTGACCTTCCTTTGAACCCATGGCTACCTCATCTTCTTACCTTCTGATGCTGAAGATGGTCTTTCTCATAGTCATCACCTCTTCTAGATGAGCCTCAGAGCTCTCTGCACTTTGTGTGGATCCACCATTCCTGCAACTTCACCCAAATAAAGTTACTCTCTACCTTGATATTTCTTTCCTCCCTAAGGGGGTCTTGGACTTTCACCTCAAACAGCTCAGCATACTACCTACCTTCTTTACTTTACCATCTACCAACCTTGAACGTTCTCTTCACACACTTGACGTACATCGAGTGCTGCTCTTCTACACCTTTCGCACCTCTGCCTTTCGAAAATCTCAGAGATTCTTTATAAGAACCCTTGGACCCTCCATAGGCTTGCTGCTCTCCTCCCAAACTATCTCTAAATGGATCTACACTACCATCAGGCTTGCCTACGAGATGGAGAACACTTTGTTGCTGGTTCCTCCTACAGCCCATTCCACCAGGGCTATTTCGGCCTTTCCTTTCCTGAAAGGAGTTGACCTTGCTGACATCTGGAAAGCTGCCACATGGCCTACTCCCTCCACTTTTATCTCCCATTACAAGTTGGATGTGAGAGTGAGAGCTTATTCTTTGATTGGCAGGGCTGTCTTGTCTTCTACTCTTCTCTGATGGCCCACCTCTGGGTAAACTAGCTTGCAAATCACCCATTCACAGATGCCACAAATAAGAAATGGAAGTCACTTATCTGTAACTTTAGATCTTCAAGTGCGCATCTGTGAATTCACACTTCCTACCCTTCCTTTCCCTCTATCCGTCACACCTCTATATGCTTTTTACACAGCAGTGGATAAGCAGGGAACTGAGTCTTTCCAGTGCGGAAAAGGAGGAGCATGCACAGTGAGGAGGAGGTCCCTATTAATTTCAAAGTCAGCATAAAAGAGACCAGTTCGTTCTGCGCAGGTGCAAAACACCCATTGTGTGAATTCACAGATGCGCAATGGAAGAACTAGAGTTACAGGTAGATAGCCTCCATTAAAAAAATATCTAGATGATGATGCTTTCTGATTTCCACTCCTCCCCATTAGATAAGGAGCTGATGTCCTCAGTTGCATTAATGTTCTGCTTTTGGAAATATTAACCTTAAGTTTAACAGCCGTTTATCAATGACAGTCACTTTTCTTCAACAGGTTTACGAGATGGTGTAAAATGACATCTGTAAACATGTATGTTGAGTGTGACAGAGCGCAGGCTGTGCCATAGGGCTTTGTCCTCAGCAAATTGTAACTAACCAGAATACATCATGAGAGTGAGCGAGAGTCGTAAGAGCTGCTGCTTCAATTGAGCAGCCTGCTGCGAAGAGGGCCCTGCTGTTATAATGCTGGCATCTGGAGAATCTTATGCTGGAGTCTTTTTCAAGAGACCACCTGCCTGTCTGCCTATTTTGCTGCACACATTAACTTCTCTCTAAATAGCCAGAAGCATCAATAACATTCACTGGTTTAAATGGAATTCAGTTTAAATGATAGGAAGAATTTGAAGTGAATAGAAGTGTTTGTGTACATGAGGGAAAAAAGTGTGTGTGTGGGGGGACACACAGAGGGACTCTGCTGTTGTAGAGTTCTCCATGCCACAATTACATTTGCATGAGAATTATGCCATTCAGTTTGTTGAGGTCTTAGCCCACAGTACTGGTGTCAGTACCTCAGTTATCTTTGACCAAGTGCCACATATATGATGAACACTTACGTATCTTCCAGAAAAAGAAAAAGAGGAAGTCCATTGCCACAAAAAGGGGAAATGTGAATGTATGTTTCCACAAGATGTTCATCTGCTAACTAATATGCATAAATGCAAAGTTTAAATAATTGCTCCTACTTAAATAGAAGTACAGTATATTTTCCCACTGCGGGGAAAACTATGAATAAGCCAGTTGTGTGTCTCAGCTGTTTGAATTGTTCCCTGGGCTCTAAGCCATGATGGGCATCTTCATGGATGGCCCCTACGTCCCCTTCTAGATTTGCTCTTTAAACTGGATTGGGAATGGGCAGTCCATCAAAAAAGAGCTGTCTTTCAATGAGAACTCTCCTTTGTATAACTGCATATAAAGCCACTCCAGCTAGGGCCCAAACACCTTCCTGCCTATCCTGTTCTTGATTTAATTGCTCCTCCTCAATTGGCCTGTCCAGCGGCAATTAAAATGGGGAAGTCATTGCTTGAGTCTATGTCTGCCGTGAATCCATTTTAGAAAGATTGACTTCTGCATGCATGTAAACGTTGAGAAATGTACATTTTGAACCTGCATTTTGGAGATCCCAAACAAAGATGACACCAGAGTCACTTCATATTCCTGCTGCAGAGCTTCATTGTTGCAGCTCAACGTCTCTACAGCACTAGTTCTGGTTCAGTCAAAGATCCCTTTACCAAGGTGGGTGTTCATTGTTGTAGCTACTGTCCAGCTTTTCCTTCTGAGATCCTTCCTAGCATGTTCAGCATCTTAAGAAAAGAAAAGAAAAGAAAGAAGGTTCAGTACCCCTCTCATGCCAGAAGGATTTTTAGGCTGTGTAATTAGTGCTGTGTATTTCATACCAATCTTGATCAAAATATTATGTCTATTTAAAAAAACAACTTGAACCAAAAGACTGGTTTATTAGACCCGGGAAACTACTTTGCTCTTTGCATGTTCTTTTCAACCTTTTTTGGGCAAGAATAAGAGCAAGACTCTGTGCCTATATCAGTCTCTAAAAGGTTGCTGGTGACAAAAGGCCATGATTGAGGCAGCCCGCTCTCTAGCACCCAGTTCCCACTTACCTGTGTTTTTTTTAAAGACATTTTGCCCTGCATGGATTTCTAGATGGGGCACTGACTCTCCAGGAACACAAATAAGACCCAAAAGCCCATCTTGCTCTCCACACTGGCAACACTGCACCATGGGATGAAGGAAGGCAGGAAGGAAAGAAGGCAGAAAGTGTGGCCCCATACCACTTCAAGGAGTCTCTGGGCGGTTTACAGTTTTAATTACAGTGGCAGACTGCTTTATGCAGGCTAGAAATGGGTGATCTGGAAAGAGAGAGGTGGGGAAAAAAAGAAAGAAAAGACAGAGAGAGAAGAGGGCGACCCAAGACAGAAAGAAAGGGGCAAGACTGTATGTTCTCAATTTGCCCGCCCACCTCCTCAGCCCAGGCCCGGCGGACTCAATTTCCTGAATAACACCCCTTTACCTGGTGGTTTGTTCTGACTGCTGCAGCCAGGGTAAAAAGGAGGGGGAGAGGGAAGCGATGGCAGGCATAGGGCAAACACTAAGAGAATGAGTCCGGCCGGGAGGAAGTATTCCCAATGTGTTTATTGTGGGAAAAGATCCAACCTAGTGTGCATGTGACCTTGGAGAAGGTTCATGTGTACAATCCCAAACTGCACCATGGGATGTGTGGCATGAGAAAATGTTCTCAATTTGCTGAATAACTCAATTTCCTGAATAACTTTACACTGACTGTGCAGCCAATGGCAGAAATAGGAGTATTATTCCCAATGTGTTTATTGGGAAAAGATCCAACCCATGTGACCTTGGAGAAGGTTCACAATCCCAAACCACGCATGAGAAAAATGTAATGGTAAACCAGTTATACCTAGAGAACCCTGGATGGGGCCCCTATAAGTCAGAATTGATTGGACAGCATATTATTATTATTATTATTATTATTATTATTATTATTATTATTATTATTA
Organism: Phrynocephalus forsythii; assembly: GCA_029282475.1. Classification (NCBI taxonomy): domain Eukaryota; kingdom Metazoa; phylum Chordata; class Lepidosauria; order Squamata; family Agamidae; genus Phrynocephalus; species Phrynocephalus forsythii. The sequence continues at coordinate 55,274,970 of JAPFRF010000010.1, forward strand.
TTATTATTATTATTATTATTATTATTATTATTATTATTATTATTATTAGTAGTAGTAGTAGTAGTAGTAGTAGTAGTAGTAGTAGTAAGACATTGTCTTTAACTTTGATCTGCTATAACAGATGCAAGTTTCAACCAGAAGCCTAAATAACAGTAAAATATTAGTCAAGTGTGTATGCTGTTCCTAATGTCACTGGTTTTTGCAGCTTTCTTGGTGTTATATCAAAGATTTGCTGCTGATTATAATTATTCTGTGGCATTGTTCCCAATGCCACAATGACTACAGGGACTACTGAAATGTGTTTCAATCCACAAGCAAATCATTTATATTGTGTCGGCTTTTAGTTATTTTTTTCTAATTATTCCTGGAATTGCATTGTGAATTATTCAGATATTTCTTCTTTCTTTTGTTTTTATGTCAATTGAATCTGAAAGTGCCACAAAAACTTAATTTTCTGACACATTTTCTACCTCATTTCCCGATTTTTGGATGCTAGCAGATTATATATTTTACACAATGACTAGTGTATTGATTTTGCAATTCTATCATGTCAAGATTGCTTTTTACACTAATTCTTTGAATTTTAGTTTTCATTACATTAGCTTGGAGTCCTTGTTCTTGTGCAGCAAAAATAAAATCTTCTGATTCTTTCTTGAAGACCCTCAGTTTTAACCATGCCAAAGTTAAATTGTCATATTTTACCATCAGTTAAATTGTCATAATTACCACCAATTTCTCTCAGATACTGTCCCTGCAGTGGTTTACTTTTCAAGCTGCTTAACCTATCTTCAAATTGTCATTTTTTTTATTCAAGTTTTGTTTCTGTTACTTTCAAGATGTTTTCTTTTTACAATGCTTTAATTTTTTATTAATATAATCATTTAGACTTCTGTTTTCTTCCTCTACTACTTATTGTATTTGGGAAAATCCACAACCTCCAATTTCTGTATTAAATATGATCTGTCCATATCACTTGTGGATGTAGTGTATGATGCAAGCTCCTTAATTTCCATGTTTTTGATCCAATTTTTAAAATTTGATCTAATTTTGATCTAATCTTTAAAATATAGTTTGGGCCCAGTCTGTTATTCTAGCTGGGTACCTAATTACTGGGGCTGCCCATGTACTTATGGCTTTGTTTGCATTTCCACCATATAATATTGCTTTTGAAAAAAAAAGTATTCTCCTGGGATGAAATGTTTAACTTTTTCATGCAGATGATTATTTTCTTCTAGTATTTAAGGGTGTTGATAACTGTGACCACTTGATAATGATTTTAAGATATTGCTATTTTTCTCTTAGGTCTATTCCCTATAGTTTTTGATCTTGCCATCATCATCATCATCATCATCATCATCATCATCATCATCATCATCATCATCATCATCATCATCATCATCATCATCATCATCTGGTCCCGAAGTATTGTTGAGATTATTCCAGTTCATTCCAGGGCTAAAACTGATGAGGCTGTTTTTTGACATGAGCGTTTTATGGATGGAGGCACAGAATGTTTCATTAAGTAAAAACAGTATCATGATTATATGGCCAATCAGTTTTTTAATTTAAGCACATTCTTCAAACCAATTCTCACATGTATAATCTGATTCAATAACAAGAAACACTGCAGGAGAGCAATGTGAAAATATAGCCTAGGAAGACAGAAATTACATGGGCAGGGCGGCTAAGACTTTTACAGATGGGAAGGGTAGAGGGGATTGGGGGAGCCCAGCACCTTTCTTCAAGCAGGGTTTGTGTGTTTGCTTGTGGAGAATCAGTCCTGCATGTGATCCTCATGTGGGCTCTGCAGAACCTTTCAGAAAACGATTTGGTGTCCCTAAAGCAATACATCCCACTGGTTCTTCCAACATCAAAAGGAAACTAAGACTAGTTTAAAACAAAGCATCCAGTTGTTTGCAAGTTTTGTCAGCAAGTCAAGAGTAGCACGCGATGTTATGGGCAGAAATGTCAATTTAACACAAAATTATACATGGTTAGAACAGCAAGCGGAATATTTATGGTGGTGCTGGGAGAAAGTACATCCCAGGGCACTCTCAAAGCTTTACACATAGAAAAGGCTGTTCCCCTTGCCCAGAGCCAAGAAGGGAGAAAACAGACATGGAATGTGTTTTGAAACATTTTTGTGTTTTTAAATAATTGAAGGTTATCATTTGGGAAATGGGTCCTTCAATAATGACATATTAGTAGTTCAGTTTGGTGCGAGGTTGAAGTTCCGTGAGAACAGAAGGGTACCGATAAAGGTGTTTACATGAAGAGAATAATGAGGGCTGGCAAATCAGCACCATCCCATTCCTTAAGATTTAAGGGCCAAAGCATGAAATTGGTGGGCTGGGGGAGTCTTCCAAAGGTCACCAGGGAGAGACAGACAAGAATTGTGAGGGAAGGAAACAAATAATACAAGCACCTTTGCATTTAGACAGGAAGCCCCAGTGCCTGCTGGCAATAGGTGTTGTGTGGGGAGGCTAGAAAGACACTTCACATCTAAAAAAAACCCACCGTAACTTCCATACCAACAGTGCAGTCTTTCCTAATATTTTTGTCTCCTCCCCGACCAACCTTGGAAAGACAGAAGGCCAAGTTAGGCTTTGAGCTGGTTACAAGAATCTGTTTGGATCAAACTTGGGTCATGAGCAGAGTCTTGGCTGCAGTAGTGCAGTGTAACCACCACACCACAAGACTCTTTTTATAACTTGAAAATGGAAGAAGTCTTTAGTCTGCATTCTGTGAAATGACCGTGGCAACAGAGGTCAAAGGCTGTGGTATGTTTCTACCTTGTATATGTTGTACCTACTCACACTTTTGCTTTGCCATTTCATTAAATCCAAAAAACGGCCCTCCAAAATATTTTGGTACAGAGTGATTGCAGCCACATCCAAGCTGCTCTTATGTCTTTCCTTTTCCCAGCAGCCATGGTACAGATCACGTGTGCTCATCTCCTGGGATGATTCTACATGAGAGAAGTTTCTGTTGGAAGTTGTGAGTAGTGTATGTGTCCTCTTGTGCTCGCTACAGGGTTACCGCTTCAACTCATTAATATTCGCAAAGTGACAGCATACAAAGGAAATCCCAGAAGCTGACTCCTTATTTTCATCAATTAATCACTTTTCACCCAAACACAAAGCAATTGTCAGGGTAGTTTTTCAACAAGTGTGAATGCTAGTAAGCGAAGTAGACTATTCATTGACCATCTTGACTGCTGCCATTGGCATTGTCAACATTCCGGCTGCCCTTTGCTATTTAAGGTTTGGCATTATTTTACACTCTGTCAACACGGGCATGATATTATGCAGCAAAAATAGGCCATTTCCTAGCATTTTGAATCATGGGTACAGAAGAACAATATCCTACATCTAGAAACCAGCAATTTGATTTGAAGAATTTAGCCTATAACTGGTATCAGACATAAGATTAATGGATTGCTGAAAAAATACATTACACATCTCTGATGATAAATATTCATTGCAAGCCACATGTTTGATCATGAGACTCTCAGGGTGATTCAAGACATATATTTGTAAAGATGTGCTATAGCAGTAAAGAGCTACAGGATTCTTTAAATGCAGTAGGAAGACACATTATGAAACCATTGTTTTCTTCTGAAATGTCTTGTTCTGACTACATTTTGCAGTTTGATAGCAATGTTGGGTGGTTCTGCAACCCAGCTGAATAATTATCCCTGTGATTGTTATTAGACATTAAAATGACAAGCAATAAGACTGTGAGCTGGTTTAGCAATTAAACTTCCAAATTAGACTCTTATGCAGACTTAACTGGGAGTAAGCCACAAACTCAGTGCTTTTGAGTAGATGTACATAGGAGTTCCATGTAAATCGCTCTTTGCAATGAAATTTTCTAATAAAAAGCAATGTGAAGTCCTATCTGGGCCAAGGTATTAAAACAATCAGTCACATTCCACTTTTCAACCTTTCAACATTCTTCCCAAGTTGTACTCTTAACTTGAAAAATACTTGGTTTTTCTCCCATCTGAACCTCATCAATTCTTCCTCATCTTTGTTGGATTGTCATTGGACTTGTATTGAATGTGAAGTTCACCAGCTAGAGTTCTGCATAGTTTGAAAGTTGCCATTCTTGCCAGAAATGTTAGTGCTAAGTTTGTCTGGGATTGATGGCAGTTGTCCGTCAGTACAGTCGGAGGCCATCAAGATAGATAAGACTGTGACATCTTTTTGCATAAACATTGACTCTGAAAAAGTTCCACTTATTGCTCCTTCTGGGAAAAGAATGGTTGTTAAGTCTTACTTTCTATTTTAAATATGTTTAAATATGTTTTTTCCTTTGTCTCAAAAGAACCGCAAAAGAATTAATACATATATCAAATAATTTTCATGCAGTAAGGAGCAACATCAGGAGCAGTTGGGGCAATTAACATCAAGTTGTTACAGTATAGAGCATAGTAACATCAAACTGACGTCTGCTCTTCCAACTTGCAAAGGACTGTGTTAGTGCAAAATCAACAACACACCATTTACATTCACTTTGCTTCTGCCACTTCCAGTCTGAAGCCCATAAAGTTACAACCTTCTAGTCCTGTTTTCTGTGCAATGGGATGTATGTTAGACTTACCTGGCATTCTAACCATTTTAAGATGTGGGTAGTTTTCCCCTTCCTTATCGCAGTCTTGGCATTACTTGCTTTTCCTTCAGGATTCACAGATATTTTGGGGGAAATTATCACTGATTTTAATCCGGGGGGAGGGGGGAGGATGGTATCTGGAGAGAGTATGTATATTCAATATAAATTATTTATGGCTAATTTTTAAAATTTCTCTGCTGGCTTGGAAAATAGACACATATAATGGTTATATTTATTTGTGATTAAAATAATCCAATTATTAGTAAGTTTAGTTTTGGACCATATTTTAGCAGGTGGACCATATTTTGGACCATATTGTAGCAGGTGAAGAAATGAGCTTGAATGCTTGGCTGGGGTATACAAGGCCAAACATATAAGTATGAAATCAGTAGTGCTGTGTGTGTAATGGCATCTCAGATAAAGCTGTCTTCTATATGCCCTACCAATCTTTAGTTTCCATATGTGCTTTGTTGATAAGAAGGCATTTAACAACAGACCAGATCTGCTGGTTTCCCATGGCAGGAGGTAGTGAACTGAACAATAGTAGAGCAATAAAGAATGACCTTCTAATCAATATCCTGCCTAGACGCTGAGTGGGGGGAAGTTTTGCCCTATCTACAAGATCTCTATTGTTTGATAGTTTTTATATGATTAGTGATATGGTTGAATTTGAGACCAGAAAACAGGGGCACTATCACCTCTAAATTAATATAATAGTCTCTGCATATAATAGTAGTCTCTCCAGAGTGTTTCTTCTGACTCTTATCCCAGCAATAGCCTACTCTCTTGCAGAATAATAAACCAAAATCCACATTTGAGAAATGCCTTAATTAGGACTGTCACAGAAGTGTGCAAACATTTGAGTTTAAAGCTCTATATATTTTGGTGATGTTTTGATTAATTCTAGTAGTGTTATTGCCCAGTGCTGTCTCACAACCCCATGAATTGACATGGCCATCTCTTCCTTTGCTTCTTCCTTTTATGAGGGATAATGGTGAGTTGTCTGCTAAGAATTTTAACTGAATGAAATTGGTTATACTGTAGTTGATTACTGTCAGAACTCGACTCAGCATTACACAATGTAGAAGTATCTGTGTAGAACCATAGTTACCTTGAGTACCTTAATGAATTCTAGTTATTTTGACTGCATCTGAGACCGGTCTTGTCATTAAGCAGCGTGAGGGGACCATCACAGGAAGAAAATACTGAGTGATAGAAATGGCAGTACTCAGTTGTTGCTTCTGAACATTTAAGCTGTTTCCTCTGTTGAAATACAGATTAATGTATGGCACATGTTGTTCTGGGCAGGGCCAGCGCTTCCATTAAGGCGAACTAGGCAGTTGACTAGGGCGCCAAAATGGAGAGAGGGCGCTGGACAGCCTGCCGCCCCCCCCACCGCTGGCCACCGCTGTCTGTCCCCCCACCCCCACCAGCTGCCCATCGCCGTCCCCTGCCATCCGCCCCCCTGCCCCCCGCCCCCCCACCCATAGTTTGTTCAAGGAACAACCACCTGTCAAAGAGGTCCACTTTCAGGCAGCCAGACTGTCTATACTGGATGTTGAGAAAGGAATGGTCACCCTGCTGGAAGCCTTGCATGCCACAAATGGGTTAGCATCAATTCCTAGCTTGACCTGCACTCTGGGCTAAATCGTAAAACTTTTAGAGATGTAACAGCAGCTACAAATGGCCCCAAATACATTTTTTCTTGCTTGACACTGAAAAGTGTCCCCTGTCCCCCAGGGCTGCAACAAGAGTACAGGCAGAATATATTGAATTTATGTATAGTTTTGGTTGTAGTTTATGTGGGAATTGTACTTGCCTCCAGGCACCCTTGCATTAATTGACCTTTACAAGGACAAGGCTTGAAACACTAAATCTTTGGCAGAGCATCACCCTGTTTTGCACACGCGCAGGCACACACACACACACATACACTTTGTAGTACATTGGAAGCTTTATTTTGCATTTACAATTGCTGTTGAAGATACCGTGTCACGGGGTTGATATGCTACTATTCCAGATTCTTCACAGAGGAGGTACGGAACTTGCTTTCTCAGCCCTAGTCTGTTGCTGATATTTTGGCAATCCATGGGCCTTGCTGTTAGAATGAGTGCAGCATAGTTATGTTTAGAGTAACGAGAAGGATGGATAGCTGGATAGACAGATGGAACTGGGGAGAAGATTAGATTCTCTTGTTTTTCTGTGACCACAAATACAGTGGACCCTTGTATAACAAACAGCTTGTATAACATAAAATTTGTACAACATAAAAATCTGGAGATAGGGGAAACTTGCTTAACATAATCACCTATGGGAAAAATCCATACAACATAAAAATGGGATTACTCCATTTCAATGCATTCCTATGGGAATTTGTATAAAGGAAAATTTGCTTAACATAATTTCATTTGGAATGAATTAATTCCTTTATACAAGGTACCACTGTAGATTGTTTCTGTTAAGTCACTTCTTCCATAATGTTCCTTGTTCTCCTCTGCCTGCAGTAAAGGACCAGTTGTATACATGCTTCCATGCTGGTTTTCAGTGTGCCTGAAGACATAGGGCCTTTATACACAACCCCTAAACTCCGCAGCAAATGGCTGCAAACTCTGGACCTTACAAGTGTTTTCCCACCAGCTCTGGAGTTTGCAGGAAATTAAATGTGACCCCGCCCACCTAAGTGCGACCCAGCTGCACTTTCTTGTACCTGCTTGAGGTGGGTGAAAATCCCCAGGTCCGGATTTAATCTGGTCAGTGCGGGGCTCTCCTGGCTTCTGCTTGTGTTTTTTTTTTTGCCTCCCGCCCCTTTAAGAGAAGAGGTGGGAGGAAAAAAGCAAGCAGAAGAGAAACGGAAGAGAAACGGAGCTCCGGGAAGCTCCTCCAGGTGAGCTGCATTTTTTCCTCTCTTTTTCTGGTGGGGAGGAAGGAAGAGCAACGAACCCCTAAGATCTTTGGTCTGAATTTAAGGGGCCAGCGGATCTTAGGGGCCGTGTGAAAAGGCCCATAGAAGCCAACTATAGGTATTTCTGTACTCATGTGTTGGTTTTATCCTGTGTTCACCAGAATTTTGTTCTTAGAACCTTACCCTCTAGCTTATACCTTAATATACCCCTGGCCATCTTGAGTGATTATTCCTCATTCATAGCCTTAAACTCACTTTACCACCTCACCACACTCTGCTAACATAATTACTTGAAATCTCTGCTTGCACTAAAAAAAAATGACAGCCAGAATCCTATCACCTATGTAATGCCAATATAACTCTTATTGTGTAAATTTCAGTGGCAAATTGTCTTCTTCTCTTGTCCCAGGCCATGCAATACCTGTCCGACAAGAAAAACAAGTGCTCAGTTCTTGACTGGCAGTCTTTCACCATGGATAGTCATCCTATTAAGATACTCAAGGGTGTAAGTAACAGGATGCTGGACCACCCACACTCACTTGTTTGTTTGTTTATTAGATTTATATACCGCCCATCTGGCTACTAGGCCTCTTGCCTATACACAGAAATTCAATTCTTTGAAACCTTTCCCCTTGGCAATGATGCCAACCCCACCCTCGAAGGGAGAAGTTTGGACTGTATTCTTTAAGAAAACTTCCTTGCAGAGCATGTCAGGCTAGGGAAGGTCAGACAGCCAAGGGTGCAGAAGCCCAGCTTCATTCTTCACCAACAGCACATCCCTGTTGACTTTTAACACTTCCTTATCACTTGCTGCTTCACCTCCTAATAGTTTTGATAAAATGCCATCCATTCCCAGTGGAATCTCCTGACGAAGGCTGCAGAGAATGCAAGAGCTGTAGGGGTGGATCTGGAGTCTCCCAGCCTGGAAAGGAAAGGAGGTGGTGGTGGTGGTGTGGTGGTTTTTTTCTGGAGGGGTATTTAATCATCCTAAACCAAAGGACCTAAAGCTAAAGTATCTTGGTCTTTTTGTTCACTCCTGAACTTCCACTGATGGGTGTCAACACAGGGAATTTGCTTCATTGTTCAGCTGTCCCCCCCTTTTTTAAAAAAAAAAAAAAAAAAAAAGAAGGCTGCCAACTTCTCCGTTGCAGATACAGTATACTGTTTGGACGTAATGGGAAGGGTTTGACTTCATTGCCTTCCATTTCCTTTTTTCCCATTCAGTCCATGCTCTGTTGTTCCAGGTCTCAGTTCTGTAGAAAACAGCCATTTCCTCCCCAAATCTTAGTGCATTTACTGTACAGTATAGGAACTTTCAATCATACTTTCCTACATGTAGGGAGTATAAAATGCCTATAAGACTATAATCTAGATGTGGGCAGTTTTACATGTGTGTGTGTGTGTGTGTGTGTGCGCACACACACACACACACACACACACACACGTAGCAAATGGGTGGCACATTTTTCATCTTTGCTTTGACAGATGTATTAGGCTTTCTAACAACCCAACTGTCAGTTTGAAATTCTGCACTCTACATTTCTCGTTTCAAGATTTTTATATTCTACCTTTTCTATGCTTCCCACTTCTATTCAGAGGCAAGGTCACTTTTATTATTACCACAAATCCTTTAAAATCCTTTGTCAAACTTTGATTTAATATACATAAGTTTCCATTGCAAACATTGCTTCTTAATTGACATCAGAACTATGGCACAATTGATTTTATACAGCTTGAGTGACTGGGTTTGCAGAAAAATCAACCGAGTAAATTTGGAATGGAAGTGTAGATGGAAATAAATGGCTGGATTAACATAGAGAGCACATGGATTATGACTGTTCAGTGACTGATCAAAGAGGTTTGTAAGCCTTTGTGCATCGTCTGTCATTCCAAAAATGCACCAGGGCTGTCAAAGGGGATGACACTAAATATGCTCAGTTGTTAATCATTCTCCTAGATATAGGTGGTATATCAGGTTGCCTGAACCCAATAGGATATACGATAGCACATTTGCTGGGGGTCTAAGGTAGAGCTGGTTTTAGGTATTTTTAAAAGGGAAAGCAGTTATTTGTACATAGCATAGAATTCTTGGTCTGTTCTCAGCTGTTTAGCACCAAAATAGAAGATGAAAGCTGTTCAGATTCTTCATGACACTATAGGCAATGAGACCTGTGGATTCTAGGGATCTTAACGCTTTTCCAAGCACCACACATTTGACAAAAATTAAATGAATGCTTTCTTGTCAGCATAGATTTATGTCATGGGTGCTTAATGTTTTCAGGCCCAATAACCACAACATGGTATCAATTGGTTCAGCCAGCCTGGAAGTGCCTTACTAGACTACAAATCCCAGGATACCACAGAACAAAGCCATAACAGGAAAGTGGCATACAACTGATATGACTGTCCTGTTGATGTGCTTATAGCCCTGAATGATATTGCTGACAATCATCTGCCAAGAGGTCTTATCTTAGAGCAACACAACACTGATCATTTTACCTGTGAATGCCTGACAAAAATTCCAGCTCCTTGAAGGCTCCCCTATCCCTCAGCTGTCATCATCAGCTGTCATTCTAGCAGGCTGTAGAAAAGGAAGATGTGATGCGAAGCAGGCAATTCTGCTGGCCAACATGAAAATTTGCTCTCCCCACCCATTATTTTAACCTTCATCCTTTTGCATTGTTCAAGGTTAAGATGGCACTTCCCACAAGTCTGTATCCAAATACTGATCATACTGGGAGTTAAAAATCTTTATAACATTTTAAACTGACCACATACCCCACTGCATTGGAGGGTAACTTAAGAAGTTGCCTGCATGGCACTTTTTGTTCTACTCTTGTTTTGTTCATTAACACCTGCTGACCGAGGCCACCTGCTTCATAGTACCTAAACACTAAGAACACCCTTTTGAATTCATGATGTAACAGGACAAGCTCCAGAAAAAAATACTGCAAGGTATCAAGGCTGTGGTAAATATCATTATTCAGAACATAAAGATTTAATCCACACTGTATATAATCTTAATGTATTGTGACTGTATACTGGCAGACAAGAACAGTTAGCAGAAATTCTTTTGGAAGTTTCCATTATCGAGTGCTATATCTTGATTTTATCCTTGAGTACTGTATAGAGGATTACATGTTTTTTTATTAATAAGTTTACAACACGTGACTCCAAGATACAAGCTTGTTAAAGTGTTGGAAGCTTCTAATGCCTTTGAAGGAAAGCCTGTCTTGGAACAAGATGATGGTAGATGAAAAGCAAAGTATAATGATGCAATAAATTTTCTGGGTGTGGTGCAAAGTTATTATGGAACATCGATGGAGTCATAAGGAATTTGAGTGGATAAGCTGAACTGTGGCCTGAAAGCTGCAAGTCTCTTGTAAAAGGACTTCCAAAGGATTTATGCCAATTTCCACACACAATGTTATCTCTGTGAGCCAGCACATGGTCAGGCTTGCTGCATTCACACAGTTGAGCCAACAGGGACTCAGTAGGTACTTAGAGATCTGGGCTGGACTGCCTTCTGCCAGAATCACATTCCTTTACTTTGTAATTCTTGATGCTAATGTCTTTTGTTCTTTGGTTACCTCCCTCCAGGTACTCATCATTCTTCTTTCCAGGTACTACAGAAGACAGTCTTCTATTTTTAAGGGCTGCAGAGCACTTTTCTCTTAGCAGGCGCCAAGTCTGGATTAAAGAAAAATGATCCTAAGAAGAGAAGGACACAACAGCACCTGAACAGCAGATCCAACAGGCACATGTTATCACCTCGACACAATTTTCTGTGAGGATGAGATGTATTTGAATTCTGTTCTAAATAAAGTTTTCATTTTGAATCTCTCTCATTAAAGTTGGGAAATTAGACCAATGGTCCTATAGTGACTGTAATTCTTGGCATTTCCTTCCTTGGGAATTGGAATGTATCATTAACATTTGCAGTTTGTGGGCCATTGTTCTGTTTTCCATATTTGTTCACATGTTCTTGTTGGTAATTGGACAGATTCTGTCTCTGTGGCTTGAAATAGTTCTCCCAGTATCCCATTCACATTAGAACTATATTGACCTCAATGCTTTGTTTTTTCCCAGCGATTTGAGAGGAGCTTTCCCATTACTTTCTGGAACTGCAGCACAAATAGGATTCCTCTGCACAAATAGGATTCCTCTTCAAAAGAGCCTGTATTCTTGCTCTCTTCTGTACAGGTCTTTAGTGTACTATTTCCACCTTCTATTTATTTGATCCTGGTCAGAAAAGTGTGCTTCCTTGTTGGTCATTCAGCATTCCTAATCTAGGTTTAAATGCCCCTTTAATTTCCTCAATCTTCTGGAAAAAATACATTTTCTCCTGCATGCTTTCAGTTTCTCCCATTTCATCAAGAGCACAGATTTGAATGATGGTTATGTTAATAGCTTACCACAGAGTCTGTAAATATTGTTAATTCAGATCTTGCATTGCAGCAAGAATCCCAGAGCAAATCAATTAGTTTTTGGAATACAGTTCTCAGAATCCCTCAGCCAGCATGGGCTGTGGCTCTGAGATAATTAAGCAAACCAGCTTCCACATTTTGGTTACTGTTTTGGTGGGATAATAGATAGGTCAGAATTGACTTGACAGCACAAAATTAAGTTAATGGATTTCAAACTGGGCACCATTTCCTATCTGCAAATGTCATCTTGACATGCTATTTGAAAGAAAAAAAGCAGAGAAGGGCTGCCATGGTAACCATTTATTTATATGATATAAAATATCCAGTACAGACTGTCTGTCTGTCTCGCTGCCTGCCTGCTCTTTTATCCCACCTATCCACTCTAACAAACAAAATTTAAGGAGGCTTCTGCTATAGCTTTAAAACAATAAAGAAAACTTAATGAATTATTAATTCTGACTTATGCTTACCTTTTCCAGGGTTTTTTTTTAAAGATACAGGTTACTCAAAACTAGTTTACCATAATCTTCTGGGGATGCTCTGGAACTGTGTAGCTTCCTGAAGGTTACACAGCCTGGGTTTTCTCTCAGAAGACCCAGTGGGGATTTGAACTCCCAACTTCTGACTTTGAAGCCAGATACCTAATACAAAAACAATAATATTGATTAAAAATGCAAACAGGAAGAATATTGTGACCCCTGACAGCCCATGGCTAACTCATTTTGGTTCCCTTTTCTATATCTATTTCAATACAACTCACTGAAAATGGACACAATTGGTGGGGGGCCATGGGCGGGCGGCGACAGCGGCAGGGGGGAGGCGTGGGTGGGCGAGCGGGCGGGCGGCGGCGCGGGCGGACGGGCGAGTGGGCAGTTAGGATATCACTTAGGATAGTGGTTCTGTTCTTGGCTTGCACCCCAAATGTGTGTGTGTGCAAGCAAATTGAAGTTGGGAAAATAGAAAATAAATAGTAGTATATAATATAATTTTAAAATAATACACACCTCCCACTCCCAGTCAAACCTCCCCCTTTATCCAATATCAGAAAAAAATCCTCACAAACGGCCAGAGAAGAAATAAAGAATAAACTGCTATTCCCTTCAGCAGACAAAGCTGCAGGGAATCAAAGAAATTATTTTCTAAATTCAATTCCCTCCCTGCCTGCCTAACTTAAATCCTAAAGCCTCCAGCCTCCCTCCTCAATCTCGATCGGATCACACCAGCACCAGCAGCCAGTCCTCCTCCCTGAACCACATCCATACACCCGACTGGGATTTCTGAAAGGTGCCTCGGCTTTTTATGCCCTCCGAGACATCCAGAAGTGTCAGTCAAAAACCTGGTGATGCCATTGGTGGAATGGTTCAAAAATTTTGCATGGTCCCATCCCATTCCCAGCCCAAATGGGCAGGTCTAAAAAAAATTAAAATAAAATAAAATAAATACGACGTTTTATTGCTATAAACACCCCCACTGCTGCTACTATTAAAATACAGGCATTTAAAATAAATAAATTTCACATGTTTCTGTGCTGATTTGGTGTGTTTTTTTACCACAATTTCAAAAGAAAAATTGTGGTCGCCATTTTGGATCCCCCCCCACCGCATGGCATGCAGTGAGACAGACAATGAGGATGACCCCCCCCCAGCCTGGTGCAAGCAGCCCAGGACAGGAGAGGGGGGGAAGGCCGGGGACCCTCCCCCCAGGAACCACCCCTCTGGTAGGTGTCCTCAGGCAGGCATATTTTTTCCTTTTTTTTTTTGGCCGGGAGCTTTTTTTTTTTTTTTTTTTACTTTTTAAAACTCTTTTCTGTGCTGCTTGGCATCGCGCGATCGCTGCGATGCCATTAATGACAACGAAAAACCCGACCCAAGTTTTCTTTTTTCCGGTTGGGTTCGAGCTGGAGCGGCGTAATTATCGTTACCGTTTCCGTTACATAACGGAAACGATAACCGAAAACGGAAACGATAATTTCGCCGCTCCGTGCCCATGTCTAGAAGGGATCATTATAACCCTGTCATCCTTTCAAAGGTACATTTTGAAAAAAATCAAATGTGGATGTCAACAACACAACAAGGTAAATAGAAAAGGTAAAAGTCAACAAGTGACAGAGGAATCTGAATCATTCAGGGAGATTCAGGGGTTGTAGCTGATCCCAGAAAGAAATCTATCTTATTTTCCTCCTCCAACTGCACCTCAAATACTGTTGGGTGCTTTGAGCTATATACTGAGGACAGGTAGAAAACTTATAGGATGGGATATCGTATCATTTAGGATCGAGCTGTACAATCAATGGGCCACAAGTGGTTATATTTACCATTGCAATCATGGATTTTCCCACCAAATGTGAATTTTCCTGCTGAAAAGGCTGCCATTTTCTCACCCAAAGGGCCAGTCTTCAGCACTGCTTTCTCTGCTACTGCTGTTGCTAATTTTAAGCTGCCTACACTGCAGTATTCCTGCCAAGAAAACTCCATGGACATGGAGTCACGAAGAGTCAGTCACGACTGTAACTGCACAACACACACACACACACACACACACACACACACACACACACACACACACACACACACACACACACACACACACACACACACACACACACACACTGCAGATAATTCCATCCAGTGTTGAACATCACAACTATGAGGGTAGTCAGTGGTCCAGTCTTATAGACTCACCTGTGCTAGGGGCCACAGCCTGTCCAAGGATGCTCTGGCAGATGTAGCTGGAGGGTTTTCCTGTTGCTGAGAGGAGAGAGAGAAAAGAAGGATAGACAGGGACAGAGTAAGTTGGGAGTCTGTACAAGGAGGGTTATTCCTAGATAAGGATGCACAGGACTCCATTCTCCAGGACAGGGAGAAATAATAGTTGAAAATCACAAAATAAGATTTCTCAGCTTCAAATACCAATGTAGAAAGAGGCCCTATGAGGGAAAAAAAGCATTTTCCTGCAAAAGAAAGAAGAAAAGGTTATTTATAGCATGCCTCTTTCCTCTCCAGTCACCTGAGAAGTGCTTGATGCTTGGAGAGTTGGAATGAAGGTTTCTATTTAACAACTGAAGACTAGGTGTTGATCTTTAGGGATTAGTGGCTCACAGAGTCTTTCCACATAGCGACACCTTGGTGAAGACTTGCTGCATAACTTCTGTCTATTCTGATGGCATGGACAAAGTATTCACCACCCTTGTGAGGAAGTGAGGATAAGACTTATCCAGGACTCTATGCCAATGCAACAGAAGGGGCATGCAAAACAGCACCAATGAGTTTGTATCATGCCAACACTCTGGAGTCCACCTAGCACTAATTTCTCAAAAGGACTGAGTAGTTATGCTGCCTTGTGTTTCAGGAGGGACTCAGTAAATGACCACAAGAGGAAAAAAAACATCTTGGGGATTTTTTTAAATTTCAGGGATAATAGGTTTCCACATGAGCTGATCATATGTTAGGGCCTTTTTACACGACCCCTAAGATCCGCTGGCCACTTAATTTTTACCAGAGATCTTTTTATTTATAATAATAATAAAATTGTCTCCACCCCCTCCGCACTTCCTGGTTGCTGGCTGTGTGAGGGAGAGAGAAAAAGAGAAAGAAAAGAATGCCGGTTTACCTCCGTTTTGTTCTCGGCAGCATTCAGATCTCTTAAAGGGGCGGGGCAAAAAAATGTCAAACAGAAGCCAGGAGAGCCCCGCACTCACTATCCTTACACCGGATCAAATATTTGTCACATCCAAAAAGCAGGTACCTGAAAGCTGCGCTGGGACGCGTAACTCTTAAAGTCGGCGGGGTCGCACTTAATTTCCTGTTAACTCCAGAGCTGGTGGGGAAACATTTTTAATCTCCGGAGCTGGGAGCCATTTGCCCCAGAGTTTAGGGGTCCTGTATAAACGCCCTTAGACTTTAGTTAGTGCCATCAGCTCCAGCTAGCATGCAGTGGGAGAATGACTAGAGGTTGAAGCCAGAGTTTTTGCAGGCACCAGATTAGAGTACTTAAGAGGCATGTGGTCTGGGGGTCAATGAAAGCAGGGTATATGCTGCTATTTGAAGCATGCTAGCTTGGAGAAGATTGAACTAAGAGAAACAGAGACCCATGTGGAGCAGAATTTGGCATTTCTGACGTTGTTGACTACGCTCCCATAATGAACTGGGTGCTTTCCCACATTCGTTGAGCTTACCATGCTTCTGTTACTGAGAAGCATGTTAGGTTCACTGAAGAGTCGTGTATTTCCAATCCAACATCTTAAAAACACACAATTCTACCTCTGTTTTATACGAAGAAATGGAGTGGTGTGACTTAAAGGAGAACACAGGCTACAAATACAACTCTTATACCAATGCAAATGGTTGGTCCATGTTAAGTAACTACAGTTTTAGACAGGAGTCTTTCCTTTCCCTACCAGGAGATGCTCAGGACTAAGCCTAAAACCTTAGGTTTAAGTATATGCTCTGCCACTGAGCTACAGTCCCATGCATAAAATCAACAAGACTGATACATATAAGAAACTTTGTACTTATGCATTCAGGCTTGCAAAAGAAGCACAAAGAGGAAAGCTAATTTACAAACCAGAGAAGTGAGAAAAATATTAATTTATTTATTGGATTTATATGCCACAGCCATCTAGCCTGAAGGCTACTCTGGGTGCTTTACAATGTAGGGAAAAATCTTTCTAATTGGAATCAGAACTTCAGACACCAAGCCATGGATGAGTGATTAGCACCCCTTTTGGAGCTTAATTTTTAAGCCCCCCGAGCCCCAAACCTGTCCAAATTTGGGGGGCTTACCTAGAATTGCTTGAGGAAGCTAACCCTGCCATTTCCATGCTGAAACATGGCTGCGATCTGTATTTTCGATATATGACAATCATATATATGATATATGAGTTGAATATAGCAACCATGAAATTTCATTGTTCCTGCAATAAAGATTCCTATTCCTATATATCATTTAGCATTTAACGAATTCCTGGTTCTAATGACATTCTTCTTGTTGCATCTCTTGAAGTTACTGCTACGGTGGGATTTGAAGAACATAGAAGAATTGTTCTGAAATGAAATGGGTACTTCACCATATCTGGGAGAGAAGATGACTCAATGGAGGTTATTGTCCATCTCATCTAGAGGGGAAAAACAAAAACAAAACAAAACAAAAGACACAAACATGTGGCACCTTAAAGACTAACTTTCATATTTTAATGTAACGTTTTGTGGACACGTCCACTTCTTCGGACATATAGCAGCAGAAGGCACTGATTGGAATAAACTACATTGCTGTGTGATCACCTCTCCACAAAGTAGTTAATTACAGTATCCTCGGACTATCTGATAAGTCTTAGAAGATGAGGAGCTACCCTAATTTGCCCTTGCTTGTGGATGCATGCCCAGCCAAGTCACATGCTTCTGACATCTCATATACAAGATCCCTTGTGCTTTTGCAGTCAACAGGCTTGTTGACACTGTGGTCAGCAGCACCTCCAAGTATGGGCAACGCGAGGCTACCACTGCAAAAGTCAAGGGCAGCTTTACTTACACCTTAAAAAAAATACACAGCTCACTGCATTCCCACGGAAAGGCCTCTTCCATGATTCAGAGAGGCTGT
This sequence comes from Phrynocephalus forsythii, assembly GCA_029282475.1. Taxonomy (NCBI): domain Eukaryota; kingdom Metazoa; phylum Chordata; class Lepidosauria; order Squamata; family Agamidae; genus Phrynocephalus; species Phrynocephalus forsythii. Next base: position 55,292,508 of record JAPFRF010000010.1, read on the forward strand.
CTGGCCAGTTCTGCTGAGATGGAGATTAATTGCCTATGAATGGCTGGGATCCCACATCAGGAAGAGAAAAGTACAGGCTCCACGGCTTCCAAGTCCGAGAACCTTTTCTTTTAAATAAATTGCTGAAGCATGAGAGGCTTCCGTTCCTTGCTGGCATATTTTGCTTTGTGCCCAGAGAAACAATCATATCAGGCTCAGGAAAGCAAGTGCCTGGAAGGGCAGCGAAACAGGAACTGTCCCTATCGGATGTCCTCCCTGGAGGGGAGTCAGCCTGAATCTTGGAACCAACGTTCTGGTGAAGAAAAAGTGGAAGTCACTTTCACCCCATGTTTTGCAGCGAGGGTATATATCTGCTTAATTCTGTCGGCATCCGAAAATAAAGAGAATGCAACAGCCAGTGAATTATCATGAACTTTTCTCTCAAGAACCAAGTTAGGAGGTGTGGAGCCCTGAATCTGGTACAGAGATCAGACCCATTATGACACTGGATTTGTTGAAGAGCTCAGGCCCATTATTATGACATTGTTTGTAGCCCCAGAACTAGAGGGGCAAGGACAGAGGAGGAGAGAAGAGAAAAAGGTCTGTTTACATCCATTAGCTCTTTGGACTGTGTGCCTCAACAGACATCTGTTCTCCTCATTCTCAATTCTTTTTTTTATTTTTTTATAATTTTATTATTATTATAAATAAAAAGGAAACCTTACATAAAAATACACCTCATTACCAATCTTAATCTCAAATCTAAATATAAATTCAGTCTACTATGGGTCAGAGTCTATTAGCGACTTTTTTCTCATAGAAAACATATAGAGGTCTCTAGCATTCTCTTGCCTTCTGTAGGTCTTTCTCCTTGAGTATTTCTGAAAAAATGTCCATTTCTGCTGTTTCCAAGTATCTGTCCAAAAGCTCATGTTGTTCCGATAAGTCCTTTATTTTCCAGTATTTTGCCAACAGAATCCTAGCTATAGTTAACTTATACATTAATAAATGTTTCTTATTATAATCTTTGATTTCCGGCATAATATTTAACAAAAATATTTCTGGCTTGAATGGTATCACACAACACAATATTTTCTGTAACATCTCATGTACTCTTTTCCAATAGTTTTTAATCACTGTGCATGTCCACCACATGTGATAGAAAGTCCCTTCTTTCTCCTTACACTTCCAACATTTATCAAATCCATTTCCAAACATTTTCACTAATTTTTGTGGTGTTATATACCACCTATAAAACATTTATATACGTTTTCTTTCAAGCTAGTCACTCTGATATACCTAATATTAACTTCCCATAGTTGTTTCCAGTTATCTATCTCAATATTATGTCCTAAATCCTGAGCCCACTTAATCATACAATCTTTAACTATTTCATCCTCAGTTTTACACTCCAATAGGTGTTTATACATTTTTCTAATAAATTTCTCTTCGCTCCCCAAAAACAATATATCAAATTCAGTTTTCTGCATATAAAAACCTTATTTTTTATCTTTACTGAACCTTGACTGCAACTGCGATTTTGTCCACCAGTCTAATATAATGTTTTGTTTTTTTAATTCTTCCTCTGTTTTTAATCCAGTCTTACTATTTAATATATCTTGATATCTACCAAATCTCATCTCAGTCATCAAATTTGGGTGTGTGAAGGCTTCTATCGGGGACACCCAACCTGGGATCTTCCTATACATTTGTTTTTTAATATTCTCCCATATTCTCCATAAAGCCTTCCTAATCATATGATTGCTAAAGTTTTTCTGTTCTTTTGCCTTCTCATGCCATGCAAGCGCATGCCATCCCAGATTCAAATAATGGCCTTCCAATTTCCAAACTCTTGGGTTTTCTAAGAGAATCCATTCTCTTACCCATCCCAGTACACAAGATTTATAATACAAATCCCAATCAGGAGCTCCCAATCCTCCTCTGCTTACACCATCTTGTAAAGCCTTCTTCCCCAATCCTCCAGGCCCATTATTATGACATTGTTTATAGCCCCAGAACTAGAGGGGCAAGGACAGAGGAGGAGAGAAGAGAAAAAGGTCTGTTTACATCCATTAGTTCTTTGGACTGTGTGCCTCAACAGACATCTGTTCTCCTCATTCTCAATTCTTGCCTGCATGGGTGCACATAGGTGCACATAGGTGCTAAGTATAATAACATATCCCCATGCCTTATTCTGAGTCAGACAGATCCACTGCTTCCTCTAGGCTCACATTGTTAAAGGATTCTCTGAAATCTCGGGGAAAGAGCTCTACCAACAGACATAAGCTTGGATGTCATTCAGAAAGGCACTATAAACTGCAAGCAACTTGATGGCACATACCACACACACAATACTGAAGTGCTCATAGCCCCCCCTGTACAGATTTTCTTAAACCCTTTTGGTGTGGAATGCATATGGAGGCTGCATGAAAGATCCTCTCCCACAGCCAACTTCTAGTATTGTAGCTTCTTCTTGAATTTGTATTTTGCAATGGCCGCAGGGCTCCCCACCACTTTTATTTCTAGTACTGCTGTGGCCCAATAGCTGCCCTTCAGGAATTTCAGCAAGCAAAGACCTTCCTCTTCAGGCAAGGTTTCCCTGAATGATGGACTACCTATTATGTGACTTTTAGATGGATTACCATGCATGAACACCAGTGTTTTCCATGTTAGTTTCCATCCTTCATAACTGATCCATTTCCCCTTTTTGCATGCACTTTGTAGCTTTAATGTTACCTTTGAATGTTGTAAGAGGTCTCTTCTAATTCCCTGTTCTTAACTTGAATATGTCTTAAATGTTCTGGGCTGTACATTGCCCCTCATTATTGTAAGCTGCCTTGGGTCCTTTTCCAAGGAGAAAGGAAGGGTAAAATATTGAAAATAAAATAAAAATAAAAATTCGCAGTTGTCTTGTGCTGAGACAGAACACATGACTAACTGGACAAAACAATATGTATTAGAAAAAATTGAAGGTATCAGGAAAAGAAGACTTAACCATGAGATGAATTGAATCAATGATGGATGTCATGACCTTTAGTCTGTAAGTTCCCACCTGGCTGGAGCTTCTGGAGGTCAGTCATTCAGAGGGGCATTTTAGTCTGTAAATCCTGACAGGGTAGGACCTTCTGGAGGTAACTCATTCAGAGGGACACTATAAATTGCAAGCAACTTGATGGCACATACCACACACAAAATGCTGAAGTGCTCACAGCACCCCTTATAGACCTTCTTAAACCCTTTTGGTGTGGAATGCATATGGAGTCTGCATTCCTACAATGACCCTTTTTGTTCCTTGGCCATGCCCATGGTTCCCGTAAATACTCATTGTTTGGGCAATAAGCATAAAAACCAAACTACATTCCAAATAATGAGCATGAACATTACTTTATTGGTGTAACAAACATCCTAGGCATGTTTATTTATCACAGATTACTTTTAAAGAGTATTTTGTGGCATTCAACAGGATTTTTTTTTCAAGTTTTATGTCATTCTCTTATTAATTCTATTTTTAAAGAAGAACAGAAATCAATGAGCATAACAATTAACACAGTGAATCACTTTCATAAAATAGTTATGATGAATAGTGGATTGTTTTTCAAATACTATAAAAATAGCAAGAGTGAATTACTTCAAAGTAATGGTCCACTCTTAGTATAGGCTCACATATGGGAAGGGCAAAAATACTGTAGGTAGGAAACTGCTCCACATTCGCCCTGTGCCCCTACTGAGACTGTTTGGAGTCCAGACTGCAGACAAGATGTTCTTTTTTTGAGAGAGAGCGAGCGAGAGAGAGAGTGGGCGAGAGATGTGAAAGGCAGCATGAAGGCTGGACCTGTCTTATCCCCACCCCCACCTCCCCCCTCGCTCTGCCTCCATGATTAAATAGACAGAATTTTTGAAGTGACGGGCACACAGTCCCTGCAGAATTATGCCACAGATTATGGGGTGGGGTGGGTGGGTGGGTAGATTTAATTGGTAAAATGCCCCTGCAGCAAGGAGAGCAACAAAGAAGATTTTCCAACAAGAACAGCAACGGAAAAGAGGCAGCACGCAGCTGAAGTGCTACTTTGCTGTGGCAGAATGGGGTATGAAATCAGGCCCATTTATGTACTTCCACCATCACTGGAACTAAAGAAGGGGACACACGGGGCAATAGATTATAATTTATTCGAGCGGGCCATGCCCTGTAATGGGAAATTCCTCTCAGGGTTATTTATCATAGATGTCATTAAACACACATATCATTCTGAGGTGAAAGAAAAAATGGGTGGGGGGGGGAAGCTGTGTAGCCATTACAAAATTACAAAAGCAAGACTAGGCTAGGTGGTACCTTTACAGGCCACTAGTAATATAACAAAAAAAAATTGCAAGCTTTCAAGGGCAATACCCTCTTTATCAAAGCATGTACCAAAAGTCCAAACATGGCAAAAGATGTGGTTTGCCATGAGATAAGTCTTAGACGTAAAGTTCTTGGGAAGATGATATTAGCCAGGCAGTCTCCTTAGATGAGGCAGGTCAGGAAGCATGGCTGTTGTTAAAACTATATCCCAAGTACAGGATTGGGTTTCACACCCCAGCTCTCCAAACGAAGGGACATGGGTTATGCCCACCCCTCCATACTCCCTCTCCGTTTGGCTCTTCTGAGGTGGTATCACCAATTTCTCTCTGTGTGTGTGACAGAAAGAGAAAGAGAGAGATAAAGAGAGAAGGATAGAGCAAGATTCTAAACTTTACTTGTGGAAAAAAGTGTCAGATATCATCACCTGCTTGTGTACTTAAGGTAATACTTAGGGGGAAAACCCAAAAGAGGACAGTCACCTAAAAAACCACCCCACAAAAAAGTTTTGTGGTCCTTGTGCAACACCCAAAAACAAGAGTGAGTGATTCCTTTGTTAGACTTCTACAATGATAGGAAAAGGCCAATCTTCCAGTCCAGCAGAATTTTTCTTCGGAATGGGCATTGCAGAGTGTGAAGATGGGTGTCTGATGGAGAAATCCAAAGCTCATTTTAACCAGATGTTATAGGCTCAGCATCTGAGTTTCATGTCCAAAGATGGAGATGTACATTTATTTGAATCTGTTTAAGATACAGTCCAGTATTGGATTTCATGCAGGCAAAGTAGGATTGATAATTTAGTACAAGATGAATAGATAAAATAACGTTGCTCAGACTCTGGTTATTGCTACATCAGATTTAAAACATGCTAGCATGAGAATATGGCACCCTCTTGTGGTATTAATTTATATCAGAGATATAACAAACATATACCCTGCTTTTTCATAGTAGACTAGGATTCCTGTAGTCACTCAGTTTTTGCTTTCAGTTCAAACATATCATTCTGACATTCTCCTTTTCTTGCTGGAAGTGTCTAAACTGGCAAAATTAAAGGGGAATGGGGCGGGGAAGAGGGGCAAATATTATGGTACTTTAACAGATTCATTTCAGTGTGAACTTTTCTGGAGCAAAAGCCACTTCTTCAGAAACCTGGACACAGTAATACCATATTGTCTATATAGTGTGTGGGGTGGTGGTGGTGGCAGGGCCACAACTATGGTCTGTGTCTCCTCCAGCAACGGGAGCGGTGCAGAATGGTACCGAGTACAACTCGCCTGATTTAGGAAGCTAAGCAGGGTCAGCCGTGGTTAGTACTTGGATGGGAGACTACCAGGGAATACCAGGTGCTGTAGGCACCTGGAGCAGGAACTGGCAAACCACTCCAGTGTTCCTGCCAAGAAAACTCCATGGACATGGGGTCACAAAGAGTTGGTCATGACTATAACGACACAACACACAAATACTATTTTGCCATTTTGGCAGGACACATGCCCTTCTTAGTTGTGGCTCTGGGGGCAGAGCATGCACAGCCTGTAAGAGATTCAAGCCACTGAATTAACAGCCAGAGGATTCATCAGCATCAGGTTTGCCACAAAAAGTCTGTCAGCAATGTACAATGCAGATAATTTGTGTAATAAACAAATAAATAAAACCTCCCACTGGTACTCAGAATTCAAAGGGTTGCGTAATATATACACAGCGACATAGGCAAAATCTTTTATTGGAATTACTTGCTTTTTATGAACCTTACAAGTTAGTAACCTTATAAAGTTCTTCAGGAATTTGTGACCATGGTTAAAATAACAAAAGATGGATGGTTATATAAACTCAGTTTTAAAAGCTTCAGGGACCAAAATGATCTCTTGATAAGAGGAAGTGTTTGCTGAATTAAGCTTCACTTTTTTTTTTACATGGCTGCAGCAGTGGAGCAATGGCCAGGCTTTCAATATGGATCTTGTAAAGCTCTCTAACCACTATAACCCCTGCCCCTTGATCTGGAATGGCTATCTTTTTGAGAAGCCATCAGTAGGTCAAGATACTGAAATATATAAACCAGCCAAGATTGTGGAAGTAGTCTACCACATACGTATTTCTTTGTAGGGAACTCATCATTATTTCGCCCTTCGTACGAGAAGCTAGCTTACATGTTTGCTGTGTCCAGCATAGGAGCTATGAAATGGAAATAAAAGCTGGTATCTACAAGCAGATCAAGAAAAAATAACTTGCCACAGGGGCTTCCAAATCAGTTGTTGGGGGCTGTAAAGCTATCCAACCAAGTGATCATCACCACGCATGAACAACTCTCTTCACGCCAAATGGTCCTGCCTTTTCCTGACACCATTGTATTGGAAATCCTCTTAAAAACAAAAAGCGCCCCCACAACCCTCTCATTTCTATAGCAGACTGCTGAGAAGGTGGCTTGAGTGGAGTGGAATGGCATGTCACACCAAAGGAAGGACAGCATTGTGTGTCACCAGTGCCTCCTTTCCCAAATGCAGGGAAACCAATGTGGAAGTGCATCCTCTATGTTCTGACATCAGAACTCAGAAAGAGCCACTGTTTTGCACATTATAACTCTTCTGAACGTCCCACCACCACCCCGACTGCCCCCATCTGATGGAGAACAGACCTCCATGTGCCACATTCTCTCCTTGGATCCCTTAAACTAGTTTTTACAGGTACAGTGGCACCCCGACTTAAGAGCAGCTCAACTTAAGAGCAGAAAACTGTTGGCATTTTAACTGCCGCCTTACTAATTTTAGATATGGTCTGCTTGACTTACAAATATTGTTTTTATTTTTTAACTTATTTTTTTAATTTTTAGATAGGTACCCCGACTTAAGAGTAGTTTGACTTAAGAGGATGCATCTGGAACAGATTAAATTCGTAAGTCGAGGTACCACTGTATAGTTGAGGATGCTTCCTTATCAACAGTAGAAAAACAAGATTCAGGCAGTAATCCATTCAGCTTGAATGCAGCACAGGGAGAGGAGGCATATTTTCTTCTGCCCTAGGCAGCAAAATGTCTTCTTCAAGACTGTGTCAGGAAAAGAAACACAGGGTGGTGGTGGTGTGGATTGAAATGGCATTAAACACAGTAAACACAGTACTTGCACATTCTGTTCTCTCTCCCCCACCCCATGAATGCCTGCCCATTTTTGCTAATCTCTGCAGACAGAAGTCACCAGCAGCTATTTCTGCTGCATTATTGCAATGTATGCTCCGCCTCTTCCGGGGGAATCTAAACTGCATTCAGACAGGCTGGTGGCTCTTTGTTTCCTGTCAGCTAAGTATTTATGTGCCCAAACAGAATAGATGCAGCATGAAGTTTGCTGCAGGAAAGCTAAAGCTGCTAAATAAGTAACAAGAATAGTATGCCCTCAAAAGGGTGTGCCTTTTTATGTGCTTTTGCATGCATTTTTGGTAGCTTTTTGGTAGGCCCAGAAACATATCACTATGGATATTGGAATTTGTTTTTATGTTAGCTTATCTGTCACTGAATATGGTTGTCTCTCCAGCCAAGAGTTTCACCTTTTGTGATGCACTTAGGTAGCTTAGGGTGCAGCTACATAGGCAAGCCAAATCAGAGCATTTGGCTTTGTTTCGGCTTCATTCACATATTGTTTATGGTTTAGGACGGTGATCACATGAAGGCTCTGGATTGCTTTGCTCCACATTGGCCCTCAATCTGGTATGACTGAATATGCGCCCACAGCTCCCTTTCTTTGATACCACTCACCTGGCAATCCCTGGTTATCATTTCTCATCCCCCCCCTCCAGGATGATTAGGAAGAAAGTGTGTGTGTGTGTGTGTGTGTGTGTGTGTGTGTGTGTGTGTTTGCCTGCTGTATCAAAACACCACACCCCAGCTTAGTCTGTCAGTTTAGCACCACCCAGAGTCATGTCTCCCCCATCACATAATGAAACAAATGATCAAACAAGGGAAGCACTGCTCAAATTGTCCCAACTCTGAAAACGTTGAAGTCCCCAGCAGCGGGGGTCAGTTGGGGGGGGGATTCTTCAAACTGGAAGCAAAAAGGGCCAGATTGAGTCGCATTGGTCCCTGCATTTTAGTATCATTTTAAAATACTTTGAGATTTGCCCATGCTTACTTGGGGAGCAAATCTCAAAGTACTTGTCAATGTAGTCGCAACCTTAGGCTGTCTGAACATGTAGTGTCCTTTGTTGGTTGCCCGGAGAGCTTGCACTGTCTATGGGCAGTCATGTTAATTGGACTGTGGACTCTTTGAACTGCTTTTCTTGGAGCTGCAGGAAGCCTATGCCTCGTACTGGGAATAAAGCAATAGGACTCTTCTGTGCTTTTGATCTTGGCAGTTTACCTCTCCAGTGGCCAAGCAATGAACTAAGGACATGTTGATGAGACACTGCTTTCCCTGCTGGCTCCTTAACTAGCTAGTGTCGTGCCAGATGGTGTTGAGAGTCAATAGATCAGGGGTAGAGGCAGAAGTCTTTCATTCCGATTTCTGTTTACAGATATTCCTCTGGATGATGAGGGTCTTCCTATTGCTGTGTTCACAGTGATGGTAGAAGTGTGGAATTGCAGGAAATTTGGAAATGTAGATTATGATAATGAGCTGAAAGATGCGTGAAGCCCAACTGTGCTGGTTTGGATATGTCCTGCATGCTGAAGAGCAAGTCTGACCAAAAAGGGTCTCAACCTGGAGGCCAGTGGATCCCGACCGAGGGGACAACCAAAACAGCACTGGTTGAACACCCTTGACAATGACATGAAGTTGTTCTGAGTACACCCAGACCTAGCCCATGACCCTGCCAAGTCAAAAACAAAACACCAAATGGGACAAGCTCTAAGAAAAAGAAGATGATAATGACTTTACCACAGCTATGATCACAATGAACACAGCAGCAGGAAGACACCTCTCTCCGTTGGTTGAGTCCAAAAGTGAAAGCAGCAAGGCCAACCTACATCAACAATGAGGAGCAGGTTTTGTAAAGGTGATGGCTCTTAGTGGACTATTCCAGTTATAACCACCCAAATGTTTTTGCCTTGCAACAGAGGGCGTTTATACACGACCCCTAAGCTGCGCTGCAAATGGCTCCCAGCTCTGGAGCTTAGAAATGTTTTCCCACCAGCTCCGGAGTTTGGAGACAATTAAGTGCGACCCCGCCCACTTTAGCGCGACCCAGCGCATTTTTCATGTACCTGCTCTCTGCAGATGAAAAAAATTTAATGCGGATAAGAGTGCCGGGCTCTCCTGGCTTGTCTGTTGTTGTTTTGCCTCCCGCCCCCTTAAGAGCTCCTTGAGACGGAACCAGGAAGTAACGGGGCTCGTGGCAAGTTCGACCATCACCAGCAGGTTAGTAAAGGCTTCTTTTGTCCTTTTTTCCCTTCCCCCCCTCACGCCGACAGGAGCAGGAAGTGCTGAGGGGTGGGGACGGAGGAACAGAAACGAACCCCCAAGATCTCTGGTCTGAATTTAAGGAACCAGCAGATCTTAGGAGTCGTGTGAAAAGGCCCAGAGATAAATGACAGCAATATACTCTTCCTGGGAAAATTCATTTTTTCTCCCATTTATTGTGAAGACTGCAGCAAAGCTAAGAGGGAAACCTCAGAGGAGCTGGCAGATGATAATCCCTGCTACTTAACATTTCCCAGGTTTTTGACCTGTATATCTTCCACTACAGTAACCCCCTGCCTATCACGGGGGTTAGGGATCCACCCGACCCCGCGATGACTGAAAATCTGCTATATGCGGATGCAGGTTGGGTGGGGCCTGGGGGCGGGGGGGCGATCAGATCCCCCACCACCGCTCGCTCGAGCTGCTCCAAGACTTCTTGAAGCAGCCCCGGCAAGCGGTGTTGGGGGATCTGGAGCAGTGCGGACAAGCGGCATTGGGGGATCCGGAGCAGCATGGACAAGCGGCGTTGGGGGATCTGGAGCGGCGCGGACGAGCGGCGTTGGGGGAAGCGGAGCAGCGCAAACGAGCAACGTTGGGGGATCTGATCCACCACCGAGCTGCAGCCAGGGGCTTGGGGAAGGGAGAAAAAGGTTTAAAAAGCCCGGGCTTTTAAAACCTTTTTACCCCCTTCCCCAGACCCCAGGCTCTAGCTCATTGGTGCTGGGGTGGGAAATAAAGGTTTTTCTCCCCCACCCCAGCACTAATCAGCTGGAGCTTGGGCAGGTACTGCGGTCCCACAATATAGCGGGACTGCAGTACATGAACTGTGAAATGGTGGGGGTTTACTGTACTTGGCTTCAGGGAATGGCCTCCTTAAGTTCTCATATTGTATCTATGTCCTCTGCACCATCTATAGTTTCATGCACCTTCATAGTGTTCCCCTGCCTTGCCTTTTTTCCCTATGGTAAACAGCTGCAAACATTGCAATCCTTTCTCACAGGGGAAGGACTTCAATCCTGTGATCAATTGGTTGCCCTTTTGCAACAATATAATATACTTGTTTCAGAGAGATGACCAGAATCGGGTAATGTTCCAGAGCCAGACTGATCCTCTATATATTTGTGTGAAGCCAGTTATGATGCTAGCAATTTTTTTCTGGCTCTTTCCATCTTACAATCTTTAATTTGCTCAATTACTACTTCACATGTTTTTTATTCATAACTGAATTTATAACTCAGAGCCATTTTAACAATCTTGAGCAGATGACAGATTTATTATTACTATAAGCCTTTTGCAGGCTTTTTTCCTGTTCTGCTTCTCAGGAAGAAAGAAGGCAAAAAGCAGGAGAATCTGAGGAGCTTCCCCATAACAAGCTACAACTCCATTCAGAGCATTTTAATCCATAGACTTTTTCAAACTGAAAAGGGCAGGCCAACCACTCTTCAAAGCAGTACAATCTTCAGAGTGTTCATATCAAGTAGATGCATAAATGCAAGTACAGATACCATGGACATATACCAATACCAGCATAGGTGACTGCCGTAGTGTGAACCTGGTCATCTGTGCCATCCTGCCAAGGAGCAAGGAAGATTTTATTAGGCAAGAATCAGATGCAGACTTGTGATAAAATTGATGCTAGAGTATTTGGTAAATCTACTGCATAATTCTGCTTGAGTCAGCGGGGGCAGTGGTGACAATGGGAGTTCAAAACAATTGGAGGATCCATGCCCCCCCCCCCATAAAATTGATGTTTTAAAATATCCCTTAGATGCCAGTTTTTAAAATCTGATTTTGTGGAATATGTGCAGACCACCATGGATGATAGGAAGGCCTCAAAAAACACATAAAATGCCCCCTAGAGGGCAGAGGCACTGTTTCAACCCATTATTAACGTTTATTTTAATGTTGGATGTGTTTTGTGGGGATACAGGAGGCTCCAAACTACTGGAGGCTACCTTTAAGTCTTAAGGGGTTACACTCACCCCATGATCTACATGTTGATCACTCATGGCCCAGACCCACCATAGTAATATGGAATCACTCAAGACGTCTACTGTGTTCTGTTGCGTCCATGAGCTTACTCAGTGCAGAACTGGGAACTTCAGCAGAAGCTAATGGTGACTTCGGCAGTATCTTTGCCTGCAATACATTATCAGCATTGCTGCCCATCCCTTGTTCTTGTTTTGCTCCTATTCAGCATGTGTACACTACTCTCTCTTTTTCTTCATTATATAACCCCCCCTCTCTCTTTTAGTCTTTCCCGCCTATTGTTCTCTATGTCACCAAATGCCGTTCACTTTCTAAAGATGTCTGGCTTGGAGCTTATATACTGCCAGGCGAATAAAGCCCACCCATCAGGGCTGATCCAGTCATATATGCTCACTCATGCGGCAATGTTAGGACTTTTAGAGCAGGGGAAAACTAAAGCTCACTTTTTTTGCTTCCGAGGGCCAAGTAACAACAGGGTCACTTGTCTTCAGTGAATCTTGTCACTGTGGTAAGTTGCATGTTTGATGGCCTTGCCTTCTGCAGGTATTCTTTTCCTTCTAGGTGGCTGCAGTCTCAGCAATGGAAATCTGAAGATCTCAGCATTTTAGTGGTCAGCTGGTTCCTATTTCTGTTCCTCCCCACCCCAGGGTACTTCAGGAAGATAGCCATACAAAGCCTAAAATCATGGCTATTTTTGCCAATATCAATAGACACCTGTTGGTAAAAATAGCCATAGCATTCTGTTTCACATGTGCATTCCTGCATATGGAAACCCTATGGCACAGGGAGACGTGATGGAAAAGGAAAAGAACCACCCAAAACTGCACATGCAAAGTGTCCTGACTTATGACAGGCAACTGGGGCAGGCACAGTTTTCACATTCATTCGTTGACAAATCCCACTGATTTGTGCCGCTGGATCCCCTATGAGGGTCATTGCTTTGATGAAATGTGCATTGGCTGTGGGAAAAACAACAGGTTCTTCAGGTACACTGTTAAGAGATTGGCTGAAATAATAGTGGCAAAGGATAGTGTATTGCATCCAATGTCTAGGTTCTAGAGTGACAGATGTGACTGGGTTACAAATAGCTTCTAGAAGACAATACTAGTCTGGCCTGATTTAGGTTTTTTTTTTCAGCAAGTGCTTCGTATTGATTTGCTCCAGGTATTGTAGTTTTGTAAGGGAACATAGGAGTCAGCTTATTACTGCAATGAAAATGTGATATCCTACTCATTGCTGCAGACGTTTTTCAGGAAAGGAGACTATAAATGTTTCTGAAAGTTGTGATCCTGTATTTTCAGGGGTTTTCTTTCAAGTTTATCAAATAGTATCGAGTTTATAAAAATGAGTTATTGAAGATTGGAGTCTGCTGCTTTTTACTGAAACTTTGTGCATTGTTGCAGTATTTGACAATGTATTGTGTGACAGACATCTCATCAAGAAACATAACAGCTTGTGCAACATTGCAGAAATCCCCAATAAGAAACTAGCCAACCTTTATATGCTTAAAGCCATATAGGTAACACACATATAGAATGTGTACAGCAATATGGGGATTAAGGATTGCCTGCTGCTTTGAATTGCCTGAGCTATGAAATGAGGGCTTAAAGATATTCGTCTTCGAGCATGTACATTTACAATGGAGAAGTTTGTGATACTTTTTAGACTTTGTGATGTAACATATAAAGTCTGTACACTGGGGACAGTGGGTGAACTAACTCAGAGTGTGTGTGATCAAACACTGAAATTCAGGTTGCTGTAGTCTGATCCTATAAAGTCATCACAGATCATATGTAGCTGCAAAGTGCTAAACCACAATATATGATGATGCCCAATGACGTCCAGCTGGTGATCAGGCAGAGTCTCCTAGGACCCTGATCACCTAACCCTAACCTTGGTCCATGGGAGTTGGTCCATGTGGCCACTGGGTTGATGCTTTCACCAAAATCTTGCACATTGTAGATACAGTGTGAAATAAAATTACCCGAAGCATTAGTGGAGGAGGGGGAAGATCAGCTCCAAAAATTCCTAAATGGATCGCCATGTTGGTCCACTATAGTAAAAACAACAAAGAGCGCTGTCTCTTTTGAATGAATCTGCAGTTTTACCAACTTGATATCACCACAACAGCTATGGCTCCATCCTATGGAGTTCCAGGTCTCGTAGTTTGTTGAGGGACTGAGAATTCTCTGTTGTAGTTCATGGAAGTGCATTACAGTTCTTAGATGGAGAATTCTAAGCTCCTCATCAAATTATAAAACCCCGGGATTCCAATGGATGTAGCCTTGGCAAGTGGCGTCATTGTCATATCTGCACAGTGCAGGCATACTGTTAGCAGGAAAGGCATATGGCGAATAAAAGCTGTTAACCTTCATGGCACTACAAGATTCTTTGTTGTTCTTAACGTGTGGCCCCTAAGTGAGGAGAATGTGAGGTCTACCTATGAAGGTAATGAAGGAAATTTACCCGATTCTTTTTATTGGCAAATGGAGAAGAGCTGCATGGCTTTGAACTTGCTGTTGTATCAGAAGTGCTGTTTATCTTCAGTGCTCTGTCGTGGTTTAAAACTTGCAGTCCAGGACCACTGAAGTGAACAGAGTATATATTTGTGGCTTAACAGAGTAAATGACAAACTTCAGTGACTAATTTAGGGAACTGTACTATTTTCCTCTTCATGAAGATTAACAGAGAAGACATAGAAGTTATGTCCAGAGGGTATTTAAACCCAGCATGTAATTTAATCATTGTTTTTATTTTAAAACAGCCAACCAGACATGGGTGATTGGAGTTTTTTGGGCAGCATTTTAGAAGAGGTGAATGAACACTCCACTGTCATTGGCAGAGTCTGGCTTACTGTACTCTTCATTTTCCGAATCCTGATCTTAGGAACTGCCGCAGAGTTTGTATGGGGAGATGAACAGTCAGACTTTGTGTGCAATACCCAGCAGCCGGGTTGTGAGAATGTCTGCTATGATGAGGCCTTCCCTATCTCCCACATCCGACTATGGGTCCTGCAGATCATCTTTGTCTCCACGCCGTCACTGGTCTACTGGGGCCACGCCGCTCACCATGTGAGGATGGAAGAGAAAAGGAAAGAACGGGAAGAAGCGGCAAGGGCTCGCAGGGCCAAAGAGGAAGAAAATGAACACTCGCCCCTTGAGCCAGATAGCCCTATATCCAGCAAAGAAACAAGCCCCAAGAAGTTTCGCCTGGAGGGGACACTTCTGAGAACCTATATCTGTCACATCTTTTTCAAAACCCTCTTTGAGGTCGGCTTCATCGTGGGTCAGTACTTCTTGTATGGCTTCCGAATTTTTCCTCTTTACCGCTGCGGCAGATGGCCATGCCCCAACCTTGTAGACTGCTTTGTGTCAAGACCTACTGAAAAGACTGTTTTTATCGTGTTTATGCTGGCTGTGGCATCGGTCTCCCTCTTCCTTAATCTTGTAGAGATCAGTCACCTGGGTCTGAAGAAGATCCTGAGTGCTTTCAGGAGGCCAGCAGAGCTAGAGCCTGCAGAGACCACGGAGAAGCCCCTTCACACTATTGCTGTTCCCTCCATCCAGAAGGTCAAAGGTTACAAACTTCTGGAGGAGGAAGAGAAGCCAGCGTTCCACTACTTCCCTTTGAGTGAAGTGGAGGTAGAAACCACACCTGTTTCCCCTGCATTCCACGACTTTGAGAAGATCAGCATGGAACACTTAGAACACATTTCCAGGGCCTTGGATGAGCAGTTGCCGTCCTATGCTCACATGGAAGAGCCATATGAGGAGAAAATAGAAATGGTCGAGGAGGTGGAACAGGAAGTGGCTGAGGAGGCCAAAGAAGAAGTGGCTGGGGAGGTGACAGAGAAAGAGAAAGCTGAAGATCAAATGGAACAAGCTGCCGAGCAAGAGGGGGAAACAGGAGAAGACAAGCCTGTGGAGAAGGAACAAGAGATTGACCTTCAAGAAGAGGATTTGACAGTACCGTCTGCTGAACTTGCAGCTGACACAAGATCCCAGAGCAGGTTAAGCAAAGCTAGCAGCCGGGCCAGGTCTGACGATCTGACTGTATGAAGGGAGTAGTGCTGACCAAGCCATAACCACAAATATCTCAGAAATCTTAAAGTGTTAGATTGGTCATTTTCAGATTGTTTTTTTTTATCAAACCAGAAAGGTGCTATGCAAAATTAACTACCTTGTCAGTCGTGTTTGTCCTTCAACAGGTGCTTGGTGTCCTTTCCCTTCAGATGCAGATGCTTCACTACTGTAAAGTAAATGTGCTACACGCAGTGCTGACAATCTGGGGAAAACCTTCCTGGAGGAACAAGGAAAACAAATGTAGCAACTTTGGTCACATCCTTTTTTGGGGGGAGGGGGAGCTAATTTTCTCCAGTGATG
The DNA here is from genome assembly GCA_029282475.1 of Phrynocephalus forsythii. NCBI lineage: Eukaryota > Metazoa > Chordata > Lepidosauria > Squamata > Agamidae > Phrynocephalus > Phrynocephalus forsythii. The sequence goes on from JAPFRF010000010.1 coordinate 55,308,572, forward strand.
TGGGAAATAGCTTTCTTCGTTTGATTATCCCAGCCACTGACACACTAATAGTGTGTGAATCATTTGTTCATTATGTCGATATTTTCAGCACAACAATCCTGGCACTCTCTCCCCCACTGGCCTTAAATTTAGGATGGAATTAAACATTCTAGATAGCCTTAGGTTAGAGGTGATTATAGCTAAGAACACATTAATGTTGGAGTCCAGGATCCAGGCAGACTTTTTTGTTTGAGACATCATGTGCAGATTAGGCAGGATGGGTGTACATTCAGCTAATTCAGCAGTGGAGGAATTCTTTCGTCTAATGATGGGTTATCTGTAATGTTATATTATCTCATAAAAAGGGATATTAGTACAGATGGGCACGAAATGAAATTTTAGTTTGTTTCATTATTCATTTCATTACCTAACGAAATGAATAATGAACCCCAGTGTAGATTTAGAACGAAATAAAATAAACTGAAAAAATTGGTTCAGTTAGGTTCGGTTCGTGAATGGCGGCACCAGAGATGTCTCCTACCTGATGCTGGTCCTGGAGGTCCGATCTTCCTGGCTGCAGGGAGGGGCGACCAGAAAAAAAAAAGCCAACCAGCCCATGCTACAGCTGTAGCGTGGGCCATGTGGTCTGCAGAAAAAAATAAAATAAAAAAAAAAAAAATTTTAAAATTTTAAAAAAGGAGTGTTGACCTGCCCTAAAATAAAGAAAAATATATAAAAAATAAAACCAGCACCAACCTGGCCCCAGGGCCCCCGTGGTCAGTGCTAGAAAAAAAAATTAATCAAAAAAATAAAAATTTTTAAAAAAGATCCAGAGCACGGGCCTGGTACTGGCCCGCGAGCACCGGACCCAGCCTGCAGCCAGCAAAAGAAAAAAAAAAAGCCGACCGGCCAGTGCCAGAGCTGTAGTGCATGACACATCGTTGGCAGAATTTTTAAAAAATTAAAATATAATAATAATAATAATAATAATAATAATAATAATAATAATAATAATAATAATAATAATAATAATAATAAAAGGAGTGCTGACTTGGCCCCAGGGGTGGCCGAGTTGGCACCCTAAAATAAAGGAAAAAATATAAAAAATAAAACCAGCACTGACCTGGCCCCAGGGGCCACGCGGTCGGCGCGTGAAAAAAAATCAAAAATAGTAAAAAAAAAACGATCCGGCGCGCGGGCCCGGTACTGGCCTGCGAACACCGGATCTGGCCCATGGGCTGTGGGACTGGCCCGCAGCCAGCAAAAGAAAAAAAAGGTGACCAGCCCACACTACAGCTGTAGCGTAGGCCACGTGGTTGGCAGTAAAAAACAACAATAAAATAAAAATAAATAAATAAATAAATAAATACAAAGGAGCACCAACCTGGCTCCAGGGGCCGTGCGGTCGGTGCTTGGGGGGGGGGAAGCCCTCAGCTGAAAGTGCTGGCCCCAAGCCAGTGCCTCAAAAATGCCCCTGCCACAGGGGCCAGGATCGCCCTGCCGCTGCTGCCGCTGCCCCGTAAGGATGATTGAAGATGATGATTGATGTGGATGTGGATGAGGATGATGCTGCCAGTCCAGTTTGTGCAGTAGTTGTCAACAACGTCTGTGATTTTTTGTTTTATTTTATGAATGTTGTTTCCCACCCACATGCTGTCAAATGGATTAAATTGCGCAAAGCGGGGAAAAACAAATAACGAAACAACTAACCAATGAAATGAATTTTTCAAAAAAAATTCGTTAAAAACAAAACAAAATGAACCAAACCCTAAAACGAACTGAACCAAAACAAATCACCATTTTTTTCGGTTCGTGCCCATCTCTAGATATTAGCCATGAAAAACATTTTTGTTTTGCAGAGAGATCCAGATATCTCTCTGCAGAAGAACAGAAGACGTAATATTTGCTTCTGAACACAAAAATGATCACACCAAAAAGGTTTACTTAAATGGGAGTGACTTCCTTAAAGCTACCTGTCTGTCTGTCAGGGAATCACTCCAGCCTGGCCTTCTAAAATAGAAGCCCTTTAGCTGGACCAAAAAGCTCCACCTTGGAGAAGACTCGAGACAAGACTAGCGCACATTTCGCTATCCATCATGTGATCACTCGGAAATAGATCACAGACAGTGCATCGCTCCACAAGCTATCCAAATCATGATCTGTTTCCTCATGTGATCACACCCTTTTGTCCTCAATCCTACCATGCTGTAGTTTGGGCACATGACATTTTGTCTGTGCACTGCGATGCCATTAGAGTTACTGAACCTAAAATGTGGCCTCTGACTCCCAAAGGGGCACACCAGTGGATTCCTGGGAATAAAATATATTAAAGCAAAATATTTTCTTTTAAATACTATAAGTCTTGGATCCTTTGGGAGAAAGGCAGCCTATTAATTAATTAATTAAATAATTTTATGAGGGTGCCATTGAAAAATGGGCTGTTGTGATCACACATATAATGTCAGAAAGGTCCCCTGAGCAACTGGTCACACCTTTGTTTCTCTTCAGTTTAGTCCAAGGGAAAGATGGAATATTTTGGGTAGAGCCTGGATTAAACATTACTAAGGAGAATGAAAACATAACATGTAATGCAAGCTCTCCCAAATACCGCATCTCCCTTGATGGGCCTGCCTAGGTGATGAGATTGTCAAAGAAGGCCCTTCTCTTTGTCCCACCACCCTCACAGGTGTAGTTGGTGGGGTCATGGGAGAGAGCTTTCCCTGTTACTGCTCCAAGACTTTGGAACTCTCTCCCACATGAGGAATAGCTGGCCCAATTTTGGCTGTCCTTCTGCAAGGGAGCAAAGACTTTTCTCTTCAGACAGGCTTTCCCTTAGTGATTGACTGTCACCCAATTTGCTGAGGGTGGGTTATACTTTGTTGCTTCTAAATCTGTTTTAGTAATGCTTTTACCCAACATTTTAAATATAATGTTATTAATTCTTTTGAAACATTTGAATAATTTACTGTTTCTTGTTTTTACTCTTGTGCTTACAATCCTGTAAGCTACCTTGGGTCCTTTTTGGAGAAAGCAGAGTAAAAATATTTTAAATACATAAATAAAGCAGGGGTTTTACACAGGCTTCAATCTACAACTATCACAACCTCTTACTATTGGCCATAGTAAGAGAGGGATGATGGGCAAAAGCCATCATCCTAGACCAGTGGTTCAGAAATTTGGGTAACCCAGGTACTGCCAGAAACCCTGGACAGCACAAATAGTGGTAAAGGCTTCTGGGAGCTTCAGTCCAAGAACACCTGGCAAATTACATCCCTTGCCATGTTTGGACTTCTATACCTGCTTTGAAAAAGAGAGCTTGTGCTCTCGAAAGCTCAGCAACATTTTTTATTTTTCTACTAGTAGCCTATGAAGGTATCACCCATAGTCTTGTTTTGATTTAGTATATGAAAGGGTATCCTTTACTGATACTTTACTTTATGACATGTGTTCTTTTTTCCTTGATTAGTTTCACACAAGCTTCATAATATGAAGCTGCCAGGGGCGTGTAAGGATTTTGTTGTTTTTATAAGAAAGTAAAAGGATTTGCAATTTTTTTTATAAATACTTGGGACTGAAAGCTTTCACGTGCATGGGGGGGGGAGAGAATACAAAATGGGACACCTGCAAGTTCTTAAATACCTAACTTGTTAATGTAAACATGTAGAATTAGGTTTTCCATCTCTCCTTTCTGACAAGCCCACTGTCTTGAACAGCTACTTCACAAGCAGGTCTAACATGTCTGTCTCTTTGGGAATAAACGTTCCTACTGAACAAAGCTTGATCGGAAGGCTTTCCAAGCAGAGCGTTTTTTTAAAAAACACCATTTCAGACAACTCCCAGCACCCACCAGCTGTTGTGGCCAGCAGCCCATGCTAGCTGAAAGAGTTTGGCAACTAGACATGGGCACGACTAGGCAAAATTCTCATTTCCGTTTTCGGTTCTCGTTATCGTTACGTAACAGGTAACAGTAACGAGAATTCTCCGCTCCAACTCGAACTCGAACCGAAAAAGAAAAATTGGGTCTGATTTTTCGTTGTCGTTCATGGCATCGCGGCGATCGCGCGATGCCAAGCAGCACAGAAAAAAAGTTTTAACCCCCCCCCCGATTCCTGGCCATAAAAGCAGGCGAAAATATGCCTGCCTCAGTGAGGGCACCTACCGAGGGGTGGTTTCTGGGGGGGTCCCCCCTTCCCCCCCTCTCCTGTCCTGTGCTGCTGGTACCAGGCTGGGGGGGCATCCTCGTCGTCTCCATTTGCCATGCGGTGGGGGGGATCCAAAATGGCGACCACAATATTTATTTTTAAATCGTGGTCCAAAAACCCACCAAAGCACCACAGAAACATTTGAAAATTAGGTATTTTAAATGCCTGATTTTTTATAGTAGCAGCAGTGGGTTTTTCTTGCAATAAAACGTCTCCATTGATTTTATTTTATTTTATTTTTATTTTTTATTTTTTTACACCTGCGCATGCGCAATGATGGGCTGGCCATGGGATGGGACCATGCAAATTTTTGGACCCGTTCCACCAATCGCATGGCCAGGTTTTGACTGAGACTTCTGGGTGTGCCAGAGAGGGCATTAAAAGCCCATAAACCCTAACCCTAACCCTAACCCAACCCTAATCCATACGCCAGTACGCTGTCCTTCTTAGTGGGTCAGAGGCACCCAGAGGTGCAGCCCACTAACTCACCCTAACCTTAACCGTAACCCTAAGCCTAGCCCTTACCCTAACCCCAACCCTAATCCAGATCCGTATGCAAGTACACTTTCCTTCTTAGAGCCTTTTTACATGACCCCTAAGATCCGCTGGTCCCTTAAATTCGGACCAGAGATCTTGGGGGTTCGTTTCTGTTCCTCCATCCCCACCCCTCAGCACTTCCTGCTCCTGTCGGCATGAGGGGGGGAGGGAAAAAAAGGACAAAAGAAGCCTTTACTAACCTGCCGGTGACGGTCGAACTTGCCACGAGCCCTGTTACTTCCTGGTTCCATCTCAAGGAGCTCTTAAAGGGGCGGGAGGCAAAAAAACAACAGACAAGCCAGGAGAGCCCAGCACTCTTATCTGCATCAAAATTTTTTCACCTGCAGAGAGCAGGTACATGAAAAATGCGCTGAGTTGCACTAAAGTGGGCAGGGTCGCACTTAATTGTCTCCAAACTCTGGAGCTGGTGGGAAAACATTTCTAAGCTCCGGAGCTGGGAGCCATTTGCAGCGCAGCTTAGGGGTTGTGTATAAACGCCCTTAGTGGGTCCCGGGCACCCAGAGAGGTGCCTCCCACAGCCCACTATCCCATATCCCATTCCCTAACATGTACGTCAGTACGCTAGTACGCTCCCCTTCTTGGTGAGTCAGAGGCACCCAGAGAGGTGCCTCTGCCACCCCACCCTAACATAATGTAATGCAAATGTATGGTACACGGCGGCTCCGCGAAACGCTTCCCTTGCTTCCCTTCTTAGTGGGTCAGACGTCAGAGAAGCACCCAGAGAGGTGCCTCCCAGAGCCCACTTACCCCAACCCCAACCCCAACCCAAACGACAAACGGAAACGACAAATTTTTGAAAATTTCCTCGACAAATGGAAATGAGCCGAAACGGACCCGTCCCAACAATTGAAAACTCGAAACGTCATTTTTCCTGGTCGTGCCCATCTCTATTGGCAACTGTACTCAAAATGTCCCCCCCCCCAAAGATGTTTGGTTATGAATAGGGACGTTACTTCTAACTCATCACTTTTCAAAGAAATGAAGACATGGCAATGTTGTAACTTTGTTGGCTTTTATAGTACAAAGGCATTCCTCTGAATAATTCATTTTCATCTGAGAGGCAACATTAAGGGATGATGTTCTCTTATTAATTTTGGGTGCTTACATCTTATGCCACACTTCTTTGTTAAATGAATCCCTCACCAAACAAATTAACACTAAGTAATAATATAAGAAGAGACAGTAAGACAAATTAAGTCATGAGTAACAGAAATGTTGCCCCCCTTTTAAAGTAACTTTCTAAGAACTGACAGATGGAGAAACTTTTGTCAATTTTGTGTGTGTGTGTAACTTACTAACATCTTCAAACCTCTTTATAAATGGGATGCTGGTGTAACTAGGGAAGGACAGAAGAGTGCATTTGCCCCAGGGCGCGCAGCAATCTGGGGGCATCTGGAGGGGGAGCAGGAGGAGGAAGCCATGCACCATCCCACCAGCAGCCCTCCTTTCACCCTGCTAAGGCTTGGCGATCCTTAGTCGGGGCAAAGGAGGAGAGGGAAGCAGGCAATGTTTTGTTCCCAATGAGCACCTCTGTTAATTGCTCCCCCACTCCTCTCCCCGCTAAGGCTTGGTGACCGTTAGCCCGGGAAAGGCAGGGAAAGAGAGGGAAGCATGTGATGGGAGTGCTGCTTGGGAAAAAAATCCCATCACCTGCTTCCCTCTCCTCCTTTCCCCAGGCTAACGATCGCCAAGCCTTAGCCCGGGGGAAAAGGAGGAGGGGGAAGTGTGCTAGAGAGGTGATGCTTGAAAAAAAAAAATTGCCTACTTGGCGCTGTCCGCACACTGTGAAGTTTGCATAGGAGAGCCTTAACTGGAAAGGAGGCCCCCAAGAGGGCATGAGAAGGAGAGACCCTTCTTCCCTTCGCCCCACTGTTTCCCCAGGATCTGTCATCCTCCTTTCTGTATGGGTGAGAAACGGTTGAGGGGGAGGAGAGGGTGCAAAAACTGACTTTGTCCCTGGGCACTCCAAACTCTAGCTACACCACTGAAATGGGACAGAAGGAACTCGAGACTTTTTTTTAAAGCCCAAACTGTTATATATGGCAGAATCAGTCTGTCTCTATATGCTGTTTTGTAGCACATATAATAATCCTAATTAGAAGCCCTAGAAATATATGAGGATCCCACTTTATTGCCCTTGGTTTTGCTCAGCACTGTGCTGCCCTGGTTTCTGTAGCCTTGGTGCACTGCATAGATGTGACCTTAAATGCAGGATGAAAAAGACACTGTTGTAGCGTAGCAGCTTTGTGTACTGTACAGTATATTAAATTGCTTCCGGGAATGTGTGGGACTTCATTGAAAGAGTTGGGCATGGTGAGCTTTGGAGAAGATAAGATTGAGAGGTGACCTAATAATAGCTATCTTTAAATATCTGTCAGATGGGAGATGGGAGAAGCTTGTTTTCTCCTTTTCTGCTAGAAGGCAGGACCTGAACCAATAGATTATTTCACACAAGAAAATAAATCCGTATTAAATTTTAGGAAGAGCTAAGAGCTTTTTCCAGTGCAATGGACTACTTCAGATGATGGTGGACTCTTTCTCACTGGAGATGATTAAACAAAGGTTGGAAGGCTACCTGTTGGGGATACTTTAGCTGTGGATTCCTACATCTGCAGGGGATTATCCTAGGTAGCTGTTGTGTATCTTCCAACTTTCTGACTCACTGATTCCGCATATCATGCCCAACTACAAAACATATTTTTAATGAGTCAAGCATGTGTTGTTGTGGGTAATGCTATCTACTTGTTAATGCCACCTTTTTGTGCTACATTTTACTGGCTGACTAGACTTATATCTAACAGGATCATTTGCAGTCATGCTGAGTGACAGAATAAATGAGAGTGTTTGTTAGGATAGCAATGGTACTCCCAAAGGTGAGTACACCTTTGTCACACCTGTTGCTTTGTCCCTGTGAGCTTGTAGCACAGTTCTGACTGTGCAGACTGCATGGACTACTCTGGTCCCCTTGTAAAATCTATCTAGTAGTTTTGAATCTGAACCTATACAGAATCCATGTTGAATACAGCTAGTTGGATAACCAGGTTAAACTTCTGTCTTTACTCCACAGTATAGTTCAGAGCTGTTATTTACAAGAATGGCCCTGCTGGAGTAAATCAAAGGGAAAATCCACATAGATCACTGTGGGGTCTTCAGCAGCAGTCATCCTGACCCACTGGAGATTCAGTGTATAATGCAACAAAGCAATTGTTTCTAATGCCTTCTCAGTGTTTTCTAATATCTCCAAAGTGTTAAGATAAATGTCTGTTCTGTAAAAGGTATCCATTTCTTATTTTAAAATTGGTACTTGGGCAGTTGTTTTTGGAGGAGATGGGGATCAACAAAATGTCACAAAATTGGAATAAATGCTATTTTCTAACATCTGGGTTCATCCAGATACAGGTATTACTCATGTGCACATTCTTCAGGTTTTTCTTTTCTTAAGGATCATTTTATTTTTAAAAATGTTTTAAATGTTAAAAATGTCCGCTGCAGTGCAACTGAAAATTGGATCTCTTTTCAGAGTTGCTGAAAATACTACTACCATGTTTTGCGATTTGAAAGAGAGAGAGAGAGAGAGAGAGAGAGAGAGAGAGAGAGAGAGAGAGAGAGAGAGAGAGAGAGAGAGAGAGAGAGAGACTCATAGTGGAAATGTGCAGGTATGCACATTTGTTGGCTCATTCTTTTCCAGTCTGCAGTAGCTCAGCAAATTCTCTCCGGTCTGAAACAAAGCAAATGACTCACTGCAATGGGAAGTGTAATCCATTTCAGAAAATCCCTTTAGCATGAAATGCAGACCCACTCAGCAAAGGCCCCATAGAATTTTTCATAAGATTGAGAGCTGCTAACACCTAATTCATAGGTCAACTGAGGTCAGGGATTTTTCTCTGCATTCAGTTCCATGCTATGGGATCAGTGTTTAATCCCAGCCCATGTGTCCTGTTCCCCTATAGACACCACCCTTTACAGTTTCGATTGTGTGTTATTTTGGAGAGGCGAATCACTTACTGCCTTATACTGCTTGGTGCAGTTCCTGTGCTTTGTTTAGTGATTATCCTGATTTAGCATGACTGTCAAGTTAATAACACAATAATATGTTATTAAAATTTTGTGGGAATTTTTACTAATGGAAGGGAAGGTAGAGCTCATGTTTTTTCTATAAATAATAAATCTGTTCTTTTTAGATATTTGTCTAAGTGAAGGTTAGAATTTCAAATAAATTTTGAAAACTTTTAAAAAAAGTCATATGAATTGGTTCTTGGGTCCATTTATGCCAACATTTTGCTTCTAATAGGTATCTTCAGAGACTCAGAAGCAAAGAAGATGACATTTTTAATTACTGTAAATAACAAAAATATTTTCCTATAATAATGAATACAAATATTGGTACTGGTTTGTGAGGAGGTTAGAAACAGGAATAAAAGATATGAGATACAAGGCATTTGAGTGACTTAAATCCCTCCTTGAAAGGGAAATAATTATTATGGTGAAGAAAATGCGAAAACTATAGAATATATACAGTATAAATTTGTAACTCAAAAGTATTCTTTGATTCAATTGTTAAGAATAATTTGTGGCTTAAACAAATTAGAGTATGACATCTTAATTTTATTGTGTCTCTGGTATGTTCCTTCATTTTTAATAATGGATGATGTTTTTATATGCCTTCAACTGTGCTATTTTTGTAAAATGAAATTGTTTGGTGATGATCACAAATAAAGATTGAACTGAAGAAAATAAGGATTAAGCATGTAGAACCAAAACTCTTGCCTCCACACACCTTCAAGAATGATACAATTTCAAGACATTATACACATTCTATATTTAAATGTTTGAAAGTAATTTTACATTTAAAAATCACTAAAGAGAAATATTTAGAAATGATTTATTGATATAAATAAAAATATTCTGTTATATTAAAATTTATCCAGCCCAAAGCATAAATAGCATCATCACTGATTGAGTAAATAACTTTATGTGATTTTAATCCAGACAGTTATAGAATTAGTCCTATCTATAGTGTATCTATACAACATAGTTATAACCTATTGATAGTGCTTTGATAGCCATGGCTGCATCCTATGGACCCCTAGGATGCATAATTTGGTGCAAACGTTGACTTTCCTATTAGAGAATTCCAAACATTCTCAAGGGAAAAAAACAAAGTCCTCAGGATTTCCCGCCCAGAATACAGCCCTATTCCACAGATTCTCAGAAGCTACACTGCACTAGCAGTTGAGTTCCCTCACATCAGGAGCAAGACTGGTAAATCTGTACTTGAAGGATGAACACCAACATGGCAAGGTAGTAAAAACTGTAGGTACAAAACAATAATAAAAATGCTACTTTGTCACTTCCAGCCTAAGGAGACTGAAGAAGAGGTTTATTTGCTTGGATGAAGCCCTTATGAAGGCTAAGCTGCTGTATTCTGTACCACCTCCAGCTGCCAAACAAATACCCAGAGCTCATTAGAACACTTCAAATACAAGGCTACACATGTAGCTACACATAGGTCACGAGCTCTCTGTTGTCCATGAAAAGTTGAAACTGCTGAATGAAAGGCTATAGGTCTAGGAGAATCTGTTGCCACTAAGACCATATGGATATCTGGTGAGAGATCAGTCTAAGACTAAGACACCAGTCTAGGTATCTGTACCTCTAAGTCAGTGGTTCCCAAGCTTGGCACCCAGATGTTCTTGCACTAACACTATGAGCCTTCACTACTAGCTGTGCTGGCCAGGATTTTTGGAAGTTCACAAACATCTGGGGAGCCAAGATGAGAACCACTGCTCTAAGGGGACAGCAGGTCCATCCAGAACAGGTTGATTATCCAAACTTTGAGCCTGGGAACCACCTCATCAGGAGGCATTCCTCTTTCAATAATTCAGTTTCAGTCGATTAGTTCACACACATCACATCTGGGCAGTGGCCCAGTTGGTTTATGGCCAAGGCTGATTTTTAGAACTGTGTGCTCACGTGAGCAACAATAAGACTGAAGAAAGAATATGTTCAGACATACGAGAACCTTGGAAAACCTGGGAACTTGCCTACACACGTGTGAATCCTACACTGAATAGGAACCTATTGTCTTCAGGCACACAGCTGAGCAAAGCAATGAGGGCAATGGCACAGCTAGGTACGCCTTCTATCCATGTTGAGGTCACCCGATAGGATAACAAATGGATGGATGAGCTAAAATGTTGTGTTGAAATAGAAATAGCAGTCTTGGCAGAGTATTCATTTTAAGTGCTGCTATTCTACCTAACATTGAAAGCTGCATTCTCGCCCATTTATTCAGATCCAATTTTATTTGTGCTAAAAGCCTTATATAGTTATCTTTTTTAAGAGTTGATGTTCTTGCTGACATCTGAATCCCAAGATATGAGACTTTTTTCTCAATTAGAATACCGGTGAGGTCTGACAAAAGATTTTTTTGCGATCCCAGCATATTTTTCACAAGGAATTTTTTTAAAATTTATTATCAGGCCTGCCACCTCCCCAAATTTAGTGATTTCCTCTAATAGACTCGGAGCTGTTTTAAGTGGTTCTTCAAGTATAAAAACAAGATCATCTGCATATGCTTGCAGTTTGTATGTTTCGTCTCTTATCTTAGTTCCCTGAATGTCGTTATTATTCCTAATCATCCTATTTAAGACTTCTATGACTAAGATAAATAGGAGTGGAGACAATGGGCAGCCCTGTCGAGTGCCTTTTTTATATTTATCTTGGTCGTTAAATCACTATTTATCATGATTTGTGCAGTCTGGGTCATTATATATTGCTCTTATAAAGTTTAGAACATTTTCACCAAATTGCATTATTTCCAATTGTTTTATCATAAAAGACCAATTAACATTGTCAAAAGCTTTTTGAGCATCAAGAAAGAGCAGAGCCATCTGTTTATCTGGGTGGATCTCATAATATTCTAAGATATTTATAATCATCCTGATATTATTCCTAAGATGTCTCCCTGGCAGAAAACCATTTTGATAGCTATGTATCCAGTCCTTAAGGAACTTTTTGAACCTACATGCCATTATCGAGGCTAATATTTTATAATCAACATTTAATAAGGAGATTGGCCTATAATTATTTATTTCTTCTAGATCAGAGCTCTCCTTTGGGATTAAAGTAATAATCGCTTCCCCCCATGATTTCAGGGTTACCGCTTTTTGCAAAGCCTCGTTGTAAACTTCTCTCATTTTCCCACTTAATAGGTCCTGAAAAGATTTGTAAATCTCTGTTGGTAGGCCATCTGGACCTGGCGATTTCCCATTTTTCTGTCTTCGAATTGCTTCAATTAATTCCTGTTCTGAAATTTCGGCATTTAACATTTTGCTTGTATCTTCTGGGATTTTTGGTAAATTTGCCAATTCTAAATATTTCCTTAATTCATTTCCATCTATTGTCTGTTCTTGATAGAGTTTCTCATAAAATGTTTTAGCTACTTCATGAATTTGTTTTGTTGTTGTTACTAACATCCCTCTTTCACCTCTTAGTTTGTGGATTGTTTTCCCCCTTTGCTTCCTCAGCTTGTACGCCAACCATTTCCCTGGTTTATTTGCATATTTATATACAGCTGGAGGCCATTGAACAGCTGTGCATAGTCTTCATGTGCTGCTGCCCAAGAGTCCTGGCAATTCTTGATCTCTGTTCCTATGCTCTTCTGTTCCAAAATCCCAGTTCCTGCCCTGCTTCCAAAGACTCCTGTGTGTGTCCCACAAGTCCTGTGTGCTCCAGTTGACCTTGGCTCACAGATTCTGCCCCAGCACTCTGGCTTGGGTGTCTTCCCTGCTTCATCTTGCTGACACCCCTCCTCTGACAGCTGGCAGAAACCCCCCTTTTCTTCCAATGCGCTCCACGTGGCATATATGGCCCTCTTTTCTCCAACTTCAGACACACAACTGTGAGGTAGGTTCAAATGAGAATGGGACAAGATCAGGACAGTAATTTCTAATTTAAACAATCTGTCAGGTATCCTTTTTTATTAAGTAAATTAAGGAAGGTGCTGCTGAAGACACCTGCACAATTGTGGGAAAGGTGTAGGCTGCCAGATGTGGTTGGACAACATAGACAGGCTGATTTCCTAGAAAACCTGCCGAGAACTCCAGCCTCCCACCATTTGCTGTTTTATTGAACATGGAGTTTTGCACTTAATAATAAATCACAATATCTGCAGTCGGAAAAGTGGCTGCTTTACTGTTCAAAGGCAAAGCTTCCTTTCAGAGAAAGGTCAAACAAAACTGCTTGTTTCTCTGCTTTGCCATTTTCATAAGAATCAGAAAAGCTGGGATAAATAGCAGAAAATATTTTTACTGTTTGGCAAAAATGTACCTGACAAAATATTAATATAATGTTATAAAACAAAGCATTTACAGAAATGTGTTTTATTTTTAAAAACTGTAAAAAAATTTGCAATGATGTTAGTGCATTATTTTTAAATCTCAGCATATTGAATTTTGATCAAAATTAACATTTTGCTGTGGAATAAATGTATTTTTAAAAACTGCATTTAGAATCACTAACTGTTTTATGGTGCAACAAATCTGAGATGTTTTTTCTCACATATGCTTGTCTCAATCTATTTCTAAAAGTTATACTATCAGTTTAATGTTGAAACTACAGCACTTCCATTTAAATCAACTTATGTTAATCTTACTAATTACCCTAATTAGTACACAAATCTACACACACTCAGAAGCATATTGCACTTTGCTCCATGAATCTGAAAGTGAAGAAATTCTGCATCTGAAGAAGCTCATACTAAATGAAATATGTTAATTTTATGGTGTCACAAGTCTTATACTTTTTCCTGGAAAGTATATGTGCGTGTGATTTTCAACAGTGCATATCCTCTCTAAATAACTTTCCAGAAATCTGTACAATGATTCCTTTCATGTAAGGAATGAAATGCAATATGTCTCCCTCCTCTAATGATTTTTGCAGTAAACCTGAGTCCTTCTGCTGGAGTGTATGTGTATATATATCTATTCCACTTTGCAGAGAACAGGGGACATTTATTACCATAGAAACAAACTTTAAGAGTGGTTACTAACACATCTCCCAAAAGCAGAATATAACATAATTGCTGGATGTTAACAGTAACACAAATTCCTATTATGACTAATACCTTTGGTATAAACAAAAATCATGTCCATTTACTAGAAATTCAAAGAAAGGCACTTGAAAAATGTCCAACAGTATGTTTCATATTTTATATCAAAAACTTAAGATTTGGACTTGATTTTCAAGGACATCTCCTACCACTCGAGACAGTGGGTTTCCCCATACTCCAATCAAGTCAAAGAACAAGAAGTAATAGTATATTCTGATGACAGCTTAATATAAATTTTTGAAGCTTGTATGTCACATGATCACAGACAAATAAAAAGCAGATACCAGAGCAAGCTAACTTCCTTAACAGAGTACATATGGCAGACACAAAGACATAAGAACATAAGAAAGACAATCCATAAAATAAGTTGGCCAGGACTTTTATTAACATATTCCAAAAATACTCCCATTAAAATCATTAGGTGTAATGTCAAAAAAGTGCCCTTTACACAAAATTTGGCCAACGTACAGTACAAGAGCCATGTAACACTAGTAATAAAGTAGTAGTTAAAAACTTGGAAATATAAGTCAAGGCCAGCTTTTAGAAGTGTCAGGTCTAAAGCAATTCAACAGTCTTTATTCAACTGTCTGCAATAATACATAGTCACACAGCAAATCAGAACCAAGCAAAACAAACACTAGTCTGATACTTTGTAGGTGATACAGCAGTAAGCTTGTTCTTGATGTTCCTGCTGAAGCTGTCTTCTTGTAAAATGAAAGGCTATGATGAGGACATGCCTGTAAAGTTTCTATCTTTATGCAAAAATAGTAGCTTCAAAATGCATGAAGCTTATTTGGTTTTGACTGTTGGTGGCTGCTTGGGTCTGTCACTGTAGAAATAAAATCAGTAAATAAATAAGACAGGGTGACACTAGCTCTCCCAATCAAGAGTTGCCCAGTTTTAGAGTGCTGGCTGCAGTCTCATGGAATTACTATGCATTCCCAGACCAATATGAGAGGAAATAAATTTCTATGACAGTGGAGTAGCAAAGCACAGGAGACAGTTTGATCCCAAAGGAATACAGAACGTAGAAAAGCCCTGTGATGTGTGTTGTAGGCAAGGGGGCACAGAACGTAAAGCTTAATTAGAAAAACAGCTATTGCTGCAGCTGCCTGGCTACCCTTGGGCATTTCGCGATGAGCCACAACTGGAACTTTTGTTACTATTCATGCTTTGGTTTGCCATATCACCTAATTAGTTGGGTTTACCTAGGGATGCCCCCACAATTAACTTGGATCTCCGCACACTGAGTTCCACAATGAGCCGGCCTAGAAGCAGTTGTAACTTCAGATCCTTGCATCCTCCATATTATATCATAATAAGGTCTCTGGTTTTGTTCCTGAAATCATGGGAAATGGCACACTACGGTCCTACTAGTGGCTGCCATTTAGGAAAGGAGGAGTCTGCAAAGCTGCCCACCCTTCTGAATCCTGCAGATCAGCTGATCTGTGAAAGGAAGAAACTTGCTCACAAATTTAAGAGGAAAGTGCCTTCTGGGCCTGGCTGTCTGAAAAACTAACTTCCCCCAAGCTTCAATATTCACCAGGACCACCAGGTTATAACAGTCCCCCTTGCATGTTAATAGCAAACAAACAAACAAAAGGTTTCTTGTTGCTGGAGTAGTGGCACTGAAGAACCCAGAAGATTCTCTGCGACCTCACCTCAAAATAGATCACAGTGACCACTGTGTCTACTTTTACAGACCAGCACTCTTTAATCATTGTCACCTTCATATCCATGCAGTTCAAAGGGGATATTTTTGGCCTGATGGATATATGTGCTTTGTGCTCTCAAGGGGGAACAAACTCATAGGGACCTTAACAGGCCTATCAAGGTGAGATACTGAAGGAGTGGTTTTGTCCACTCTACTCCCCTCAGTGAATGTGGCCATTACAAAATACAAATGCAAGTCTAGGCTATAGGCAATGCCTTTATAGGCCCCTAATAATAAAAAAATAATTGCATGGCTTTGTGGACAATTATCCACTTTTTCAAAACGGATATGGAAAACTATGTGGTTTGCTAGGAGATTTTTCTTAGATGTCAAATTTTTGGCCAGATGGGTTTCGCTCCGCAGGTCTGTTTAGATGAGGCAGGGAGCTGCTGCAAAGTTGCCGAAGCCACCGATTGGGTTTCACACCTCAATCCTTCAAGCAAAGGGACATCGGTCATGTACGCCCACCCACAGTGAGTTTCTGCGGCCGTGTTCATGCCCCGTCCATCAGAGCCCTAGCCCTCCGCTCTCTGTTCGGCTACATCTGGGGTCCCCACCCCCCGGGCTACGGACCAAACGGTGGTCTGTTAGAAACTGGGCTGCCCAGTGTCGCACTGAGGGTGCGAAGGCAAGGTTCCTTGTAAGGCGCGCTCCGAAGTGAGAGGCACTCTCTCCTCCCCCAATTCCGCGCAAGGCTTTTCCTTCCCCGCGCACATGTTTTTGCTTTGCTCACAATGCAGGAGAGTTGCACAGGTAGGCGCAGAAGAAGCGCCAGTCAGGGCTCGCTGCGCACCATCACACTGGAGTCCCCTATCAAAGGTAAAGGTAAAGGTCCCCCCCCACACACATGTGTGCTAGTCGTGTCCGACTCTAGGGGCGGGTATTCAAGCCGAAGAGCCAGTGTTGTGCAAGTCTATGGCCACGTGGGCGGCATGGCTGCAAGGAAACACTATTTTACCTTCCTTCTTTTTATCTAATTTTATCTACTTGCATTTACAACTGCTAGGTTGGCAGGAGCTGGGGTTATCAGGGGGAGCTGGCTCCACTGCATGGCACCCAGGATTTGAACCCTCGAGTTGCTGACTTTGCAGCCCATAGTTCTCGGAGTCTTCGGAGCCTTAATCCACTGAGCCACCACGCCCACCAAAAGCGATTCCTAGAGCCGCTGCTGCAACCGGGGCTCTACTGCGGGTATCCAATCAGAGTGCATTAATGTTCGTTCTCCCGTCCCCATTAGAAGCGTTACCCAATGGCAACACAGCAGCCACTCCCTCGTTTCCGTTCCTCTACCGCCAGCCTTCCGCCATTTACCTCCCCCCCCCACACCAGTTCCAAAACATTGGCGTGCCTTAATTTCTCCAGCGGCAGCTGTGCTTTTCGATGTAGTACCGGAAGTTAATGTGTGCAAGACGAGTTCTACAGTTTTTAAATCTGTATGGTTCTTTCTTGACGCTTTCACATATAGACTTCTAAGGTAGACCACTACGGACTCCGCAACTTCTGGGTTCCTTCAAACTCTAATAAGTCATGGGAACTGGACTTCTTTTCTTGAAATTGAATTATCTCAATCTCTCAAGAAAAGAAGTCCAGATAAACAAACCTGGATGACTGATAATCTTTACAGACATGCTCAAACTCTAAGGTTTTAGAAAATGCTAATTTTAAAATTTGCCCTCTCTGGATGGAGGTCACTCATTTCTATATTCACTTTAAGTCACCAGCGCCTGGATGGCAGATAACAGAAGCATCCCTCTCTTTTCAACTGGTGAAGTCGCATGCGGATTTACTGAGAAAGAAGTACACTCGTGTTTGACGCGGCGCGCTCCAGACCTGCGTATTAAATGCAACCTTGCCGTGGACGTGATACACTAGCAGCGCCCCGGACCAGAGACAGCAGTAAAGATAGTTCATGGTCTTTCTGACAAAGACCGTTCTTCGTGTAAAAATAATGTTTCAAAACAACGGCCTGCAACGCCAATTCAGCAAGAGGCTTCTTTACAAAACCACCAGATTTGGCCTGAAAAGGGGCCACACAGGAGACTGACCTTCGTATGCTTTGATTTCTTTTTTAGTTGTCCGGGCAAACCAGCCTCAGACAGTCCCACTTTGGGGTGGCCATGGGGTAGCCTTGATAAGCCACGCTCACCTCCATCTCTCTCTCTCTCGTTCTCTCTCTCTCGCCCTCCACTCCCACCCCCAGGTAACAGTCTTCATTGAGTTAAATGTTGCGTCTTCCAGAGGCAGCTCTTCTTGATTGTACCCGGGACAAGGACAGCAAAGAAAGACACCGGGAAGTTCACCAAGATCAGGAGGTGAGCCTTTCTACTCATTTCCTAGCTCTTAGGCGTTCCTCGGTCGCCCCGCCCCCTGCTGTATTCACGGCCTGTTTGGCGGGCGGGCAGGCGGGGGGGGCGCCGTTTGAGTGACAGCAGCCAGGCTGGTCCACTAAGAGGGGGAGGAGGAGGGGGCGGGGGAGCGGGCGGGAGGGGCTCCCTTTCCCTTCGCCGACGGTAATTGTCCACCATGAGCTTCTTGATCGATTCCAGCATCATGGTCGTCTCTCAGGTAATGAGGGTCCCTCTGCGCGCCATTCTCTCCCCCACCCCCGGTTATCCAGAGGCCACGTTTTTTCGTTCTTCGCCCCACCCCGGCTAAAAGCCGACCCACTCGCGGTGGGTGAAGGGGGGGTGCTGGACCGACAGACCCGTCCGCATTGTTAGGCGGAGAGGAGCAGGCAGGACGGTACCACTTCCCGTTGTAGGGGATAGTGCGGACTGTACTAATGAAGAAGGCGGGCGGCGGGGAGAAAGATTTCACACTTCCCCTGGCTGCCCTATGTAGCCCTTCTACCCCCCGCCCCCGCGCCTTAAGTAGAAGACGAGCCTTGAGGAGCTTGCTTTCTGCTTGCAGTGCTTTCACGTCCCAGGCATGCAGGCGTAGCGAGTTCTGCCTTGCAGCCTGCATGGCTCAAGTCCCTGCCAACCTGATCCTGCTCCATCGGCGCACCTGCAATCTCCTGACCGCTGTATTTAAAGGGTGCGTGAGCCCCCCGTGATGGATGATATCCCACTCCATTCGTATTCTGGAAAGCTCTTTCCTGCTGCTGACCTCAGTCTTTCAAGACCCCAGTCGTTCAACTCCGTTGAAGAGTTCTCTTGAAGCCAAGGGCACTGACAGTTCATGCACTATGTGTACGTTGCCCATTGGCCCCATGGCTTTTGCAGTGTCTTTGAGGGTCCCCCCCCCAGGTTTTACGAGTATTTACTTTGAGTTTAGAACTATGTTTAGAGTCCAATGTATAGTAAAGGTGCATCCATTTACAGGGAGGATGATCATGCAGTGGAAGTACTGTACTGACTTCTTTGTGTTGATGTGTAAGTGCCTCCCACACACACACACACACACAGAGAGAGAGAGAGAGAGAGAGAGAGAGAGAGAGAGAGAGAGAGAGAGAGAGAGAGAGAGAGAGAGAGAGAGAGAGAGATTCCCTGGCTGGGCAAGAAAGGTGGAGGCTTTGATTGGTAAACTGCCCAGAGTTCCTTTGGCAAAATCAGTGCAGTGTATAAACTTAAATAAATAAATAAATAAATAAATACTAATAATCTACCCTGTTTCATTTTTAAATTGATTAATTGTGCTGGAAGGGGAGTCATTTTATAATTTAAAAAAACCCTCAGACCACACACTGATTTAACTGTGGATGAAAGCAGGAGGGTATGGAATTGCATGGAGTTTCCATATGAACTTCAGATGAGAAGTCAGGCTCAGAAGGTGATATCCAGAAAGCACTAGTCAGATCAAACTCAGAGAGTTAGCATACATTGTGCCTTATTTATGATTTTGAGTTATATCTATCTTGATATCAGTGCTGTGTCTCAAGGTGATTACCTAGTCAAGAGTCTTGTGCAAGCTGGTACCTATAGTGTAGTTCCATTTTTATAGCTATACTATCAAATGATGGTGATATTTTTTGATATTAGATAATATGTGCAAATTGAATGCAAAACTGCCCTTCTTTCCTGGGAGGAATGTTTTTGGTGTCCTCCATGTCTTTCTTCCTAGAGACAGCTGTCCTTTTTGATGATGGAGCAGTGTTCACTCAAGTTAACTTTTGGATTACTCACATAAGAACATAAGAAGAGCCATGCTGGATCAGGCCAAGGGCCCATCTAGTCCAGTTTCCTGTATCTCACAGTGACCCCGCCAAATGCCTCTGAGAGGGCACAAGACTAGATGTCTGTCTCCTGATACCACTCCCCTGCATCTGGCCCTTGAAGTACCTCTTTTTAAGCCTGGAGATTACACATCATATGGATTACACATTGGATAGGAAAATTGATTTCAACTGTCATAAGTTTAAAAAGATACCTCAACACCTAATATCCCTTTGAAGGTTGTCAGCTTTTCCATTCCAATACTGTATTTTAAGAACCAAGGCAAGTGTTTGTAAGCACTTTCCCTGCTCTGTTACAGATACATTTTGCCACTTAGTTGCATACAAAAATGTCTACATATGATCATAGCAAATGTTGGCAATTGTACATGCCTCATCGTCCTTGCATGTGTAACAGTATATTCCCTGTTTACCAACCAGTACTTTGTATGCCAGCAATACGTACTTAACTATAAAATCAAGCGGATTCTGTGTAAAGATATCTGTATTTAAACTTTTCTTCCAGGATATTATGATGTCTTGTGATTCATTGTGATAATTTAAAATAGATGCAAAGAGTCTAGATGTGAGCATTACAAATACAAGCAGGTCCTAGATCAAAATCAAGCCTGCCCTATCTCTGAAGGCAAACATGTTGAAACCAAAGCTGTCCTTCTTTGGAAAACATAATAATTTGGGGAAATTTGGAGGGCAGTGGGAAATGATGAAAGCCACTGGCTTGAGTTTGCAAGAGCAGTTTGAAGACCATTCATTCATAGAATTGCTATAAATTGGAAGTGACTAGACCACACAGATCAACTACTATGAACTTTCTAAGCTGTGTGGTCAAAACCTCTATTTCAAAATTCCAGAACCAATAAACCAGGATACTTGTCTTGGATGTTAATTTATCTGGGCAGCCCTTGCTCAGGAGGGTGGAACACAAATCTCATGATATAAGATAAAATTGCACCATTAGGAGTCTTAATTACATGACTCCATAACTTCCAGAATTAAAGAACTTTTGAATGAAAATATTTAGTTTCCTCTTCCATTTTTAATTTGCTGTTAGAAATAGATGGAATATTGTCATAATGTATTTTTTTTTGTATGGGAACAAATTACTGACCAGTTTATATTATGTTCAGTAACAATCTTCCTTTAATGAAGCTCTTTTGTATACATGAGGACGTTTTGAGATTTCTACCTTTTGTCTTGCATGCAGTACCACTGGATTTCAGTGGGAGAAGCTCTTCACAACCTATGGGATTGTCCTCTATTACTAACATATTGATAAAGTTCTTTCCCCTTTTTCCCTGTTCTAGTCCACTTTTTCTATTTATTAGCCTCTCCCTTAACTTCGGAGCATGTAGAAGCCATGGAGGATGCCTCTTCCATGTGTGAATTTCCATTCTCTTGCTTACAGCAATTTTAGACCCTAGCTATATGTAAAGAAAAAAATTCCCCTACTTTAAAATGCTTCTAGAGGGATTTTTAACATTAAAAAGTACTAGTAACTGTGAAAAGGGGCAGACTACTGAGATTTAAGCCATTCTCTCAGGCCTTTTCTGTGCAGTTGTTGTTTGTACTTCATACTCTGCTAACTTGAAAAGGAATTAATTAAATTCTCCAAGACATTTTGCCATGTAGTTATTATCTGTTCTTCTTCTGTCCTTCAGGTGCTATTTTTTGGATTTGGATGGCTGTTTTTCATGCGTCAGCTCTTCAAAGACTATGAGGTAGGGATAATCAGAGCCAGCTTTAACATAATAAACTGAATCGCTTTTCTGTAAGGTAAAGGTAAAGTTTCCCCCCGCACATGCGTGCTAGTCATGTCCGACTCTAGGGGCAGTGCTCATCTCTGTATTCAAGCCGGAGAGCCAGTGTTGTGCAAGTCCGTGGCCACATGGCCGGCATGGCTGCAGGGAAACACTGCTTTACCTTCCCGCTTTTTACAGAGGTAACGATTTATCTACTTGCATTTTCATGCTTTCGAACTGCTAGGTTGGCAGGAGCTGTGGGTTATCAGTGGGAGTTCGCTCTGCTGCATGGCACCCGGGATTCGAACCTCTGAGCTGCAGACCTTGCACCCGACAGTTTTCAGTGCTCTAGCCCACTGAGCCACCACACCCCTGTAGTGAAGGCTTATTTTCTCAATTTCATCTGGACAGAGAAGCTTGTAGAGTACGCTATATAAAATGGGTTAATGTAATGTGTCTCCTTAGAGCTATGAATCTGCATATATAATTGCTTGAGACTAACCCTCCTGCGTGCCATGCAATGGAGCAAGCTCCCGCTGTTAACCCCAGCTCCTGCCAACCTAGCAGTTTGAAAGCATGTAAATGCAAGTAGATAAATAGGTATTGCCATAAAAAACGGGAAGGTAAACAGTGTTCTGTGCACAGATATGCATTCAGCTGTGTCGGCCACATGTCCATGGACTTGCACAACACTGGCTCTTTGGCTTGAAAACGAAGTCAGACGTGACTAGCATGCATGTGGGGGTAACCTTTACCTTTACCTTTAATCCTTCTTTAGGGGAACAAGTTTTATATGCAAGAAGATGTGATGAATGGGAAGCAAAATGGGAAATTCCCTTTCATATACGCTCCCATTTGTCATTACAGTTGACATAAGTCTGTAGCATCATGCCCAGGGGAAAGCAGTATTTTCTATATTTCATATTTGGGAAATATTTTTGTATTAGGAAAATATATGACGGAAGGAAAACAATGCTTTCCACTGGGCATGACCTCATGGACTATAAGGACAGATGGAAAGGCCAGTGTGTGAAAGGGAATTTCTCACTTTGGTCTGACCCTTCATCATTTCTTTCCATACCACCCTGTGCTGATCCACTCTCCCCTTCTTTGTCTTGAGATGGGCAGACTCAAGGAAGCGGTCAGGACAAGAGTCTCTCAAGTCACTGTTCAATTCTCAGACATCCCAGTTCTCTGTAGGCTAGCCACATCTCCGAGGAGTTTAACTCAAAGAGGTACATAGCCACCACCCCGCTTACCAGATCCAGCAACATAGGGCCTTTTCACACGACCCCTAAGATCCGCTGGTCCCTTAAATTCGGACCAGAGATCTTGGGGGTTCGTTTCTGTTCCTCCATCCCCACCCCTCAGCACTTCCTGCTCCTGTTGGCGTCGGGAGGGGGAGGGGAAAAAAGGACAAAATAAGCCTTTACTAACCTGCCCATGCGGTTGAACTTGCCATGAGCCCCCTTACTTCCTGGTTCCGGCTCAAGGAGCTCTTAAAGGGGCTGGAGGCAAAAAAAAAAAAAAACCAAAAAACAGACAAGCCAGGAGAGCCTGGCATTCTTATCCGCATCAAATTTTTTTCACCTGCAGAGAGCAGGTACATGAAAAATGCGCTGGGTCACGCTAAAGTGGGCAGGGTCGCACTTAATTGTCTCCAAACTCCGGAGCTGGTGGGAAAACATTTCTAAGCTCCGGAGCTGGGAGCCATTTGCAGCGCAGCTTAGGGGTCGTGTATAAACACCCATAGTGTTCATTACCCAGATGTCCTCTGTATCCAAAAGCCAACCAGGAATCTGAAAGGATTTTATGAATTTTATTAAAAGAAAAAGAAAGAAAAGAATGACACTGTTGCAAAAGGTAAAAAGGTGAACATTCCATTCAGTTGTTCAAAATGGATTTCTCAGGATTATGGAGCAACAACATGAATCAGAATCAGGACATTGCAAAAGAAAGGTCACACTGTAAAATAAGAAAATTCTAATTTAAATGCTTTTAGAGTAGGCTGCCAAGTGCCTGATTTACCCAAGAATAAGAAAAGCCTCAGGGAGAGAAAGATTCCACCCTAAGACCCAAAGAAACTTGTTTTATCGATTTCTCTCTATCCTGGTTAATGAGCCATTGGGTGACTTACTGCCTTTAACCTTTATTAACTTTCATCCCCAGTAATCCTTTCATCCTTATCAGGACAATGAGTAGTTTCCTCAGTAGAACTCCTTCCCCACCACCAAATTAACATACCTTTTAGGCAAGAAGGGATCCACTCCAGATGATGCACATCAGAGAATGCTTTGGTTTAGCTTGAAATATTCTACTGCTACAAGATAACATAGGAATGTCAGATCCTTCTTCCAGTTCTTTAAATGCTTGAAGTCCTTCTCAAACTTACTGTTTGCATAAATCCATTAGAATTTAAGCACAAATGAAAACAATACTTTCCATACTTCATATTTTTTTCCAAATGCTGTACTCAGTATCTTCATAATTCCTAGATATTTTGTTTGGTCATTGTTACAGAACAATTTAGAGGTGATTTTCTAGACAGTCTAAAAGAATGTTTGCATTTTGCTACACAAAATGTAACATTAAGCAAAAACAGCTGTAGGAAGTTAAATAATTCTCAGATAAATGGTTACTACGGGTTGTATGTCAGTAAAATGCATATTCAAGTGTAGGCCTCATGGTACTTAAACATGTATTCATGCTTCCATCCATGGTGATCTACAGTTTCCTACTTATGGACAAGGCTTTTGTTCTATTTTTTTAAAATGACAGGTACGACAGTATGTTGTGCAAGTTGTCTTTTCAGTCACCTTCGCTTTCTCCTGCACTATGTTTGAACTTATCATTTTTGAGATTTTAGGCGTCTTAAGTAGCAGGTAAGTATTATTTATTTGTTATTTTAGGGTATTTTTACCCCACCTTTCTCCTTGGAAAAGGACCCAAGGTGGCTTACAGTAATGAGGGATAATATACAGTCCAGTACAATTAAGACATGTTCTAGCATTTGAGAACAAGGAACTGAGGGGCATCTTTCAGCATTAATAGACAACATTACATTAAAGCAACACGGTTATAAGTAGTCATAAAACAAAGTCCATGTGAACCCATAGATTCATATAAAATACACATGGTAGTCCATCATTCAGGGAAAGCTTGCCTGAAGAGAAAGTAGAACATCTTATTTCATTTAGACTTATACCCTTAAGATAGTTGAAGAATTCATTCTTTTGGTTATTGTCCTGTCACTTCACAAAACCCTATTTTGTCTCACTCTAAAATGTGAAGTTTAATTATTACTTATTAAGTGCATCATGGAATTAGATAAGGATAGAGGTAGAAATCCTATTGGCTTAAATTCAGTAGTACGTCACAACTAGAGTTGGCCCATTGAATCAGTGAGAATTTGGCGAGTCATACCTGTAAGTTCTATTGATTCAATGAGCTTACTCTAGGTGTAAGTTACTCTCTAAAGTAAGCTACAGCTAGGGTGGGCCCATTTGAATAAGTGGAACTTAATGAAGTTTACTCACCGTATGCCCACTGATTCAGAGGGCCTGCTTTGTGCCTAACTGAGAGAAGGCTTGAGCTACTGCAGTCATTCCCAGACCCAATCCATCAGGTTGTCCAGAAGTCACTGGGAAATCAAGAGGAGGAGTAGAGCCACATTTTCCTCCTTTAGTTCCTTGAGTGGATCATCCACTAGATTAGGGCAAGCAAAGATGTCCCAGTCCTGTTATCGCAGCCAGAAACCCAACTGGAATGTTCTTGTTTGTTTGCTTCATTTATAGGCCAGTTTTCTCCTGATCTTGATGATGATAAACATAATAATAGTTGCATTATTTATAAACTGCTTTTATACATCCAAGGCCACTGAAGTGCTATGCAACAAAAATCACAATATGCAAACAGAGCACAAACAAACAAAAACAATATTTAAAACAAATGAATAACAGTTTTAAAAGGCAGAGACTTGACAAAATACAGTGGACCCTGGTATAACAAACAGTTTGTATAACATAAAATCTGTACAACATAAAAAATTCTGGCGATAAGGGAAGCTTGTTTAAGAGATTCGTCTATGGGGCGAATCCGTACAACATAAAAAGGGTCACAATTAGGGATTACTCTGTTTTCAATGCATTCCTATGGGCCATTTGTATAAAGGAAATTTTGTTTAACATAATTTCATTTGGAACAAATTAATTCCTTTATACAAAGTACCACTGTAACTCAGTTTTGGCTGTATACTGAATGTTCAGGAGGAGTGGAACCAACCTGACCTTCCTTGAGGATGTCCCACAAGCAAAGACGGTGGCTTGTCTGCTCACGGATGCACCGCCTTGAGGGGGTGGGAGGTGCAGAAGTTTGAGGATTAGAAGTGTGCCATTTGTTGGGGGTCTTTTTGGACTCAAATTCCCATTATTCTTCAAAAATTCCCAAGGAAGAATTCAGTGCCTTCAAGCTCAGATGCACTAACTTACAGGCATTTATATTTCATTTCCCTGGAACAGGGTTTACCTGGGATGTGTCTGAGATTACATTTCCTGTTGTTAATTTACAAAAAAGGATGTTCCCTGTGCTTCCTGGGAAGCTTAGGTCTTTGTGGGACATGTAGATATTTGGGATTGTGCTTCTGTAGAGCCTAATTCTGAATTCTGCCTGGGGAATAATTAAGGAATTCTGGGAGTTAGAGTCCTACCCAACAGCCATGAAAATGACACACCCAATATAGAAGATCTCAAATTTTGCACTGACTCATATGGGAAGAGGTGGTTTTTCAGATATCTTGTCCCTTATACAACAGAAATCAATTTGGAAACAAATAGGAAACCAGTGTGGTTGGTTCAAGACCCCTAAGTAGACATGGGCACGACTTGGTGAAATTCTCGTTTCTGTTCCTTGTTTCCGTTACGCAATGGAAACGGTAACGACAAGCCGTCAGAACTCGAACTCGAACCGATAAAAGAAAAATTGGGTCTGATTTGTCGTTGTTCATGGCATCACGGCGATTGCGCGATGCCAAGTGGCACAGAAAAAAAAGTTTTTTTAAAAAAACCTGATTCCCGGCCAAAAAAGCAGGCGAAAATATGCCTGCCTGAGTGAGGGAACCTACCAGAGGGGTGGTTTCTGGGGGGTCCCGGCCTCCCCCCTCTCCTGTCCTGGGCTGCTCTGGTGGGGGGCATCCTCGTCATCTCGCCATGCCATGCGGTGCGGGGGGATCCAAAATGGTGACCGCAATATTTTTTTTGAAATCGTGGTCCAAAAACCCACCAAAGCACCACACAGAAACATGCGAAAATTAGGTATTTTAACTGCCTGAATTTTTACAGTAGCAGCAGTGGGTTTTTCTTGCAATAAACGTCTGTCTCCAATCCCATTTATTTTATTTTATTTTATTTTTATTTTTATTTTTTTACACCTGCGCAATGATGGGCTGGCCATGGGATGGGACCATGCAAATTTTTGGAGCCATTCCACCAATCGCATGGCCACTTGGCCAGGTTTTGACTGAGACTTCTGGGATGTGCCAGTCGGGCATAAAAGCCCACTATAACCCTAGCCCTAGCCCTAACCCTAACCCTAACCCATATGCCAGTACACTGTCCTTCTTAGTGGGTCAGAGGCACCCAGAGGTGCAGCCCACTAAGTCACCCTAACCTTACCCGTAATAACCCTAAGCCTAGCCCTTGCCCTAACCCCTACCCTAAGCCAGATCTGTACTCGTATTGCACTACATGCAAGTACACTTCCCTTCTTAGTGAGCCAGAGGGTGCCCAGCAGAGGCATTCTTCTCTCACCTCGCTCACCAGTCCAAAGTTCCAAAAAACTCTGTACGTCAGTATGCTGTCCTTCTTAGTGAGCTAGAGGCACCCAAAAGAGAGGTGCCTCTGCCAGTGCCACTTGGTACGCAATGGCTACATGGTCATGTACCCTTCCTTTTCCCTTTGTAGGGGGCCAGAGGAGGCATCCACCCCAGAGAGGTGCCTCCAGGAGCCTGCTAAATGCCTTCCCTTCGTAGCGGGCCAGAGGAGGCACCCACCCCAGAGAGGTGCCTCCAGGAGCCCGCTACCCTACCCCCCCTAAACCAGTACTAACGACAGACGACAAACGAAACGACAAATTTTTGAAAAATTTCGCGACAAACGGAAACGAGCCGAAACGGGCCGGCTCCGACACACGACAACTCGAAACGTCATTTTTCCTGGTCGTGCCCATCTCTACCCCTAAGATATGCAAGGATCACTCTGACTTTTCGATTTCATTTGCAAAGTGGTAACTTCATTCATTTAATAACTGTTTGCCTCTTAAATGCAATTCCCATCACAGTCATCACTTTAAAAACCTAAAAGTCATAGTCAACAAGGTGACCACTCTCTATAGTCTCTAAAGTGCATGCCAGACAGCAACGACATCTTCCAAGTGCTGGCCAAGTTGCAAGGCCATATCTGATTTTTGCAGCTGTTACCTATTGTCTAAGAAAGGAGAAAGAGATTGATGAAGAAAAATACCCTGTTTGTATGATCGTGCTTTAAAATCCGTCTGTTATTTCCAGCTCTCGGTATTTTCACTGGAAATTAAACCTGTGTGTGATTTTGCTGGTCCTGGTGTTCATGGTGCCCTTTTACATTGGCTACTTTGTTGTGAGCAACATCCGATTGTGTAAGTATACAAGTGTCTTGAAGGGGTGCAGTGGTATACATGTTTTGGATCGTTGACATACAGTAGACAATATTTGTCTCTTTAAGTAACATATGAGTGTTATTAACGGTCCTTCTTTGTCTTTCTTTGTTGTTTTGTTTTTCAATTAATTTCTAGTACACAGGCACAGACTGCTTTTTGCCTGTGTCATCTGGTTAGTGTTTATGTATTTCTTCTGGAAACTGGGAGATCCTTTTCCTATCCTCAGTCCAAAACATGGTGAGTTTCATACAGTATTTCTGTTTATTGCCTAAATTCCTAACTGCCTGAAACTAGCCATTGGGTGTTGCACATTTATTTATTTGTATTGCTTTAATTATAATATTATTATTTATTTTTCATCTGTGGAAAAAGAGACTGCCAGCTTTATTCAGAATGCAAAAAATTAAGTTTGGATTCTAGCTTCTTAATAAATTATGTACAATTATGTATAATAAAACATGTGCAGATATACTTAGATATACATCCTAGTATTTAACTGGGGTTACTTCCACCCCACCCCCCCAAAAAAAAAGCTTTCTAGAATAGCTGCTTTAGGAAATTCCAGTATTTAAACATGTTCCTATCCTTCTTGAATGTTTATTAAAGATCTAATAAACAAGATAGGTAATTGCATGGGCTCTGATTCAGTGTCTCTCCCCCCAGCATGATCCCCCTTGCATGATCAGTCACATGACTAGAATTGCAATCGGTGGTTGTGCACTTGCAGGGTAGAAAGTCTGCCAGGGGAAAGAAAACACTAGTGCAATTTCCCTTCTAGGATGGCAGAAAGGAACAAGATTTACAAGCAGAATTTTTGTAAAAATAACAAAACAGTGCTCCTTGGCTTCAGTATCTTCCTTATGTGGCAGTCTTGAATGGAAGAAGTAATTGTAACTGCATTAGTAGTTGTCCTTGCCCCATTGATGAGCGCTAGAGTGTGGAAATGAATTATATGGGGAACTGGGCACCCTATGCAGCAGGGTCAGCAAGACATGTTGCAGTTCCCAGGGTAGTTCCCAGTGAGTGTCCTAGTCTACCCACAGCTGGGGCTGTACTCTTGTTCCGCTGGCTTGGGGCTACTCCCTTCAAGGTCTACTTCTCTCCTCTCCATGTAGGAAGCCTTGAAAGGACAGCTTCCTGACAGGTCATTTGTCACCTCTTCAGCAGCTACTGCTAGGCATGCAGCTGGCATCTGTGTATCTGCATCTGTGAACGTGGACCTTCTGGAAGTGCCGGTGCTGGTGCCAGTGCTGGTACCATTCCTGGGGATGCCACATTTCTTGCCGGCCTGGGGACCCCCTTGTTTGCCATGTCAGTTTGGGGTGGCTCACGTGCCCCAAGCATGCCTGGGTCAAGGTTCTTTTCCATGGGCCCTTCCACCTCTGAGTCTGTCCAGTCAGCAGTTGCATGTTTGGGACTTTTCTCTTCCTATCTTTTTCTAAAACTGAGTGATGTATTCAAATACAGCTAGTGTGATGGGTGATAACCCACCTTATTTTATTTCAGTGAAAATAGCATGATGTTAAAATAGTGTTATTTTCCTTTCCCCCCCTCAGGAATTCTATCCATAGAACAACTCATCAGCCGGGTGGGTGTGATTGGGGTGACCCTCATGGCCCTGCTTTCTGGATTTGGTGCAGTCAATTGTCCGTATACTTATATGTCTTATTTTCTAAGGTAAATAAACTTTCCTAGTTCATATCTTCCTTTGGCTTTCTTTGTCCTCTATGATTTTCTCTTGGTTTTCTCTGTCCTCTGTTTTCAGTGCAGTTGCTGCCCCCCCCCAAATGTGATTTGGTATTTCTCTTCTGTCTCACTAACAATAATACTAGCTTGATATCAGCTATTATTTTGGCCCTATTCACATAGTTGTCAAGTGTTCCCCATGGCTTCCGGGATGGGAGGAGAGAGACATGGCCACTGGGAGCTCCAGGGAGCCAGGGTGCTGACAGCCGGGCCCTTTGGCTAGGGGTTGGGCACACAGGGTTCCCAGAATCCCTTGCAGTGGCTTCAAAAGTCTCACTGTGACCTAAGTGTCTCGGCATTCTAGGGGATATGTATACCAAGCTGAAAAGCTGGTGGGGTGTGGGTTAGGGGTTATGCAGGGAGAAGTGCTCTCTGGTGGGTCACCTCGAGGCTGGCCGCACGGCTGTTCAGCGGCATCCGAGCTCAGCTGCCTGCCATTGGAAATGCAGGACATTTCAGGGGAAAATAATTTTTTGGGAAGATGGCGAGAAAGAGTGATTGATCCGTGAATGTCCCGCCCAAAACGTGACACTTGACAGGTCTGCCTATTCAGTATGTGCATTTTTGCATCCTAATGTACACCAGTAGAAACAGAGAAGTGGGTGTAAGAGGTAAACAGAACTGGAGAGTGGCTGTGTGAGCTCTACCCAAGGCCATTGTCACCTCAAAGGGTCCATATGTATTTCTGCGTAGGAATGTGACTGATGCCGATATTCTTGCTCTGGAACGTCGCCTCCTCCAAACGATGGATATGATCATCAGCAAAAAGAAAAGGTAAAGCAAACACTGTACAAAATCTTCTTTTTAAAAAACTCTGTAACTTTCCACCCGGACAGTGAGTCCCCTGCGGACAAACTATTTGGCTTGCAGAAAATCAGATTAGGCAGCGAAGCACCTTAAAACATTTGATAGCTGGACAGAATGATTTACGTTGCTGTGTACAGTAATGGATTCAGTAAGGTTAGTAATACTTGATTGAAATGGCGTATGCATTCTTTTCCGTCCTTACAGAGGAAGAAGATTGGGTAGAGAGTCTGTAAATTCATTCTTATTGTAATTTAGCATTCCTTTTTCTGGATTTACGTATAATTCAATTAAACAATCATTAAAAATTCAAGTGTTCAGCTGAAGAGCTGCACATTGATATAACTCGCAGAGTAAAATAGGGAGCAGCTACATACACCATTCTATTCTATTCTTAGAATAACTAGGGCGTGCAAATGTTGTTGTTGGTACTGGTTGTTGTTGTCATTATTGTTAAAAATACCGGACACAGTCAATCAAAAGTATAAAAACATTGGCTGGTATTATATAACAGATGGAAGTTTTAACCAAAAACCTAAGTATCTGTAAAATATTGGTGCAGTATGTGTGCTGTTCCTAGTATTGCTGCCAGGGATGGGCTATTTGTTTCAGAAGCTACCGGTTCCAAAATAACACGTGCGAGCCCAGGTGGTGTTCAGAAGCCTCTGAAACGCAATCAGCCAATCCCTTACCTTGCTCTGTGCCCGTATATTGCTGAGCGCCAATGAGGACAAAGCCTCCGACATCATCGTTCCTTCTCCCTGGCACTGGCCAATCAGACAGGGAGGCGGGAAGATGCATTTCCCTGCACAACTCCTGATTGGCCATTGCCAAGGAGAAGGAGCGATGATGCCAGAGGCTTCTTCCTGGTTGGGCTCGCGCATGTCTTTAACAGAACTGGTAGCTTCCAAAACAAATAGTCCATCCCTAGCTGCTGTTTTTTTATAGCTCTGGGGGTGTTATTTATGAGTTCTGCATCTGCTAGTAATGTGTGAAATTTCTTGACATTGTTCCCAAAGTCCCAATGATTATGGGGCTGATGATTTTATCTCCTCAATTTAATAAGTTTAGATTTAAGTGTTTTGAATATTGTCAAAAATTTACTTAGCTGTTCTTTGCAGAAAATGTGTATACCTATTTGGTTGACAATTCCTCACTCACAGTAAATAAATACAACTAACTGTTAAAATATTGCCTTGATTTGAAGGTTACCTAGAAAACTTGAGTAGTAAGCATTTTAATGAAGTTTCGGAAATCTACATCTCATAATTCTTTTTAATTCCAAAAAGTGAACATTTGGGAACCTTTGCCTGGGAACTCTGGTGCATGAAATAGCAATCATGTGGAGATCATTTAAATTTCTTCCTGCAGTAGGATCACACGATAGGATTATATTAGAATTTTAACAAGGTAGAATTCCAAAAAGATACATTCTTCCAACCCTGATTTATTTGCAAAAGTTGGAATTTATATCCTCCTAAGTCAGATTTTGTTTAAAGAGTGCTTAATTAAAGGAACAGGTTTCCAATGCATTGGCATAAAATGGAAGGAATAGCTGAGCTGTTTAGAAAGAGACATTTTTTAAAATATTGCAGCTGCCTGAAGGCTGCAAATAAATAAATAAATAAATAAATAAATAAATAAATAAATAAATAAATAGTTTCCTTCACCCTACTTCTGCTGTTTTGGAAGCGAGATTACCAGTAGGGAAATTGCATAGTTTCATCCAGACCTAATTTTTCATTGAACAGACGCACTTAAATTAGTAGAGCTTAGTTTAGTCATGGCAAATGGGTCTTCCCTAAGAATGTCTGTGTCTATATCAGACTAACACTTCACAATCTTGAACCTAATACACTAAATTTTCTCAGGAAATACATGGTAAATAGCTAACGGATTTTGTCATTTTCAATGACTTATGTTTTAATCAGAAAAACTGTATCTGTTACATTTAGAACACCCTTTTAAATAATCCAAATACTTAAATTTCTCAAGATTATTCATGCTGGGAAAGAGGCAGGCTGAGTCATGCTAGAACAGAGACATTGAAATCAGTGACTGAAACCAGGTAGTAAGTAGAAGCTAGAGTAGACCTAGTAAATTAGGAGTAGAGTACATCTATTAAATCAGTAAATGCCCCATAAATCCCACAGATTCCGTTGACCTAATCTGAGTTGCAACCCACTACTGGATTTCACCCAGTGAGTAGTATGTTGGTTGTAACTAAAGTTAACTCCCAGCCAGTGGTCACAATCCTGTTGGATATTTCTGTGTGCAGCAAGTTGTTGTGGCTAAATGCAGTTGATAGATAAGGTTCCAGTTGCAACCTGGGTTGACAGTCAGACCAGGCACACAACCGATGCTAAAATGGTACCATGTCAATTAGCTGTTGAACTGTTGTGAGACCTCTTGCACATGCACAAGTATCCGATATGTTTTTGGCCATTAATTTCATTGGGTCCTTTCCAAGTGCGTTGAGCTCTAGATCCATTCTTCTGTGACCATAAGCTATAATTATTTTTGTTCTAGTTTGCATCTCTTGTTTTTTAGCACT
This sequence comes from Phrynocephalus forsythii, assembly GCA_029282475.1. Classification (NCBI taxonomy): domain Eukaryota; kingdom Metazoa; phylum Chordata; class Lepidosauria; order Squamata; family Agamidae; genus Phrynocephalus; species Phrynocephalus forsythii. The sequence goes on from JAPFRF010000010.1 coordinate 55,341,841, forward strand.
TGACTTTTCCTCCCAATCAGGATAGCAATGGTTCAGAGAAACATGTTCCAGAGAGGAGAGGTGCATAATAAGCCCACTGGTTTCTGGGGAATGATCAAAAGTGTTACGGCATCTTCACCAGGCAGTGAAAGTATCCTTTATTTTTAGCTTTGGCAAATGGAAATTCCCTCTTTTTCTGTGTGTGTGCGTGTGTGTGTGTGTAGAATGGAATTTTCTGGCTTGGGTTAAACTAGAAGAGATCATGGGGACATTTGTTAATGCATAGAAAAGAGCCTATACAGAAACCTTGATCCTCAACTGTTGAGTTTTATACATCTAAAAGCACTACAGAAGTACAGTCCTATGAGTGTCTAGAAACTGAGTCATGGCAACTGGACTCCTCAGACTGATGAAGCTGTTTGGATGAGCAGCGAAACGTTTCAATCTCTCAAGAAAAGGAGTCCAGTTGCCATGACTCAACTTCCAGATAAATTCACCTGGATGACTGAGAATCTTCACAGACTCTCAGTCTGCCAGTCTGACTCTCTGGTGCCAAACACCAGAACCTAAATCAGAGAGGCACTTACGCTGCTGTTTACCTTTACTTCAAAGAACAGTTCTCATAGAAAACAGTGTATAAATTGAGTTGAGTAGGGAGTAAGCGGGGTAGTCCCATGAAGTCAGATACAGTGGAGCCTCGTATAACAAATGGTTTGTATAACATAAAATTTGTACAACATAAAAATTCCGGAGATAGGGGAAATTTGCTTAACAGAATTGTCTATGGGGAAAATCCGTACAACATAAAAATGGTTGCGATTAAGGATTACTCTGTTTTCAATGCATTCCTATGGGAAACTTGTATAAAGGAAAATTTGCTTAACATAATTTCATTTGGAACAAGTTAATTCCTTTATACATGGTACCACTGTAATTGCATTGTTACTTCCCCTGTATTGAAAGTTAAAAACAATATTTGTTTACTTACTATGGTGGGAAATTTTAAGCAGCAAGTGTCTTAAGAATGCTTGTTTATTACTTTACAAATTTTAGATGTTATAAAATTATTTTTAGTTTTGGTTTTTAATCTTAATATACAGTATATTTAATTATTGTTAGTATGATATTTATATAGTAACTTTAAAGCTGTTGTTTGTATTATGATTTTAGTTGTTGTGAGACACCTTAGGTCCCCTAACTAACTAACTAACTAACTAACTAACTAACTAACTAACTAACTAACTAACTAACTAACTAACTAACTAACTAACTAACTAACTGTGTGGGTTTTTATATGTGCCTCAGTCCCTCAGCCCTGAAACATTTTCTCTGTATTATTTATTCTGCATGTGCTGTGGGCTAAGGGGTGAGTTGAAACTGGAAGTCTATGTGATATTTCAGATGATTTATGGGATTTTGTCCTTGACAATTTTGATTCATCAGATCTGGCCGTTATCCAGCAGGAAATAGATGCCTTGGAGGAGCTGAGTCGGCAGCTTTTCCTGGAAACAGCTGACCTCCATGCTACCAAGGTGCAGGCTAAAGGCAGCTTTCTTATGCCTGGTGGGTGGGTAATAAACCCACCTGATGGGTGGGAGCAAAGGTTAGACCAAACATAGGTGTCATCCAAAGGTTGATGCAGTATGGGAGCTATGCTTTTATAATGTCCCATCCTGTGCTTTTCCTTAAATCCTGAAAGGAGAATTTTAGACTTCCTGTCCTGTGCTTTTAAAATCTTTCCCTGAGATCATGTAGGCTAGTACAGACCAGACATTTATGCCATATTGGGAGAAATTTGTCACTCTGTAGCAAGGTCATATTTGGCCATCCAAATATTATGGGCTGCCACTCCTGTAATTGTTGTCCATTGGCTGTGCTGATGGGGCATTTGGGAAGAAGTTGAAACATTTGGGGGCCAAAGTTTCCCTAGTCATGGTTTATAGACAGGCTTTGGAACAAGTATGGAAAGCTTTGGACAGGTATGGACAGGAATGGAACACCTGTATCCTGTAAAAATTAATATTTTCATATCTGTTAGCTGAATTAGAAAGTGTACTTTGTAACTTGAAAACTCTCTTAGAAGCGTAGGTTGTTTTCCTCTTAGGCAATTTGAAGTTATACACCCTTGCAGATGTACTTCAGGAGCTGTAAATGAGCCAACGTGCAGTATTCATATCACATAATTTATATGAGATGTTAATTGTTTTATTGATGGTAATTCCACAATATAAGATATTGTTGCTTTATGATGAATGTCTTGTGAACTAAACACCCCCACCCCCACCCCCTGTTTCATTGCAGGAGAGAATAGAATATTCTAAAACATTCCAAGGGAAATATTTCAACTTTCTGGGCTATTTTTTCTCCATCTACTGTGTTTGGAAAATTTTCATGGTATGTAATACTGCATCTGTGATGGTAATTTATATTTTGCCATCTGGCAAAAGCTGTGCTTTGTAGAAAGTGTGTTTTCCTTACCTTCTTGAATTTTCATCCCTAATAAAGTCTTGTTCCTACAGTAGTTGTCGAGGGATAAAACTGGTATTCATGCAAAAGGTATATATCTTTTTATGTATCAAAGTTTGTCCTAACCGACCAGCAGACCAAACACCAAGCCAAATGAAGCAGTGCAGAATGCAACCCTCTCCTGGCCCAGAGATGTTGGAACTTGCTTAGGACTGCTCCTGCCTTTGTTTAAAGCCTGTATCTTGGCCGTTCTCAAATCATTGGCCAGCAGATTGTAGCCAGGAGAGCAGTTTTGCTGACAGAATATTTTGTAGATTTGTGAGATTGGTCAGGTGACAGCAGAGGAAATCTGCCCCAAACTTAAACCATACTCCCAGCATGTATATGAGTACTCTTAAGTACTAAGATTACTGGACAGTATTGTGTGGGTGGCCACCATACCACAAAAGATGAATGCGCACTCAAGGTGTTTTACAGTAAGGAGGTCTCTTTTCTTTCTCTCCCCCATCTTCTTTTTTTCCAGGCAACAATCAATATTGTGTTTGACCGAGTTGGTAAGACAGATCCAGTTACAAGAGGAATTGAAATCACTGTGAATTATTTGGGGATCCAGTTTGATGTGAGCACTTCTAAAAATATCACATTCTTTCTCAGTGTTCCATTATGTGCTGATTACATTCAATCTATTCAACTTAAATCTTGATGCTGTGTTAGTTAACTTCCTAGTAGGATGTATGACCTTGTGAAATTTATTGGAAGATGTTATACTTGTGACCTGATTTTTATCCCAAAGTAATGCATGAACGCAAGTCACAATTTCAGTTATGTCAAGGGGACATTAGTTTGAATTTCTACTTGGAGCCTACACTAATTCTCAAGCTGTTCAAGACAGTCTCGTTTCTTAATTTTTTAAACCAGTGTTGCTTTTCAATCACATATTACAGAATTTATATCAGTTCCACTTTAAGTTACATTTCTATTAATGCACTAACAGTTCAGTTCTTTATTTCTCAGTTCAGCCAATTTATAAAGTGTCAAGATGGCATAGATTCAACATGCATTTTTAAAAGCTTTTTGTGATTGTTAACCATGCCAGGAGCCAAAGAACAGATCCAGGGGTTTGGGGGGGGTCCATTTCTGGCCAGTTTATAATAGGAGCATGAAGGTATCATGCCTTTGATGCACACGGGCACACATAAAAAGTGTCTCTGTGGAGGAGGCAAAAATCATTTTGGGTGTGTACAATTCTTTGGGTTCATCTAAAGCAGGCATGTCCAAACTTCGGCCTTCCAGATGTTTTGGACCACAACTCCCACAGTCCTTTGTCAATGGCAATCTAAACTGAGAATTCTGAGAGTTGTGGTCCAAAACATCAGGAGGGCCAAAGTTTGGTCATGCCTGATCTAAAGTAGCTATTTGGATCTAAAATCACACAAGCCTGCTAGTGCATACAGTATTTGTGTTCCTTTGAAAATCAATGCATCAGTAGTGAACTGAAATTCAAGTTGAGGCTTAGTTGTACAAGAGAAACTGCATGAAAACTATTGTAGAAGTGATGTAAGAAATTTTTCTTTGCTTGCCATTTGTTTACCGTATATACTCGAGTATAAGTCGACCTGAGTATAAGTCGGGGCCCCTAATTTAAACCCAAAATGGGGAAAAATTATTGACTCATGTATAAGCCTAGGGTGGGAAATGCAGCAGGGCCTGGCAACTCCTCCTTTGTGAGCTGTGTGTGTGTGTGATGTTTAAAATGACTTTTAGCCACTGAGGCAAGTGCTTGAGTTGGTGGCTAAAAGTCATTTTAAACATGGAAGGGGGGGTCAGGAGAAGTGGCGCACAATGTTTAAAATGACTTTTAGCCACCGACCCAAACTTCCCTCAGTGGCTAAAAGTATTGACCCACATATAAGCCGAGGACCCCTTTTTTTTTAGCCCAAAATTAGGGCTGAAAAACTAGGTTTATATTTGAGTATATACAGTACTTCTAGAAGGGATTTTGAAAACTACAAATAAAATGCCATGCTTGGATGTGGATGGCTCCCCCTTTCCCCATTGTCCCTTTTAGTAAAACCATGTAGTTGTATATGTTAGTGTGGTCAAAATAATCCATAAGTGTAAAAGCCAGAATAAATAATAGCCAGAAGGTGTGTGTGTGTGGAAACGAGTCTGGGATACCTCACAATTTTGAAAACATTGAAACATATAGTGCCCTTATTATCTGTGTCACAGAATAAGAGTCGCACAATTATAGCATATAGTCACGTGTGTAACCATCATAAACAAGTTTTTGAAAATCTTGGCATAGCCAGACTTTTACACTGTACTCTGCAGGTTAGAGAGCAAACAACATCTTCTTGGACACGGTACACTGAATGGCACTAACTGACAATTTTAATATTCTTGTGTTTTGAGAAGCTATGTGGTTTTATCATGGTTTTTCTTGCCACATAAGAGTCTCACAACTAGCAATTTATGCCATTCCTTGTGAGGACCAGATTGGAAAGTTTTGCCCAACATGACAGGTATAAATTTTTTGTTTTTTCTTTCTTTTTTTGCTAGATCACAAAAAAGTTTCTAACTGGAAAAAGTATTTTCAAAACTCACATGTATAAACTTGTTTTATAAACCTAGGGCAATCTTGATGCCTGATGTCTGGCATGTTACAGAGAGATTTAAAAAGCTTTCTATATGCCTACATATTAGCATGTATACAGCCACATTTTTCAAGACTACTCATATCATAATATTTCAACATTTTGACTATTTAGTGTCTGTAGAAGGTGTTCTAACACGGTAGAACATTGAATTGGTTATCAAATAGGATGTCATCAGCTTAAAAGTTATGTTCTGCTCTGTTGCCATCCCAGAAGATGGCAGCAGCTACCATCTTCATGAAAAGAAAATTTATATACCATCCTCTGTGTTTTGTGCTGTCAAGTCAGTTCTAACTTATGATGGCCCTAGTAAATATAGGAAGCATGGGAACATTAAGATCATTATGAACACAGAAAGATAAACAACTTTAATGTTGCCAGGGAAGAAACTGAAATTGTTTACATATTTTATATACCTCGTTATTGTTCCACATGGAAAATGCCGCCAAGAAATCAGAAGAAGATTGCTATAGTATTTGAAAGGGTAACAGTGAAGGAACTAGAAAAGATAAGCATAAGAAAATGTTCCTAGAGATTAAGGCTAAGACCATTCATATTTGTATTCTTCACTACTAGGGTACAAGTGTGAAAGGTAGACAGTGAAGAAATCTGATTGGGGGGGAGAAATTAAGTGAAATATGCTGCTGGCATCATAAACTAAAAGCTAAAGTTTCCGTTAATGATTTAGTCCATCTCATGTTAGATGTTGCTCTTTTCTTTTCCCCTTCCACTTGGTTTTTTGTTTTGTGTTATTTTCTTGTCCAATAGGTCTTGTTCGTCTCAAGCAGTAGATTACAATTACCTATTACCATGTTTACCTAAACTGAAGTGGTCTGCTTATATACCGCCCCATACCACTTCAAGTAGTCTCTGGGTGGTTTACAGTTTTAATTACAGTATGCAGGCTACACATCCCCCCCCACCCTCAGCAAGCTAGGTACTCATTTTACCTACCTCGGAAGGATGGAAGGCTGAGTGAACCTTGAGCCTGCTACCTGGGATTGAACCCCAAGTCGTGAGCACAGTTTTACCTGCAGTACAGGCATTTAACCACTGCGCCATGAAGAACAATGTCTTGTCTTAGATCAGAAAGGTTATACGTTGCCATGGTTTTGTATTGGGAGAATTACTATCCCAGTCTTTCAGAGAGATAGAGTGTGAGAGTTTAGTCTTGGATTTTATAGAAAGGACCAGCCTTTAAAAGAAGCAGCTCAGCAGTGCTATGCTGGGACTAGAACTAGTGGGGAAAGCAGCCTTTGTAAATTCTGTGTCCTGTGTAGCTGCAGCAGAACCAGCCATGACAATTACTGAGAGGTTCTGAGAATCATTCTTCATATCTGTCCTCCTCAAACAAATACAAAGAGGGGAGAGATACTGCTGACCTACTGAAAAATTCAGAGCGTGACAGCCCTGATAGCAATTCTGTCTGACAGTGAGAGAAGATGGGAAGAAGAACCCCAAAAATATGAAGGTGGGAACGCAAAGTTATGTTCTCTATGGAAGATGTGGCAGTCATGGGGTTGAAGGGAAGCTTTTAAGGACTGGGAAGCACCTGGAAATGTGGTGTCCTCCTTGCTCAGAGTCTTGAGTTGCCACTGTTATTATCAATTTGAGTTAATAACCAATATTAACGTGTGTTGCCAAGTTAATATTGGCAGCCTGCCAAATTAATATTTGATTCATCTTGCTAGGATCATGTCTGATGTTTTAATCCTTTTCTGTCTGTATCCATGCAGGTAAAATTCTGGTCCCAGCATATTTCTTTTATCCTTGTTGGAATAATTATTGTCACCTCTATCAGGGGTTTACTGATCACTCTGACAAAGGTAAGCCTGAGCAAAGTCTTGTTTTATGATGGGTTGGGCAAAGGAGAGCGTGTCCTTCCAGAAGTATGTTAAGGCTGAACTGTATATTAAAGAAAACAAGGCACCTGCATGTTGCATTCCATCTCTTCTCTCCCACCCCCTTAAAATGTACTTCTAGCTACCTTATGTCCTGGTCAGTATACTCAGTATACAGAAATTACTGCTGATGCTAGTGAAAAACTGAAATTCTCTCTATACGTTCAATAGCACAAACAACTCGGCTTTAAAGGTGGTTTAGGGACACAAACATTACTTTTTTCTGTCCATGTAATGACAGGGTGACTACTGATAGCTGCCTCCCATATAATTTGAGATGGCCTTTACAAGAGCAGATCCAGTTATGTCTGCTTTTAATGTTTATCTTGAAACTGGGAGAATCTAGCTTTTTTTTTTTTACCATTGTAGTTACTGTACTTGAATTATTTCCAGCTGTATTGGAATTTTTCCTTTTGAATAAATGTCCATGGGCAATCAGAGTTGCTTGCATATTGAGCATAGTATCTTATATAGGAAAATGCAAAAGAATGCATACTTTCCCCCTATGATTTCTGCCAAATATGGAGTACATCGTGAGATACTGTCAGTAAGAAGAAAAACAGAGTTCTAACACAAATCACTCTGTTACAATAAGCTAGTCAGTAAGTAAAGCAAGTTGTCCTGAATAAGGTATAGATGGAGTAAGAACAGTTCTCTTGTTAATTCCCAGAATCATTTTATATATGAGGAGTCTGCCATATGTGATCAATATTCAGTGTATTTCCCAGTTCAGCCCTAGACACATTATACATGTGGTGCCATGGGGTTTTTTTTGGCCTCCTCTCAGGAAGGTGATTTGTACATGCTCTGGTACTGATTTTCTCTGTTTATCTTCATTTACAGTTTTTCTATGCTATCTCAAGCAGCAAGTCTTCTAATGTTATTGTTTTGTTATTGGCACAGATTATGGTGAGTAATTTAGCCAGTGTTGTGAAGTCTCTTACTGTCCCCTTTCTTCTATGGAAGTAGGAGGTAAAATAGGGCTATCTGATGTTTCTTTTATCTTCTCCGCAGGGGATGTATTTTGTATCTTCAGTGCTTCTGATTCGAATGAGCATGCCACTAGAGTACCGCACAATAATTACTGAAGTTCTAGGAGAGCTGCAGTTTAACTTCTACCACCGCTGGTTTGATGTTATATTTCTTGTCAGTGCTCTGTCCAGTATTCTCTTCCTGTACCTGGCACATAAGCAGGCACCTGAAAAACATATGACACCCTAAACGCAACATTGTTCAAATGACGCCTTTGGCATATTGCCCTTTTAAAGTGGCACCTTCTGCAATGGACCATCTGCTCAGCTCGTGTTTCCGTGGTGGCAGAGGGAGGCAAGAGATAGCCCCATGTTACAAGATGCAGCCCTTGGGACATAAAATGTGTCCAAGGTGGAAAGCAAGGTGAGAGGCGAACTCTCAGAAAACGGAAGGGAGAGAACTGTTCTGTAATATTCAATAAATATGATGGGAAAGATGTCTACTTTAATCTGGGAAACAGTGGTTCTGGAAATGAGCATCTAAAAGTTTAAATAAATCAGATTTTGTAATAATTCACAGTATTTATGACAATTCTATTATGTGTCAATAATTTATGGCTTAGATGTTGAAGTGAGACTCACCAGTGCCTCAGTTTTTCAGAAACTGCTCTGGAAATTTCCAGGTTGCAAAGTAGAACTGAGAGTTTACAGAAATTTCTTGGCAAACACATCTCAGTTATATACTAATGCTTGTTTCCCTAACCTGAAGTCATTGATGGAGACTCAATCCGATGCCTGGTGTCATTTAAACAAACAACCATGTGGTTATTTACTGTAGGTCAAAGGACAAACTAGAACATGTAAGAGTTCCCCCCTTCCCCAGCATCATACTGGATCTCTTTTAGGTGGGTGTGTGGTTTGGTATTTGTGAGGAGACAGGGTCCAGACTTAATAATCATCAGTTTGACTAGCTGTCAAAGTGCAGCATCCCTCCCCGAAGGGACTGCAAATTCTGCAACATATGACAGAAAAACAAATAGGTAGTGTGGGCTTGGCAAAGAAGGTGGGAAGCTAGCCCAATGTAATACATAAACACAGGGAGTGGGAAGAGGTGACTGTGTGGAATGTACTGTGCAGTGGAAGAAGGTGGTAGATAACATTAGGTATGGGGGGGTACTGTAAAAAAAAAGGCCATGATCTTCACAGATATATTACACAATCCAGTTTAAAGTTAGTTTGGCTTGGTTATCAGTGTGTCTTAGTGGGTTGAGTGTTGAACTAGGCTTCCGGAGACCTGGATTCAAATGCCTACTTGGTCGTGGAAATACATTGGACAGTGGAAGTGTTCGACAATGATGAACCACTCTCTGAACGTCCTACATACCTTCATAATCCCATTTTACGGGGTTACTGTAAATCAGAAGTTATTTGATAGCACATGACATATACATAAACTTAGTTTCAGTTTAAAATCTTCTCTTGTCCCTTCTTCTTCTAGTAGAGTTCAAAGCAGTGGGATCCTGTGGCCAATTGTTATAACTGGAACACTAAAGACACAAACGAGGTTAGGCTGCCATTTTATTTTAAAGCTTACAATAAAAGAAGGTGTTCAACAGAATTAGTATGAAGAAAGCAAATCCCTGTTGATATGCCAGCATATAACTGTTTTCTTACCTATTGTTAAAATATTCAAATAGTGTTGGGCAACAAACTCTTACTTCATTTTAAAATGGCCACAATTTGCTAGAGCTCAACAGCTAATAAAATGCAATCCAATAATCCTGAATAAAAACAAATGCTGGGTTGGCTCAGAGGTAATCACTGTGTGTTTATAAAGTGGATGTAATTTTCCCCATCACTTTCCACTACGAAATCCTTGCAGTTAACCTGATGGTAAATATGTGCCTAGAGTTTGGGTTGTGCTCCATGTGAATGATGGCTTAACAAAAAAAAGGACTTATTTATTTAATGGAATCATCTTCTCTCCTGACATTGTTAAAACAAGGTTTACTACATACCGTTCTAGTCATATGCGTGTTTGTTTTCTACATTGTCCAATAGGATGAAGTTTCAAGTAAGCATATGTAAGATTGCAGCATACTTTTCCTAAGCGATAATATGAGGAACTCCTTGCTTCAGAACAGGAAACATAAGACATTGCATTTCAAGTATACACACTGGAAGATACTTTGATCGCCAGCATCACAATCGGGTGTCTTCTTCTTCTGAGGCAACTGAGTGTGAAGAAGAGGATGAGCTGGCCTAAAGAGGAAAAACAGCAGTTGTAGGATAGATAAATAGTCAACTGTATTGTCCGTCTGTGAACTCTTATGTTGCAGAATAATGGAGTATTATTAGAGGCTAATTGAGAGATTTAGTCATTTTCTGACTAACATTTGAACTTAGGCAGAGTCAAACATTTTTAGTTCTTACATCAGTAGTCTTATGAAGGAACAAAAAGGGAAAAGCAAGAGAATACCAGGAGAAAGTCTGTTATCTGAAAGAGTCCATGTGTCCATTAGAACTTGAAAATTTGCTTTTTAAAAGTCTCTTTGTTTTAGGTATTAAATAGCTGGTGTCAGTTACCTCTGAAGGATGTGTAAGTTTGCTGTGCACTGTTCTTTGTGTACTTGTACTGTAATGTGGTTTTTTTATCCATCTTTTAATATGCATTTATCATTTATCAATGTTTCATTAGTGGAGTGTGCTTGTATCCTTACTGATCCTTTATAAATGTTGAAATATTTTTTTCATGATTGCCCTGACAAATATTCCCCCCCCCCAATGCTGGGCACTTCTTACAAACACGGGTCGTTGCGATCATAGCATTTTTATGGCCAAGTCCTTAACCTGCAGTTTGTTTGGGCAATAGAATGTCATTCATCTTGATGGGATGTTTGCCTAAACAAATATGCTTAAGAGGTTTTCCTCAGCCATGTAGCTTTTCTCAAACTTTATATCTAAATTAACTCACCCGTTCTCGTGGTTCAGGCTGCGAAGTTTGCACCTCTGTGTAGGCAGGGGCGTTGCTACTGCCATCCTCTAATGGATCTGCCATCAAGGCAGTTATGAGAACATTCTGAGATTTAAAGTATTGGTACGCTTCCTCTCCACAGACTAGTAGCGTCAACTTGTTGCCACTGCTTTGGATTCTTGCAACCACATCTTCATAGCTGTCATTCTCCACATTGACACCATTCACTTCTATCAAGATATCATCGACTTGCAGCCCTGCATTGTTGGCTGGTCCATCCTGCTGTACCTGCATTTATGTTATGTTACAAGCAGATGTTTTACCGGTTGAAAGTATATGGCAAGATAGAAGAGTGTTAGGTCCTTGTTTACAGTAAGAAGCTTGTATGCATATGACCTACAAACAATAGTATGCAACAGTTTAAACATTTCTTTTTGTTGGTGAACATTTTCAGCAGAGAAATAAAGAAGGCAATATGGTTGCCATAAAAACATATACAGTATGATTTCTTTTTGAGCCAGAATTACCAGGTCAGCACAGTAATTACTTTAGATCTATTAAAATAATTTTTTCAAATTGGTTTCTGTGCAGTGCTTTTTTATTGCATTCCAATTTTGAACTACCTGGTTCTTTTGATACAATAGTAAAATACCCTAAATGTAAAGTACTGTACGGAGAAGAAAGATAATGCTTTCCAGAATGCACTTTTGCTCTTGGACAGTCAGTTTCCAAAAACTAACCACACTCACACCTGGCTGGTCAGAAGTAAGTCTCATTGAGTTAAATGGACTTAATCCATTAAGCATAGGCAGGACTGCAGGTTCAGGTGATGTACACTTAAGTCCTCCAAATACTCGTACATTTCCATCATATAATATATGCCAAGATATACTGAAGGCAACCAGATAGTGACTGGAAAGTTGTGCAGCAACATAAGCTATGAAAACTACTTTGCAACTTCTTATGTTGTGATATTTCTCTGTTGCTCATTTATGTATCTGGCTGTGGAGCCAGCAGTTTGGAGTTTGATTCCTCACTGATCTTGTGAGTAGAGGCAGCCTGTGTGGCCTTGGGAAAACTGCAAAGCCCCAGGACACCCCCGCTCCCCTCGAAGAAGGGAATGATAAACCACTTCTGAGCATCCTATACCTGGAAAACCCTGAAAAAGGTTACCATAAGTCAGAATTGACTTGATGGCCCATTAGGATTACTATTTATATTTATAGCACCTTCCTGTGTATATCTTTTTTTGGTAGCACTAGAAACACTTCTGTACAGAACATTTTTGCTTCTTCTGCTGTAATGTGAGGGATGTACAGAATCATTGAAAAAATCATTTTTTAATCTTAGAGAACAGAATCAGTAATATCCACCAAGTTGTATGTGCGAATCACTTGTGTCTACTTTTTTTTAAATAAAATAATCAGTCTAACTCTGAACGAAGTAGCGGTCTTTCTGTGGCAATTTTTTCCACATGTATTTGCTACTTGGAAAATTTCTTTAAAATATGCAATTAATAGATCAGGACAAACATTTTCTTTTTAAAAAAGCTTTTGCTGATACAGCATTGTTGAGGGGGAAATGTACAAGGTGTGAGAATAAGGATAACACAAGTATAATGTATATACCATATGGGGTGTGGTGGCTCAGCGGACTAAGACTCTGCAAACTGTTGGCTGCAAAGTCAGCAGCTCAGTGGTTCGAATCCCGGGTGCCACCTAGCGGAGTAAGCTCCTGCTGATAACCCCAGCTCCTGCCAGCCTAGCAGTTCAAAAGCATGCAAATGAAAGTAGATAAATAGGTACCTCTATAAAAAGCAGGAAGGTAAAACAGTGTTTCCTTGCAGCCATGCCGGCCACGTGGCCATGGACTTGCACAACACTGGCTCTTCGGCTTGAATACAGAGATGAGCACGGCCCCTAGAGTTGGACATGACTAGCATACGTGTGCGGGGGTGGGGAGGCGGGAGAACCTTTTTAAATGTGTATACCATAGTTGCTATTCTGTTATGCTGAAAATGCTTCCCAGATGAATAAGCTTGGGGGCAGTAGTACAGGTTTTGTAAGTCCTTTAGGTTTTGGAATATTTTGCTACAGAAACAGCAAGTTGCAAGTCATTACTCTTATCAACAACCTTTGCTAAGTAACAGATATAGTAACTGTGTTAAGACTCATTGTGCCCTATTATGCATTATACTGGGTCCCTGAATGTTTTATATATTCATTGTATGGTCAGGATGCCCATTATTCATTCTCATCATTACCATCATGTTTGTTTCAACAGTATGGGTTCTAGATTAATACCTCTTTGATGAACTGGCCAGGCAAATCCTTGATAGCATTCAATGTGAAGCCAAATCCATTGGGACCTTTTACCAGCCTGCAGAGCCTAGGTTTATGGTTCACTTCTTCGGAATGTGTCGTTACTTCTGCCATATGTGGAGAGGGCACCGGTCTTTCATGGTGGTACACGCATGGAGATATTTTAGCCTTAAGAAGCCAAAAGGAAAGAAGTGTTCATTGCAAAAGAAGAAATAGTGTCAAATGCTATACAGTAGGACCCCCATATTCACTGATTCATTATCCACTGATTCAGTTATCCATGGCTGGTAGAGGAAAAAATTAAATAATTCAGCAGCCACAAAGCAAGCCGTAAAGCAAGCTGTTGTCACAAACAGCAGCTGTAAAGCAAGCTATTGTCACAAATAGCATCTGTAAATCAAGCTACTATCACACACAGTGGCCATAAAGCAAGCTACTGTCTCAAAACAGCAGTCATAAAGCAAGCTACTGTCAGGAAATAGCAGTTTGGGGGTGGGTGGGCAGGCATTCTCTCTTATCCATGGATTTCATTATCCACAAGAAGGCCTGGAACCAATCCCCAGTGGATACCGGGGTCCTCCTGTATCATCAAGTCTCTGGCACCTAGCACAGTGGGATGGAAGAACCCCCAGCTCCATTGTGCAGCTGTATTAGCAGCAGGGGGAAAAGGCATGGATCCCCATGCCTGAAACCCCTCCCAGTCCCCACTTGGCAGAAACAGCTGGGAAGAATGGGACAGGAAAGATGATGGGGCAAGTCCAAGATCTTATCCAGCTGATCTGTGGGAAGCAGCTAAAGAGGGGGATTTGTTTGTGCCTTTTTCTGTATGCCTAAAACTGAATTGTATGCACAAAGATGGATCGCTGGAGTTTTCTGTATATGACAGAAGGGGAAGATAGAGGAAGATAGGCTTTCCAATTCATTCTTGCAGCCCAGCTGGGCTCATTACCATTTTGTACATGGCATCTGTCTCTTCATCCACCACCAGCAGTGTTGTTTGTTCACCAGACTGCCTGATTTTTTCCACCACTGTGTTATGGTCCAGGGCTGCCGTTGGCTCTCCATTTACAGCCACCAAGATGTCATTGTCTTTAAGGCCTGCTGTAGCTGCGGGGCTGCCAGAGTCAATGTCCTTAATGAAGTGATCTGTTGTCAAAATATAAGGAAAGTCTGATCTTTAATAAATCACTGTCGGGTTAGTGGTTTTTGTTTTAAGGCCACAGTAGTGGTTCAGGTCTGCATGTTGTTAAACTAACTGGCAGAATTTACATTCGACAAATGTGGAATGTAAGATGCCAAGTGGGAAAGTAAACATTTTTTCAGGGGAAGGGAGAAATAGATCTGAATACTGAAAGTTCCATTTGCCACCGGTGTCTATGAGGTCATGTGGAACTCATTTCCTGTAAATATACAGAAAAATACAAACTGGTCTGGATGAAAGACTCAGTTAATTCACTGTTTTGTTTGCAGCAAGACTCCATAAGATGCCTCTAAACATCTTTGTCTCTAAGCTTCCCTAGCAGCTGGAATTCAGAGATACACTGTCTTGGAACAGAGAGGTTCAATCTAGCTACACTAACTAATAGCCATTGCAGGTGTAATTTGAAAACTACCTAACATCAGCTGAATATGAGCACAGTAAGAATCTTAACTCAGGAATCTTAGCGCCGTTGCTGCATTCTAACCCAGGTTTTTGATGGTAGGTGAACAAGATGTCGATGCTTGGGCTGAGTTGTTGAGTTGTTTGGGGTGAAACAAGCAGGCAACAAGCTCTGGACCTACCCTTCCAGTCTTGGAGAGCTTAGGATCCAAACAGAAGCATCAAGTGGGAGTTTTGTGTATATGACTGTTTGAAGGGGATCCCAGAGGAGAAGATGGGGTTGAAACGGAATCCAATTCTAATACAAAGAGAATGTTACTGATCAAGCACCTCCAACCAAATATCAGGCTGATAAATAAGGAGACGCACTCAGTTTCAAAACTTTTCTCTTAGAAACTTGCTAGAAGGCATATTAAGATGTGAGGCATCCAGAAAATGTGTTTTAATGCTAGCAGGGAAATCATTAAAGGAAATCACATTGGCTATTTCAGTATGTTAACAGATCTGCTAAAGTTTGCCACATGTGCTTATACATTAAGTGGTACAATGAGGAATATTCTCATTAATATTATGGCAAGATAACCAGAGAAGAATTCCTTTCTTGTAGTTAAATCATTTCATTTCCAGGCAAAGTGCACATGATAAAAATGCTAGGATGATAGAAAGTTATCAAGAGGGTTGATGCTATCACCTACATTGCACTGAATATCACCTGTACAGTTTCCTGCTTGCCAGATAGAAGTTGTAGATATATGATGTTCAGAGCCCCTGGCTCACAGGGAACAAATGTTGTTCCCTTCTGAAAAAGAGATATGACCTTTAGAAACTGAAAGAGAAAGGGGGATGGAAGCGTGACACACACACACACCCCACAGTGTGACAGGGTGTCTTATTTCCTGGCTGACATCTAAACTGCTGTCATGGATCATGGGGAAAAAAGCCATCACCCCAAGGAAGGAAGAAGTAATTCTGTAGAAAGGATCCATACCTTCAGGGCCAAAGAGGTGTCTACTTGTGCCAAGGATATGCTTTTATGGGGAGGAGACCTCACAACTAGGGAATTTGATCTTGAACGGCATAGCATCTGGTGATGGACGCATAGACCCCTTTACTTGTCTGGTGAAAAGTTTCAGATATTGCAAGTTATCTAGCCAGCCTAGTAGACAAAGTTGGGGTGAAGTCGGAACTCATTCTGCGTGTTGGCAACAGTGAAGTTGTGGAAGCTAAATCTGGGTTGCTAGATTAGATGTCCTTACCCAAACAACAACAGAATAAGACAAAAATTAAAAACAAAGCAAAAAACCCTTGGGGGGGGGAATGCTTGATTAATGTGGTCCTAGCAGCTGCCAGAACACTTTGCATGGTTCTTCCATGCAATAGCTATTGCAAATAAAGAATTAAATATAGAGGATCCCTATTTGAGCTATCAAGAATAGGACAGCAGTTTGTGAGGGCTGTATAG
Source organism: Phrynocephalus forsythii (assembly GCA_029282475.1). Taxonomy (NCBI): domain Eukaryota; kingdom Metazoa; phylum Chordata; class Lepidosauria; order Squamata; family Agamidae; genus Phrynocephalus; species Phrynocephalus forsythii. The sequence continues at coordinate 55,358,172 of JAPFRF010000010.1, forward strand.
CAAGCAGGACACTTCTAAGTCCAGCTCAAAACCTGACAGGCTGTTGAGTGTGGATTAAAATGGCAAGGCAGGGCAGATAATTCTTAGGGCATCATTAAAAGGACAACAATAATGAAAAAGTATTATCAATTTACTATCATGGGCATGAGTAGAAAAGGGTGCCAGCCACATTTCTATATCTAGGACAAGAAACCTTTGTAACATCTCATAATACAAAGGGCAGTTTGAGATACATTGCTGTCTTTGTTAACTCAAATTTATCAGAGTACTGTATCTGCAGCTTATGTAACCCAAACTAAATTTGGTTAGGCACATTGTGAGGTGGAAATGTTTTCCCCCTTAATCTATTGTGATTCTGTCTTCTTAGGCATTGTACTACTGTTTTTAGAAGTGTTATTCCTTCTACGCTACTCATTTAAAAAGTGTACATTTATTTATTTATTTATTTATTTATTTATTTATTTATTTATTTATTTATTTATTTATACATTTTTATATTTTTATACTACCCATCTTCCAATGGAACTCTGATTGTTTGAAGGTGCTGCCACATGTGCCAAAAGAACCCCAGTTGCATCAATTCTGCCGTGATTTAAAATTGTTTTATAAATTTCTGTTCACCTGATGCATGGATGACACTGATTCATTTGGCCAGCCAATCTTTTTCTCTCTACCTCATTGTAAAATGATCGGATCCTTGTACGCTTCAATCCTGATCACTTCAGCATGTATGAATGTTGCTGCTGATTTATTTACTTTGCCAACAGTTCCTGTTTTGAGGTGCTATTGTCGTGCGTAGCCTACTCACTTGTAAGCCTTTATTTTTTAAAAAAATGCTTAGTGATAAATCGTTTACTCTTTCTTTTATTTATTTTTCTCTCTCCACACGGTGGAGGAAAATATAAGATGTATCAGTGAGGTATCGCTCAGCCAGTATCTTCCCTATTGTAATCATCATCCCCATTTTGTGTGGCTTATAGTTAATTCCCTCATTTCCTTTTCAAAAATAGTTCAGATCTAATCATGAATCTCATTCCAGTACTGCCTCCTCCAGTTTTTGAAGAAAAAAATTAGCGCAGCAGGAATCCAGAAACAGAATGGAAAAATAAATCGATCTATCTGAGATGGCATGTGTAGCCTACAGAATTTGTAAAAATAACAAGAAATGTACTACAGTGGTACCTTGTATAAAGGAATTAATTCATTCCAAATGAAATTATGTTAAGCAAATTTTCCTTTATACATATTTCCCATAGGAATGCACTGAAAACAGAGTAACCCCTAATTGTGACCATTTTTATGTTGTACGGATTCTCCCCATAGGCAATTCTGTTAAGCAAATTTCCCCTACCTCCGGAATTTTTTATGTTGTACAGATTTTACGTTGTACAAACTGTTTGTTATATGAGGGTCCACTGGAATTGAACTGAGAGTTGTGTGGATAGATGCAGCAGTATACAGTATATACGATAAGATTATACATGCAAATATATTGATATTAAAAAAGGAGGAAAAAGAAACAATTCAGGTGGTCTATGTGATTAGGCCCCAAGACTGGGACAACTTTGTGACTTCCTTAAATATCCTGCCTATGCTGCCAAAACAATGACTTTGGGAGTATATTCAGGGTTCCACAAGTAGCAGAAGAAGCAGAAAAAACTGAAATGTGCCAGTTGAGGTATTAGTTCTCACCTTTACCATTCTGTTCCATCTTCAGGTAGAAACCATAACCATCTTCCCCTTTTTCAAGCAGAATACTTCGTGGTTTGAGGGGCAATAATTTTAGACTAGCCATATCTCTTGTTAATTTCATGTTCTGCCTCTTGTAGTACTGATCAATTTCTTTATTTGATAGCAGAAACATAACTTGCTTCCCAGACTTTCTCACCTGTAACAAAGACATACCAATAGAAAGGGTGCTTCTGCCACCACAGTGAATAGAAGATGAGGATGAAGAAAATTCTAGTTCAATTTTTCTCTCTCAAAGCATCTAGATATATATTATTTTTGTATGAAGTACACAAGAACTTAAGATAGTTTGGGTCCAACAATAAAATGAGTTGGATTTTGCTTAGACTATACCCACTGATATCAAAGGTTCAAGGCATTATTATCTTAATTTCCATTCTGTTCACTGTAAGACAAATTGAACCCAGTGAATGTTTAAATTTTGAATTTGATTGCATCTTCTACATTGACAACAGTCAGTCATTTTATGGCTTGGGAAATGGTAGCACACATTCATGGTTAATACCATAGTCTGTGTTCTAAATGTACCTTCAGATCATTCACCTATGGGAGAAATCTTATCAATGATTTAAAAGTAGAGCAGAGAAGTACCTTTTCAACCACTTCATCATGAGTATCATTTTCCACATTCTCTCCATTGATTTCAATCAGACGGTCATTTGGCTGTACTCCGGCTTTTGCAGCTGGTCCTTGAGGCAGCACATCTATGATGTACAGTCCTTTCTCCCCTGGAATAGAGGAGGGATGAAAGAGACTGAAGCATCTCTCTGCTGTTAACTGTGTTCTGTGCTACTCGGAGATGATGCAGAAACAGTAAGCATGTAGAACTAAGGCTGTTGGTTGAAATAGCAGTTGTAATCAGCAGGTGATCAGATCAACAATATTTTTCTTCTTTTTATGGATCAGCAATAGAAGAAGATTATTCATTCTGGGTTGCCCAATCTTTATGTTTTATCTAATGCTGCCTGGAGCCTCATGGCACAGCAGTTAAATTTGTACTGCAGCCTGTGGTTCAATTCCAGGTAGCAGGCTCAAGGTTCACTCAACCTTCCATCCTTCCGTGGTCAATAAAATGAGTACCTGTCTAGCTAGAGGGGTAGAGGGGAGGGATGTAGCCTGCATAATTACTTGTAAGCTGCCCAGAGAATGCTTTAAGCACTATCGGGTGGCATATAAGCAGCACACTTTGCTTTGCTTGCTTTGGAGAAAATGGTACCGGGGCTGATGCTTCTGGTGAATTGGCATCTGCAAAAATAACATTGCCTGCAAATTGATGCTTGTTTATTTGAGTTTATTATTGAAGCATCAGAATGGATGGATCTTAACTTTTCAATATGTGGAATCTCTTAATTACTTTTTTTTAGCTTTTTCATAAGTCCCAGATATAAGATGAGAACATTTCAGTGGAATTTGTTGAAGCCTGATCTGAATATCTGATGTCCTTTCTCTGCTTAATCAGTTGAAAACTGCATGACTTGAACATGGAGTTGGGTCATATAAATCACACTCTGCTATTATAACCAGCATTATATTATAAGTTGGGTCTGATATAAAGGTTTAGCTGTCTTTTAGAGGCATCTCATTAGCTCAGCTTAAAGAGCCAAGAAGAGTATGCACCATTTATGTGCTTGGTCTATTGACTGGCCTTGCAATTTATCTTGAGATAAAAGGCATTATACATTGCCCAAGACCTTATTTTGACCCCAAATGCTGTCTCATGGCAATGGATGTACTCTTAATGTGAGAATCTGCTGACATTTAAAAATGACAATGGCTGTTACAGATTATAGAATTCTTGTATTATTTTACATGGCTTCAAAATACACCCAGATGTTGCCATAAAAAGTAGGAGTGTCTACAAGACAAATTCCAAAATTGATATAGTAATTAGAGATGGAGACAAATCAGAATAATGGTGATTCATTTTGATTCATGATTCAGTAAGGTCAACAATACAGAAAAATGAATTTATATTTTTCCTTTACAAATCATGAATCAAGGCATAAATTTGTATTTTACTTTAAAACTCTATAATATCAGCTCTGAGCCACCATCATACAGGACACCTGATTTTCGGCTTCCCATGATTCTCTTCTACCATCCTTCCAAGTTTGGTGAAGACTGGGTTTGAGACATCTAAGTTATACACCCACAAAGTGGGCCCCCTCTAGAATAATCCCCTTTACCAATAGACTTCTATAAACCCAATCTCCGCCAAACTTGGAGGGATTATAGGGGAGCGTCAGAGAAAACTTATCTGCAAGTTTGGTGTCTAAGTGTCTTGGGGGTCATTTTATAGCCAAATGAATCAATGAATCAGAACTTGCTGAAATTTGTCAATTCATATTCGTGGGGGGTATCAGTTCATCTTGAATGAATTTTGCAATTTATTTTTAATTCATCCCCAACTCTAATAGTGATATTATGGTGAAACCAACCTGTAAGACAAGAATAAACAAATGCACACTTGATGTGAAGTTGCCAAATATTTGTGCCTATGGTTGGCATAAACCAGTGTATGACCAAACCAAAATATTGATTTTGAAATTGAGAATTTGGTGAGACAGTTTAAAATAGATTCACTTCATGTATTGATCACTTAACTTATGCCTCCAATTGAGAGGGTTCAGAATAAAAAACTCTTTACAATTTCAGTATTTGTTAAGCAAAGCTTCTGATTAAGTGATCTATTTTGTTCCAGTGTTATAAGAAAGTACCATCCATATAGCAGCATTCAATATGCATTTTGGGAATGTCTGCTTTAAACCTCATGCACCAGGATTGGAAATAAGCACCCACACTGAACTAAGTTAAGATTTTGGTTATTTTCGGACCCTAGAGATAGGATTGGGAACTGGGTTTATTTTACATTTCTTGCATTTCCTTCATTTCCGTTGTCTCTGCACAATAAATTTAACCTGCAGGCAACCCAGGTACAACACTCCTGCTCCGTGGCACTGTGGTTCATGAAGAAATGTTATGGGACATTCCCTCCATTCCAAGTATATTATACTGATTGGGGCAAAATGTCACATCAACCAATGACAAAAACAATGCATTGGCTGGGAAAACTTTTGTTCCAATCTTATTTTGCCTGCTTACAAAACTACAGGGACATTGTTGAGATAACACCACTATATTTGCAGTTAATCAGGTGACAATGTCACAGAAGGTCTAGCTTCCAGGTCTAATTATAAAATGTGTCTTCAAGGGACATGTCATCCTAGTATATTATGTTAAAAGAGAAACTAAACTAGATTGTCCATTAAAAGTTGAATCTAATGTTTATTATGTTACACATTGCCTGTACTGATTCTTCTCACCTGCAGTGGTCTTCAAAGAAAAGCCATAACTGTTTTGTTCCTTCACCAAGTAGCAGAGATGAGGTTGTGGAAACGGACCAGGCACTCCATTCATCACAGGTGGGGAAGGTTCTGCCTGTTGGGTTTGTGTCTTTTGATTCAGCTTTTCAAGGCTGACTCCTTCTTTTTCTGCTTTTTTGTAAGAATGTTCATCCAAAACAATAAACACTACAGGATCTGCACTATTCCTAATTAAATCAGTCACCTGGAATGGACAGGATGAGAAGTATAATCATCGTGACAAACAAGAAGATAATGTATTTTTCTTTATTTTATTGGAGTTTTTATTGGACATAAGAAACATGTCGCTCTGAGCAGTTTGTAAAATAGTGGTAGGACCATACATTATATATTATTTAGAAAGCACAGCATTATATCTTTACATATAAAGCAACTAATAAATAATTAAGAATATCTTCTGGATAAAATAAGAATAAATAAATAGAATGGTTAAAAGGTAAAGCGCAAGAACAGAGTCTTTAAAGCAAGCGGGTAAACTTTTTCCTGCTTACATTCCTCAGTGAATTGGAGCTGATGCAGAACCAAAATAAAAAATAAAAAATAAAGAGAGCTCAGTATGTATTTGTGTATTCATTTTGCCAACCTTAAACCCAACAATAATGTAACAGTATTATAGTTTTTTCATGAGTCCCCTGCCATGTAACTATAATAAGATATTAAGTACTCTGTTTATGTTGAAGCTCCTGATGAAGGCTTTGTCGAAATGCATGGAGATGGAGCTTTTTAACAAGAATAATGAATGCATTTGACCTTCGTACATTTTGAAATGTCGCCTCTCTATATATCTCAGATTACTAGGGATGTACCAGTTCCTTTACTTTGCTTTTGTTATACAGGAAAGGAGACCATCATTTTGACAATCATGCCCCAAATCATTTAGGCATTTAAGGTTCAGTACAAAGTGCTTGAGCTGGATCCAGAAAAGAGAGGAGATCACACAGGACTGGCATAATAACAGTCATGTTGTCTGTTCCCAGTTAATAATTTCTCTGCCCTAGTTTGGGAGTGGACCTCCTTTCTGGACTCTTTTTTCCAAGGCAGCACTATAGATAATGCTTAGCGTTAAGCACATTCCAAAGGTACTATTCGGGTGGGATTGCTCATGAAAGAGACCTCAAGCATTTGGGAGATGAATAAACTCTGAATAAATAAAATAAGCATAGGATTAAACATTGCGGTCTACCTACTTTATCTGTTTTTCTTGGCAATGTCAAAGACAGTCCCTTTGCAGGATCATACCTTTCCATGATCTTCCTTGTCCACAAATATTCCATTGACCCACAGGACGCGGTCTCCATCTTTTAGGCCAGCCTTTTCAGCTGGACTATCCTTTTCCACCTTCCGAATAATGTGTCCTGCTTTAAATTTCTCAACGCGCAGGCAAAAACCATACTTCTCCCCGTCTTTTCTGCTCAGTTTGCATTCTCGGAGCTGAAGGGACATCCTTTATGTCAAAAATGTTGTAAAGGAAGATGAGAATAGATGTCAAAAATGAATGTACAGGGAATGGAAGGAATGCTGTTGAAGGCAGTGAACCAACCAAACACTTATAAAAAAGGGACAGGAAAGAAGATAGGAGGGAAGAAGAGACAATGCATTCTGCCTGTGAGTAGAAAAAGGGAATACTGTACTTATTAATACTGGAAAAGTCACCACACACAAAAAGCACTTGAGACTAAAATCCTATACATGTGTTCTTAGATGTCTCAAGGATTCAGTCGATTTTTGTTCTGATAATACAGTAAAAGGCTTCAAACACGCATACCCATGGTCCTGCTTCCAATGTCTCTGTATTAGACACAGGATGCACAGAAGAGGCGAGGAACTCTTTCATTTGAAGGACAGTGATTCTCAGGCCCTATAGTGGGACATTTTCATCCCCAAATGTATACACAAGCAGATGCCATCACATTGTGGGTGTTCTAGGACGTTGTCATCTGGCAAGTGGCTGAAATTTAGGGATACCATAAGCAATGCCACCAAATTTCAGCTGCATGCCAAGGACAAGCCCCCTCCCCTCTGAATAAGATTTGAACAGCTCTGTCAACAACAAATCTATTGCATTTTTACTATGAGGGTATCTGTTTTCCCCAGATAACATAATGCATAGGATGATGGGGGCAAGCTATAGCAAGATTAAGCAGAAATCATGTCCAGTGGTTGTCAGTAGGTTGCCACTTTTTTGGGGAAATCAAAATTTCTTCTAAAAACCTTTGGACAGTTAAGTTCACTGGGATATACTACACATTAACAATATAAGAATTGCACATTTTATTTTAGGTGCTTCGATTTTGCTTCTGTAGTAGCTTGTGCTTTCTGTCTTTGGGGTTTCATAGAACACACATACTTGGATAGATCATTGCTGGCTAGTAGGGCGGGTCAAAAATTGTTAACATCTGTGATCAACCAGAAGAGCTCTGCAAGTTAGTAATTAAATGGCTATTGTGATGCTTTGTAAAAATGGTGTACTTTGTTCACTGCTGCTTTGCTAGTGGCACGCTGTAGCCTGAATGATGAGTTAATATGTAAAGAAATGATGATTAATAAGTGGATGGTCGTCTCCAGGTTGAGATACTGGTGGAGGTGGCATTCAGGTGCCACTATTTATGATTCTTTTCATTCCAGCTGCAATTTAAATGTGTGTTGGATAGCTGGTGCCCTTGTAATTACCTGTATATACACACACTATATGTTGGATTGCAGTACCCATAATCCTTCACCACTAGATACACTGGCTGCAGTTAGTAGGAACAACAACGTCCAACAACATCTGTAGTATCACACAATTTTCCACCTATGATCTGTAAGATTCTTCTTGATATGTTATGCTGACTGTGTGTAGATATGGAAATAGGATCCACTTATCTACCCATCCCTTGCCTCTACAGATGTTCATTATAACCTATGAAAAATGCAGCTGTGTAATCAAGAAACTCCACATAGGCATCATATGCACTCTCTTTTGTAAATGTTAGTGAATGAGTCCATTTTCTGGGAGGATCACATTAACCAGAGGAGGAGGAAGAAGTAGTCAGTCCAGGCTCCCCCAGTTTCTCCATCCAAAGTTCAAGGTGCAAGCCTTCGATTTTATAAATGTATACTGCATCTTAGGTAGTTGAATTCATATTAAGAGACATGATGGGTGATCAGATAGTTGAGTGTGCAGAACCAAAGCAATTTCCATGCATAGGGTGTATGTGTGTGTTTGGGGGGGAGGAAGAGAATCAGATTTCAAACAAGAGAATGAGAGAGCGTTCTGTAATTTGTAATTTTAGTTTATGAAGAATAAGTTTCTAGAAATGAGGGAGCCATCTGAAAACTGTGAGGGTTAACCTGATGCCCAAAAGGAAGGAAGGAAGGAAGGAAGGAAGGAAGGAAGGAAGGAAGGAAGGAAGGAAGGAAGGAAGGACGGACGGACGGACGGACTTGAAGGTTTGAGGCAGAAAGGAGTCACAAAAATTCTTACCTGCCTGTGTAGAGCTTGTGCCCACAAGATGCACTCTCTCGTTCTACTTTATCCGTAAGCAGAGTTGTACTTTCAATGAACAAAGGTTGCTTTAAAAGATGATTTATTTAACAGAGCTTCATTACATATACTGGATTCCTTGATAACCAATCTTGTCCCCACCCTCATTCCTCTTTGCTGAGCAACAGTCTTCCCTCAGTGACTGTGGATTCTTCCCTAGTAGTTCATCGGTCGCTGAAGATGTAGAGCTCCTCACCTGGACTGATGCCAAGACTCACCTGATATTTGCCACAGTTGACATCCTGCCCGCCTGTTCACTTAGTCAGTGGAATGAAAAGGACAAAGGGGTTCCATAATGAATTTTGTATACATGCAGAATTTAGACTTAATATAGATTATCTCAAGTGGATATGATATAAACTGGGAACCTATAGCCTTTCAAGTTCAAGCACTGTAATTTCTCACTGTTCTGTCCAGAGCTTATGGGAGTTGATGGCAGCAACACCTAGAGGGCTATGTCTTTCCCATCGTGGATACATTCATCACTCCACTGCTATATGTGTGGCAATTCCACACCACAAATAGATTCAGATGACCTAGACCTGTTTGCAATATTAGAATTCCCATGCATATAGCATTATCTATCAAAGGAGTAATATTATATCCCTTTCCTACAACCTCTTGTGTGAAGTGTAAATAACAGAATCTCTCATAAACATAGGTTATTCACCAAAGCAATACATTTGACCGTTCTGAGCTAAGATCAATAATTTCAATTTATAAGCTCAATTTCTAATCAGCACATTCAGTGATATTTTGAAATACCGAATAGATAAAGAGATACTCCATACCTTGCAACTGTATGCAGTTTCTCAAGTGGAAGTCATATAACTGCCTCCAAGATCACCTCAGTGCTTGATAAATCCACACCCACCCTCAGCCTCTTTCAGGCAAAGCTACTGACCTAATTCTCATGAAATACTTGTGTAAATGTTAAGAGCTTATCCATCACAGACTTAAACTGGCTTAATGTTAATTTTGTCTCCCCAGGGAAGTCTGGGAATTAGAGTATTGTGGACAGAGTAAAAAATCTTTCACCACAGATGTACAGCTGATAAGCTGACAGTTTATAAGACAACACTAGGTAAATTAATGTTTCTCCACACCCTACAACACAGGCTAAATGTTATAGCTTCCACAGAAAATATCAACAAAAATTATCCCTCTCCTTTTCTTTCTTTTTCTTTTCTTTTTGGCAGCCAAACCCAGAGGACAGCTGCGGTTTTTGAGATGGTTTTGGACCCCAGGTCCCCCAACATGGGTTATGTTAGGGCTAATGGAAGCTAGAACAAAAACCTCATGGAGGACCACAGTTGTCCATTTCTGGTTTCCTATGGGGATGGGGTAGAATGGGGATGGGGTAGGGCTCGGTCCTGGGACCGGTGCTTTTCAATCTGTTCATAAATGACCTGGAGACAGGGATAAACAGTGTGGTGGCCAAGTTTGCAGATGACACAAAACTTTTCCATGTGGTAAAAACCAGAGAAGATTGTGAAGAGCTCCAGAAGGATCTCTCCAAACTGGGGGAGTGGGCTGAGAAATGGCAAATGCGTTTTAATGTAACCAAATGTAAAGTAATGCATATTGGGGCAAAAAATCCAAACTTCATCTATCAACTCATGGGCTCTGAGTTATCCGTGACGGATCAGGAAAGAGATCTTGGTGTGTTGGTGGACAGCTCCATGAAGGTGTCTCCCCAATGTGTGGCAGCAGTGAAGAAGGCCAATTCCATGCTAGGGATTATCAAAAAGGGGATTGAAAATAAAACAGCCAACATTATAATGCCGTTATACAAAACAATAGTAAGGCCCCACCTGGAGTATTGTGTACAATTCTGGTCACCGCATCTCAAGAAAGACATAGTGGAACTGGAAAAGGTGCAGAAGAGAGCGACTAAAATGATTACTGGGCTGGGGCACCTCCCTTATGAAGAAAGGCTAAAACAATTGGGCCTCTTCAGTCTGGAAAAAAGGCGCTTGAGGGGGGATATGATTGAGACATACAAAATAATGCAGGGTATGAGTAAAGTGGAGAGAGGGAAGCTCTTCTCCCTCTCTCAAAATACCAGAACTAGGGGACATACACTCAAATTGAGTGCTGGGAGAGTAAGAACTGACAAAAGAAAATATTTTTTCACCCAGCGCGTTGTAAGTCTATGGAACTCCCTGCCACAGGATGTGGTGATGGCATCTGGCCTGGATGCCTTCAAAAGGGGATTGGACAGATTCCTAGAGGAAAAGTCCATCACGGGTTACAAACCATGATGGAGATGTGTAATCTCTAGGCTTTAAACCAGGGTACTTCAAGGGCCAGATGCAGGGGAGTGGTATCAGGAGACAGATATCTAGTCTCATGCGCTCCCAAACGCATCTGGTGGGGCCGCTGTGAGATACAGGAAGCTGGACTAGATGGGCCTTTGGCCTGATCCAGCATGGCTCTTCTTATGTTCTTATGTTCTTATGTTCTTATCTGTATTTTCAAAAAACCCACCGATGCTTTCCTTCAAGTAATCTAATTTAACTTTAATGGGTATAAAAGCATTTTACACATTCATTTTAGATATGTCCTCAGATTTTGCTTTATCTTAGCAAAATCCATGAAAGCATTTACACTGAGGCCCTAAGCTGTGTCAAGGGCAAGATGTGTGATGGCATGATCAAAAAAGTGTGTTAATTTAATAGAAAATAGGGAAAAAGATGAACAATTACATTTTATTTTGACATAACTACTGGCAAATAGAGATGAAACTCTTGTTCTCTGCCAGCAGTACTGTTTGATAGCATGGGACAACATGCATCTTAGATATTAGTTATTATTATTTCAACAAAGATTGACAATTATTCCTATATCTATTGAGTATATTCTTTGTGCTTTATACCACTGTGTCATTTTTCTTTCATTCCTTTGATTTATATCCTTTTAATTTGAAAATTGGGCTCAGATGTCTGTGGTGACAGTAGTTTGTAGTAGACAAACACCAGACAAAAGAATAGTTAAGCACCAGAAACTGTTGTATAAAAACAGGATAGACATATTAGTAGTATAAAGCAATATAATGGTATTACAGTTCCTATTTTATCACAGAACCTCTCTCTTCTTCTGTCCATTGCGACTGACTAATTTCCAGTTAGCAGAATGCAGAAGACAAGATGTATTTTACCACTCCTCAGGCTGATGGGGCCACTTAATGAGTGCCATGTGCCTCCACGGGCCTTCTTCACTGGTGGTGCTCCACTCCAGAAGGAGTGCGGCCAGCCCAGCCCTGCCTTCACAGGCAGCTAGCCACTCTGGCAATGAGGCGGGGAGATTTGCACAACATTTTCATTATGACAAAGTGCATTTCTGGATGAAGATATGCACTTTGTGTCTGTGTGTGTGCGCGCGCGTGCATGTGAGCACACATGCACACACATTGCAAAAGGAGGGCAACTACTGTATATTCAAAGAAGTAATTTCCCAAGCAAGAACAATTCTTCTGTTCATCCCAGTTTTTGATCAGTTGATATTTATTCCCCATATTGAAGATATTGAAACACAATTGTTACTAGAATCATAGATTCATAGAGTTGGAAGAGACCTCAAGTGCCATCTAGTCCAACCCCCTGCCATGCAGGAACCCCCATTACAGTACTCCCGACATATGGCCATCCAGCCTCTGCTTGAACGCCTCCAAAGAAGGAGACTCCAACACCCTCCTTTGTGGCAGCATATTCCACTGCCGAACAGCTCTAGTTCTTCCTAATGTTCAAATGGAATCTCTTTTCCTGTAGTTTGAGACCATTGCCCTGCATCCTAGTCTCTGAAGCCATGGAAAACAAACCAGTCCCCTCTTCAATGTGACATCCTTTCAAATATTTAAACATAGCTATCATATCCTCTCTCAGTCTTCTTTTTGTAAGGCTAAAGTAAGACATTTCTTCCAGACCCTCAACCATCTTGGTCGCACTCCTCTGGAACGGTTCAAGCAAGCCATTCATTTTCTTTCTTGCTATATGACTAAAAACTAAAAATCAAATAAATTAAAAGTGGAAGGGACCTTTTTAGCTCTCTAATGCCACACTTGGTTTCAGATGGAAAAAGTCAACAGTGGGAGTCCTCTGCCTATTACCCAGTTAAATTTAAATACACTAGAAAGAAAAATATGTCTGTGAAGATTCTCAGTCATTCAGGTGGGATTATCTGGAAGTTGAGTCATGGCAACTCAACTTCTTTTCTTGAGAGATCAAAACGTTTCACTGTTCAACCAAGCAGCTTCATCAGTCTTACACTAGTTAAAAAAATACATATAAGGCCAAGTGAGAAGAAAGAAAAGAGAGGAAGACTGGTAAATTCTTGAGTTGGTCTATAAGAAAAATATGATGCACTTAGAATAGTATCAGACACATTAAGACTAGCTGATATTGTCTGTGTTAGGTTCTGTCCTAATGAGGGTGACAGGAAGAGAAAAAAATACTGTAGATGAGTTTGCATTTAGAAGACAAGCCGTCTTAAATGGTAAAATGCCTCAGTTCGTCCTAGCCCTAGTTTTTCTGACCTATGGATCTTAAAAATGAACTTGTTTCACATTGCATAAGTGAGGAGCTCTGAGGGAATTCAGTAGCTGGAAAGAAATTGAACTACCAGCACCTAAATGCAAGGTGAGCAGTTTACCCATTCCAACAATGTTTTACGCTTTAAAAACACAATTATTTTCTTGTTAAAAGACAAGGGTATATATAATTTATGGTAAAAAAAAAAACCTGGATGCTTCCAGTTATGACCACCACCAAAGTGACATTCTAGCCAAGCTCATCTGTGTCCAGAATCATTTGTCCCTTAAAATAAATTGATCTATTAATTTTCTGTTTTTATTTGTATGTTAAGCCATCCATGTCTGCTTTTATTAAAAGTTGGTACCATTTTCATGCTTTGTTTTTAAATTAGCAGATGGTATTCTCGCTTAGTTAACTGGTTTGTGTATACTTACAACAGTATCATGAACATGAACGTGAATTTCTAATGTTAAATAGTAGCTTAGCTCTGTACCCAGTCATCTTTTTCCACCACATACTGAAACGTTAACTTTATTAAAATCTGGTGTGAAAATCAAAACAAATGAAGCTCACTCCAAAGTGGTAGATCAGCGAAAGGTTTGGTTAAAATATATCTATCATAGAGCAGATGGACATGGTACATTTTCACAGCAATAAAACTAAACATTGTGTGATTTTGAGGTTGCAACTTTGCTGAAGGTTACCCAGGAGTAAGGCCTTTGGTGTTTCTGAGTAGACATAACATATTCTATTTTTAATCCATTCCAAAAGTATTTACCCCACACTCTGAAGAGTTTTGAAACCTCTAATAAGCTTGTAGTTAGTAATAAGATATTCTACTGCAACATTTTAGTTAGTGAATATGGAAGCAACTAGTGCCAATAACAATAACAATAACAATAACAATAACAATAACAATAACAATAACAATAACAATAACATGCCCTCAAGTAAATTCTGACTTATATTGATTAGAGATAGGAATGGATTAAAAACCAAATTACAAAATTCATTAAAAATTGCTAATTCATCAGTTCATATTCATACAAATTGATATCCTCAATAAACACAAATGGATGAATTTTAGCGTTTTTTGACTTGTTGATTCATTGGTCCATAAAAGTCCCCCAAAGCATCTAGATACACCAAACTTGCAGAGGGGCTTCCTCTGACTCCCCTCTATAATTCATCCAAGTTTAGTAAAGAATGGTTTCCCCAAGCCAGTTCCTAAAGGGCACTTTCTCAGAGGGGTCACTCTGTGGATGTACAACTCACATGTCTGCAACCCAATCTTCACAAAACCTGGGTGGACTCAAGAGGAGGATTATGAGAGGCTTCCACAAAAATCTGGTGTCTTTAGGTGCCTCACTGGCACTTTCATAGGGAGCCTTCTTCAAGGGTGTGCAATTCAGTCATCTGGAAACTAAATTTCACCAAACCTGCAGTGGTTATAAGAAAAGAGCTACGGGAAGCCTTCCCACCAATTTGGTGTCTTTAGGCGACCTGGGGACCATTTTCTAAGGTTTTAAAAATGAATTTACAAATCAATGAATAGAGTAATTAGGGGAAAATAGTAAATTCATTTTTTTTCTATTTGTTGACCTTGATAAATCATGAATCAAAACAAAACACAATTTTGCTGATCCATCCCCATCCCTAATGATAATCCTTTCTTGCACTTCCTAGGTATTAAGTACTCAGAAGTGGTTAACCTCTGCCCTCCTTCTGGGGGCAGTTTCCCAAGACTACACAGGCTGGCTCTGCTTGCAGGAGGCTCAGTGAGGAATTGAACTCTCAACCACTGATACTTAAACCACTGAGCTATCCAGTCAAGCTAGCTAGTGCTAACAACTCTAAAGCCCCTAGAAATAGAAATAAGACAGTGCCCCAATGATAGATTAAATCTATTTAAGAACAGATGAGATTACCACCCTAAAAGGTCTCTATACCCTCCAGTATTTAGGGAGCTATTCAGTACTATACTCAGAAAAACATGATTTTGCATTTTTTTGCATACCATTCCAAAAACATCATTGTGGGCATGGCCAGCCTGTGGTGCTATCATGCTGGCTGTGGCTGGGCTCCCTGGCCCATACTCCATGGGGTCAACTTCTGGGTTCAAATATGTGAGTGCTTATTCAGAGTTGCAATATAGCACTGGAAAATCCGTGCAACCCAGAGGGCTGCAAGTTGAAACCCAGGATGCTTTGTTCATCTCACTTAGTATTCCCTGAGTTAAAGTTTGTCAGAGCAAGACTTTGCCTAGCTCAAAGAAGGTTTGTACTGTCCATGATTCAGGCTCTGGTGGACCAGCCAGTTCCATCACCTGGTTCTTACCTGTCCAGCATGATGACCCAGTATGAAGACCAGGGAAATCTCGGGTGTCAGCTGGCATTGACCCTTGGACAGGGAGGTCATAGCACTCTCCCAGTTCTGTCTGATAGTAGTAAAAGTAGCAGCTCCTCTAGAGCATCTTTTCTATTCTTCTGGTTGTGCCTTTACTGACTATAGGCTCAGTGACCCATTAGATTGGCTCAGGCTCTTTGCTCCTTATAGTGGAATACAGTTTCCAAGAAATTTACTGAATCCTTGTAAAAATTACTCTCTGGGACTATGTCAGAATCTAAGAATTCTGAGGGTCCTTCAAGAATTTTTGACAGGAATCACGTACAATGTTTACTGCTCTACCTGTGTTCTACTTTTTGTATTTCTACTTAAGTACAAATATTATAAAATGCCAGTAAATGTAAGGTGACTTTATTCCAAAGAAAACCCACCATTGGTAAATGCAGAACAGGATTTTTCTACAACTCAGAATATTAATGGTGTATGACAGCAGAATAAAGATTAAAATGAACAATTTGGATTGCAATAATAATGGCAGGAAAAGAGTTTGTTAGGAGATAATAGACTAATTTGCTGCCAATTCCTAAATATGCCAATATTTATATTCCCCATCTCTCCCACCTGTCACCTGGGTTTTAGTCTTTTCATTTTGCAGTACAAAACAGCATGTTTTCATGACAACTAACCAGTAATTCTGAATTTTCCTAAAGAACTGCCCTCAGTGTCAAATAAATTTATTTTAAAGAGCAAGGTTTAAGTTTCTTCATGTCACTATAACAGCAGTTAGACTATTGTTATGATCTTTGGTGTTTCTCCTTCAAAGCAAAAAGGTGTTCTGCTTATATACCACCCCATAGCACTTCAAGCACTCTCTCATTACAGCACAAACTAGGAGTCATCAGGACCCTAAGCCACAGAGCAGAGAGCATTCCCACCTCCACAGAAGCCAAGAAGAAGGAAGACAGGCACCTGAAGACAGCACTTAAGGCCTGTGTATATCCAAAGTGGGCCTTCAACAAAGCAGTGGGCCATCCCAGAAGAACAAGGGATCAGTCTGAGACCCAGACCCGGCGGAAGAACCTGGTCATTCCTTACATGGCCGGAGTGTCGGAGAAGCTTAAAATGGTTTTTGGCAAACACCACACCCCTGTTTATTTCAAACCCACAAACACACTAAGGCAGAGACTTGTCCACCCAAAGGATCTGATACCAAACCATAAAGGAGCAATATAGTATATGTGGTCCAATGCAGTAAGGAGTGTTCAGACCTCTACATTGGAGAAACTAAACAGCCATTAAACAGAAGGATGGCCCAACATAGGAGGGGTAACAGCTCAGGACCAGAATCAGCAGTACACCTCCATTTGAAGGACAAAGGGCACTCTTTCAAAGATGAGGATGTACACATATCAGACAAGAGAGGTGGTATGAGAGAGGAGTAAGGGAAGTCATTCATGTGAGCATTGAAAATCCCTCCCTCAACAGAGCTGGTGGGCTCAGGCATAGTCTATCTGCTACTTATCAGGCTGTGCTTTCCAAAGTACCCAGACAAATCAAAAAGCCTTCACCACCAAGGCCATAGCTAACGACCCATTCTTGATAGGTTTCAGCACCTTAGGTCATTGTTCACCTTAAGGCTATGGATACTATTGTCTCCCTAACGAGCCTACTCAGGCCATTATTCATCTTATGAGCCTAATTCAGACCAGGATGACAAGAGGTCAAAGCTGACTATAAGATGGAGGACTTGCACTAGCTGTATTCAGACTAGACATGGGCACGACCAGAAAAAATGACATTTCGAGTTTTCGTTTGTTGGAACGGGTTCGTTTCGGGTCATTTCCGTTTGTCGCGAAATTTTTCAAAAATTTGTCATTTCGTTTGTCGTTTGTCATTTGCAACACAATTTAGCGCGATTTGACTTCCTGGACCCAGAGCATAGGGGCGTCCCGCAATCAGGGCCGGCGCTAGGTGTTTTTGCGCCCTAGGCGGCGGATGGGGCAGGGGGGTGGGTGGTGGTGGGGAGGTGCGGGTGGGCGGTGGTGGCGGGGGGCCATGGGCAGGCAGCGGTGTGGGCCGCAGGTGGGTGGCGGCGCGGGCGGACAGGTGAGTGGGCAGTTAGGATATCACTTTGGATAGAGGTTCTGTTCTTGGCTTGCACCCCAAATGTGTGTGTGTGCAAGCAAATTGAAGTTGGGAAAATAGAAAATAAATGGTAGTATATAATATATATTTAAAATAAATCCACACCTCCCACTCCCAGTCGAACCTCCCCCTTTATCCAATATCAGAAAAAAAATCCTCACAAACTGCCAGAGAAGAAATAAAGAATAAACTGCTATTCCCTTCAGCAGACAAAGCTGCAGGGAATCAAAGAAATTATTTTCTAAATTCAATTCCCTCCCTGCCTGCCTAACTTAAATCCTAAAGC
Source organism: Phrynocephalus forsythii (assembly GCA_029282475.1). Lineage (NCBI taxonomy): Eukaryota > Metazoa > Chordata > Lepidosauria > Squamata > Agamidae > Phrynocephalus > Phrynocephalus forsythii. The sequence continues at coordinate 55,376,139 of JAPFRF010000010.1, forward strand.
CTCCAGCCTCCCTCCTCAATCTCAATCGGATCACACCAGCACCAGCAGCCAGCCCTCCTCCCTCAATCACATCCATACACCCGACTGCGATTTCTGGAAGGTGCCTCGGCTTTTTATGCCCTCCGAGACATCCAGAAGTGTCAGTCAAAAACCTGGCGATGCCATTGGTGAAATGGTTCAAAAAAATTTGCATGGGCCCATCCCATTCCCAGCCCAAATGGGCAGGTCTAAAAAAATAAAAAATAAAATAAAATAAAATAAAATCAATACGACGTTTTATTGCTATAAAAATCCCACTGCTGCTACTATTAAAATACAGGCATTTAAAATAAATAAATTTCACATGTTTCTGTGGTGATTTGGTGTGTTTTTTTACCACAATTTCAAAAGAAAAATTGCGGTCGCCATTTTGGATCCCCCCCACCGCATGGCATGGCGAGATGACGAGGATGACCCCCCCCCAGCCTGGTGCAAGCAGCCCAGGACAGGAGAAGAGGGGGGGAAAGGCCGGGGACCCCCCAGAAACCACCCCTCTGGTAGGTGGCAAAGCCTTAGGCAGGCATATTTTCGCCTGCTTTTTTGGCCGGGAGTCAGGTTTTTTAAAAAAACTTTTAAAAACTTTTTCTGTGCTTCGCATTGCGCGATCGCCACGATGCCACAAACGAAAACGACAAACCCGACCAAATTTTTCTTTTTTGGATCGAGTTCAAGTTCTGATGGCTTAATTATCGTTACCATTTCCGTTACGTAACAAAAACGATAACCGAAAACGGAAACGACAATTTTGCCGAGTCGTGCCCATGTCTAATTCAGACAGATGAAGCTGCTTGGATGAACAGCAAAACGTTTCTATCTCTCAAAAAGAAGTCCAGTAGCCATGACTCAACTTCCAGACACTCTCTGAGTGGTTTACAATTTAATTATGAAAGGTACACATCCCCCTCCAGCAAGCTGGGTACTCATTTTACCGACCTTAGAAGGATGGAAGGCTGAGTTAACCATGAGCCTGCTACCTGGGATTGACCCAGGCTGTGAGTACAGATTTAGCTGCAGTACAGGCATTTGACCACTGCACCACGAGGCTCTTACATTCAAGTACATAATGTTTTCCTATGCTTTTCTTCGAAAGGATGCATGCCTCTGTTGAAGCTTTTAAATCTATCGTAGAGTTCTGGAGACTTCCCTAAGAGGTTGTAGCTAGCTCTGTGCTGAAAGTGTGTTCTGTATCTCTTTGCATCCTGTAAGTGCCACTGGAGGCAATTTGCTCAGAGCCATCTCTCTACTTTCCAAAACTGCCCCCCCCCGAAAGCAGTGCTTCTGTGTAAGGGATTCCTGCAAGATCCTGTAGATCAACATTTATTTTATTTTATTTTGGACATGAGCCTTTAATGAGCTCTTCTCAGATTCCAGGCCCCCTATCAAACAAGGATACAACCTGAATGGAGGAACATAAAACCCTTTTCTGGCTTTTTTTCAGTCTGTGATCCTCTTCAAATGCCCCCCACCCCCCGCCACCAAGAATGGTGGGGGTGGTTTTAGATCAACTTCAAACCTTGTTGTCAGATATGAAAGGTAGCTTTCATATTTTCTTTGACCACATTTTTCATGACAGGAGGACCGGGCTACTGTTCTTCACATCCTCAGGTGTTTTCAGGGTCACATATGTGGTTAAGCCATTTGAATGTTTCTATTTTAGTCACATAACAACATTGAGAATTATCCAACTGGGGATTTCAGGTTTCAGATTTCAATTTTAAAGTGATGTACACCGGCCACATGAAAGATTTAAAATGTTACTTTTTTGCCTACTTAAGCATCCTAAACCCCACTACTATTCTGGCCAGGAGATTTGGAGATTTGGTGACATTAAGCTCTCTTTCTTAACCCAGTAGCATAGAAAGAACTGTGTGGATGTAATTCCCATTCCACTGTTGCAGCATCTGAAATGACATAGGGTTAGTAGAGTAGATCTACTAAATCAAAAGGAATGTAGGAATTTGCTGCGTTTAATGTGATCGCTTTATTTTTTTAATAATTAGACCAATGACTAAACTTTTTAAATGTAAGAACAAAACATTTATTCCAGGATGAACAAGAGTTAGAAATATTGAATTAATTCATACAAAACAAGCCTATTTTCTATCAACATTTCAATAGAAAACAAATCCTTCTTAGATTTTTGGATTCCCTCAATATCTGGCTCAAAAATAAGATGTGGCCTAAAAAGACTGTAATAGGCCAAGTTTTGCTTGAGTGATAAATTATTATTTATGTGTAATCTGTGATAGAATGTATTAATACCACATCTATTTCTATTCCCTAGAGATGTCTGTGGGTTTCCTGCCCTTTACCCACATTTTTATACTGAATTTCCTTAAAATATAAATGCAACAATCAACAGTTAAAAATGTAAATTTTGCACACTTTTGAACAAATAATAACTGTCTTCTTGGCTTGGATGATGAAATGGACAGTGTGTGCTTGGGTCCCCTATTAATGATGAAATGGAGACAGAGGCTGACATTTAACCAACTAATAGACTTTTGGTATTTGGAGACATCGACTTATGGCTTCCTTCCACCTTTAAATATGACATGACATTTAAGGATAATAAGAACTGCAGACCACATGTGCTAACAAAGCTGGACAGACATCATAGTCACCTGCTATTAAACAAAGATGAGACATTTATTTGAGGTCCTTTTTCAGAACACAGGGAATACTGATGCATAAATGAACTTTTTCTTGAGCTGACAAACTTCCAATTAGGAGAAATTATGGTGGGGATAATAAAGCTATATTTAATTGTTCTTCACAGCTAAAGTAGGCCAACACAATCAATAGCATTTATATAAAGGTTGACTTAATAATCTTGTTCATAAGTGGAGTTTATTTAGTTGAGAAAAACAATGGGATTTAACCAATAGTTCCTTGTTAAGAAATGCAGGACATCCAGCAAGCCAGTTAACATTGGTAAATTTAAGAGGTACCCAGTGTGATATAGTGGATAGAGTGACGGACTAGAAGTCATGAGATCTGGGTTTTAGTTCCTGCTCAAACCATGAAAAATCTCTTCCTCTTTTCCCCCTTCCCTCTCTCTGTGGGGGAACTGGCTAAACCACTCTTTAAGCATCTCACTTACATTGATGGCACAACATAAGCTAAAGACCACTAGTTAGGAAAGTGTCTTATCCCCTGGGTGACTACTCCTAGGATATACCAGCCAGTGTAGCAATTGGCCATATTGACTGGAGGATTCTGGAAGATGTCTGTCTGAACAAGTAACTTACCTTGCTGGAAATCTGTGTGCATGTGTGGCATTGAAGGTAACATTATTTGGGCAAGTTTAAATATGGTTGTTTCATATGACTGAGGAAAAAAATATCAGATACACACACCAGGCCATTGTCCATCTAACAAGCCTGTTCAGTCAATTTTCCACCTAATTAACCTATTCAGTAGTGAACTATAAATTGGAAGCCTCCCACTATCCTTTACTCAGACTGAAGAAGCTACTTGGTTGAAGAGTGAAATGTTTCAGTCCCACAAGAAAAATGTCCAGTTGCCATGATTCACCTCCCAAATATCAACCACAGAAATAACTGTTTGATTTATGACTGCTGTGGTATCTGTGTATACGTGGTTTATTTTTTTAAGATAACATTTATGATTTATTTTATCTATATATCACTTTGGATGTCAACAGTCTGGAGTAGTGCCCAGAACCAATCAACATGGTATACAAGTGTAACAAGCAAGTGAACAAACAGGTTCTAAACTCTATATATACATCCACATTGAAAGCAGAAAAAGTAGCTTTGTTTGGTACTTTAAAGGCTAACTGAATTGATGTGAGCTTTCATGAATCAGAATCTGAAGGGTCTGAAGAAGTGGATTTTGATCATACTGAAATAAAAGTTCTAAATAATCATGTACATCAACTCAACTCTGACTTACAGTGACCCATTTCAGAGTGTTTCTGATAAAGAATACTCAGGAGTAGTGTACTATTCTCTTTTTTGGGGGGCACTCTGCGATTGCACAGTTTGCCCAACACCACACAGTCTGGCTCTTCTCACAGGAGGCAAAGTAGGAAATTGAACTCACAACCTATTGCTCTAGAGCCAGATAGCCAAAGCCACTGAGTTACCAGCCCAACCAAAGTGTTATAATATTTTGCTTTCTCCCATCTCTCCTTTTCTCCTTTTAGTTTTTCCATCAGTTTGACTGGACTGATCATTGTGAATGAAATTATTTGTTTGTTAATAGAGATGGGCACGAAACGAAAAATGAAACACTGTTTTGTCGTTCCATTAGGTAACAAATTACTTTGTTACCTAATGAGATGGTAGGATTTGTTTCATTTCATTTTGTCATGAAACACAATCCTCCCCCCAGAATGAAACACTTCATCTTAGAAGAAATGGCAGGGGAGCTCAAGCTCTTCCCTGAAAGCCCCTGAACTTTGGAAAGGTTTGGGAGTCAGGGGTCTGAGTTATGAAGCTCCAAAGGGGGTCCAGGTAGTTGACTGAAGGAGTGTGTTTGGCACACACTCCTAATATAGGGGTTAAGCTGATTAATTAACCCCTATATTGGGAGTGCAGCCCAATATAACTCAGTTCCCTGTACACCAAACCTTTCCAAATCTCAGGGAGTTACCTAGAATCACTTGAGGAAGCTAGCCCTGCCATTCAGAGGCTGAAACATGACTGTGATCCATATTTTTGAAAATACAGATCACACCCATGTTTTGACATGGGAATTGCAGCGGTAGCTTCCGCAAGCAATTCTAGGTGCCCCCCCAAACACAAATTTGGAGAGGTTTGTGTTTCAGGAAACTCCAAAGGGGTACCCCTAGGAAAAGAAATCTTTCTAATTGAAATCTGAAGCCAAGCTACGGCTGTGCTATCGCTCCCCTGATCAGCTAATGACTCAACTAGAAATATTTTTTCCTAGGGGCACCCCCTTTGGAGCCTCATAACTCAGTTCCTTGACCCCCCCAAACCTTTCCAAGTTTCATGACGTTACCAAGAATTGCTTGAGCAAGCTTCCCTGCTATTTTAGTACTTTGGGACTCAGGGAAGCATAGTGTTTCATTTCATTTCATAACAAAACTACTTTAAATTATTTTACAAATGAAACGAAATGAAACTATTGTACTACTGGAATGAAACGAAACAAAACACTATTTTCCCATTTCGTGCCATAACATTGGGCCTTTTTACATGACCCCTAAGATCCGCTGGCCCTAAGATTCGGACCAGAGATCTTAGGGGTTCGTCGCTCTTCCTCTGTCCCCACTCCCCTCTGCACTTCCTGGTTGCTGGCTGCGTGAGGGAGGGAGAAAAAGAGAAAGAAAAGAATGCCGCTCACCTTGTTCTGCCTCTCGTCTCTGTAAGGCCATCTAGTCCAACCCCCTCCTCTCTGTAAAAGTAGCTCTTAAAGGGGCGGGAGCCAAAAAGCAGCAAACAGAAGCGAGGAGAGCCCCGCACTCACTATCATTGCACCGCATCAAAGATTTTTCACCTCCAAAGAGAAGGTACAAGAAAAGTGCGCTGGGTCGCGCTAAAGTGGGCGGGGTCGCACTTAATTGTCTGCAAACTCCGGAGCTGGTGGGGAAACATTTGCAGCGGAGCTTAGGGGTCGTGTATAAACACCCATTCTTCCAGTGAGCTCAATATGGCACACCTGGCTCTTTTCTTCCCCACTGAATGCTTATGCAATGGGTCAGGAAAGTGCCTGACCAAAGGTCCCTTGGTGGATTTCATGGTTCAGCAGGAGCCATATAATAGTAACGAATAGTATGCTTCATTTGTATACTACTGTCAACTGATGAAAGTATCATCAACATATCTATTTGCTTATCTTCTGGAAGTCATATGATTTACATTTATAATTCCCCCATATTTTTGAAAAACACTTTGGAGTAAGTTTCCCAAACACCTTGGGATAATAAACATGCTTATGATGGCTTATAATGTTCTCATCCACTCCAACTTCACAAAAAAACTGCTACTGAAACATAATCAGGTGGTCTTATCTTGTGCATTACACTAGTACAGAACAATCCAATGGTATGTGTTTGGAATGGTGCTTTAATTCTGCCACTCTCTTTTTGGGAGTGAACTTTGTGCACAAAGTTATTTTTGCAGCTAAAATGCCTCAAAGTCAGTGAACCATTGTGTCTTCTTTGGTCACACACTATCTGGCAGAAGGAAAGGTTATTCTTTATTTTTTCTTGCCAGAATAAATGGTTATTTTACCCTCCAGAATTTCCTCAGGTAGTCCCATGCCTGTATCATCTGACAGAGAAAAATGTTTTACACAACACTAAACTAATATACACATATTTCACAATAGACTGAGCTTTAGATATAACAATGCTCAGTTCAGTTTCAAAGATAGTGTCTCTTATACTTTTTCCTCTCATTGTAAATGATTAGTGATTACATTTAAATTTTTTTTAGAAATTTCCTTGGCTGTATTCCTGAGTGTGCACTAGCTTTGAGAAAACCTACCCTAATGAATAGGGACATGTATGTACTTCTGGTGCAGTGCAGTTCAAGAAGGCCCTGGACATGCCTAGATCAATCCCTGTCCCATAGCCACTGAAGGTAACTCTAGTGTTTCAGGGGTTATAATGCTAAAATTTCAAAAAATGAAACAAAACAAACAAACAACTTGGCAGCGCTTGGTGTGGCAAAAGAAGGAAGTGACAAAGCTGAAAGAGGAAGACATTAGAAGACTCAAGGAAAGCTGTTCCCTCTCTTGGAAACTTCAGTTGCTCAGCCTTGGTCAGAGTTCAGATGCATCTCATTTGGCTGTATTTCGTTTCTGTTCAATTCAGCTGTTTCTTGTCTGAAGAATAACAAGAGGAGGATTAGATTGGCTACATTCCAGAATTTACTTGCCTTTAAAAAATCACTACATTGAGTCTTCATTATACTTAGGACTCCTCTCTCTCTCTCTCTCTCTCTCTCTCTCTCTCTCTCTCTCTCTCTCTCTCTCTCTCTCTCTCTGGGGGATGGATTAATGACTCACTTGTGTAGGTTTTGACTGAATAGGTCAAAGCAGTGCTAAGTACTCTTTTTCCTCCCTGCCCACAATTTGTAACTTTCTTTAATGTTTTAATGCCTCTTGCAGGCTTTTCTGCATTGCTAGAGATCAAGGCAAATATAAAGCATACTATGGTATTTGTTGTTGCTATGGATGAAAGTAAAATCTGGTTAATAAAGAAATCTGACAGCAGAAACTGATTCAATGAAAATGTGGTGTTGGAGGAGTGTTCTAGGGACACCATCATTGCCAAAAAGAAAAAGGCAAGTGGGTTCTAAATCAGCCCAAGCCTGAATTCTCAGTGGAAGCTAAAATGGCTAAAAGTAGGCTATTGTTCTTTGGCTATAGCATAATAAGACAAGGTTCACTGGAAAAAACAATAATGCTATGAAAAGTAGAAAGCTGTAGGAAAAGAGGAAGAGGTAACATAGGGCCTTTTTATACCACCCCTAAGATCCGCTGGCCACTTAAATTCGGACCAGAGATCTTAGGGGTTCGTCGCTCTTTGGGCGTTCCCACCCCCCTCCGCACTTCCTGGTTGCTGGCTGCGTGAGGGGAGGGAGAAAAAGAGAAAGAAAAGCATGCCGCTCACCTTGTTCTGCCTCTCGTCTCTGTAAAAGTAGCTCTTAAAGGGGCGGGAGCCAAAAAACAACAAACAGAAGCAAGGAGAGCCCCACACTCACTATCCTTACACCGGATCAAATAATTTTCACCTCCAAAAAGCAGGTACCTGAAAGCTGCGCTGTGACACGCTAAAGTGGGCGGGGTCACACTTAATTTCCTGTTAACTCCAGAGCTGGTGGGTAAACATTTTTAAGCTCCGGAGCTGGGAGCCATTTGCCCCGGAGTTTAGGGGTCGTGTATAAACGCCCATAAACTGGATTAGCTGAATAAAGGAAGCCACAGCCTTTGATTTGTAGGAGCTGAGTAGGGATATTAATGATAGGACATTTAGGAAGTCATTTCCTCATAAGGTTACCATTAGAGATGAGCATGAAATGAATTTGTAATTCATATTGTTATTCATTATTCGTTTCATTAGCTAACAAAACAAATAACGAACCAACCCATCAAAGAAAAACAAAATGAAACAAAATGGTAATTTCCATTTTGTTCACTTCATTTTTTGTTTGGGGACACATACCTTCCTGCTGCACTGGTCCTTTCATTTGGTGGTGCTGGAAATAAAAAAAATATTTTAAAAAAGGTGCCACCCCAGCCTCTCAGGTAAGCAAGTGCCCCTCAGACGGCATCGGAGCTGTAAAAAAAAAAAAAAAAAAAGTGCCGACCCAGCTGGGGAGCCACATGGTCGACACTGTAAAATGTTTAAAATAATTAAATAAATAAATAAAGTGCCAACCCGACTCCAGGGGCCGCATAGTCGGCGCTGGAAATTTTAATTAAAAAAATAAAATTAAAAAAATGGTGTGCTCCGGCTGCGGGGAAGCAAGCTTGAGAGGTGTTGCCACCAAGCCAGCATCTCTCAGCAGTGAAGGAAGAAAAAAGCCCCTAGCATTGGGGACTTAAAAAATAAATAAATAAAAAACAACAACCAAGCACCAACCCGGCTCGGGAGATGCATGGTTGGCATCAGAAATTAAAGAAAAACTAAATAAAATAAAACAGTACCAACCCAGCCCCAGGGGTCGCATGGTTGGTGCTGGAAAATAAAATAATAAAATAAAATAAATGGCACCCACCCATTGGCCCTGGAAAAAAATAATAATAAAGAAAATTAAAGAAAAAATACCTAGGTCTGGCCCATGGGCCAGAAGGTCCCGGGCCAACCTAACATTTTTTTTAAAAGATTTTTAAAAAACAGGGCACATGGGGAAGGAAGCAGCTCTAAAAATTGTGCACTCTGGCTGCAGGGAAGCAAGCTTGAGAGGTGCTGGCACCAAGCCAGTGCTTCTCAGCTGTGAAAAAAAAGTGCCCAGGAAAACAAAATAAAAAAATAAAACAAATTTAAAAGCACCGACCTGGCCTGGGAGCGGTGCAGAAACAAAAAGTAAAAAAAAGTAAAAAACCCCAAAACACCAAAATGAAACAAAATGAAATACAAAATGTTTTTTTTTAAAAAATCATTTTGTATTAACAAAATGAAATGGGAGGAGAAAAAGAATAACGAAATGAAACACCATTTTGGCGTTTCGTGCCCATCTCTAGTTACCATAAGTTGGGAGTGACTTTTGTTTGAAGCCATATAAAAATGACAAAAGCCATCTAGGGTGAAAGCAGGCCTGAAAACTGAGTTGTTCATTTGTGGTTTGTGGCTGAAGACAAATGATGTTTCTTTGTTTTAGTTGTTGGCCATGGTGAAATGTATGTTATTAAACACAGCTGTGCCACCTTGGCTTCATCAACCCTGTGGCCTCTCATTTAGTTTTCAAAGTGGAAATGTTCCCCCCTCCTCACTTTTCAGTGTGCAACAAAAATGTACTGCCTTAAAAATATCCCACCAGCAATGAATCACAGCAGTTAAAATATGCTCCCCAATACAAAGGTTATAACAAACCAGTGGCAGAGATTGTTCTGTGGACTGGATGAAAAGGCCAGTGTTGAAGTAACAGGGACACAAAGGACTTCCTGTCTGAGGAAGTGGATTTATCACAAGAAAACCAACATTAAATTGAAGCAGTAAGCCTTGAAGTGCCACATTTTTTTGTCTTTTTTATATTTTTAGGGCTTGTTGTTTGCTTGTTTGTTTCAGCCTAAAAGACCTGTTCTTTTGTTCAGCTACTGCATACATTTGGTCCATAGCTGTCAAGTTTTTCCTGGTGCTGGGTAGGATGGGAGGAGGGAGGTGTAATGCACACAAACAAAAACAAAACTGAATATGCGTGTGTGCACACCTGCATCCTCACCCACACCGCTCTTCCTACCACGTGGGCCAAAGTGGACGTGGCCCCGTAGAAGCTGTGCCAGGGGATGAGGAGGGCGATGACGACAAGGATGGCATGGCGCAGGATCCGGGCATGAGAAGACCGGGAAGGGGAGGCGAGGAAAAAAACAAACCCTACTGCCCAGCCAGCCAGCCAGCCTGCCTGCCTGCCCAACTGCAGCCCAAACGCTCAGGCTGCCCAGATCCTGCAGCTTTACTGGGAGCACGCCCGAGCCATTCCTCCCTTTATATACCTCTGGCACCACAGGCACCTTGGAGTGCAGCTTCCAGAGAGGATCATGGGCCTCGTAGTCTCCTTCTCTCTTTCCATTCAGATGCCCATGTCTCTCCTTTTGGCAGCTGGAGGAAGCTCGTGTCAGTCAAGTATGCTGTGAAGCCATGTCAGTCGATCCGCTGGCCTGTAGATCCCAGGGACGAAGATCACATTCACAAGAACAGGGGGGGGGGGCTTGCAGGGAGGTGTGTGTCTCACCCAAAAATATTTGTGTGTGTGTGTGTGTGTGTGTGTGTGTGTGTGTGTACAATGTGCTTCCACGCAAGTCACAGGTGGGCATAGGCAATAAGAAATTAAAAAAAAATCTTATGTCCCAATAAGAAAAAAAAAAGAAAAAAAGATAGTGAAAGAGAGAAACTTAAGGCCTAAGAGATAAATGACACAAAAATGTATTGCAAAAGATCCTACATAACTGTTTCTGATTTTAGTAGCTGCAACACCAAAACACTTCTGCCTTTGACTACATGCCAATAAATGCTCCCACAAAGAGCAAACTTTATTTATATTTATATTATTCATATGCTACATTTCTTCCTGTAGTGTAGGGAGACCCACAGTGGCTTAGCGACCAGCACCAAACTTGAGCTTCTAGCTGCATGACTTGGGGCGGCGGCGGGGGGGGGGAAGAGATATTACCAACGTCTCTATCTCTTTTTCTTCTAAAACCATTGCAGACTCTTGGATTTTTCATAAAATTCCTCTAGCTGTGCAGCAGATGTGGCAGGGATTCACAGAGCAGAATACTGTCACATTCCCCAGAGTAGTCCAACTTTTTTTCTCATTAACTGCCACTTACTGGCTCAATAACCTACTTTTAGATATTAGTAGTAGAAAGTATAGCAATGTTTTAGTACTTACAGATCAATAGAAAATTGACAAATAAGGCTGTTTTCGGCAGACTTCAGCAAGATCAGGAGAAGGAAAATTGAGACACAGAGCAAACAGGCGGGGCTCTCTGTGAATTCAGAGGTAAGAGGGAACAATTGGTTCATAATGCCAATGTAATGAAAATAACTAATTAAAAAACCAAGCTGAGCCATAGAACCATTGAAATGAAACAACACCAAATACAGCAAGAAAACTGTTGCGGTCTTAGTGTAACCCGTGAACTGCCTGAGTTTGGAGTATATTAATAAATAGAAAGGAAGGCTCCAAACTTACCTTAGCTCCAGCCAAGCTCTAGCTGGGCCCCAGCCAGGCGGGGCCTGATTAAGCTCCTAAGCACAGGCAATGGGAGGCAGGTGTAGGATTTGGGAGCTGGAGGCTGGAGAATGACTGAAGGGCAGGATTCTGGCTTGTCCAATTGGGGGCCAGCAGGCTGTTTAAACCATCCAATGGCCTGCCACGGGGATATTCTGGGTGTGTATATAAACTGGCCCTTGGGCTTTTTTAGCAGTGCTTTTTATCCCTTTGCAACATGTGCTTTTGCTATGGATAAAGAGCTGAATTTCACTTGGACGTTGCCTGCTTTCATCGGACCCACTGTGCAATGAAAAGCACAGAGGCACATAAACAAAAATTGTTTGGGGTTTGCATTACTAATTGCTGGGAAAAAAATAAATGTCCAGCAAAGACTCGATATTCCAAGTCAATGCCCGAGTCTCAAAGCATTCTTTTTCCCCAAAGACTGCTCTGACATATAAAATTAACAGCCTGAATTTTTCCCCTTTCATTTTGGATAGCTGCTCCTAGATTCCACCAGCCATTATGGCTGCTGAAATGTAAGGGGTGCCTCACAACTAAGTAAGAAGAAAATCAAAGTGATAAGGGCTAATTCTCTGTGTCCTGGGGAAGAGTGGTTCTGCTCCTCCTCCCTCCCTCTCAACCAATGTTTTACAAGCCCTTCTCCTTTCCTTGAAGATCCCATTGGACAAAACCAGTAAGTTCATAGGTCTTACAGCTACATATTTTCCATTCTCTTTCTTCAGTGGGGCATTTGGAAAACCATAGATATCCCCCCCGGGGGGGGGCGGGGTAAATCCCCAATAACTCCAGAATCCAGAAACCTTTCTGGAGTGTGGCAGCTGCTGTTTTGGCCATGTAAATACGGTGAAGTTTGCCTTCCAAATGAGAAAATAATAATATGTAATAACAGTTCATGACAAGCTGCTTATATGTCTTCTTAGATGACTGACAAGGGAGTGTTCATTGAGGCATCTCTTTTGGACCTTGCTAAAGGAGATCGAATACCTATGGTTAGGGAGTCAGTATCCTCTGTTTTGATGGCTGCTCAAACAATGAAAGGAACCTGCTGTTCTTGGCTTCCACCCATCTGAGTGGACCACATTATGTTCTCTATAAAATGCCTATTGAAAATCTGTGGTCACTGCACTTGGATTTTATCCAAGGTAGGCTGTATTATTAAGCATAAGGAAACTCAGCCAGCTGGGTGCCATGATGTGGTAGCAAATTTGTAATTATTTAACTGGTAGTATTGCTGCTATCGAAAGGAAAAGGTGCTACTTGTGGGATTTTCTGCACTGTGGACCAAAACAACTCAACAACTTTGGCCTGGGTAAGGGTTGGGGAGTAGGGGAGACACCACATTCTGCTCTGTATCTTGCAGCAAAATGGCTTTGGCTGGTCTTGAATTTTCCATGCGACAGGAAGGATCACTAGCTGGATAGCTCAGTGAGTTAGATACTTGGTTGTGGAGCAGGAGGTCAGGAGTTTGATTCCCTTTTGTGCTTCTTCAAAGAAAAGCCAACCTATGCTGCCTTGGGGAAGCTGCACAGTCTCAGGGCATCTCTGAAAGAAGGGAGTGGTTAAACTATTCCCATGAATACCCTAACCTAGAAAATTCTGAAAAGAAGTGCCTTAAACCACAATTGATGTGATTAAACCACAAATAATGTGATGATATGTAATTATTATTTTCAATGAAGATGTGTCTTTATTTCTCTTTGGTATTTAGAAGCCCATCATTGCCACAGAGGTATTTCTTTGTTCATGTAAGAAGAATTAATAAATTATCAGATAATTTTCAATCAATAATGGGCAATATCAAAAACATTTGGGGCAGATAACATCATCTTCCATGTTGAGGGCCGCAGAGTACACTGTCAAAGTTGCCTGTTTTTCTCCATACTTGCAAAGGGATGGATTGGAGCAAGGAAACTATTTTCATAAGTTCACTTCAGTTATGCCAACTCCTCTCCATTGCCAATTAAGCGACTTGCAAGTAGCCAAGATCTCCATGTGCCTGGAGGTGATAGTTTTCTATCCATCTTGACCGTTAGACAAATTTCAACCCTGCCCCCTCCCTACAATTATAATTTTGACATTCTCTTTCAAGAGTCACAAATGATCTGTGTAGAAAAAACATTTTTCATTACAGTGGAACCTTGACTTACATGCTGCTTGACTTACAGCATATTTGACTTGCAGCAAGAGGGGCCTGTTTGACTTAAGACTCACAGGCTTTGACTTACAGCTCGGAGCCACGGTGCAAGGCACCGGAATAGGGTGGCAGCCACAACCAGTATTGCGTCTGCCTCCTCCAAACTGCTCCTGCCTTCTTCCTCTCCTCCGGCAGCGGCGGCTTCGGCGAGGCCAGCTCCGAGCACCTGGAGCTGATCCTCGGTCTCACCAAAGCCGCCGCTGCTGCTGGAGGAGAAAAGGGCCGGGAGCTCGGGCCTGGCCTCGCTGGTTAGACAGTCGGCTCAGTCTTGTAAAAAATCTGGCTGCAGAACTCTGGTCCACAATGGAAGCATTTTAGTTGGGGAGCTGTACAGTTGTGGGACTCTAATGGTAAGCATAGAGTTGTTCAGAACTTGGAACGTCAGGTTAAAAATCAGTAAAACTTAAATGTTAGACATTGTTGCTATGAACATTAAAAAGTGGAGGCGTATAACTTGTGGACTATAATTCCACTGCCTCCTCCTCTCTTTGAAGAGACATTTCATTTACATCCTGGAAGGAATCTCCTATCCCAGTCAAATTTGTGTTAAATTGCTGTTTTCGGGGGTCTTTTTCAGCATCTGGAACGGATTAATCCACTTTCCCATTACTTTCTCTGGGAAAAGTTTGTTTGACTTAAGGCATGTTTGACTTAAGTCTAGACCTCTGGAACGGATTAATGATGTAAGTCAAGGTTCCACTGTATTTTAATTTGGGGTGGGTGAGTGGGAGGAATGGTAACTGAAGGCTGGATGCATGTTTGATGTAAATGCATTTACTTTCACTATTGGCTGCTACCTTTCTCTGTATATCACTGATTAATGATGCCTGCTAGTTAATAGGGTTGAAATCAATGGGGGATTGGGTTCAGCATCCAGTAATGTTTCTATAGGTTTCATTGAGTGTCTGTCTACTTCAGTGTTTTTCAACCTTTTTTGGGCCAAGGCACACTTGTTTCATGAAAAAAATCACGAGGCACACCACCATTAGAAAATGTTAAAAAATTTAACTCTGTGCCTATATTGACTATATATAAACAGTAATTCTGTGGGGGGTTGTTGTTCCTGGCATCCTTCCTCCTCCTCCTCCTCCGTGGGCTTCCCATCATTCATTCATTCATTCATTCCGTCTTTCGGAATGCTGGCGCACCTCACCCCCACCCCAGTCGGGTCCTCTAACCATTCATGGCACATCCGGCTGTCCAGCATCTTCTCCCCCCCCCCACCCCCAATCCCCACCGCCTGGGTCCCCTTCACTTCACCCGTGCCAAGGGTTTGTGTGTGTGTGTGTGTGTTTCTGCTGGTATACCAGAGAAGGATTTTTAGCTTCATTTTGCCAGCGCCCCCACCCCTTTTGAGGCTGACTCATTTTCCACGCAGCCGGGATTGGGGCCTTGCCCAGCAACAAACCAGCAGCAGCGAGGCTTTCCCATCTTTGACAGGCCGCCTATCAGATCGGAATCTAGAAGAAAGGCTGGGAGTTTCTTATCGGATCCCTCTTCTTCGCCCCAAATCACGTGTGCCTGGGGTGTGGGGCGTAAGCATGTGTGGATCTTTTTATCAAGACGCCGATGGGGGAATAGATGCAGATGAGCAAAAAAAAGTGTTCAAAGGAGCCAACATCTCGTGGCACAGTACTGTGCCGCGGAACACCGGTTGAAAAACACTGGTCTACTTTGCATGGAATGAACTATACCACACTGGGCTGGCATGCATGTAACTCTCAAAAGCAGCATAGGGTTAAGGTTGTAGTCCTTACAGTTTGTGGTTGTGTGCCCCAGCTGGTTCCAGAGAAGGGCTTCATTTCCGGATTGACTGTCATTTTCATAAACAAACCAGTTTCCCATCTTTGGATGAAATGAAGAAACTGAAGTTTCTTATCAGCCACAAATCAAGGCTTTGACTTTTTATCCATGTTCAAAGGAGACAACAAAAGTAAGTGCAGGGCTATGGTTATTCCATGGGTTGTGCATAGAACATAATGGCTCAGTTGAATGAACAGACTGGATCCTAACCATCCCCTTGATTCTACACAACTCTGAATGGTGAATGTTTTTGAGTCTGAAATGTGTTAAGTAATACCATTTTTCTGGGAAATTTGTTGCAAAATCCATATTTATGTATGATTTCAGTGAGGATTAAGAATGCACCATTCAGACATGGTAGAATAATGTAAAAATAAATGGAACAAATAAAAACAAACAAAGGGGTGGCATTGACATGGGCCAGAAATGGGCTGAATGCCTCATATAAATACAGACATGTGTGCACACAGGCACACTCTTTCCAGTTACAAATTCTTGTGACAGATAACCTGAGTCATCACATATGATCTCTCTCTCTTTACGTTTGTTTCACTGGAAACACTGCCGATGCCCTTCCTATCCGTGCTCAATTATTGTTAATGTGGGAGAGAATGCACTTACATATTTTGGCCATTGTCAATTTCATAGTCCTATGATATAAACTGGTGACAACAACAAGAATAACTTCATCCAGTTGAGTGTAAATGTCCGTAGTAGATGCTGATCATCGGACACCAAGTTTAGAAAATATTGTACACCATCTTTGTGGTTAGCCACTAGGGGGAACTGCTGGCTCAGGAACAGAACTGGATGGCCACTCTCAGCAGGGTTAGCACAACTCTGTGTTACTCCTGTCCGAGGTGATTTACCTTTCTTTCTGCTGGCAGTTACCCACAGGGTAATTGGCCAGAGTCTTTGTTTTGTTAGCAGTGAACCAGAGAACAAAGGATATGTGAAACACACACCGTAACATCAAGCTTTCTAATCCTAACAAAGCCTCCTACAGTTTTTGACAGCTGTCTGACAATGAAGCCCCCTCCATGATTTTTCAGATGTGACACAAATGATGTATCATCTTACTTGTCAACAGCCTATGAGGACAGATGCGTGAAGGACATTGAAAAGGGCAGATAGTCACATAAATACTCTAGACCAGGGATTCTCAAAGGTGCCCTCCCCCAAAGTTATGGGGTGTCAGTTCCCAGAGGCTTTCATGGCCAATTTTGAAAAATTATGGGAGTTGTAATATAACAGGTGTGTGTGTGTTGTGTCATTACAGTCGTGACCGACTCTTCGTGACCCCATGCCCATGGAGTTTTTTTGGCAGGAATACTGGAGTGGCTTGCCAGTTCCTACTCCAGGCGCCTACAGCACCTGGTATTCCCTGGTGGTCTCCCATCCAAGGAAAAACCTGGGCCGACCCTGCTTAGCTTCTGAAATCAGGCGAGATCAGATCTGTTTAGGGCATCTAGGCAGCAATATAACAGGTAGGAGCCCATAGATTGGGAACCATATCTCTAGAACAGTGGCTTCCAGTGGCAACAGGTATTTCTGGTTCGTATGCCCCCCACCCTTCACCATTCATGCCTGAATTAAGGCATCAATACTGGGTCCAGAAAATCAAGGGCATACTTGAATTTTACCTGATTTGAGTTTCCACAGATACTGTGGAAAGCCAGAAGGAGGGAGGGAGATAGATCTTCCTGTTCCTGCTGGTGTGTGTATATGTAAGATTGTGGGGGGCACAGCAAAGTGTAGAGAATGAATGGCAGTGGCCCCACAGCACTGTTTCAAAATTGCCCATAATTCCCTTCCTGTATTACTATACCCATGAATATTAGAAGTAGAATAAAGTATCTCATTGGAAATCCACCCAGTGAATGAGGCGAACAGCCTCAAACATAGGCTTTCTTAACTTCAGCAAGTGCAAGTCAATCATAGCTTTCCTTTCCCCCACCTCACCTATATTTTCTCTAGTTGCAGCAAGACTGGCCTTTCACCCTTTACTTGGCTACTGATATTCCTTAATTTGGTTATTCTTAGTGTGGTGTAGTGGGTGGAGTGATGGAATAGGACTCGGAAACACAAGGTTCAAGTCCCCGCTCAGCCATGGAACCTCTCTGGGGGAATGGAACTGGTAAAACTACTTAAATACCTCACTTAATTTGAAAGCCCCATTGGGGTTCCTATGCATTGGTTCTGACTCATAACGCACACACAGTCCTTAGTCTGATTTCCCTTCTTCCTTGTTCTTTATGTTGGATCACGTTAGGAGTCCATGGCGGTGTTGTATTTCATTTTCTGTCAGCTTCTCTTCACTCCCGAGTTCATCCACCGATCCCTCAGTCCTCTTTCTGCAGATTATACAGAACTAATCACACTGTATCTCTTTCTATTTTAGCCGGTACTCCTGCTTCATCTATTGTACGCCTTTGGCTGTGGGTGGAAACAGTAAGAGCAGGGAGCGTAGATAAATGGAAAGGCTGGCTCAGGGAAGTGCTACTCTATTTATATAAAGCAAAGTGCAGAAAAGCTTTGCATTTTGTCCCTTTCATATGTAATTAGATTTTTTCCCCCTGAAAGTAGATTTCCAACACCTTTATCTTCAGACATGAAGAAGAAAAAGCAGAAAGGAAAGTGACTGCAGCTTGAATGTTTTTTTGTCAGAAAGGAAGTAGATATAATGCAGGATGAGGCCAAAGGAATAAAATGTTTTTGTTATTATTGTTGTGTCATTGTTGCTAGCCAGACTGTCACATAATGTCCTAAGGCAACTGCCAAGAGTGGGGGGGGGAGAGCAACAATATTGAAATGGAGGCATTAAATGTAGGTCTCGGTCTACATTTATGCTTGTATGGAGATGCTAATAGAATGCTAAATATAATACGCTGTTGAAGATGTACTAAAACCCTCCTGGGACCAGAGTACCTGGCGGAGCGCATCTCCCAAAGGACAACTGGGTCCAGACCCACGAGACTGGTGCAGGCACGCTCACTGAGGGTGGCCACACCCAGAGAGGCACGGAAATCGCGCACGCGAGACCGCACCCTTTCTGTGGTGGGCCCCTCGCTCTGGAATCATCTTCTCAGTGAGCTGCGCATGTTGGAGTCCCTGCCCGCCTTTAAGAAGGCCTTGAAGACCCACCTCTTTAGAGAGGCCTTTGGCGACCTTCTCAGTCTGTTTTTGTTTTTGTTTTTAATTTTTTTTTATCTTACGCCTGGGCCCTGCCACCATCTTGCCCCATTTTTGTCCTGTGCTTTATGATTTGTTTTTATTGCTGTAAGCCGCCCAGAGTTCCCTTTGGGACGATGGGCAGGATACAAGTCTAATAATAAATAAATAAATAAAAATAGAAAATTGTAAGGATTAAGCCAAGTTTATAGACTATATCACTGGCTGGATTGCTCAGTGATTTAGGTATCTGGCAGAAGAGCCTGTGGCTAGGAGTGTGATTCCCGGCTGTGTCTCTGGCTAGTAAGGCCAGCCTGTTCAGCCTTGGGCAAAGCTGCACCATCCCAGGATGCACCCAGGGAAGAAGGGAATGGTAAACCACTCTCTGCCTGGATAACACTGAAAAAAGTTGACATACTTCTGAATTAAATTCATGGCATGTGGTTACTATCTTCCTATTGTGGTATAGTAGATACAGTGACAGCCTAGGACAGTGATGGCAAACCCTTTTAGATACCAAGTAGACATGGGCACGACTTGGCGAAATTCTCGTTTCCGTTTCCGTTTCTCGTTTCCGTTACGTAACGGAAACGGTAATGACAATTACTCTGCCAGAACTCGAACTCGAACCGACTAAAGAAAAATTGGGTCTGATTTGTCGTTGTCGTTCCTGGCATTGCAGCGATCGCACGATGCCAAGCGGCACAGGAAAAAAGTTTTAAAAATTAAAAAAAAACCCGATTCCCGGCCAAAAATGAGGTGAAAATATGCCTGCCTGAGGGCACCTACCAGAGGGGTGGTTCTGGGGGGGGTCCTTGGCCTCCCCCCTCTCCTCTCCTGGGCTGCGCAAAGTGCGCATCCTCGTCGAGTCGCAACTCGCCAAGCGGCGCGACACAGAAAAAAAGTTTTAAAAATAAAAAAACCCGATTCCCGGCCAAAAAAGCAGGTGAAAATATGCCTGCCTCAGTGAGGGCACCTACCAGAGGGGTGGTTTCTGGGGGGGGTCCCCGGCCTCCCCCCCCTCTCCTGGGCTGCACAAAGTGCACATCCTCGTCAAGTCGCAACTCACCAGGCGGCGCGGCACAGAAAAAAAGTTTTAAAAATAAAAAAACCCCGATTCCCGGCCAAAAAAGCAGGCGAAAATATGCCTGCCTCAGTGAGGGCACCTACCAGAAGGGTGGTTTCTGGGGGGGGTCCCTGGCCTCCCCCCTCCTCTCCTGGGCTGCGCATCCTCGTCGTCTCACCAACTCGCGCCATGCCATGCGGTGCGGGCGGGGGATCCAAAATGGGGCGACCGCAATATTTATTTTGAAATCGCGTGGTCCAAAAACACACCAAAGCACCACAGAAACATGCAAAAATAGCTATTTTAAAACTGCCTGAATTTTTACAGTAGCAGCAGTGGGTTTTTCTTGCAACAAAACGTCTCTATTGATTTTATTTTATTTTATTTTTATTTTTATTTTTTTACACCTGCTCAATGATGGGCTGGCCATGGGAGTGGACCATGCAAATTTTTGGAGCCATTCCACCAATTGCATGGCCACTTGGCCAGGTTTTGACTGAGACTTCTGGGATGTGCCAGTCGGGCATAAAAAGCCACTAACCCTAGCCCAAACCCTAACCCGAACCCTAACCCTAACCCATACGCCAGTACACTGTCCTTCTTAGTGGGTCAGAGAGGCACCCAGCGGTGCACCCCAGTAACTCACCCTAACCTTACCAGTAACCCTAAGCCTAGCCCTTGCGCTAACCCTAACCCTAAGCCAGATCTGTGTACTCGCATTGCACTACACGCAAGTACACTTCCCTTCTTAGTGAGCCAGAGGGCGCCCATAGGGGTCCTCTCTCACTTTGTTCCCCAGCCCCAGCCCAAGTGCATCGTACACCAGTATGCCAGTATGCTGTCCTTCTTAGTGAGTCACAGTAGAGGCACCCAAAAGAAAGAGAGGTGCCTCTGCCTGCCACTGCAACTTGGTATGCATATCCAATTGGCTATGCGTACCCTTTTGTAGCGGGCCAGAGGAGGCACCCACCCCAGAGAGGTGCCTCCAGGAGCCCGCTTTCCCTTCATGGCGGGCCAGAGGAGGCACCCACCCCAGAGAGGTGCCTCCAGGAGCCCCCCCAAAACCAGTACTAACGACAGACGAAAAACCGACAAACGAAACAACAAAAACGGAAACGAGCCGAAACGGGACGGCTCCGACACACGACAACTCGAAACGTAATTTTTCCTGGTCGTGCCCATCTCTAATACCAAGTGCCCAAACTGTGATTCAAAACCCACTAATTTTTCGCAAAGTGCCAATACAGCAATTTAACCTGAATACAGGTGGCTGTGGAGGGGCGACATCAGGTGCCCACAGAAAGGGCCCCAAGTGCCACCTTTGGCACTGGTGTCATAGGTTCACCAACACTGGCCAAGTACTTGGGAGAACAGGGTTCAAATCCCCAGTCAGCCACTGAAACTGACTTGTGGGGGAGGGGGAATGGAACCGGTAAAACCACTCCTTAAATGTCTCACTTACCTTGAAAGCCTTGTTAGGGTTGTTGTAAATTGCTTCTGACTTGACAGCAGGTAGCTCACATAGATCATATACTTTTAGGGTTTCTCATGATGATTAGTTTGGTTATTCTTAAGAGCATAGCAGTTATGGGATTAGTGGATGGGTTTGTTTATGATTGCTAACTGGTTACAGCACACAAAGATGAAGAGGGCCAGCCTATCATTCAACAGGTTATGGTGGCTGTCTCCTTTGACCCCTGCTAGGAGGCACCAGTGCCAACATCTCAATTGGACTTCCTGATCTCTTTGGCTCTTCATTTCTGTTGGTGGGAATTGCTAGGTGCATCACACCCAACCTGCCCTGGATCCTCTAAACCCATTTGTAATCTCCAGTGCTCTGATGGATGTCAAATATTGAGGTAAAAGTCGGCTGAACTAGCTTCTGAATATGGTAGAAAAAAAATCTTGTCCTTGGCTTCAAGAGCAAAATGTTCTGTGCCAGCCAGAGAGTAGGAAGACATGGACTGTTTACAAGGAAAAGGCATGTCCAATGGTGGGTTTCCAAAGTGATTTTGACTTGTTGATAAATGTTCTGGGGTTAGAGGTGAGCATATTTGTTTTCCTATGACATCAGTTTGTTCAGGATGGTAAAACCCAAAGGGAATGTAAATAACTGTGAAAAACTCTATCTAAACTGCATGCGTGGCGGTGCATGGCTTGTCCATTAGGGCAATTTAGGCACTTCCACACTTAGGCTCCAAATACCCAACCACGCTTGCCTTCCTCCTTATTAGAAGCAGGGAGTCAGAGCCCAGTCTCTGTTCCTTCTGTTGCTTGTGCCTGCTTCCATTTTCCCATGAGTGATGGATAGTGGATGTGTGCATGAATATTCACTTTTGCCCTGGGCTGTGTCTGTTGCAATCTGTCTGGCCACTTGTGCTATGCTTTCCTCTTTACCAATCACAATTGGCACCAGTTGCCTCTGAAGCAAAATGACAAATACAGTTCTGTGTATTATAGATTAAAGCAAAGCAAAGCAAAGTTTTCTGCTTATATACCACCCCATACCACTTCAAGTAGTCTCTGGGCGGTTTACAGTTTAATTACAGTATGCAGGCTACACATTGCCCTCCCAGCAAGCTGGGTACTCATTTTACTGACCTCAGAAGCATGGAAGGCTGAGTCAGCCACAAGCCTGCTACCTGGGATTGAACCCCAGGTTGTGAGCACAGTTACAGCTGCAGTACAGGCATTTAACCACTGCGCTACGAGGCTCCTATAAAGCAATGCCTGCTGCAGCAAAAATCACATTTAAAAATAAATCACAACACACTGTTGTCATTGGAACTGCAGTGACTCACAAGGGAAGAACGGTAGAGTTTTTGTGGCAAATAGCTCAGTGAAAATGTCTGCCAACTGTCAAAAAATTTAATATAGTTATTGGCCAGGATCCTATTTATGTTTGAGTAAAAATCATGTAAGTTGTGGTGACAGGTTGCCCCTAATTAACAAGGCATTGGCTGTACAGTATTCCTGGGCACATGTTGGATGGCAGAGCAGTGCATGCAGCCAGGACTGCAACCAGCTCCTTGTTAATGAGTAGCGTTTTGCTGCCATGGCTTACCAGATTTCCCTTTTGCAAGTGTTGATCTCCAATACACATGGGGCAGGGGGAAGGGTAGCCTCCTACATTGTGAAATAGCATGGGATTTACTTCAGGTTCTGATAAGGCCTTCGACCTTATTAAGATTCGGTGTGGGAGGATATTTGAACATACCAATTTAGAATGTGCTGCTTCAAAAAGGTAATATTGCTGAAATCTTGCTGAACCCCTAAATATCATCAACCTTGAGATGTTGAGTCTCCACATATGCCAATGTTCTTCCTTTTATCTTGAAAGTTACTTTGATATTTGATGTTTGCTTGATATTTGAATGTTATTTAAATAATGTAATAATAACTTGCAGAGGGCCATTATACATTATGCTTTATTTAGTTTTGTGATTCATCATCCATCATTAGCTCAATATTGTGTCCCCAAGTGGTCACCTAGTCATACTATTGGACAATATGGCAAACACTAGAGTATTTCCACTTAAATTATAGTAATAATATCTAATTCCAATTATGTTGGCATATGTTAGCCTAAATTAGCATATGCACAAACCACCAGGGGATGGAACACTGACAACAGGGAGGAAGCCACAACTGGCACACAAAATTGAAAATGGTACCAGTTTCAAAGAGGCGAGTAGGGGAGCTCATGTTTCTTTCAGAATCCTTACATGATGTAAAGATACAGTAATACAGTAAGACAAATTTAATTCGTTCTATGGGTCAACTCATCTTATGAAAAATTCATTTTACGAGGCACAGTTTCCCATAGGAATGCATTGAAAACCAATTAATTCATTCTTGAGGGAATGGATTTTATAGGTTTTCAATGAATTCCTATAGGAAGGTTGACTAAACCCCCCTCGATCAATGGACAGCGGAAGGGTGTTCCCCCCTACAGCTGAAAGAAAGCTGATTTTGACCGCTCAGAGCTGTCAAAATAAGGTTCTCTCGGTGGCTGGAATCTTGGCTCAATCAAAGGAATAGCTTTCCGCTGTTCCTTGAATGAGGGGGCACCCAACTCCTCTTCACCCGTGTCTCTGCGCAGAGACTTGGGAGAAGAGGAGGAGCCCCTGCTCTCAGAGAAGGGAACGCTGGATCTTCGGCCAGCCCGGGCACCTTGCAAGGGAACAGCCCAGCCTAGGTGAGGATCACTGGGTCCCTGTTCCACCCCCCAATCTGGTGGGCCCAGTAGGAATTCACACACCTTCGCCCAGCCCATGCTGCTTGGAAAGGAAGCAGCGGTGGTGATCTGCCACCGCTGCTTGCCTTCCAAGCAGCACGGGCTGGGAGAAGATCCACTGGCCTCTGTTCTGCCCAAGCAGAGCATGGACCCATGGATCTTCGCCCAGACTGGGAGGTTTGAAAGGCAAGTGGTGGCAGCACCATGAGTGCTCCTACTGAGGCCAGAGCACTCATAGAGAGACATTTTTAAAATGGATCTTCTCCCAGCCCAGGAGGCTTACAAGGCAGCAGCGGATCTCCACTGCTACTTGCCTTGCAAGGTGCCCCGACTGGGCAAAGATCCATCGGTCCCTCCTCTGCCCAACACTTTGCTGGGGAGAGCAGGGATGGGCTGAGCTTTGGCCAGCAGTGATGTGCTGCCACCACTTGCCTTTCAAACCTCCCAGTCTGGGCGAAGATCCATGGGTCCATGCTCTGCTTGGGCAGAACAGAGGCCAGTGGATCTTCTCCCAGCCCGTGCTGCTTGGAAGGCAAGCAACGGTGGCAGATCACCACCGCTGCTTCCTTTCCAAGCAGCATGAGCTGGGCGAAGGTGTGTGAATTCCTACTGGACCTACCAGATTGGGGGGTGGAACAGGGACCCAGTGATCCTCACCTAGGCTGGGCTGTTCCCTTGCAAACAGCCCAGGCTGGGCGAAGATCAATGGTACCTCGTTAGACAAATATAAAGGGAAAGGAAAAATCTTTCAAGTTTTTCCTATCCCTGGAAATTACATTCATCTTACGAGTTTTATGTCTTAAGGGGCATTCGTCTTATGAGGTGTTACTGTACTTAGAAACAATAACTGTATGGTATACCTGACACTGCTATCTGCTGTCTGATACAATTAGTAGGAGCACAACAATTTTTAGTGGTATGAAGTTCTTGCTTTTCCCAAGAGTGTTCCAGGTGATCAGATTTGCACTGAAGTCTGATATAGATATACATAGTTATGTGGTTCTGAACCAGGCTATAAAGACCGAAGTATATATGACATTAATCCAATGATTTGTCCTTCAAGGCAGGATTTGTCTTTAAGAAAGAACTATCACAGACTCCTCAAGATGGATTGGGATTTTACAATATGTATCAGGGACACTGCCTTTTGTAAAAGCAAAGTCCTGCACTTAAGTGCATGCTGTTTGATTAACAGTATATTTAAAACACCCCTTAATGGCGGGCTAAATAGTTCAGTGAGGGCTCATTTACATTAAAGTAATAGTACAAAATATGTATCAGTGTACATTTTAAACTGTTTGTTAATTTGATGTTTTTTAAAATGTTGTTTTATAGTTTTATAGTTTTAATATATTGTTGTTACATTTGGTAGTGGGGCAGCTAAAGAATTCTGTAAATAAATAAATAAATAAATAAATAAATAAATAGAAAACCCCAGAAAGGGTCAATGAAAATCAGAATTGACTTGACAGCATATTACTAATTATCCTTAGCCATATCAGAGAATGTGAAAGCACAGAGACACATGTTTTGTCTGGGACTAATGATAAAGTATGACACTTGAAATGATTCGTCAAACTCCATGATGCTTCTGGACATGCTTGCATGACATGAGTGCACATGAGATAGCCCATTGCGTCGTAAGGCTGTCAGGAAGCTGCTCACAGAATCTGGTCCTGTTTGGGATAGAACTGCTGGAGATTTGAGCCAAAGCTTTGTCGGTGACATTATGAACATTCTGATCTTGCTGAATCATATTTTTCAAGGGGACTTTCTCTGTTCTGTCTGTTGAATGTCAAGGGCATTATCCTTCTGTGCATTTATCATTTTGACATCTGTTTGTATTTAGGATTAAGTGGAATTTTATTTTCATGAATGGAGCCAGCATATCCTTTTCTCACAGTAATTATGGGATTGCTTTCAAAGCGAGAAAAGGCATTGTCTTGTATAGATTTGGTTTTCCTCCAAGATCTGAGAAATTATTTGTTTGGGCTACATCTATCAGTATTCCACAGCCAGCATGGACAGGAGATTTGTTATTAAGGGATACTTGGAGTAGTAGCTCAAATTAAATTTTCAGTGTTCTGGTTTGATCCTTCAGAAGTGTTGTTAAATCCTTTATATGATCCCCAATAGTTTTGGATGTCCAACAGGATCAGTCCAGGGAGCATTTTACGACATTAGTTGATTTATGACATTAGTTGAATGTGTGTATAAGAGGAGAACTAGGAGAGGGTAGTTGAGAAGGTGATCACCAGGTTCCAGTTATGCCCCACTGGACATAAAATGCATCATCATCATCATAGGCTGAAACAGTCATTCTCAACCTTTTTTTTTTGGACCACGACCCTTTTAGGAGTGCTTCCCAGGTTCCAGGACTCAAACAAAGATACGGCATAAAAGGATGAACAAAAAACAGTCTGTTAGCCCCTTCAAATGGACAAGGTCCCAGCGTGTGTGTGTGTTGGGGGGTTAGGACCCTTTTGAGAATGGCCGGGTTGAAGCATTGGGCAAGATTGCTACAATTTCATGTGCAGGCTTCCTCTTTGGTGGGCATCAATCTTGTACATTAGTACCTTATCTTGGGAATGTAGAATAGATTGAGATTCATGACTCCATCTCTACCAGAGTTTTCTTGTTCCTGTTGTACTACCTAAAAACAACAACAGTAGGGTCTCTGTACCGAGAGTGGTGGTGTCAGTTCTATAATTTACTGTGGATGCCTGAAACTGCAGATAAGTAGGAGTCCTATATACAACATGCAAGGACAAAGACCACAAGGGGCAGGACAAAGGCCACCAGAAGACACCCTTGTATGTTGTATATAAGGCTATAGGAAACTGTGAATAGGGGAGTGAGCCTGTATTCTGCCTCTTTGTGTGTTTTTATTCATCTGTAATTCTGGTGAGAGCTGTTAAAACAGTCAATAGCTGAGAGGCTCATGGATTCTGATCAGATTTTTTCCAGATGGGAAAGTTGGTACTCATGCCAGAACTCAAGTTGTTGCTTGGAATTGAAAGATAGCTTAAATGGAAATACTTTCAAGCACCCTCTTCAGCTGGGTCTGCGTACATTCCTAGAATCCAGGTGGTTGTCTAAATTTCTCTTGAATGCCTCCAGTGCTGGAGCGCTCATTACCCCTCGAGATAATGGGTTCCATTGCCATACTACTCTAACAGGAAGTTTTTCCTGATATTTAAGTGATCAACTTCCTGTAATTTGAGCCCAGTGTTGTGTGTCCCACAGTCTGGGCTGATCAAGAACAGATCATGTCCCTCCTCTGTATGACAGTCCCCTCAAATATTTGAAAAGCCCTATCAAATTGCCTCTCAGTCTTATTTCCTCAGGGCTAAAAATTCTAATTTCTTCCAGTCTTTCCTCATAGGGTTTGGATCCCAGCTCCCCTGATCCTCTTGTGAACTTGTTCCAGTTTGTCAGCAGCCTTCTTGAATTGCGGTGTCCGGTATTGGACACATTACTCAAGATGAGGCCTAAGCAGTGCTGAATTGAGGAGAACTAGTAGTACCTCATGGGATTTGGAGACTATATTCCCATCAATGCCACCTAAAATAGGATTTGCCTTTTTGTAGCCACATTGCCCTGTTTAGAGCACATGGAATGCTTCATATCCATCATTTCAACAGGCCTTACAGCAGCCCTGGGGAGGTCCATATTGGTACATTTCATGTATGGGGTAAGATGGAAATAAAGATGGGTGGGGTTAAGGCCATCTGGGGTATTCAGAGAAATGAATGGAACCAGGGAGTTCCTGGTTCACTGGTCAATTTCTTAACCACTGTGCTTCACTAGTTTATGTGACAGTACACATCATCTGTAGAATAAACTTATCTCAGCTTATAGCTACTGGACATATTGCAGTGTGTATCATGGATTCTGGCTCGAACGGGCAGCTTTGCAAATGTTCCATCTGTATTCTGCTCAGAGTAACAGTACATGATAGTTCCAGCCAAGATTATTTAGGAGTAATTTGTTAACAGGCTGTGTCGTATCTGAGGAAGAACTGGAAAATGTATCATTTATGAATGCAACACAAGTTCTGAATGTGACATAAATGCACCCAGTTTCCTTAGGTAGCACTGTGTAGGTTTCATACCTACAGAAGGTATTAATAAGAGCTCAATTCTAATGGCACCACTTTCCCAAGGTGTGGTGTGGCTTTGCCTGTGCCAATGTCCCAGAATCAGTGCGGTGGAGACTGCTGTGGTACTGCACATGTTTTCTCTGCATTTGAATGAAGTCTCTGATTGTAACCTTGTCCTTAGACTCACTACAACTAATCTAAACAATGTGGCTGGAGCGCTGCCATCTTTTATCTCTATTTTCCACTCCTCTCTTGTTTTTGAGTTGGCATTTAACATCTGTGTCAGATTAGTCATCCACAGCTGCCTGCTAAATCCTAATGGTTTCTTTATCAATTGGGATCCATTCTACCTGCTATTTCAAAAAAGAGTCACATGTCACATTCATGGCCTTTGCATTTGCTGGGATTCAGATGAGTGTTTAGGTGCAAGATGAAATGACTGAGAACCCATGTTTGCTCTGGGATGTTGACACAAACATATGGAAGAAAAACAAAATAAGGAATGAATATGAGAATATGTAGTGATGGTTGATTACAAGGATGGATTTTGGTGTTGGAGATGTGTCAAGCATTTCATGGAATCCAGATTATTTGAAGCAGCAAGGACCATTTTTGTATCTTCAAGGCACTACAGGTCCTTAATGCTGAAATAGCCAGCCACCATCCTGAATGTAAGAAAGTGATTGCTAATCGTCTTTCCCATCATCTTTATCATACGTAGCTGTTTTCAGAATACAATGCTTATTGCTAGCAACATGGGATACTGATATAATTGTAAATGGTAAGAGGAAGTATTGATTCACATGCTACCATTGTATACTATGATAGCCACCAACACTGATGGTCTTAAGAGAGGGGAATGGACAAATTTATGAATGATGGGAGTGTTAAGGACTGCTTATCATGATGGATGCAATATATCAAAGCATTAGGAAAGTTAGTTTTGGATTTGGACTACAACCAACAGAATTCCTCAACCAGCAAGGCTGGCTCAGAGATTCTGGGAGTTGTAGCTGAAAAATGTTACATTATAAGGCAGTCCTAGGTCTCTGCCTATTCAGATATGGCCAAAATTTTATTATGGAATGTAATCCAGAAATTATCCTGGTGGAGGAAGGAAGGCCATGGCTAATGACCTGTACTTAATGGATGTTGGGAAGGGTTTCATAGGCTGGACTTTCACACACCCAGGCCATTGTATATCTAGCAAGTAGAGATGGGCACGAATCAAAAAGTGGTTTCGTTTGTCGTTTGTCGTTTAGGGGGTCTGTTTCGGTTCGTTTCCGTTTTTTGTGAAGTTTTGCAAAAATTCATTTTTGTTTTCATTCATTTTGTTACCGTTTCGTTACCATTTATTTCAATTTTTTGTGATTTTTTTTTAGCTTTTAAAGCAGTTCAATGTATTGCTGTAAGGAAAACAAAACGGACGACAAAATTTCTGGTGTTTCTGTTCGTTTCGTTTCATTTTAGAGATAAACTTTGTTTGTCGTTTCATTGTGTAATGAAATGAGAAAACAAAAACGGAAACAAAAAATTGTTCGTTTCGTGCCCATCTCTACTAGCAAGTCTTTAGGCCATTGTCCACCTAACAAGCCTATTCAGACCAGGGCGACGTGAAACTTAGATAAACTATAAATTGGAGGCCTGGCACCAACTTTTCTTCAATTGACAAAGCTATTTGGATGAGTAGTCAAATTTTTCAGTCTCACAAGAAAAGAAGTTCGGTTTTCATAACTCAAATTTCTGGATAAGTTCACCTGGATGATTTTGAATCTTCACATACATATTGTGAAATGTTATGCTATTGTGATGCCCTATGGTTTAACAATAACAGCCCAGAGTGGCCTCACTGCCAGATGGGCAGTATAAAAATCAAACGAATAAGTAAAAATATATAAATAAATAAACAATAAAGCCTGATTGATATTGTGAAATGTTGCATGTGTAAGGGCAACCATGTAATCTGTGTTTGTATTTTAACAGCCATCAGTCACATACCCAGATGTAGTAAAAAAGAAGTTTTGAGCCATGCAGCCATAGATGCAAAAGCAAGAATAGACTACGGGTGATACCTTCAGATGTGTGGCAGAGTACACAACCCACCAATTGCACAACCTGGACATATTAATGTGTGCAGCGCATAGACAATAAGATCACACACACTGCTTGTGCAAATTCTGGTTTAAGGATGGGCACAAAACAGAATAATTGCATTTCATTTTGTTCCGTTTCCCCCCTGCATTTCTTTTTGTTTTGTTTCATACATTTTTTTTCAAAAAATTTGTATGAAATGATTTTCTTATGAAACAAAATGGGGAGGGGTCCTAGAAAGCCCCTTCCCGGGCAGCCTACCCCTCCTCCTGCTCTGAGGCTCCTACTTACCCATCCTCCTGGGCTCTCACGCTGGCGGGGCCTTCGGTGGTGGCGGCGTTTTTCGTTTTGTGCCCATCCCTATTCTGGTATACACTAAACAATACCCACAGAACCTATCAATTGAGTTTAATGGGGCATATTCTTAGCAAGATATGTGTAAGCTTCTTGCTTTAGTCAATGGTCTCAAATAAGTTCTTGGAACAAGAAACATAGGAAGTGCTTGTTCACTTTGGAAAGTTCAAGTGTGAATCAAACTTTGTTCAAAGGTTCATGGGTATAAGATGTCCTGTGGGGAAGAAAAAATTGCAGAAAATTAACTGTTTTTTAAATAACACCTTTGTTACCGAGGTTCCGACATTTTGGATGTGCTCTTAGCAGCTCTTTCATATTAATGTTAAAAGGTGAACAAGCCTTTCAGTTCTCTAAATATGAGATTTCTTTTAAAAGTTAAAAATAGATACAATCGATGATGGGTCCATGTATTGTCCAGTAAAAGGGCATCTTCAAAGAAGACGACAGCACTGAAATTATCTTGATACATTAGAGTGATGAAAGCTTAAATGGGAAAACCAAGAAAATTCAGGAAATTTCTTATTGTTCACATGCAGCGTATGAAGTACGTTTCACAAATGTAATGTCAAAGATCAGAGTTTCTGCACACATTATATTCTTTTTTTTTATATTTTGCAGCATTTTATCAAGTAAGTTTAAAGAAAGAAAGCCCATAACCTTAGGTTATGGTGGAATAAATATAGAGATACACATTCGGTCCATCATGATGCGATGCAGCATCTGCCTGGAAAGTTCATGCACAGAGTATTTTTGTGTGAGCCTGAGAAAATGTGCTCCCATTTTCAGACTAAGTTAGGGTTTCGACTCTTTCCAGCCACGGGTTTTAGAATGAATCTGACATTTCCCCCAAGTGGGCAAATTTTTGCAGTGATTCCCATTGTACAGTAGATAACTGCCTATTGATGCACTGACCAAATGGGTGTATTGTACCGTATACAGACACAACTCCCAACATCGCAGTTCAACCCACACTGATCATTGAATGTTAGGATCATAGGCCTAACATTTAGGTTAGAATAAGCGGTCCTCCAGATATGGCTGAAGTTTATCAACATAAAACTCTGCATCCCACCTGGTTGGCATAGCTGATGGTGAGAAGTAGTGATAGGCCAACGGCAACTGCAGAATGACACAATGCCGATTCGTGATTTAGGACTAAATGGCATCCGAGCAGACATGTGATGTTTGCAACATCCCCATAGCTGGGATATTCTTTTTAAAAAGGAAACATCCAGTAATATTTCTTCACAAACATGTTGGTTCAGCAGGTAGAGGGATGATGTCTTTGCCATTGTGTGGGGCCTTCTGTCATTTTCAGTTGCCTGTGCAAGTTCTTTGTTTCTCCTTATCTTTGATTACTAATGGATTAGCTGCACAGAAAGAGTTTGCCCCATCATGGATGACACAGCAGCCTCCTCTCCTCCCAACTAAATTTCTAATTTAGGGAATCTGTCAGAGAATCTCATGTGGCAAAAAATAATAAGCCACCAAATAAAGTCTGATATGTGAGTATTATTAAATGGAAACTACTTACCAGCCACATCTATGTGTTGTATTTAATTACCTCCTGCTGCTATTCTGGGTATGTTTGATTGGAACAAACCTGCAGGACATTGCCTTCTGATTGCTTGGTGCACTGGTGACCTAGCTAATATTTGTCAAGCATTTGTGCAAGCAATGCAAAATGTAACAGATAGTTTCTTTTTTATTGTCTACATATTGATCAATTTTCTGAACCTGAGCCATTCCAGGTAATCATGAAAACTTTAACAATTTTCTTCCTGAACCATAACATCTTTCGGTCTTTGTTCTGCTCCACAAGGTTTTGCAAACAATGACAATATATTTTGCACCCATAACTACTATCAAAATGGACCATATAAATCAACTGTCAGTGTCGCAACTCAAGAGCTAAGAAGCTGCAGGCTCCATGTCCTACATCAGAATATCCAATTTGGACAAACCAGTAAGGGTAGTGCTGCACGGTTGCAAGAAGTTCATTAGATGACATATTTACACTTCTCTGTGGCAACTGTCCTCATGGATATTCAATTCCAGGGTACTCTTTTGAGTCAAGAATAAGCAAAGTGCCAGCAACATGCCCCTATTATACCCTTTCCTGTCACCTTAATAGGTTGAAAGACATTGTCTACAGCATCCAAAGAAGCAGTTTCTTTCATTCTGGCCATGTGGCCAGAGTTAACTTTGCACAGCAGGAATATTTTTACACAGAGAATAAATGCAGACCCATCCCTTTAATTGTTTGGAATATCACTTGGCTTGGGGCAATTGAAATGAAATAGTATATTCAACCTGTAAAAACTGTTATGAAAAAGAGAATGGATGAAGACATGGCACTTACTTGGTCAAAGTAGATGTTAAGGAGAGTATTTATTGCAGTGAACATGTTATTCTTCCAGTGATGGAAGAGATACTGTGCCTTAAAGTCTCTATCTTTACTTCCCAATGAAATCAGTAAACAAATAGTGATAAATGAAGGTCACGTAGTGAGAGCCCACTGCTTCTAAATGCTTGCTAACCATATTGTCTTGTTTGACTCACAACCAAACCTACTTCAGATGGGCAGAAGGTAGACTTTTGCATTAAACAGCATAAGTTACCATGTGACCTGGATGTACCTGGAAAATTGTCTTTCTGCTGCTCTTGAACTGTTTTCTTAAACTAGAGGAGTGTCCAGTGGTGTAGTGGGACCAGGGTTTTCAGGGCCCTTGGACTTTCTGAGAGGCAAGGACCAAGACATCCTCTACAGTCCCCATATTCAGATTTTCCTTGTGGCCAGCAAAATGCACTTGAGGATGACTTGATATTGAATGGGCAGTTAAAATCCATTTGCGTCACATAAGCTCAGTTCCCCATTCTTTTTATATGGACCAATCCAGCTGCTTGCATCTTGAAGCCTGCTTTGAAGACTGTGAGTGTGTCATGATGAGCACTTGCACTTCTGAATCTGTCACCAGTGAGTAGGTTATCATCATTTTTATTTTTTAAAAAGGGGAGACTGTAACCTTATTATAGAGCCCCAGAAAGACAAATGTGAGGATGCAGGATCTAAAACGCAAATATGTAATGGTAGTAGAAAAAACTGACAAAGAGAACATATGTTGGGTGGGGGTGTGAGATGTATATTACCATACACATAAAGAATATGGCAAACCTAGGAAAAAGTTACCAAAAGAATGTTGAGGAAAACAAACAGATTTTAAGTGTTTGCAGAATTGAAATGTCTCCTGAAGTTTACTGCAAGTTCAGGGACAATGAAGAAATTAAACCAAGGTGCAAGAGTAAATAGCTTCCCTTCCATGTTTTTTGTTTTTACATTTAGCAAGCAGCACTAGTTCCCTGGAGGAAAAAAAGCTCACCTGAGTCATCTATCATGTGTAGAAGTTGCCACACTGCATATCATAGTTCCTCCTCTATCATAGTACTTCCCCAACCCCAGCTTCACTGGTAGGGTGGATGGTGCCTCATGTATTATGGTGAAGCCTCTTTAACCATCATCACTGTCAGATATTAGTTAGTGAAATACATGTATTAGACAGGATGTTCTATATATATTTGATATGTACTTAACTGATTTATAGATGGAGTCTGTAAAAGTGCAAAGTCGCAGTGACTCGATGTATAGTTTTTTTTTCAAATGGACTACAGATGTTAAGAATTAACATAATGAATTTTGGCTGATGCAAGAGGTTGCAATAGCTATGAGGCGATTGGACACGTGTATAAAAATGTTCTGTAAATCATTGTTCATTGGACCTTCCGTGAGTAAGGCACCCACTTTGTTTCTCTGTCATATATTTTGTCAATGTAATGTATGCTGTTATGCTGTTGAATTTTGTATAAATGTAGTAATGTGACTTTTCCCTCTATGCTTTGTTGAACTTTGTAGTAGTTCTGTGATGCTGTGATATATTTTTGTACAGTTTGTAATATAGCTGTTTGGTTTTAAGAAAACTCTGTCTCTGGCTAAATATTTATTCAATAAGTATTGCTTCTGTTGGCTGATCAAATAGCACATACTCTGACAATCACCATCGGAACAGTCATAGTAATAGTAGTGATGGTAGTCAGTATATCTACCCAAACTGTAAGTTAAAATAAATAATTTCTTTTCAGCCAAAACTGCTATATACTGTGGGGAGAAATGGGGGCATTATGGGCCCGGGGGGTGGGGGGGAGAGCTGGCACTGAATCTTTAGATTTTATTAAAGTATAGCTCTTCAGATAGTACTGGACTACAGCTGGAGACAGCAGTAGAACAACATATGGAGCACTATACTTTCCCTCACACTAAGAGCAGGTCTGCACAACAGGTAGATCATGGGTTACCAGTAGCCTGTGGAGGGTTCAAAAGTATACCACCAGCCACCAATGAAAAAGTGAGGGGATAAGTTCTCCATTCCTCCCTCCCCCATCCCAAGGACCATCCCTGCCCCAGCAAAGTTCTGGGTCTGTCAGCCCAGTGTCTCAGCTGAGCGGGACAGTTCAAGGGCCATGGCATGGTTCCCTGTTCCCCCTGCTGGCCAGATGATCTAGCAGGTACAAGGGAAGCATGTGCATGGTCAGCCTTCCCATAGGAATGCATTAAAAATAAATCACTCCATTCTGGAAGGCATGGATTTCAATGCATTCCTATGGGAAACTGCTGCTCTACTTCCAATTATTTTACTTACAAGCATGTGCTTGGAATGGACAAAATTCGTAAGTAGAGGTATTAGTGTAGTAGCCCTCAGGCACTTTGGGCCAGAAAAAGTAGATCTCGGTCTGTTCAAAGTTGGACAGCCCTGCACTAGAGAGTTCTCCAATAGCATTTGTTTCTGCTTTTGTAAAATTACCCCTTTGAAATCTTATAGTTCTCACAAGTAGAATTCGTACAACTCCATAGAAAATGACCCCTTTAGTTTTTTAAAATGAAACACTGAATTTGTGAGCCATATCACATATGAGTCAATGCAGTTCCAAGGGTGCTACTGTGAACTTTTAGTTAGAGTCAATCCTACACAATTATGCACAGGATTTGTCCTCTTAAGGAGGATGTGACAAGATTGATCTTATGTATATCTTTGAGAAGGAGCTTAAGACCTTTTCTTATTTCAGCAGAATCCCTGGTGATTTATTTGACAGTTCATACAATAACATTCATTGCATTTTGGGTCTTTCAGACTCTTGCTAGTATTATTTTGCCCAGATGCCTGTTTACATTGAAGTAAATCCCCTACACCCATTGTGACCATTAGTTCATTTTTTCTCTTTTCTCGTTAATTTTATTTAACAGTTCTGAAGCTTTTCTGATTTGGAAATGTTGATTGCTGGATTATATAAATATGCAGGATGGCAGCTTCACTTTGGAGGAGAGGCATTTAATTGTTTGAGATAACAATCATTTGCACATGTCCCATGCCCACATTTTAGCAGGACCATGACAACTGAGTAAAACAGTTGCAGACCTTG
The DNA here is from genome assembly GCA_029282475.1 of Phrynocephalus forsythii. Lineage (NCBI taxonomy): Eukaryota > Metazoa > Chordata > Lepidosauria > Squamata > Agamidae > Phrynocephalus > Phrynocephalus forsythii. The sequence goes on from JAPFRF010000010.1 coordinate 55,412,067, forward strand.
AAAAAAATGACAACTACTAGAATTCTGCAGCCAAGGCAGCTAGTGGCCATTCTCTCTGGTGGATTAATGGTATCTCAGCTCCAAAAGAAAATTTTCTAAGATCTGGCTATTAGTGATTTAACTACTTTGGTATAAAAAGAAAACATACTAGATCTCCATAAAACAGTGTTTCACTTTATATTTCCCCAATGAGATCAGTATTACTTTGGTCCATTTTTTGCAAGAAAAGTAATATGGCTACATCCTCTTTTCTTTTTTCATTACTTGTTTTATAAACTAAACCACACCATGACTCCCCCCCTTTTAAATGTGGAATGGATTTCTTCTCTAGCAGGTCACCAGTTTTAAATCTCTAAAGCCACCATTAGATTAATGATGTAATTTGTCATGTTTCATTGGAAAAGACTTGAGTATTCTCTTGGTCTGAAGCAATGTCCCAGGCCACAGCTGCCTGCTGTATGGCATTCTTGCGTTCTTAGCGGTATGTTATAATACCTACTTAAGAACAAACTGATCTGCTTCCTGGAAGAACCCTAAGTATACAATGTGATTATCCATGTATTTTAAAATTAGACATTTCTGCCCATGTGAATAGGCCTAAATTCTTTCTGAGTATATTGTTTCTCCCCTCTCCAAGAAATGGCTATAGATTTGGACAATATTCACGATCCAATGCTAATGATACAAAACAGAGACAGTCAATAAATGGATATTTCAATACTTGTCCTAAAAACACAGCTAGCTTTTTTAGAAAAAAGTCAAATAGGTAAGCATTACAGATTTGCTCCATAAGTCATTTGATGGAGCTGGATATGTCCGTCCAGACATCAACACAATATCTGCCACTAGAATTGACGCCATCCAACTTGTTCTAGCATCCTGAAGAACCATTCTGGGAAAGCTTGAGACAAAGATATTACAAGCTAGTATTACAAGCTATGTTTCTGCCTCCAGCGCAGTGTGGTGATAGTACTGTGCCACCATCTCAAGGTTAGTACTGCCTGGGTAGCCTACCATATTTGGATTCTCACTGGAATATATTCTGGTGATATCTCCAGGAGGACAATGTGCCATAGCTCCACTATGAGCAGAACATTTCCATCTGTTTTTCAAAGGTAGCTTTTGCACTGGACAAGTTTCTGAAATGCTTTCTTAAAATCTTCATTAAAGATTGTATAAATCAGGGGATTAACAAGAGAATTGATATATCCCAACCATGTCAGAAAATTAGACATTTCTTCGGAAATCTGACATCGCTCACAAGTATTAACAGCCACCTCCTTGACAAAGAAGGGTAGCCAGCAGATAACAAAGGCACCCAAAATCAAACCAAGGGTGGTTGCTGCCTTGCGTTCTCTTGTGGTAGAAATCCGTTGTCTTTTCCACCCCTTTTCATTTTTGGATTCAGAGTCGGGGCTTCGCAGAGAGAGATGGATTCTGTCCAAATCTCCTGAAGGGTTAGATTTTTTATCCCTCCTGCCTGATGCTGAGGAACTCAGCCGGCAGCTTTTTTCTCCTGCTTCCAGGAGACCTTGTCCGTTTACCTCCTCTTTGAGAACCCGGCTGACACTCCTTCTGTGAAAAGTCTTGGCGGCCTTGTATATTTTGTAATAAAGGATCAGGATTAATGCCAGAGGGATGTAAAAGGCTCCAAATGTGGAGTAAATGGTAGAAGCAATGTGATCATGCTTAATGATGCATTCGTCCTCCCGGTTGGCTGCCTGGTGCCGCCAAAACAAAGGTGGCATGGAGATGAAAATGGAAATGATCCAAATAATGGCAATCATGATGCCTGCAAGTTTAGGGGTTCGCTTCCTTGCATACTCCACGGCATCTGTGATGGCTCGGTAGCGATCCAGAGCAATCGCTGAGAGATGTAAGATAGAACAGGTGCAGCAGGTCATATCAACACTAAGCCAGACGTCACACATCACCTGGCCCATGATCCAAGTCTCTTTGACAATGTAGACAATGCTGAAGGGCATGACTAGGATGGCAACCAGGAAATCAGTGACAGCCAGGGAGCAAATTAAATAGTTGGCAGGATGGTGGAGCTTTCGCGTCACAATGATTGCCGTCATTACGAGAGAGTTGATGACAGTTGTCATCACAGCTAGCACAGAAAGGGTGAGAGAAACCAGAATCTTAGATGTTACTTTTTTAAGTAGTTCTTCTGACGTATGGTTTTGTTCCACTGTATAATTTTGTTCAGTAAAGTTTAGGAAATCCATGATTCCCTTTGAGGTAATTTTTATCTAACGAAGATACCTATTAAAGAGAGAGAGAGAGAGAGAGAGAGAGAGAGAGAGAGAGAGAGAGAGACTAATTAGAAAAAAGGAAGACCAAAACATTATCCCCAGTCTTGCAACACACAACAGATTTTAATGTTCTCATTGTATTTCCACAATATATCCTTTTGTACCTCTTAGGGAAAAATACTTTTTGTTCTCAAACTGCTTTCAGACTATGCTCACCCTCTTGGATTTAAGCCATGTGATGCTACAGTTGATCCATTTGGAAGGACGTCATCCCTTACAGTGAAACAAATGTGTGGGATTGCATTTATTATGTCTATTTTGTGTTCTTCTTCTAAATAACACCTGTGATGATATGTATCAGTCATGCTTGTGGTGTATGGGAATTGGGACTGAACCTCTCATCTGTTTGTTATCCTCATGAATCCCATGACCACCAGAACTTCTGGTGCTTGTGATTTTTTTTTGCCACATAGGACAAATAAGGAAAGGATGTTCCATCCAGTCTTTAGTAGCAATGTATCACTGTTGATTAAACAAAGCAAAACAAAAACAGGATCCTAATTTGGGACTGTGGGACCCTACTTCCACAGCTACATCCCTCTTTTGAGGCTGCTCACCTTCACTCATATCACTGGGTCTTAAATATGACTAGAGTGGATTCACTGAATTTTGTTTTTATGACATTCATGCAGTGGCCCTTTCATTAAACACGAAAAGGACCATGGTTTTTTTGTTTTATTTCACCTCATTTATTTCTCTTTGAGATGTACACCAAAGCCATAAAAGACCCTTAAAAACTTTCAAAAAGGAAAGAGCCCAGACAACAGAGATTTGGTTTAAAAGCCTCAAAAGAACCCTTAAAAACTAACCCAGAACAACAAATAAAACAACAACAATGAAAAAAGGAAAGCCCTTCCCCTAATCCATAGCTGCTGGTCAGCCTCTGTGAAATTATCTGATTCACCTTCATAATCATCTGAACCTGGGTCAAAGGAAAGCGATGAATATTAGATAATAGCCATTATTCTTGGAAACACGGGAGGTGACCTTATTTGTCACTGCACCCAGATTCTGCACCCCCACCCCCCCAGGAGGTCAGACCATGTTTGCTGTCCTTTGGAAAGCCAATTCAGACCTTTCTCTTCAGTCAAGCTTTCCCTTAGTGACTGGCTGAGAGGGTCTTTTTTAAATATGGGGACTGCTCTTTTATTTACCATGTTTAGTGTGGTGTTGGATTCTTTTAAGATACACACTGCTTTTAGATTTAAAATATTGTCTTTTAATGATGTAATCTGCCTGAAGTCCTTTTAAGGAACAAGGCTCTCTTAAAAGCACTCTTGAATCCGAATGTGGTGGATGGAGAGTTTGTCCTGCCATTTCTGGCACACTCTTCACCCCACCCTGCAACACAGACACCTTGGAGTTCAAGCTATTCTTGCTTCTGTCTTTTTAAAGAGGTAATTGGTCACTGAGCCAAGAAAAAGAAATCCTAGTCACTGTATAAATAATTACTTTCTTATGTTCTGTCCTTCCAACTTTCCAGAAGCTATCTAGGATTCATTTTGCTTATTTTTGCTTCCCCCCCTTACTTTGCACACGGCCCTTATTTCTCTCTGAAACTAGAGAAATAGAAGTGTGTGCTTCTTTTTCTAATTCTGTCAAAGGAGCTAGAACAAACAAATATACCGAGTGTCTATTTTAGGTGGGGAGGGCGGGTGGGAAGATAACCAGAAAACAATTAAGCAAATAATGGCATTCACTGCTGCATTCCTGACTGTTTTCACTCGCTCATTACTGGCTGCTGGAAACACATTTGGGAAGGTGAGTATTCTAACTATCAGAGTGAATGTTAATGCACAGGAGATCTGTTTGTAAAGAAGAGCTACCTGGCATATGAAATGTGCTCATAAATTGCTTCAGCTAAACAATAGGCTGCTGCCACTTTAGCATTGCCTCATTCAACTTGTTTTGCAAAAATATCACACATGTTTTCTTATTTTAAGAACAACAAAACAGAATGGGATAATCTACACCTGAATTTGTTATTCCTGAAGGATACATTTATTTTAGATAACATTGGGACTCTCAATAGCAATTAGCAATGATAGCTAATTTGGACCACAAACATAGATGCTGAAAATAAGGCGCAGAATGAGTTACTCGGGAATTTGCCTTACCCAGACATTCCAGGGCTTAAAAATTAACTATCAGAGGTTTCTCTGGAGTTTAGGCAACACTGGTTTTTGAGCCATGTCTGGAAACAATCTGGTTGCTATTGACATTTATGATAGCCTCTTTTGGAGATCATTAATTCAGAGTATCCCCATAAGATGGATGCAACTTGATGACACACAACACACCTGGAGATGCCACTGATCTTCTGCATTAGACATGGGCACGACCAGAAAAAAAATTCGTTTCGAGTTTTCGTTTGTCGGAATGGTTCCGTTTCGGGTCGTTTCTGTTTGTTGTGAAATGTTTCAAAAATTTGTCATTTCATCGTTTCGTTTTGTTTGTTTAGTTGACACTGCTAAACTGCAGTTCTATGGAATATTTACCCTTCCAGCTTTATAGAACTGGGCCACTGATTGCCTTCTGGGTATATATGCCAAATATAGATATTATGAAGCTGCATGTATTTATCAACAAACATATGTCAATCTATTAAAAGTAAGGGAAAGAAAAGCTCATGTTCTCGCATTTGTTTCAGCAAGGCAGAACAAGTCTCATGATGACAAGAACTGTAGTTGGCTTTACTGACACTATGTGCATAATCTGCATCTCATTTTATTTATTAGTTCTGGAAACTACCCAAGGCTGGTAAATAGGTCTCAAGAACTCAGGGGTAATTCTATATGAATTTAGCCAGAATTGTTTCCTGATAAGGCTGTCCCAAAAGGGGCGGTCACTGAACTTCAGTCAATTGGAAAATGTGGTATGAGGTATGTTGTGTCTAAGACACAGTTAGGGGGCATTTGTTTCTTATTTTTACCATTCCTACTCTTTGTGTAAATGAGGAATCAGTGGTAGGCTGGGTGTTCAGCAAAGCAGCATGGTGTAGACTGTAACTGAAAAATTGTCTGTTTACATAACTTGTTCCTACTAACTGCCCAGAGTTCCCACTGAGAAAATTGGCCGCGGTATACAAATGTATAAATAAATAAATAAATAAATAAATAAATAAATAAATAAATAAATAAATAAATAAATAAATAAATAAATAAATAAATATGGTTTTTTTGGATTGCAATTCCCAGAATCCTTTAGGCAGAATTGTCAAGATTTCTAAGTTATGGGGAGATTGTATTGCCCTGGCTGTGTTTTAAGGACACATTCAATCTCAGTAACCACAGATAGACATAATCTATAGTTGTTAGAAGAAAATTCACCACCATTACTCTCTACAATACTTAGAAAATAATTAGTGACATTGTCATTTTTCTGTTTCTTTCTGGTATTTTATCCTCCCCTCATTATAATATTAATAAACAAATGACACAAATGCCCTGCAAATCCCTAAAATTACTATTTAAATGCAATATTGAAAATAACTAGAAAATGATATTGCTACACCAACAGAGGAACTTCTTTCCCTAAAAGGTACAAAATACAACACCTGAGCTTTCTGGCCCCCAAACTGAGATTCCAGGGTGATTCCTGGTGACTTCATAGGAAAAAGCAGGGCTGCTTGCTGTGAGGTTGTGGTGGGGCATGTCTTCCAGGCTTGCCTGGTAACCAGGTTGTGTAGATCAAGAAACCAGTGACCCCACTTTGCTCCAAATGGTATAAAGGACATAAAATTAGCTGTCAAAAAACCAGGAGGGAATGGAGCCAGTGGAGTAAATTTCAGGGCCCAGCATGCCAACTGCAGCGACATGCATACACATGCCTTCATGTGGAGCCAGTAACAGCTGGGAACAGCTAGAGGTATGTTGTTTTCCCTGGTTTAAAAGCCAGTACCACCTCCTTCTCTAGTGATACTGGGCTTTAGGTGCAGCACCTCTTCTCCCTGCCTTATGCAGAGAATGATCCCTTTGATGAATATGGATGGTGGTCATTGTTATTCCTGGAAAGAGTGACAAACAGAGTTTATCCTGTAGGTAGCTTCTTCTGCACAAACCTTTTCCTGATGCTCCATACATCTAGGTATACCTCAAGATCTTACATGGTGTGATCCTGGTACTGGTTTGAACACATCAGTCTCTGTTACATTGCATACACTGCAGGCAGGATTCATCTCTGGGCAGGTTATAACTGCCTCTTGTTAGCCATTCTGTAACAAAAAGAAGACATGTTTTTCAGTGCAAAGACTCTGAGACCACCTCTGGCTTTTCATTTACCCCACCCATAATATAACTCAATTCTTACTGAAAATGCCCACATATACACATTATTTCCTTTCCTCTTGGTCTATGGGAAATTTTCTGGTGAGTATTACCCAAGGATGATTTTAGGCAAATATGGCAGTTTTTGTTAATTTTTTAAAAATAAAAATTACTATATTTTACTACATTTTTGTCAGGGAGTTCACAGCGGTGTACTTTACATTGCTCTCCGTATGCACCGCTGCATTTTCTACACCTCCCGACGTCATAAATTAAGGGATCGACTGCTTGCAAATTAATAATCTATCAATTCACGAAAAATACACCTGAAAATGGAATCACATGAAAATGCCCTGGCAATCTGCATGAGTTCCTTCAAAGTAGTGCTGAACATCATAGAATCATAGAATCATAGAGTTGGAAGAGATGTCAAGGGCCATCCAGTCCAATCCCCTGCCATGCAGGGACCCCCATCACAGTACTCCTGACATATGGCCATCCAGCTTCTGCTTAAAAACCAAAGAAGGAGACTCCACCATCCTCCGTGGCAGCACCACCCTCCGTGGCACTGCTGAACAGCTCTAAACATCAGGAAATTCTTCCTAATGTTCAAATGGAATCTCTTTTCCTGTAGTTTGAAACCATTGCCCCGAGTCCTAGTCTCTGAAGCCATGGAAAACAAACCTGTTCCCTCTTCAATATGAAATCATTTCAAATATTTAAACATAGCTATAATATCCCCCCTCAGCCTAGACCTAGTTCTGCTCTAGTGCTCTATCTCCATAGAGATGCCTATAGCTCCTGTGGAATATTTGCTGAGGGTGTGAATAGGCACACTGACTCTTCCACATTGACTCGTACTCCAGTATACTGCACATTCACATAGCATACCTATTTATAATTTATATATTAATGTCTCCCTTTTCGTAGCCTAGGATACTACATTTCAGTTTTCCACACAGTGGGTAACATTTATTTTCCAGTAATACCTACCCTGACATGTCACCCCCTTTGCCAATATCACCATGTTTTACTCCTTTTGCATCTTGTTGCTGGTGTTTAAGTTAACGTAAACTACAGTTGTGGAAGACATAAATTACTATTTCTGTGTTGGGTAAAATTTTATTCCATGCTTTCATGGCACATGGCTCCTGCCTCAATGTTCTTTAAAACAAGCAACAAACCACCGATAGAGTGCTGAAAGGGTTTAGGCGTATGCCAATATGCTGCAAAACCTGTACTAGGGCATTCATTTCACTTAAAACCATGGGTTGAAACATGGGTTTACATTTTTGTTGTTATACGCATATTCTTCCTTTGATTACATGAAACTCTTTATTTAAAGTACTTTTAAAAAACCCAACAAAAGTAGTGTGAAAAGGCTATATTGATATAAGATTAAAATGTCAACAATACAGATGAAGAATCGTCAATGAAAAGTTATTTTTGTGGCAGGGCACACCTATGGGATTAGCAATAATATTTCCTAATCATTGGAGAAAATATTGATATGATCAATATAATATCAATATGGGCAAATAGCAGGATCAATGCCTGCCTGTGTATGTGTGTTGTGTCATTACAGTCATGACCGACTCCTCGTGACCCCATGTCCATGGAGTTTTTTCGTCAGGAATACTGGAGTGGTTTGCCAGTTCCTACTCTAGGCGCCTACGGCACCTGGTATTCCCTGGTGGTCTCCCATCCACATACTAACCAGGGCTGACCCTGCTTAGTTTCCAAGATCACACGAGATCGATGTGCTTAGGGCATCTAGGCAGCTCCAATGCCTGCCTGGTTGTGCCCAAACTCTTGAAGAAGCATATCTTTTTAGCAGCTCTATAGGGGATCACTATGTATACAGGTAAGCATGTGTTTAAGATCCCATCCATTATTTCGTGAGTGTTTTACAAATGTGCTGGAAGAAGAATGACTCTGTCAGAAGTTTATAAAATAGGCAGTTCCAGCTATACCAGAAAATTGGACTTCTTTCCTTCTTGGCAGTAATATGGTGAACAATAGCCATAAAATGCACACTCTGTGAATCCTTCTGTTTTTCCACTTCAGGAGGAACACTTGTATTTCAAAGCATCAAATGAAGGACATTTTATTTGCACATATTTGTTTCCAGGACACTTTAAGTAGCCAGCATAAGTGCTTTCAATAAATGAGAAGCAAATTGCTATTTTTTTTCAGAGGGCCCTTTTGTATTTTTATTTAAGAATAAATAAATATAAATATAAATATAAATATAAATATAAATATATTTTGAACAAGATACATAAAACCAATAGCTAAAAGATAGTAATGATAAAATGATGGCCGGAATCACATTGCTAAATCAGTGGGCTTTTGGGAATCCAACAGTTCTGAAGATTCTAAGGACCCCACTCTAATTGTGACTCACTTTAGCACTGTAAATGGGAATTAAAATCCCCATTGACTCTATGGATCTAGTCTATAATATCATATTACTATAAGCAACAAGATTTTGGTCAGTAAAAATAGAACAATTCATTCAAAACAATGCATTAAAATGTTTTGAGAAACAGGAAAGTGGGACAGTACCAAAACACATGTAATCTTAGTACCATATTGTATTGAAACTTTACTGTTTGTACATACAGTGGACCCTCGTATAACAAACAGTTAGTATAACATAAAATCTGTACAACATAAAAAATTCCAGAGATAGGGGAAATTTGGTTAACAGAATCGCCTATGGGGCGAATCCGTACAACATGAAAATGGTCGCGATTAGGGATTACTCTGTTTTCAATGCATTCCTATGGGAAATTTGTATAAAGGAATATTTGCTTAACATAATTTCATTTGGAACAAATTAATTCCATTATACAAGGTACCACTGTACTTGCATGCCTCCAGCTTCTATCTGGAGTACACCACATAATAGGTTGTCTACAGTCAAGCTCTTAGATAAATTACATCTGTTCACACTCACGATAGAAAATCTAGTAATCTACCAAAAGAATCTACAGAAAACAGTTCTCACACTACAATACTTACTCAATAAGGTTAAAAACAAATTAATCAGGAAAGATGAATACTCAGAAGCAATCTAATGCAAGACAGATCCAGGAGAAAATTATTGAACCTTTAGCGGCAGGCCTATACGTTTTCCCAGATAACTCCCCAATCTCAAGTGAATATTGACTACCAAGAGACTGCACAGTACTGATGCAGAAATGGGAACTATACCTGCCATAATCTCAGATGCCAGCTCTGTCCTCACATCTACTCTGGCAAAACAAGTACATGCCCAGCAATGTCATACAGAACATCAGGGGCCTGTTTACTTGTTTGTCTGCTAATGTGATCCTTTGCCAGCAATGTCTTTTTGTATTCTGCATAGGACAAATGGGACAACCTTTGCACAAAAGAATATTTTTAGAATTGCCCGATGCATGTGTCTTGACTTATTTTTATACATATTTTATAGATTTTTTCCTCCTAAAAGCATTTTTAAAAAAAATCCTATTAATGTACACAAGCGATTAATTGCTGAACTACAAGAAGCCAAGCTTTCATGAAGTACACTAAAAGGACACACCAGTATGAATCTGTCAAGTCTGCTTCCAACATAAATTTAATATTTTTCCAGTCTCTTAATTTCCTTACTGCTGGGAGTACCTATGTGTGAAATTCCTCTAGATGTGTAAACCAGGATTATGTTGTAGAATTTGGGATGCTGAATGTGTTCACATAGTGCATTTGGGTATCCAATGGCAAGTGTTTTGAACCCATTTGAGTTCAGTACTTTGGATAAATCTGATAGACAGCAGACTAACATCTAGAATAGACTCACAGCACAACATTTATAATTTATGCCTCTTGAAGTGTGGTGTCACTTGTTAACTGCTCTTTTAATCTGTTATTATTTGTTTTAATCTTGGTAAACCACCTAGAATAGTGTATGCACTAAAAATCAACCCCGAATGTTCACTGGAAGGACAGATTTTGAAGCTGAGGCTCCAGTATTTGGCCACCTCATGAGGAGAGAGGACTACTTGGAAAAGTTCCTGATGTTGGGAAAGATTGAAGGCAAAAGGAAAAGAGGATGGCAGAGAACGAGATGGTTGGATGGTATTATTGATGCAACCAATATGGATTTGACCAAACTCCGGGAGGCAGTAGAAGATAGGAAGGCCTGGCGGGCTCTGGTCCATGGGGTCACAGAATCACAGAATCACAGAGTTGGAAGAGACCTCAAGGGCCATCCAGTCCAACCCCCTGCCATGCAGGAACCCCCATCACAATATTTCCGACAGATGGCCATCCAGCCTCTGCTTAAAAACCTCCAAAGAAGGAGACTCCATCACCCTCCGCGGCAGCATATTCCACTGCCAAATAGCTCTTACTGTCATGAAGTTCTTCCTAATGTTCAAATGGAATCTCTTTTCCTGTAGTTTGAAACCATTGCCCCGAGTCCTAGTCTCTGAAGCCATGGAAAACAAACCTGTTCCCTCTTCAATATGACATCCTTTCAAATATTTAAACACAGCTATCATATCCCCTCTCAGCCTTCTTTTAGAGAGGCTAAACATTCCCAGTTCCCTAAGCTGTTCCTCATAAGACATTTCCTCCAGACCCTCAACCATCCTGGTGGCCCTCCTCTGCACCCGCTCAAGGTTGTCAACATCCTTTTTAAATTGAGGCACACAGAACTGGACACAGTACTCCAGGTGGTGTCTGACAAGAGCAGAATAGAGTGGTACTATCACTTCCCTTGATCTAGACACTATGGTTCTGTTGATGCAACCAAGAATCGAATTGACTTTCCTGGCCGGCACATCACAGTGCTGACTCATGTTCAATTTGTGGTCCACCAAGACTCTCAGATCCCTTTCACAGGTACTATCCTCCAGCCAAGTATCCCCCATCTTATATTTGTGCAATTCATTTTTTTACCTAAATGTAGTACCCTATATTTCCCTCTGCTGAAATCCATTTCATTAGCTTTGGCCCAGCACTCTAGTATGTCAAGGTCTTTTTGGATTTTCATCCTATCCTCTAGGAATTTGCAGCCCCTCCCAATTTGGTATCATCTGCAAATTTAATTAGCATACTCTCTATTCCTTCCTCCAAGTCACTAATAAAGATATTGAACAGCACTGGACCCAGAACAGAACCCTGGGGCACCCCACTGGTCACGTCTCTCCAAGCTGAAGAGAGGCAATTCATGGTCACCCTTTGGGTGCGATTAGTCAACCAATTACAAATCCACCTAACAGTAGCACTATCTATCCCACTTTCTACTAACTTCTTTGCAAGAATACCATGGGGAACCTTATCAAAGGCCTTACTAAAGTCCAGATAAACAATATCCCCAGCATTCCCCTCATCCACTAGGCCTGTAATTCTATCAAAGAAAGAGATCAAATTAGTCTGGCATGACTTGTTTTTAAGAAACCCGTGTTGACTTCTTGTAATGACAGCATTGTTTGTTAAATATTTGCAGACTGCCTGTTTAATAATCTTCTCTAGGATCTTTCCAGGAATTGAAGTCAAGCTGACTGGGCGGTAATTATCTGGGTCCTCTTTTTTTCCCTTTTTGAATATGAGGACAACATTAGCCCTCCTCCAGTCAATGGGGACTTCCCCTGTTCTCCAGGACTTCTCAAATATTATTGCCAATGGTTCTGAAATTACTTCCGCCAGTTCTTTTAATATCCTTGGGTGTAATTCATCTGGCCCCGGAGACTTAAATTCATTTAATGTTTCCAGGTGCTCCTGTACCAGCTCTCTACCTATTCTATGTTGTAATTCCCATCCTACCTCATCTAGTCTTTGTCCCAGTGGATCTCTTTCTTCCTTTGTGGAGAAAAACAGAGGCAAAGAAGGTGTTGAATAGTTCTGCCTTTTCCTTGTCTCCTGTTAGTAACTGGTTATTATCACCACGCAGAGAGCCTATCATTTCCTTATTTTTCCTTTTGCTGCGGACATAACTAAAGAAACCCTTTTTATTATCTTTAATGTCTCTGGCCAGTCCAAGTTCGTTTTGCGCTTTAGCTTTTTTTACCATCCCCCTGCATATATTAGCTGTTTGCTTATATTCCTCTTTGGTGCATTTCCCACTTTTCCATTCCTTGTAAAAGCAAAGCAAAGCAAAGTGTTCTGTTTATATACCGCCCCATACCACTACAAGTAGTCTCTGGGCAGTTTACAATTTTAATTACAGTGTACAGGCTACACATTGCCCCCCCCCCCCCTAGCAAGCTGGGTACTCATTTTACCGACCTCGGAAGGATGGAAGGCTGAGTGAACCTTGAGCCTGCTACCAGGGATTGAACCCAGGTCGTGAGCACAGTTTTACCTGCAGTACAGGCATTTAACCACTGCGCCACTGTACTTGTTTTTCTTTATAGTTAGCTGAGTTGAAAGTTCTTTAGTAAACCATTGCGGTTTCTTTAGACCTCTCCTATATTTTCTTCTTGTTGGAACAGTTTTAAATTGTGCCTTTAATATCTCGCTTTTAAGGAACTCCCATCCATCTTTCAGAGAAGGACTCCCTTCTCTTTCAGTGTGTCGGTCCATGGAATCACAGCCAATAATTCCCTAAGTTTACAAAAATTGGCTTTCTTAAAGTCCAGGATTCTTGTCTGACTATGCTTAACTTCACCTTCCAACTGTATAACAAATTCCAAGAGGGCATGGTCACTTTTACCTAATGATCCCACCACTTCGACCCCATTTACGAGGTCCTCCTTATTGGTTATGACCAGATCTAAAATGGTTTTGCTTCTTGTTGCCTCCTCTACCTTCTGGACCATGAAATTGTCTGCAAGGGCAGTAAGGAATTTGTTAGACCTTGCATTCTTAGCTGAGTTGGATTGCCAGCATATATCAGGATAGTTAAAATCTCCCATTAGTACTACATCTCTCCCTTTTGACTGTGTGGCCATCTGCTCAAAGAAGGCATCATCCCACTCCTCTGACTGGCTTGGGGGTCTATAATATACCCCCACAGTGACATCCCTCCTGGTTTTTTCACCCCTGATTTTCACCCAAATACTCTCAACATGGTTCCTCTGCTGTTTATCTTGTATTTCTTCAGCAGTATAAATGTCCTTAATATATAAAGCTACACCTCCTCCTTTCTTACTTGTCCTATTCCTTTGAAACAGGTTATACCCTCCAATGACTACATTCCAATCATATGTCTCATCCCACCATGTTTCAGTTATGCTAGAGTCGGACACGACTGAACGACTGAACAACAACAACATATAACTCCAATAAATGAATAAATAAATAAAATATCTAGCCTGACATTTGGACTTTGGCGGCAAAGAACTAGGTATGCATGATTAGGATTCATTCTTAAGGAATACTGTATACAGGAAGAAGAAGAAGAAGAAGAAGAAGAAGAAGAAGAAGAAGAAGAAGACCAAAACAGCAGCTGTGTTTTGTATATGTAGACACAAATGCAATGCTTTTGGTTCCAGCTGGAACCATGGTAGTTAATTTAAATGATGGATGGCAACAGTTGTGATCATGAAGAGCACTGCAGATTCTATATGTAAAAAGCAACATGATTCTATAGTCCTCAGTAAGCAAACTGCTGCCACTTTGAGGCACAGAAGGATGCTGGAAGCTAAGGTTTCTTTTCTTAATAAGCAGGTTACCAAGTATTGCTAGGTGGGTGTTTCCCCTTCCACACCTTTCAGCATGTAAGTCTTGTAGCAATTTGAAAACCTTTTATGGTAAAAATATCCTTTTGAGCAACATTTCATGTTTTGCCTAGAAAAGCTTGATGCCAATGATGTCCCGTCCGTCCGTCCATCCATCCATCCGTTCATTCATTCATTCTTTTTGTCCTTTTTAATCCTTCCTTCCTTCCTTCCTTCCTTCCTTCCTTCCTTCCTTCCTTCCTTCCTTCCTTCCTTATTTATTGTGTTTAAGCCAGGTTCTGCTGGGATCAAGCAAGGTCCTGGTTAAGAATCTTCTTTCCATCAAAGCATTTTCCTCCCACAGTAGTCAAGGAATGACTTTTTGTGAAGCCCACAAGCAGGACATGAGACCAAGCATCCTTATCTTGTCCCCCAAATTGCATCAAGCCCTTGTATTAGACAGCATTGTTCTGGACTAACTTTCCTTAACATGCCCAAGCAAGCTGGAAAATGATACAATTATTTTTTCAGCATTAACTGAAGGGAGAGCCTGGGTTTATCTTTAGAAGGATCCTGACAAAAGCTCACTCTTAGATATGCTAGTTTTCAGACATTTTTGATTACTAAATACGGCAATCCAGCCTACAGTACTCTGCCATCTAATTGTCATGCCTGATACGAAAATAACTGACTGTCACAAAAGCCTCTTTCTCTTGCATAATGGCTTTTGACATCTTTGTGACATTTGACACAAGGCCTACACAAGGATGAACGACTTTAACATTTAAGCTTTAGAACTAATTATTGAGAATGCATAATGAAGGACGAGTTGTAATTACTCTTTCATTTTTGTCAGCCTTTTATGACAATTAATTCAATGTGAAAAAGAGCCAAGGTATGGAAAACAAGCCACACATTCAGTATAGTATTAGAGGTGTTATGTGTTTCCCAAAAAAAAAGGCAGACCTCTATGCTGTAACACTTTTATAGCAAAGTTAGATAATATTATGAATTGTCTGTGACTGTGCATAAAATTATGTACATTTGCAAGAATCCTGCCTGTACTTCTCACAGCTTAGTCAAGATTAGATAAGATGTTAAAAATTGAATATGGATGGTGTCTGTGCTCTCCACCCACTATAGACTGCAATTTTAAAAAAACCCATACGTAGAATTTCAAGAAAGGCTGATAGCATTGTAAACATGCTTACCATATTTTTTCGCTCTATAAGACACACTTACCCCCTTAAAGGTAAGGGAAAATGTCTGTGCATTTTATAAAGCAAATATGGTAGTCCCCACCACATATATATCACACATTTTCATTTAGAGAGAAGTTACCTGCACAGAGCCTCTCCCATCCCCTGCTGCAGCTGGGATCCCCCAGCCCCAATCACCTTGTTTGCAACCCTTCCCTTTTGCAGCTTGGATTCCACAGTTCCAATCACCTTGTTTGCAACCCTTCTCTTTTGCAGCCTGGATTCCACAGTCCCAATCACCTTGTTTGCAACCCTTCCCTTTTACAGCTTGGATTCCACAGTCCCAATCATCTTGTTTGCAACCCTTCTATTTTGCAGCCTGGATTTCACTGTTCCAATCACCTTGTTTGCAACCCTCCCCTTTTACAGCTTAGATTTCCCAGTCCCAATCACCTCGTTTGCAAAGAGTCTTCCTCCAGGGAGCCTCTCCTTACCCCTTTTGCAGCCAGGGTTGTCCCACTATGGAACCTTAGGCTAAACATTTTTTCTTGTTTTTCTCCTCTAAAAACTAGGTGCATCTTATGGTCAGGTGCTATAGAACAAAAAAATACAATACTTTCCTTTAACAGTTCCAAACTGCAAATATATTTTGGGAAGAAATGCACAAAACTTTTCCACTACTCTTATAGTACAATATACAATATCTACTATATAGTTGCAGATAAGGACTGGTCCAATTCTTTATTCATTATTTATAGTCTGTTTCTTCTCTAAAGAACTAAATTTATTTGTTTATATATTAGACTTTTATACTGTACCATATGGCAATAAAGACTACTCTGGGTGGTTTACAGTATGCTAAAGACAACATACCTACTCTTCCCGTGTTCAACTTCATCCTATATAATTTACAAGGCTGAGAGATGAACTAGTCACTTCTGTAGTCCTATTCAGTCACTACAGAATGCTGCTTTGCCAGCAAAGTTAGAAGAGAAAGCCAAACCCCACCCTCATATCTTTCTTCAGTCTTTAAAGGTCACATATGAAGAAAAGAGATTCTGTCTACCTTTAGGATCTATATGCAGGGCTGCAACTGGGGGTGGGAGCAAGTAGGACATGTGCCCCCAATGATGTGCTGCCCCTTAAATGTCCATGTATGTACTGTATGTAAAGAGAGGAAGAAAAGGAACAGTGGCTCAGCTACTCAATGGAGATAGAAAAATGATAACAGATGACAAAGAAAAGGCAGAAGTACTCAAATCCTGCTTTAGCTCAGTCTTTTCCCAAAGGAGAGACTATGACCCTCCAGACAAATGTGAAATGCAAGTTGGGGAAACAGGATTGAAGCTGGATATTGATAAACAAATAGTCAAGGAATACTTTAAACAAGTTCTGATCTCCAGGGCAGGATTAATTGCATTCATGAGTATTGAAGGAACTGGCTGAAGAACTCTTGGAACTCTCAGAACTCTCACAACCACTGTCTATTATTTTCTTGAAATCACGGGATAGGGGCAATGTACCAGATTACTGGAGGAGGGCTAACATTGTCCTTATATTTAAAAAGTACAAAAAGGAGGAATCTGTAAATCAGCCTGACATCAAGGCAAGTTTTGGAACAGATTATAAAGCAGTCACTATTCAAGCACCTAGAAAACAATACCACCCAGAGTTCTTTTGTGGAAGACAGTGCGGTATATAAATACAGTGGACCCTTGTATAACAAATGGTTTTTATAACATAAAATTTGTACAACATAAAACGTTCCGGAGATAGGGGAAATTTGCTTAACAGAATCGCCTAATGGGAGAATCTGTACAACATAAAAATGGGATCACTCTGTTTTCAATGCATTCCTGTGGGAAATTTGTATAAAGGAAAATTTGCTTAACATAATTTCATTTGGAACAAATTAATTCCTTTATACAAGGTACCACTGTATATAAATAAATAAAATACAGCAATAACTAGAAGCCAACATGATTTATCAAGAACAAATCCTGGCAGACATATCTTATCTCAATTTTTCATTAGGCAACCTCCTTGATAGACAGAGGGAATGTTGCACAAATAGTATGTACTGACTTCAGCAAAGCTTTTGACAAAATACTGGAAGCAAGGCTTTGTTGATTTTTAGACTTTCTTCTTTTTTGTTGAAACTGTGCTTATGTTTGTGGATTTCAAAGGCTCCCCTGTATAGTCTGACATAATGATTGGTAGTGTTGTCCAATACCTCTGTGTCCTGGGAGAGGATTTCATGTCCAGTTTGTTTCAGGGTGTGTTCAGCTACTGCTTATTCTTCAGGTTGTTTTAGTCTGCAGTGTCTTTCATGTTCTTTGCTTCCAGTCTGGATGCTGTGTTTTGTGGTCCCAATATATACCTGGACACAACTATAAGGTATATGACAGGGCTGTCCAACTTTGAACAGGCTGAGGTCTAGTTTTTCCAGCCTAAAGTGCCTGAGGGCTATTACACTAATACCTCTACTTATGAATTTTATCCATTCCAAGCGCATGCTCATGGCCCTTGAACTGCCCGCTCAGCTGAGATAGTGGGCTGGCAGACCCAGAACTTTGCTGGGGCAGTAGTGATCCTTGGGATGGGGGAGGGAGGAGTGGATAACTTATTCCCCCACTTTTTTTATTGATGTCTGGCGAGCTACTTTTGAACCCTTGGCGGGCTACCAGTAGCCTGCGGTCTACCTGTTGGACAGCCCTGGTATATGGTATACTCCTGCAGTGGTGAGCAGGTTCCTTTTGTCCTTTGCTGACTTTAGCATCTGTTGTATTTTTGTGGTGGGTCTAAATACTGTTTGTAGGTATTCTCATAGATCACAAGCTGTATATGTGCTAACAGGGTGATGTAGCTACTAAAAAAGCAAATGCTATTTTAGGCTGCATTAACAGAAGCATAGTCTCCAAATCTCATGAGATACTACTGCCTCTTTATTTGGCACTGGCTAGGCCTCATCTTGAATACTTTGTACAGTTCTGGACACCACACATCAAGAAGGATGCTGCCGAGTTGCAACAAGCTCAGAGGATGGCAACAAGGATGATTAAAGGACTAGACACCATGTCTTATGAGGAAAGACTGAAAGAACACGGATGCTTAGCTTTTGAGAAAAGGCTATTGAGGAGAGATATGATAGCACTTTTCAAATCCTTGAAAGGCTATCATACAGAGAAGGGCAGGATCTGTTCTTGACCAACCAAGAATGAAAGACTCACAACAATGGGCTCAAGATATAGGAAGCCAGATTTCAGCTGAATATAAGGAAACATTTCCTGTTAGATCCAGCATGACAATGGAACCAATTACCTCCAGAGGTGGTGAGTGCTCCTGTGCTGGAGGCAATGAAGAGAAATGTGGACAACCACCTGGCAGTTATCCTATGCTCTGCTTGTGGAGATCACTTGTTCATTTAGTTCATTTATTTAAAATATTTTTACTCTGTCTCTCTCCTTAAGATGACCCCCTTCTTCTCAACATCAAGAATCCCAACATCAAGACCAGAAAGACAAGAAGAGAGCATCCCTGCAGCTGGTGCTTGGTGGAGGGCCTCACAATTCTCCCGCTTCTGCTTCTCCCAACAGTAGTTGCAGGAGGTCCTCTCCCTAATGTCTCCTAATGGAAACAGGCGGGATAAACAGCAGCTGCCATGTTGGGACTAAGGGGAAGGTCAGAGTCACTACAATGTTCCTGGGATTATTCCTGTCCACCTTGTTGGCAGCATGAAAGGCATTCAGCTCATCACACTTTCTCAGATCATGGTGCAACACTCACCTTGAAGAATATGGCAGGCATAATTGTGGAAGGCCTGGGCAGGCTCATCCTTGAAGTTTGAAAGCTCTGAACCCACATTTAATGAGATCAAAGTTAGGCCGATACAGTGACAATTCCCAGCTCTCTTTTTGGGCAATATTAATAATTCCCCATATCCCCACATGTATAAGAATGTTGGTACAGTATTAAACTAAGTTGCAGATTTCTATTATTACATCTGTAATATGCCATTTCCTAAAGAATTCATTAGTAGATATCATCTGGTTCTGAAGTCATTCTAGTGCTATCTGATTCATTTTAAGCTCTTCAGACTGATTGTGATAGTCATTGCAATTAAGGCAGATACAAAGGATGCAGTTCCTCTACAGTTTCTTTGTTTGCCTCTTCCCTTTGTTGTCCCAAAGATTTAATATCTATTTTTTCTGTTTTTCTGCTTGCAAGTTATTTGAGCACCTTTCCTCCTTTTGTTCTTTTGCTTTATTTTTGGTTCTCCTATTTAATTCACCGATCTTTGTATAAAATCTGAATTGTGTGGTTTCAGTTCATTAATTAATGGCACTCCACATAAATTTGCAGACAAGTAAAGACTGGCCAAAATCTTACTAACTTTGATGGTTGTGTAAGGGGACTTGGTGAGCTATAGGAAATGTTTTCTGGATTATCTGTTGCAGTTTCCCTTCTCCCTGATAGTGACTTCACAACTGGACTTTTCATTTCTGGCAGCAGGCAGCTGGCAGAAATGAAAAGCACTCATATAATTGAATTTACCTGTGTGGTTTTCCTTAACAGGGTTTGGCCACTAATTCTGCAGTTTAATTTGTTACAGCAGAGCAGACAGCTTTCAGGAGTCAAATTACAGATTATACCAGCCTGATGACAAAGTTTAAACAGAGGAGAGAAACAAAAGATGATGTTGTGTTTCACCTTAAAGATTTCAGTGTGAGAGTTCATGGGTCAAAATCCATTTCTTTAGAGTGTCTTCTGTTTTCTAGTCTCTCTCTCTCTCTCTCTCTCTCTCATTCTCTTTTATTTTGTCTTTGTTTTGCTTTTGTTTTGTCCTTTTCATTTTTGTCAGCACACTGAGACAGACCGACACGTCTGCTTCTTTGGAAACCACAGCATTATGCCAGTTGACTGGAAATAATGAGGATCTTTTCTTTAGTCTTGAATAGAGGCTGAAGACTCCCAGTGGTAGTGATGATCTGGATCATGGTGTTTCCTTGAACAGCATCTAAACCTTTCTGCCCCACCAAGCTCCTAATGACAACATCCCTCTGTCAAACGGATAGTTAGCAGAACCCTTGCTGAAAACACAGTAACCATTTCAAGCAAGCAATTAAACAATTAATTGACAATTGGCTATATAACAAAGATAGAATAGGAAGTACTGGAGATACGGTTTAGGAGAAGGAGTGGATAAGTAGATGTGTTTCACTATTATATTGATTATTTTAATGTGTATGCATATGTACATGGTTTTACTGTATTATTCACTATTTTAATGTGCATGCATATGTACATGGTTTGAAAAGCCTCTGACTTCAATAAAGTTTTGCAGCACTAGAGGGACAAGATTCATTTTGTTTCGTTTTCATTGCGGCAAATACATTGAACTGTAATGAATGCTAACAAAACAGCCAACATTATAATGCCGTTATACAAAACAATAGTTTTCTGGTCACCGCATCTCAAGAAAGACATAGTGGAACTGGAAAAGGTTTTACTGGGCTTTTTATGAAGAAAGGCTCAATTGGGCCTCTTTAGTCTGGAAAAAGGCGCTTGAGGGGGATATGACTGAGACATACAAAATAATGCAATGAGTAAAGTGGATAGAGGGAAGCTCTTCTCCCTCTCTCAAAATACCAGAACTAGGGGACATACACTCAAATTGAAAAAGAACTGACAAAAGAAAATATTTTTCACCCAGCGCGTTGTAAGTCTATGGAACTCCCTGCCACAGGATGTGGTGATGGCATCTGGCCTGGATGCCTTCAAAAGGGGATTGGACAGATTCCTGGAGGAAAAGTCCATCACGGGTTACAAACCATGATGGAGATATGTAATCTCTAGGCTTTAAACCAGGGTAGTTCAAAGGGGAGTGGTATCGGACAGATATCTAGTCTCATGCGCTCCCAAACGCATCTGGTGGGGCCGCTGTGAGATACAGGAAGCTGGACTAGATGGGCCTTTGGCCTGATCCAGCACTCTTCTTATTTTTCTTATGAGTTTTCATTTTCGCCCATCTCTAGTACTTAATTTTTTGAGTCTTCTTAACATTCTTAACATTGTGTGTGTTAAGTTGGCACCATCATCTTGTATATATTACTGTTGGTACCTATGTTTTTTAAATTGGTGGAAGTTGAAAGACAAATGTGATCAAAGCAACAATATAGTCTTCATGGCTAGTAGGACCCTTGCTGGAAAGGCAGTGCCAATTGCTAAAAAACAGACAGACAGACAGACAGACAGACAGACAGACAGACAGACAGACAGACAAAACAAGCTTGTTTGGCTAACTTGAATATCATTAAGGAAATGGAAACAGTCTGTTCCCAAGTAAGTAATGAGTAAAAACATTACCTTTTGAAAATAAGAGAAAATAATGCAACATCACTGCACTTGGGGACTGTTGTAATTTTGCAGAATGAAAGGATGGTGTCCCAGTTGCTCCCAAAACATAATTTGCTATAGATAACAGTTGTTAATTAGAATAAAATATTTCCAAGCTGCGATCTTGTGCAAGAATATAAGAGCTTTGCTGAATGAGACCCAAGGATTACATATTCCAGCAACTTGTTTTCACAGTAGCCGACCAGGCATCTTTGGAGGTCCACAATCAGGATGCTTCGGCCACATTTTGTCATTTCTGCTCTCTAGCAATTGGTATTCAGAGACACACTGCCACTGATACCGGAGGTAATATACAGCCATCTCAGAATGATGGACACTTTACCTCACCTAGTTTGCATTTCAGCTTACTGGCCCTCTTCCAGTCTGTTACTTATCCCAGACAGTGATTCAGCACCTCCTGAATCCATTGAAAAGGACAAACAGGAGGTGTGCTGCCATCAGTGTACGGATAGTACCTGACACGTCACAATTCCATATAGAAGTAAAAGGGAAAGAGAGAGAGAGAAATAAGGTAGAATCTTGTGGGACCCAGTTGAATAAATGTGATAGTGTGAAATATGGGTCTTGGAGTGCCACTATTATCTTCTTGAAACCTCACAGAAAATACAGGAGAACCAAAGTGATGTAGTGTCTTCACTTCCTAAGTAGAGATGTGCTCTGTCTGCATTCAGAATTTATTAAGACAATGAAGTGAAGCAAGGGTATTTTTCTACCTTCTAACCAGGCTACATAGGATAGCTCCAAAATGCTGAATTTTGTTTCAGTATAATGCAACTTTATTGTGTCCAAACCATCTGTTTCTCATAATTAGCTTCTCTACATTTCTCCCTACATTCTCCTGCTTGACACCACTTGGATCGAACACTTGTCTGTGATGCTCTATGACTATTTGTCTTCATGTGTAAGCATGGCCATAAACTCTTCAGTTTTATAAGTATGTCTTATGAAACCTTTTCATCTGGATGATGGCCTCACTATGTACAGTGGTACCTGTACTTATGAGCTGCTTGACTTAAGAGCAAAAAGCCATTGGTGTTTTAACTGCTGCCTTACAAATTTTAGATGCGGTCTGCTCTACTTACATTTTTTCCATTTTTCCCATTATTTATTTATTTTTTACAATTTTTTAGATAGGGCTGCTCAACTTAAGAGTTGTTCGACTTAAGAGCATGCATTTGGAATGGATTAAACTCATAATTTCTTACAAATTCTCTGCCATCTTTTGCTATTCTTCTCTCCCACATCAAGTTAATTCAACCTTTAATTGTAGCTATTATGGCTTTTGAGCTGCCTGTGCCATGTGAGCCACAGATCCTTTTTGCATCTCTTACTAGTTGGTTAAGGATAAGGGTAGGGAGGAAGGCAAAAGCACCAGATGAGTTCTGTTCACTAGAAGAATGTAAGCAAGAAGAGTACATTTGCTAAAAGTTCTTTAAATTCCCTGCTGCTTTAGGGATTCTTGATGAAACCTGCAGTACAGGGATCACAGCCACAATTTATCTGGTCTCTGGTGTCCTTGGAAGAGCTGTGCATCAAAGCATAATAACCCAAGGCAGGGCAAGAAAAGATGACACGTACCCATCCCTAACTCAGCCCTATAAGAAGAATAATTGAGCCCTCAAGGTCTAGTTAATGATTCACTTAATTAGAAGATGCAGTTGGAAAAGATAAAATTAATGGGCTCACTCTTCCATGGGAAGATCTGACACCTATTCTATATAATCAAACCAATGTCCTCTCTAGAAATGCTTATTTCGCCATTGTTTTGTGTCAAATGTGCCATTACAATTAGCAGTCATGCTGACTCAAGGCAAATATTACTGTAACCTTCAGCAATATTTATTGCCTGATATTTCAGATGGATGGTGCTGGTCCATCACAGAGAAACACTGAGACCATCCAACTTGTTTATTCTAGTCATTTTCTCCTGCTGCATCTTCTCCATCATAAGGGACAGTGAAACAGATAATTCACTTTATCACATGAGTTTTACAAATCATGCGTATCATTTGACAAAAAAAATAGCATGTCTGTAATTCCTACTTTGATATTTAGGAGCAACAATTAATTCTAACATGAGTTCAAGATAATACATATGTTGTGCAGTATCTTACACAATGTATATACCTTTCTCCCTTAGGCCTAGCTTACTTAGGACCATTAGCCATAATGATTCAATATAGAATGTGTTAAGTGCTATGCTAAGGAAAAAAAAATTCTTGTTTCTGTCACTATGTGGAGTGATGTTTAATTTTGTATTGTATTGCTAACATGAACTTCTCAATTATTGTTGAGGAAATCCTTGTTTCTGCAGCTCTTGGAGAGATGGTGATGAATCACTGATCTTTCCATGTCCCTGTGAAGTCCATCAAGATTCCATCAAAGCTGGGAGAAGTTCCTTCCTTTGGTTACAGCTCTCAGAATCCAGTACAGGCAGAAACATTCTGGGACTTGTAGCCTAAACTTTGGGAGTCTATCATGTGCTTCCTCCCCACATCACTATTTATGTAATTCAGAATGAATACATGTAACTGGAAGAGAGATGCCATAAGTAGTCAGGAAATATTCTCTTGTGTTTCTTTTTCTGATCCATTGAAATCAGTGAAACCCTTCACACCTAACTGAAGTTTGATCTGACTCAGCACCTGATGAGGAAAGTCAAGAGTAATAAAATCAGATCCCAGATTTCTGGGATATTCTGAAGGGGATTTTTTAAAAATAAATTGAGGGGCTTGAGCATTTTCTAAAAATCTAGACTTAATTAAGAAACCTTACATTATTTGTACAGTAATCCCCCGCTTATCACAGGGGTTAGGGACCTGACCTGACCCACGATAAAGGAAAATCCGTGATATGTGGATTCTGGGTCAGGTTGGGACTGAGGGGCCTATCTGGGGCCTCCTACATTTACCTTAGGCCTGGCCTATGATATACCGCGATCGCAGTATATGAACTGCGAAATGGGGGACGACGACAAATGGATATAGACTCATTTTCTCTAATAAACTCAGGGCAGTGTGTCCCAGGGATCAATGGAGCCACTTCATGCAAGCTCCAGACCAACATGCTAACCATTATATTACCCTAGCAATCTCATCACATAAGTACAAACTTCTGTCTTTTAATTCTGATTCTGAAAGACAAACTGCAATTTCAGGATGTAAGAAAATAAATCTTCCTTTCTTTCAATTTAAAATTGTCCAACATGTTTTAGCCTGAATTTATGGTCTTCTTCAGGGGATTAAAGTTTTGGTCTATATTAGACCTCCCCCCCCCTTTATTTGGTCTGACTCTGTATACAGTTCCAGTAGATTACTAATCCATGCCCCTGATTCATTTGACTTTCTTACATCCCGAGTCTGCAATTTCCCCTTCAGAATCAGATTTGTTGGCAATTCCTTTTGTTCCTTATCTTTTAATTCAGCAATTAACAAAAGCCAGAAGAAATCTTCCCAGCTTAGAGGATGAAACAGGCTAGTGTGTTCGATGTACAAATAGCTGTTTTGTGCATTTTATAGGCATCTGAATTCTTTAAACAGTTATTATTATCCTGTAAACTCCTTCTTCAAACTAAGCTAGATGTATTCCCAAAATATCAATGGCACCAGTGCAAGCTCTCCCATTCCCGATAACGAGACGTGCTGCCCCTGCCTCCACTGCCTGCTGTCTCTGACTGGCTACATTCAGGGGTGAGATGAGGAGGAGAACAAGATGGAGAACAGCAGTAGCAGCGCCTTAATCCCTCCTGCTCCCATTGCCATCAACCTGTATCCTTTGACTGCTCCTCAGCCCTCTGTCCCAATCTGTCTTCTTCACCCTGAGTGGACTCAGACCAAGACATTAAGGGGAGGAGCTTCTCCTCTGTCCATTGACTGTGCATGTAGAATGGAGACAGCCTATGGCAGCCTAAGGCTCAGGCAGCACAGAATAAGTGACAGCAGCAGTTCTACTGTTGTGAACAGCACTCTGCCACCAAAGGCAACTGTTTCAGTCTGGCTAATGGCTGTCCATAACCTGGATGTAATAAGTAAGTAAGGTGGTGGTAGGCCCCTGTGTCACTCACATTGATTATGGCTCTTCAGTGGGGATACATTTCTGAATAAAAATAACATACAGGGGAAGTATAGCACACTTTTATGGTCTTACAGTAAATTAATGTGTCTAAAGAAGGTGGTGACCATGATTGCATCAGGGAGAAGGGGAAATGGTATTAAAAGGAGTACAGTAAATTCCAAGGTTGGAAGACAAAGCCATTAAGATGAAAAAGGTCAAGTCAGTGGCTTACTCTGAAATTACTGCTCCGCGTTCCTCAGAACTGATTTCTATTCTGTCTAACAACATGTACTGGATATGCATCTAATATTTAACTGACCTTCACAGATTTATGTTTTTTTTTTTGAATATGAAAGCATGAGGTGACATCTGCATAAAACAAAGCAAGGACAAAAGAAAGGGGCTTTTTAGTTGTTGAAAAAGGCATATGTATTTTCAGTCAGCAGGACTTTCTCACAGAAGTGTGCAATACTCTTCAAAATACATGTGGATGTCTTGTTCAACTGATACTCGTTATATTACTTCCAGGGTCACTCTATTCAGGCATTGTATACGAAACCACAGAGGGCTAAATGGGTGGTGGGCATGTGGGATGCACAAGTCCTGACCTCTGCATCCTCACCCCACATGGAAACAAGACACTTGGAAATTTGCGGTAATATGAAGGTCTACAAAGAAGCTTGAAATGAAAATGTCTGGAAAGCAGGTTACAGCACTTCCATGACCAGGAACTCTGAGAAACTAGGGGTATCACACGAGAAGTTTAAATATGCAAAGCTTTTGCTGAGTTCCACTGGGGATGGGGAGAAATGTTCAGTAATGAACTGAATGAGGAGGAACAAACTGAAACTAAATCCAGACAAGATAGAGCTGCTTCTGGTCAGTCAAAAAGGAGATTGAGGGATAGGGATGCAATCTGTACTGGATGGGATCACCCCCCCACACTCCATTTGAAAAAAAGGTACATAGCTTGGGGGTGCTCCTGGACTCATCCTTGAGCTTAGATGCCCAGGTCACTGCTGTGGCCACAGGTGCATTAGTACAATTAAAACTAGTATGCCAGTTACACCTGTGTCTTGAGAAACCTGTTCTGGCCACTGTGACACGTGCCCTAGTGACATCCCGGCTGGACTACTGTAATGCACTCTATTTGGGGCTGCCGATTTCTCAGCCAGCATAGTTTGTATGTTACTATGCATGAGGGCATATCAAACAGGTATGATTCTATTTTGGAGAATACAGACTAGGTACAGTAGTTTTCAATACAACCTTGTACTGTAAGGCCTTGGTCACAAGGCTATTAACTGCGCATTATATTTTGATGCGTACTAAAATCACGGGCAATCATGTGACATTTGGTGTGCAGTTAACGCCCCGACGGCAGGGGTGTATTATACTTCTTTCTGTGCATCCTGTCTTGCAAAATACACATCTTTTCCCTGTTTATTTATCTGCTTTTCTCCGTCTTGCGAACACACGCGTGCACGCACACACACACAATTTGCTTGTTGATTACCAGCATGTCGGCTTTCTAGTATTACTGCAAGAGTTCATGCAAAAGTTTGAAAACATGGCAGTGTATCCCTAGTACCAGAGCACCTTTATAGTAACTCATTTGTTTTTCTCTCATCTCTCACTTTGCCATTGGTCATTGTACCATGTAATTTGCAGCTTGTAGAGGTGCTCAGTTACTGAAATGCCAGCAATTGATTAAAGTAGGACAGCAGAACGAGGCAGCAAAAGGGGGGGGGTAAATGGTGCTTCAGGGGGCATGGTCAACTGGGGTGCCAAAATGCTGCACCTTGGAGTGGAGGCATGATCTTTTGCTATGCAGTCATTCGCAGCAAACACAGCACCAAAATGGTCGTGTGACCAGGGCCTAAATAATGCAAAAACTGAAGGAAGACAAGCAGGAATGTAAGCTCTGACTCCTTAAGAAAAATTACACCCTATTACAGCTGCCTAGATGCCCTGAGCACATCCAATCTTGCCTGATCTTGGAAGCTAAGCAGGATTGGGTCTGGCTAGTACTGGATAGGTGACCACCAGGGAATATCAGGTGTTGTAGGAGCCTGGAGTAGGAACTGGCAAGCCACTCCAGTATTCCTGCCAAGAAAACTCCACAGACATGGGGTCACAAAGAGTCGGTCATGACTGCAATGACACAACAACAACTAGCCTTATCAAAGTCCCTTTATGTTCAGATCAGGCCTTGAGATTGCCCCAGGAACTGCTGGAGTTCATGGGAGAACATCCATTTTAATCTTCATTCCCTCAGATCATTCCTTTTACAATCTTTCTTGTGGCTTAAAAGGCTACTCCTGCTCTGTCTGTCAAATCCTTCCTGCATTTTATTCCAAGGATTTTAATAAACTGTGGGCAAGAGAAGCTAACTGTGCTTATTTAACCTTTAAAAAAAACTAATTTAATATTTGTTTTAATTTTTAAAGCATGTGTTTAAAATTCTAGGACTTGGAATTAATGGTCAAGATAACGTGGGGAGATTTCTCACTAAAATTCTAGGACTTGGAATTAATGGTCAAGACAAAGTGGGGAGATTTCTCAAAAGAGGGGGTCCAAACCTTACCTGTGCATCCCCCCCCACTTACTGGTGAGGTGGGGAATCTTAGAAGGCTAATGGCAGCATGTCGAGTCATATTTTAGGAGTTTTATTCACTGTGCATCCTGAGAACCTCTTTAGAAAAATTAGATTCTTTTTCACTGGTTCTAAACAGGTGTTCAATGCCATCTGTGTGGGATTATTTAATCTTTGTCAAGGGTTTTCACCAAGTGACCTGTGGGTTACTTCTGACTCTATGCTTTTGTGATGCTATAGGGTTGATCCAAGAAAATGACCTGCACTGCCTGTGGTGGAGTGTAGGGAGCCCACATAGAGGCTCTGAACCCCAATAGGCCCTGGCAAAGCACTGAAGCAAGCCATTAGCCCTAGGGGCTGAGGATCATCAGTCACCCAAAAAAGGGCATGGCAGGCCTGGAAAAGCCAGGCCAAAGTAAGCTCCGGATAAACCTGAGCTGGGCAGAGGTCAGCCTCCAACAGACAATGTGTGTGTGTGTGTTGTTGTGTCGTTATAGTCGTGACTGACTCTTCGTGACCCCATGACCATGGAGTTTTCTTGGCAGGAATACTGGAGCGGGTTGCCAGTTCCTACTCCAGGCACCTACAGCACCTGGTATTCCTTGGTGGTCTCCCATCCAAGTACTAACCAGGGCTGACCCTGCTTAACTTCTGAAATCAGGCGAGATCGGATGTGCTTAGGACATCAAGGCAATACTCAGGGGGAAAACAGATGGCTACCAGATCAGAATGATCAGGCGACATCTGGCCTGTGACCAGTCCGAAGCTCCTTTCCTCTCCCATATCAATGATTCCCCTCCCAGAGAGGATTTCCTCCTAGATATGGATTGTGTACGTGAGGACCCTCATCCCCACCACCAATGGAATTCAGGTTACCACCCCTATTGTGATGTATGTGTATGCTGTTTACTGTAAGCAATAAAAGCCTTGGGTCCCAGGTGAGAGTCACAGTCACACACACAGACACACGGACTCTCTCTCTCTCTCTCTCTCTCTCTCTCTCTCTCTCACACACACACACACACACACACACACACACACACACACACACACACACAGAGAGAGAGAGAGAGAGAGAGAGAGAGAGAGAGAGAGAGAGAGAGAGAGAGAGAGAGAGAGAGAGAGACCCACACACAGAGAGCACACCTGGGACCAAGAGATGATTGTACCCCAATTCTGTGTATGTGTAGGTAATAACGCTACAGTGGAGCAACAAATGGTGGCATTGCTAGACTGAGATGTGTCTCACACAGGATAGCCAAACTAGGATACTATGCTCTTAAAGATAAAGGCAGTCAGGCTGCTGCAACTGTTCCTGAAGCAGAGGCCTTTTTGTATGCAAGTGTGACCCATTTTAGAAAGGATGCATAGGGAATGAGTAAATGATTGAATTAATAATTAAGAAAATTAAACATATAAAATGCAAAGTACAACAGACAACAGCACAGAACTTCATATGCTTGGCAACATTTCCAGACATTTTCAATGCAACTAACAGCATAAGCCAATGCATATTTATTCTATTACTTGCAGCTTAACAGTGAAATAAAAAATCAGCACAATTACTGCTGCATGCAACTGGTGGTGGTTGCTTAGCTGCTGATGAACCGGGGGCTTCTGCTCTGCTTCTCCATTAATAATCTGCTCTTACTTCCCTCCATTCTGGAGGTAAAATAATAGTAATAAAAATAGTAAAAGCAGCAACATTACTCTACAGTTATCTGCCTTTTCTTGACTTCTCAAATCAGCTGTTTAAAGCAATCACTATCCTCTGCCTAATAGCAGAATTAGGCTTGGTACATCATACAAGTGGTATCAGGCCCTAATCCTTAGATGGTAACATCCCACCTTAGTTGCCCTGCAAGTATGACCCTGCACTGGTTAGACTGAGATAAGCAAATGGGTGACTGCTGCAACCTCCAGTGCCCATGCCCATGAAGAAGTAATTACTGTTATTATTGTTGTTTTGACTTACATGCCACTCCCTAATGCTAAAGCTCTCCCTGGCTACTCAATTTACGGACCTCAGAAGGATGGAAGGCTGAGTCCTCCTTGAGCTGACTACTTGAGCCTGTTGCGAATAAACTCAGGGTGTGAGCAGAGTCTTGACTACAGTACTGTAGTTTAACCACTGTGCCACAAAGGCCTTGCAGGGAGTCAATCATTTTGGACAAAGATGGTCAGAATAAAGGATGCGACTCCCATCCAGCTCCATTGCCCTCCATCCATATTTAAAAGGGAAAACTCGTTCTCAGTTCTGACAATAGATGGGTTTAGAGAGGCAACATCCGTGCTCTCGAATGTTGCACCAATGTCGCTCCCTCTCTTTTTATTTTTGTTTTATGGTAATTCTGTTTGGTAAGCTGTTTCACAGGCCTGTGTTCAGACAGACAGCTGCCATGGGAACAGCCTACGTGTGTTCAGCGCCCCCCCTTCAAACTTTCCTCCCAACACATGGATAATAAGGAGATGAGGCCAGCAGGGAATGTTAGAATGGAGTAGGGTGAGCATACATACTCCTTTGAAGTATTTATGCAGTTTTGAATGTGTCAAGAGAAAAATGCCTAAACAGAGCTGATGATGATGAGTAATATGCACGCCACTGGGAAGGTCAAAGGATGTTACATTTTGTCAACATGGAAGCTGCATTTTATCAGCCAGAATGAAATGTGATGATCAAAAGGTTAAATAAGAACCTTCAGCGCTTTAAATCTTCCTGCTCATGTTATTTCTTTTTGTCATATGGATGTGAAAGCTGGAAGTCAACCAAGGTAAAATCTAAATGGTTTGGAAAGCAAACATTCCAGAAAAATGCTAAAGATTAAATGGGATGAATTCAGAGCAGATGCCAAGATTCACAGAAAGATTTCTAACCCTTTATTCTCAAAGTCATCCAAAAAAAGCTGTAAATAACTGGCAACATGTTTTGAGAGTGGAACTCAGGCATCTGTAATAAGAGGCAAGTTACTGATCAGCCAAAAGAAAAATAACGGATGGATTGGTATAATGTACTGTATGCAATGTTTCCAATTCAGAGAAATATAGGCAGATAAGAGAAAAGACTATCACTATTAGAGATGGGCACGACTTAGCGGTATTCCCGTTTCCGTTTCCGTTACTTGTTTCCGTTACTCTACGGAAACGGTAACGGGAATTACTCCGCCAGACTTCGAGCTCGAACCGACGAACGAACAATTTTGGTCTAATTTGTCGTGCTCGTTCCTTGCATTGCGCGATCGCGCAATGCCACGCGGCACAGAAAAAAAGTTTTTAAAAGTGAAAAAAACCCGGTTCCTGGCCGAAAAGCAGGCGGAAAAATGCCTGCCGTGCCTCAGGGCACCTACCAGAGGGGTTGTTTCTGGAGGTCCCCGGCCTCCCCCCCATCCCCCGTCCTGGGCTGCTCTGGTGGGACTCGCCGCAGGCTCGCAGTCGCAGGCAGCCAGCAAAAAGCCCAGTCTCGCCGGCCGCCGCAATTAAAGCACAAGCAAGCGGCACGGACGGCACAGGAAAAAACTTTTAAACTCTCCCCCCACCCATTCCCGGGCCAAAAAAGCAGGCGGAAAAATGCCTGTTTGACTAAGGGCACAGGGCACCTACCGGAGGGGTGGTTTCTGGAGGGGGGGGGTCCCGCCTCCCCCTCATCCTGGGCAGCCGGACTCGAGTCGCCATGCCATGCAGTGCGAGCAGGGGATCCAAAATGGGGCGGCGAACGCAATATTGTTTTTGAAATCGTGGTCCAAAAACACACAAGCACAACAGAAACATGCGAAAATTTATAAACTGCCAGATTTTTCACAGTAGCAGTGGGTTTTTTCTTGCAACAAAATGTCTCTCCTCTCCTCCTCTGTCCTCCATTTATTTTATTTATTTTATTTTTTTTACACCTGCGCAATGATGGGCTGGCCGAGTGGCCAGCCATGTGGGAGTGGACGACCATGCAAATTTTTGGAGCCATCCCACCAAACGCATGGCCACTTGGCCATGGAGACTTCTGAGATGTGCCAAAAAGCCCCTTAAAACCTGCCCTAGCCCCCTAACCCTAACCCTAACCCTTGACTCCGTACCCATACGTCACAGACTGTCTTCTTAGTGGGTCAGAGAGGCACCCAGAGGTGCAACCTACTACCCACCGTAACCTTACCCATCACTAGCCTAACCCTAGCCCTAACCCTAACCCACCTTAACCCTAAGCCAGATGTACTTGCATTGCACTACACGCAAGTACAATTCCCTTCTGTGTGAGACATGGTGTTGCGAGAGCCTTAGTTAGGCATCTCACCTATGGCTCTGGGTTCAGTGCCATCCACTAGTCTTCACAGTCACTCCCTGCCTGCCTAACTTAAATCCTAAAGCCTCCAGCCTCCCTCCTCAGTCTCGATCGGATCACACCAGCACCAGCAGCCAGCCTTCCTCCCTCAACCACATCCATACACCCGACTGCGATTTCTGGAAGGTGCCTCGGCTTTTTATGCCCTACGAGACATCCAGAAGTGTCAGTCAAAAACCTGGCAATACCATTGGTGGAATGGTTCAAAAAAATTGCATGGTCCCATCCCATGCCCAGCCCAAATGGGCAGGTCTAAAAAAATAAAAAATAAAATAAAATAAAATAAAATCAATACGACGTTTTATTGCTATAAAACACCCACTGCTGCTACTATAAAAATTCAGGCATTTAAAATAAATAAATTTCACATGTTTCTGTGGTGAGTTGGTGTGTTTTTTGACCACGATTTCAAAAGAAAAATTGCGGTCGCCATGCAGCGAGACAGATGACGAGGATGACCCCCCCCCCAGCCTGGTGCAAGCAGCCCAGGACAGGAGAAGAGGGGGGAAAGGCCAGTGACCCCCCAGAAACCACCCCTCTGGTAGGTGGCAAAGCCTCAGGCAGGCATATTTTCGCCTGCTTTTTTGGCTGCGAGTCGGGTTTTTTAAAAAAAGTTTAAAACTTTTTCTGTGCTTCGCATCGCGCGATCGCCGCGATGCCACAAACGGAAATGAAAAACCCGACCAAATTTTTCTTGTTTCGGTTCGAGTTCGAGTTCTGACGGCTTAATTATCGTTACCGTTTCCGTTACATAACAGAAACGATAACTAAAAACGGAAATGACAATTTTGCCGAATCGTGCCCATGTCTAATTGAAACATTTTGCTGCTCATACAAACAGCTTTGTCAGTCTGAGTTAAGCTAGTTGCCAGTCCTCTATTTTATAGTTAACTTTGACCTCATGTCACCCTGGTTTGAAATAGGCTCAAAAGCTGAGCGTTTTTCGTTGAAGGCTTTCCTTTTCTTCAATGGATACCCTCTCATGATCATGGTACTTTTTGTTATTGTTCTTGTGTGCCAGCAAGTCATATCTGACTTATAGCAGCCCTAATAGGGTTTTCAAGGTATGTGAAATGTTTAAGAAGTGGTTTTACCAGATCTATTCCTCCTCTCCACCCACCTGCCTACATGAGCTTCCAAGGGCAATAAGGCATTTAGATCCAAGTGTCCTGGATCCTAATCTACCACCCTTTCTAGAATTGGATGCTGGATTTCAATGGTAATATTAGTTTATAGGAGTAGTTCTACACTAAACTGACTTTGTTTTATCCGATCTGATTTTTGGGGGGATTATGGCTAGAGATGGAGATGAAGATGTCTGCTTCTTGGGAGGAAAGCAATGGCAAACCTAGGTAGCATCTTAAAGAGCAGAGACATCACTTTGCCAACTCAGGTCAGGATAGTCAAAGCTATGGCTTTTCCAGTAGTGATGTATGGAAGTGAGAGCTGGACTATAAGGAAGGCTGATTGCCGCAGAATCGATGCTTTTGAGCTGTGGTGTTGGAGGAGAGTCTTGAGAGTCCCCTGGACTGCAACGAGATCAAACCTATCCATCCTGAAAGAAATCAACCCTGAATGTTCACTGGAAGGACAGATTTTGAAGCTGAGGCTCCAGTACTTTGGCCACCTCATGAGGAGAGAGGAGTCCTTGGAAAAGTCCCTGATGTTGGGAAAGATTGAAGGCAAAAGGAAAAGAGGACCACAGAGAATGAGATGGTTGGACGGTGTCATCGATGCAACCAATATGGATTTGACCAAACTCCGGGAGGCAGTGGAAGATAGGAAGGCTTGGCGAGCTCTGGTCCATGGGGTCATGAAAAGTCGGACATGACTGAACGACTGAATACCACCACCAACAAGAACAAAACTGACTTTGTTTTATCTGATAATTGATTGGGGGGGATTATGGCTTGAGATGGAGATGGAGTGACAAAATTGTGATTTGTCCTGATTTGTGGTTTGAACCATCAACCACATATTTTGGCCCAGGCAACCAGCGATTCAGCTCTTTTGTTTTTAAAGACAGCTCTTGACTCCTTTGTTTAGACAGCCATGAACTGTCTTTAAAAAGAGACAAGTAAAAACAGGAAATATTCCCTTCATATTCATTGGGTTCTCTGGAATATGAAGGGATAAATATTTAATGAATCAGCAGTATTAATTGACTATCACAGGTTTCCCCCCATCCCTATCTCTAATTAAGGATCATGTTGTGAAGCAAAATTATTTACCCTTAAGCTAAAGAAGGAAAGTTAAAAAGTACCAGGGCCAGTAAGAGACAGAGTAGGATAGATAAAGTTTTCAGATTTTATTAAAGTCATGTTATATATGCAAAGGAGCAGGCATTGGAAAAGAGGAAAATATGTGAGAAATGCTCTTTTTAACAAGAGTTAGTACATAAACAAAATCCTTTCTCTAACTAAAAAAGTGAAAATAGAAGGCTGGAGGGGGGAATTATGTTTCTAAACAATGCAGTACATAGCCAGATGATTTAGAATACAATCAACGGGAACCACGGAGGATGCTTGCGTTTGTTGTGATTTTAATATCTTGTGTTTCAACCTAAAAAGGATGCAACATTCTACCACTGCCATTTATAAAACACTAGCGAGTAAAACATCCCAGACAGGAGCAATTTCATATTTTAAGCAAAAGCAAAAGCAATCAGAATTGACCAATAAATTGTAATGTACCCCATTACATCTTTCCATTTGGTATTTATTGAATCATACAGAAAATAAAGGCAGACTAAATGGTGTGTTTTCTAGGCTGTAAACTCAAAAAGGCACTTCCAAGGCCTCCCTCTTCATTTCTTCCACTGCATAATGCTGTTGGGTTTAAATTTTATTATTAAACTTGATGACTAATTTCTTCATTTCCCATAAACAAATATTTTACTCTGAAATAAATTAAGCAACAACCTGAACTTGGAAATAACTTGTTATAAATAGCTAGTTGCATGTAATTCATTGTTTCTTTCCAGTAACAAAGAAATAACAAAAGGTTTTTCTAAATGGGGAAAAAGTTCCATCCCAAATGGTCATACTAACATCCATTTCTGGACTAAAACCTGCAACAAAATAAATCTTGGCTTTCGCAAAGAAAAAAAAAGCAGAAAAGTCAATGGGAAAGGTGCAAGTTAATCCAAAACCAATAGTTTTTAACTATAGTAACAGGTATGTCCCTGCCTCTTTGACAATATTTAAGGCCAAGACTCTTGCCCAGGTGTTATACGGGTCTCCAATCTGGTACAGAGCCATAGATCGCTCAGTTGAGCATATACAAGCCTCATTTCTGAGGAGTATCTTGGGCCTACCCAGATGTGTACCCTATGTTGTTCTCTGTTTAGAAACAGGTATGACACGGCTGAAGACTTTGGCTTGGCTAAGATCAATAAAATTTTGGCTTGGAATCTTTTACAACCCAGTCAAATCTCGCCTACTATACCAACTCTTGCTAGACCCCGATCTCCCGGTAGAGATTTCTGACGTACTTACTACACTCAAAAGAGCAGGATTGGACATTGAGCAGCTCGGTATGCTTAGACAATCTGAAGCCTATAAGACTATTAAGATAGGCTACTGGACATTGAATGGCAAGAACTGTGCAGTGAAGCCAACACCACATGCTCTCCCCTTCAATTTAACATCCCGGTTTGCCCTGGGAAGCCAGCCTTTTTTCTCACCCACCTGACATGCCCAGAGGCTCGTAGAGCTTACTCACTTGCTAGATGCAACTCTTTTCCATCTGCTTTGTTGGCGGGCAGGTTTGGCGGAATCCCCTATTCTCAGAGGTTCTGTCCATGTCAAACCAACTGCGTAGAAACACTTGAACATATTTTCTTCTACTGTCCACTTCATGATACACTCCGTAAGAAACATCTGTTCTCAGTCCTTGGCAGGATGCAGGGGTGGGAAGTCTCAACTAGGCTTAAATTTCTTCTCTCCACACATGTCACCTTCTTTCTGGAGGAGGTGGCAACTTTTGCTTCCAGAATTTTAGCAACTCAGCGCCCTGGGCTCTCCTCTCCTCCCTCTTCTGTTTTCACTATTAGTTGATTATATCAGAACTATTGCCTGTTTGTTCCTGGTTTTGCTTTTGAACTGTACTATTAACTTGTCTGTTGTTTTAATGGCAATAAAGGTCTCTTAACAGAACCAACAGTGCAAATCCTAGATCTTGTACAGGAATATTTTTTTTGCCTTTTCTAGTAGAGTCCTAACTAAATATTATTACAGATAGACGGAGAACATGACTACTTTATGTAACATTTTATTCATTGATTTATATAATTAATGGGGGTATAATCTCACTCAATGGTAGTGAAGAAGTATCACAGGGTTCAAGTGCTTGTTCAAGCTTGTCTTAGGTTCTGCCTTCTGCTGTTGTAGTTGTTGAAGTGCCAGTGAGGTGGGATGGGAGGACACTGTATTTTGTTTCACAGGTTAGCAGCTTGTGGGATTGTTTTTTTTTTAAACCTCAAAGTAGTTCCATTATTTCTGACAACTTGGAAAACAAAGTTGATAGATTGCCATGCCACCACATAGCAAAACTCTTGTCGCTTTGCTCAGCCACACTGATGTCATCCCAATATCCCTTACAGTGCCCCGAAGGATGAAACTGTAACTGAATGGAAATTCTTGCTTCAGCTTCCAGTTGTTCATTGCCCACTTTACTTACTCTGTTCCAGGTCAAAGGAGGCAACACTTCTGCAGTCAGAGGGTACCATATGCTCTTCAAGGACTTATTTTCTCTGAACTTCACCTATTTTGGAGACTTTGGCTGCTTTTACATGACCCCTAAAATCTGAGGCAAAGGGCTCCCAGATGCAGAGCTTAAAACTGTTTTCCCACCAGCTGTGGACTTTAAACAAAATAAAGTACGACCACGCCCATCTAAGCGTGCCTCAGTGTACTTTAGAAGTACCTGGTCTCCGGAGGTAAAAAAAATTCCCATGTGGATTGTAAAGCTGTGGATGCCGGGCTCCCCTCACCTTCTGTTTTTTTGTCTCTCCCGCCCCTTTAAGAGATAGGAATCACTACAGGACTGCTCTGGACGGCAGACGGAGGTGAGTCTGCATTCTTCTCTCCCTTTTTTTCTCCTTCCCCTCACCACAGATAGGAGCAATGGAGGGCGGAAAAGTGGGAACACAGGAAGAGGAACAAACCCCACGATCTCTGGTCTGAATTTAAGTTGTAAGCAGATTTTAGAGGTCGTATAAAAGCACCCTTTGTAGATCTTCTTTTACTAATGGCTGGGAACTCCTACCTAGCGTTTGGTGAGAATTGGAGATGAGAACAAACTGGAAAAATGACAAACCACTCTCAGACCCCATAAAAATGAAACTTGTTCATGGTTTCTGGGTGGTTTGGTTCGTGCCTGGGTGAGGGGAACCTAATGCCTCCCTTCTCTGCTTCCTGCCTGACCCCTTCTCACTGCCCCTCTTACCTACCTACCTGGTGCTGATGTCTTCTCTTCTTCATTCTCTGCTGCTGCCATCTTTTAGATAAAGTGGTCATGCTTCCCTTGACCACCCACCCGAAAATAAAAAATGAAACACATTTGTGGGATTTAAAATAGGGCCACAATTTATTGTTATTAATCCATGCTATAGTTTATGTTCTCTTTTCCAAGGGGCCCTACAAGTGCAAGTGGCACTGAGGGTTTTCAAGGTTAATGTGACTCGGCAGCCCTCATAAATCACTTCCGGTCCTGGGTCATAAATCATCCTAATCTGTCATATCTAATCTAATGCTCTATTTGTGAACGCATCCAGGGCTGCTGATGTGCTAACTCTAATTTTGCCTACTATTATCCTAAGGTGATTTAGCCACTTGCCTTGACTGCCACAGAAAGGCGGGATACTTCATATGTCCCCTTTCCCCCAACAAAGAGGCTTTTCCTCTGCCTGCCAGATCTTAAACAGCCTATGGCCACTGGCCATATGACCTCAGGTCCACCCAGGCCCTATCCAAACTGCCCTGTCGTGAGTGGGTGGACAAGGGAGCCCCTCCCAGCACAGGGCCTGTCACCTTTCTGGACGTTGGGCTGCTTTCTCTCAGCAGATGCACATATCTATCAGCTAATAGGTATGTACACACAGAGACAGTTAGCATTTCTCCTGGGAGAACAAAGAGGAGGTGGTGGCAGGACCAGGTTACAGGTGTGGAGGCAATGAGGGGAGCAGGAAGGGGGCAGAGCATCCATTTTGCAAATAAATAAATAAATAAATAAATAAAGCGCCTAGTGGAAATATGTTCAGCACTTCATTTTCTTTTTGCAGAATTTGATCCTCAAACCAAACTGTGAACAAAACCATGAACTAGCCCAATTCAAGGTTTTATTAACTTTGTAGTTCAGTTCCTATCCACCTCTAGTGAGAACACAGTCACTCAGTTTCAAACATGAACTGCTGTAGGAACTCCAATAATGTGATTTATTTAATTGCCTTACTAAACATGTAAAATGAATGTGGGTGAAGGGAAAAGTAATTTACTCATCCTCAAAGATGAGGCTTCTGACTCTGAGTGATTATCTCTTACCAATCTGGCTTTGAATCCAAATGCATTTAACCATATTTGTGCTTCCAAATTAAGTCTCATAACTTTTTTCCTTTCTGACAGGTGTCTCATAATAATCAGCTATATGAAAATTAAGTATACGATTTTTCAGCATTGGGAATAGCTGTTAACTATCAAATTAGCAAATCCCAGATGACAGGCAATTTTGTTTGTTTAGTTTCTTCTCATATAAATTAACCAACATTGTCTACCAAGTACTCATATACTTGATAGAAAGGACTCAACATTTTAAAAGTTCATATCTGTGAAAAAGTGAAATTGTCCATCTCTCTCTCTCATCTTCTTTCTTCCCTGTAAGTTGGCATGGGGACCCTTTAGCCCTCCAGATGTTTTAGACCACAACTCCAACAGACGTCGATCATTGCCAATATAGGCTTGGCATTATGGGAGTTGCAGACCAAAACATCTGGACGACTGAAGGTTTTCTACTAGGGATGGGCACGAAATGGAAAAATTGTGTCTTGTTTCATTCCGTTTCATCCCCCTGCAATTCGTTTTGTATCATAAAGAATTTTTTCAAAAAAAATCTTTACTTATGAAACAAAATGAAATGAAATGAATCCCCCATGGCACCAGCACTCTAGCTGGTATAGTGGTGGATTCAAAAGCCTCCTCCCCACTACCTCCCAGCTGATTTTGATAGCTGGATCATAGCTGGGAAGTGGGGGGTTAGGAGGAATGGAGCAGCCAGGCAGAAGTAAATTCCCTACCTGACTGCTCCTTTCTCCCCTGCCAACCCCTCCTCCCAGGGGGGATGTTATAGACAGGGAGGGCTGTGGGCAGTAGGGCCAGCCCCCACTGCCCACAGCTCACCCTGTCCAGAAAACCACCCTGGGAGGAGGGGAGAGAATGGGAGATGGAAGGAGGCAGAGGTAAATTCAAACAGATTCTTGGAGGAGAAGTCCATCACAGAAGTCCACCATGACAGATATGTGTAATCTCCAGACTTAAAACTGGGGTACTTCAAGGACCAGAAGCAGGGGAGTGGTATCAGGAGACAGATATCTAGTCTCGTGTGCTACCAGAGGCATTGGTGGGGCCACAGTGAGATAAAGGCAGCTGGACTAGATGGGCCTTTGGCCTGATCTAGCATGGCTCTTCTTATGTTCTTATGTTCCATTTACTGCTGCTTCATTCTTCCTTG
This sequence comes from Phrynocephalus forsythii, assembly GCA_029282475.1. Taxonomy (NCBI): domain Eukaryota; kingdom Metazoa; phylum Chordata; class Lepidosauria; order Squamata; family Agamidae; genus Phrynocephalus; species Phrynocephalus forsythii. The sequence continues at coordinate 55,452,598 of JAPFRF010000010.1, forward strand.
AAATCCCCGCCTCCCAGCTGGGACTTTTTTTGACAGGTTGAGGTTTGGGAGAGGGGGGCACCCCTCCCCCACACTCTGACCTGTCGAAAAGTCCCAGCTGGGAGGCAGGGGAGGGGCAAAATGCTGAACAGAGCAGGGTTTTTTCCTCCATGTTCCATTCTGCCTTTCATCCCTCCCCCTGTTGTCCTGTTTCCCCCATCAGCTCCCTAACTTTATTTATTGGATTTGGAAGGCTCTGAACTAATTAAAATTTACAATGCTTGATTTGATGAACTTCAACTATTAAACAAAACTTAGATGGATATATGAGTACAGAAATCCCCTGCCTGTCACAGGGGTTAGGGATGTGACCCAACCTGCGATAATGGAAAATCCGTGATATTTGGATGCTGGGCTGGGCCGGGCCTGGGGGCCTCTCTGGGGGACTCCTACGCTTACCTGAGACCTGGTGCTGCCCCAAACAGGCTTCCTGGGCCTGTCAGAGGCCCCAGAAATGGTTTCCGGTGTTCCAGAAGTCACTTCTGATTTTTCAAAAGTGACTTCCAGTTCTCTGGAAAGCACTTCTGGGGCCTCAAACAGGAGCCGCCTGTTAGGGGCAACACCAGGCCTGGGGTAAGTGCAGGAGGCTTCAAACAAGCCCAAACAGCTTACCCCAGGGGGCCTTGCCTTTCATATACTGTGGTCCTGCAATATACCGGGACCACAGTATATGTACTGCAAAATGGTGGGGGAACACTGTAGAGTACATAGATGTTGAGTAGATGTTGTGGTATATGTAATAATTCTAATTTTGCACATTCTAATAAGCATGACTATTATACTTGTGAAACTATGTATCAAAATATTTACTCAGTGAAAAAACAATAAATCAAAATGGTTCGACAATTCAAGATAAGAACAAATGGAAAAATCTGTTCTTATGTAGGAATAATTTCTATTGGATGCAGGGGAGGCTTTTGTCCATCCACACTGGTCCAATATTGCACTGTCTAACTCTTAGCCTTTTAAGTGAAAAGAGGAAAGAAAATGGTATCTGCAAAAGTGGGTAGTACCTTTTTTTATAAGCTGGTAAAATGTGACAAAGGTGAATTGTGTGCCCTGTTTTCCAGTGCCCAAGAAGATTCAAAAGCATGGCTTAATCTTATGTTGGTGATGTGCCCGAATTTTTAGATTGAGCCTGAAGAGCTCAGGGAGTTAGAACGTGGAGGTTGAGAGTGGAGGTGCATAGCACCATAGGTGCCACATGTATCCCTCCCCCCTGGTGGTCTGGCACACTCACATTCCATCATGCATCACAAAGGTCCACCTTCTCCAATGGCCCTTCAGTCTAGGCGGGAAATGGGGATGTCCTTCCCGCTTCCTCTGGCAACTGACCACTGGTTGTCTGTGCAGGAGAATATTTATCTTGCCTTGTTGCCTGAGTGGTCATTTGTCCAGGAGGTCAGGAAGCATAATCTCAGCTACTGCCCAGACTGGAGAAAGAGAATCCCAGTGATGCATGATGGAATGTGAGTGGGCCAGCCACCTGTGTGTGTGTGTGAGCGCATGCGGCAACTGGAGGGCTTTGTACAAAGTGGCATGAATTATTTCTTCTTTCTAGTCATGAGTTTTGACAACTATTGGTGCCACATCATTTGAAGGACAGAAGGAACTATTCTCCATTTCCATGACAGCTTTGTAATTGATCTTGGATCATATAGTTTTTAAAAGCTGAAATGTGCACATGTTTATTTTGCATACTATTATTATTATTTTCAATGTGAAATTAAGCCATGGCCAGGATACCGGATAATGTCCAGTGTCCTGGTGCATATAATCATGCAAAAGCATATAAGAATTTTCTCTAACAAGCTCCCCCTTGTGTGCTTAGTCTCACTTTAGCTGTAAGATTGATCATGAATTGGTTGTATGACTGGTTACTGGGGTGGTGGCAGCAGGAGCATATATGCAATTTCCTTTATGCTCTGGAGAAGATATTGGCCAATAATATAACTCCCTGTTTTGACACAACAGAATAAATGGATGCTTCATACACAATTTATGGGTTTGGATATTAGATAGGTAGTACTTGCAGTGCTATGAATTGATTAATGCAGGGGTGTCCAAACTTTTTGCAAGGAGGGCCAGATTTGGCAAGGTGAAAATGTGTGGGGGCCAACCATTCATCCACATTGGCTCTGGGCCAGACTTTGGACAAGTCTCTATAACATGCAAAGAGGAAGGGAGGATGCTGCAGCAATGGAGCCGGGGGCAGGTAGGCTGAGAAGGTGTCTGGGTAGTGGTGGACAGAGGCAAGGAGGGCAGGCAAAACATAAAACTGCAAGCTGATGCCTCCATCCGGTATGGGGAAGGGACAGTTGGTGGGGATGCATGGAAGGCTGAGCCTGTGGGAAGAAGAGGCCACGAGCCACTCAAAATTTGCAAACGGGCTGCATTTGGCCCCCGGGCCTGACTTTGGACATGCCTGATTTAATGGATTGCAGCCTACCCTATAAAAAGAGCTTGATTATGCACATCTGTTAGAAAAAATTTACTTTCATAAGACTTGCATGGAAGGAAGACACAGCAAGGTAAATTACTTGTTTAATGCAGTTATGTAGGCATTATATACTTTGCAGAATCATGCTGATTAGTTATGTTGGTGTAAATGCAATGGCATAAACTGCAGCTGAGAATATTTGATTTTTTACAAGTCTCCACTTGCATTCCTGTCACATACCAGTGGTGTGAGTTGGTGTGCAATGAGGGATGTAAGCAGCAACTTGTTAACTAGAAGCAATTTGCCACTGTGATTTATGCCATTGCACTTAAGGCAATACAACTCACCAATAGGATTCCAGCCACTTTCAGATAAAGTGTGTTGATATTAAACAAAATTAGCCTAACCTTTCTGAATTGGTTTAGACTGTGTTAAATGAATCTGAACAGATTATCTCCCACATGTTGTCTAGAAATATTGCATGACTTTCTCTTCAAGTAATGTCAGACTGGCTTGTCCATGATAACATCAGCCACTTTATGGGTTTCAGTGAAACAGAATAACCTTGAGTAAATTTAGAAAAGCATCTTGATTTAAGTGAGGAAGATTCACTTTATCTTCTCTGTACACTGCTATCTTTTAACCTTATATGTACATTTTCTTTTATAAATAAATACCTTTTAACAATTCTGTTTTTTTATTTATACTGTGAACATCTGCTTTTAGTTGTTTCTAGACATGATGTTTTGTCTCAACTTGTCATTGGAATAAGATGGCTGCATGTCCTACCTTACAGAGAACACTGCAATATTTTTAGAAGGTCAGTTCAGTGCAAGTGTTGTTTAAAGTTAAGAATGTAAGATATTCATAGAAATGTGATGCTTCATTATGCAGCAAACAGTATTTAGAGTTTGAAAAGGGGTATATCATTGGGACTACATCTAGAAATTGAGAGATGGGTTTTTAATGATACTAACCAGCTATATGCATACTAGAAAGAGGACATACTATAGGAATGAAGTTGAAAGACATGATCTCATCTCTGATAGCATCACTTTATAGGTAAGAGGAAGCAGATCCACTGAACAAATAGGACTGCATGACTGCTCCCCTAGGTATGTGTTGCATCTATGTTTCCATTTGAAAAAACAAAGGATGCAAAGGCTTCAAAGCTGCCAACCAACAGTCAGCACCTTGGACAGCGGATTGCACTGGACAGGCACACAGCCACCTGATCACCTTCTTTTCCATTAGAATAAAACCAAGATTTTGGGTTAAATTACATTGATCTAATTGCCTTGATTGCACAAATGATGCTTAGACAAGATAATGTGCATGCATAATGTAAGATTGTGATGGGCTTTTTGCATGGACTTAAATGTACCATACAACAAAGGATTAAAAGTCTCATATTGATGTTTGTCTAACAACCAACTGCCTGTTTTGTGAAGGCTTAACTTCCATCCTGAATCATCCCTAATTCTACTGTCTGCTGCTGCTGCTACTGAAAAATATTCAGTGCCTGATGTCACCTCACAAAATATTCCCTCTCACATGGACTTGAGCCTGACAATACACTGTCTTTTTAAAAAGTAGAATTCATGTACAGCAATATTCCTGAAGAGATTTTGATTTGTAAGTCTACAATCCTGTACCTTTGCATATGGCAACAACCCACCACAAATATCATGGACTTCATCTCTGAGTAGAAATATACAAGATTATGCTGCCAATTATTATTTAGATTTCTCCTTTTCCAAGGAGGAAGATGTGGTGAAAATATTCACAATAAATAAATGAAAATGAATAAATAAATAAATAAATAAATAAATAGCTACAATCAATTTAAAATAAATAGTTGTACTCATAAAAATGCATCTAAATTCTGATTAAAAACTAGCCTGCAGAATAAGCAATGTAGTGACTTTTAACATAAATATTTAATTATGTGGCAGCGCTTGGTTTTGGCAACAATAATCCAATGCTCTCAAAAGCTGCATTTAATATGACTTATTACATTAATTTCTCCCCACAAAATATTAAAATGTTGTCAGTACATTGCTGTAAAGAATCTGTATATACTCTTTAAAAAGTTAAAGAACCCAATTATGAGAGAACAACATTTTCTTCATAATGGAGAGCTGAAACTTTGTGGAGTCCATGTTGTTTACCTCAGAAAGGAACAGAATGCAAATTATAGTGTTGAGATTGGGGTTGCCAGGTTAACAGCATCCGATTTTTAAGATTTCAAGGCAAAAACTTCAGACCAATGAGAGTGCACGTGATTTTACAGGGAGGGTTCATGTTTGTTTGTTTGTTTGTTCCATTATATTCTGCTCATCTGGATGCAAGGCCACTCTGGGTGATGTATAATCACAAACAATACAATTACAACAAACAATATATATAACCTGCTAATCAAAATTAGAACAGCCATATTATAACTTTCATACTTTATTTCATTCATATAATAACAACAGTATAAATGCATAGGTTTAGAAGGCAAAGTGACAGAATAAAATTAAATGCTAAAACTGCCACTGTGCGGTCAAGATGTTATATCTGGAAAAGCCTGTCTAAAAAGCCAGGTCTTCAGCAGTCATTTGAAAATTCCAAGTCAAAGGGCCAAGCAAATCTTAGACAGGAGGTCATTCCAAAGATGAGGAGTGACCACCAAGAAGGTCCAATTCCTGCTGTTCTGTTTCCAGGCCTCTGTCAGGGTCCACATTCTCAACTGGCCTACTTGAGAGGAACCAATAAATTAGGCCGATCTCATTGGGAAGCTGGCAAGCTGCCAGGTAACAAGGTCCCAAACTGCTTATGGCTTCATATGTTAAGGTCATCACCCTGAAGCTGGCATGGAAACGGAGAAGTAGCCAGTGTAAGGTGGCCGGTGTGGGGGAGATATGTTAGTATTTCCTCACTCCAGACAACAACCTGGCTGCTATATATTGGATGTGTTAAGGTTTCCATTAAGTCTCATGGGTGGCCCCACAAAGAAAGCATTGCAGTAGTCTAAACTTGAGACTACCACCACGTGGATCAGAATGATGAGAGATCCAATGCCATGGGTGGGACACAGATGAGTGATGCACTGGAAAAAGGCCACTCAGCTGGAAAAAGGGCACTCAGACCACAGACACCACCTCAGATTCCATAGATCACACTGGATCCAATGTATGCCCAGTCTGCAAAACCCATCCTTTGTGGAGAGAGTATCCCCACCAAAGAATAGGGAGGCCCCTAAGCAACTGACACTAGGAGTATCCATCAGCAAGACCTCTGTCTTGTCCAGGTTCAGCCCCAGTCTATTATCACCCATGCACCCCAGTATGGCATCCACTGCAGAAGGTTGGATGAAGAGATAGAGCCAGGTGTTATCTGCATGTTGGTGACATAATGCTCCAAAACTCCTGATGATCTCCCTGAGCTGTCATGAAGACATGGCAGGCAAAAGCTGGGAAGGAATTAAGAATTACACCATAGTAAATGCCCAATTTTATAAAAATGGGAAGCACTTGGCCTCGGTCCCAGGGCTGGCACGTCCATTAAGGCAAACTAGGCAGTTGCCTGGGGCACCAAAATGGAGAGGGGGCGCTGGCCAGCCTGCCGCCCCCTGCCGCCCCCTGCTGCTGCCCCCCGCCGTCCATCCCCCACCGCCTGCTGCCATCCACTCACCGTCCCCGCGCCCATCGCTGCCCCTGTGCCTATTGCTCCCCGCCCCGATGCCCATCACAGTCCCCCGTCCCCTGCCACCCCCCACCGCCCCTCGCCTAGGGCACAAAAAAACCTAGCGCCAGCCCTGCTCGGTCCATAGGTGTTTACTTGCAAATAAAGGCAATCATCTGCACTGAAGTAGAGATGGGCATGGAACGAACATTTTTTTCGTTTCCGTTACGTTTGTCGTTTCCGTTACGTAACGAAACGACAAATGAAAATTGTGGTGAAAACGAAACGAAATGAACAGAACCATGAAAATTGTGGTCGTTACGTTTCGTTTCCATTAATGGCGACACACAATGAAATGGGCTGTTTTAAATGTTTAAAAATGCCCTGGACATCCGTAAAAACACAGCAATAATTATTTATATTGTCTGATAATACCTAACGGGGGGTTGGGGTCCTTAAAACGTTTGTTTTTGTCTTCTCCCATCGCGATGTATTTTTCTTTTCCCTTTAAAATGGATGTTGCCACCAGCCACAAAATGGAGGCAAGTCATGTGATGTGGGATCATGTTCAACCAATAGCACGCCCAGGTTGCAGACTGGGCAGGCAGGTCTGGCAGCCACAGAGGGCATAAAAAGCTCTGGCAGCCCCCGTCCTCCTTGCAGTCTCTGGTGGGAGTTAGGGTGGGATTGCTGCCTCTGCGACTCTAGCTTCAGTCCTGCAGCCTCCCTGTGTGTGTGCGTGCTGCGTACCTCTCAGTGAGTACCCTCCCCTGCCCTGCAGTGCAGTCACTCTGCGGCTGCCTTGCACCCTGGGCAACGCCCGCCGCTGCCTTTGCAGCCTCCCTGCATACCTAGTCTATACTGTGTCTCTGCCAGCATCCATTTGTTTTAGTGTTTTCCCTCTGGTCTGGGGCATTGGGGGATGCCTGCACACGGAAATGCTTTAAAAATCATGCAAAAAGCGGGTAGAAACGACAAACGAAAAAACGAAAAACGGTAATGAAATTTTTCAAAAAATTCCCGACAAACGGAAAAGAACCGAAACAGACCTCTCAATGACAAATGAAAAACCGAAACACCATTCTTCTGTTTCGTGCCCATGTCTACACTGAAGTTTTCTTTGAATGATTTCCTTTACATTTGGTTTTTAGGATTGGACATTTTCATGATTTTGGCAAGTCACACTGATATACAGTATATTAATAAACACATTCACCCAGAAACAAACATAAGCATCAACTTAAACATGTTTGCCCATACTTCCATGACTAATATCTGCTGAATTCTTATGGTGATGTAGTATCACAAACATTTGATCACAGGTCCCATTTCTTTGGAACAGTTTGACTTCTGTTCTGCTAGATGTGGCTAGAATTTCTGTTCTAAAGAAGCCAGCTGGTGAGTCTATTCATGGTAGCTGTGAGTGCTGGAATATTACAGTGAGGCAAGAAAGAGCAGTGCAAATGCCTTTTTTTTTTAAAAAAAAAAAAGTCAGGATCTTGAAAGGCACTTTGCAGACCCACCATAACAATTGAAAGAAAGGTTCCACGGTCCACTGGATAAACCTCTACTTGGAGTCTGCTGCTTCTTGGTGATGAAACTGTTTGTATAGCAATTAAACGTCTCCTGTGTCCCGAGATGGGTCAGTGCAGTCTAATAGTCTCTAAAGCAATGTTATCAGGACACATTTTTAAAAGGTTAAGGACAGAGGGATGTCACCAACCTAGAAGAGGGGAACAAATCAGTAAGAGACCTGGAGACAGTACAGTATTTGTAATACTCCCTTTTGTTAAATAGCACTTGAAAATTTACTTAAGTCAATCCTGTTAAATGGCAACATTTCATACACCTCTTTACCCACCTCCATTTCTCTGCATTAGATGAGTCAGTCTTACCATATGTAATGCAGATTAACCTCCCTTTGGCTAAAACTTCATCCCCAGCTCTACTGAGTACTTCTTCACATCTGTAACTTCTATTCTAGCTGCAACAATTAAATTACAGATAAGTTCTTCACTCTCTTCACCTGGTTATGTAGCAAACTAAAATTAATAAAGGATGTGTATGTTCCCAGATCATCAGGTGAATACAGGTAACTGGTGGGGTTCTGGCTTTCATTGCTTACTGTCCATTTACACACACACAGCTGTGATTTTCCAGTGTCCTGCACTAGAATTGAATTATGTGGCCACAGTTTATTTAGTGAAATGGGCAAAGCAGCAGCATAGAAATGGTTTTAGAAATGTGAATGATATGCCCTCTTTTTTTTAGAGCCAGTAGAGCTGCAAAGAAAAGTGTCATCTTTTGGCTTTTTAAAAAGCACACTGGATTTTTATTTTTATTTTTTAAAGCACCTTCTCTAGCAAAAGGCAGAGGTGGCAGTTGGGCAGCCAGTTGACCACACATGACACATTGTATCTCCCATTCCTGGCCCCAGATGGAAATGCCTGATTATTATCCATTTTAAGACTGTTTTGAGCCCCCACCCATCCAACCCTCCACACACTTTGAGGAGAGCCTAAATAGTCTTTATTTTGAAAAAAAGAGTGTGTGGACTCTGGAGGGTCAGAGGTGGTAAAACGCCAGTTGTGGCTGATGGGGCCTCTGTAGTTTTCTGCTCCAGAACTGAGGGGCTTTATCTGTTATTTCAAACCAAATTTATCCATCACTTCAAACCAAATTCTTGATATCCTGTTAAAGGCCCATTCACAAGAAACAGAATTTCATCTTAACAGCTATAGGCCCATTGCCAATGTTCCATTTATGAGCAAGGTCTTGGAAAGGTTGGTGGTCAACCAGCTTCAGGTTCTCCTGGAGGATTGATGCCCTTGATTTTTCCAGTCAGGGTTCAGGCCGTTCCATGAGACAGAGACACCATTGGTTGCCCTGCAAGATGAACTTTTGAGGGAGGCCAATGGGGGCAAGATGTCATTATTGGTCCTCTTGATTTCTCGGCAGCCTTTGATACCATCAGCCACAGTATTCTGGGGAGGTGACCTCACTTCTGTGTGGTTCTGCTTCTTCTTGGAGGGCTGGTTCCAGAGAGTAGGTACTGGCAAGATGCAATCCACCCCTTCAACCCTCAAATGTGAGGCCCCACAGGGGTCGATCATCTCACCAATGTTACTTAATATCTACATGAAGCTGCGAGGGGAGGGGTCATCTGGAGTTTTGGAGCCTCATGTCATCAGTATGCAGATTACTTGCAGCTCTGCCTCTCTTTTCCACCTTCTTCAGTGGATGCTGTCAGGTCCCTGGAGCGCTGCCTGGGTGCTATGATGGACTGAATGGGACAAATAGGCTGAGGCTGAAGCTGGACAAGACGGACGTCCTGTGTGTGGAACTCCCCATGCTCAGCGGGTTGGGAAGCTCCCTTGCTTTGGGAGGGGGGAATCTTCCTGCTCAGAATCAGGTTCCCAGTCTTGGACCCAACACTATCCATGGAATCCCAGGTGGCATTGGTAGTCCGCACTGCCTAATTCCACCTGTGGTGGATCACTCGGCTGCATCCCTATCTGGACACTGGGGCTCTGACTACACTGATCTATGCACTGGTAGTTTCAAAACTGGATTATTGTAAAGCTCTTTACGTGGGGCTTCCCTTGGCGCTGATGTGAAGACTTCAATTGGTGCAGAACATAGCAGCCATACTATTGAAGTGGACTAAGAGATTCCAGCATATATCCCCTGCTTTGGCTTCCCTGCACTGGACACCAGTTTGTTTCTGCATCAGCTTCAAAGGTGTTAACTATAGCATACAAAGCCCTAAGCAGTTTGGGACCTTGCTACCTGGTAGAACATCTCCTTCCAATGAGATACCTGGTCTTCCAGGGCAGACTGTCTGAGAGCACCTATGCCAAGAGAGGCCTGAAAAATGAAGACAAGGAACCGAGCCTTCTCTCCAGTTGCCCCACAGTTATGGAATAACCTTCCACCTGACATCTGCCTGGCCTCCTCTCTGAGTGCTATCAACTGTACCTTAAAGACCTGGCTATTTAGGCAGGCATTTCCTATGTGACCTCAGAGTCTCTCGAAAGAACCACTTCTCCACCAACCTGGTATCTTTGATTGCAATGTTTTGAAATTCTAATTTGTACTTTGATGTAGTTATTTTTGTTTTAATTGACTTTCTTGTTTGTTTTTAATATTTTTGTAAACCACCCAGAGTGGCCCTGTTGTCAGATACACCCACCCAAACCCAAACCCACACCCACACCCACCTATAAATCTACCTATCTGCTTCTAAAATAAATGGATCATCTGAAAAAAATTGTTTGGCATCATCTACCTTTCCCCACTTGCCTGACAAATCACACACACACACACACACACACACACACACACACACACACACACACACACACACACACACACACACACACACACACACACACACACACACACACACATCTATAAATCTACCTATCTGCTTCCAAAATAAATGGATCATCTGAAAAAAAAAACTATTTGGCATCATCTACCTTTCCCCACTTGCCTGACAAATCAGATTGACATTTTGTGCCGACTGGTAGTTCTCTGTATGAAATGTGCAAGACTTTTTGCTAGCAATTTTATAACCACATCTGGATGCTTACATAAGTAAAGGCTGGAGCGATCTTTTTTCACTGTTACAGAGTTATAAAAGATAAATCCCCCCTTTTAAAAAAAGACATAAGCTTCAATGGAAAAAATACTATTATCAAGGCTATTATATTTCTAAAAGAATTGTATTTTTAACAGCTCTGTATCAGAAAACGCTATACAAAAAGCACAGGATGTGGGTGTTTCAACCCTTCTTCATTTCTCATGCTCCCTCCTCCTTTTGAGCCTCTTTATGAATTGAATATACAGTCTGTCTTCTTCCTGCAATGAGGGACTTAAAACTGTGAAGAAAAGACCCTGGCTTGATAGGAAAAAAAACAGTGGAAGGTAGGGAAGAATGGCATTTGATTCTAGGCCAGCTTGCAGTCTGCTTGGTCTACCTGAAAATGCTTCAGGCTCTTCAGGCTCTATGCTGCCTTTCATACCAGGCATCCCTGGGGAAAATGCTTTATTACTCTTCTCATCTTGTAAATATCATAAAGCTTTTGTAAAGGAATAGTCCCTGGACAAGAATGAATGAAAGGCACAGCAAGCAAGGTCTTGGACAGAAAAGTCAGCCTGGAACCTTAAGCTCAGGGTAAGATGAATCAACTCAAAAGAGCAGTGTGATTCGGACTTGCACTAAAGATGTATCTGATACACCAACTGTGATCTAGTATAGAGATCAGAGAAGTGGGTGACTACTCAGATTTAGAAGATCTGGGTACAACTCCCTACTCCCTGTGGAACTCAGTAGGTGAGTTTAGGCTTGATTCATCACATAGAGATATGGTGGGGAGATTGTAAAGCAAATCCCCTCAAGGAGCATCATCTGAAGCAGGCAATGTTGAGTGTCAAACAGAATTCCAGAAATACAACTGTTTCACAGCCCGACAACCTAAAGAGACCACATAATTTTATCTGAACTCTTTGTAGTCTTCATTTTTTGAAGGAAGGATAGACCTGAAATGAAAATGCAGCAGCTTCCATAATTTTTCTATGTATTCAAAGTATGCAGTTCAAAATGCCATCAAATCACATTTAAAAACCTGGAAACAAAGATCCAGTGAGAAGTTTCAGAAGTTAGGGTGTTGGGGCCTAATTTATGAGTCTCCCCATTGTGATTGGTAGGGAAAAAAAGATGACTGGAGAATTTTGGCTGATTTGTCACCCGTCTTACCTGGTGGGGGGCTCTATGAATGACAAGATTCTCCAGGAGTTGTGTACCATACATTACACCTCCTTTGAGGCAGCAGTACACATGGAATTGGAATTGTCAGTTGTGGAATTGGAGCAAATATGGATAAGTGTATCATTAAGTTGGCATTCTGCCTCTTCCCTGTCGACCCAGAGGATATTGCACTATTAAGTTTTGCTTTTATATGGATAGGGCACTGCCCACGGGGGGTTACCTTGATTTAAAGGGTGTGTGTTGTGTCGTTACAATCATGACTGACTCTTCGTGACTCCATGTCTATGGAGTTTTCTTGGCAGTAATACTGGAGTGGTTTGCCAGTTCCTACTCCAGGTGCCTACAGCACCTGGTATTCCCAGGTGGTCTCCCATCCAAGTACTAACCAGGGCCGACCCTGCTTGGCTTCTGAAATCAGGTGAGATTGGATGTGTTTGGGGCATCTAGGCAGCTCGACTGATTTAAAGGGAACACAGATTAAATAGGTCTGGGTCAGGGGCACGGCTGGCCCCAGATTCAGATCATGATTCCACACTACGGTAAGCCCTCTTCTGAAAGGTGATGTTGTTGTTCAGAGTTAAAAATACTACTGGCAATACATACAGACCAAACAAACCCACTGTTTTCAAAGGTGGCTGAACATTTAATACTATTTTAGTTGCAACTGAGATACAATACTATGTAAGCATCTACCAATGTTCTATTGGGGAAATGTTGCCTCCATTCCAGATTTTGTAGCGATTCTGCTAGATGGTGCAGTATAGAAGTTTAATAAATAAATTAATAAATATATTCACTGTTTATTTAAATATAGTTTAAGAGATGAATATTTTATTTTCATTTTTTACATGAGGATCTTTATGTAATAACTAGAATGCAATATATTTGCTGACAAACAGACTGCAGTTATACGAGTCATCCTAACCAAAGGAAATTAGATTTTAAAAATAGTCTACATGATTAATATGGTAAACAATACTGGATAAAATAGAACAAACCAGCTATTTTTAATACTCAAAATTATAATTATGATCAGCCTCATAGATTCTGTTTGGCAAGGGTAAGAAATGTCTGATTCTCCAGATATTATTGGACAACAACTTGCACCATAGCTCACTGGGTGCACTGAGCTGGCCACCTGACTAATGGGACAGTACTTGTAATTCAGAGGTCTACATCTTCCTCAGTATAACTGTGAAAGGCATTAAAGCTGCAAACCTATCCCCTCCTAAAATGGAGGAAGCTTCGTTGACCTCAGTGGAACTGACTTCTGAGCAGTTTTAGAAGGAGTAGTTATGTTAGTCTGTGCAAGCATATAAGACAAACAAAACAAAACAAAGAAACAAATCAGAGTTCATTTTTGTTAATCTATATGCTTATTCTTGAGCAATCATATACAAGATATATGGTGTTTTTTTTAAAAAAATAGGAGGCTCTTAACTTAAAATAAATTTGGATAAATAAAAGAGAATAAATGATTCCAAACATAGCCATTAAGGTTACTTGACTGAGACTACGTGTACTTTCTTTGCTGGATCAAATGCAAGCAATTTCATTTTGATTTTTTTATTTCCTCAAAGTCTCCAGTCTTAATATCTCGGTGCTTCAGAATCTCAGAGTCAGACTACTTCAGAGTTTTGAAATAATTGGCTACACACAACGGGTTTCTAGTCACTATTGTTGTTGTTAACAGTCATTAATTCAGGGAACGGTTGCCTTGTGCCGAGTCTTACAGTGTTGCAGATAAAGTAACAATAATGAGAGGAAGATGAAATGAAAGTGTGTTTTGCACTATAGATCAGTAGCATTCAGATATTTTAACTAAAAGGACAAAGGATACATACACTAGATACCAACCATAACAGGTTACTGGAGTGGTGGAAAGCAAGGAGGACCATAAAGACTTGAGATCAAAACATATATCCCTAGACTGGATACATGGGTTTGAAAATCCTAACTTTAGATGAATACTGCTAAAACTCTGAGGCTATACTGGAAAATGTACTACTTGTTTTTGCAATGTTGCACTCATGGAAACCAATGGATCTCCTGCTCCTCCAAAGTAAATACAACCACAGTAGCCCTCAAGCTGAGGCCATGGCACTTTGGGACAACCTGTATGTTTGGTCCATAATTCTCAGAATCCTGGAAATTATAGCTCTATTTCCAAATTTAATTTCTTCTGTACATTATAAACTGATGGGTAGTTTAGTGGTTTAGGTATCTGGCTACTGATCCAGAGTTTGGGAATTCGATCTCCCACTCCCTGGCAAGGGCGGGTCTCAATAATCCATAGGATCCCTTCTACCTCTGCAGCTTTAAGATAATGATAAAGAAAATGGGGAAAAAAACCGAAAACGAAACATCACAACATTTTATGTAAAGCAATGTTGAGGTTACAGTTTGAATGCCAACCACTTCTGGCTATACTACCCATCTCAAAAAGATAGCATAGAGATGGAAAACAGGTGGTTATGGACATCTAAAATAAAAGGAATTCTGGGAGTTGTAGTACAACAAAAATCCCTGTTTTAACCACAGACACACCCCTTTCTCTTTAAAGTATATGGTTATTTAACATTAAGTTGAACAGGTTAGATTTTTTAAAAAAACACTGCTTTGATGGTAAAGCACTCTAATTGAAAAAAAATTGCCATGCCAGTTGCCACATTTCAATGCTTTTTGGCACAGCCAGAGACATCTAGTATTTCCCTGATAACACTACTTGAGGTTGCAGATTGTGTGGGGAGGGAGTTACCATTTAAATTCTAGGGAGGGGAATCTCCTGACATAGAAAACCCAAGTGTCAGAAAAATACTGAACGTTTCCCTCCTGATTTGGAAGTTGCCTCATGCATGTTTCTCAATCTGCTTTTCAAACTTCTTTCTTATATTTGAAAGATCATCACTGAGAAAACAACAGCATTATTTCAAACCATGTTTTATGTAACATGATGTCATTTTCTGAAGGTCAATGGGTGAGGGGGGAATTCTCTCATGCCTTTATTGATCCATTTTCTGCTTCAGTAATGTTCTTCTCTCCCTCTTCATTGCTTTAAACCTTTCTGTGTTTCCTTGAGTCCATCCACATGCATATGACAACACCACCACCCCATCTGACTGGAGCACTAAAATCCCATGGAAAAGCTCTGCTGAGGCCTTTGCTTGCTGTCCTTCGCCCTCTGTGGCTGGGATGAATGAAATAACCATGGGGTGCCTATACATAGCTATGTGTACCTCAGCATAATACATTCTTCTTCAGATGAAATATAGTTGAAGGTATGTGACTTTCATCTTACCTGAGCATGTGGCTCTCCAAAGAAAATAGACTCTTATGAATTCCTCAAAAGCAGTTTCAGAATGAGATTATGCCACTTGAGGACACAGAGTTATTCATCTGAGAAGACCACTCAAGGGATCAGCAGCTGCTGCTGGAAAGGATGCCAATCTATTTGCTTATGCTGTGCCAGTTTATTAACTAACCGACAATTTCTAACGCTTCCTTCAGAAATGTTTTCTCACACCTTTTCAACACGGGATCACAAAACTTATTTTATATTTTACTTTTCTGGCAATATTAAGCCACTTCATTATTATTATTTTTTTGTTAAAAAGATAGATCTAAATACATGTATAAACTAGGTACTAAGGATCATTATTATAGCCACATTTTGTAAAAATTGTAATTGTTGGCAGAAATCCAGCAGTGATTTTGCTGTCCTGACAGGCCCATTGAAAAAATAGGATTTTGGTGAATCAAATGCCATTGATTCAGCGAGGCTGCTCTAGCTGTACAGTAGCTGGATTTCAGCCTGCCACATAATTCAACAACCGAGATGGGCACAAACTGAAAAATGGTGGTGAGTGGTGGTTTGTGGTTGGCTATGAACCATGAACTACAAACCTCGATCATGAAACACCATGAATGAACCAGAAAACTGAACTGTGAATCGTTTTGATTTTGGGTTCATGACCTATATGTGTATCTTCTCTTGTCATACCACTCCACTGTCACTGCTGCTGTGCTGCCAATGCTATACCACAGTTAAGATGATGACAATGGTGGTGTGGCAGTGGCATGGTGGCATGGATTTCCAGGAGCCCAGGTGCTGCCTGGGTACAGGCACCCGACCCCCAGCTGTTTGTCCTGATCAGCTGATAGGTGGGCGCATGTACAGAGACAGTAGGCCTGACTCCAGAAAGGGAAGCTGGGCCTGCTACCTCTGAAGTTGGCGGTAGTAGCAGTGGTAGTAGTGGCAGGACTAGATAGGGTGACAGTGGGTGGAGGACACTTTGTTTTGCCAAAGAAAAATGAAGTCCTGAGCAGAAAATTGTTCAATGTTTCAGTCCATTTTGGCAAAATGGGTTGCACGAACCAAATCACAAACCAGATCATAGTTGATTTTGCTCCAATTTCTATTTAACAAACTCAGAGTAACAAAAAGCCACACATTTTATAACTTGTGGGTATTAGTTGTTCATCAAGCTCAGCTTGGAATCTGTCAATATTTTGAAATAAATTATACAAATGTGCAATAGTAAGATATTTAGCCTGAGGAAATGCTTTCACATGCAGACCTTCCTTTCACATTAGATTATCTACACAGGTTCTGGTTATCTTGGAGGCCAGCCCCTTCCCAGAAGCATCCATCTCAAAGGTAGTGTGGGATGATAGTATAACTAATAATAGTAAGGTGTATAAATCTGAGACTATTATAATAATAGTAAGATGTATAAATCAGATAAATCTGAAAATAATAAAGATGGCTGACGTGTGAAAATGAGTACTTCATTCTCGCCCCATCACAATAAGCACCAGATAGAAACAGACAATAGTTTATGCCAAAAATAAAAACCTCCTTAAGTCTGACTGTTCAAAATTCATTTCTCACTTGTTGACCCTTGTTTAACAAATATGCACAGAATAGCTCTAGGCTACATCTACGTTATCTGCCAATGTTTTAGTTAAATGTCATGAGTGAAAGCAACATCAGATATTAATGCAGTGGCAAGCAACAGTCTTTTTAAACATGCTGTTGTACAA
The DNA here is from genome assembly GCA_029282475.1 of Phrynocephalus forsythii. NCBI lineage: Eukaryota > Metazoa > Chordata > Lepidosauria > Squamata > Agamidae > Phrynocephalus > Phrynocephalus forsythii. Next base: position 55,469,562 of record JAPFRF010000010.1, read on the forward strand.
CCAGGAGAAAAGATTTGCTCACTGTGCATAAGGAACTTTCACAAGTAACGATATGATTCTGAGTCTACAGAATGAGCCGCAATTCCTAGAGAGGTCAGTATTCTGAAGCTTTTCCTATGCAGCATTTGAGAAAAGCAGTTTCCTTTCCATTCTATACTCAAACCAACTGTTTAATGATGATAATAAACATGTTGAGGTCACATTTAGCTGAACATTAAAAGAAAATAGCCCAGCTGGGCCAGTGCTTGCTTGGATATGTCTAAATAGCAGTGCTACAGGGCACCACATTCCTACTGCGTTGACTTCTCTCTATAAAACACAATTTAAAAGTTTATATGTAAATTTTTGTATGAACTGATAGTATTAACAGCATTGCACAGGAGATGTGTAGACTCTTTTGAAGGATGGGTGTCACCATTCAGCCTGCCAGCCTCTTCCTCAAGATAGAACCCCTAGGTTCACCCAAAAAGACTTATCTCCATTCAGCAGTTGTTCATGAAGAAGACATTCCTTCTGTCAAGTGGACAGCCAGTGTTGGGCAGATAAATTGCCTCAGTGTCACAGTGTCAACTGAGGAGGCAGAGCTGAGAGGGGGTCTATGTATATCTATGGTTGTGATCCTCCCTCTCCCCTTTATGTAATGGGGTGTCTGTGCATTGGTACACAGTTTTGTGCTTTTCAGTGACTTTTCAGTTTTCAGACTTCATGATTCACAGATAGAAGAAAAAAGATGTTTTGGACTCAGTATTGGATAATTACAAGAATGTAAGAATTTAGATGCAGATCTCGCCTGATTTCGAAAAAGATGTTTTGGATGGGAGACTCAGTGCTGTATGGAGTGGATAAAACCACTTAGTATTCCTGCCAAGAAAACTCCATGGACATGGGGTCACAAAGGGTCGGTCACGACTATAGCGACACAACACACAACACACAAGAATTCATAAAACTATTGCTTTAAAACTATTTCTCTATTTAGTAGATTTGACTCATAATTTGGTCTTAGTATCAAAACTGGCAATCATATGATGTATCGCTTCCCTTTTTTACCTATAGATCCTCTTTCCAAATACCCATACCCTGTAGTCACCTGACCTGAAAACAAATAAATATATTAAAAATATTTCTCTATTTATAAACAATAGTACTGTGAATCTTTGAAATAGAAATTGAAATCAATTCTTCTACATGGGTATAAAATTGAAATAAAGATGGATGAAGATTCACACATACATCATACACCTAAATGAGTGTCAAGTGTGAATGATCCTTAGGAGAGAATGAGTGTGAGAATGTGCAGTGGCCACACACCTTAATTCCTGGTATGCAATCTCTTGGAATCTTTCTATAATAGGTGCCAATCTGTATCTACAGCTGAGACTGTGCTTTTTCTTGCTTGTCATTAATGAGAATAATCCTTGCCTAATTCATATGGATGCTGTGAAATAAAGCACTTGCAAATATACACTGAAACCCTCAAGCAGATTTGCACTTGCAAATATACACTGAAACCTTCAAACAGATGACACAAGGAGCAAGTGATGTCCTCTCTTTACATTTTGCAAATCCACCAGCTGGAAATTAATCAAGCAGTTGTTAAACAGGTGTCAGCCATTTTAGGGAGACATGTAGTTTTTAGTTTTATCAATAGCTAGTGGCCTAGAAATTAAAGAAATGGGAAAGGGAACAATCCTGTCCAAGGCCATGTCATCAAAAATCTGTTGCTTCAGTGAAAGAGTGTAAAGCATAGAAATTAATGGAATGTAAAAGTAGTTAACTTTGGCTGAATTCCCTGTTTTATTCATGTTACACTTGTTCTAAATAAATAAAATGGTTCTAATTTAAATTGTTCTAATATAAGGTTTAATTCTATTATGACATGTAAATGCATGTCACAGCATTCTAGTAGTCCTCTTGTAGCTGGTAAAGCAGCTTTTGAGGAGACATTTTGGAGTCAGTATAGAAACTGTGTGAAAGGAAATACAAGTTTTTCTTCGCTAGGAACCAGATATGTATGTTTATCCTTTTCAGAAAGTAACCAGTTATAATAATAGCTTCATGTTTTTTGGCTTAAGGCAATCCACCCCACCATTTTCTATGTATAAAAGGTATTTTACCCTTCTCCTTTCTTAGAGCTGTTTTGGGACTCTACACATTGCCTGAGGTTACCTGGACTGAATCTTATATTGGGAGATGCAACGGGGGACTGAACGCCTAACCACTGAGCTGTCCTGGCTAATAAAATAAAATAAACACATATCACCAAAATCAAGGGGGCAACACAGGCCATAGACTGTATTTGCATTAAATATGCAGGGTTCAGAAAACTTACACATTTGGACTTCATCTTCTAGAACTCCCCTGACAACATAGCCAGTGCGTATACTACACAGCAGGGCAAAGCAAAAATACAGAGTAGGAAATAGCCTTTCCATGGTCTGAGAATGTGTACCTTCTGATTTATATGTACAAATAATGAACTGATTCAGCCCAAAGTGTAAATATTCATATGCTTGGCACCTCAGGTGATGCATATAAAATGTCTGCTCCTCCCAGCTGGCTGCCCCACTAACCTTCTTCCATGTGCTGGCTCAGCCATCCTACTGGGCCAGCTGTCCAATTTGAGCTATAGCCCAGACTTCCCTTTCCTGCCTCCTACAGCAGCCGGCCACAGCTCACCTAGTCAGAGAGTCTTCCCATTCTGTCTTCCCATCCTGCTGGAAGAGGAAAGCCTGGGATCCAGCTTGGATTGGGCAGGTGGCCCAGGGTGACTACCATGGGGTGCCATGCATATGAATTTTCACACTTTGGGTTGAATCCATTCATGCTCATCTCTAGTACATTTTAAAGCAATTCAGAGGTTAACCATACACACACATACAGAACAAGGAAGGATAAACTCACAGGAGAAAGCTGTTTCATAAGGCAGTACAGACCAAAATGAGGGAGATTTGCTGGTCCTGGGCATTCTATCCTCCTATCTGGATTTTAGCCTGAAAGACCAAGGGAAAGTGGGAGTGCTGAGAGAATCAGTTCTAAAGAAGCATTATTTGAAATTCTTCCCATCAACATTCCTGATCCCTGGGTGCATTGGTTAAGGCTTTCCAGTTTCCTGGGTTTGTAGACCTTCAGTTGATGTGTGTTAGGTTTGCTCTGCTCTCCAACTGAAGTTTTTTTGTTTATGTTTTAAGTCACATAATTTCCATGAATTTTCCAAATTAGTATTAGCCAGCTCTTCCCAAATGTATTTCACTCTGTTTTTATGACCCATGGAATACTTACATAATTGCAGCAACCATGATTTCATTTCAAGATGCAAACATGTTTAAAATGCAAACATGTTTAAAATTTCATTTCAATATGCAAACATTTTAAAAATTAAATAACCATGTATAACTTAGTTATTAGAATGAATTGAAAACAAAACCTGAATTGGACAACCCTTACTAGAACCCACAACCTTGATGCAGTTCATGGATGTTCTTTTTTCCTAACTCTGAATAGAGATAGGAAGTACAACAGGCAGTTTAAAAAAACTGCAAAGCTGAGTGTAAATAAAATTGAACTAATGGATCTGGGTGATGAGCCTTCTCAAACTGAAATCTGTTATGGGTCCAAATGGATTCCTCAACTATGAAAATAGGGAGAGAGTACCTCACGAATTGCTGAGGCTCCAGTACTTTGGCCACCTCTTGAGGAGAGAGGACTCCTTGGAAAAGTCCCTGATGTTGGGAAAGATTGAAGGCAAAAGGAAAAGAGGACCGCAGAGAATGAGATGGTTGGACGGTGTCATCGATGCAACCAATATGGATTTGACCAAACTCCGGGAGGCAGTGGAAGATAGGAAGGCCTGGCGAGCTCTGGTCCATGGGATCACGAAGAGTCAGACACGACTGAATGACTGAACAATAACAACAACCTCACAAATTAAGTTAAATGAGCCTAGATCCAATTCCTCTAAAGCACTAAACAGCATGGGTACAAGCTATTGAAAAGACCACATCTCCTTCTATAAACCTGCATACACATAAGATGATCCAGGTGGGCCTTTCTCTTGGCCCACCACATGTGTGCTTGGTGGGGGACATGGGAGAGGGCCTTCTCTCTTGCTGCACCCATGCTTTAGAACTCCCTCCCATGTGAAGCTCAGCTATCCTCATCTTTGCTGTCCTTTCTCTGCTGTCCTTCTTTTCAGGTAGGCTTTTCCTTAATAACTGTTGTTTTAATTGTATTTTAATATTGACTTTATTTACCATTTTAATATATTGCTAGTTTAATTATTTTTAGTGTTTGTATACATTTAAAATTTTATAAACTGCCTTGGGTCCTTTTAAGAAGAAAGGTGAAATAAAAATATTTTAAATAAACAATAGTGTCAATCAGACCAGATTCACTGAATCAACTACTGAGGGATGGGACAAAACAGATGTAAATCCCAAGGATCCAATGGGTTTACTCCTGTTGGGATTATCACTTAGGCAATGGCCATTTTATTTGAAATATGCCTCTGGAACTTGAGGATAAATACACGATTAAGGTAGTGGCAACCCAAAATTGTAATAATAATTGCAACTCTATAAACTGTTGACTGTGATCAAAACTAATATATATTACTGCTTTATGTCTGTAGAGATTCTTAGTCATCCAGGCAAGGTTATCTGGGAGTTGAGTCATGGCAACTGGACTTCTTTTTTTTTTGGAGATACAAACATTTTGCTACACATGAAAGTAACTTCTTCAGTCTGAGAAAAATTGGTGGGCAGTTTCCAATTTATACTGTATTTCACTTTGGTTCACCCCACCTTGGGCTCAATAGGTTGGTTAGGTGGACAATGGCCTGAATAGGCTCATTAGATGTACACTGGTTTGGGGTGTGTGAAAGACACACCTATGCAACCCTTCCCAACACCCATTAAGTATGGGTCATTTGCAGTGGCCTTCCTGGTGGAGATGTGAAGTGTTTCTGATTTGTCTGGGGATTGATGAAAGGGCATCATGATAGATAGATTAATGATTTGTAATCAGAATAAGTGGTAAAATAGGGGAGGGAGGATGGAATTTGGAAGGTAAGAAAAGCTGGCACTATCCTCCTTATCTTCTAACTAGAGTTAGGTGATCAGGTACCTTATGTCTCCATCAGATTTATAAAATAATTATATTCAAACACATACAACAACAGCAGCAGCAGCAGCAGCAGCAGCAGCAGCAACAACAACAACAACAACAACAAAAGACTATTATGTGTTAAATGTTTCCTTGGCAATAGAATTATAGAATTATATAGAGATGCCTGTATAGTGGTCTTATGTTGTTTGTAGATTAATGAATTAAGAAACAGCTCTTTGGTAAATGTAACATATTAGGGTTAATTGATATTTACAGGATTATACATGAACAGATAACAAGAGTGGTTCATTATCTGTTCAAATCAAGCTAGCCTAATTTTAGCTGTCAGAAGCTACTGTCAAAGAACTATAAAATCAAGACAGAGCTATTTCTCCACTGAAATTAACACGGGGCATTTAATTATCTTCTACAATGTTAACTGTACTCAAAAAAACTTTAGATTTTGGAATTTAAATCGTTTGCACGGGTAAGCACCTAACTTTAGAGGTGGGTCTCATAATTTATTTTGAAAAAAATGTTTCATGTTGTTTTTCTGCCCAACAAGAAAACTTACAGCAATTCTCCTTAGGCATGTCAGAAGTTACCATTGCAATCCTGCTCCCCCGGTGAGCTTCCATGGCCACAACATTGTATTCAGTCACAGCAATGGCTCTCTGAGGCTTATTAGGACAAGATTGCCAATGGATTTCTGGACACAATTCAAAGTGCTGGTTTTTAACCTATACAGTAAAGCCCTAGACAGTTTGGGTCCAAGCTGTCTCAAAGACCACATCTCCCTTTATGAGTCTGCCCAGGTGATAAGATCATCAGGAGAGAATTTTCTCTCAGTGCCACCACCCTCACAGGTGCACTTGGTGGAGAACATAGGAGAGGGCCTTCTTGCCTGCTGCTCCCAGATTCTGGAACTCCCTCCCATCTGTGCTGTCCTTCCATAAGCAGGCAAAGACCTTTCTCTTCAGGCAGGCATTTCCTTAATGACTAGAATGAGGGATTTTAAATGGGTTATTGTGCTCTGTTGTTTGAAATGTGTTTTAATACTGATTTAATTACTATTTTAAATGTAATATTTGTTTAATTCTTTTAAAATTTGCCCACAATTACTGTTTTTAGCTTGGAAATATTATCTTTTAAAATAATGTACGAGAAAGGAGAAAGGCGGGATAAAATATTACTTTGTTTTTTTGTGCCAGAAGCACCAGCAAATTATTGACATATAAAGATACACTTCTAAGGAGAATATGAATAAGTTATAAAATTATTATATGTAAAAAGTTATATAAAATAAATAAGATTTTTTTAAAAAAACCAACTAAATGGCATTCACCGAATACTGGATCACATAAATATCCACATAAATACTGGATCTTGCCAGCATAAGATATTTCTCCTTGCATGTTGAAGGCCATTATGTACATTGTAACATGTGTGAGGTGGTTTGTTCTTTTCCACATTCACACAAAGTATCTTCTGTAGAGGAGCCTCATTTTCTCAGATTATCATTTGATCTTCCCACCCCAGTGTGTAATCTGTTAAAAGCTTTCCATATGAGCCATGGTTGTTCTTGGCTGGGTGGAGTAGAGTCCTGTGGTTCTGCCCGGTAGCTCCTTGCTTGCCTTCTATAGTTGTAAGGCAGTTTGTGGAGGCTCATTGTTGGGTGGGGCATAGGTTATATTATTTTTACTAGGAAGATCAGCTTTAAACAATGGCCCCTTTCAGGGACATCCATCAATATTGAAGGAATATCTTTGGCCAAAGAAATCTGATTTCATCAACTCTTTTCCTGAGATAAAGATCCAACCCCACTCAGGACCATTGTTAGCACCATTGGCTCCCCAACATCTGAATTAGCAAAACACCTAGCCACCCTCCTACAGGCCCACATTGGACAGACCTCACCCCACATCAAGGACACAGGACATTTCATAGACAAGATTAGCACCCTAAAACTCAACCCCAGAGGCAGACTGATCAGCTTTGATGTATCCCTTTTCACTCAAGTACCAATAAAGGACACTTTAGCACTCATCCAGCAGATCTTCCCAGAAGACATTAAGGCCCTATTCAGCATTGCCTAATGACCAGCTATTTCCAGTGGGATAATGACTTCTATGAACAACCAGATGGAGTTGCCATGGGGAGCCCCCTCACTCCGGTTATAGCAAACTTTTACATGGAATATTTTGAAAAACAAGCTTTGGATGCAGTACCCTTTGCACCCACAGTCTGGTTCCGATACATGGATGACACAATAGTAATTTGTAGTCACAGTGAAGATAAACTGGAAGAATTTCTAAACTACCTGAACAATATCCAGCCAAATATACAATTCACCATGGAAAAAGAAATAGAGTGTAACTCCCATTCTTAAGCTGCTATCTCACCTGGGTTTCGATCTTGATCTTCTGAAGGTCTGGCTTTTCCTCTTCGTCCCATCACGTGGTTGAATATGTGGGACAGGAGTTCCCATGTCCAAAACTGGTTTTTTTTAATTTTAAAGTGCAGTTCAGCCCCCTTGGCCAGCAGGTGGCGCTAGCATTTTTTAAAATAACAGACCACTTAGCTGGAGGAAATTAAAACTTAGAGGACCCGATGGAGCTTCCTGTTGCTCCAATGGTGCAGAGAAATTTTTTTTAAAAGCGCCAATTGGCCTCAGGAACAGCTGGTCAGTGCTATGAGAGAAAAAAAAAAAAAAAAGAGAAAAAAAGAAACCCAGATCATCTGTGTGGTCCCACGGTGTCTGCCTCCTTAAAAGGTGGATTTTCAAAGCAAGGCAGAAAATTCCTTACCTCTCAGGTAAGTCAAAGAAATCTCACTTAAAGGGCATTACCGGGTTTTCTTTTCTCTTTTCCCCAAAAAGCCCGGTGGCCATGGGGACGGCATTTTTAGACATGGTTTACCTAGTAATTTAAACTGCTTTTAAAGGGACATGGGACCGGGCCATTAGATATCATGGTCATACGCAAACTGGACCTCCGATTTAGGATACAAGGTCTATAGAAAACCCACATACAGAGATCAGTACCTACATTAAAAAATCTACCCACCACCCACAACAAAAAAGAGGAATAATCAAGGCACTTATTGACCATGCAAACCGAAACTGTGAAGCTGAATTCCTCAACACTGAACTCAGCCACCTGAATTGGGCCCTACAGGCAAATGACTATTCCAAGAATAAAATCAAAAGAGCCATCAAACTGAAAACAACAACACTAAACTGAAAAAGAAAAACAGCCTCCAACAAAGTATTTCTGCCATACATAAAAGGAGTCACGGACCACATGGACAAAGTGTTGAAAAAACACAACCTACAAATGGTATTTAGACCCACCACAAAAATACAACAGATGCTACGGTCAGTAAAGGACAAGAGGAACCCACTCTGCACTGCAAGAGTATACTGGATACCTTGTAGTTGTAGCCAGGCATATATTGGGACCACAAAGTACAGCATCCAGACCAAAATGAAAGAAGATGCAAGACACTGCAGGCTAAAACAATCTGAAGAATCAACAGTAGCTGAACACACCCTGAAATAAACTGGACATGAGGAACTGGTCAACACTACCAATCACTATGTCAGACTGCACAAGGAAGCCACTGAAATCCACAAACACAAGCACAGTTTCAACAAAAAAGAAGAAAGTCTAAAAATCAACAAAGCCTGGCTTCCAGTACTAAAGGCTACAGAGTGCAAAAAGGTCAAAGCTCAGTGATTCCCATCCAGCCACAAGCAAAGGTGATCAGTTCACACAAAAGAACAACTAACGACGTCCATCAACTACATATTAGGATCCTTGCTACACTGGTTACGTTGACTACAATACAATGACTAACCCCTATTGTCCTGCATAGGACAATCTTCCTCTTTCCCACAACTTTAAAACCACAGTCTCTCCCACTCTATACCCCAGAGCACAGAGAGATACTCCTTGTTCCCTGAGCTCCTTGCCCTCTGAAGATGCCAGCCACAGAGTCTGGCGAAATGTCAGGAAGAAAAACTTCCAGAACATGGCCAAACAGCCCAAAAACTCACAATTATCTAGTTACACATGTTTCCTCATACATACAACACACAGAGATACACAAAATGATGATGACATTTTGTTTGTGCTTATGGTGAAATATTTCAGTTTAACTTGTAAACAGAAGTGTAATACCAAACACCCAAGAGCGTAAAATAAAATAACAGCCAAAGTCTTGTGCCAGCATAACCCAGATTGGGTGCTGGAAGCAATTCATTTGAAGCAATTAAAGGCTTCCTATCCTCCTCCTTGGAGATTACAAAAGGGAATTTCTTAGGGTTCTGATTTGCTTTGGAGAAGGCTTTGAGGGCCTTGGGGGAGGGTGGGGTGGGGAAGCCTTTTATATTAAAGTAATTGTAGCAATAGTCCTAATCCTGGCAGTGCCAATCCAGCAGTGATTTTCCCCTTTTTACTAATAATGAACACACACACTTGATCCTGAGATTCTTCAGGGCAAAATAAACCCTTGGGACCTAAAAGGAAAGATATAGGAAGCTTTTAATTCATTTAAATTAAATGCTTCCAGCGTCTTATCTGGGTTACACCACACAAAGTTACACAACAGGTTTTTGACCCAAGTAAATTGAAATGAAAATAGAGAGACTGATGAGGTAAAAATAGAATGATGTCCTGTAAAACAGGGATGCTTTGATGGTAGATCGCAGTCAATTATAACTAATAAAACCAACAAAACATGCTTCCAATATTTTAATGCCAATATTTTTATGATTACATATTGTGCAATGCCCATTATGTTTACTTTAAAACAGGTCTGTTGAGAAACTGCAGCTAAAAATGTTCACTCTGAATTACAGGCTTTTAATAAATACTTGCTTTGACTGTCGATTTAGGCAGCTTCATAAATGATTTTCCCCAGTCTTTACTTAATTCTCAATGATGTTTTTATGTAATAATGCCACTTGAGAGATCCAAGTCTGTTACTATTCTAGGAAGTGATATATAGAGACATTGACAGAAGACAAGATAAGAAACCAACCAGCCAAAAATCTGACAGCATAATCCTGTATGTGAATATTCAGTCCCATGACAGCAAGGGAAGGTGTTGTAAATTAGCATACAACTAGTATACAACTGCAGTCTTAGAGACCATATCGGTATGGGAATTGCCAATTTGCTCTGGTTGTCACAGAGGATGGGACTAGAAACAGCATTTTCTAGTTAATAGTGTCCAGCATGGGCTAGACTCATTCTTTGGAGTGCATGGACTGAGGGGTGTGGGTATGTATTGGATGTGCTCTTGATTTCCCTGAAACACACATGAAGAGGTGTTCTTGTGTAGGTAGGAAGGCAGGATTTTATTACTGCTCTACTATGAATTTATAGCTAGAGGCTTTATGTTCTTGGATGGTTCTACAACATACAAAATTAGAGATGGGCACGAAACGACCAATTTTCCATCACCGTTATCCGTCATTCATTCTGTTACGTAACGGAATGAATAACAGCCCTAGAGGCAAATTTTACACAAACTGAACAGAACCGAGAAAACTGGGTTCGGTTCGGTAATATGGGGGCAGAGATGTCTCCTACCTGGTGCTGGCCTGGAAGTCCTTCAGGAATGGCGGCGAGTCAGCAACCAGGAAGAGGGGGGAAAGCCTACCGCTGCACTGTAGCGTGGCTACGTGGTCGGCAAGGAAGTGGAAAAAAATGGCCACAGCCTTCCTGAAAACGCTGCCGCCGCTGCCGGGACCTCCCTCCCGGGGCCTCTTGGAGGCTTTGCCGGGCGAGTGGGACTGGTCAAGGCAAGCTGCTGGCCAGTCGTGGGCTGAGCCTTGGGAGGCAGCGGCTGTCCCAGACTCCCGGGTTCCTCCTTGCCTGCTCAGGCTGTGACTCTGCTCAAAGACGCTGCTGGCTAGGTAAGAAAAACAAACAAACAAAAAGGCCCAAGTAACCCGGAAGTTCGGGTTCACTTCCGAGTTTGGCCCCACATGGGCTTTTTTTGTTTGCCAATGCCATGCACTGAGGTGGGAAGGGGCAGCGAGAGGGGGCTGCGATCCAGCCTCGCACACTCCCCTCTCCAGCGATCTCTGCGGTGGTCCGGCAGCCCCCGGCCCTGGGAGGGCTCCCCGCGGCTGCGGGAACACTCTCCCGGCCCCGCATGGTGCCAGCTCCGGACAGCGCCTGGCCCCGGGAAGCTCCCCGCAGCCATTCCGAAAACTGAAATAATGGAAATGAAACGGGTCCCAGGGGTCCGAATAACGGTAACAGAACAAAGTGGGGGCCCAGGGGCCAAATAACGGAAACGACCACCATTTTGGCGTTTCGTGCCCATCTCTATACAAAATGTGTATAGAACTTCTGGCATACAAACACAAGAGACTGAATAAGAGATCTTCTGGACTGGGGCAAGGGAATCCCTGAGCCCACCTCTTGTTTCCAACAGGCGCCAACAGATGTTTCCACAAATAGGCTCGTTAGGCAGACAATGGTCTCAATAGGTCTTTAGGGGTTTCAGCACCATAAAGGCCATTGTTCGCCTAAAGGCCTATTGAGACCATTGTCTACCTAACAAGCCTATTCAGGCCATTCTGGAAGTTGAGTCATGGCTATTGGACTTCTTTTTGAGAGATAGAAACGTTTCACTGTTCTATCTCTCAAAAAGAAGTCCAGTAGCCATGACTCAACTTCCAGAATGGCCTGATATACTCACCTGGATGACTGAGAATCTTCACAGACATGTTCAGGCCATTGTTCATCTGATAAGCCTATTTCAGACCAGAGTGATATGCTGTCAAAGTGAACTATAAAATGGAGAACTTGCAACTAGCTTTCTTCAGACTGACAAAGCCGTTTGGGTGAGCAGTGAAATGTTTCAATCTCTCAAGAAAAGAAGTCCAGTTGCCATGACTCAACTTCCATATAAACTTACCTGGATGACTGAGAATCTTCACAGACATATTCCAACTTGACAGGACACAATAACAACATTCACTTTCTCCAAATGACACACTGTTTAGAGCAGTGTTGGTGGACCTATGGCACAGGTGTCAAAGGTGGCACTTGGAGCCCTTTCTGTGGGCACCTGACATCTCCCCTTCACAGCCACCTGGATTTAGGTTAAACTGCTGTATTGGCACTTTGCGAGGGGGGGGGAGTGGGTTTTGAATTGCATTTTGGGCACCCAGTCCCTAAAAGGTTCGTCATCACTGGTTTAGAGGTCTGGTTGAAATTGAAGATCTGACGGCTACAGTGGGAGTGGATTATTATTATTTTGGTGTGGGTGGGAGGAGGACCCTTCTCAAAGGTCAGGGGTAAATAAGCAAAATTTGGTACAGAAAGAAAAAGTTCAGGTAACAGTTTTTTTAAAAAATATAAAATAAAATATTTTATTTTTCACACAAGGTTGCTCTTTAAACATCTCTACCAAGGACAGTGCTGGGAACTTTGTTATGTGATAGGGAAGCATGTATTCCAAGTGACATTACAATTGTACCTCTACTTACGAGTGGCTGTACTTAAAACCACTGGTGTTTCAACTGCTGCCTTACAACTTTTAGATGTGGTCTGCTCTACTTACAAATTCTTTTTTTATTTATATATATATATATATATTTTAGATACGGCTGCTTTACTTACAAGTTGTAAGTAGAGTTACCACTGTATATGGAAAAACAGGTGGCTCTCCCTGTGGCTTCCCCTTGTGTAAAAAGGGAGACACTTTGAGAAGGTTGTGAAGGGCACATAATTTTTGTTCCTCTTTTCTGGGAAATAAAAGTTCAAGAAAGGAGCAGGACTGGGCTGAGAGCAGCCCTTATAATTGTGTAAACTAATATTATGCTCGCTCGCTCTCTGTGTCCTTAGTTAACGCTTTTCCTGAGCTAAAAAAAGCCCCAAATGCCTTTTAGCTTTCGCTCACAGAAAAGGAACAGATTGGACAGACAGATATATAACTTTGCTTCTTTTTTTACCTCCCAGTGTTTGTCACTTTAGGTTAAAACTGGAGGATGAATTACATATTATGAGAAATGTGCATTTCCCCAGTTATGCTTTCCTTCCAATTCCCTTCTATGCCTCAAAAATTAGACTTCTTAATGAAGCTTGTGCTTACCTCTCAGTGACCAATTGCTAAACAGGTGCTAATTAATGAGCAACATGCAGCATGAGACATGCTCCTGCTAGAATAAATTGCTATCTTTTCCCTTGTGATGAAAACACCTCTCCTACCTTTGCACTATTATGTCTAACACTTTCTCATATGTTATTTTATTTAGCATTCAATTATTTGTTGATGAAAAGCTCCCTCCCTCCCTCCCCCCCCTCTCTCTCTCTCTGTGTGTGTGTGTGTGTGTGTGTGTGTGTGTGTGTGTGTGTGTGTGTGTGTGTGTGTGTGTGGTGGGAAACAATTTGAAAGAAAGGAGTAAGTCAGGACGTTCAGCATTCCTCTATGCATATGTCCATACAAATATGCATTTATATACACACATATGTTCTAGAATGCTATAAACTTGGAACTGAGCATGAAATTCTCTTTCGTCCTAAACCACTTTCCCCTTAAATTAAAGAAGTCATTTAAATTCACTTAATCTTGAATAATACAACATATACCTTTTTAAAGCAATTGCTATGATTGAAGAAAATATGCAAAGTTGAAAGAAGTTAGTAATTCTGTTACACATTACTTATGATGACACCTGCACAATCACATTTCACACAGCATTTCACATCCCCAATGACGTTTTTTACAGTGGGAAAGGGATTCAAACCCAGACCTCCTCAGTCTTAGCCTATCACTCTACCCACTAGATCACACTGTCTATCCCTTTAATTCATCTATTTATTTATTTATTTCATTATTTATTTTAGAGTATTTTTACCCTGCCTTTCTCCTTGGAAAAGGACCCAAGGCGGCTTACAGTAATAAGGGAGAATATAATCTAATACAGTGGACCCTTGTATAACAAACAGTTTGTATAACATAAAATCTGTACAACATAAAAAATTCAAGAGATAGGGGAAATTTGCTTAATAGAACTGTCTATGGGGCGAATCCATACAACATAAAAATGGTCATGATTAGGGATTACTCCGTTTTCAATGCATTCCTATGGGAAATTTGTATAAAGGAAAATTTTCTCAACGGAATTTCATTTTGAAAGAATTAATTCCTTTATACAAGGCACCACTGTATACTTAAGTCATATTCAAATAATTGAGAGCAGGGAATCGAGGGACATCTTACAGCATTAAAAGACAACACTACATTAAAGCTACAAGAGAATGCAGCAGTTAAAAAGAGAGTGAAAAATTCCATGAAAAGTTATGAGTGAGGGAAACTAACAATTGAAAACAGTGTCAATGCAATCACAAAATATATAAAGACAATGTCTATGTGATCATGCATGGTAGATTCATATAAAGGTCACATAATATGTAGTCCATCATTCAGGAAAAGCTTGCCTGAAGATAAAGGTATTTGCCTGTTTCCGGAAAGACATCAGAGATGGGGCAGTCCTCACCTCTGGGTGCAGCTGTCGAGAAGGCCCTTTCATGTGTTCCCACAAAACGTACCTGTGAGGGTGGTGGGATGGAGAGAAAGATCTCTCCTGAAGACCTTAACACCTGAGCTGGTTCATACTGTGAGATTCGTACAGTGCTTTGTAGGTTAACGTCATTACAGTGGTACCTTGTATAAAGGAATTAATTCGTTCCAAATGAAATTATCTTAAGCAAATTTTCCTTTATACAAATTCCCATAGGAATGCATTGAAAATGGAGTAATCCCATTTTTATGTTGTACGAATTTCCCCCATAGGCGATTATGTTAAGCAAATTTCCCCTATCTCTGGATTTTTTTATGTTGTACAGATTTTATGTTATACAAGCTGTTTGTTATACAAGGGTCCACTGTACTTTAAATTGTGCCAGTGGAGCAGCTTTAATAGGGGTGTAATGTGATCTCTGTACCCCACCCCAGTCAGCAATCTGGCTGCTGCATTTTGGACCCCTTGAAGTTTCGTGAGACTTTTCATCACATTACAGTAGTGTAACTGGGATGTCACTAGGGTGTGTGTCACAGTGGCCAGAGCAGGTTTCTCAAGAAACAGGCGTAACTGCTGTACTAGTTTTAATTTTGCAAATGCACTCCTGTCCTGGCCATAGCTTTGACCTGGGCATCTAGGTTAAAGGATAAGTCGAAGAGCACCCTCAAGGTGCAAACCTCTTTTTTTAATTGGAGGGAGACCCCATCCAGAACAGGTTGCATCCCTATCTGTTGTTCTCCCTTTTGACTGACCAGAAGCACCTCTGTATTGTCTGGATTTAGTTTCATTTTGTTCATCCTCATCCAGTTCATTAATGCAGCTAAGCACTCATGTAAAATTGAGATAGTAGCACCCTCAGAATCGGGAGGTGATGAGAGGTAGAGCTGGGTCTCAGCACCATACTGGTGGCATTTAACCCCCAAAGTCCTGATAGTTTAAATGGATGTATTATGATTATCATTCCTTCTTTAAATGATGACCACCTCCTCCAGTCCTGCTTCACAAACTATTTTTGAACTTCCACCAAATTTCAGAATTGGATCACAATTTTGCTTGGAATGGTATACAGAAAGATAGTCAAGTCAAGTCGAGTTTATTGCAGCTATAAGCCCATAAATTGTTAAAAGAGACGCATAAAATACATAAGGCATAATATAAGGGTGAACAGTGTTCATACATCAGAGCTCATTGTTCATGCATCAGCAATGAGTAGGTTGCCCAGAGTGAGTCATCTTACTCCCTTTTATAGCTGTCCTGCCCGTTTTTTTTTTTGTTTAAAAAACAGTATTGAGAAATCTCGCCACTTGCAAAGTTGTGTGGGAATCAATGTCTTGTAATAATAAGGCCATGTGGTGCTGCACGGGCTTATCAGCTAACTTCTGTATAATAAAACTTAAGAATTTTTCCCTAGCTGTACTATGTAAAGGACAGTAAAATATTATATGCAGAAGGGATTCTACCGACTTCTTGTCACACTCACATAAGGGGGACACTGAACCCTTGAAAAATCTATGTCTCCACACATTTGAGGGAAAAACATTAAACCTCGCACTAGTAAATGCGAGATGATGGGATATAGAAAAGAGGGACGACAAATATGATGGAATACAGCTTGATGGAACTATGCTGAAATATCGGGGGGAACAAACACCCCCGCCTAAGGAGTGGCTAATTTGGAGTTCAATGTCGTTCATTCTTTGTCCAATAAGTCATTTAGCTATGGCAAGATCTATTTTTAAGGATTCCGATGGAGAGATTCCAATACTCAAAAGTTTAGCATGGATTTTACTAGACCAGGGATTTGTGTATTCATCGCGCCAAAGGCACTGGAACAAATAATGATCAGGGAGCCTGTGCCATGCAGCCAACCAGTAATTGAAAACTCGTTTCCAGATAGTAGTCACTAGTGACGTGATTTGTAGCTTGAGACGTATCGAGGCATTACTCACGCAAGGGGGAAGTTTTAAAAGACGGCGAAGGAACTGATTTTGAAGTGTCTCGAGAGGTGTTAGATTTGACATCACGGCCCAAAGCGGGGCAGCGTAACTAAGGGTAGATACTACTTTTGCTTTATACACCTTCAGAGCTGAGGGGATGTGAAAAGCCCCATCGGCAGTGAAAAACTGAAGCAATGCATAGAGGAGTACTTTCCCCTTATTCTGTAAATATTGAATTTGGGGTGTCCAACTCAGGTTATAGTGGAAAAGACTCCCAAATATTTAAACTTGGAGACTTGTTCTTTTGGGACTCCATCAAGTTTCCACTTATAAATTTTCCGAGATCTAGAGAAGACCAGTACTTTAGATTTCCCATAATTAATTGTCAGTCAATTGAGCTGGCAGTATGCCACAAGACCTTTAGGGCCCTAGTTAATCCAACTCTTGAGTACGAAAGGATCACTGCATCATCCACATATAAAAGGAGCGGGCAGCGATAATCCGCTAATTGGGGGGCATGACTAATTACATGTGACTTAATTAGGAAAGACCTCATATCACTGATAAACAGGTTAAAAAGGAGTGGGGCTAGAATGCAACCTTGATGGAACTCCTCTATTTATCGGTACCTCATTTGTGAGATCATCGGCTGGGGTAAGTCTTACCCTGGCTGATGTCCCCTGATGGAGTTGGGTCATAAGCCATAACAGCCTTCTATCAATGCCCACCTCGCTAGTTTCTCCCATAAGATGTTTCTGGGGATACTATTGAAGGCTGCCTTTAGATCTATAAAGGCAGCACATAATCGTCCATGAGTGGGGGCAGAATATTTCCTGGTGAGATGGTAGAAGATTACAGTATGATCAATAGTTGTGTAATTACAT
Organism: Phrynocephalus forsythii; assembly: GCA_029282475.1. NCBI lineage: Eukaryota > Metazoa > Chordata > Lepidosauria > Squamata > Agamidae > Phrynocephalus > Phrynocephalus forsythii. Next base: position 55,487,036 of record JAPFRF010000010.1, read on the forward strand.
CTGAATCCAGCTTGTTCATGGCGGATCAGATTTGAGCTGAATTGGGATAGCTTGGACAACAGAAATCGTGCATAAATTTTCCCTATAACCGAGAGCAAGCTGATGTTTCGGTAATTTGCTGGATCAGTCGGGGAGCCCTTTTTGTGAATTGGTACAATCACTGCATCCTTCCATATCCTGGGGATAAATCCTGTGATGTTAATTGAGTCAAAGGTTTTAGCCAAAATTTTGGCCCACCACTTTGGATACAATTTAATAGCCTCTGCCTGAATAAGATCAGGGCCGGGCGCTTTGCCCACTCTGAGCTGTGATATTAGCTCTCTTATTAATCCTGGGTCTGTAGGGGGCCACACTGGTAAGCGGTCAGGCTGAAGCTCAGCAGATGAAGTGGGCATCTCAGCTAGGATGAAATATTTCTTCAGGAATTGTTCCCATATTGGCACAGAAATAGTCGCCAGTGGGTATTTCCTTGTTTTTCGATTAATGAGGGCCCCAAATTCCTGAGATCTGTTGGGTTTAGAAGCAGCAATCAGAGTCTGCCATCGTTTTTGCTGCCATTCACGTTTGGCCTGCACTAGGGTCTGTTTATAAACTCTTTTGGCCTGTATGTAAATAGGCGGAAGAGCCAGAGCACCAGAGGTTTTGTAATTTCTATAAATAGAATGCAAGAGAACTCTTGCTTGTTTGCATGGTAGATTATACCAGGGAGTGCCCATGTTGTTCTGTATCCCCTTAACTTTTTGGGCAGGTGATGTAAAAAAGGCGGTGAGATTTGTTGTAAGATGATTAAAATGTTCCAACACCATCTCAGGGTTGTGATCATCAGGGACCTCAAGAGGTGAATGGGTACTGACTTCATTATGAAAAAAATTCCTGGTATTTATGGGCCAAGGCCTTTGACCATTTAATCCCTTTTATTTTGGTCGCTGAGGCGGTTTCCAGAGGGATTGGGTGGTTAAGGCTCTCGCGGGGCCAGTTCAAAGACAATCGGGTCACCAAGGGGAGATGGTCACTAAGCTGCCTATTTTCGACTTTAAAGGAGGATACTTTAGTGGACAAATCGGCGGAGATCAACACATAATCGATGACACTATTAGATCTTGAATCAAGGTGCGTGAACTCGCCTGGTATATCAGGCGGGTAGGAACTATTCAAGAGAACTAAATTTAAACGAATAACCATTTGATAAAAGGTTGCTCCCGCCTTGTTTGCTCTAATGTCCTTAGAGATTCTCATTTTAGCACGTTCTGCATCAATATTATCCAAACATATAGGTGCCCATGATTTGGACTTAATTAACACTTCCCAGTTTGCAGCTATACGGGCATTGAAGTCACCACCAATTATATAGGAAGAATTGGGGCATTTAGTGTGGCATGACAACAGATGGTCTTCAAGCATTTCCCATCTTTTCCCAAGCTCAGTGGAAGAACCTCCTGGGGGAAGATAAACATTAGTAATAAGTAATGAGGTCTTCCCACCCGAGATCAAACCAGATAATGCAAAAGGGGGTGAGACCTTCACAAGGGTAAGTTTAAGATGTAACTTAAGGGAAATCCCGATCAGGAGACCACCTTTAGGGCGGCCACCAGCCAGAGAGGGGGAGGCTGGGAGAGTCAAAAGCTCGAAGCCATTTATATTGAAAACCTCTTCCTCCCACATTTCTTGCAATAAAATAATGTTAAATGAATTTATATATTTCTGAAACTCTGGATCTAGTTTTTTCCCTCTCCAACCCGCAATATTCCAGCTAAGAATTGACAGTGATGGTTCTCTAATCTGTCCAGCTGGTAGTCATTTAGGGTTAAAATGAGTAACCTTAGGAATTAAGGAGGAGCCAACAAAAAAGTCCGTTATTTTGCTTTGACGAGATAGAGTCTGTGTAGAGCAGATAAAGGTAGGGGTTGTAACAGGTATGCCAGGGTGCTGCATCAGTGGGTTTGGTCTGCAGGAGGTAGGTGCTTCCGCTAATCGATCCTGAGGAAGGGTCAGTGATATCTTTGAGATGGCTTGGCTTGTGTGACCTGCCTGATCGTCGGTCATGATGGGACTTGCGTTGGATGTTAGTTCGACAGGAGCCGAAGGAAAAAAGGAAGCACACAAAATTGGTGAGGAGGAAGGATGTAAGGGGGAAGGCTGCATCTTCACTCCCATTCGGTCGTCCAGCAAAGTAGACTCCAAATCCGGCATGGAGGAGAATGACTCCACCTCTGGCAACTTTGTGGGAGATTTGTCTCTCTTCCCCAAACTGGGGTGAGATTGCAGGTCTATAAGCAGCTACTGATTTTGATCCTGGGAGGGTGGAGGAATAACCAACTGAGGGGCTGTCATTGCCTTTGGTGAAAAGGCTTTGTGGGATGTGGAGCATCTGGGCTCTTGGCTCCGCTGGGTGAAGGGATCCTTTTGGAATAGAAGTCTCTGTTTCAGGAGATCGAGTCTTTCAAGAATGGCCTGTTGTTCCTCGGGAGGGAGTTTACTGTAAGAGATGATAAGATTCTTCTCTTCGGCACTGTCCCATCCATTTACTGTTGGATCATTTCCCATAGTCTCAGGGGAAAGGACTCTTAAGGTCGTGGGGATCGGGAAAGGTTCCCAACTGAGCGATTTTGGCTTTATCTTAGGAGCAGACACAGTCGGCAAATTGTCCTTATTAACTGAAGTTTTAATTAAAAGAGGTTTGACATTGCTGTCCCTGAAGACTCTTGTAGGAAAGACGTCCCAAAGTGCCATTGAGTCTTTTCATCTGATCACAAGACTGGGGAGTCTAGGTGACTCAAATGAGAGCAGGAATTTCTTTGGCCAAGCTGCATCATTTAAAGAATCCACTGATATAAGTTCAACCTGAGAAAGTGGGATTTGTAACAGATCACGTAGATACCCTTTGGCCATCTTCGGGTTATTCCATTTAGGCTTTTTGGCCCCATCGGTAGAAAACAGTCAAACATATTTTATTGGGTTGGAGGATCAAGGATTGTGAGGACCTTTGTGTTTCAGGTTGCTTACTGCTAGCTCTTACCCAGCTGCTGGAGCAGGGTTCCTGGATTTGATGTCACTTTAAATCCTCTATAGATTGGGTGAGGTTTTGGTGCAGAACAGGCAGGTCAGTCAAAGCAGGGAGACGGGCTGAGAGGACTTGCAAAAGCTTATCCAAATATGATGACATTTCTTTTATGCTCTTGAAAATGCAGCACATTAAATGTATTTGGTCAGACACTGCTCCATATTGTTGTGCATTTTGCTTTAAAGAATCTTGTTTAGAAGAGAACGGAGGCAGTGTCAAAGCGTCTGAAAGGGGAACTTCCCGATATCCCCCCAGTTCTTTCTCCACCTGGCTTTCTCCCTCTGAAAGGGCCCCCGGGAGATGTTTCCTCTCATGAGTTCCAGTCATCAAAGCGTCAAGCAGATGAAAACTGTTTTGTTTTTCCACTGCATTCCTCACTCCCTCCTTCATGTTATAATCAATTGGGGAAAAGGAATCTATCTTGGGTTGTTTGGATCTTGGAGGGGAGCTGCCCTCACCAGTAGCTCTTGAATGCTTGTCACGGCCCATTGACCCTAATTCACTGTTAAAGTCACAGAGTCTTAATCATGAGGGAACCTCCTCCAGGATACTCCTAGATGATTACAAAATACTCCCGAGTAAGCCTCCTAAACATCTGAGGGACGATAACAGAGCCTTGTTGGGAGATGGATATTATTATTAAAAGAAAGTTGTCTTGCCTGCATTGAAGCACATTCCTCAATTTAGTCCAGCCAGCGTTTCCCTGTATGATCACGGCTTCCTCAGCAAAAGAGCTCGGCAAGGTCGTATTATTTACGAGTGTATTACTTACCCCCACTCATTAAAGAGTAAAATTCAAAAGTGCAAAGTTCAGGATAAGCAGGGCTTCAGTAGGAGCATATTGATTGAAGTAAAAACAGTTAAAAACCTACAGAAAGATAAAAAACTTATTGTTGCCAGTGGACTTAGATATGTGCTTTGCTTCATAGCACCTCTTCAAGGCAAGTCATTATGCAGAGTGTGGTGGCCATCTCTGGCGGCAGATGCAGAGGAGTGGCACCAGAGTGGTGGGAACAAAGAAATGAGGCCGTTCTGCCCAGCATCTCTTTAACTGGTTGATGCCCTCAGTGAAGGATCTTGTTGCTTTGGTAAGATGGAGCTGCAAGTCACGCTACGTTTTGTACATAGAAATAGGAAAGGTGCTATCTTGTCCTTTGCTCCAGGCAACCGAATATCTCGAGTTACACATCTTCTGAGGTGCGTGAAAATGCTCAGATCAGACATATACACATTTTATGAATGTGGCTCAAAGAATGAGTGCAGGACCCCTTGACTGGGATCTGAAAAGGTGCATGAAAGTGTTCCACATACACTTTTAAATTTATCACATAAACTTCAAGAACGGTGACCCTGCAAAACTCCCAATCTGTTCTGCAATTTTTTCAGAGTTGTAAACAAAGATTTAGTAAATGGGTTGCATATGTACATACTGTATGCTGTTTTTAGCTATGACAAAGAGCCAGATTGCATTAAACTTTGATCATACCTTCCAACAGCATTGAATTTTAGAAGAGTATAAACAGCAGCTCAGGGGTCTGGGAAGACTAAGAAACATTTTCTCTTGCAAATCTCTCTTAGTGCTTGAATATGTGTCTAAGTTATCTAAGATACATTTGGTGAAACGCTGACCAAAATAAGCCATTGGAACTTCATGGCACAATACTTAAACTGCACTACTGCAGCCAAAACTATGCTCAGGACCTGGGGTTCAATTCCAGGTAGCCGACTCATGGTTGACTCAGCGTTCTATCCTTCTGAGATTGGTAAAATGAGTATCCATGTCTGGGTGAGGAGGTAATGTGTACCTTGCATAATTATATTGGAAACAGCCCAGAGAAGACGTCAAGTGCTATGAGGCGGTATATAAACAGAACACTGCTTTTTTGTTTTGTTTTTCCTTTGTTGGTAAATGTGTCATTGCTGTCAAACATAAGTGATGGGATCCTACCAGAAGTTTTCTAGCTCCTATTGTGCTCCATGACCTCTGTGTCATATAAAATCCTCAGTGATGCCTTAATCATTTGAAGAACTGATCTGTCCATGCTCTTTGCCAGTGTTTGTAGCCAAGGAGAAAAGAAGGTTATGGAGTACCAAGTGTTTATCCCAGTAGAAAAGGAGGCTATTTATACTCCCAGGGAATAGAAAAATAACTGTGGGAGGTCTTGGGAGTGAAAATGTCAGATTGAAAGGAAGATTAGATGATGCAGAACAGAGAGATCAAAAGTGCACTGAAGTCAGTGTTGGCACTGATGTACTGGGGTGAAACATGTAGAAAGAAGGGCATGGGGATCAAATGGCAAGAGATGTTTTTAGAAACAAATGGTCCTGCTTAGAGGTTGAAAAAGTTAACTTTTTTTTGCAATATAATCCCACTACATCAAATCTTATATACTATAGTCCCACAAAATAAGTTTGTCTGCTGGGCAATAAACTTTTTCTTTCAGAGCCTCATGGCACAGTGGGTTAATTGCAATTCTGCAGTTAAGACTGTTCGCAGCCTGAGTTGAATCCCAAGGGTTTTAGATTTATTTATTTATTTATTTATTTATTTATTTATTTATTAACCGACTTTCCCTCAGGAACTGTTCCTTCCAAGGTTGGCAAACTGAGTACCCAGCTCATTGGAGATGGGTGGGTGATGTTCAGCCTGCATAACTACACTTTGTGCTTATTTTAAAAAAGTAGTTTTCAAAAAGGATCTGTCTTAAGCTATTGAAGCATGTGCAATAAAAATAAACAAGTTGTAGTACATTTTTCAGTTTCCAAGGTGCCAAAACACTTTTGATTTTATTTTTGTTGCACATGTTGGTCTTTCAAGACATTTGCCACCTTGGCTAACTGGGCATTTAAAGACATAAGTGCAAATGCTGCTGCATTCCACCATTATCTACCACATGAGTTAGCTTTTAAAGGCAAATGTTATTTACTAAAATTATTAGTGCCATTATTGGCCTAATGAAAAAGTTACTAGTGAGATCCTGAAATGTTTGACTACCTCCCATTTAAGCACACCATTGCCACAAAATATTTGTCATAATAATGTTAATGCATTCACACTAATAGTGAAATGATTGGTAAATGATGGTCAAATAAAGTTCATATTAATTATTTTTAAATCAAATTGATTTCAATTGGAAGTTTCAATGATGCTCTTCAGACAGTCAGTCATTCCTTGACCGAACCAAGTGGTGGACATCTAGTGATGAAACATTACAATCGAATAGAAGTAGCAACAATGCCCCCTCCTACAGTTTACTACACACACACACACAAAAAAAAACAACAGTCCTGGACAGCTTAGAAATCCTGATGATAGCCCTAAGCAAAAGGTACTTTGGTCACATTGGTGCTAGAGTGCCAGATGATGGACTTAAGCCTCTCTATTTTCTCACCAGTGTCATGCAACTACGTAGTTCTGGACAAGCTACCCCATGTAAAAGGTAGCAGAAAGCCACTTTGCGAGTGGGTCAGCAGGGTATTCATGGAGGGTCCGCCTCCATGTGCTGTTGAGCCTCCAAGGATCCCTCACAGGGTTATGTGGTGGGCACAAGTTGGGTTCCCTCCCAAGTACATTATCTGGGAGTGAGTAATATACCAGAGGCAGGAGATGGGACAGAGACAAAAACAGGAGAAGATGGCAAATTGGAAGGAGGCTGCCAAAGAAGCCTCCTGCCAGACAGGAAATGTGAGGAGACCAGAGGAGGGCTGAGGGCAGTTAGAGGACTGGGTCTGGAGGAGAGTCACCCAACAGTAACCCATTGTTATTGTGTTGGGTAATGGAAGACATGGCCATCATAATGTTCCTCAGCATTACAGAAGAAGGAAGGACTACAGGGTATTGATAACTCCCAACGTACATACAAATTTGAATTTCTCTGAAAAATGTGGTGACAGGATCCCTGGACTGAAAACTTTACTAGTAAATAGAGATGGGCATGAAATGAATTTTTAATTTATTTTATTATTCGTTATTTTTTTTGTTAGCTAATGAAATCAATAATGAAGGGACCCCTCCTAGTCCCACTCCTACCTTGTCTGCCGCTGGAACTCCAGTAGATGCGCTGGGCCCAAGCCAGTGCCTCAAAAAGCCCCTGGCTGGGGCTTTTAAAACCAAACCAAGCCAAACCAAATAAAATAAAATAAAAAGGAGCACCGACCTGGCCCCAGGAGCTGTGCAGATGGCACTTTAAAACAAACAAACAAACAAACAAACAAATAAAACAAGCACTGAGCCTGTCCCTTGAGCCACACGGTAGGCGCTTAAAAAAAAAAAGAGGTGCTGGCCCCAAGCCAGTGCCTCAAAAAGCCCCCACTGGGGACTTTTAAAACAAAACAAAACAAACAAACAAACAAACAACAAACAAATGTTAAATTAAATTAAATTAAATTTGTAAAAAAGGAACGCCGACCCAGCCCCAGGAGCTGTGTGGTCGGCGCTCTAAAACAAAAAATAAATTAAATTAAATTTGTTCTAACCTGAACCAAACAGAACCAAGCAATTGTCCTCAACAGACCACTATATGGTATGCTTTAGGCTAACTGTAATTCAGACCCTGGCCAGGCTACCTTGGATGCTGCAATTGATGCAGAGCCTGTAAATAAACACCCTACCCCATTGTCCTTTCAGCTCCTACAGTCAGATGATGTGGTCTGGACCCTTGGGGAGATGAGGGCCACATGTATGCTGGATCCTTTCCCCTCATGCCAGAGAAGGTATATCAGACTGGTTAGGAAGAGTAGTGAATGCCTCCTTACAACAGGGCAGGATTCCGGCATGCTTAAATGAGGCAATAGTAAAACTGCTGTTAAAAAAGCCCTCCTTGCACCCAATGATACTGAATAATTACCAGCTGGTATTGAATATCCCATTATTAGGGAAAATTCTAGAGTGGTTTGTGGCCTCGCAGCTCCAGAGGTTTCTGGATGTGATAAACTACCTAGATCCATTTCAATCTGGCTTCAGGCCTGGCTATGGGACTGAGATGGCACTGGTTGCATTGGTAGATGACTTATGCGGGGAAATGGATATGGGGTCTGTGTCCCTTTTGGTTTTACTAGACTTCTTAGTTGCTTTAGATATTATAGACCATGGCATCCTCCTGACTTGTCTCTCTGAAATGGGAATTGGGGGTACTGCATTAAAGTGGCTCCAGTCCTTCCTGCAGGAAAGAATGCAGAAAGTGTTGTTAAGTGATTCATGTTTGACACCATGGATGCTGACCTGTGGACTTCCCCAGGGTTCTGTTCTGTCTCCTATGTTATTTAGCATTTATATGAAACCACTGGGAGAGATTATCAGGTCTTTTGGGGTTAAGTGCTACCAGTATACCAATGATTACCCAGCTCTACCTCTCGTCACCTCCAGATTCTAAGGGAGCTACTATCTCAACTTCACATGAGTGTTTAGCTGCAGTAATGAACTGGATGAGGATGAACAAATTGATACTAAACCCAGACAGGACAGAGTTGCTCCTGGTCAGTCAAAAGGAAGATCAAGGAATAGGGATGCAACTTGTACTCGATGGGATCACCCTGCAGTTGAAAAAATAGGGACACAGCTTGGGGGTGCACTTGGACTCATCCTTGAGCTTGGATGCCCAGGTCACGGCTGTGGCCAGGAGTGCATTTTCACAATTAAGGCTAGTATACAAATTATGCCATTTCCTGAGAAACCAGCTCTGGCCATGGTGATACATGCCCTAGTGACATCCCAGCTAGACTACTGTAATGCACTTCTATGTGGGGCTACTGATGAAAAGCCTTAGGAAACTTCAATGGGTCCAAAATGCAGCAGCCAGACTGCTGATTGGGGCAAGATACAGATATCACATTACACCCCTATTAAGCAGCTCCATTGGCTGCCAATCATTTATCAGGCACAATTCAAGGTGCTGACATTGACCTACAAAGCACTGTATGGCCTGGGTCCTAACTACCTCAAAGATCAAATCTCACAGTATGAACCAACTCTGGTGTTCAGGTCATCAGGAGAGGTCTTTCAGTTGCTGCACCCAGACTCTGGAACTCCCTCCGATTGGAGGCCAGGACTGCCTTATCTCTGTTGTCTTCGGACCTTTTCACACGACCCCTAAAATCCATAGCAAATGGCTCCCAGATCTGGAGCTTAAAATTGTTTCCCCACCAGCTCCGGAGTTTACAAAAAATTAAGTGCAACCACGCCCACCTAAGCACGTCCCAGCTCACTTTTCAAGTACCTGCTCTCCGGGGGTGAAAAATTCCTGATGCGGATGTAATGTAGTGAGTGCCAGGCTCTCCTCACTTCTGTTTGTTGTTGTTTTTGCCCCCCGCCCCTTTAAGATATACTAAGAGACTGGAATGCTGCCAGGAGCAGAGCGAGATGGCAGAATGGAGGTGAGCCGGCATTCTTTTCTTCCTTTTTTTCTCCCTTTCCTCACGCAGACAGCAGCCAGGAGTGTGGAGGGGGTGGGAACACGGGAACAGCGACAAACCCCCAAGATCTCTGGTCCAAATTTAAGTGGCCAGCGGATCTTAGGGGTCATGTGAAAAGGCCCTTTCTGAAAACAGGCAAAGACCTTTCTCTTCAGGCAAGCTTTACCTGAATGATGGACTACCTATTATGTGTCTTTTATATGAATCTACAGGATCACATAGACTTTGTGTTTATAACTACTTATAACCTTATGGGTTTACATTGACACTATGTTTTCAATGTTAGTTTCCATCACTCATAACTTTACATTGAACTTTACTCCCCTTTAGCTGCTCATGTTCTCTTGTAGTTTTAATATAATGTTTTCTATTAATGCTGTAAGATGTCCCTCAGTTCCCTGTTCTCAATACTGAAACATGTCTTAATTGTACTGGACTGTATATTATCCCTCATTACTGTAAGCCACCTTGGGTCCTTTTTACAAGGAGAAAGTTGGGGTAAAAATATGTATTCTGGAAGATGCCAGCCACAGAATCTGGCAAAATGTCAGGAAGAAAAACTTCCAGAACATGGTCAAACAGCCTGAAAAACAACAACTATAGGAGTAAAAATACTCTAAAATAAATAAAAAATAAATAAATAAATAAATAAATAAATAAATAAATAAATAAATAAATAAAGGTGACCCAAATGGAAATATAAGAACATAAAAACAGCCCTGCTGGATTAGGCCAAAAGCCCATCTAGCCCATCTTCCTATATTGCACCAGGTACCTCTGGGAGCCCATGAGACAACTAGCTACCTGTCTCTTGATGCCACTGTCCTATGTCTGGCATTTGGAGGTATTCTCCATTTAAGCCTGGAAATAACACATATTCCTGTCATGGCTTATAACCTGTGATGAACTTTTTCTCCAGAAATCAGTCCTATTCCCTTTTAAAGGCCTCAAGGCCAGATGCCATTACCACATCCTGTGGCAAGGAGTTCCACAGACTAACTAACTAACTAACTAACTAACTAAGGTGGGGAGGGATTAGTATGGAGAACTGTGATGTTGTTGTGACCCTGGGATGTAACACTCCACTGGCTAATGGGGTCGCAGATCTCAGCCTGGAGGGGAACAAGGAGTACAAGGATGCAGTCATGGAATGGACGAGGACTAACAGGCTTAGACTCAACCTGGTGAAGACTGAGGTTCTGTTGTTCGGGGCACCCTTTGCTGGGTACAGTGGCCCTCTCCCCAGTCTGGGAGGGTACTACCCTCCAGCTGGCAGATAGAGTTAGGAATCTGAGAGTGGTCTTGGATTTGGCTTTATCCCTGGAGGCCCAATTGGTGGCCATTTCCTCCATCTTGTCAAGTATTATTACTTGTTTTACTTCATTGTAGTTTTGTTTGTTTGTTGTGGTTTATTTGTTTCTTATTGTTACATATTGTATGCCACAAGGAGTTCCCTTGGGAAGATGGTGCAGTATATAAATATATAAATAAATAATATAATAAATAATAAATATTGTGGATTTGGCCCTTTGAAACTCAGAATGATTACATGAGCACATTTCACTCTTTGTAAAGGAACCAAACCCACATGTTTTTCTAATAAAATAAGAAAGACATGCTTATTAAAAAAATGTAAGATAGGAAATGTGATAAAAGGTCCTTGTTCAAGCTTAAGTTGGAGATGCCAAGTGCCATGATAGAGATTCATCTCTCAAGAGCAAATGGAAGATGCTTTCTCTTCAGGCAGGTTTTCGTTAGTGACTGTCTTTCTGCCTTATTGCTTTGAATCTGTTTCTTGTATTATTTTGCTTCACAGTTTAGTGTGATATCTGTTTGATTCTTTTAAAATGTAAATAAGCCACCTTGGGTCATTTTAAGGAGAAAGGTGGGGTAAAATATTTTAATATTATAAATAACATCAGCAATCTAACAATAGCATTAGCAACTTATGGTCAAAGATAGGTTGTCATAGGTCAGAGCTGGTGGAAGACAGCCTGTCAAACCCAAGGAGGTCCTCTTTGTACTCTTTTTTATGCTAAGAGATACATTATCTTCCATGTAAGCTGAGTTGCACTTAGTCACTTTCAACATTTTCAATATGTTTAATAAAAGGTGAACACACTGGATGTTTTAATTAGTCTTTGATGGTATTAACAATGATAATATTCAAGCTGTGTCTGCATACTAAACAGTCTGCAATCATTCAGAAATCAGCAATACCACTGTAAGAAGGAGAAACAATCTAGAATAGTTTTTTGCCAATGCTTCCATCATTTTCTTTTTAGTGTGCACTTAACCTTTCCAAAGAAAACAAAACCAATTTATAAAAATATCAAAATGAATACAATTTATCTGCAAATAACCTTTTTGGAATACAATCATGTTGAGATTAATCATGAACAAAAATATAATTTTCCGAGCTTTGCAAACTCCTACCACCATTCTCTTTAGTGTCCTCCTTTAAATTTGCTTTTAGAGCAGGCTGTTGAGGGGACAAACAGTAAGAGAGCTTGAGAAAGTAGTATGTTTTAAACAACAACTTCCCAAATCTTCTGGGTAGCATCCTATCTTAATGGTTTGATCACATGGGCATTTGTCTTGGTGCACTGAAGGGGTGAATTGGTTCACACGTTCTTCTAGTGATCCCACAATTGCTTGAGTGGACCAATTCCCCCCCTACCCACATCTTTTTGTGCATCTGTCAAGGGCCTCTATTTTTCAAGTGGGGGTGGGGGTGCTCTAGTTCAGAATGTTTCCAGTGCATGTGATCACTGGGAACGGGCCAAAGCTGACAAGGCTCCTTCCAGTCTCAAGTCCTACTACAGTGATGCCTCTTAAGACAAATGCCTCGTAAGACAAAAAACTCATAGGAAGGAAAAAAAATTCTGGGAATAGGCATGCTTTGCATGACAAAAAAATTCACCATGGGATGCTTTGCCAGAAGAAACAACAACAACAACAACAACAACAACAACAACAGTTCCACATGTAATCCAGGAAACCACCACCCCATGTTTATTTTTGTCTTTATTTTAGCCTTCGGAATGGATTAATCCATTCTCAATGCATTCTTATAAGAAACCAAGTTTCGTAAGACAAAATTTTCGTAAAACATTTGTTTTAAGAGGTACCATTGTATTGTGAAATAGCACAATAAATAAGCCACTTCAGGAAAATCAGCATATTGAACACTTTCCTTCCTCCTCTGCAGAGAGGCATGAGAAGTCCATTGTTTGGGCTCTGATAGATCATTGCTGATACACTGAATCACTTTGATTAAATGAAAATATACATGTTTCTAATGCACTTGTGTGAAGTGCTGATATAAAATGTGCCTGCAAGCAGTTTGTCGATTGGCACTAAGCACACACACAAAGGGGAAAATGTTTTTAAGTTTAATATAAGTGATACAGCACATCAGTCATGTTCTAGCAGAGGCAATTTGTTTTTACTTTCCCTGCCACTCACAAAGGGGAAGTGTTCAGTTTACTAACACAGTTGGACCTCCATATCCATCTTCATGATACTGGAAATATGGTCATATGAATATGCCATTTGGACATTTATTTATTTTATTTTATTTTGAATATTTTACCCTGCTTTTCTCCTTGGAAAATGATTGTTTCAAATGGCACATCAATCTTTCTCTCAGCCTCAAGAGCTTCTGTTTAGACTGCACTAGTCTGCACCAACAGTTGCAAGGTGGTTGTACCTGTAGTTATACTAGATGCTCAGGAAAAGTGGTATCCCATAAACTGGAAATAAGAGATACTTCTTTTACAATAACATGTCACCATTTTTAAGCTACAGCATTAACACAGCTGACTTCCAGAGTTATTGTGTTTGTAATGTGGGCCGTCCAAATTTAAGCCCCCATGAAGCCATGAAATTTACTCATGGATGTCGCACTAGCTACTTTCCCTCACTCTGCCTCACAGGGCTGATAAAGTAGGAAGGAGGACAACCAGGTACACTGCCTCGAAACCACTGCAGGCAAGCCATTGATTATGTAATTTATAAATAAACTCTAATCTTAATAGACCTGCAAAGTGATAAAAGAGCAGCAGATGGAGAAACAAACAGCTGCAAACGAGATGGGGGGGAGTAAACATTGCTTATGACTTCAGAGTTTTTCTTGTTAATTAAAGCCTGCAGTACAAGCTCCTGGGAGTAAGGCTTTCCCGCATCTAAAATTATTGTGGTCAATCTGAAAACACTGGTATTTGAAATATGTGAACATTTGAAACTGGAGACATGCGAACTTTCTGCACAGCTGTATTAAATGCTGTTCAGATTAATGGCCATGTTTTAAAAGCAGTTGTGCTCTCAAAATTACTTTGTGATTAAAACATATCAAACGAGTTTTAGGACTCAATAAGATATTCTGAAAACGGAACAGTTCAACTTCATAATGCTCTCAGGGCTTCCTGCCTTCAAAGTGACTTCGTAATGATGGATTAATTCTATAGAGCAGTCCTGAGAGGTATATTAATTTCATTACCCCAGACGAAGAATGGAAGAACAAAATTCAAGACATTTGCCCATGGTCATAGAAGGATGCTGCCATATCTAAATGTACAGCTCTCTGGTTTGAGTTCGCAGCAGCTCTCTGACTCTCTGATTAATCTTTCCCTCACCTTCTTTGCTTTTTGTTTTTCTCTTCCTTAATCAGTATACCCATTCCTTGCCCTTTAGCTCTGTCATCTCATTCTGTTTTGCTTGATTGCAAATTAAGCTTAGCAGGATTCAGTTAGGTTTCAGATCTCATTCTGATAGCAGATAATTTAGAAGAACCATCTTTTTGGCACAGAAGGGATTTATCTGAGGCTAAAGGTTATACATGTGCATACATGTGTACATATGAAGATTTATACATGTATGTGCACATCCAGACACCCCACACCATTCTTAATGACTTGAATATTTCCATTTCAAAGAGGGAACTTTAAAATTAGTGGATATTATATACTGTATATCCTTTTTAAAGGTTGGAATCCCATTGTGATGAGGTGTAAAAGAGTTAAATTATATGGTACACTTGAGATAACATACAGTAATCCCCTGCCTATCATAGGGGCTAGGAACCTGACCTAACCCCTGATAACTGAAAATAATGAATTCAAGCATGCAGAAATATTTACATCTTGAAGAGGTGAAGGGAGGCATCCACATTTCTTGGACCTTGACTTATCCTCAAAAACAAACCAGGCTCTTCTGAAATTTTCCAAAAAACAAGAAACAGCCATACTCACATGCAGCACCAGAAAAAAAAGAGCTTTTGGGACACTGGTTGGGTTTCCCACATGGTAAATATAATTTTCTCTCCTTTCAGCCAATCTCAGACTAGCATTGATTATTCACATAACTGAGCTTTACATTAGTTAATATATCATTAATGTATTTGTTTTTTAGTTATTTGGATCAGAACGAACCATTCCATGCACAGTCAAACTCTGCATGATTTCTTCTCAGAACATTGGCTCACATTAAAATAGCTGTCTGCAAATTGTGAGATACCACTTGCAGAAAACTTGCAAATCAGAATGAGAAGAACTTTTCTGTTACATGAACCAGTGCCTGAAACTCACATTTATCTACTAATTATGCTAGTTTCCTAAATCATATCAAAGTGACTCAACAAAGTCTGAGTATTTCTGGGGTAATAAAGTCAGTTAAATGGTCTGTTCCAAGTTTTTCTGCAAACAAACAAACAAGCAAACAGACGGACAAATAAAGCTGTCTAGTGAGAGATTTTCTAGTACATGACCAAAGAACGTACAGTGTAATTGATGCTAACTTAATTCACTTTTAGGCGGGGACCTTCTCTGGTAGTATTTTTCCCAAGAACAATATCAATGTGGGTCCAGCTGAACAAGTAATTCAAATAATTGCTGGCTGGTGATGTTTTTAAGGATTCCGACAAAACAGGACAGTGTCTGAAACCGGGCCTTCTTGGCAGTTGCTCCCCATCTCTGAAACAATATCTGTCCAAAATTCACCTGGCATCTTCTTATGTTATTATGTTGCAAATGAACCACCCAGAGTGGCCTTGGTAGCCAGATGAGTGATACAGTAAGACACGTCTAGAGTAAGGCCTATTTGAATCACTGGAACCTGTGGAGGAATTGATTCATCCAAACCCCCGTGACTCAATGGATCTACTCTAGTGTGATTTACTATGCTAAGCAACAGGACTTCACCCTTTATTTGACAGATGCTTTAATGGACACAGCCCATTTTTGAGATGCATAAAGCACAATGTTCAAGCCACAGTACTCTTTGAAATGTGATCTTTTGTGGCTTAAAATGAGAGTAAAATAAATATGATACCCATAACTATCTAAACTGGTAGTTTGTTTATACCAGTGATGGCGAACCCATGGCACGGGTGCCAAAGGTGGCACTCGGAGCCCTTTCTGTGGGCACCTGACATCACCACTTCATAGTTGGCACTTTGCACAAAAATTAGTGGGTTTTGAATTGCAGTTTGGGCACTCGGTCTCTGCAAGGTTCGCCATCACTGGTATATACACTAGGCAATGTAAATCTTGCCTCACATCTGGTTATGTGCAATTCAAAAAATGCATGCCGTTCAAAATATTCTGTGTGCAAGTTCAGGGAATCTTGGATGTGTCACTTTCAAGTTCATGTTAGAAGATATTTTTCTCAAAATTTCGCAAAGGTACTCCCTTAAGTGGTAAAATATGTTTTTATATATATAGCATATTATTTTTCTCCCCTATCAACCTGCCATTTAGTGTGTATTGTTTTGGAACTGGTAGGGGTAGTCAGGAGGCAAACATGGGCTTAATTTGCATGTCTGATAGCTAAGGCTAATCCTGGATGAAATCTTATTGTGTGAGAAGGAATGGGATAATCATAGGAAATAGACACTCTGTTTAATGGGTTCTTTAAATCTTATATTATGTGGTTGCAGCCACTTGGAACAAACCTGGCTTTAGATAAATTAGAGACTTAGGACTACTAATTCATGACAATGGAATTCTAGAATGGACTGTGGATCCTACTGTTGATGTTAGTTTATTCCACAGTGGGGTAGTCAAATATGGGTGATGAACCTTTGGGCCTCCAGGTGTTTTTCACTGGTACATGGACAATCCTTTACCACAGATCATGCTAGATGGTACTTCTGGGAACTGAGGTCCAAAATATTTGGATAGTAGGCTATTTTCCACACCTACTGTTGAGCATATCAAGATATGGAGTGATCCAAACATATGGCAGTAACAAGAATGGTGTATTTCTCTGCAACAGTCTTAGTTGTTATGACTCATTTGAGCACTTATTTTCCAAATGGAATAATTTTTATGCCAGTCGTACTGCAAATGGCATACAGTGTACATAAGAACATAAGAACATAAGAACAGCCTTGCTGGAAGAGGCCACAGCCCATCCAGTCCAGCATTCAGTCTCACACAGTGGCTCACCATTTGCTTCAGGGTATTCCCAAGCAGATGTCTTCACCTGCTTATAATTCCCCACAAATGGCATTGAGAGATATCCTGCCTATCTCTCCAACCGAGAAGTTGTCCTCAGGCATCCATAAAGATAGCCATTGATTCCCTTGTTCTCCATTAACTTGTCCAAACCATTCTTAAAGCTGCCAAGGCTGACAACTGTCACCACTTCTTCTGGCAGGGAGTTCCATAGACCAGTGATCCTCTGGGTGAAAAATTACTTTCTCTTATTTGTTTGAGATCTAGCACCCAAAAGTTTCACAGAGTGCCCCCCTAGTTCTAGTGTTGTGTGATAGAGAAAAGAGTTTTTCCTTATATACTTTGTCCACACCGTGTATGATTTTATAAACTTCAGTCAAGTCACCTCTTAGGCGCTGTCGTTCAAGAGTGAAGAGGCCCAGCCTTTGCAGCCTCAGATGATAACCATGCATAGGAGTTTCCCTGACCCATGGTTTGCCATATTCCATGATGAACTCTGTGTGTAAAGTCAGCCCATCTGAAAGAAAAGTTCAAAATGGGACCATATGATTCATTCCGGAATGAATGCAGGCTTGAACAATGCATTCCTGCCTCCTAAAATTAGAGCTGGCATTAAAGCACCATTACATTTTTACTGCTCTCATAAAGTTGTGTCAACCATGTCAGTCAATATAAATAATGTTAGGCCATTACCAAAAGAAAGAAAACATGGCTATTTTTCTTCAAATGTCAAGCATTTTCTGAGTTTAATCTAATGCAAGGGATGGCATGAATAAATGAAGCATAAATAAAGATAATTTATCATTTAAACAAAAGTCATTAGAAACATAAAACAGCTAGGAATGTGCCACTGATTTGGAACTTATTCAGAAAAGGAAGCAAAACAGTTTTTTTTTGTTGCCAAAGCAATATAAAGTGAAGCCAGGAATCTCAAATCTAATTGGAGCCCTTGGAAGAGCAGAATTTTGCTTCATCACTTCAGAAGTTACAACGCCAGACTGGCTGCTTGCATTTCAGAAGAACCAGGGGAAAACCGGCAGCCAGTCAACAGTGTCCAGCTAAATAATGCAGGATGGATTCATGGATGGGTGGGAGCTGGGTAAAGAGTAAATGATGTGGGTCCTGGAGGAAAAGATGTGAAGGGAAGAAGGGGATAGAAACTGGCAGGAGCTTTGCTTGAACTCCAAGAGGTTATCAGCAGTTGATGGCACGGAGTTTCATCCACCCCCATTTTAGTTCAAAGCCCTGCATTTCCCCCATTTTCACATTTTCCAATATTCAGAAAAAGACTAACATGTACAAATGCTTGAGTGTCTCTGGATGCACATAGTATTGGATCTAAATACGGCATTGTGTCAATCGCTGACAAGATCCATGAAACCCCACTGCATTGTAATTACTAGTTTCTCCTTAATTGCCTTGTTTTATGTCACTTTATATTAATTTTATTTTTATTTTATTTGTGTTACTATTTTATGGTCTTATTGTATGAATTGTTTGAATTGTTAATTGTTGTAAACTGCCCAGCGTAACCTCGTTGCCAGATGGGCGGTATAAAATCAATCAATCAATCAATCAATCAATCAATCAATCAATCAATCAATCAATCAAACAAACAAACAAACAAACAAACAAACAAACAAACAAACAAACAAACAAAATAATGTATTGCCCCAATAACTCTGTGAGGCAGGGTAGTTTGGAGGGAATGAAAATTACCCAGTGAGCTTCACAACTCAGTGATCATTTGAACCTCAGTCTCTCTGGCCCTGATCTGACACTAATCATTGCAGCACAGTGTCAGTTCTGATTAGAGATGGGCACGACCAGAAAAAATTACGTTTCAAGTTGTCATTTGTCGGGATGGGCCCGTTTCGGGTTGTTTCCGTTTGTCGTGAAATTTTTCAAAAATTTGTCATTTCCGTTTGTCATCTGGCATTTGTACAGTGGTTTAGGGAGTGTAACGTGTTAGCCGCCGTTATACATTATGTTTGGGTTGTTAGTGTGACAGGAAACCTCGTTGGCACTTCTCTGTCTCACTAAGAACATTATGTTAGGGTGGGGGTTAGTGTGTCAGAGGAACCTCGTCGGCGCTTCTCTGACTCACTAAGAAGGAAAGCATACTGGCGTACTGCCGTACAGGTTACGCTTAGGGAGTGAGTGAGTGGGTCTCTGGAGTTGAAGGCACCTCTCTGGGTGCATCACTCTGACCCACTAAGAAGGGAAGTGTACTTGCATACGAATCTGGGTTAGGGTTGGGGTTAGGGTAAGGGCTAGACTTAGGGTAACGGTTCAGGTTAGGGTTAGGGTTAGGGTTAGGGTTAGGGTTAGGGTTAGGGTCAGTGGGCTTTTTATGCCCTCTCTGGCACATCCAGAAGTCTCAGCAAAACCTGGCCATGAGATTGGTGGAATGGCTCCAAAATTTGCATGGTCCCATCCCATGGCCAGCCCATCATTGCGCGTGCACAGGTGTAAAAAAATAAAAATAAAATAAAATAAAATAAAATCAATACGATGTTTTATTGCTATAAAAAACCCACTGCTGCTACTATAAAAATTCAGGCTTTGGTGGTGCTTTGGTGGGTTTTTAGACCACGATTTCAAAAGAAAAATTGTGGTCGCTGTTTTGGATCCCCCCCCACTGCATGGCAAATGGAGATGATGAGCATGACCCCCCCCCCGCCTGGTGCAAGCAGCCCAGGACAGGAGAGGGGGGAAGGCCAGGGACCCCCCCAGAAACCACCCCTCAGTAGGTGCCCTCACTGAGGCAGGCATATTTTCGCCTGCTTTTATGGCCGGAAATCGGGTTTTTTTAAATTTCTAAAACTTTCTGTGCTGCTTGGCATCGCGCGATCGCCATGATGCCATGAACGACAATGAAAAAGCAGACCCAATTTTTCTTTTTCAGTTCAGGTTCGAGCTGGAGCGGAGTAATTCTCGTTACCGTTACCCGTTACGTAACGATAACGAGAACCAAAACCAGAAATGACAGTTTTGCCTAGTTGTGTCCATGTCTAGTTCTGATGCTATAGCCTCTACTCAAAGCGAGCTTGCCCAGATGGCCCAAACTTTATACCTGTACACTTGTGCTGGCTCAGGGGGCCTCTTCCCTTCACCACCATTGCCCGGCTGCTAATGATCAAGTGGAGAATTCCTTTGCCTTCTGGAGTTGATTCACAGTGGTTCATCCCAGCAGCTAGCACGTCTCCCTTCATAAGGAAAGGGCAAAGATGCAGGCTGCCATTGTTCTTTCAGGGACAGCTTGCTTCCATTTGTCAAACTGCCCCAAAATTTGGAACAGTTTTGTTGATTTCATCCATCAACAGCAAGTAGCTGGAAGCCTACATTTAGAATTACAGATGCAGGCATTGCAGCACCAACATTTGACCTTTGACTAAAATTACTGCTCAGATGATTTTTTACTCTGGCCATGTAGCTGTGCTTGGCTTGGCTTCTTCATTAAAATTATGCCTTTTAAATTTTGTTTCCAAGCTACACATTTGTATGAGTTGCCCTTTCCCGGCTGCTTTGCCATTTTATTACATCAAAACAGGGCTTCAAATATTTTGGCACAGAATGACTGCAGACATATCCCAGCTGTTCTTGCTTCTGCCCTTCCCCATTGTTCATAGTATAGATCATATCACATCTTCTGGCATCCTCTAAGATCAGATCATTCTACATGATGGAAGCTGTTGTTGGAATCTGTGTGTAGTTTATGTATACTTAAGCTTCCATTTTGAAAGAACAGGATAATTCTTTAAAAAGACATACAAAAATGGATGGGATGTTTTGTGGTCATGATTCAAAATCCCAGGAAATGGCCCAGCATGGCTGCACAATATTGTGCCCACATTGCCAGCAGGAAAAGGGATGCCAAGGTTTACATAGCAATAGACAGCCTGAATGTCAACAACACTAATGGCAGCAGTCAAGATGATCTACAGGATAAAATTGTTTTTTATATTTTTTTATTGTTTTGTTTTTAAGCGCTGACCACACAGTCCCTGGGGCTGGGTCGGTGCTCGTTTTTTTAAAATTTATTTTTTGGTTTTACAGCGCTGACCGCACAGCTCCTGGGGCCTGGTCGGTGCTCTTTTTTTTAATTTTTAATTTTTAATTTGTTTGTTTTAAAGTGCCGACTGCATGGCCCCTGGAGCCGGGTCGGGACTAGTTTAATTCCCCCCCCCTTCATTTTAGAGCACCAACCATGCAGCCCCTGGGGCTGGGTCGGTGCTCCTTTTTAAAAAGATTTTTTAAATTTTGTTTTGTTTTGTTTTAAAAGTCCCCAGCCAGGGGCTTTTTGAGGCACTGACTTGGGGCCACCTTCCCCTGCCAAGACCAGGAGGGCTGCAGCGAGACCAAGGTAGGGGGAAATTTCCATTTTGTTTAGTTTAGTTTTCTTTGATGGGTTGGTTCATTATTCATTTCGTTAGCTAACAAAACGAATAACAAATAACAAAACAAATTAAAAGTTCATTTCATGCCCATCTCTACTGCTCATTGTTTTTTGTTCCCTTATGATATGGCATGTGTCACCCAAAGTCGCTCCAAAGTTGCAGTGAGTGTACTATGGATGGATTTCAGGATAGGGGCAGTGTCTAAGGATCACCACTGCCATGCACAAACCCACACACATAGATGAATTTCCAGGATGGAGCAGTGATTTGAACCCAAATCTTCAGAGTTCTAGTCCAACATTTTGTCTACACTGCTCTATATATTACCAGTGGCTCCCTCTCGCTAGTTGAAGCAGTCCACTTACTTGTGAGGAGGCATTTACAAGAATTTACATTCACTGATCACGTTTCTCTCTGCCGTCTTGGGAAGGCAAGAGAGACCCTGTCAAGTTTTCTGTCCTTGTGTACACCTGCTTGGCTCTGGCCAAAAAGGGCTTTGATCTAGGCACTTTGAATGATTTGTGGAGGTGGGCTCTTGCTTGTTTGGATGTACATACGAAGGGATTCAGCTGAACATGCCTTCCTACACCACATGTGGTTTCCCCAAGGCCATCCTTAAAAAGACACTTTGAAATGTGTATTTGCCATCTGCTGGAAAGCTTCGCCTAAAGGGTGTGATTTTGATAACATCTCTAGTGTTTTATTTTATGTGTCTGCATGCTAACCTCAGGGTCACCACCCCACATCTTTACACAAACTACTTACTGTAATGGAAATGTCACATTTGAATTTGGAGCTTCCTGTATGAAAAGCATGAGAGCCACATCTAACTTTGATAAGCTTGGAAGAAGTAGCTTTTTTTACTACAGCTCCCAGAATCCTCAGCTAGCAGGGTAAATGGCCTGGCTAACCCGAGGATTCCCGGGCTGTACAGAACAAAGGGCTCTAACTTTGTAACATTCACAAAATCTGTATTTCTGAAAATATACTTAAGTGACTCCAAGAACATGAGAATTGTTTCCAGATTGCTAGCATATGAATAGGAAAATTCATTTTCATGCTCTTTGTTTAAGTTATTGTTCCGTTGCAAATCCTTGAGACAGATATGACAGATTCATTTTAAATATATGTGTTTTAACTATTCATCAGCCATATTATAGGTTTGCAATTTGCCTGTATAGGGACAAAGGAAGTGATGAGGGAGAAGGAAGAATGCATTGTGATTTAGATCAGAAGAGGGGACAGTGAAAGTACATATTCCTTAAGTAAATAACTATGTTCATTATCATAATAGCTTATCGAAGGCTCTTTGAACAACCATTGAGTTCTACATCTGCACACACTTTAAAATATGCATTATCTTCATTTAGCTCAAAGAATGTTAAGTAATCAGGGCTTAACACTTGCTTATTTAGTACTTAAAACTTTGTTAGTAGCAAAATACAGGTTCTTGAGAAAACTGAGGTAGCTGAAAATTGATTTTTCTTCAGACTGCTTCAATGAAATACTGATTCAGATAAAGATTTCCAAGTCATTACAAGAAACCAAAAATCATGCCTTTTGTTTTCCATTTTTGTACAGAAATGCATGCCTACAATAAAAGTTCAAGATAATTAATGTCCTGGTAAGGTATTTCCAGCCCTATTCAGATTCTTTATTTGCATGCATTCTCTTTGTGTCAGGGGGGCAATGTGCTAGCTAGACCCATTTTTCAGTCATCACTTTCTTCACATAAAAGGAATATACCTGAAGAGAAGTGAGGCTCCCTGAAATGATAGGGTGCAGAAAAATAGAGCTTTTATACAACCATATCATCCTCTTCAGAGATTTCACTTGCATATAGAACATTTCCCTCCTGCCATGTGAAGCACATGCATGAAAACAATGCCCAAATAGTCCTGCCATGCACTGGTGTTGCAAACTCTCCCACTGCCTGTGACCACTGTTAAGCCCTGGTCCTGCAACACAAACTGGGAGGGAGGGGGTGTTTCCCTCTATTTGCTGCATGCCCAGGGCTTTTCTCCTTTAGTAGTCACTAGTCAGATAAAAACCTTTGTCACTTTCCACATTCAGTTTAATGCTGGAGAGTGTGAGAGGATCGGTACCATTCCTACAGCGCTCATTTAAGGATCCTTCACAGTCTAATGTTAAACTGAATGTGGGTAGAGGCAAGCTGGTCTCTGAAGGTATTGTGGAGTGTAGACATGGGCACGGAGCGGCGAAAATCTCATTTCCGGTTTTGGTTCTCGTTCTTGTTACGTAACGGGTAACAGTAACGAGAATTACTCCCCTCCAACTCAAACTCGAACCGAAAAAGAAAAATCTGATTTTTTGTCATCATTCATGGCATCGCGGCGATCGCGCAATGCCAAGCAGCACAGAAAAAAGGTTTTAAAAATAATTTTAAAAAACCCCGATTCCTGGCCAAAAAAGCAGGCGAAAATATGCCTGCCTCAGTGAGGGCACCTACCAGAGAGGGGTGGTTTCTGGGGGGGGTCTGCGGCCTCCCCCCCTCCTGTCCTGGGCTGCTGGTACCAGGCTGGGGGGGCATCCCGTCATCTCCATTTGCCATGCGGTGGGGGGGATCCAAAATGGCGACCACAATATTTATTTTTAAATCGTGGTCCAAAAACCCACCAAAGCACTACAGAAACATCTGACAATTAGGTATTCTAAATGCTTGATTTTTTTATAGTAGCAGCAGTGGGTTTTTCTTGCAATAAAACATCTCCATTGATTTTATTTTATTTTATTTTTATTTTTATTTTTTTACACCTGCGCAATGATGGGCTGGCCATGGGATGGGACCATGCAAATTTTTGGACCCATTCCACCAATCACATGGCCAGGTTTTGACTGAGACTTCTGGATGTGCCAGAGGGCATAAAAAGCCCACTAACTCGAACCCTAACCCTAACCCTAACCCTAACCCTAACCCATACGCCAGTACACTGTCCTTCTTAGTGGGTCAGAGGCACCCAGAGGTGCAGCCCACTAACCCACCCTAACCTTAACCATAACCCTAAGCCTAGCCCTTACCCTAACCCGAACCATAACCCAGATCCGTACGCAAGTACACTTTCCTTCTTAGTGGGTTACAGGCACCCAGAGAGGTGCCTCCCACAGCCCACTATCCCCTGCCCCTATCCCATTCCCTAACCTGTACGTCAGTACGCTAGTATGCTCCCCTTCTTAGTGAGTCAGAGGCACCCAGAGAGAGAGGTGTCTCTGCCACTTACCTCCCACCCTAACGTAATGTATGGTATGTGGCTGCTTCGTGTTACGCTTCCCTTCCCTTCCCTTCCCTTCCCTTCCCTTCCCTTCCCTTCCCTTCTTAGTGGGTCAGATGTCAGAGGCACCCAGAGAGGTGCCTCCAAGAGCCCACTTACCCCAACCCCAACCCCAACCCCAACACAAATGACAAACGACAAACAGAAATGACAAATTTTTGAAAATTATTGCGAGAAACGGAAATGAGCCGAAACGGACCCGTCCCGACAATCGAAAACTCGACACGTCATTTTTTCTGGTCGTGCCCATCCCTAGTGGAGTGTATAGGGCAGCTGTGGCCTCTTCCTCTATCTTCTGTCACCACTGGTGCTCCTTTTTCCTTTGCCAAAACAAAAGTCCACCTCCACTATGTATAGGATAAGGAGCAGCAAAGCTGAGGCCCTAGCACCCTGCCACCTGAGCCAGATTAATGGGAGAGCCAGACATGCTCCTCTACATACTAGACCCTTGGTTTCAGAAACCTTTATTATAGTCCTGTTCAGTTCTGAAATTTAACAATGGGCTTTTTTGATATATTATGGGCTGTTGGCAAATGAAAATATGATCACGATAAAGATCAATATTCAAAGGTTTAAAGAGAAAAAAAATCTTAAAAGACCTCTTTATTTGTAGAGGACTCTTTTAACAGTTTGGCATTCTCATTATATCTTTGAATGTTGATCTTTAGCTTAATCTTAATAGGTGCAAGCATACTTTAAAACATCCATGTAATGTGTATAAAAAGATTTCCTATTAGTGCATTTAGCACACAGTATAAGAAGGTTAGTTGAGAGGCAAATAATAATAATAATAATAATAATAATAATAATAATAATAATAATAATAATAATAATAATAATAATAATAATAATAAAAAGCTTGGATGAATGGAGGGCATGAATATACAAAATGGAAAAGGAGAAAACAAAAGAAAACAAAAGAGTTACTCAAAAATGTTATCTTGATGAAGAAATGGCCACCCCTGATTTTAAAAGGAGGCTGGGCCAATTTCCAGAGCAGCTGTCTGAAACATGGAGACTTCAGGATACAGGGGACTACCTCCCAATATTCCTGCAGGCAGCATTGTTTTCAGAGATCTGATAGTTATTTGAAGGTATCTTGCTGAGTTTCGGTTAAACACTTGTGGAAAGCTCACGGTTTCAGGAGGCTTTTATAGACAATAGTCCTCTGTATGGTTATTGACCATGGCTGGATAAAATCTCCACATACTGAGGCAGTATGATTATTTATTTTTCAGATATTTAAGGAATCAGTGTAATGCAATGGTCATAGTGATGGATTAGGAGTATGGGAGCACCAGTTTCAAACTTCCAGCCATGAAGCTCTGTGGGAACAGCAGAGGATTGGTGGGGGAGAAGATGGCATCAGAAAGATAACCTTAAAGATGGTGGTCCTCTGTTTGTGGGATTGTCCCATATATGCCAGGATAAAAGAAAAAAATCCATAAAAAGGAAGAACAGGCCCTGGATCATGTGCATCATCTGACAGAGTCTGAAGAGCAAATAGAGCTGCACATACATAGGTCAACTGTTCACTGTTCTCATCAGGGTGAGAATTATTTTATCTTTGTTAAAAATATAGTCATTTACTTAAAAATGGGCAGAGTCTCATTCAATTACTTGATTGTGTAAAGGGAATTGTGTAAGTATCTGCCAGTTTCTCTCCCCTCTTTCCCCAAAGCAGGCTCTCCTTCACAATTGATGGAGACATTGGATTCAGAACATGGGCTCGGGACCAATCATCATCATCATCATCATCATCATCATCATCATCATCATCATCATCATCATCATCATCAACATCAATCATCATCAACAACAACAACAACAACAACAACAACAACAACCTACTCATCTGGCTTTATGGCCACTCTGGGAGGCTAACAACAGGAGCAACAGTACAATAACAGTACAATTCTGTTTATTTTTATTATAGTTACATTGATTGTAGTTAATTTTGTTATTTTGTACTTTGTATTTGATTTGTATATATTTATTGTATGTGTTTTATAATTTGTATTCTTCACTTTGTAAACCACCCAGAGTAGCCTTTGGGCTTTATGGCTGCAGTATATAAATTTCATAAATAAAATAAAACAAAACAAAACAAAACAACAACAACATTACAGAAACCCTTATGACAAAACCATTACCACAATACATATTAGCCATAAGCAGTAGACAAAAACTAAAAATGCCTGTCACTACAGCTGTTGCTGTAAACATCAGTACATCAGTACATAATGTGGTCCATTGCCTAAGGGTCAGTTCCCTGGAGGTGAAATGCCACTATGCAGATGCTCTTATAGACATGATTTTCTTCTGTTAGAATTTGGAGTATAAATATTTCTAACTTTACAAATATAATTTTAAAAATATATGGTGTGTACATCTGTTGCTTTTTTGTCTTTGGTTATGCAACTCTCTATTTTAGTAATGCATAAATGACCATATTACCTCTAAATCACAGTGTTTATATTTCATTTAAGAGCTAGATGAAATATCTTTTCACCTAAACATTTTATGTTGCTGGCAGAATATTGAAGCTGTTGATTTACAACAATGACCTTCACCACTGTATATATTTGACTAACTTCCTTCACACAAAAAGGTTTCACATGAAATTATTTCACACTCAAGCCCACATGCCCACAACCTCTTGGAAGAAATTCATCCTCCTCTTGCGATGTTGCACTTTGAAGGCAACTGTACAACAACACCTACCAAATCCTCCCATTTTTCAAAAGAAGGTTACTGCTGTGTCCTTAAAAGGATTCCTCTGTGAATGTAATATCATCGAAAAAACAAACGCTTGGGAGGAACGATAAAGGGAAAAGTGCCTCCCTGAAGACTTGTTGTCCTCTCGACTATAGCATTTGACAGTAGTAGGTTTGGATTGTTACATTATGCAAGAAACCAGGTTGGATTAAAGGTCTTAGTATCTGTATATAAAATCCTAAATGACATACGGCTCAGGTACTTATAACATTTTCTGCAGCACCAATGAACACATCTTTTAAGCTGGTAGGATAGGCTTTGCTTTTGATCTCATCCACTGTCATAACAGATTATGTGGTGACCCGTGACAAGGCTTTGTTGGACACAGCAACCCAATTGTGGAACCCCCATCCCTCACCAGGGAAGCAAATTCCCTCCCATGGGAGCCATTCCTGTGAACCAGTTGTAGTGATGTCAGAATACCAGGCAGCCTCACCATCTAGTGCAAACATTTTCAGGGAAAGAGTCCCTCACCCTGAAATGCTGGCCTCAAAAGAAGGTGCTGAGAATGTTATGGCCAAGGTGAAACCCTGTTTCTTAACAAGACAGTGCTATTTTTCTACCCTTGTTGCGAAATTGTGTGACTTCTTAGAGTTATGTCTATGAAGATTCTCAGTCATCCAGGTGAGTTTATCTGAACTGGACTTCTTTTCTTGAGAGATTAAAACGTTTTGCTGCTCATCCAAAAAGCCTCGTCGGTCTGAGGCATTCTATTCCCAGAGTTCTATTGTCAGAGTATCTCAGAGTATCCAGTCTGAATTCTTTTCTCAGAGTACCCCACTTTTGCTTGACTTATTCTGGCCCTAAAATAACCTCAGAGGGGGGCCATCTGAGAGTCTTCAGCAAAGTCACCTTGAAAGAAGGAAAGAGAATAGTAATTCCCAGCTTTGCCATCCACAGTTATAGGGATGACTGCAAACAGGGTTGTTTCTTTGAATGTGATGACACATTTATTTCCCAGCCTGTGATGGGATGATATTTCTTTTGAAATGCAGGGACTTATTATAACAGTGAGGGCATATGTGTGTGTGTGCATATGTGCCCACCCACTCCTATACCTACACAGCAACAAGTAACAGGACATGGTGCAATACCGAATTTATTAATATTAGCAAGACTGTAATTCTATCCCTTGTCACCTGGTTGCAAGCTCCGCTGAATTCTATGATGATTACGTCTCTGACTATAAATTAAACACATAAAGCACATTTCATTTTCACAAAAGATCTCTAAGCAGCTGCACTGCAACCTTTTAGCTTATAATTACAACAACTGTAAATTATCTTGCAAAGAAATGTTACTGTTTAAATTGCTAGTGTGAAGTTGCAGCAAAGGAAGTGTCTAACATGTCTAACCTCAGCTTGATTATTTTCCTCATCCTTATCTGATTTCTTACATCCTAATTTCTTGCTGGAGACTTTAAACAAAATAAAAAAAAGTCTTATCACTCATTCATTTGCCAGAGGAAGGAAGGTTGCCAATTACCATGGTGATCTATTAATGAAGTTATCACTCGCTACTATTCTGGAATAGCTCTAGACTTCAGTTTGAATAATCATGAACCATGACATTTGGGATCTCTTCAAACCAATGCCAGGTTAGATTGGGCAAACCAGAGCTCCTGGTTAACCTTGTACATCAAAAATTCCCTTATTTTAAACCTATGCCAAAAAAAAAAAAACCCACTGTTTGGAAGATTTTGACACTACAAAATTATCATACAACTGCACCACCCTAAACAATGTGACTGATATACTTTATAGGGAGGTAAATCTTGGCTTATTCCATTCTCACAAATGAGAATTGAAATTTTCAAATGTTTTCTCCCCACTTGCTGAAATTATGAGTTGCTGTTCTTGATGAAAACTGAGGCAATAGTGAAAAATCTCACAGCAGTCAACAGTTATTTTGCTGGGGTGTTAATCTGTGAACAATTTTTATGTCAATAATACTCTGTACAGGGTTCCGCCAATCACCTCAAAAGCACCATTGGCCTTTTTACTTGCAATACTGCCAACAATTGTATGGGAATGTTTAACAGTGCAGACTCCTTATTTTACACCACTACCCAAAGCTGTGCAACTGATATAAGCAGTGTGGGTTCCTCTTGATCAGCACAAAACCAACATTTTGAAAAGGAGAGAGTTTGGGTTGTTACCTAGGAAATCCAGTTTCATTTAACCCATTGCATAGTTCTGCCTTGTGGGACAAAGGACAGTTTATGCTGCTAAGTAACATAGGGGATCCAATATCAAGCTTCTAGCTCTGGGCTCCCTGCCTCCCTTCTCCAGCAGACCAATGCACGTATTCAACTATCACCCTTTAGATCAGGCCTGCCCAAAGTCCAGCCCAGGGGCCAAATCCGGCCCGTCAGACCATTCTGAGTGTCCCGCGGCTGGCTGTCCCACCCCTCCCTCCCCCTCCTTCGCCCCATGTTTTCTTTAAACAAAAAATCTTCCACCAACACTGACACTGCCGGGAAGCTTTAGGGGCTGGGTGGGCTGGCTGGCCGGTGAGCAGAAGCTTGTGGGGCTGGGTGGGTGGGCGAGGGGGCGAGGCACCACCAGCAGCACCGCCGGGAAGCTTGTGGGGCTGGGCTGGCTGGCTAGCCATTGCACGGGCTGCTGCCACCGGCACCGCCGTCAACCATGTGAGGCTGGGTGCACGCACGGGCCGCTACCACTGGCATCACCAGGAACTTTGTGAAGCAACCGGCCCTTGACACATTCTCAGCCACCAAATCTGGCCCTCCTTACCAAAAGTTCGGGCACCCCTGCTTTAGATTAATGTTTTGTGCAAATTATATGACTGCATTCAAGGCCAAGTGCTTTTGGAACACTTGGGAACAAAGAATTGCTGTACAGTATTGTCACAGGCTTTCTGTGAAAAGCTTTATAGACCCAAATATTATACATTAAATAAATTGTGATGCAGCCTTCTGCCCATAAAGACCAAGACAATGTCCTTGTATAGATATGTTGTGTGATTGCCTTTTACATCCCATGATTTTGTTACTCTGATGGATCTCCTCAATTCCAAAGGCAAACAAACATTATTTGTATGCGTTGTAGGGCTTTATTCTCTGCACAAACCTATTAATGTCCAATCCGGTTCCATTCATGAAGGCTACAGTTGAACCCAGAGGAAGTGCACCTCAGCCAGCTGAACCCAAAGGAATTCATCCCAGTCAATTGTGTGTTGGATTGTGACTGAAAAGTAAAAAGGCAGGCCAGAACTCTATGACGATGTTAAACATTCATACGCTAGGAAACTCTTCTGCAAGAAAGCTAAGGCTTCCTTATTCATGCTTAGAAATTTAAAAAGCACACATGGATATCTATTTTTATGCACTATGAATATATTGGATTAGAGTTAGTT
This sequence comes from Phrynocephalus forsythii, assembly GCA_029282475.1. Lineage (NCBI taxonomy): Eukaryota > Metazoa > Chordata > Lepidosauria > Squamata > Agamidae > Phrynocephalus > Phrynocephalus forsythii. The sequence continues at coordinate 55,517,811 of JAPFRF010000010.1, forward strand.
CAATGGTTTCATCTTTCAAGGAAACAAATTTATCATTTTGATCTTCCAGTATGGCTGTCAATTTATTTCCAGGCATTTAAAAAAATGCAGTTCTTGCTCTTTAAAGCTTTACATTATCTGGACCTGTGTACCTAAGGAACATTGCCTTTCACATAAATGTACTCATCCATTAAGAGGACATTTTCTGACATAGGAGGTGACACATCCAGGGTATAACCTGGTGTGTGTGTGTGTGTGTGTGTGTGTGTGTGTGTGTGTGTGTGTGTGTGTGTGTGTGTGTGTGTGTGTGTGTGTGTGTGTGTGTATACTGTAGCTAGTAAGAAATTTCTGTAGTGAATCTCATTTTGGCCATCTCCTGAATTCTCATGCCACAGAGTTTTAAAAAAATCAAAATGTCCTTTGTGAGATAATTGCAAGCTCCAATGAGAATTCACTGGCATTCTATGATTTTAAATCTGAGTCCACTTAGGGAGAAAGATGAAATATAGATAAAATAAATACATAAATAAATGGTGGGATATTTAAAGGACTCAAATTCAAAGGGATATTTGTGCATCAGGATTTCCATCATGTGTTCCATCAATTACTCAATGCCAGAAAGGAGAAAGCAGAATTTAAGAAAAATAAGATCAGATGAAGTAATATAAAACATACAGTTTATGTAGCGTGAGGTATTTCCTGACCTCAACTAACTGCAGTGCCTCCACAATGCAAGAAAATCTGAATTCCAGTAGTGGGATCCACTACTGACTAGAAGACAATGGTACTTCTCCTTCCTTGCAGTGTGGTTCATTGAAAAACTTCCTGGGATGTATATTTTCATCCCCAAATGGCACATAGATGTGTTGGGACAATGTTAGACTCAGCTATATCCTATGTTCATAGAATAAAAGCAACCCCCAAACTAATTATATAAAGCCACTGGCTAAAACTTGAAGATCATTGTTTGCAAGTATTTAAGGGGATGTATACACTTGAGGATTTGTTCTGTCAAGATTGTGCAACCCAACGTCATTTCGAGGGTCTGAATGTTGACTCAACTATTGTGGGATTGCTGCTGCCTGACAGGCAGAAGAAAAAAGGGAGGAAGAAAATGTGCAGCAAGGTTAAGAAGACATCTTTTGTTGTCATCTGGAAGGTGAGTCATGGCAACTGGACTTCTATTCTTGTTCAAACAATCTAACAAGTAAAGATGTCCAGTTGTTATGACTTAAATTTGAGATAACCTCACCTGGATGACTGAGAATCTTCACAAACATCTCTCTTACTGCACTTTAAGGAACCTGGAACAGATCTCTTCTGATTAAAATGACTGTTTTGGATGCTTAAAAATGATTTAGTTGCTGAGCTGATCAGTGGGTCACTGTGATGTAGCACTTAAACACACAGCTATACACAAACAAGAAAACCATTAAGCTTCCACTTCAGCAGTCCTCTGAGAAACTGACAAAGTGGAGTCTGTAAATTGCTGTTTATTCTGTGCACCAGTCTGAAGGACATTTCTTGGGGAAAAATATTGGAAATGCATTTAAACACATAATTTATTGTTGTTGTTCACAAGAGAACATAAGCAGTCAGTTGTGAGACAAGGACACTCTACTCAGGTGTCAGTGGAGAAAGCCTATGCTAACTTTTGGAGTGAATTTGGTCAAACCGCATCATTTGCACTTCAGACTAGTAGTCAGTGAGACTGTGCCCTCTTGTGTGTTGATATGAATTCTGCTTCCCACAAGACAACCTTTCATACATATGAAGCAATTGTGCATTGGAATTGCTGCTCACCCCCACACTGTCTATCTCACAAGTAGAGATGGTCACCTTACCAAAACGACTTGCTATTTTATCATTTCGTAAGCTTTCAAAATGTCACAAAACGAAACGAAACGGGAAACAGTGCTACATTACAAAACAAAACATTTGTTTTTCCCTTTGAAAATGAAATGTTTCATTACTCTGTAAAATGCCTCCCTTGTAAATAATTACTCACTAAATTTGGTGCCTCTAGGACCCAGGGGAGCCATTTTATATAGTAACAAATCATTTTGTTATTGTTTCTTTTTGTTTTTGTTTTACAAAAAATTATTTAAAAATGAAATGAAATGCTGGTGGAAATGAAACAAAATGGATCAAAACAAAACTCTATTTTTCTGTTTTGTGCCCATCCCTACTCACAAGTGTCTGTTTCACTTTGTGCAAAATTTGGGAATTTTTGGAAATTCTTCAGTCTATGGAAGCTGTTTCTACTAGGTGTACATAAGAACTGACTCATGCCATTGACAGGGCCGGCGCGTCCATTAAGGCAAACTAGGCAGTTGCCTAGGGTGCCAAAATGGACAGAGGTCGCTGGCCAGCCTGCTGACCCCCCCGCCACCCCCTGCTGCTGGCCACCGCTGTCTGTCCCCCCGCCCCCATTGCCATCCGCCCGCCGCCCCCACACCCCATCGCCGCCCACCCCCGTGCCTGTCGCCATCCGCCCCCTGCCCATCGCCGTCCCCCACCATCTGCCCCCCCTGCCCCCCACCCCCTGCCCCACCCTGCCCCCCTGCCCCCCGCTGCCATCCGCCTACCCACCCCCTGCCCCACCCCACCCCTGCCCCTCACCTAGGGTGCAAAAAAACCTAGAGCCAGCCCTGGCCATTGACCTTGGTGTCATGCTGACAGAGGATTCTGGGAGTTGTTGTCTGATTCTGTCTGGTTGATCTGAGCCGTATGATTGGAGTTTCCAGAAGAACTTTTGTTTTTCCTTGGAAGCTCAGCTGTTTCTTCTTTTGTTTGGACTTATTGATTCCGGTAAAGTATTACTTTTGTTTTTTCAAGTAAAAATCATTCCCTTTTTTCAGTGTTTTAAACTCAAGTAATATTGGCCTCTGGGAAATCCTTAACTTGATTTGTGAACAACATTGAGCTTCCTTTCTTTTGTTTTGAGGGGTTTAGAAATGAACAAAATATTGCCATTTTGGTTTGGATCCTAAATAGTTTTTGAATCTGAAGCACATTCCTATTTTTGTGCTCGTCATTTTTATATTGTTTCTAAGGCTTAAAATAATTGAATATTAATAACATAATAATTAAATAATAATAACAATAAGAAGAATATTGGGGCAAAAATCAAAACTTTATCTATCAACTCATGGGATCTGAGCTATCTGTGATGGATCAGGAAAGAGATCTTGGTGTGTTGGTGGATAGCTCCATGAAGGTGTCTACCCAATGTATGGCAGCAGTGAAGAAGGCCAATTCGATGCTAGGGATGATCAAAAAGGGGATTGAAAATAAAACAGCCAACATTATAATGCCATTATACAAAACGATAGTAATGCCGCACCTGGAGTACTGTGTACAATTCTGGTCACCGCATCTCAAAAAAGACATAGTGGAACTGGAAAAGGTGCAGAAGAGAGTGACTAAAATGATTACCGGGCTGGGGGACCTCCCTTATGAGGAAAGGCTAAAACATCTTTAGTCTGGAAAAAAGGTGCCTGAGGGGGGATATGATTGAGACGTACAAAATAATGCATGGCATGAGTGAAGTGGATAGAGGGACACTCTTCTCCCTCTCACAAAATATAAAAACTATGGGACATCCACTCAAACTGTGGGTTGGGAGAGTGAGAACAGACAAAAGAATTTTTTCCCCCAGCGTGTTGTTAGTCTGTGGAACTCCCTGCCACAAGTTGTGGTGATGGCATCTAGCCTGGATGCCTTCAAAAGGGGATTGGACAGATTCCTGGAGGAGAAGTCCATCACAGGTTACAAACCACGATGGAGATGTGTAATCTCCAGGCTTAAAACCAGGGTATTTCAAGGGCCAGATGCAGAGGAGTAGTAGCAGGAGACAGATATCTAGTCTTAAGCGCTCCCAGAGGCATTTGGTGGGGCCACTGTGAGATACAGAAAGCTGGACTAGATGGGCCTTTGGCCTGATCCAGCATGGCTCTTCTTATGTTCTTATGTTCTTAACACATTTATAATACTTTAGTAATGTGGTTCTCTCTCCCATTAAGCTAATGATTAACTGTCCAACACAGTCCGATGGCAAAGAGCAGAGTTTAGTGTGATAGGAAACAGTTTTCACAGACTTTCATGCCTGAAGAATGAAATGCATCCATGAGAATTCCAGAAAGAAAAAAACGGCGAACAGCTATGCCATTCTATGTCACACAGTCACAGTCACAGTCACCTTTATTGGCATAAAAAGTCATTAAAATAGTTACAATAGGCAAACCTCTCGGCGCCTGAATAGCAACCATATTAATCTGGGGTTACCATAAACCAAACTTAAAAGGAAGCAGGGCTACTCTTTTGAGAAACTAGTAATAAATATTTGGCTACTTGCTCTGTCACGCTTTTATCTTTGTCTGCCAAGAGAGTAGCAGTAATTGTCTCAGGGGTTGTTGAAAATTTGGAAATTGTGAAGCCAATTAATTGCTGTCGATTAATATGATGGCCGGTGCATCGAGTCAGAATATGTGCAACAGAATCAGGTTCCAACCTGCAGAATTTACAGAGTCTGCTCTTCTAAGGCATTTTAGAGTATCTTCCTAGAGTGACAGTGGAAGGAAAGATGTTCAGTCTTGCCAACATAAATGCCCGTCTCTCTTGAGGATTCAAGAGATTCTTGAAATAATTTGAACCAAATTCTGGGTTGAGGGTTAGGCCATAATATAAAGGGGAGCAGATTGGATTAACTCTTCCAACAATATTCTGTCTCTCAATGTCCCAAAGTCTTTGACGAATAAAGTTGTATAAGAATTGTTCATTGCAGTTGGATAAATAGTCTAAATCAACTCCAATAGACGCTATCTTTATGCAGATGTTCTGATACCATTTGGATCTATAGGTGTCACTTAGTAGATCGTTTAGCAGGGAATTGGGACGCGTTTGAAAATGGATGTGTAACCAATACTTTATAGTGGCTGTCCACGCTAGTGTTGAGGGCAGGTGAAGCCCAAGTTCACAGCATATTGTTGGTAGGTTGATTGAGTTTGGTACACCCAAGATACGTCGTAAAAAATAGCTGCAATACGATCTACTTCCTGATTGGCAGCCTTAATCCAGATTGGTACTCCATACAGGAGTTGGTTAGTTACTTTAGCCATGAAGACTTGGAGTGCGGCTGGAACATACTGATTCCCAGAGTGAAAATTGAACCTTGAAATTGCCAGGAGATGATTTTTTGAGGCAGCTATGGTGGCTTTTCGGTGGGATGACCAGTTAAGTCGATGATGGAACAGGAAACCCAGATACCTAAAAGTTGTGACTTGTTCAAGGGGTTTACCTCCGAGTGCCCATGTCTCCTTAGTCCAGCTTTTGGAAAAGATTAATACTTTAGATTTTTCAGTATTGATGGTGAGCTTGTTAAGTGCACAATATTCTGAAAAGGCCAACAATAGGTGTTTAAGTCCAACCCTAGAAATGGACAAGAGTACAGTATCATCTGCATACAATAACAATGGGACTGGGTGGGAATTCATTCTAGGAGCATGGTTTCCTGCTTTGGCAAGATGTTCTGATACATCTGACATAAATATATTAAAGAGTGATGGTGCAAGGACACATCCCTGCTTAACACCCTTGGTAATTGGGAAGTTCTTGGATAGATGACCATTATGGTTTAAACGCACTTTACCAGTGTTTGCTGAGTATAATTTGCGTATCAGAAATAGCAAACGTGGGTCCATGCCCAGTTTAGTAAGTCTGGTCCATAGGAGAGGTCTATTGATGGAATCAAATGCTCCCCGTAAATCAATAAATGCAGCGTACAACTTCCCCTTGAGTTTACAAGAGTATTTCTCAGCTAAAAAATCTAGCACCAGCGCATGGTCAAGGGTAGATGAACCCGGGCAGAAACCAACTTGTTCTTTAGGTGGGAGTTGGTTAACACGCATCCAGTCTGAGAGGCGGGTCAGAAGGTATTTGGCGTACAATTTCCCTATCACTGGGAGCAAGCTTATTGGCTGATAGTTGGATGGTAATTTAGGATTCCCTTTTTAAAAAATTGGTATTATTATGGAGGTTAACCAGGATTCTGGCAATATCCCAAACTGGTCGATCAGCGTAAATAATTGGGCCAGGGGTTCTGCCCACCAGTGGATATAGTTTTTGATCAAATCAGCTGGGATGCCATCAAAACCTAGTGCTTTCCCAGATTTCAAGGTATGTATTAGTTCAACTATTTCTTCCTTGGAGACAGGAGACCACAATGGAATTTCCGAAGGAATTTGGATTTGGTTAGGAAGATCAGATGGTGTTGGTGTTGAGAATATACTGGAAAAATAAGCAGTCCATTCTTCTGAAGAGATTAGTACAGTATCTATAGGGCTAACAGTCTCATAGGCTTTTGAAACGATCATCCAAAATTCTCTAGCATTCTTGGAGTGTAATGTGTGGATCAGCTGAGTCCAATTCTTCATCGCATAAGCGTGTCTTTTTTCCTTCAAAAGGAGGTCAGTTTCTTTCTTTGCAAGTGTGTAAAATCTAAATGACTCAGGGGAAGGAAGGGCTCTCACCAATTGAAAGGTTTGTCGGAGTTTTTTCTTGGAGATCATACACTCAGAGTCAAACCAACTTGAGCGCCTGATTGGGGGGGGGGGTTTGATGTGCCAGATGGTACTAAATAATCTAAAAGGGTTTTGGACAATTCTTGGTAGGCTGTTATGGCATCAGTCAAAACTGTGGATTGAGATATAATTTGTCGTAATTGGAGAGCTTTGGTGGAGGCAGACCATTCCTCAAATTGCCCTTGAGATTTGATGGACCACCTAACTCTTTTGTGAATTTGGAAGGGAGGGTTAGTCGGAACTTCCAATAGTGATGTTACTACCCACTGCCAGTCCATAAGAATCGGTAAGTGGTCGCTTTCTGTACGGGCATCGATCTTAAAATAATTTACTTTGCTAAAGAGATCTGGTGAAACTAGAATATAGTCCACTACACTGCATCCGTTACTTGAAGAGAAGATAAGATCTCCAGATGTTCTACTCAAGGAAGAGCCATTAAGAATTCTAAGGTTAAGGAAGGTACAAAGATCAATCATATGGGATGCAGTTTGGTTAAAAATAGGATCCTTGGAATTTCTAGATTCCTGGAACATAGGTGGTATCAGATCCTCATTATCCCAATCCATAAATTCAATTAGTTTATCATTATTGGGTCCCAGTCTAGCGTTAAAGGCTCCAACTATAATTAAGGAGGACCTGGGATAACTTATGCATATAGAGTCTATATAATTCTTCAAGGTGGACCATATATTACTTGCCGATGGAGGCGCTGAAAAAGGAGGTATATAGACATTAACCAGGATTATTTGATCCAGGGCGTATTTAAAAAGGAAGGCCTGAGTCAGAGGAGGTTTTGTTGGTAATTGTTTGACCGGGATATTGAGGGTCGATTTTATTAAACAACAGAGTCCTGCTTTATAACACCCTTTTCTATGGATCCTATAAGCTGGCAAACAAAAGATTTGAAAACCTGACAAGTGGATTTCTCTAGGGGACCATGTTTCTTGAAGGCATATGATGTCAAAGGTACTCAGGTACTCAATCCAGTCCAGATCGGATGCCTTCCGTTCCCACCCTGCGATATTCCAGGATATAAGTTTAGGGTTGAGGGTGGAGTCTCTCGAAGGGTGATTGGAGACAGCTAGTCAAGGATCTGATATTATCCTCTGAAGGTCTTGGGAATTCTCAGACTGTATGCAACAATTATTGGGTACCGCCTTCATGGACTGTTGGCTCATTATCAAACTGTCTTTGCCTGATAATGGAGATTGAATGTCTGTGCTGGGAGAGGCTGTTGAGGGCTCAAGATTATTGAAATCTCCTGTTTCCATTGGGAGAGTTGACCTAAGATCACAGTTCTTAACAGTATTTGATGAAGTGAGAGGGTGAGATTCAAAATCATCCAGGTGTTGTGTGGTCCTCTTTGGGTTTCTGTAGTCAAAAAACAAAGGGGGATCAAGTTGATCTGTGGCGTCAACCAAGGCAAACATCTCGGCAGTTTTAGATGTGTGTATTTCACAGCTCGGAGAGAGTGGGACTACTGGGGCAGTTACTACGTCCTCTTCGGAGTCTGTTTTTCCCATTTGTGGATCTGCTGTCAGTGAGTGTTGCTCGCACAAAGGGTGGCAAGTTGTAGAGATGAGTTTATGGTGTCCGTGGTTTGGCAGATCCTCAGAAGATTTGAGAGCAAGGTCAGCCTGGGACTTAGAGCTGTTCTTCAAGCTGGAAACTTTCTCCCTTGCTTCATTGTTGGGAACAGTTGATATAGTAGAGGGTTGCATGTCATCAAGGTTACAAGGGTTACAAAGATCAAATTGTCTTCTGTTAATCTCCTGGTTTTGCTTGCTTGGGCATAATCCCAGCACGGAGGGACGAGATGATTCCCGGAAGACTCTTGACAATCCAATCGAGTACCTAGCTAGAAGGTTTTTCATCTTAAATAGCATGGAAGGTATTACAATTTGATCGAAAGTTAAAAGCAGCCTCTGGTGGTTCCTGTGCACTGGCAGCCGTTCGATGTCCCTTAAGTCGATTTTGTTTGGTTGTATATTTAAGAGTTGGCCCAGGGAGTTTGTAATAGCATTATGATTTTTCCATTTACCATTATTTACTTTTAATGGTGCTATTGATAATAAAATTCGGGTTGGTTGGAGTGTCATTGTTTGTTTTGATCTCTCATTGGCATAAGCTTTGCCTTTGGAATAATCAGCTTCCTCAACTCTCCCATCTACCTTGAAGGCAGTGTTCATATATTGAGTTGTATTTGTTTTGTTGTTAAAGGTGGAGTTGGTAGTATGGGGTCCTACTCGGGGAGCAATTGTTGATTGAGACAACGCCCCTGCCAGTCTTTTGAGGTCAGCCTCTATATTATCTATTTTATTCCTTGTCTCCTGGAGAGTGTTGAAGATTGCAGTAAGGGTCTCAGCTGTTAACACAGCATAATCACTCAGCAGAGTGTTGGTGAGAGTATCAATGGATTCCTTAGGAGGAGGGAGTGTAGGTTGATCAGTGGATGATTCATCTCTTGTAATATCTTTTGGTAAAGATGCTTGAGGGGTTGGTTGTGTGCTTATAGGAGGGTAATGGGTCAGGTGTTGGTCTGTTTTTGTGTGCTTGATCGTTCTATTTTGCTGCAGATCTGAGCTCCTCCTCCGTCTCTTCCCCTTATCACAGACCTCACCCCCCACATCTCTTAGCTGGCTGCCTTCTTGGCCTTCTTGGCCTTTAAGTGGAAGTCCAGAAACAGGAGGGGAAGAGTCAGTCAATGCAGCCCTGCCACACAATAACACTGAGGGATCCTCCTCCAATGCTGCAAACTTGTTTGGTGAGCACATTTTAGACAGCTCGGCCACAGCTTCAACCGCAGTTCGTTCCAACATTTCATCGAGACGCAGCTGCTTCACCGCTGGAGCAAGTGAGCCAGATAAGGGCCTCTGTCTTCTCTTCCCCTTTCCCATTTTACCGAGGCCTTGAGAAAAATAAAACAGCAGCTCCTACTTACTTCTTCCACGGTTATTATCACTCCAAGAAGAAAGGGAAGTTCCAAGGAGATTATTAGGTTAAAACCACCAGATAACAGCAGCCTTTCAAGGGGAAAGAAGCAATAAAAGCAGAAAGGTAAAATATACTGAGCAGAGCTCAGCATAGGTGTTGCTTTCCCCTGGTCGCCATCCTAGTAGACAACCAGAATTGTGCTAGAGCTGCTGGCCAGCTACTCATTTTGTATGCAGCTTATCGCTTTATACTCCAGGCGAGTCTAATGAGGTTTGATAAGTGACAGTTAATGGTTACAACAGAAGTAAGGAACCTATAGTCTCCCAGATCTTTTGTCCTCCAGAGACTTTAGGTCCACAAGTCTCATCAGCTTTGCCCAGCATGGTCAATAGTAATGGACTTGTGGAAAATGTAATACAAAATACGTGGAGGTCCAAAGGTTCCCCACCATTGACTTAGAAGACTGACCACCAATACAGTCGTCCCCCGCCATTTCATGTTTCATATACTGTGATCCTGGTATATCAAACAAAGTTCTCTTGGGGAAAGCTGCATGGGCCTCCTGCAGTTACCCCAAGCCTGGAGCGGCCTCCAATGGCTTCCCAGGCTTGTTGGAGGCCCCAGAACTGGCTTCCAGCAAACCGGAAGTGACATGGGAAACCGGAAGTGACTTCCAGATCACCAAAAACCACTTCTGGGGCCTCCAGCAGGCCCAGGAAGCCCACCAGAGGCATGTTCGGGGCAGCTCCAGGCCTCAGGTAACTGTAGGAGGCCCCAGATAGGCCACCCAGTCCCGACCCGACCCAGAATCTGCATATCGCAGATTTTCCATTATAACAAGTTGGGTTGAGTTGGGTCCCTAACCCCCGCGATAGGAGGGGAATTACTGTATCTGGGAATTTCAAGGTGTTGCTAAAACAGACTGAAACAGAGATTTTAGTAAGTTAGAATGGGAGTCAGAGATGCTGACTTTCATTCCAAAAGCTTAGCCAACTTCTTCCTTGGACCCTAGAAGAGGACCCTAGCAGTGTGATCTAGCAGAGCACATCTACAACACAGATGTCTCCGTGCACTTCAAATCACAGTTTGCTTTTTTATGGGCAAATGAAACAGATACCAGGCAGAGATAAGTTCCAGACACATCTACTTGGATGTGAATGCAGCCAAGTGTATTTTTGGAAAAAAACACCCATAGGATGGTAGAATATGTATTCTGAGTGCTTTCTCATCGAAAGGAAAATGCCTATATAGTTTGACTAGAGAAGCAAGGAACACCTAACACTGGTTCTAAGAAGGAGGAGGTTTTATGCCAGATGATTTAGTACCTTTTCAACACCTACAATCATACCCTCCTATTATTTAAAACCTCCTGCTTCCTCCCATTCTACAGTTTTCTATTTTATGCTCATTGCCTTTGTTTTTGAAGCCATTATTTTTAACTCCAGCTCTCGCACAGCATTTTGTCTCTTTCTCTCCCCCTTCTTTCAACCACAAAACTTCCCCCTCCCTCCTTCATTTATGCAGTCAGTGGGCTTCCTGCATTGTCAGGTCTCTATCAGCATCTGAAAAGTAACAGGTTGGAGTAGAAGCACCTCTTTGGCAGGGTCTGTTGCCTAGCAATCAGATTCACAGGTTGGTTAGATACAGTGAAGTGTGAGGAAAGCTTATGAGGTAAGTACATAAAAGAGAAAGGGACCAGGATCAAAATGATTGTTGTAATCAAAACACAGAGCTGTTTAGAATATCTCTTTATCCTCTATTGCCATGGCCATGAGGCCGAGTTATCTTAACATGACTCTGTTACTCTGCTCACACATTCTGCAAGGGACAGATGTTCACATAGATAGGAGTTAGTTGTTTATAATCTCAAGTTCAGTGAAGTATGTGAACATGTACCCCAATGATGCAGGTTCCCCTGACAATGTGGGGAATGTGTTGACATGGCTGCTAAAAACATAAACAGACTCAAGAATGATGCTGCCAGAGAATCTGGATATGTTCAATGTCAAAAGGTGGCCAATTGTTATAATGATCAAATGATTATCTACTACTACCGGTATTATTGGGTAACTAAGGAAAGATATCTGATCAAAATATAACACACAGTATCTTTGGGAAGTTATCAATATTGGTTAATGTCCAAATTCATATATGCAGGGCTAGATGTACTTTGAAACCAATGAAGCATAAAATTCAGGAACCTTCATTCACCAGAAGCGACATTTTTTAAAAAAATTGTGGTGATCTGCCATGGAATAATCCCACTGGAGAAGATAACCGGTTATAGAGATCCCATTGCTGGTATAGGGGCCTCCATAACAGTTCTCGTTTCAGTTCAAGCTGTGTGTGCACACATGTATGTGTGTGTGTGTTGGGGGGGACTTTTTGCAAACATTGCTGCAAAGACACGTGTGTGTGTGGAACCAGCATTGAGCTCTTTCATCAAAGCTTTGCCTCCTCCAAGTCCCTTTTTCTTTTTTAATAAAGAGCATCCCACCTTTGTTTGTGTGATGTGCAGGAGTGTGGGGGGGGCATGCAAAGCTAAAGCACTGTGAATAAGATTTGCTGTGAAGCTGCTTTCTCATTTAAAACTTCAGAAAGCTTTTCTATAGAAAATAATGTGGGACAAGTACTTCAAAGTCTCAGAACATAGAACATCAAAAGTTCGAACTGTAATTTTGCAAAATATTTCATGATTCACAACTCAGAATGATTCTATTTGGGACCACACCCTTCCCAACACTCATCATTTACTACATTCCTTTGCATTCATGTAAATCATGCAGGAATTACTGTTCTCTGGTGAAATAAACTAGTCTAATTTATTTATTTATTTATTTATTTATTTATTTATTTATTTATTTATTTATTGGATTTATATCCCGCTTATCTACAAGTACCCTAAGCGGCTTACACGAGGCTACAATAGCCAGACAAAGTTACAAAAAAAATACTAAAAATAAGACAGGACAAGACAGATAAATCACACTGTACAGAATTAAAACCTAAGCAGCACTTCTCTAATGAGAGAAACTGATTACGATGGCGGGCCAAAGGAAAAAAAATTAAGTAAATTAAACATCGCCAAAGGCCTCCCGAAAAAGATAGGTTTTCAAAGCCTTTCGGAAGGCCAGCAGGGACTCTTAAAACTAGATGTCCTCTGAGAACTGTAGTCCCCAAAGGTATATAAAGATCTGTTTGCTTATTCTTTTTAAGGAGGAAGGCAATATTTTATGTCGTCCTCAAATATCCCAAAAACAAAACAAAACAAAAACAGTGCCCCACCTAAAGCCTGTCCCACAGAACGCTTGTTAACTGTCCACATAACAAACTGAGGCAAGAACGGATGTTTAGCTAACTCTTCAGAACACAAGCCAAGATCCAGGAAAAAGTTGAGGAAAAAAGTTGCATTTGGTGCTTCTGTGAAGGCACCAGCGATAAGGCTCCCTTTTCTCAATGCCACTCATTCACTTGTTTGTATGCAGTGAGTGAACCCAGGCACTCTCTCAGAACAGTTGTAACCTCCCTTCACCTTTTATAGTGACAAGTACTCACTCCATCTCATGAAAACCACTCCCACGTTCTTCAAGCAGCCGTTCACAGAATTATGGGAGCAGCTGCTTTATTACGACAAAGTCTTCCCACGCACTGAGCATGCCACGGACAAATATCTGCTTGTCGTGATTCCTCCTCCACCACCACGACCATACTGTTTTTTATTGAAGAAACTTGTTTAATGACAAGAGAAGGAAAATAAAACAAGCTGGCTTCAAAATTAAACGAAAGAGTATATATTATGAAAGAACCATTTATGCATATGAAGTTATGAACACAAATATATCATGTTATCCTAAAATATGATGCCTTTAAAAGAAAAATTATGAGTAATTTAATGTGATTTGGCCCATTTTCAATTACCAGTTTCACCCACAGGAGCAGTTCTGCTGATTTGCTCACATCTGCTGTTGAGCTTACACTCTGGACTTGTATAGATGCCTCACTTTAGTAGCTTCCTCTGATCCATGTTTACCACAGGTGGACAAGCTGAAAGGGTTTGGAAGATGTGGAGGAACAATGTTTTAGATGAAAAATGGACACTTTAAACCAAGGATGAACGAAGTGTGTTCTGTGGATCACTTGTCCCCTTCTGGCTATTTCTTCAATCTCAGGGGATACTGTCCTCCTATGCAGAAATCAGTCCATTTCTGCTACTGGAAGCTTCCAGAATCAATGGATTTGACATTAAAAGGGAGGCAGGTGGCCCTCAAAGTCAAAAAAGCTGAAAAAAATCACACTTGTTCTAATTCTGTTTCATGTTTTCAGACAAACTCCTCTTCTTTGACTTTTAAATGACAGACAGGAACAACATAGTCTTCTCTGTGTTGTGAATAGCTGTACCTTTTGACCTTCAGCAGTACAAATATGGAGCAAAATGGTTTTATTTTGTTTTTCAGGAATTTGCCAACTTGTTAGGATGGGAAAGAACTTGAGACCTTTAAAAAATCAGATGTAAAACCAACTGATTTGCACAGCCCAAGTTCAGAACATACTAGGCAAGTAGTCCCAAGGGAGCCACCTATTTTAGCCAGTGGCCAATAGCCAGTGGCCAATTTCTTTTTTTTTTTAATTAAGTAATTTTATTGGGTTTTTTTAGGGGGGAACAGGGGGAGGGGTATGGGGGAAAGGAATACAGTTTAAAAATTACATTGAATATATCAAGCCAAAAATAACGATTTAACCTATTAACAAATCACCAAATAATATCACAATGCTAGTAGGTTTGTTACTTCTTGCCATCTTTTCCAAGAAATCTCATCGTAGTCTCCCTTTAGAAAGCCAGAGAGTCTGTTGATTTCAATGCATTCTCTTATCTTTTTGTGAAAATTTCTCTCTGTTGGCACATCTGGTTGTTTCCAGGATTTCGCATACAATGTTAGGATGGGAAAGAACTTGAGACCTTTAAAAAATCAGATGTAAAACCAACTGATTTGCACAGCCCAAGTTCAGAACAGACTAGGCAAGTAGTCCCAGGGGAGCCACCTGTTTGAGTGCCAGTGGCCAATTTCAACCAGGCTCTTTCCAGGCCACCCTAACTCTGTGTGAAGAACACACTCTAGCTGTCCCCAACAGGCTTTCTGCATTGGTCCTGTGCTCCCCCAGCAGACTTTGTATAGACGTCTCTTCTCATTAAACAAATCTCTTCAATAAACAAATCTCTTCATTAAACAAATCTCTTGTCATTAAACAAGTATCTTCAATAAAAAGCAGTATGGTGGTGGTGGTGGTGGTGGTGGTGGTGTCCTGAGAGTACAGAGAGCAAGAGCAAGACCCAGATTGGACGCAGGGCTAATGAGTCACAACTGTGGGGTGGGGTACAGGCTGGGTCAAGTTGATGGGGCATAGGGTTCAAAAAGAAGAAGAAAAGTGGGGTGGAGGGCTCAGAATTGACACCCTAGGCAAACTTTGATGGGGAGGAATGGGTAGATGCCACTGAAGAACTGGTTTCTGTTTCTGGCGATCATGTTTCTGGAGACCTAGAAACCTTGGACTGGGGAATGGGTTCAGTTTCAGCTGCCTAAGGGAGAGGATGTGGGTGCATCAGTCTCTGGATGACAACAACCCCTTGGAGATTAAAACAATCTGCTGACATGCCATCCCCACCCAAACTCAGAAGAAGCATGGGTGGAAGAAGCACTAGAAAGAGCATCTACTGCAGAACCAATGGAGGAAGGTCAAATTTACAGGACACTGCAGCCTGTGTCAGCCTGGCATCGCAGAGCCTTCTTAAAAGGCATCAGTAAGCTGGGGAGTCAGTGTGGTGAACTGGACCCAAGTGCCAGACTAGAAACTGTATCTGTCCAGTGAGTGAAACTAAGCTTCCCTGAGAATGGACATGGTTGGGGAAAACCAGGTGTCTGGTTAGTTTTTTCATCCCACTCATACAACCCCAAAAGCGCCAAATCAAGCAGTGATGAGAATCCTGATTTCAGAACCCCAGAGTCAAAGAGATCATCCCTGCAAACCCCAGCAGTGGTAGATTTGTGGTGGTCACAATCTGCTTTACCAGTTTCTTTTCTTCCATTTTTACATTTTTAAAAAAGGCTAAAAAATCTAGATATTCCCCCTGCATGTGCATGCTAGTTGTGTCTGACTCTAGGGGTGGTGTCATCTCCATTTTCAAGCCAAACAGCCAGTGTTGTGCAAGTCTGTGGCCATGCGACCAGCATGGCTAAATGCATTTCGGAGCACCGAACACTGTTTACCTTCCTGGTTTTTATGGTGGTACGATTTATCTACTTGCAATTTGCATGCTTTTGAACTGCTAGGTTGGCAGGATCTGGGGTTAACAGAGGAGCTCACTCCACTGTGTGGGACCTGGGATTCGAACTGCTGAGCTGCCGACTTTGTAGCTGACAGTTTCAGTGCTCTAGCCTGCTGAGCCACCACTTCCCCTACATTATCAAAGTTTATAATATGTCTGTGGGCGTTTATACATGACCCCTAAGCTGCACAGCAAATGGCTCCCATCTCCGGAGCTTAGAAATGTTTTCCCACCAGCTCCGGAGTTTGGAGACAATTAAGTGTGACCCTGCCCACTTTAGCGTGACCCAGCGCACTTTTCTTGTACCTTCTCTCTGCAGGTGAAAAAAATTTGATGCGGATAAGAGTGCTGGGCTCTCCTTGCTTGTCTGTTGTTTTTTTGCCTCCCACCCTTTAAGAGCTCCTTGAGCCGGAACCAGGAAGTAAGGGGGCTCGTGGCAAGTTCGACCGGCACCGGCAGGTTAGTAAAGGCTTCTTTTGTCCTTTTTTCCCCTCCCCCTCACGCCAACAGGAGGAGGAAGTGCTGAGGGGTGGGGACGGAGGAACAGAAACGAACCCCCAAGATCTCTGGTCCGAATTTAAGGGACCAGCGGATCTTAGGGGTCATGTGAAAAGGCCCTTTGTCGAGCTCAGAAAAAGAAGCATGAAAGGATACCTGATAGAAAGAAATGGCCATAGTATATATATATACAACAGGGAGCCTAAGGCAACATTTAAATGTATGTCTCAAAGATTACAAGTCTGTGTTAATTAGAGATGGGCACGACCAGGAGAAATGACGTTTCGAGTTGTCGTTTGTCGGGACGGGTCCGTTTCGGGTCATTTCTGTTTGTTGCAGAAATTTTCAAAAATTTGTCGTTTCCATTTGTTGTTTGTCGTTTGTCATTTGTGTTGGGGTTGGGGTTGGGGTTGGGGTAAGTGGGCTCTTGGAGGCACCTCTCTGGGTGCCTCTGACGTCTGACCCACTAAGAAGGGAAGGGAAGGGAAGGGAAGGGAAGGGAAGGGAAGGGAAGGGAAGGGAAGGGAAGCATTTCGCGTTGCCGCCGCGTACCATACATTATGTTAGGGTTGGGGGGTAAGTGGCAGAGGCACCTCTCTGGGTGCCTCTGACTCACTAAGAAGGAAAGCATGCTGGCGTACTGGCATACAGGTTAGGGGTAGGGGTAGTGGGCTCTGGCTGGGAGGCACCTCTCTGGGTGCCTGTGACCCACTAAGAAGGGAAGCGTACTTGCGTACGGATCTGGGTTAGGGTTGGGGTTAGGGTAAGGGCTAGGCTTAGGGTTATGGTTAAGGTTAGGGTGGGTTAGTGGGCTGCACCTCTGTGTGCCTCTGACCCACTCTAAGCAGAACACTTTGCTTTAAGAAGGACAGTGTACTGGCGTATGGGTTAGGGTTAGGGTTAGGGTTAGAGTTAGTGGGCTTTTTATGCCCTCTGGCACATCCAGAAACCTCAGTCAAAACCTGGCCATGCGATTGGTGAAATGGGTCCAAAAATTTGCATGGTCCCATCCCATGGCCAGCCCATCATTGCGCAGGTGTAAAAAAATAAAAATAAAATAAAATAAAATAAAATAAATGGAGATGTTTTATTGCAAGAAAAACCCACTGCTGCTACTATAAAAAATCAGGCATTTAAAATACCTAATTTTCAAATGTTTCTGTGGTGCTTTGGTGGGTTTTTGGACCACGATTTAAAAATAAAAATTGCTGTCGCCATTTTGGATCCCCCCCACCACATGGCAAATGGAGACGATGAGGATGGCCCCCCCAACCTGGTACCAGCAGCCCAGGACAGGAGAGGGGGGGAAGGCTTGGGACCCACCCAGAAACCACCCCTCTCTGGTAGGTGCCCTCACTGAGGCAGGCATATTTTCGCCTGCTTTTTTGGCCAGGAATCGGGTTTTTTTATTTTCAAAACTTTTTTCTGTGCTGCTTGGCATCACGCGATCGCTGCGATGCCATGAACGACAACGAAAAATCAGACCCAATTTTTCTTTTTCGGTTCGGGTTCGAGCTGGAGCAGAGTAATTCTCGTTACCGTTACCTGTTATGTCACGATAACGAGAACCGAAAACGGAAATGAGAATTTCGCTGCTCCGTGCCCATGTCTAGTGTTAATATGGAGAAAAGAGAACAATTTGCTGCATGTTTAGCCAGTACATTGTTTGAAGATTTTCTCACATTGTTGGTGTTAACCAAAAATTCATGTTTAAAATGTACTACAATTAATGTGTCAGGAGTTGGTAAGATCCCCACTTGCACAAAGTTATAAGCAGAAATGGAAAAATCTGTCTTAAATATTTGTATATCATACATGTGTGCTTGAATACTGCTTTCTTTTCTGCTTTTGGTGAACAAATCATGTTTGTTTTCTTACTTTGTTATGTCCAGTGTTGATATTTATATCCAAAGATGTGTCACTTGTTTGAAACAAATGGAGAGGTATTTTTAAAAATTTATGCTTGCAATGATCTCCCGTTGTATTATTCTGCACATTTGCTCTGAGTATTCTTAGCTTTTTAAGCCTGGCTTCATATTCTTTTGTCTAAGTTAGGCTGTATAGAAGGTGCCTCTCAAATAAATAAAATTACCTGTCCCATAATGCCTTGCAATTCCCTAGAAGCTTAGAATGTCCCACCCATTTTTCTTCTTCTTTATGCTTTTATGGTGATCCCATAGAGAGAAACATGAGCATACTGAAACTCCTCTGATGACTTGGATTTCGGGGCTAAAGTTCCCAGAATTCTAGCAATTCCTTGTGAATTCTGGTATCTGTAGTGGGGGAAACAACAACACTCCAAAGTCACATGCCTAATGGCAAGAAGAAAACAGCAAGTGTCAAGTACTGTACATTGAGAGGTTCAAGAATTTATGTGTTCTGCCATATGTTGGTGGTATTTTTGTCTGAATTAGTTGCTACAAAGGCAGCATCTCACCATGACTGATATGCACCTCTGTGAAAAGAGTAGTTGGCCA
Source organism: Phrynocephalus forsythii (assembly GCA_029282475.1). NCBI lineage: Eukaryota > Metazoa > Chordata > Lepidosauria > Squamata > Agamidae > Phrynocephalus > Phrynocephalus forsythii. The sequence continues at coordinate 55,536,602 of JAPFRF010000010.1, forward strand.
TCTGTACTCCCCACTGATTTACTGAAAGGCCCAGGATGTTTAATGCTTTTGTCCAGCTGTGTGATTTTACAGGAGGAAATGTACAGCATTTGTACTCTATGGCTGCATTCTGATAATATTCTGATATAAGCCATGGTTTATCCTGATGTTAATGAGCCTGCATGAATAAGTCTTGGGCCTCTCCTTTCTTCTGCTCTGGCACAGCTTAGTATAGCTGGAGATTTTGAAGCCTTTTCACTGTGTTTTTAAGAGGCCATGTACATGAGCTGAGTGGTTCAGGTATCTAGCTGGGAGTTCTATTCCCCACTGTGCCTCCAAGGAGAACAGCCAGCCTGTATGGCTTTGGGCAAGCTGCACAGTCCCAAAGCACCCCCAGAAGAAGAGAATAATAAACCACCACTGAGTACTCTCTTAAACCCTGATAAGGGTCACCACAATTCAGAATTGTTTGATGGCACTCAATTATTTATGATGATGTACATTTTGGAAAGAACTTAAGATTTATAAGCTTCTTCTTGCTCTTAGCCATGAGACCTTTGAGTATTTTTGACCTACTAGTACAAAGGAAGGCAAGTAGCAATTCAGAAGCATTGAAGGTATGTCTGTTCCTTGCATTCATAGAGGAAGCAGCACCACCATGTTTTGTCACATCATAATGTAGTAGAGGCAGGTTTGTCATGCCATACCATGGTGGAGACCACACCTGGGACATCCAATGTCAGGCAGAGCAAAGAATGGGAGAGCAGACTAGACTACACTGATACTGGTGACACACATTATAACAGGTTGGTCTCCACAAACAGTAGCCCAACCACCTTTGACGTTGGAGTGAGGAAGACCTTGGACGTTCTGCACCACATCCCTTGTTAACATAGAAGTGCTAATGGAGAAGGAAGAAACAGATATACTTCCTCTAGCAACAGAATGATTCTGGACCCTTGGACCCAGGTGGCCAAGCCCTGAGCTGGAAGCCCTGAGCCCTAAGTGTCCTTTTTGATGACAGCAGATATAAGCCCTATATGATCAGGTTGAATGAGGAGCAAATACGAGTAAGTAATGCTGCTGGGAGAAAAGTGCTGCCAGATAGCTGACATTCAGCTGGAACATTCGGTAAGGCACCTGATTGTCTGGACATATCATAGATCAACACTCATCAAGTGCAGAGATTCAGAATGGTGATAATCTTCCTGACATGCTATGATTGTTATATGAACCTGCTATCAAAACAGACAAAGCAATGTTGGGGAAAATAAAAATCAGCTGCCTGACAACACTCTATGTTGTGAATTCCCACACCATGTAGTTTGGACTTGCTTTTTAACATATGCTAATGTCACATGGCATCCGGGGTGTCATTTACTGAAGCAACATTATGGTAATCAGGCAACAAGAATATAGACTGCAAATATAGACTGTTTTGAGTTTACTCTGCATTTAATTGTTTTGACGACAATATTAAAGATCCCCTCTAGATAATGAGTCAGGCTTTAGAGCAGATTTGACATTTCTCATGAACGGAGGAGATAGATGTAAAGGAGGTAAATGGGGATACTGATGAAAGCCAAAGTCCTTGATTGCCCCTCATGGTTATGGCCATACAATTGTGGTTGGTGAGGTACAAATATGATTGCATCATTTAGTAATAAGAAATATTTTTGTTGAATCCTGAAGACAATGAAATACCAGATGATAGCTACAGCTCATTATGGAGGGGAAAATTAGCACTAAGGTGTTGCGTTACACTAGAGAAGGGGTCCTCAAACTTTTTAAACAGGAGGCCAGTTCACTGTCCATCAGACACTGTTGGGGGCCAGACTAAAAAATATGAACAAAAAAATATGTGAACCTGGTGAATTCAGTTGCACCTTCGAAACCCAGCTTCTTTCTTGGCAAATGAAAATGGGAGAGCTCCAGGGAAAGTTTTTGCCCAACACACCCCTCCCATGTGTGCTCCAAAGAGAGTCAAGGGAGGGGAGGGGGCAAGCCACAGGCAACCCCCTCATAGAGTCTGGCAGCAGCCAGAGAGCAGCCCCACCCCCACTTGTGCACACCTGAGGCAGCCCATGCTCATGTGGCCCATCCGGCAGAGACACGTGTGTGTGTGTGTGTGTGTGTGTGTGTGTGTGTGTGTGTGTGTGTGTGTGTGTGTGTGTGTGTGTGTGTGTGTGTGTGTGTGTGTGTGTGTGTAAGATGCATGTGTGTCTCGGGAGAACACATCTGGGTTGAGCAGTCACTGTACAGCAAAAGGTGCATTTCCCACCAGCTCTCTCAGTCCCCGCCTTGAACTTGAGCTGAGGTGGTGGCTGCTGCTGCTGCTGCCACCACTGCTTCCTCTGCTGCCATTGCCACCACAACCACGCATGGCTCAAGTGAGCCACACACTGCACTATATGAGGCTGGAAGGCCAGCCGCTCCAGAACTGCCTGCGCCCTGCAGGGGCACCAGATTTGGTGGGTGGGGGAGTGTTTGTATGGGGTTCTCAAGTGGGGGGCAAATGGGGGGGGTCTTCAATTTGATAACTTGGCTTCCCCAGGTTTTCCAAGTGGTAGATTTTAGGGGGTAAGACTTGTGCCATGATTTGTGTCTGAGTTTTCCCAAACCTTTCCCCATCAACACTGCCATTTTTTCTGTGTTGTTTTTCAGGACTCTTTAAAATAGGGGCTCCCCACCTTGGATGACTCAGGTGCTCTTAGACTGCAACCCCCAGAAACCATGACCAGCACAGCTAGTGGTGAAGGCTTCTGGGAATGGCAGCCCAAGCTGAGTCACCCAAGGTTGGGAACCACAGCTATAGCATTTTCCTTTAGATATGTTGTTGACCTTTCCATAAGATGGTAAGGCAGGTGAATGCACTACATTTATTTATTTCTCTCTCTTTTTTATCAGACATCTTATGGTCATTTGGCAGTTCCCCTCACCATAATTCTTTAATGTATGAGTGATTGTACAGTACTTGCTTGTGTCTTCCCCTGAATTGTGGGTGAAGATGCGGAGGGGAGCCTTATCAACTGATGCAGAAATGACAATGCAATGAAAGAAAAGATCTGCACACCCACTTACCATCAGCTACCTCTAAAGTAGAGTAAGCACTCTAGAATTTTCTAATGAAAGTAGTGGAGGGCTAAAATGTAAAGTACATTTATTAGTGGTTCTGTTAAAATTCAAAACACCTTTGTCTCTTTTTAGCTATTGCATTCAGCTGGTTGGATTTCATCATGCCAGCCTAACTGTACAACAAGAACTCTATACAGTAATTCAGGCATACTTGATCTAGCTATTGAAAAGAAAACCTGAATCTTCTATTGGGAAAACTGAAAATGGATCATTACTACAGAAACAAAGTAATATGTGCTTCTGGGCATATACAAGCTTGATACAATTCCACAATCAATATAGGAGTATAAAATGAACCAACAAATCACTAAGTATTATTTTATTTCACTTTCTGAAAGCTCCTATCTGAACTTTTTCTCTCTTCTGGGATTTGAGGTCAAGAGCATGCTGATACTAGTCCTTCCTCCCTTTCCCCCTTAGAATTCTATAATTATACAAAATGTATAGAACAATAGAAAGAATAAGTAAGAAGTAGCATATATTTTGAGTCAGAAATAACCAGCTTTTATTAAGTCAATGCTAAAATATGTATAGTTATCTGCATAGAGCCAAGGTCTTAGTGGTAAGGCAGCAACATTTTTTCAAATGATAACAAATCAATTAACTCTCATGCTCCAGGATTTAAAAAGTGCCTGCAGTGAGTGAGATGTGCCTTCTGACATCATTGTAATTTCAATGCTTTGAGGGCAGCAATAGGGTAAGCACTCTGGTTAGGGTCATGGTAAGTGGACGAGTTTAATGTACATTACTTGCATTTCCAGAATCCTCTGACAGTTACAACAACTCCCCTTTCTCAGTGGCACTAACCTTCTGACAATCATAGTAGGCCAACTCTGCTTTTCAGCATCATGATTCACACACACACACACACACACACACACACAGAGAGAGAGAGAGAGAGAGAGAGAGAGAGAGAGAGAGGAATTGTTTTCATCACATGGACATAGGCTGGAATTAGGTGATAGATGTCATGTATATATGTATATCTACAGTAAAAAGCTTGTGCATGAAACTGAAATTCAGAAGTACTTATTAACCCCTCTTAAGGTGACAACATGTGGAATGTCCTCCTTGCAGCTCTAATTCTGTGTAGATTTTGAAACAAAGCACGTCTCTGGAGAAATAAATTCTCTCATCCTGATGCATGAGAGTTAAATTTCATTTATCAGCTTCTAAGCAGTGGCCAGGAATATCTAAAGAGCTTTATTTATTTATCTAAGGAATTTGCTGTTCTTCTCTTTTTCTTTTGTTCCCTTTTCTGTCATATGAAAAAGCATTCTAGATGGCCCACTATTGAAAAAAATATTAAAAGGCATAGTGTAACAATATAGACTGAGAAGAGAGAAAAACTATTTGGTACATATGTGGAGCACAATACAGTTCTTTGGATCCTGGCCATGATTTGGCTGGCATTGCCCCTCCAGAAGTACATTGAGGTGTGCTAGCAAATAATGAAGCAAAGAAGGTAATACAGCATTAAACCCATCCAATTTCCCTTCGTCTCCAATCCAATCCAATCCAATCCAATCCAATCCAATCTAATCCAATCTAATCTAATCAATTTTAATCTAATCTAATCATTTTTCCTATTGATTTATAACCTATTTTAGTTTATGAGACTGCTAACCCCACATCTTATTTCTAACTGCATTATTAAAATATACAATTATATATAGATATAGAGAATGTAAATATAAATTGAACATTCCAAAAAGTACACAGAGAAAACTGTTACTGTGCAGGCTTGCATCTGAGCATATCCTAACTGCAAATGCTTAGGGAATTTATAAACAGCTATGTCCATCCCTCAATTGCAAAGAATCAATGTGAAAAATTACCTTCTGGTTTCTGTGACTGCTTCTCAATGTCGCAAGTATCTAATGACATGATTAATAGATTTTTGGTCTTACTCTACAATTAAGGCACTTTTTTCCGGCTCCAAGAAAATGAACAAAACATCTATTGGGACAGGGAGAGGGGACTCTTAAATCTAGTTTAATTTTGTTTTCTCTGAAATGTCCTTTGAAAACAGCTTTGTTGCAGACTTGTTTGCTGTTGGCAAACCACCCCGCAACACGACAGGTCTTTGCAACTGCTTGGTTCAGTTTTCTATTTTGACACAGGGTATGCTTCCTGCCACCATGGACCACTAGCTCTGCCTATCTGTATTAGTTGTTCTGCCCACTGCCCTCATTTGCTTCTAGCTGCCACTGCTTGGAATATAGAAAATGCTGCTATAGAACCCACAATTGTTGCTACTGTCATTACCGAAGAGCAGGAGAAGTTATCTCTGCCTTGCATTCATGATGAAAACCCAATCTCCAAATAGCAAAGGCAATACAAGATTCAGTGATTTGTTGACCTCTCCGCCCCATTCTCCAGGAGCAAAGGCATCTAGAGACTCAGTGATTTGTTGACCTGCCCATGAGTCATCTAATACTTGGCAAATATTTTGTCCTCCCTGATTGTGGCAACAAAGAACTAGTAAGCCATCTGCAGACAACTACTTTGCAAAGTGACAGCACTAAATATGAAGTGGGAGGAAAAGTTATCTCACAGACGAGGTGACAACAAGTGCAGTAGTTTGGCAGGCCTGCTGCCGTTTTTGTGCTCCACTTGGATGAATCATGAGCAGCACAGATGCGCACTAGGTTGGCAGAGGAAGAATCAGTAGCACATGGCAAGTAAAGGGGCGGTAAATTTGTCCGTTGAAGCTATCACCTGGAATTATTGTTAGCTAATATTATCTTTCCGAGTCAGAAGAATAGCTGGCAATAAAATAACATGGAGATAGCTTTCCTAAAGCATCTCCCCCCCACCGGAAACAAGGCTTTGAATTTACAGTGACAGCAAATACATTTGAAAGGATCACATCATTATTCTAAGTATGCGACACCATGCTTCCACATTCTGGTACACACCCCAATACTCAAAAACATACACCACCCTATAAAATCAACTGCTAGTATCTCACAGAATTTATAGCTATACTCTATATTCTGTCCTCCACTCTCCAAGAGGACACATTCTATAGCTCTCAGCAAGTTCTAAGAGCATCCATCAGATCTCCCAAAATCAATTACTTTTGCATGTTGATGCTGTTATCACTGCAGGCTTTCAGGCCTACGTATACACAACAAAAACAGTAACACTTTTGGTTTAACATGCTGTGTTGCATGCTTACCATATTCATAAGAGTGCCCAAATGCTAGGAAATTGCAGTTGTTAAGGGCTATACCCTTAACATTTATACTGTTTAGGCAGTACAGATATGTTACTATTTCTTATTGCAAAGTGACCCTCGATTCTAGCATCTGGCATGGTTGATACTGATAGCAGCTATGGTTCCTGTGGATATTTTGTGTCTTGTTGCATTAGTCTTCCCCAGCTTTATGTGAAAGGTGAATTATACTTTTGTGTGTGTGTGTGTGTGTGTGTGTGTGTGTGTGTGTGTGTGTGTGTGTGTGTGTGTGTGTGTGTGTTTAAATTAGTGCTGTATCACTTACATGACAGATTCTTTCTGAAACCTCTAGGGCACTGAAATATAGCACATCTCTCTCTCCCAGTTAGTGGGTTCTCCAAAGCCATCCATCTCTGGGCACCAAGGTACAGGCCCCCTGGATGTCTCCCCCAGATGGAATTTATCCTTTGGAGTTTGGACAGTGATGCCAGATTGCATGGCTTCCTAGAGCTGTAGACCTGATGCTTTCTGTGGCTTCATCCTGTGCCTCTTATTTATTTATTTATTTTAGATATAAGCAAAAAGGAGTTGAGCCATGTGGCCGTCACAAAACACAATTGCAAAAGTAGGTTACAGGCGATAGTATTTTCAATAGTGGCCTATGAAGGTATCGCCTGTGTGTGTGTTTGAATGTGTTGTGTCGTTACAGTCGTGACCGACTCTTCGTGACCCCATGTCCATGGAGTTTTCTTGGCAGGAATACTGGAGTGGTTTTGCCAGTTCCTACTCCAGGCACCTACAGCACCTGGTATTCCCTGGTGGTCTCCCATCCAAGTACTAACCAGGCCCAACCCTGCTTTAGCTTCCGAAATCAGGCGAGATTGGATGTGCTTATTTATTTTAGAGTATTTTTACCCCATCTTTCTCCTTGGAAAAGGACCCAAGGTGGCCTATGGTGCGGCTTATGGTGCTAGGACCTATGGTGGCTCCAGAGTAAATGAGCACAGTGAAACAAAAGCCATGTGACAAGACCATTTTTTTATAAAAAAAATCAGGGCAGAATCTGATACAAATGATTGATACATCACTCTCTAGTTAGCAGGAGCATGATATACCCACTAGATCAAAATGTGCTTTTCTTTGCTTGATTCTTAAGGTGAATCTAGCACACCAGCAGCCTTTCTATTTCAGCAACTAGCTCCTTTACCAAATACAAATTAAGATTTTATCTTCTGCACAACAACATTGTGCAGCTGTCTCTGTTGACAAACAAATGTATCATGACAGCCACCATCCATTACCAACAACAGCACCCCATAAACTATTTGAGATTGTGTTTAATTTCAGCCAGAAAAAAAAAAAAATCAGAATTACATGAAACAATAATCACCGTTTAAGCAGATGAGATTTCTCCTGCAAATTTCAGGGCCATGGATTTTGATCCTTAGAAGAAACTCCAGTTTAAGTTTTTTATGGACTGAGATATTATTCACCTCCTCTTGTGCAATAACAACACAATCCTATATATATTTACTATATAACCAGCATTTACAGGATTCCAGCCTTTGTCTTTGAGGTCCAATATATATTTATTTTTTGAAATAGCCACTGTGTAGTGATATCTCCATTCTCTTTTAACATGGTTCACGGAAAAACTGTGGTATATAATGATAGCTTGGGAAGTATTAACATTTTAAAATGAAACAAAAGTAGGTAGTAATTTCCCCAAATAGCACCACCATGAGCTTTGAGTTAAGGATGTGTAAATCTATACATTTGTTTGGTAGTATTAATGATATGCACATAATATAAATTATAAACTTTTTTTAAAGTAAGAAGCTTGTCAGTTTAAACAATTCCCCACTTCTCAGCTCTTCAGCCTCAAGAACCTATCATTAGTTTTATAAATGAAGTTAATGAGGCATTGAAGACCCTTATCAGCTTTTTGCAGCATTTTGGTATTAGCTGTAGAAAAGGAACAAGGAATGAATTCAGCCATTCTTTTACTTGTCCTTTGATTGTTCATGAAAATTACATTTCTAATTAAGATGATGGCTCAAGGTGATGGTTAGACTAGAGAAGATATGAGGTTATGGTACTTTGAAAGAACAACTTACAGTCATTATTCCCCTAAATCACTTCAGTTATTTCCATGGCAGTGTTAAGCACATGCTGAATATAAGCAATTGAAATCAAATTGTATTACAAAGGCTTATCTTTGATTTGTGATTAGAGGGGTCCACAGATCAGAAAAATGGTGATTCATTTTATTTGTGATTCATCAAGGTTATTGACTCAGAAAAAAACAAATTTATGATTTTTTCCTGACAAACCAATGAATCAATTTGTAAATTCATTCTTGACTTTGAAACTCTCTAAAATGCTCTCCAAGAAGCCAAGAGGTGCCACATTTATAGGAAATTTTCCAATGACTCTCCAAGCCCTGCAAGTCTGGAGAAGTTTAGATTCCTGATGTATGAGTTATGCACCCCCATAAGGGTCCCCCCAGTAGAGTGCCATCCAGATACCAAAAAAAATCAAAGTTTCATGGACACTTCCCCGACTGTCCTCTACAATCCCTCCAAGTTTGGTGAAGATTCAGGCATGTGAGTTATACACACACAAAGTGGGCCACCCTCAGAAAATGTCCTTTAGCAACTGCTTCGGGGAAACCCAATCTTCACCAAATTTGGAGGAATTGTAGAGGAGAGTCACGGGAAGCATCTCGGTAGTGTTTTATATCTCTATTTGCCAGGGGATACTTTCCTGGAGAGCCTCTTGTGAGGGGAGATCAGAAATCCATTATTTACCAAACCTGGAGGGATTGTAGAGAACAGAAGAGTCAAGAGGAAGCTTTCTAGAAATTTTGCTATATCTACAAGCTTTGTTTTAAACCACAAACATGGACAGATTTAATCTCTTAAAAATAATTTTAAACAATGTCACGTGTAGATTGGTCCTCAACAGAACTTGGGAAAGCTTTTTTTGGACTACAACTCCCAAAATTACCTGGCTCCAAAATCAGAACAATTCCAAGTTCTGCTCCTAAACTTTAGAAGTAATGTTAGTAGAGTATAAAATATATGTACTGCCTCCTCTATGGATTCTTACTAGAAATTTACCAGGGATATGCTGACAGATTCTTGCTTTTAACATACTGACTCATTAGCTCTGCTTCGTCTTCAGATCAGTCCATGGTAGAAGCAGACACCTGCCTTTGTTGAAAAGGCAATTTTACTTTCTCCTGTTAAGTGAGATGTTTGACTCCAGCGGATGAAATTCACCAAGACAACCTATTATGTCACCATTAGATACTGCTGCAGTAACCTAAAGCATTAACAAGCCCTCCTTCAAAAATATCCAACCAAGATTTTCAGAGATAATTTGGCAAACTAATTTAAGATCTACTCAGGACTTGGATCAGACTCCAAATTGGTGGTCCCCAACTTTGTTTGAGTATTGTCCTTTAAAAAAAATAAGCCTAGCCCACTTCCTCATGCTTAAAAATAATATGAAGATGCAGAAGAAAAAGCAAGGATATCATGTGAAATTGTGTGTGTGTCACTGTCACAGATTATGGCTGCAATCTGATATACTGTATACTTATCTAGAATTTACGTCAGTAACAAGGAATCGAAATGTGCTCCTTAGAAAGGAGTGTATTGCAGCTGGAACTTGGAACATACATATTAAGTGAAAGCAGAACCTTTTAAAATAAATACTATACCCAGTTTCCAGCAAGCATGGAGGTAATAGAATACCTAACACAGCCTACCAGAAGCCGGCATCCTCCAGATAAGTTAGATCTTAACAGCATCTGCTGACCATGCAATCCATCATGTTTGCAGTGTCATATGGGGTGGAGGGGGAGTTCGCTTCATATTTTTAACACTTGTACAACAGATGTACTAGCATCAAGACTTTCCAAGAGCATGGCTGCTTAAACAGTATAGGGTGCTATAATTGTATAGGTACACCCTGAAAGACTATGTGCAGATTTTAATGTCTGCAAGAGCCAAACATGCCTGTTAGCAAAAGAGAACAAGAGTGGAAGTGCTTTTGCAAGAAACGTTGCAGACATTATGTGTCCAAAAGAGGCTACAGTGCTGGGCATGATCCTTACCACACGTGCCCCAGTCCCTACTGAATGCAGTTATCTGATTGTTTCTTCAGCACCCCCAAACCACCATGGCTAACACATTCTGCGTAATACAGATACTACTTCATCTCTCCTGTCTTCATGGTTACCACCTGAATCAGATATCTTAATACTGATCTGGTCCTCAGTAGGAATACCTCCAGAGTATGTTTGCTTAACATTTTAGCATTTACTTAAGAAACTAAAAAGTCACACAAAACTTCCCCTTGTTTTTATCCAAAATATATAGATGACCAGTTCATGAAATATTAGTAGTGAGGCTTAGATCACATTTTCTGATTCCCAAGAAAGAAGAGCTAGAGTGGCAATCATGTTCCCTTTGGATAATCAACCTGAAACAAAATATACATTATATACAAGCAACAATAACCAGATCCTGGTCTACTCCTACAGTCCATTTAAACAGGAACAATCAGTGTGCATGGGAAGTGTAGAATCATAGAATCATAGAATCATAGAGTTGGAAGAGAGGGCCATCTAGTCCAACCCCCTGCCATGCAGGAAGCCCATCACAATATTTCTGACAGATTCCCATCCAGCCTCTGCTTAAAAACCTCCAAAGAACGAGACTCAACCACCCTCCATGACAGCATATTCCACTGCAGAACAGCTCTAACTGTCATGAAGTTCTTCCTAATGTTCAAATGGAATCTCTTTTCCTGTAGTTTGAAACCATTGCCCCGAGTCCTAGTCTCTGAAGCCATGGAAAACAAACCTGTTCCCTCTTCAATATGACATCCTTTCAAATATTTAAACATAGCTATCATATCCCCCCTCAGCCTTCTTTTAGAGAGGCTAAACATTCCCAGTTCCCTAAGCTGTTCCTCATAAGATATTTCCTCCAGACCATCCTGGTCACCCTCCTCTGCACTCGCTCGAGGTTGTCAACATCCTTTTTAAACTGAGGTGCACAGAACTGGACACAGTACTCCAGGTGGGGTCTGACCAGAGCAGAATAGAGTGGGACTATCACTTCCCACTCTATGCTGCATAAGATATGCCAGCAAATTTGGAAAACCCAGCAGTGGCCAGAGGACTGGAAAAGATCAGTCTACATCCCAATCCCAAAGAAAGGAAATGCCAAAGAATGCTCCAACTATCGCACAATTGCACTCATTTCACATGCTAGCAAGGTTATGCTCAAAATTCTACAAGGCAGGCTTCAGCAGTATGTGGAAAGAGAACTTCCAGAACTACAAGCTGGATTTCGAAGGGGCAGAGGAACTAGAGATCAAATCGCCAACATGCGCTGGATTATGGAGAAAGCCAGAGAGTTCCAGAAAAACATCTACTTCTGCTTCATTGACTATGCCAAAGCCTTCGACTGTGTAGACCACAACAAACTATGGCAAGTCCTTAAAGGAATGGGAGTGCCTGACCACCTTATCTGTCTCCTAAGAAATCTATATGTGGGACAAGCAGCAACCATCAGAACTGGATATGGAACAACTGACTGGTTTAGAATTGGGAAAGGAGTAAAAGGCTGTATACTGTCACCTTGCCTATTTAACTTATATGCAGAGTACATCATGAGAAAGGCCGGTCTGGATGAATCACAGCCTTAAGATTGCCGGACAAAATTCCTCAGATACGCAGATGATACTACTCTAATAGCAGAGAGTGAGGAAGAATTAAAGAACCTCTTAATGAGGGTGAAAGAGGAGAGTGGAAAAAATGGGCTGAAGCTCAACATCAAAAAAACTAAGATCATGGCCACTGGTCCCATCACCTCCTGGCAAATAGAAGGGGAAGAAATGGAGGCAATGACAGAGTTTATTTTCTTGGGCTCCTTGATCACTTCAGATGGCGACTGCAATCACCTTGGGAGGAAAGCAATGGCAAACCTAGATAGCATACTAAAGAGCAGAGACATCAGTTTGCCAACTAAGGTCAGGATGGTTAAAGCTGGTTTTCCAGTAGTGATGTATGGAAGTGAGAGCTGGACTATAAAGAAGGCTGATCCTTGATGCTTTTGAGCTGTGGTGCTGGAGGAGAGTCTTGAGAGTCCCCTGGACTGCAAAGAGATCAAACCTATCCATTCTAAAAGAAATCAACCCCGAATGTTCACTGGAAGGACAGATTTTGAAGCTGAGGCTCCAGTACTTTGGCTACCTCATGAGAAGAGAGGACTCCCTGGAAAAGGCCCTGATGCTGGGAAAAATCGAAGGCAAAAGGAAAAGAGGACGACAGAGAATGAGATGGTTGGACAGTGTCATCGATGCAACCAAAATGAATTTGACAAAACTCCGGGAGGCAGTGGAGGATAGGAAGGCCTGGCGAGCTCTGGTCCATGGGGTCACGAAGAGTCGGACACGACTGAACGACTGAACAACAACAACAACATCACTTCCCTTGATCTAGACACTATGGTTCTGTTGATACAACCAAGAATCGCATTGGCTTTCCTGGCTACCGCATCACACTGCTGACTCATGTTCAATTTGTGGTCCACCAAGACTCCCAGATCCCTTTCACAGGTACTGTTCTCCAGCCAAGTGTCCCCCATCCTATATCTGTGCAATTCATTCTTTTTACCTAGCTGTAGCACCCTACATTTCCCTCTGTTGAAATCCATTCCATTAGCTTTGGCCCAGCATTCTAATCGCTCAAGGTCCTTTTGGATTTTCATCCTATCCTCTAGGGCAGTGCTCCCCAACCTTTTTTTCGCCGCGGACCGGTAAAGTTTTGATAATTTTTCCGTGGCCCGGGGGTGGGGCATGTATTCTTCTACGGCCGTCCTTCTCCAGCTCTAAAACTACTTGGGGGGGGAGGAGGAGAGAAAAAGAAAGCAAGGAGAGAGGGGGAGGAAAGCCCATGTTTGCACGCGCATGCACACACACACACACACACACACACACACACACACACACACACACACACACACACACACACACACACACACACACACACACACACACACTTCCCCCTTCTCTTGCAACTGTTTATTTTACAGGGCTCTTGGCCCCCTACATTTCCCTCTGTTGAAATCCATTCCATTAGCTTTGGCCCAGCATTCTAATCGCTCAAGGTCCTTTTGGATTTTCATCCTATCCTCTAGGAATTAGCAACCCCTCCCAATTTGGTATCATCTGCAAATTTAATTAGCATACTCTCTATTCCTTCCTCTAAGTCATTAATAAAGATATTGAACAGCACTGGACCCAGAACAGAACCCGGGGGCACCCCACTGGTCACGTCTCTCCAAGCTGAAGAGAGGCCATTTATGATCACCCTTTGGGTGCGACCAGTCAACCAATTACAAATCCACCTAACAGTTGCACTATCTATCCCAATTTCTATTAACGTCTTAGCAAGAATACCACGGGGAACCTTATCAAATGCCTTACTAAAGTCCAGATAAGCAATATCCACAGCATTCCCCTCATCCACCAGGCCTGTAATTCTATCAAAGAAAGAGATCAAATTAGTCTGGCATGACTTGTTTTTAAGAAACCCGTGTTGACTTCTTGTAATGACAACATTGTTTGTTAAATAATTGCAGACTGGCTGTTTAATAATCTGCTCTAGGATCTTTCCAGGAATTGAAGTCAAGCTGACTTTTCCCCCCTTTTTGAAGATGGGGACAACATTAGCCCTCCTCCAGTCGATGGGGACTTCCCCTGTTCTCCAGGACCTCTCAAAGATTATTGCCAATGGTTCTGAAATTACTTCTGCCAGTTCTTTTAATATCCTTGGGTGTAATTCATCTGGCCCAGGAGACTTATATTCATTTAATGTTTCCAGGTGTTCCTGTACTACCTCTCTACCTATTCTATGTCACAATTCCCATCCTACCTCATTTACTCTTTGTCCCAGTGGATCTCTTTCTTCCTTTTTGAGAAAACGGAGGCAAAGAAGGTGTTGAGTAGTTCTGCCTTTTCCTTGTCTCCTGTTAGTAACTAGTTATCCTCGCCACACATAGAGCCTGTCATTTCCTTATTTTTCCTTTTGCTGTGGACATAACTAAAGAAACCCTTTTTACTATCTTTATTCTCTCTGGCAAGTCTAAGTTCGTTTTGCGCTTTAGCTTTTTTTACCACCCCCTGCATATATTAGCTGTTTGCTTATATTCCTCTTCTGGTGCATTTCCCATTTTTCCATTCCTTGTACATGTTTTCCTTTATAGTTAGCTGAGTTGAAAGTTCTTTAGTAAACCATTGAGGCTTCTTTAGACCTCTCCCATTTCTTCTTCTTCTTGGAACAGTTATAAATTGTGCCTTTAATCGCTTTTAAGGAACTCCCACCCATCTTGGACTCCCTTCTCTTTCAGTGTTTCAGTCTATGGAATCACAGCCAATAATTCCCTAAGTTTACAAAAATTGGCTTTCTTAAAGTCCAGGATTCTTGTCTGACTATGCTTAACTTCACCTTCCAACTGTATAACAAATTCCAAAAGAAGCAGTAGAAGAGATCCTTAACACTTCCCTCACATGCCCTGCCCTTTCCCTTGTCCTGTTACCAAAAATATTTGAAATATATTGAAAATATTTGAAAACCTCTCTGAAAAAAATGTAGAGTGGGATAATGTGTTTGCAGCATGGAAATAGAGTGCCTTCTCTTCTGAAGCTGATCGCTGCTAATATTATTAGCTGGATTGAATCAGGATTAAATCATTGTATTCTTTGGTCTATCTTACCTTAAAAGTTGGTTGTGAAAAAAATAGAGCTATTCTGAAGCAGAGCAAAGCAAAGCAAAGCAAAGTGTTCTGCTTATATACCGCCCCATACCACTTCAAGTAGTCTCTGGCGGTTTACAGTTTAATTACAGTATGCAGGTTACACATTGGATATACTTGGATGAACAGGAGTGTATCAAAGATGAAAAACTGATGGCTGGGGAGTTCCATTTCTAAGGAAGAGGTGCTGATTTTACCAAATGATCAGGAATCTTGGAATGGTGAAGGAATTTTATACCAAGTACTTCCTTGCTATGATCCTTTTCAGGAGCAAGACTGGCATGACTTTTATTAGGTTTATAATGGGCATGAACAACCTTTATAAGTGATATGCTCAACCCAACCAAGTCAAGCCACCTTAGCATCGTTTGTTAAAAATTATGAGGGCTAGATTCTCTCTCAAGTCAAAATGGATAGGGCATGTGGCTTAACCCATTTGATTGGACCACTTTAAGCTATCCAAATTGTCATCCTTTGGCCTGTTCCCTTGGAGGGGTAAGGGGCATGTCACTACTCTTTAACTGTCTTGATGAAGGTGACTTAAAGAAAAGGCTGCATAGGGTTTATTCTTTCAGTTGTGCTGGCTTGTAATTTAGCTTGTGAGCGGTGGTTTATGGGTGAGATTATATACATGTTCTCCTCACATGAAGTAGAAAGGATAGAAACAAAAAAGTCAACCCCACTTCCCAAATTAACAATTTTTAATACACACCAATCTTTCAAGCTACATCTTCAGTGTAGTTAACCAAGATCCTGCATTGTCTTGTTCCAAAGAAATAACTGAATAGGAATTCCCTAGTGTCTCGACAATATCTTTCACTCACAGTGTCTGAAGGCTGAATAAGCTTGCCTTGCAGCCATCAGTTCAGATATGGTTGTACCTGAGGACCGAGTCCTGGATCCAATAGTCTAGGTAATTCCTCATTGACCACCCAAAGAGCAGTAATTCATATATTTTAACCAGCAATTATAAAATGTTTTATGAAAACATTTCATAGTCTAGGGAGGATACCAGGGCATGTACATGTTTTATTATGTTATGTGCTGTCAAATTAGAATTGATTTACAATAAATCGAATATGGTTTTCAAGGTAAGTGAAATAGTTAATGACCGGTTTTACCAGTTCCACTTCCCTCTCCCACAAATTTCTATGGCTAAGTGAGGATTATATTCCACTTCAGGGCAGCAGAAGGAAACTCGATTTTATTCCAGAAGCTATGAGAATGGAGCGATAATTTAACTATGCACAGAATATAAAGTTAGACATATTAGGGGTATTTTGCTCCCCACCCCCACAATCAAAATTGATATATTTGTTTGTTTTTGCTATAACATATTGGGAGTGTAGATGCAGAAGCCAAGTCCAGAGTGGTATGTTAATGGAAACAGAAATATGAATTGTGTTTCTTCACAGCTGGACCTGGCCATCTAAAACAAAACTGAGAAAGACTGCTTATCTGATTACAATTTCCAGAATTTCCCAGCTGCCATAGCCACCAGGCATGCATTTTAGGGTATTCTAGGTGCTACACTCCAAAAGAAGTAATTTTTACAACCTCTGATTTAAAGCCCCCTCCTGATATAACTAAGTATATGGCCTAAAATGTCCTACTTGCATCACTCTTTGCAACAAAGGTGTGGAACAATGGTTCCTCAGTGTCCTTCCACCACACGTTTCTATGATCTCTTACAGATCAACTCCATTCTCTTTTGGCTGCTCTTTGTAGGGTGTTGACCTATGTGGAAAAGAAGGCTCCTTTACCTTTAAGAGTGGGACTTTTAGCAGGTGTAGCTTGTCATGGAAACAAGATATGCTGAAATTGCCTTCTACACAGCTGTTAAAGGTACAGGAGCCTTGTCTTCTTTATTTGGCCATTATAATTCAACTCCTTCCTCCCATTTTGAAAAGCAGCAGTCATATTCTTAACAGTTATGCCTAGTTTTTCCTCACAAGGGTTATTTTTACATCATACAAACTTCATTTTGAAAGCATTACTGTGGCAATTACCATGCAGATTATATGACTGAAGTGGAATCTTTAAAAACTGGGATACGGAGAAATGAGGTGATGTTACACACCACATGCATTTTTCAACATCCTTGTCCTATTTGTTGTTATGGGAGGGAACATAAAACCCTGGAATACCATATGTTCCTGAGAGAGGCTTTTGTGCCAAGTCCAACATGAGATGCTCAAGCTTCTTATGCCCTACGAGTGGCAGCTTTTTGATACATTCCCTAAGGCATCATTCTGGCTTCAGTCAAAGTAGATAAACAAACATGCTACATTGGAAACCTGGAATTAGAAGCTGATTTATGTTGATGGATAAGAAGCATTAGACTTAAACAATCAAGAAAACTGAAAAGGCCAGATGACTTGGGAAGAAGAAGATTGCAAAATGCCCAAGCCAAATTATGTTGAACAGACCAATGGGAATGTGGCAACTCACTCAGCAAGGATGTGTCACGATGGATTTAAAGCAAGGATGGACTCTCCTTCCTTATCCCTCCCATCAAAAGAAGGAGGTAGATGAGGGTAGTTTGACTTCACCCTGACATATAATCATGACTGGTTAATCAAGCTCTGTCTCATAAGATGAGCTCACATGCACAAAGTTAAGAAGAAAAAAGTCCTGGACTAAAGGAAGAACCAGAGATTATACACAGTGATGCTTGTAGATCCCAAATTGATGTTCCCAAATAAATATTATGCATAGGTTTAAATGGTTTTGAGCATTTAATATTTTATATTGTTTTAAACTCTTTATTATTTTAAATTGTTTTAGTGCCTGCATTCTGCCTTCAGATATTTTAATGCATGTTATTGTACATATTTGCATGTACTCCTGGAGAGGACCTCACACTTCTCATCTCAGCATTCTTTGCTAGATAAAAATTGATACCTGCACCTACCTATCAGTAATGCTGAAATGTCCATTTTGGGGCTGGGTTCATGGCTACAGTACCTGTCTGACTTTTTAAAACTTTTCCAGCTTCTTCTGAACTCTTTTTTATACCAAGTGATGAACTTGCACTATTTTGTGGCCTTTTAGTGGGTGCTAAAATGTGGCTTTAGCTCAGTTTCCCCTCACGGAACAATTTTGCTACCTTTGTTTTGCCATTATTATGTACACATAGAGAGGAGAAACAGATGGTTTCACATTGGTGAACATGCACGTTCAGACATTATGCAAGTTAATGCAACATCTACTGTCATGCATATATGCTATGCTGAACATTCCACATTTGTGAAATTCAGGTTCATGAGTGTGAGTTTCATACACATTACTCAACTTTTGGGATTAATTTAGCAAGTGATTGCTACCACCAGGCACATTTAGGCATCTGGTAGCATTCCCCAGTGTGCTTTGAGGTCTTGGATATTTGCATGTGGATATTAGCAATCCTAAATAATATATTTCTCTGAATACTGGTCAGAAGAGATTTTCTAATTACAAAAAAGTTGATAGTCCCTAAGGAATGTTAGGCAAAAAAGCTTTCACTGCATATTACAACTGATTGCTTTTAGGGATGGTGGAGAATGTAGGTTTGCATTATGAGATCAAATCTGTATGTCTATATCGCATATTTTTGCTCAAGTTTATGGGTATTCACAGACTGATATGCTAGAGAGGCAGTTGATGAATCTGAAAAGAAATTACCTAGTTACTTTGAATCTCGGAAGCCCAAAGAGGTTTATAAGGTTTAGAAGCATTGTATCAAAAATTGTCTAAGATAAATATCTGGAAACAAACAGCGATTTCCAATAATTGAACCCCTGGGCAGAATAAAATGATCTCAGTGACCTATTATATCCCTGTGTTTCGGCAATGAAAGCCAAAGGACACCTGGAAAAACCAATTACATTTACAGTGGTTCAAGGACAATCTTTGTTTCTGCTGACAGTCCATTGTCTTTTAAAACCTGTAGACTGGCTACCAGATGGCTGTTTGTCTTTCCTCCTTATAATTCATTCTCCTTTTCATATGATGACAGTTTATTAAAGAAATCCAAACACACAGAGGGAGAAAGGGAGCACAAACAAGGATAATCAAAACAGCCTGTTCATTCTGTATTTGAAGCCAGGCTGAGAGCCTGTGGAAACAGAGTCTGTTATCATATTTGTTGCCTTGTGTGACAAGAAGCTGTGGTGTCTCTCTGCAGTAAAGAGTGCATACTCGTCTTTCTAAAGATGCAAAAATGCATATTACAAGAAGACAGAAAGCTGGAGAGGATGCACCTTGGAATGGAGCAAGACTTTTGTCTCTGATCTGAACCCAAAGAACAGAACATGAAACAGAATAACAAGTCAAAAGTTTTTCCTGCTCAGCTCAATCCAAACATAAGACATTGGCGGCAAAGGTAGGTTGGGAGATTTAAGTGAATAGTTTCAAAGAAAAGGAGGGGGCATCTTTTAGAGGGAATGCATAATGCCTCCAGGCTGCAAAGTATGACACAGTTTGAATGAATGAGTACCAAAGAGTTTTGCTGTCAGGGCTTTTGGCAGAAACACAGTTGTATCATTTGGGTGCACTGTCTGACTTCAGGGCTAGCAGGTCTTGGTCTCTGCACATCTGGGCATACATCCCTGGGAGGATGTCGCTTTGAATTTCATGGGACTCATGGTCCAGTACACATGGCTTATGAAAAGCACACAAGTCAAATCTGTAACCACAGCAGTTGACTGCAGAAGTGCCCCCCCCCCGGGGAATGTCAGAAAGCAGGATTAAAGATAGTTGTAGTGCCTGGGTTTCTAGCTACCATTCTGTATGCTCCACACAGGAACTATGTTCCCATGGTCAACAACATAGACGTTCTTATTCCTGATTCAGATGACAATTTTCTTTTCAGGGAAACAGGTCTTCTTTATGATCTACAGTTGTGGAGCTGCTGGGAGGGGGGTAGTTTTCAGCAGGTACAGCTTTTTGTGCCACAGGTTCAAACCATGAGAAAAGCTTCACTGAATCAAATATCTTTCAGTACTGCTATGGCTAGGGGGTTACTGCTGCTTTGTCCTCTATTGCATCTGATCACCCTTCACCTTCGTGACCTGGAAGCCATTCCTGAAACCATTGCCCTTAACACACGATGAGATGATCATCGCTTCCTACAGGTGTTCTGCTAGAAATGTGACACAGAAAGGTGCAATTTCCTATGGGCAGAAGCTAGGCAAAAGCATGGACTGGCAAATCATCAAAAGTGTCCCACTGAATAGCATGCATGCACGTCTCACCTCTGGGCTCCATCAGTTCACCCCATGCCAGTCAACGGGTTCCTGGTCTTGGGCATCTCCAGCAGTCAGCACCAGGCTTGACAGTTTTCCAAAGGTGTTGGTACGATAGTCCAGGCTGCAAGGAAGGCCACTTCAGTAAATAGCACCTGAACTGAAGTGAGGCAGCAAAAGCAGCTGAGAGGACTCTCCGGCTCAGCCAGGCAGCCAGCCGGCACTTGCTGCTGCTTCTCCTGCCGAAGAGCGAAGGAAAGCCACAAACAGTCTCAGTCACTGCCACCTGCTGGATACTTAAATCGCTGCTCAGTTAAACAGCATCCGTTCCTGTCAGTGATTCATTCTGCCCTTAGAAAAGGCTGTGAGGGCTCGTGAAAGCAATTTTGTTCCACATCTTGTCTCTTCAAGTATACTGAATCCATGAGAGTTCTTAACTTATGGTAACTAGCAGTTGAAAGTTCTGTTCTACGAGGACATGTCATTGAAAAAGACATTCCATAATCTCATCCTCACTGAGCTCTATATCATGGAAAATTGCTATATTTGGAACATTGTCATTTCAGTGACCTATAAGAGTAGTCAAAACAAACATGCACACCCTTAAAAATGTTTGGTACAGTTATTAAAACTCACCAGCCATTTTTTGTCTAATATCAATTATCTTCTCCTATTTGTCCTTAAATTTAATTTCCAGAATGTTGTAATTGTTATGTGTTCTCAAGGTGCGTTCAAGTTTCCATATATGTGTGGAGGTTTTTTTTTGAATATCAAAAAAGAGGGAAGGTTATGGAAACTTGAAGCCCAACCATTAAAGCAAACAGATTGCACACAAGAAATAATTTCTGCATGACAGGGGGTTGGACTAGATGGCTTTTGAGGTCTCTTCCAACTCTATGATTCTATGATTCTATGATTCTATAATTTTTAAAATGTTCCAGCCTGGGAGATAGCTGGAGCTTTCTGTTAGAGTGTTTGGAATTCAGACATGCGGAAGAAAATCAGGTTACTTGTGGTTCACACAAGAGAATGCAAAAACTCTAGGCAGAAAATAGCACTATCAGTGTGGACTTTATAGTGGGGATATGCTCTCCATCCTGAGTAATTTTATTCGAGTTGTTAGCTGGGTTCTTTGTGTTTTAGGAAGGAGTACTCACTAAGAAAGGGCAACTTGATAAATGAGACGTGGCTCCTTCCTGTACCAAAAACATTTGGATATTTATTTAGTACATTTCTGGGTTTCAATTCATCCAGGATGTCAGGCAACAACATTGTACATTTCTTATTGATGAATATACAAACACTCATACAGAAAACTACAGCTATCTCCCAGGCTGTATAGTTCCATGGAACTTTTTAAAAATCATTTCTTGTGATTACAGTTTGTGATTTAATGGTTGTGCTGCACTGCCTGTTAGTCACCTTGGGCTTGTTTGAGAAGTACGACACAAACGAAATCAGATAAATCAATGAAGCTCATTAGACTGACATTTACATCACTGCCCTTAGTTTTAACTTTTGTCACTCTCCTGTCCAGTTCTGTCACAGGTAGAGGCACTCCCAATTTGAACAAACCTTAAAAACTGAGAAAAATTAAGCACATATTCTTCAAACTTACAGTAAATTCCTTTATAACATCTGGCACAACATTACAGCATGGGGCCACAAAACTGTGTCTTAACGTAGCAGTGTTGTACACACTTGCCTGGGCATACGTGCCACTTTAAATCAGTGAGGCATTCCCTTGAGACAAGAATATGAATGGCAGATCAAGGCTATGCTCTAGCCTTAGTTATCTGGGAGGAAATTACTTTGAAATAATAGGATTTGCTTCATTCTGCTCCAGCCCCGTTTGTGTGTGTTCCATGCCATCAAATCGCAACCCACTTATAGTGACCCTAATAGGGTTCTCAAGCTAAGTGAAATATTCAATGAGTGGTTTTACCAGTTGCACTCTGTCAGTTGGTTTCCATGGCAGAAACAAGTATTCGAACCCTCTTCTCCAGAGTCTTAGTCTGTCACTCTATCCACTGCTCTACACTGGGAATCCTTTCCCCACATAATTTAGGAGCAGAGCAATAACAAAATGAACTAATGTACAGAATTCAAATATTTAACTATAAAAAAGGGCTTTGGACAAAGCCCCTTGTATGCTCCTATACAATGAAATATAGTATATACAGTATTATTACAACAAAATGCCTTCTCTCAGTTCTCAGAAATGTTTCACTAGATAGAACAGATTATCTGCATGGTTCTGCTATATGTAATCAAAATGCCAAGGCTTCGCTCTAACCACCTGAGTAACTTGAATCACACTCTGCTCTTAAGCTTTATTATAAAAAGAGATGCTGAAGTGAGAGACAGGTTTGTATTTTTCCTGCTAGTTAACTGTTTAATGCTCACTGCCTTCTTAAACATACAAAGCTATTCTTGGTAGCAGACATGCAAAGCTGTTCTTGGCAGCAGTCAGGTATTTCCAAAGGAATACCAAGAAAATAATCTGTGTTCTCTTAAGAACAAATAAGATAATTGAAATTACCATTTCAATTCCCCATGATAATAAATAGAGATGGGCACGAAACGAGCAATTTTTTGTTTTTGTTTTCATTTTTTGTTCCATTACGTAATGAAACGAAAAACGAATATTGTCTCCAAAATGAAACGAAACGAAATGAAACAACAGAAATTTTGTCGTGCGTTTTGTTTTCGTTGTGGCAAATATATTGAACTGTAATGAATGCTAACGAAACAGCAATTTTTCATTTTCATTTTTTTTTTTGTTTCGTTACGTAACGAAACGAAAATGAATTTTTTTGCAAAAATTCACAAAAAAACAAAAACGAACCAAAACGGACCCCCTAAATGACAAACGACAAACAAAACACCATTTTTGAGTCGTGCCCATCTCTAATAATAAATATCCAATAGTTTTTCAAAGTGTTCCTTCTAACTTCATTTGAAGGTTCCATTTTTCTGTCTACTGTTTCTGCTCTTTCCTATCCTACCAGTTTTTACACAGGAATATCTCCATACTGTTCAGTTGCCTCAGATAATGATTTTAAAATTACAAGTTTACTTGTCTGCCTGTCCATGTATCCTGTGATTCAATCCCTAACATTCCTCAAGAGGGAGCCTTTTTATCCTTCTGGCTTCCTCTCATTTGTAACTGAAGCCTAGATACATCAACACCCTATCATAATAGCAGATTTATTTTCCCCTCCCCTCCCCTCCCCTGCCCCTTCCCCCTCCTCTTCTTCCTCCCTTTCTCTTCCTCTGTGACACAAACACACATCAACCTTGACACTCACATTTTCTATTATTTTCAGTGCAATATGGGTACTTTTACATCAGATGTATACTAAGGGGTTACTACACTTCCTTTGCTCAGCTTCATGGGGAAATCTACATTGTGTTACTCTCCAGTTGTCCTTCTCTTGCAGGGCCAATCCAAGATGTTTTGGACAAGATCATCACATCCTGCATCTCTTTTCATATATGGCTGGAATGGCTGTGTAATGTTCCAGTGTAATAATATTTCTGTATTGTGCAGGGATTGGATCTGATGGCATTATAGCCCCCTTCCAAGTCAATTTTTCTATTGTTCTATGATTCTGAAAACTAATGGCAAAATTGCTATGTTTGGAGTATCATACTAATTTATAGGTCCTATGACATATGTTGCATGGGGGGGGGGAGCTGTGGAGTGTCCAGGAGGAACACTCAGTAGGCTGCCACCAGTGCCTGCCACCTGAGCTAACTGCCTCAATTGGCAGATGGTAGGGCCGGCTGTGTTTTCCTTTATCTTTTAGTCTGGGCTATGCCACTTTCCCCCCATAAGGCAGTAAACCTTTCTCTTTCTCTCTGTGTGTCTATGTTAACACAAAGAATGAAGAAAATAGTGCAATCTTCCCATCATGTTCCTCTTCCATATTGCTTGAGAGGTACAGTTTTGAGCCATACAGTGACCCATTGGACAGGCCAGCAAGTTTATGAGGAAGACCAGTAGCTGCATAGTGCTAAGAGCTACTGGTCCAGCAGTCCAACACGGCTAGTCTCTCCCAAAGAAAACATATCTTGAGTTCTTTCTCTTCAGGGAATGTGAGTTGCCAAGTCCTGAGAAAGTCATCCCTGAATAAGTGCTGTGAAAAAGATCCAACTACTATTCCCTTGCTGGAAAGAAAGACAGTTTGGCACGTACCAAGCCAGGAATCTTGATTATAACAAAGGCTGGGAACGTTGCATTTTTGGACAAGGATCCCCAGAATCCCTCAGCTGGCATGGCCAGGGGGACAGAGACAACAGAGAAAGTGGCATCTTAAACAGTTTCCTCTTCCAGTGGTTCTCAAAGGTTTACCCCAGGGCCAATCTTGATGACACAGTCCAGGGGGGAATAGGGGTAGACATGCTCTTCATCTCCTGCAGCTCATCCCTCTGCTGTGCTGCTAAATCTGTTCTCCTGTGGATTGCATGTGAAATGCCACTTCCCAAGTCCTGCTGATGCATACATTCTTTCTAGTGCAATGCTTAAAGGGGAAGAATCACACTTACCAGCTAGTTGCATGAGGGGGTGGCTGTGGAGGGGGAACACAGTTCTTTTGTAGATTATGCTGTGCAGTCTCCCAGATGGTATAGTGATGGGCAGGTGAAATAAGCAGTCTCTTCTGTGGAGATGGCACTTCCTGCCTTTGCTGGAAGCTTTCTGCCTGTGTGGAGAGTTAACTCTTCTGCATTACTGAAAGCATTCACCCTCCCCACCGAAAGGAATCCTAGTCCTTTCAGAAGTAGATCAAGCATTGCCTTCCTGCCAAGCTTACTTTTTTGCATCCCTTAGAAAAAGACCAAGATAGATAAAGCTCACAGGGAATTACTTCCCTTAGACATGGAGAAGCTCCTTGTTGCTGGTTTCAGGTTTAACAAAAGCTGCCCCATTAATCAACTGAGTCTGTTTCTTGCAGTGAATGAGTAAGATTATACTTTGGATCTTTAAATTCCTAAATTATATGCACCAAACCCACGTATCACATTTTTCCAATTTCTTCCTCTAATTTGATCAAATCGACCCACACTTTTGAGTTTCTCCTTACCTGCTGACCTTTCTCAAGCTACAGGATATTTAGGCTATCAGAAAAAACTCTGGTCCTCTTAGAGCAGTACAACAATGGAACCAGTTATCCCAGGGAGTGGCAAGTGCTCCAGCACTGGAGGCATTCAAGAGAAAATTGGACAACCATCTGCTTTGACTTAGGTTCCTGCCTTGAGCATGTGGTTTATTTATTTATTTTAGAGCATCTGACCCTGCCTTTCTCCTTAGAAAAGGACCCAAGGGTTGGCCTCAATGGCCATAAATGCCCCTTCCAACTCCATGATGATATGATGACCTTGATAATCTAATCCTGCATTGTAAACACTGACTGGCTCACCAGTGGTTTTTGGCAGGACTCTTCTATCTAGAGACCTAGGGACTGAACCCATAGCCTTCTCTATCCAAAGTAAGTAATTTACAGTTGAGCCATAACATCTCCTTGACATATGGGGCGAAATGTCCTCCCAGCTAGTAGATTAAACTGTATTTTCCTGCCCACACAAAAGACAAATGGGGGAAGACAAGACATTTTTGGGCCATCTTTTCAATGTTGCCTATGATATCACCACTGTCTCTCACATGCAGCTCTGAATTCATTTACTCCTGCCGGCCTTAGCCGTGTCAATTCAGTTCATGAATTCTTTTTGTTTATTCAGTTAATTACTACCCTGCCTTTGTCCTGGAGAAAGCTTTTCTTCAAGAGGAACCCCCCCCACCAATCTCATTCCTGTTGCCCCTCTCAATTTTGTAGAGGCCTTTGTTCTTATTATCTCCTATTCAGACAGCTTGCTGCAATATTAAGAGCAAAGAGGACTTGGCTTTGCCTCACGCTTTAGAAAAAATGGACAGATCTAGCCATCCCCTTAACCCTGCACCTCATGAAAATGTCCCTGCTTGTTTACTGAAGGGAGGGCTACTGAATTCCTCTATTTTCTCAGCAGTCTATTAATGAGAAAGATAGGCACAGGTGATGCATATGGTACCAACATAGTTCTTGCACATGATGTTTTGTCAGTTGCTGTGCTGTATTTTCATCACAGAAGAAAACAGACCAGGGTTTTATATAGGAATGGCTGATATAGTCACACTGCTAGATGTTTCATTATCTTAACAGCATATGCCTTGTCTTGAGGTAACATCCATGCAATTCCAGGAGGATGTGGTGATTTTCTGGGCAAGAAATAAATGGTGAGACCCATGAGTAGAAAGAAGCCTTGGTTGTTTAGCAGAATTTCTGAAACATTTGGATATCAGTCATGACATCCTGCAGGACTCAAGCGGACATTTGTTATTTCGAGACCATCTGGACAGTGTTGTGTATATCCCTTCATTCAACTGTGACCAATTTCTCTCTTGAACATTTACATTTCTCCTTATAGTGGCAGCTGCAGCTCCAAGGGAAGCAGAACGGAACAGACAATCAGTTTTGAAGCAAACTGGAAGATTCTCCAACAAGAAACATGACAATAAGTAGAAGACCTGCAGTCAAATTCAGCGAATTGCAACAAGATAAAAAATGGATTCCCTCAGTTTCTCTTCAAGCTTCTATAAGCTTGGTTCTGATTTCAGTTCTTCTATTTTGTACCCATACCTTTAATGAATATCCTAGTTTTTTCATTAAAATAAAAATGGTGAATGTGTAAAACACAGTGATGCCCTTTAGCTGTGCTGGTCTACAATGCCCATAATCTCATGATTGGTGGGGGTAACGGGAAATGTAGTCCAGCACATCTGAAGGATATCAGGTTTAAGGAAAACAGGTGGAACATGTGCAAATGTATCTGTTCTAAGAGGTAGGGCTTCTGCTGTTTCCAAAGCAAAAGAACTAGACCAGTGGTAAAATATATGTGATCTTTTCATCAAGTACAGCACAACATGGGGATATTTGACTGTCATTATTCAAATTTCTACAATCAAATGTTTTTTGAGTTAGTCTGTAACAGCAATTAGAGCCAATGGGATTTAAATATATATTTAGTTAGCTCTCCAAAGAAAGTGATTTTTCATGTATATCATCGTTTGCTATCTCAAAAATAAAAATAAATAAAAAATAAATTAATTAATTATAAAAGACTCCAGTGCAGAATGTGGTAAATAATTTACAAGGTGTGGCTTTGAGGGAAGAGCAAAATTACATATAAGAGAATACTGTAGCATATAGTATAGATTTCTTACTATAGTGAAGTGAGAATTTAATTGTGGTTTTGATGATGGTGTCTCCTCTGAAGTTCACTGGAGGGAATTCCATCAGCTGTCTTCATCTCCATTCAGGAAGGTAAGTCTAACACTAGATATACTTATTTGCATTTAATATACAGTGCTGTATTTCATCAGCTGGGTGAGGGGGGTCCTAATACTTGCTGGAAGTATAGCAGATTTGGATGGAGAATGTAATCATTTTCTCTTGTGCTGTAATTTTTCTGTAAAACTGCACCTCTGAAGTTAGCAATTGCTTCAGGGTAAATCAGTCATTGTCATTAAAATATTTTAACTGCAAAACCAGATCCTGAAATAAAATTTTAAACTTCAAGCTTTAAACTACATTTAAAACTCACCAAGGTTACCATCAAACCCAGTGTGGGAATATTATACTGACTTTAAAATAAGGGCTGAAGGGAGGGGTAATGAACAATATATGCAGTGCCAAGTTATAAGCCCATATTCAGTTGTTATTCTCAACTGCAGTAAAGCTACTGAATTACTGGTAACTTGGAAGTAAACAGTTTATTTATTTACTTATTTATTGGATTTGTATACTGCACCGTCTAGCCTGAAGACTACTCTGGGCGGTTTACAAGTTATACAAATTATAAGATAACAATAACCGAACATAAAGAACACTGAGCTTCAATGTGTCTCCTCTACTTAGGTCTAATAAGTGGGTTCAGGCTTTCTCTTAGCCTTAGAGAAAAATCTGGCTGTAGATCTGGCCATGGCCCAAATTTTCTTGCCAATTAATGCATGTCTGAGGCTGAGACTACACCAGCAGAACAAATTGGAGGTATTCAACTTTGCTGCAGCTTGATTGACAACCTGTTTAAGCCTCCATTAAAATTTATAAAGAGACATGTATCACTTCAGTATCAATGTCCACAGTGGCCCCTCATGTCCGATAGGGTGTGATCAGTGTCCAAGTCCACAGTCCTGCTTTGGCCCTCTGCTAACCTCTGGCTCTCTCTTTTTATACAGTAGCTTACTATAAAGGCCAGTGAGATGTTTAGAGTTTTAGGAAAAAGTGACAACTTTCCAAAATTCTCCATAATGTACAAGGTTCAAATCACAAAAAAAGGTTTTAATAAAACATTGGGAAGAATACCCTGAGAGACAGAAGGTTCACATTGGTTAACGGACTGCCTTGGAAGGTTGCAGATAATCCTTTCTGGGCAGCTTTCAAGCAAAGGCTATCAGTGATATTCCACCAGTGGAATTACCTAGTATGGGTTTGACTAGATGACTGTTGAGACTTTGATTCTCAGAACAGAGGGGCAGCATTTCTCAATGTGGGATGCTTGTATGTAGTTCAATTAAAACCCTTCTAGGTTTCCTTAATTACAATGGTGGAATTAAACTCCTGGAAGGAAACAGCCACCCACTAATAATGTATGCTTAATGAAATGGCAAAGCAAATTGTGCTTTAGATCATCTCAGTAACCCTATGAGCACCAGGCGTGGAAAAAATTGGCAACGTCTGAAAGAGAGCTGTGCAGGGTAAATGATGTATTTAGGAATAAATAGCAATTAAGGAAATATCTAGGCAAATTTGTGAACATTGTGGAAAGAGACAAAGTATTTAGGGATGTCTCTCAGAACTCTAGCCAGAGTAGTACAAGGAGTAGTACAAGGACTGTATGGCTTTAAAAATGTAAGACTGGATGCTCTTTAAATGTCCCCTTATGACACCACTGGAGAAAAATATGATGTGACATTATTGGAGAACACTGTACCATATGTCTGACTGCTATTTCCCATTATCAACAAGACAGGAATATATTGTATGGCCTAAATAAGGTAGCTGTAGGCTTTATTTTGCCCTGTAATGTATACATTAGACACTTATTTGGGATATATTTGATGAAGCTGGAACATCTGAAGACATTTTCTATGGAATAGGAAGATAACACAGTTCTATGTGGGCCTATTTGACAGGGCTTGGACTTGATGACCTTATAGGCCCTTTTATTATGCTATGATAATCCCTGTTAAATTCAGGGGAGACCATAACTGGTTCATAGATATGGGATGGCACCCTGGGTTTTATTCTTTAAAGCAGTAAGAGGCAAACTACAGGTATATGTCTTGTGAAAAAAACTCAAGTCCTATGTTAGTCAAAGTTATGCTTCATTGCAGATATAAGAGTTTTTACCTATTCTCCCTGTGCTATTCATATGAATTTTAGTATGCATCAGATTGGGTTAGGTTTAGGTTTACAGAACGACAGTGCTAATCTGAGGTTCTGTCCCTTTTTTCTTGCAGCACAAATATCAAAAGGCCTAAACTAGTGGTTCTCAACCTTGGGTTCTCAGATGTTTGTGGACTACAACTCCCAGAAATCCTAGCAAACAGAGCTAGGTGAACGTATCTGGGAATTTTAATTCAAGAATGTGCAGGGGACCCTAGGTTAGGAAGCAGTAGTATAAACAAAGTCCATGTCTCGAAGACTAGTTTAAAGAAGGGCAATTTTTATGACTGCAGAGAATGATTGTACATAGGGAAAATTGGATGTATAGAAAAAGCACAAACTTTGCCTACAAGAATAGGGAATATTTTCTCTGCCTCCGTTTCTTATCTAGTCCCTCTGATATAATACCAGATTTGGAACTTGTATTATATTTTATTCTATTCTCTTTTGTGCATGAATGTACATCACACGTCTCCTAAATGAACAACAATAGCCTTAAGAAATGCTTCTTTCAAACCAATTTGGATCATAGTATGTGATTAGGCAGCTGTTACAGATGTTGAGTTTTAAGGGAAAGGTTTGTTTAGTTTTTGGAACCTAGGTGGCTTATGGAATTCAAACTACATCCACTCAGTATTGCTCAGTCTAGTTGTTCCAGACTATGCCATCTTGTCACCACACCTCTATTTTTGTTTCTTGGCTTTAAGTCATATTTAAGCATTTTAACCCACACCTTTAAGAGGCATTCTCCCCAGGGGACTCACAAAAACAACAATTGTCTACATTGCATTTACTACTGTCTTACTCTACCCCAGTCAATAATGGAATAAGAACAATACTAATGGCCTCATGAAGCTATCAAGGATGCTTTTGTGGATCCCAAATGTCCCGTCATTGGGGGGGGGGAGAGAATCTGCAAAATTGTTATTTTCCACACCTGGAGTGGTGTTTCAGCAGTCACATTGAGTGCAGCAGTAACATAACATATTACACCCTTCCCAAACCTTCAAACAGAGGCGTAGCAAGAGTTTGGAGTGCCTGGAGACAAAGTCCGTTTTTGCCCCCCTCCTGTCTCCCCCAACCACATCATACCCACCCAGCAAGGGGGACCCAATCCTGCGCATGTAGGCATGTGTGTGTGCGCGTGCCTGTTGCCAAGCCTTAGCAGGGGGGGAGGACTACTGCTCTCCCTCCAGGCACCCCAGATTGCTGCACACCTGGGGCAAGTGCACCCTTCCGCCCCGCCCCCAGATACACCCTTGCCTCCAAAATGGAACTGGTAGTGGATTTCCAGCAACAGATGGGTGTTTTAAAGTACAGTGGACCCTCGTATAACAAGTGGTTTGTTTAACAGAAAATCCCTTTAAAGGAAAAAAAATCCAGAGATAGGGGAGAAATCGCTTAACATAATTGCCTATGGGGCCAATCTGTACAACAGAAAAACAGTCGCAATTAGGAATTAATCCATTTTCAATGCACTCCTATGAGAAATTTGTACAAAGGAAAATTTGCTTAACATAATTTCATTTGGAATGAATTAATTCATTTATACAAGGTACCACTGCACATTGTATTCACTTTCAGGATTAGATATAATAAACTGTCGGATCCTGGGGTTATCTCCTCCCCCTCCCCGAAACCCTTCAAGGTTGTCCATGTTTGCTGTATGCTTGCAGTCAAAAAGACATAATATAACCCCTTATTTAGTTTAGCTCACTAGCTGGACAATTTTAGGAAAGCAGTGATTCTTAATTCTATCTTGGAAAGAGACAGGAAGAAATGAAGAAGACAGGAGTTGCTCTTCCCTTAGAGGATCACATTGGCTTGCATAATAAACTTTCAGTATATTTGTGCAGGAGGGTGAATCCATGTAGCGATATGGTGTTTTATTTTAGGGCCTTAAATACTGCATAGCTGGTACAGTGTTCTTTGTGAGGGAGATCTTCTGCTTCGGGCAATAAAGATAGCTGGGAGTTTGCTCTTGATCCATTTTGCTTTCAAGAAACCATAGCATTTCATTTTCTTCAACAAGTAACTCTTTTTCTGCCACAGTGCTGTTGAACAGAGCTCAAGGGGGTATAATTTACAGAATCCTATTTGTGTAGTGTTTCTTTATTATTGTTTATTATTTGTGTGTTCAGTATATACATATTTTCACATTTTCATAATGGCCAGCATGTTTGCAATCCCCGTTTGTGAAGAAAACAGCCCAATAGAGCCTAGAGAAGGATAAAATAATGCAAAAGAAATTGTGAGGGGAAGAACAGTTATTTTTCAGTTTCTGAGGGCTATTAAATGGCAGAGAACTGATCCAAGCTTGAGATACCCAGTGTGCTATAGTGGACAGAAGATAGACTAATCCCTGGGTTCAAATCCCTTCACAGCCATGGAAGCTCATTGGGAATGTAGAATTAGCAAAACCACTCATTACTAGGGATGGGCATTTTGTAGGTTACAAAATGAACCACATGAGCAGATCCAATCGCTTTACTTTTCTCTGTCTCACACAGTGTTAAAATCCAACGAGGAAGCATGCTGCGATGCCATCTGTGCTAGATCTGTGATGCTGACCAATCAGGAACTGTGCAGGGACAGGCATCATCCCGCCTCCCTCTCTGATTAGCCAGCAGCATGAAGCAAGAAAGATGATGTTTCAGCCTGCTTCCTCATTGAATTTTAACTCTGTGCGAGACAGAGAAAGGTAAAGCAATTGGATCTGCGTGTATCAGCCAGTTCCAAGTACCACCTGGGCTCGTGTGGTTCATTTTGTAACCTTCTGGTTCTGAAACAAAATGCCCATCCCTACTCATTATGTATCTCACTAACATTGAAAGCACTATTAAGGTTGCTATAATTTGATTTTAACTTGACAGTGTTGTAAGCCGTCCAGAGTGGCCTTTTTGGCCAGATGGGGAGTGTATAAATATAATATAATAAATAATAACAGTGAATAGCCATCTAGGCTTGGGCATTTGTACAAGAGCGCAAACAGGATATATGTATCCATGTAGAAGAAATTGGGAAGTGACTCCACAAGGGTCAGCTAAGAATTAATTTGCTTGCTGTCTCCTCTACCTAAGCACTACAGCTTACTTCAAGTCCAAATCCCTGCTTAGCTATAAAGCCCAATGGGTGCCTTGCACAACACATTGGTTTTTAGCTTGGGCTGCAGAAAGGCCACGGAGGATTTTTGCAACAGGGGGATGGGAAAGAACCTTGAATGCCTTGTAGGACAGAGGAATGTAAATGAATAAAGATTCTGAGAACAGCACCCAGGGATTAAATTACCAAATTGATGCTTTGGACTCTAAATCACCAGCCATGGAGCCCCAATATGCTGAAACACACCTATTCCATTGGGAAGCTAGCAATAAATACTGTGTGCTTCCTCAGTCCAGTTATGATGGATGGCTAAATAAGGAATAAAATGCATTTATCCTTCCACAAGAAACCAAAATACTGTAGTGTGCAGGAGTTCCACTGTGAGAGCTGCTGCTCTCAGCAAATTTGTTCCTCCCTTGCAATATTTCAGTGCAGTTCCAGCCCAGGCGATGGGACCTCACAAACTGACGCAAGGGCAATGCAGTGATTAACTGCATGTATACCTGTCGGGGGAGAAGAAATGCTAGACCCTGGAAATGCTACTTTTCTGGAATACAAATCCACACACACACACACACACACACACACACACACACACACACACACACACACACAGAATAATAATTCAAAAAAGTAATGTGGCTCAACTTTGAAAAATGTCTGTACTGCATTGGATTGTGCTTGGGACTAGTGAATGAATTGCAATTCTATTTGTTATTCTATTTCATATTGTAGGATTCAATTCAGTCCCTTGCAAGAATATAGGGTCCTTTTGGGATAAAAGTTGGGATTAGAGATGGGCACGAAATGAACTTTTTTCCGTTTCCGTTATTCATTATTCGTTCTGTTATGTAACGAAATGTCTAACAAAAATTGTGATGAAAATGGAACAAAATGAACAGAACCACAAAAATTGGGTTTGTTACGTTTCGTTTTCGTTAATGGCGACGCGCAATGAAATGAGCTGTTTTAAATGTTAAAAAACGCCCTGGACATCCATAAAAAGGCATTGATAATTATTTATACTGTCTGATAATACCTACCAGGGGGGTTGGGGTCCTTAAAATGTGCATTTATGTCTTTTCTCAGATCGCTGTATTTTTTTCCTTAAGGGGAGTTAGGGGACATCGACCCAAAATGGCTCCCAGATGCCTAATATTGATTTCCTGGGTATTAAAACGCCCTGGACATCCGTAAAAATGCAGCGATAATGCGATAATTATTCATAATTATTACCTACCAGGGGGTTGGGGTCCTTAAAATGTTTGTTTTTGTCTTCTCCCATCGCGATGTATTTTTCTTTTCCCTTTAAGGATGATAAAATGGATGTCGCCAGCCACAAAATGGAGGCAAGCCACGTGATTGGATCATGTTCAACCAATAGCATGCCAAGGTTGCAGACTGGGCAGGTCTGGCAGCCACAGAGGGCATAAAAAGCTCTGGCAGCCCCTGTCCTCCTTGCAGTCTCCGGTGGGAGTTAGGGTGGGACTGCTGTCTCTGCGACTCTAGCTTCAGTCCTGCAGCCTCCCTGTGTGTGTGCGTGCATACCTCTCGGTGAGTACCCTCCCCTGCCCCACAGTGCAGTCACTCTGCGGCTGCCTTGCACCCTGGGCAACGCCCACCACTGCCTTTGCAGCCTCCCTGCATACTAGTCTATACTGTGTCTCTGCAAGCATCAATTTTCTTAGTGTTTTCCCTCTGGTCTGGGGCGTTGGGGGATGCCCGCGCACGGAAATGCTTTAAAAATCACACAAAAAGCGGGTAGAAATGAAAAACGAAAAAACAAAAAAACAAAAATGAAAACTTCCCAAAAATCACGAAAAATGGGAAACGAACCAAAACGGACATCTCAACAAAAAAACAAAAAACTGAAATGCCATTTTTTGATTCGTGCCCATCTCCAGTTGGGATAGAAATATTTTAAATAAAAAATAATAAAATAAACATACTGTTTTCTCTGTTCAGGCCTACTTTGATAAAAACAGAAAATATAATAATATAACCTCAGACCTACCGAAATGGAAAGGACTTTATAGATAATCAAGTGCAAATTATGCCAAAGAGGGGGCCAAGCTCCCAATGTCTGGCTCTGCACCAGAGACCTTAGACACTGAGGTATCCTGCTGTTATCCATTGATGGTAGAGGATCTGTCACTCTCCAGATAATGCACGGCCAAACAGAAAGAAAAAAGATAATTATCCAGTCATAATCACCTGTATAACATGGTGCTTTCTTCAACCTGGTGCCCTACCATGATGTTTGGTGATCATGGGAGATGTAATCTAATGTATCTAGCAGGAACCCAGATAGAGGAGAGTGTCATAATGATTAAAAGCAGGGAGCAGTACACACATTCCATAGACTAGAAAGATAAATGGCCTGAGAAGAACAAGTTGCAATTGGCACATAGATTGATTTTTTTAAAAAAAAGTTGATTAAAGAAATACATTTTCTAAAATATATTAGGACAGTTCTTTAATGGTATGTACTTATAAACTGGATGGCAAATATAATAATGGGTAGGTAAGTTTTACATTTATGTATTATGTCCTCAGAGTACACGCTCCCACTGCAACTTACAGAATTAGAAAAATGAGGTTTTAGCAGTGTTTGCAGAGTAAGCAACACAAAGCAAGCACTATTAGCTTTTCATTTCACACTCTGAATATTATAATGGTCGGCAGCAGTACTCATTTCTTTGGAAGGAAGGAAATCACACCCACACTTATTCTGAGAAAATAAGAACATTAGCGTTGATTAGAGAAATAGTCTGAGATAGGAAATATAATTCCAGCTAACAGATGTGCTGATTGATGGAGCCATGGCTGCCCTCTTACCTCTCTGGAAGGTATATCACCTGCTCTCTGTTGAAAGGAGTCAAGAGAGAAAATATGAGAAGGAGGAGCTGGCATCAGCATTTTCCCTGGAATGTCACTTTAGAGTGAAGAAAAAAATCAGAAGAGATCAGAGCAGGTAAATCTTCAAAACAGCAGCAGCAGCAGCAGCAGCAGCAGCAGCAGCAGCAGCAGCAACAACAACAACAACAACAACAACAACAACCTTCAGAAAGGCATTATCTACCTACTTCTCTCCATGCAAAGACATGTGTAAGATGAACTGATGAAGCCAGGCTAATTGTTTTCAAACTGTGCTTGAGAAAACTGTAAGTTTTGTAAAGGTTACTCAGTGATCCCTCATCAATAATGGGGTGGATGGGCAAGGGGCATAGCTGTGTTGGCCTGTTTCAGAAAAAAAAAATAACAAGAGGTCTTGTGACATCTTGCAAAATAGTAATATTTTTTGGTATATGCACTGCCAGTCAGTTTAGAAGGTAACTTCATGCCATCCAAGTGGGCATCCATAGATCCATAATGTTCATTCTACACATTTGCTGTGCCTCCAAATTGATACCTTCAGGTTAGCCAGGACAAGGCATCCCAGAAGTTGCTCAACCCATCTAGATAGCTCTTTCATCCAGTCCATCTAAACCACCCCTGGTAATTTTAGAGTTGTCATTTGAGATGGGCACGAACCATAGATTTGGCAGTTCATGCCAGTTTGGCTGTCAACCCTACCTCCTCTGGTGGGTGCCCAAATGGAGCCAGCACCCTGGATTCTCTGCCTTCTGGGTGCTATCTCTGAGGGGGTGGCTACTGGAAATGCTGGGACTTAGACCCATGGAACACCTGTTAGGAAAATACTGAAGAGGCGTGAACCTCAGAACTAACAATTTATCCCCATCACTAATTGCCATTTGTGCCCCCTCTCATTATCTAACAGTGTAAAATGCCCCATGGTTGTTGGAAGTTCTTGGAAATCATTGGAACTGCTTCCCAACATATGATAGTATTGAGAAGGAAAATGTGGCTACTACCTTTGCATCACCATTTTCTTCCTCCAGATGTGATAGCCATGTATGGTGAACATTTAATAATATCAGCAACAATAAGACTTCTCTCTTAATTAAGTAGCCAGCTGATAATGAAGAAAACATTGGAGAAAACTCAAATGTGGTTTTTGGTGTGAAAAGTCTATGGGCAAACCTTTGGGCTATGCATGCATTCAAAATCCCATGTTTCTGCATTTTGAGTAATGACCCACCCACCACTGTTCTGCAGATTGTTGCATTTGGTGGACATCAGGACAGACTAGAAATATGAAATCTACCCTCTGTTGCTTTACAGAATGCATTAACATGCTTTGCAATAAATAGGAGCTGTTCAGCACACCAGTTGGATATTGTAAACTGTCCTCAGAGGACACTTGTAGACCAAGGCTTTAGGCCTTTGGCTGCTATTTCTTAGGCAGTAATTTAATTTGTTTACTGCCAATACACACTCCATGGAGACATCTCAAATATCCTTTACTTTTGTTGAAACATACATACCTATTACACAAGCGCGCGCATGCACACACACACACACACACACACACACACACACACACACACACACACACACTTATTTAACTGCTTTGTTGTATCACATTACAGAGAGATCCTTGATATCTCATCTCCTATTTCATATACCTTCAGCATTGTGTTGTGGTTTAACCTGTTTTAAATAAATAATACTTTAAATCATAAAAAATGTGTGCATGCCTGTGTGTGGAAGAAGACCAGTCTGTAAGCATGATGTACACAATAATTTTAGGTGTGAATGGATCAAAAGAAATTGACAGATAGATTTGTTTCTTCATTAGCAAGGTAAAAGAAATACATATCTGTAATGAGAAATCTTTACTTGAAGATGTGTCTATATTAGAATTATAAATCAAATGTACTCTGGAGTCCTATGCATACTTATTACTTTGGCTGAACACAGAGAGATATCCCCAGTTAGATTTATTTATTTATTTATTTATTTATTTATTTATTTATTTATTTATTTATTTGTTTGTTTGTATACCATGACCAAATTTCCCAAGAGGGAACTCTGGGTGGCTTACATAACACAACATATTTATTATTATTATTATTTTTTTACAACTTATATGCCGCCCACTACCCAAAGGTCTCATATAAAGAAAACAAAGAATAATAAAAATAAATAAAAGGACAATAATAGGCAAACAATGAACAAATGCTTGGCAAGAGGCACAAAACAACTAATAACAGCATAAACAATAGACACGGGGACACGATATATGATAGGACTGCAGCTGTACCTTGCCTTCAAGAGGTGTTCCTATGATCTGCCTCCAGAAATATGTTGTGATCTCCTTTTAAGAATCTTTCCTCAGTGGCAATTGCATTAAAGTAGTGCTGGTTTTGTCTTGTGGGTTGGAATTCCTGGCTTTAGGAAGTCTTTACTCTGCCTCCCAGGACAGTGTCAGTCAGTGAGGTTAATTTCCCTGCTACTGATCCAGCCCTAGACATGTTGTATGTTTCCAGAAGACCATTAAAAGGAGGGACTGGAAAATACCTCTGATTTATTTATACCTAGAGAACACTGGATAATTTAGTACTTAAGAATTCACTTAACTGCACATCATCATCATCATTATTACCTGCATTGTCCTGCTGTTGCAGGAAAACCAACCAAAAATTCATAA
The DNA here is from genome assembly GCA_029282475.1 of Phrynocephalus forsythii. NCBI lineage: Eukaryota > Metazoa > Chordata > Lepidosauria > Squamata > Agamidae > Phrynocephalus > Phrynocephalus forsythii. Next base: position 55,575,097 of record JAPFRF010000010.1, read on the forward strand.
AGACATTAGAATTTATTGTGGCATAACCTTTTACAGACTACCAGAGTCCTTAAAGAAGATTCATGATGATCAGGTAAAGGAAATCAAGAAAGATAAAGAACTTTCAGGACCCTGGACAGTGCATAGGATTCCAGCCGAATGTACATAACAAATAGGTTGCTACCTCCTTGAAAGAGTTATCATTCCACAAAAGGCTGCAGCCAACTGAGACCTTAAAATGGCTATGTAGCACAAATATTTGAGAAACTTCTTCTTCTTAAAAGGGCCCACAGGTGTCCCTATAGCCTCATATTGCTGTGTGCTAAGGGACGCTAGAAGCTGAGGGGGAAGTGTGGACTGTGGGATTACAGATGGACTGTTTTTACAGTTCAGTAAGTCCACACAAGTGATACATGGAGCTTCAACCTGATTCAAGATACTTGATATAGACAGAACCTCAAAATATTATAACTAAATACCTCAGCCAGTACAGCCAATTTTCCTTTTGATCTGTACCTTCATCTGTGACAGGGAAGTGCAATTTTCCAGGAAGGCATGCAATTACTTATAGACCTTCCCCCAGCTACTCACCAGCAAGAATGGTTTCCCCCCCTCAATTCCACTGCATTGGAAGAGGAAGTAGTAGGAAAGATCATGTGATACATGTAGCCCAATGAGATTCTACTTGGTCATATAAAGCTTCATGTGAACAACCTGTTAATAGGAGAAGAAATATTCTGTTGCTCCAAGAAGGACAAGCCAGAAACTAGACATGGCTTCAAGACCATAACAATAAAGCATGAACACAGCTGCACATCTGCCATGGAAAGGAAAGGAGGATTAACCTGAATGACAAAGCCTAAGTAATGCTCACAAGCAGCCACAAGGGGTGTGTAACTTGAGCCATGTGTGGTTCACATCAAGCCCCTGCTGCTAACAATCAGTAATGGCTGGTTGGAGAAACCAGGGTATGCATTATTTCGAGATATCAAGGCCTTCTGTATGCCCTACCTATTCCTGGTGCCTGGATTGTATATCTTGAAATCTTACGTTCATATCTGTCTTTGGAAGGGGCCAGTGTTGGGTCCTTTCCAAGGAGAAACACAGAATGAAAATATTTCCCCCAGCTCAAGAAAGAATGATTTTTTACTCCCCTTGACAAGTTGTGCAGGTGGGTGGGAAAAGACAGATGCACTCTTTCCCCTCTACTATAGATAAGCCAAGTCTTTTTTATTTATTTATTTATTTCATATCATCGGGGTCCCTACATAGGATGGGGGATGGGTGGGGTGGGAATTCTAAGGATAAAAATAGGAAAGTTCAAGTGGTATATTTACAATATTTTTCTATATATTAATAAACAGACTAAGTCTTCTCCTCCATGCTTATTCTTCATAATATCATTCCCATGGTTTACTTGGATTGATAGAACGTGGTTGCTATACACTTTACCAAGACATTAGGGAAATATTTTGACCCAGAAAGGATCCTGGAAATAATGTCCTCCATGGGATAGACGTCTAAAATGACATAGTACAAGTTACAGCTGTGACAGCTTGACCAAGTCATTTCCCCTTAAGTTACAGCATGATGACCTGAAGAATCTTAGATATGACTTCAGCCCTGGGGCAAAGACCTTACAGAACACAACCAGGCTGTTCCTTAATATGCTAGGCCTACAGTATCGGAAGTTTTTCCATTTTCCACTGCAATAAAACCTGAAACTAGGTTTTTCTTTTTTCTTTTTTCTTTTTTTTTTTTTTTTTTCTTTTTCTTTTTCTTTTTGCTAAACATTCTTTTAATTAACCTTACAGGAAGTAATTACATTTGTTATTCAGCAACCGATGCACAGCTTAGACAACTGTTTTGCCAGATTTTAGTATTAGTGAGTTTGGTAGGGATTATTATTTACACATCAGGTTTTTTTCCTATAATTGTTTTCTGTTCTGCAAATAAATATTATGCTTCAGTGGACCATATCAACATACTACAGGCATTAAACTGACACAGACTGGGAAACCTTGCCAACAGTACAAACAGAGAAAATAAGAGAGTTCAAAGAAAGAGAGATATAATGCATTCTGCTCATTAGCGCAAGAGTAAACAGTAGCTGAGGTGTACAGTTAAATTATGTTCCAGTAAGCAACTCATTGATGCCGGTCAGGCCATGTAAATAGAATCCATTTAAGGTAGTAGCTCATGCAAGCAAAATTTTTCAGGGCCTCTTTCACTGCTTTGACACTTATGTTCTCAGTATATTTGCAGTTATTATCGATAGCTAGAGGCCAAAACATGTTGTATTCTCTTAAACATGTGTTTTCCCACCCCCACCCCCAATTTGTAGTGTTACAACCTATGTCAGACCACCAGAGGTTTGAATCTGACAATATAGTTTCAGTGTCAGGTTTCATTTGTTTTCCTAGATTGCTTTCTGTTGACTTTATTCACCTTATTTATCTTGTTTGGTTTGGAACTGATTATCTCCACCTCAGTTTTCATTGAACAAGGGGTTACCAAAGGAGAATGCTTTTACAGTGACATAGTTGTGACCAATTGACTTGCCAGGTCTTGGAGTTTTTATGTATTGTCTGGAAGATATTCCTTATACACCACAATCCTTTACCAATAGTTGATTATTGTTGTAAGCCAGAAGCATCTGGACTGCCATAGTTGCCTACCCGACATGGACTGGATCCATGCGCATATTTCTTTGTAGAGATACGTTCATTGAAGTGAAAGTGGTATTTAATGAATACATAGGTCTGTATCTATGCCAAGACTGTAATCTCATTCAGACATACATGCATTAGGTCCTACAGTACAGTTCATTGATACTTGCATCTACATATGCAAAGAATTGCATCATAAACTGGTAGATCTTAGTTCTCATAGAACCCAATCTGAAAAAAAGTTGTTAATGATTTAATTAGAAATTTATGTCAATAGGAATCAAAAACAGAGGTAAAAATTTTGAGGGGCACCCTCATCCTTTTTCATGGTTTCTCATTTTTTCAGGGTTCCAGATGCTGAGGAGAAACCTCTGTACATAGTGTAGATTGTCTTCTGCAGACTGCTACCTTCCCATGAAAAGAGTGATAGGAGTACTACTGGAAGGGCATGGCTAATGTAGACCCCAATTCATGAAGACCTCAGGACCTTTGTGTCTACAAGATGTCTTATTATGGAAGGAAAGGGTTCAAACTGATCTCCTTTCCAACTACAGGTGCCTGACTGCCAGGGGATAGGCCTAGTAAAGGGACAGCTTTTGCAATGTTGAAAAGCCAGTCCAAAGCCACCCCAGGTGAATACACAAAGGGAAACTTTAGCTGGAGTTCAAGAAAAAAAACAAAAAAATAACCACAGCCTAAAGGCAGAAGCTGACTGGATGTGGTATCTGTCTGCAGAGTCAGAGGCTGGGGATTCAATTCCTTGATGTACCTCCAGGAAGGAGAAGAGCCAGCCTGTGTGGCTTTGAGCAAGCAGCACATTCCCAGGATGCCCCCAGAAGAAGGGAATGGAAAACCACTTCTGAGTACCTTCTACCTAGAAAATTCAGCAAAGGGACACCATAAGGCAAAAATGGCTTGATGGCACACATTTATTATTACAGTAGTCCCCCCTCCCCCGCTACAACATGGTTCATATATTACAGTCCCAGTATATAGCAGTTTTTTTTCTTGAGAGAAGCACGCTTCCAAATAATGGCTTTTAACCCTCTCCTGACACCTCAGCAAACAGACCTTGGGCTGCTCCTGTTGGGACATGCTTCCAATGAGAGGATTTTAACTCCCCTCCTGACACCTCAGCAAACAGACCTTGGGCTGCTCCTGGCAGTGCTTGCCAGCAGCAATAGCCCCAGATCTGTTTGCTGACGTGTCAGGAGGGGGTTTAAAATTCTCTTATTGGAATTGCACACCAGCGGGAGTGGCCCAAGGTCAGTTTGCTGAGGTGTTTGCATTTCATGGATTTTCAGGCGCCTAACTCCCATGATAAACGGGGAAGTACTGTAGAAGCAAAAGTCACTAACTAAGTTGACAATAAAAACAGATCAGAAGCAACACCAGTTCTCAATGAACAGTCCAGGTCAGGTGGGGTGGGTGGGGGAGTTCAGTTTGGCAAAGAGATAAGAAATGATAAAGGTCAAGGCAAGGTCAAGCCATGTGCGGACGTTGAACTCTTCATTGTGCTGGGGTTTTAAGTGTCTAGTGGTATGAGCCACTGTTTTCCACAGGTGGAGCTACTCAGCTACAGTTACTCTTGACAGCTGGAATATCTCTGAAGAAGCTTTCACTTTATTTCAGCTGTATTTGTTGTTGTTGTTGTTGGTGGTGGTGTTGGTGTTGTTGTTGTTGTGGGCAATCTCTATGATGCGCAATGTGTTCCAGTGTGGGTGGGGTGGATAGGCAGTCTCTAAGAGGGCCAGTCCTTGTGTTCTGCTTTTCTGGGCAGGAACTGCCAGCTGGCGCCTCAAGTTCATCCTTCAACCCTCCAGGTTGTCTTCTAGAACATGATTAAAATGATGGTCTAACATATAATACCAAGAAATATGTTGTCCTTCCCTCTGGAGAATGTGGCTCCTTTATCAGTGGAAAACAGAGAAACTGCATGTGATTAACTGTTTGGATCCAATGTTTGATCTCTACACACACCCTTCCAGTTGCATCTATGATGGCCAAACAGGGAAGAAAGGTGAGTACCTCTTGCTCTGTACTCTCACTGCTTGTGTAAAGTGGCAGGTCTGAAGTGAGGAAACCTTGTTTCTCTGCAAAGACTCTGTATGAGCCAGAACACTGGGAGATCAGGGGACTGATTGACATGGGGAAACTTCACCGACTGCTTCCTCTTAAGGCTTGCCACTTCACATGAGTTAAATGACAATAGAGGAGGTAGGACTAGTTCACTGTCCTTCCCTGTGTCTCTACCCCCTCAGATAGTATACAACTGAACAGGATATACAGCAGCATAGACATGGTCTTGCATTGTGTTTGTCATGTACCTCAGAATATACAGTCATAGTAAAGAAGAGGAAGAGCTTTGCAGTGCAGTGGTTAAACAGCCAGCTATAACTGTGCTCATGACTGGAGAGTGGAATCCCAGGTAGCCGGCTCATGGGTGACTCAGCCTTCTCTCCTTCTGAGGTCAGTAAAATGAGTATCCAGCTCACTGCAGGTGCTGGCTGTCTATGTGTAGCTGGCATAAATAAATTGTAAACCATCCAGAGAGCACTTTAAGCACCATGGGGCATTATATAAGCAGAACAGTTTTTAAAAATCTTCTGCCATTCAAGTACTCTCCATGTGTGCTTCCTTGGCTATGATGATGTCAATGAGCAATTTCCATTCATGAAAGCCCCAGAGTCCCAGAGACCCTGGTTTGAGTCAGTCTATGGCAGAAGATGGAAGTATTGTTTTTTGAGACTTCAATTCCCAGCATCCACTAACTACTCTGATCCTTCCCTGTGCTGCATGGGGGATTTTGTAAAGTGGTAGAAAAATGAATATTTCCAAGTTTTCATCTGATCTGACTAGTGAACAGCTGAGTGAGGTGGCAGTTGTCAGCCATCCACTGAGCCCAAGCAACTGCTGGAAATAGACTGCAGCTATAGGGAAAGCTCCACTTGCAAGTAGAGATGGGCACGAACCAGCAAACCCATGGTTCGGGTTTGTCTGGTTTAGGCTTACCCTCAGTTCAGTTTGGGTTTGTACAATTTTTTTTTAAATTGTACTAATCTGAACCAGTTCGGGCGGTGGTAGATCGTCCCACTGCCACCTATGGAGCCCTGGCTGTGGCCGGAGCTCCGTAGGTGGTGGTGGGACTATCTACTGCCACCTACGGAGCCATGGCCACAGCTGGGCCGGGTGGCAGTAGACAGTCCCACCATCACCACCTCCTTTTTTTTTTTTTTTTTTTTTTTGCTTCTGGGTTCCTGGCCCTGTGCAGTTGCCACCCCTGAAGCCAGGAAGACCAGCACCAGGTAGGAGACATCTCCACTCCTCCTTAACAAACTGAACTGAACCAATTTTTTTTTGGTTCAGTTCGGTTTGTTCTAAATTTACCCTGGGGTTCGTTATTCATTTCATTAGGTAACGAAATGAATAAGAAATAACAAAACAAACTAAAAGTTCATTTCGTGCCCATCTCTACTTGCAAGTGATTATCAAAAGATGATCCACATTCAGCTCAGCACATCATGGGTGGCTTTGTACAGCATGCACAGAATGAATTTTCTTCATTCTGTGGCAGAAACCATCACAAGGCCAATGTTTTCTAAGTGGTCCATGAGCCATTTTATGAAGCTATTGTAGTTTAAAGTGAATGCTCATGAGTAATATGTTGATGCAGCTAGTTGATTTTAGTATGCATGATTAAATCATATTTCAGACTTAATTAAATCCCTGTCTCTCTCAATAATTTTATTCAGCTCTATTTATTTCCTTTCATTGCTAGTTATATTGGGCTTAATGCTTAGTAAACAATGCCATTTGTGGACTTGAGTTCATTTTCCTGATGATACACCTGATGGATCCAGTAAGAGAACCCCTCTTAAGCTATTTTGAGTCATCCTCACAAATGTTTAACTTCAGAAAAGGGTCATTTATTTTGTTTTAATCAGATATAGAGCATTTTCATCCCACTTTTCATCCAAAGAGACTCCAAAAGTGGCTTGCACTCAATGAAAAATGTCCCTGTTTGTGAGTTTACAATCTAAAAGGTCATCACACATAAAGGAAAAAGAAATGAAAGAGAATAGGGAGGAGGTACATTATCTGTGTCTCTTATTTTTAATTGTCTGTTTGGCTAAATTACACCCAAAAGAAAGAGAGAGAAGGCTCTCTATAATACAAAAAGTATGTCAGAAGTCACACTGTCTGCTGTAACCAGCTTGTTGTTTTATTTCATTAGCTGACCCTATAATGTTAGAATAACTCTCCCTGTTAGAATTTACTATTCGTGCTTTGGGCTTTTAAGGCACATGTAAGCTTTCCCAGGGCTATCTGTGCTGAAACAAGACTGGGACTAAGGTTCTTATTTCCTGGGAGAGATGGCAAGTGAACCATCAAGGAACACATTGAGAAGGAGGGCAAAAGGTCAGGGCACTGTGATGCTTTCGGAAAAGATGGTTGACAATAGGCAACAATGGGCATTTGGGCCGTCATTTTGAAATTAAATCTGGGCAAGGTAAAAAGAGAGTTGTTTTCAAAATAGCAACAACTCAAATTTGCAGCATTCTGACAGAACTGATGAGTTGGGAAGGAAAGAGAGCAGACTCAACATTTGTGTGTCAGGACTGAAATTGATAGTTTGCTTTCCTAAATTATTTATAGGAAGCAATGAATAAAGTATTCTCTTCTAATAGTTAATTTGCTTTATTAAATAGATGAATGTAGGGATGAACAAATGAATGAACGAAGAAACAAACAAACAAACAAAAATGGCTCCCCCCAATTCTTCTTTATTACAGTGCATTATTTCTTACATGTCTTACTTTGGGTGTGTGTGTGGAAAGCTAAATAGGTCAGTTATGCTACTAAAACTAAACATCATCAGCATACATGAATTTGAGAGCAAATTCCATTGGGATTAGCAGGAAGGAACCTCAACAAAGTGCTTAGTAAATTTCCTCCCTCCCTCCCTTCTCCCTTTAAAATGGGAACACTCCTAATGGCTATTCAATCGTTTCATCACAAACTCTGCTTTGGAAGCATTGCTGGAAACATCCCCAAGATGTTCATAAACAATGTGGTTGTGGTGGTTGAGGGAATTCTGGGGATTATAACTCCCCACGCTATCAAATAATTTGTTCAAAGTCTGAAAGGCAGCCTATTACCAATTAAAATATGCTGGGAGCTAACAATGGGGAGATCACTGTTGTTCCCATAATATTATTTGATAGCTTCCCAAATCATTATGGCCAGCCACTGCATTTTCCTGTCTGAGACAAACAAACAAACAAAAATATTATGTGATGGATGTCATAGCAGGGACAAGAGAGTTTACCCAGCAACACCAGGCTGAGTCATGATTGGCTGACGGAAAACTAAGGGGAGGGCTAATCAGAGGACTCCATCAGAAGATATTTATAAGTGATGGCAGAAGAAGAGGTGATGTTATGACAGTCTGAACCTGAGCCTGAGCCAGGTGTCTGATGTGAGAGGTGTCCTGTGAATAATGTTATGTGGAGATAGTTATATATTGACAGGGTTTTGAAAAGTTCACTGTAGCATACAGTTAGATAGTGAATTGAGTTAACCTGATTTGTAACAAATTATTTGAGAATGTGAACTTTTATGTGGAACCATTATAAGTTTAATAAACTCACAATTTTATTCATTTGAAAACTCCACTTCATTGTCATTTTAAAGTCTTAAGAAAAGCCAGGGGAAAATTTAAAGGTTCTTAGATCATCTTGGTAGTGAACGAGGGAACAGGTGGTCACAGATGCCACTTCAGTCCAAGATACGGAAGCAAATGGATTAAGGAGCTTGATCTTCCTTGATCAACAAGGGACCATTGCTCACCCAGCCCGGAAATAATGAGGCGAGACAATTTCATGTTGGGGAAAATAAGGCCACAACTTTATTGAAAATTCACACTGCAAAACTTTTAGATCTGCCAAGGGTACCAAAAGCTGTAGTGCAGTGCTCCCCAACCTTTTTATCCCTGCGGACCGGTAAATTTTTGATAATTTTTCCGTGGCCCGGGGGTGGGGGTGGGGAAGGGGGGGAGATAAAGGAATGCGAATGGGGGGTCGGACGGGGAGAGAGAGAGAGAGAGATGCACACACGCACGACCGCACCACCCCACCCCCTCCCTCTCACCTTTGCAAACCGGCCAGTTGGGACTCTTCCTTTCCGGGGAGGCCCGGCTTTGCTCGGGGACCGCCGCCACTGACGGGACCGGATCCTTCCCCCGGAGGAGGAGGAGGAGCAGCAGGCGCTGCCTTCGGGCGCCGGCGGAGACACCGGGGAAGCCCCTCCTCGTGTGGGGCTGCCCCGTGGCGGCGAGGACCCAGTGGACGTCTTTCTTTCTTTCTTTCTTTCTTTCTTTCTTTCTTTCTTTCTTTCTTTCTTCCTCCCTCCCTCCTTCCTTTCTTTCTTTTTCTTTCTCTCTCTCTCCCTTCCTCTTTCTCCCCCTTTCTTTCTTTCTTTCTTCCTCCCTTCCTCCTTCCCCTTTCTTTCTTTCTCCCTCCCTCCTTCCTTCCCTCCTTCCTTTCTTTTTCTTTCTCTCTCTCTCCCTTCCTCCTTCTCCCCCTTTCTTTCTTTCTTTCTTCCTCCCTTCCTCCTTCCCCTTTCTTTCTTTCTTTCTTTCTTTCTTCCTCCCTCCCTCCTTCCTTTCTTTTTCTTTCTCTCTCTCTCCCTTCCTCTTTCTCCCCCTTTCTTTCTTTCTTTCTTCCTCCCTTCCTCCTTCCCCTTTCTTTCTTTCTCCCTCCCTCCTTCCTTCCCTCCTTCCTTTCTTTTTCTTTCTCTCTCTCCCTTCCTCCTTCTCCCCCTTTCTTTCTTTCTTTCTTCCTCCCTTCCTCCTTCCCCTTTCTTTCTTTCTTTCTTTCTTTCTTTCTTTCTTTCTTTCTTTCTTTCTTTCTTTCTTTCTTTCTTCCTTCCTCCCTCCTTCCTTCCTTCCTTCCTTCCTTCCTTTCTTTCTTTTTCTTTCTCTCTCTCTCTCCCTTCCTCCTTCTCCCCCTTTCTTTCTTTCTTTCTTTCTTTCTTTCTTTCTTTCTTTCTTTCTTTCTTTCTTTCTTTCTTTCTTCCTCCCTTCCTCCTTCCCCTTTCTTTCTTTCTTTCTTTCTTTCTTTCTTTCTTTCTTTCTTTCTTTCTTTCTCCCTCCCTCACACCCTTCTTTCTTTCTTTCTCCTCCCTCCCTCCCTCCCTCCCTCCCTTCTTTCTTTCTTTCTTTCTTTCTTTCTTTCTTTCTTTCTTTCTTTCTTTCTTTCTTTCTTTCTTTCTTTCTCCTTCCTTCCTTCCTTCCTTCCTTCCTTCCTTTCTTTTTTTTCTCTCTCTCCCTTCCTCCTTCTCCCCCTTTCTCTTTCTTTCTTCCTCCCTTCCTCCTTCCCCTTTCTTTCTTTCTTTCTTTCTTTCTTTCTCCCTCCCTCCCTCCCTCCCTTCTCTCTCTCTCTCTTTCTTTCTTTCTTTCTTTCTTTCTTCCTCCCTCCCTCCTTCCTTCCTTCCTTCCTTCCTTCCTTTCTTTCTTTCTTTTTCTTTCTCTCTCTCTCTCTCCCTTCCTCCTTTTCCCCCTTTCTTTCTTTCTTTCTTTCTTTCTTTCTTCCTCCCTTCCTCCTTCCCCTTTCTTTCTTTCTTTCTTTCTTTCTTTCTTTCTTTCTTTCTTTCTTTCTTTCTTTCTTTCTTTCTTTCTTTCTTTCTTTCTCCCTCCCTCACACCCTTCTTTCTTTCTTTCTCCTCCCTCCCTCCCTCCCTCCCTTCTTTCTTTCTTTCTTTCTTTCTTTCTTTCTTTCTTTCTTTCTTTCTTTCTTTCTTTCTTTCTTTCTTTCTTTCTTTCTTTCTCCTTCCTTCCTTCCTTCCTTCCTTTCTTTTTTCTCTCTCTCTCCCTTCCTCCTTCTCCCCCTTTCTCTTTCTTTCTTCCTCCCTTCCTCCTTCCTCTTTCTTTCTTTCTTTCTTTCTTTCTTTCTTTCTTTCTTTCTTTCTTTCTTTCTTTCTCCCTCCCTCACACCCTTCTTTCTTTCTTTCTCCTCCCTCCCTTCTTTCTTTCTTTCTTTCTTTCTTTCTTTCTTTCTTTCTTTCTTTCTTTCTTTCTTTCTTTCTCCTTCCTTCCTTCCTTTCTTTCTTTTTTTTCTCTCTCTCCCTTCCTCCTTCTCCCCCTTTCTCTTTCTTTCTTCCTCCCTTCCTCTTTCTTTCTTTCTTTCTTTCTTTCTTTCTTTCTTTCTTTCTTTCTCCCTCCCTCACACCCTTCTTTCTTTCTTTCTCCTCCCTCCCTCCCTCCCTCCTTTCTTTCTTTCTTTCTTTCTTTCTTTCTTTCTTTCTTTCTTTCTTTCTTTCTTTCTTTCTTTCTTTCTTTCTTTCTTGCGGGCTGGGGCGATTGCATGGGGGGTCGCGGCGGCATGGGGGATTGGGGGGGATTGCGGCGGTGGCGGGGCGGGGGAGTCGCAGCGGCGGCGGGGCGATTATGGGGATCGCGGCGGGCGGCGGCTCCTGGGCGGCCGCGAGGCCGGTGGACGGGGCCGAGGCCGGGCGGGGCAGCAAGGCGCGCGGCGGCTCCCGGGACGGGGCGATGGGGGGATTGCGGCGGCGGCAGGGGCGATTATGGGGGGTCGCGGCGGTGGCAGCGGGGCGGGGACGATTGCGGGGGGGATGGCGGCGGTGGCTGCGGTGGGGGCGATTGCGGGGGGGGCGGGGAAAACATTCGGGCTGGCCCGCGACGTCCCCTGCCCGCCCCCAACACAGGCGCGGTCCGGCGGCGATGGCAGCGGGGGGCTCTGCCCTGGAGCGCGGCCACAGGGAGGGGCCAAAGGACGCGCGCCCCGGGGGAGGAGGAGGAGGAGGAGGGGCACCCACCTGCTCTTCCGACCGAGGGGGGGCCCTCCTCCCCGCCGGCCCCCCACGCGCCCGGCCCCCAGTGCAGGGGGGTTGGGGCCGGGAGGAGGCGAGGAGGGGCAAGCGGGCCAAATGGGGTTCCTGCTGCTGCTGCTGGTGGTGGTGGAGGGCGAGGAGGAGGAGGGCGGAGGAGGAGAAGGATGCGCCGCCGCCGGCGGCGGGCAGAGGAGGGAGGCAAATGCAAATGCGGCGGCGGCGGCTCCTCCTGCGCTCCTCCAGCCTTCCTCCAGCCTTCCTCCTCCACCGGCTGCCCGCAGGAGAGAAGAGGAGGAGGAGGAGGGTGGCGGAGGAAAAGGGGAGGAGCCTCCCCAGCCTCCCCAGGTGGCCCGGTGCCGACCGGTCCACGGACCGGCACTGGTCCGCGGCCCGGGGGTTGGGGACCACCGCTGTAGTGCAAGAAGGTATGGCAGAAGACAACATATTCTAACTGCCCAAAGTGAGCTTCACTCCTCCAAAGGATGCTGCCCACCTGTTCAGCATCCTTCAGACTTGAGCAAACCTTCTAGCCCAAAACAGCCCTCGGTTCGGCCTAACATTAACTTGATAATTCTGAATTAATCTGAATCCTAACCAAGATGTTTAATTTTATACGAGGGCTGAATGGCACCATAAGGTGACTTACCAGTACAAAGGCTGTGGATGAATACACGTACCTCCTGCACTACCTGCCCACCAGGGTTGTGAGCAAACTACCAAAAACACACCACACCCAATGCTGAAAGGAGAATGGGATGTGTGAAAACACATGGACACTTAAGGCCAATATGAGCACCCACCAAAAATTCCCATCCGGCCCTGTAGTGACCAGCTAGTCTCATTCTCCTGACATAAGGATGGGAGGGCGGGGTGCTCGCCTCTTAAATAATGGATGCTGGGCAAGGCAGGGGCAGGCTTAAATAAGCTCTGCAAGCCCCTGCCTTGCCAGGACCTGGATCAGCATGAGATTTTTGTGCCAAAGGCCTGGGCGGCTGGGCAAATAAGCCCCGCCCATGAACGGGTTGTCGTCGGAGCAACCATAATCCCATTTCCTTTGAGAGGAACACACTGGAAAGGGAATGCAAGACAGGACAGAGTTAGTGGCACATCTAGCTCATTTCCTTCAACAGAGGGGAGTGCCACTTCTGCCCTCTGCATCCTCCAACTGAAGCTGACGTCTCACTCTGCCTATTGGCCACTGTGAAAAACAGAAATAAAATAGAATAAAATAAAATAAAATTGAAAAAAAAACTAGGCAAGATTAATTTTAAAAATGCTGGAATCTCCAGTGTACTAATTATTTAAACATAACATAAGCAAATGGAAAGTTTTAAGACATTATGTAGAACTGGAAGGGCAGAGTTGGGAAAATGTAATTTTCAGGATTCCATGAGTTATAATGTAGAAAATAATATTTCCAGAGTCTTCCATAGGGTCACATGCTCTTCCTCAATCTTCAAGGTGTACAAAGGAGTGGGTGAAAAACCATACAAAGGAAAGAGTGGGAAAAATCATTAATTTCTCTTCTGCCTACTGCATCATATGACCGCAAACAGGGAGGAGGTGCAGGAGTGCAGCCATCCTTGTTATTAAAACAAAGGTTGTCAACCTTTACGATTCCTTTTTTGACTGCCTTATTTAGCACAGGTGATTGCATATTAGAAGAGGAACTTGTCCGTTGTGATTCCCTAACCAGAGACAGGAAAGTGTACTTTTTTGGACTGTATCTGACACAATCAATCAATCTTTATTTGTGGTCTTTGACCAAAATAGTTCTAACATAATGCTCTAAGCAGCCAATGGCCACACTAATAGGAATATTCTATTCTACTCATTTATTTCATTTCTATGCTGCTTTGCTCCCAATGAAAGGATCCAAAAGATGTAATTTTTCCCATTTCTGATGTCCTGGAAAGGTCTCCCTCTGTTTAAAAGGTTCAACAGGTTCATATATTATAAATAATTCTGGTGATATATTAAAACATTTGTCCTTGACATATTTCCCTTCCTATTCCTGTCCTATTTTCTATTTTTAGAGAATTTGCTGTTTTGTCTTTTTTAAAGCTCAGTTTGTTTTTCCACAATGATATCTGTAATCATAATTATCTTGTGTGCATGTATTTTATTACACATATTTAAATATCACATTAATTGCTTTTATTCAGGCTTGGGTATACTTCCATGACACTTTCTTTCATTTTTTAAAAAGGGGAGATCATGGAATAAAACAATATAGATGATAAGCAAACACTTTTAAATAGAGAACAATATGCTATATGTGTTTTGGGGGAAATGTGAAATGTTTTTGACATTATAGAAAATGTTAGGATTTCATATTTTGGAAAAGACATCTGAAAGAATTTCATACTCATCAACACAATGAACTGAACATTCAACATTAGCAAAATGCAATGGGAATGTTAATTTGATAGATTACTGGTGCGAATTTCTTGAGAAGAGGATACGCATATAAATTATATGCTAATATTTTCTGCTGCTTATCCCTGTTCTATAATTGACTCATGTTGGCTTACACAACCAATGATGAGGCAGAGATTTCCAGTTTCGGTTACTTAATGCCTGTTTGGATCCCATTGGCATTACTGCAAATTCTGATGGATGGCTACATGGTTTGTCAGATTTTATTGCCTGTCTAGCCTTACCTACTAAATCAAATCAAATCTAATACATTCTGAAAGTTCTTGCATTTTCCCTACAGGTTTGGTTAGCTAACTTTTTCTAGTTCCTTTGGGGACAAGCAATTTCAACAGTTGACTGCATGCCTCTTGCCTGCTCTTAGCAGAGTCAAAAAATTATAATGATACACACAGAGATGAGTAGATGACAGGCAACAAAATCCACATGACATCCAAATAAGCTATCATGGTTTTCTTCTTTCTATTGAGTGTATGAGAACTGGTATTCAGGCAAGCATCCAATTCTAGGGTGCAGAGGTATTGACCACCTGGGTGGTAAGAATATCTTCTGACAAAATGTTCAAGTTAGATGATGCTGGTTCTGTTCTAGAGGAATGACAGCTGATGTCAAATTTTGACATCTGATTTAAAGGCAGAGGCCAGAGTTTTTATACATTCTCTGGCAATTTATAGAATATCACTTGTCTACAGAAGAAGATTAGAGCACGCTGGCTTCACTGGTATGGATGTGTCCTCAGAGTGCTACCTTCCCCTGTTCCCAAAGCTGCTTACCACCTAAAAAATGATGGCCAGTGAACTACAAAACAGAGATGGCAGAATACTGTTAACAAAGACATGCAAATAATTGGCCTGCACCCTGAAGACATGACCAGTCAGGCAAAGTGGTATTGCAGACCCTGCATCTGTGGGAAAACACTGGGAAGAAGCAGAAGACTTGCCTACAGACCTGGGAGCATCTTTTTCTGGGGAATGGCTTCAGAGGCAGCTCAGTAAAGACTTTTTAAGACAATAAACCATTCTGAGGGGTCCTGCTAAGGCCAACAGCCTGTATTAGAGATGGGGACCAACTGAGAAATGAATTACATTTTCTGATTCATCATGGCTGATTCATCAAAAATTGTCAATTCATATTCATCATAGAGCCCCCCCCCAACAAATAAAAATTAATGAATTTTTAAAGTGATTTTTGATTTGCTAATTTCTTGGGCTATAAAATGCCCCCCAAGGCACCCAGAGACAATTGATAGAAGCATCCCATGATTCTCCTCTGAAATCCCTTCAGGAGTTGTGAAGATTGGCTTTCCTCAACCCAGCTTCTTAAGGACACTTTCCTAGAGGGCTCCACTTTGTGGTTTTGGGTGTCTGGAACCCAATCTTCACCAAATATAGAGAGATTGTAGAGGAGAGTTGGGAGAAGCATCTCAGCAAGTTTGATGTCTCTGGGTGCCTTGGGGGAGCCTTCCTGGGGGACCTGTTGGTATAAATAATTAAATAAGTAAACAAGTCATTGATGTTTGGGTTACACTTACTGGGACCCATGACGGTGCTGCCAGAGTAGATCTGAAGCAGAGATTCATTCTTATTTGCCTCCTATGTTGCATGGACTTTTGTGGATCAGTGTATTGTAAAGATTAGGGGTGGTCTATAAAGGAGCCCCCAATTGGGAATTTCCTCGTGATACATTGCAACACAATAGCAAAGAACAATTCTCAAGAGCAGTAAGATGTCAAAATATCACTGAAACCCATTAAAAGAGAGAGAAACATCAGAATACATGGTACTCAAAACTTTTTGCAGTAAGTAAACGGGATGCACTACATTTAGTCCATGTTCTTTTTAAAAAATCATCCATGCACTCCACGAGCACACGCTCAAAGCAACACCCGTATTGGAGTTCAGAACCACAATGGAGGGGTTAGGCAGTATGATTTAATTAGTCCTGCTAGGGAACAAAGTGAAAATATTTTGCACCCTATTTTCAACCAGAAAAACCAACACCCTACCCTCCAGTCCTCCACTTGAACCCTGTTTATGTCATCTGGTAGCTGAGAACTGAAATGACAACAGGAGTGTGCCCCCCATGGATGATTGCTTAAGCATCCTGCATGGATGGAAGGAGACTTTTCTCTGAGGCCATCTCACCACTCTACAAGTCACAAGGTTGTGTGTGCGCATCTATCTCTTGAGAGAAGAATTAAAATTGAAGAGGAAAAACATTAGCTTGGGGAAGAACATTTATAAGAAAGGCACTGTGTGCTTTACCTTAGATGTTTCTCTGATAAAAGCAACACGCTGTTCTCGGCTGTCTCTTTAACTTTGTGGGAAAGGGGAAGATGGATTAAATTTATTGCAATCGTGGTTGAGGCACACTTCTGGAGACTCATGTATGTTTCTCTCACAATGTTCTACAGTACAAATCATTTGCAAGCAAACTGCAATTTAAGATAGTTTAACTACATTGGAGAAATGGCTTTCCCGGTCATAAAGGCCAGAGAAGAGGCGTGAGAGAAGGGCTGTGTGCTTCTCAGCCACTATCAGAAGGTGGCAACTAAATGGTCAAGGTTGCCCATTAATCTACACTGTACCAGTGACACCATGCAACATTTGTATACAAATACCCAGCATGTCTTGTCCTGGTTGGTGTAATTAGCTGATATACTGCTTTAATGCTCTGGGCACAGTCAAAGTGTACTGGCAGAGCATTTATTTTATAGGCACACAACTTGGGCTGCAATCTCTGGCATCTCTGACTAAAAGGAGGTCAGAAACCTAGGCTATAAAGTGTCCTGTGTCAGGGACCATAAACAACCATTGCTAATTAGAGTGGATAATGGCTAGCGTGATCAGTGGCATAACTCAGTATGAGGCACCTGCATATGGAGCTGTTGGCAACTTATTATCCTCTTTGGGCCTTTTCACACGACTCCTAAGATCCTCTGGCCACTTAAATTCAGACCAGAGATCTTAGGGGTTTGTCACTGTTCCTGCATTCCCACCCCCTCTGCACTCCTGGCTGCTGGCTGTGTGAGGGGAGGGAGAAAAAAAGGAAGAAAAGAATTCCGCTCACCTCCGTTCTGCTGTCCCGGCACTGCATTCAGATCTCTTAAAGGGGCGGGTGGCAAAAAAAGAACAAACAGAAGCAAGGAGAGCCGGGCAGTCACTACCTTATATCCGCATCAGGAATTTTCACCTCTAGAGAGCAGGTACCTGAAAAGTGTGCTGGGACGCGCTTAGGTGGGCGTGGTCACACTTAATTATCTATAAACCCCGGAGCTGGTGGGGAAACAATTTTAAGCTCCAGAGCTGAAAGCCATTTGCGGCGGAGTTTAGGGGTCGTGTACAAAGGGCCTTTGTCATCCTAAACACATCCAGTCTTGTCTGATTTTTTTGGCAGCTGCACTAACATTCCAACCTGCTTAATACTTGGAGGAAAAACTATCAAGGCTAAGAAGAATTCTCCTTGAAACATTTCAGAAGTTGATGGGTTAATCATATAAGGTGGTTTCCTGTGATCCTATGAGCATCACTGGAGGTTCTGATACATGTTCTGCAAGAGGTTAGTTTAGTTGCTCTTTGAGACAAGATGGAACTTGGGAAAACTTTTTTTTTGGGGGGGGATAAATTTATAGAATCTTCCAACCAGCAGGTAATCTCTAAAATGTAATATTTCCAGTAGCTATTAGAAAGGAGCTTTCTGGAAACAATATGTTGATTGATGAACTGCCTATCAAGGGAAATGAGGTTGAATCCTTCTTTGGGCTGCTTTAGAGAGGCAATAAAGACAGTTCTGATGCACTAGGTATATGATGATGATAATAATCATCTTAGACCTGCAGAGCTGGAAGGGCCTCTGTGGATCATTGATTCCAGCCCTTGTCATGGAGGCACAGTGGGAGGTCAATTTTAATTTTGACACTCTTCTCACATGTTACTCTTCGCTACTGTTTTCACACATATGCATCTGGGTTTTACAGCATCCTGTGCAGAATTAAAAAAACATAACATTATAAGATGTAAAACCTATATCATTACGAGTGCCTGTTAGGTGCAAAGTGGAACAAATACTGTAACTCTCATAAAATCACCATGTCTGTCGCATGGAGATCTCAGGTATAATCAGGATTAGCAGCATGTCTTTCTTTGTCTGTCCTGCCCTTCCTTTGGCTGATACGTGACATAAAATGACTGCTTAAAGTCCTTGTGAAAGTGCTGTGTCCAGAACTGGTCATGTTACTCAAGATGAGGCCTAACCAGAGGAGTATAGAGAAGAACTAGTACTTCACCTGCTACGGAGACTGTACTTCTGTCAATGCAGCCTAAAATACCCTTTTGCCTTTTTTGCAACCACATGACATGGTTGGCTCATAGCCTTTGATCTATGACAGTTCCAAGATCCTTCTTGCATGTAGTACTATTGAGTCAAGTATTTCCCATATTGTAATAGTGCATTACTTCCCAACCCCAAAAAGAACTTTGCACTTATCCCTGTTAAATTTACCTCTATTTTTTTATTCCATTGCTCAAGCCTATAGAAATCTTTTTGAATTTTGTTTCTGTATTCCAAGGTATTAGCTCAATTATGTGTGATCTGCAAGTCTAGTAAGCATTCCCTGCCCCTCCTTATCCAAGTCATTAATAAAAACATTGAAGAGCACTGGGCCTAGTGGCACCCCTCTTGTTACTTCCTCTCAGTTTGAGAAGGCAAAATTGTTAAGCATTGCCTGAGTACAAGTCTCTAACCAATGATCTATCCACCTGGTAGTAGTGCTATTCAGCCGATGTTTAGTTAGTTTGCTAATCAGAATATCATGAAGCACTTTACCAAAAGCTTTGCTGTAGTCATGATGCATTATGTTTACAGTATTCCTTCTCAGTAAAAAGAAGTTTGGAGCTGTGCAGCCATTAAAACAAACAAAATCAAAACTAGACTATGGGTGATACCTTCATAGGCTGCTAGCAGAAAAATAAAAAATAGTTGCTGAGCTTTCAAAAGCAAGCTCTCTTTTTCAAAGCAGGTATAAAACTCAAAACATGGCAAGGGATGTAATTTGCCAGGAGAGAGTTCTTAAAAGTTCACTTGGCAAGATGGATGACAGGCTTCTTCTTGGAAGGCACAGAGCAGCATGGTCTGATGGGGCTGGACTTTACAAGCCAATTCAAACAAAGAGCTGCATGGTATGGGCACCTCCCTCTTGCTTACAACCATTAGCTCTTCAAAGCACAGAACTCCTGGTTAGCCAGAGATGAGTTAGAAGTAGGAGTAATGCAAAAACACATGCTCTCCACTAGGGGGTGGGAAAGAATTATTTTTTTGGGGGGGGCAGAATTTAAAAAAAGTCCCACGTGACTAGATAGATCCAAATAAGACCCAATTGAAGGGAAAATGATATCACAGTAACATCTACAGCAACAGGACATTAACATGCTGCTCTGTGCCTTCCAAGAAGAAGCCTGGCATCCATCTTGCCAGGTGAACTTTTAAGAACTCTGTCCTGGCAAATTACATCCCTTGCCATGTTTGGACTTTTGTACCTGTTTTGAAAAAGAGAGCTTGTGCTCTCGAAAGCTCAGCAAACTTTTTTAATTTTTCTACCAGCAGCCTATGAAGATATCACCCATAGTCTTGTATTCCTTCTGTCTACTAGGGAGGTTTCCTGATTAAAAAACCAAGATAAGATTAGTCTGGCAGGATTTGGTCATTAGAATTCCATGTTGATTTAAAACTATCACTGCATTGTTTTCAAGGCAGTTATAGACTGCTTTTATAATCTGCTCCAATATTTCACTGGAATGATGTCAGGCTCACTGGTGTGTGGTTCCCAGGTTCCTCCCTTTTGTCCTTTTTGAAGACACGGACAACTGCAGCGCTGTTACCACATGGGCCTTCAGGATTGTAGCCCTGGAATTTAGCCTTCATGCAATAAAGAATAAAGCATCTGCCTTACTTTAGGTCAGCAGAGGGGAGGGGCAGAGAGAAATGGCTGTAGACAGAGTGGGGGCAAAGTGGCCTTACAGTAATTAAGACAGACTTAGCTCTAAACGGCATTTTATGGAGCATCCCCAGAAACAAAACCTCACAGGTCATAAATCAAAATGAGGAAGGACTTAGCTTTAGCCTCACTGCACAGATTTAGCCCATACCTAATAAGCCCCATGTTCAGATAGTGGTTTTTCCCTATGTTGTGCTTTGATCTCTCACTCATTTGGGACGTTTAAGGAGATTAGTGCAATGAAGCCTGTCTGAAATAATATCTAAATGGTATGAAAGAAAAATGGGCTTTTTAAAAAATGCTGATGGACTTCCAGTAATGATAGGGCAGGGTTTAGATATTAATAGCTTGTGGTAGGCTAGTATATGTATCACTGGATAGCTCAGAGCCCGGGGCAAAGATATATGGAATAGCTTCTAAGGGTAAGGGGGACGGGCCTTAATAACAGAGGTTTCCTGGGAACTGTATGGCAATTATCTCATTTTGGTTGTGTGCACACATTTCTTCTAGATCAGGATGAATATGAAGACAGAAGCTTTTAACCTATTAGAGCTCAAGAGTAGGTTATGGATATTAGAATATGAATGATTCTAATATAGTAACAGGTTTATAATGGGAAATGTTTGTTCTTTATATTTTGAAGTACTGAGAAAGCAGTTATTTTCTTTCCATAGTTATTCTTTTATTTTAGCAACATGTCTGAAACAAGTGCAGTGGCCTCCCTGGCAGCTGTTCTAAGGATAAATCAAAAGCTTTAGTTTGCAGTGCTGCTTTTCAAATATCCTTTGGAGCATCAGGTGTGATGCAAATAGATATGTATTTATTCTTAAAGGTTATCTGAAACAAATAAACAAATAAACAAACAAACAAACAAATAGAAATCCTATGAGCAAACACTTAATATCATGTCTCTAAATGGCAGCCTTCTATATGCCAGCTACAGTTACAAAATGGAGGGCCGATCATCCTCCCAGGTACAGACGGCAAGAAACATCACTGCAAAATTACCTGCATTGCTCTGATGGAACACCTTCATTCTTTAACAATTTAACAGGGAAAATCAGTCAATTAAACTGCCTTGAAATGGAATCCTTGAGAATGGCTAAAAATAATCATTGTCAGTGCCGTTAGTGAGGTTTTTTGCTCCTGCGTAGAGGGGAGGGGAAGCAGGGAGAAGACATAGTGATTCTGGAATAACAAGGATAACATTTTGTAAGTGCATGCACGAGCGAGAATGAGAATCGGACACCAGCCAATCTTGTTTCCTGTGCAATTGTGCAGAAAATTGGAGGAAGCAAAAATGAGGAATATTAATAATAAAATAATTAAAAGAAAGAAAGCTAGAAGGAAAAAGGCAGCGGAGGGCAGGCGGGAAGTACAGGCCACCATCACTTTGGTGTTGTTCATATTTTCTGCCCATAATTTCAGGAAGGGACCGGCAGGTAAGGGACTTTTCCTTTCATAGGCTTGCCTCTTCCACAGTACTTTGCCAAGCACCAGCAGCAAAAGCTGATCTACAGCAGAGGTGGGCAAAGCAGGGTAATGTGTCACTTGATCTTCAGCTTCATATACTAATGTGAGTACGGGATATAGAACTCATCATGTAGCAATCCTCTTCCATAAGGTTCTAGAAATACCATTCTAGTTAAAACAGCATGCCTGTGCTTTCAGAAGTAGCTCCTCAAAAGCCCTAGGAAAAACCAAAATCTCCCTCCAAGGAGAGAAAACCCTGTACTAAAATCAAAATCAAATGATAGTGCCAAATGATTGTGTTATACAGGGCATTTCCATCTGGGTACGCTAGAGGGTACAATTGGGGTTCCAGTAGGGTTGAATGCATGTCCAGACCCTGAGATTCTCTGTCCTTGCATTAGATAAATCAGTGGAGAAGATCTGATCTCAGATACTATCTCCTGGTTGCTCCTCAGCCATGGTAGATGTTTCTGCACAGGCTTCATACTCCTAAACTGGATCTCATGCAGGAAGGGAAGGATTCAGTATGGGAAGGAGATGAGAGGGTTTCTGTATCAGTCATCAACCACATCTCCTAACATGCAGTGGGAATTTTAGAGCCTGGTTTGACTCTTCTCTCATTATTTACTATAGATTACCTGGTCTCAGGACACCATCGGAAGTCTGAGGGAACTGTTGTGCTTCTGAGGCTCTCTGGGTATGGGAACAGAAGTCGCAGGATAAAGGATACTGCAGATGCCAAACATTTTATTTTCGGGTGAGGTGGCCTCAAACTGGATATGCATCTCCACCCATTTCCACCTGGTACCAACAGGAAGTTGCTTTGATTTGTGTTGGCCTGTGCAGCATCTGGACTCTCCAAGGGTAAAAAGGCTATGAAGTTTGGAAGCCCTAGTAAGAACGGTTGCATTTCTCCAAGAACAGATCTTTTGCCATCTGTTCAGTGGTCCAAAAATCAATGTTTTCCCCCAGTCTCTGCTATAATATCTTATTGCCCGCACTGTATCTAGATTAGAACCCATTTTTCTCGATTTCTGTCATGCCTTATTCACCAGTGGACTAATCCACAAGTTGTTCTGCCCCCAGCCACCCCGGGCCATTGCCAGAATGATGTGTGTGAGATGACAAGGACCTACCACTGCAATATCAGAAATACGTGCCTCAGGTTCTTGAGGCTTGGCTGTGAAATATCAGGGAACATGATGTAAGTGACCTTTTAACCCTAACCCTGTGGCAAAGTTTAAAAGAAATGCAACAATGATGGAGAGATTTAAAATCTGGTTATTCCCCCCCCCCTTTTTGTTCAAAATAAAATATGGAGAAATCTGCTCAATATGAGCTCTTCTCATGGAAAAGGAAAAAAATGATCAGTCTGGGTTCTAGTTATCTAAAGGAAACAGAAAAAGATTTATTTATAATTATTGGCTTTGATCTTTTATATGTATAGATTGGAGTTACATCTCCATGTCTTTAGAGAGCAGAAAGAAAGAAAAGTTAGCTAACAAATCAAGCAACTGAATGGGCTTAGAGATGGGCACGAAATGGAAAAATGTGTTTCATTTCATTTCATTTTGTTTCTGGAGTAGTTTCATTTTGTTTCATTTGTATTATATTTTAAAGGAGTTTTGTTACAAAACCAAATGAAATGAAACAAAATTATATGCTTCCCTGGGTTCTAAAGGGCCAAAGTGGCAGGGGTACCTTCCTCAAGCAATTCTAGGTAAACCCCTGAAATTTTGAAAGGTTTGGCGTTCAGGGAGCTGAGTTATGAAGCTCCAAAGGGGGTCCGAGTAGATAATTGAGAGAGTGTGTGGCATGCATTCCAGCGATTTAGGCATTAATAGGAGTTAAACTGGTGGTTAAATGAACTCCTAAATTGCTGGCATGTGCACTGCACACTCTCTCAACTACCCAGACCCTTCATAACTCAGCTCCCTGACGTCCAAACCTTTCCAATTTTTTTGGGGGACTTACAGGGAAGAGTTTGAGGAATCTCCCCTGCCATTTCCTCTAGAACGAATCATTTCATTCTAGAGGAAAATGGCATGTTGTTTTGTTTCATGACAAAATGCTGTCTGCCATTTCATTTCATTACAAAATGTTTCATAACCTTACAACACGATGAAACAGTGTGTTGTTTTTTGTTTTGTGCCTATCTCTAGATGGAGTGATCTCAAGGATTCTGATACATGGGGAGTCCTCTAAAATCAGTAGGAAGTACAAGAGATGCTCCATACTTGACGTGTAGGTTTAAAGGAGAAGCATTCAGAAATGTATCTTTGGAAAAGTGAAGAATTCCATTGTCATTTCCATTGGAGCCCCATAAAGCATGTGAAATTTCAGAATTTCGTTTTTTTTTTTTTGTGGTTCTCTATCATTAGAACTTCGTCTTCACTTTAAATCTCTTAAGACAAGGTAGAATGATCCAAAACTAAAGCCTGTACCAATTGATAGCTGTAAAATATGGGCAAGTAGCTACTAGCTGTCTCTATAATTAGGTAGACAGTAGAGCTGAAAGCTGTAATGGATCTGATGTGACTCAAACTGTACCTTATTGATTCCATATTAACCCCTACTCCTGAATCCAATTATAGAACTGACAGGAGCAGGAGAGACTGTGACTCAGAAATATGTTGGCTTCCTTCTGCCTTTGCTAACATTGATGGTGAAAGCGTCAAGAAGAATCATTTTTCTCTCAGCCCACCCCCCATCCTCCAGTCCCATTAGAAGGAAGACAATGAGCCTTCTGAGAAAGTTAATAATAATCAGAGCCACAGGCACCTGGAGATGAGCAGGCTGTGGGAAAGCAAGGGAACGTGCGCAGGTGGGAAATAAAATCTGGTCCACATCCCTAGTCCCTCTTGGAAGGGTGTGAAACAAAATTGGCAAATGGTCCAGGTTCTCTTTCTTCTGCCCCAAAACCCTGTAGACTCTTGGATGGGGAAGAGAGATGAATTCAGACAGGTAATCCTGCCCAGTGACTATGGATGCTGCCTTCCCTGTGTTGTGACTTTGCAGTTTTTACTTTTTTTTTGGTGGGGGGTAAGCATGTGGTCCTTCTCATCCTGCTTCCCTCATAGCCACCATTCCTCCATCTGCTGCCCTGCCCACCATAGGAACCCAGGGAGGGACACAAATTTGCTAGGCCAGCAGTACCTTATTTTCTGAGACTTCTGGGCCACAACTTGAAGAATGAGAGACAGAACCTCTATGAGAATATTAAGAATGCTCATTGGCTTTGTATTGTTCATTTAGCTGCCAAAAAGGTACGCCATGTTGACACAGGGCAATATGTCCTCAATTGCAGAAGATAAATTAGAATCCATCTAGTGTGGAGCTGCTGATGAGCTCTGTACATACTGAAAGCCACAAAGGAGTCTGCAGTTTGCTCTTCTATATTTAGGGAAATGGGGGAGGGTATTTACTCTGCACCACAATTAACCAAGTGTCAACATCAGTGTTACTGGCACTGAATAATAATTTTATCAAAGCATGTGACTCACTGTGTTTGATGGGATTGTGACTTGGTGCATCATCAAAAGCAGCCTCACTGGGGCCTGTGAATTTGATTTTCCTGCCTATATGGTAAGGATAAAAAGTATTATTTACTCTCAGAAAAACTAAATGGATGAATATCAGGCAAAAACTAAATAAATATAAAAATCAAGGCAGATAAAAATGTTGTGGCATCTTAAAGACTAACTGTTATGTTTTATTGTGAACTTTTGTGGACAAGTCCACTTCAGACATAAGAGCTGATGAAGTTACTTAGACATCTTAGATGAAAACATGACAGAAAGAGGTTCTCCAACAGGTTCTGAAATGAATAGATATAATTGGAATGAACAATAAACATCACATTTTCCCAAATTAGCCAACCTGTCAATTATAATACTCTGGAATGCCCCAGCTATTCAGAGTCAACAAAATATTTGCATGGGATTACCAGTGTAGCTGAATCACTGAACTGCAGTTAGTGCCCATCTCTCTTATGCATAGATATGCAGATAGTTTCCTTTGGCAATACATCTAACAGTCTGAAAGCAAAATACACACTGTTAGCATATTTATAATTGCTTTGAATGTACTCCAGAGGAAAAGGCGCACCCTGCAGTCTGTACTGCAGTCAAGACTTGAGTTCAATCCTGGGCTCAGGTAGCTGGCTGAACCTTCCATCCTTCCAAGGTTGGTAAACTATCCTGCTCGTGACAGGGGGCCATGTTTAGCCTGCATAATTAAATTGTTAACCACCCAGAGAGACCTTTAAGCACTGTGAGGTGGTCTATAAGCAGCATGCTTTACTTTTGCTTTGCTTTTGTGGCTCCCTTAAGGCGAACTTTTGCTAACAGGAGGAATATAATATTCCTGTTTCCTGTTTCCAATGGCCCCAGATGGTTCTGAAGTGATTTTGGCTGGCAGGCAGGACACAAAACAATGATGGTAGAATCTTGACCAGTGAATTTTTACTACACTTGAGGAATCCCCATGCTAGTGGTGTTAATTAGTTAAAAAAATCTTAGGAATAAATGAATTGAATGTTTTAGGTCTTCATGTTTCTTTGCATTGGGTATTAGTATTGTCAGGCATATCCATAAGTTCATTCTCTGTTAATTCCTTTGGTGCAGCTGAGTCTCAATTTGAGTTACCTGCAGGCAAGGCTATAGATTGCCCAAGGCTACACAATGTGAGGCTGACATTAAAACAGAAGACCATCTGACCACATGATTGTTTTTATTTACGCAGAAATACAAGAAGCAGTAAAACTATCCCCTCAACTCTTCCAAACCACATATCGGGGAGTAAAAAAGAAAAAAAGGTTAATAACCTCACAATAAAAGAATTGATTGACATATGGTTATAAAAATGGCTCTTTCAGCACTACTGAACAATTAAAATGGAATCTTTTATCCGATGTAAGGACCAGTTCTTCCCACTAGAATGTACTTATTGAGATGAACAGAACATATTTGTATATTTACATAATTTCTATACTGCCCATTTGAAAATACAGCCACTCTGGGCCATGTACATAAATGTACAGTAAATTTAAATTAAACTAAACAAACACAATCAAACATTACACAAAACAAATTCAACTATATAAAATAAAAATAGCACATCAAAATAGGATAGTGGGACTGATGGTTTTAGCTAGACATCCACTATCTTATGTTGCTATCAGCTCTGAGAATGTCTGCATATAGAGCCAGGCTCTTGCTTGAAAGTGAGGGGATAGGGAAAATTTTGGGTGGGAGATGGTTCCACAGGGAAGAAGCAACCACTGGGAAGGCACATTTTTTTTTTTTCTTTCTCAGCCTCTCTTGGAGTCAAATATCTTAACTGCCTGGGTTGGGAGAAATGGGTAATATAGGCTGATATTATCGGAAGCAGGTATTCTTCCAGGTAATGAGTTCCAAAACCATTTAGGTTAAAGCTGGCACAGCAGCTAATTGGAAACCAGTATAAAGTAGGCAGAGAAGCGGAAATATGTTTGGTGCTTTTTCAGTTCTGTCAGTAAGCTGGCCACTGCATTTTGCACTTGTTGAAGTGTCTGCACCAGTCTCTTAGGCAGCCACTTGAAGAGACCATTACAGTGTCCAATTGCAAGACTCCCAGTGCATGAACCAATGTAGTGAGGGACTCAGTATCCAGGTAGAGACACAGCTGGGCAATCCACCTAAGATGAAAGTAGGCAGCTCTGACTGCAGATGCGTCCTGGGACTCCATGGATAGGGCTGGTTTCAGGAGAACACCCAAGTTACAATCCTTCACAGAGGAGATGGATACCCCAATCTGCAGACACTAGGTAACCCCACCAGAAGGATCTCCATATTGTCCATATCCAGTCTCAGTCTACTTTCCCTCAATCCATAACAGTCTGGCCTTCAAGCAATGCACAAGGGATGGTGCCCAGGCAGAGGGATGGAAGGAGTGATAGAACTGCATGTCATCTGCAGACAAAGAAAAAAGCCCTGAATCTCCCCACACTCCCACAACAGGTTCATATAGATGTACAATAGCACTGGTGAGATAACTGACTCCCAAAGATCTCCATGGTTAAGAGACTAAGGCCCCAGTCCCACATCCCTTTAAAAGCAGTTTAAATTACCAGATAACCTGTGTCTAAAAATGCCATCCCCATGGCCACCGGGCTTTTTGGAAAAAAGAAAAAGAAAACCTGGTAATGATCCCTTAAGCGAGGTTTCTGTGACTCACCCAGGGGGTAGGGAAATTTTTGCCTCGCTTTGAAAATCCAGCTTTTAAGGAGGCAGAAGCCGTGAGACCACACAGATAATCCAAGGTAACAATCCAAGATGGCGGGCGGCAGCAGCTTCTTTACACTCATGCACCCTTGTGCTTCCCTATTTTATACATTATGCTGATCTGCTGGTTGTTTTTTATTTAATTTTTCTTGGGCCTGCTGGGGGGGACGTAAGGAGCTTGAGGGGGGTTCTAAGAGGCTCTTTTGAGGTGGTTCGCAGCTGGAATTTTACCCGGTCCACCGAGTCTTCAGCTACCAGACGCCGAGACGCAGTATGAAACTTACAATTAAGAACTGAGCATCCCTCCCCCTCCTAGCCTTCCCCCTTTCTTTTGCCATCTGCCAAACGGGGTCCTACCTGGCTAGCCCTGGCCCTTTTTTCAGCTGCCGCCCCTGTGGAGGTTCCGGAGAGCGGCCGGTCCGTCCCCGACGGTCTTGAAGACTCGAGGACTGAGACTCTGGCTGCCATTATGAGTCCTCCTCCTGGGCTGATGCCTGAGGTGCCTGAGGCTTGAACTGAGACCAGCCGCTGGGATTTACTCCCTCCCCGTTCGGAGTTTCATCCAGCCATGGCTGATTCTGCCCCCCCCCCCGTCGGACTGATTTGATTGGGCGGCATGTCGGCCGTTGGCGTGGGTTCTTTTTCTCATCGTTCGGTGGTCTCCAGCTGATCGGGCGGCAACTTGGCCGCCGGTGCCTGCCTTTTCATCTTGCCGCCTGGCGGCTCTTGTTGGCTGCCAGACAGGCGTGCGCGCCCGCTCCTTTGCCTGCCGCCGAAGCTCAGGCAGCGAATCAGCCACTAGCATGTTTTCCCCCTTGAGTTCTGGGGGTTTTAATCGTCTATAGCCGCCGGCGGCTCTCCCGGTTGGGGAGCCTGAAGATCGGGCAGCATATCGTCCGTTGGCGTTTTCTTTCTCCTCCGCCACCCACTGCTTCTGCCTGGTCGCCGCTGCCCTGGTGGGCGTGCTTGGTCGCCTGCTCGCCATGGAACCTGGGCGGCGATTCAGCTGCCAGCATTCTTCATCTGTTTTAGGCTGGACTTTGGGGCTCAGTGGCTGCCTTCTTGTTCCACCTGCAGCCCAGTGCTGTCCGGAGTGTGACACCTCACTGGGAGCTTTCATGACTCGGACATGGGATGAGGGAGTTGGGGTGGGGGGATCCGCCGTGACCCTCATGGGGGTTTGATTTCGAGGCTGTGTTCATCTCCTGTCCTCATCTCCCCCCCTCAGTTCCATCACTGTCTGTTGCTGTGGCTGAACAGCTTGCTTGCCATTTTTACTGTGAGGTCCCATTGAACTGGACTATTCATGCCTTCACTTTAACATCTCTATTTCCTGTTTTATCATCCTCGGGCCTCACTGTTTACCCTCTGAGTGAAATGGTGTGAACTGAACTGTTACCGCAAAGTTTGGCTTTTTTCTCCCTCCCCCTGCCCCTACGCCTGCTTACTGCCCCCCTGGCCTCATGCCCGTGATCCCATTTTTGTTTTATTTTACTGTTATTATTTTTAGCTGATTTATTTGTATTATTGTATTATTGTTAGCTTATTTGATTGTAATTGCTTGCTTTTTTTTAGGTCACCATGTTAGCAGGGGCTCCTATTCCACTGTGTCGGACCGTGGACGGTATGCTTGGAGCCGGTGGGTTAATCAGATAAGAAGAACTAGGGGCAGGCATCTTGTGCCTGTCCCACGTTCTGACCCTTCGACTCATTGCCACTTGTCCTGGAGCCATCCCACCAGCGCCTCCAACCTGTCCTGTCTCCTTTTGAATGCCAGGTCGGTCCACAATAAGACCCTGTCATTTATGATGTCATCAGTGATGGGAGGGCCAACCTGGCCTGTATCATGGAGACCTGGGTGGGCACAGAGGGGGGAGCTTCCCTCACCCAGCTGTGCCCGCCTGGGTTTCTGGTTCAGGGAGTGCGTAGGTTGGAGGGTCAGAAGGGAGGGGGTTGCCATTGTTTACAGGGAATCACTTCATGTGACCAGAGCCTCGACATTGGTTAGTCCGGGGTTAGAATGCCTCCACCTGTTGGTAAGTCAGCGGGATAGATTTGGCATTGTGCTGGGCTACCGTGCTCCCCGCAACCCAGCACAATCCCTACCAGAGCTCTCAGAGTTCATCGCGGTGGCTCTATTGAAGTCCTCCCGGCTTCTGGTCATTGGGGACTTCAGTCTGCATGCTGGCGGTGAACTATCTGGTACAGTTCTGGAATTCATGGAGTCCATGACCTCCATGAGTCTATCCCAGCATATTTCTTGCCTTGCCCACAGATGTGGGCATACCCTTGACTTGGTATTTACCTCCATGTCGGGGAATTTAATCTGGAGGTGGGGGACATTGTCTCCCTACCTGTGTCATGGTCAGATAATCACCTGTTGTTCTTTTCCCTGTCAATTGTGCCCCCATGGGGACCACCGGCCCCTTGTTTGGGCCCGCCACCGGAGGCTTCTAGAACCTGCCTGGTTTCATGAAGCCTTCAGGGACCTTCCTGGTGGCTTGGCTGATGATTCGGCCGAGGCTGTGGCTGAACAATGGTTTGACACAGCTTCCCGTGCCATCGACCGAATTGCCCCCAAGCACCTCCTCTGCAGAAGAGTTCAACCTTCACCGTGGTTTACAGCGGAGCTAAGAGCAATGAAGCAGGAGCGGAGGAGGCTGGAGAGCAGCTGGAGATGAAGCTGGACAGTTATCAATAAGACTGCAGTTGTTATCCAGACTAGGCGCTATTCTCGTGCAATCAGGGAGGCCAAAACATCGTATTACTCCCTGAGAACTGATGAGGCCTCGGACCACCAGGAGGAACTTTTCCAGGTGGTTCGAGACCTCACTAATCCTAGTCTGCCAAGGCCTCCTCCTACTGATTTTAGTAGTGAGAACTTTGCAGTCTTTTAAAGATCAAAAATAGAGGCCATCCAGGCCGGCTTCAAATCCGGTTGCACTAGCCCTCTCTCACCATCCCCTGTTGCTTCACCCCCTCACTCTCCTCGATTGGTTGAGTTTGGGCCTGTTTCCTCTTCGGAGGCCTCAAGGGCAATTGCCCACCGCCAACCCGCATCCACCCCCATTGATCCTTGCCCATAATGGCTCATAAAAGCTGCCGGAGGGAGTATGCCCAAATGGGCTTCTGCCATCGCCACCGCCTCCTTCAGTGAGGGGGTTTATCATCCTGCCTGAAGGAGATGGTGGTAAAGCCCATTTTGAAAAAACGGGGCTTGGCATCGGACCAATTGGTGAACTACCGTCCGATTGCCAACATTCCCTTCATGGACAAGTTCATCAAGAGGGTGGCCGCGACTCGGATTCAGTCATTCTTGGAGGAACAGCGGTGCCTTGATCCTTGCAAGTCTGGGTTCAGGCCTGGCCGAGGGACTGAGACAGCTCTGGTCGCACTGCAAGATGACCTAATCCGGGCAGCCGACAGGGGTTGCTTTACCCTGTTGGTCCTGCTGGATTTGTCAGCGGCCTTTGATACCATTGACCACGGTATCCTACTGGACCAGCTTTCTGAGGTAGGCATCGGAGGCACTGTTCACAGGTGGCTCTGGTCCTTCTTGGAGGGTCGGCTCCAGTATATGCAGCATGGTGGAGAGTTGTTGGCCCCGTGGACACTCCCTTGTGGGGTTCCGCAGGGCTCGTCTCTCTCCCACATGCTGTTCAACATCTATGTAAGACCGCTGGCTGGGGTCATTCAGAGATTTGTAGTATGCTGATGACACACAGCTCTATCTCTCCTTTTCCACCTCTGCAGTGGAAGCTGTCCGGACCCTCGACCAATGCCTGGAGGCGGACATGGCTTGGACCAGGGCCAACAGGCTCAAACTCAACCCCGAGAAGACTGAGGTGATGTTCTTCGGGAGTTCTTCGTCTGGATACGGAGGCCCTTTCCCCAGTTTGGAGGGTGTTTCCCTCCGGCCGGCGGATAGGGTTCGGAATCTGGGCATGGTTCTGGATCCGGCACTATCCCTGGATGCCCAGGTGGCTGCCGTGACCCGGACCACTTTTTATAACCTGCGCCAAATTGCCCAGATCCGTCCGTACCTAGACGGCAACTCACTGAGAACAGTGGTGCAAGCACTGGTGATCTCGAGGCTGGACTACTGCAACGCCCTCTACATGGGGTTGCCCTTGACTCTCCTCCGGCGTCTGCAGCGGGTACGAAATGCAGCGGCCAGACTGGTGGTGGGTGTGCGTCGCTATGACCACATCACCCCAGTCTTGGCCTGTCTGCATTGGTTGCCCATTGCGTCCTGGATCAGATTCAAGGTCCTGGTTTTAGTTTATAAAACCCTCCATGGCTTGGGCCTGGACTACCTGGCAGAGAGGATCGCCCAGCAATCAACTTCGGCACAACCAGTTCGGCAGTCACGAATGCACTCGCTTCAGGTTGCCACTCCCTGAGAGGCCCGAAGAACTTCCACCCATAATCAGGCCTTCTCAGTGGCTGCCCCTTCACTGTGGAACAGCCTCTCCAGCGAAGTGCACTCTGCAGAGTCCCTGCTGGCCTTCCGCAGAGCGGTGAAAACCATCTTGTTCCGCGAGGCCTCTCTCTTAATGTCTCTCTCTCCCCCATCTGCTGCTGGTTAGCTCAATTATTGTGATGTTCTTTGCTTGATCTACATATGTTTTGACAAGGGTGCCAATGTGTTTTATTTTAAAGTTGTTATATTTGCTCATTGTTCGTTGTCCGTTGATATTCGCTGATCTGATCAGCCTCTGTAAGCCGCCCAGAGTTCCCTTGGGAAGATGGGTGGGGTATAAATTCAATAATAAATAAATAAATAAATAAATAAATAAATAAATAAATGATCTGGGTTTCTTTTTCTTTGTTTTTTCATAGCACCGACCGGCTGTTCCTGGGGCCGATGGGCTATGTTTTTTTAATTGCCTTTCACCTTGGAGAAACAGAAAGCTCTATCCAGTTCTACAAGTTTTAATTTCCCCCAGCTAAGTGGTCCGTTTTTTTCAAATGCTAGCACCACCTGCTGGCCAAGGGGGCTGAACTGCACTTTAAAATAATAATAATAAAAAAACAGCTTTTGACGTGGGAACTCTTGTCCCACATTTAAATCAGGTGATGGGACGAAGAGGAAAAGTCGGACCTTCAGAAGATCAGGATCAAAACCCAGGTGTGACCACAGCCAAAGGGGTAAACCTAGCTGAAATCTCTGAGGATTATCCTCCAGGAAGGATTGAAGCCTAACCCTAACCCTAATGGTAACACTAACCCTAATGTTAACACTGAACCCCAACCTGAAGGGCCTTCCCAGAAGGATATCAGGTTCAATAGTATCAAAAGCTGCTGAGGGGTCAAGGAAGACCAGAGGGGCCATTTTGCTCCTGTCAGTCTTCCTCAAAAGGTCATTCTGTGGGTCACCAGTGCTGTCTCCATGCCCTGGCATGGCCTAAACCCAAACTGGAATGAATCAAGAGCACCAGTCTCCTCCAGAAGTGCCTGAAGCTGATCCAGCACAATCCTCTCTGATAGTTTGCTCAGGAACAGTACATTGGCAATGGGTCTATAGTTTTAATGTCATCTACTGCATATGTCTGATCGAACACGGCTTAGAGCCCATTATTGGGCCTATTCTGTGGCAGTATGGTTGGCAAAAAGGCAATATTTTACATACCATATTGCTTCCTCAGAGTGCCATTTGACAGAGTTCTTTTGGGTGGTCCAGGACCTTCTTCAACCAAGAAATATGGTGGAGGTTCTGGACATCTCATCAGCCCGTTCTGACGAGTTTGCTGTTCAGTTTGAGGGAAAAATCACTCAGATTCTCAGTGAATTGGACTCCACTATTGGTGCAGAATCAAGGGATATGTCCAGTGTGCCATGCTTAGGTCAAGTGTTATTCAATGAGTTTCAATTATTGAGACCTGAGGATGTGGACAGGTGCTTGGATCTGTCCATGCTATCACCACACCACTCGACCTTGCCCTTCTTGGCTAATCAAATGATCTGACAGGGGTTTCACACCTGGGTCCAGGAGGTCATGAATGCCTCTTTAAGAGAGGGAATGATCCCCACCACCTTTAAAGAGGTGGTGATTAGACCACTCCTCAAAAAATCTAACCTGGACCCAGGGCTGGTGGTTAACTACCAAACAGTAGTAAACCTCCCTCATTTGGACAAGGTGTTGGAGTGGTTGGTGGCCGGGCAACTCTAGGCGCTGCTGAATGAAAGGGGATTTTCTAGATCCATCTCAATCAGATTTCAGGCCGGATTTTGGTATGGAGACTGCCTTGGTCACCCTGTATGATGACCTATGCTGCGAGAGAGACAGGGGGAATGCAACACTGTTGATACTCCTGGGCCTGTCAGTGGCTTTTGACACCATCGACCATGGTGTCCTTCTGGATAGGCTGGCCAGGTTGGGAGTTGGAGGCATCGCTTTGCTGTGGCTCAGATCCTTCCTGTCTATGTCCAGAAGGTGCTGCTGGGGGACAGTTGCTATGCCCCATGGCATTTACATCACAGGGTTCCCCAGGTCTCGATAGGGTCTCCCATGCTGTTCAATATTTACATGGAACCGCTGGGAGAGGTCATCAGGAGGTTTGGGCTGAGAAATCAGCAATATGCTCATGATACTCAGCTCTACCTCTCATTCTCCACCAAGCCAGGTGAGGCAGTTTCTGTGCTGAACTCCTGTCTGGGCCAGATAATGGACTAGTTGAGGGTTAATAAATTGAAACTCAATCTAGACAAGATGGAAGTGTTCTTAATCGGTGCTTCGCTGGCCATATTCCTGTCAGGAATCCAGCTTGGGGGTGCTCCTGGACCCCGGTCTAACTCTAGAAGCCCAGGTGGACATTCTTCAGCTGCAGAAAAAATATACGAGCTCTGCTCGTACCTGGGCGAGCAGAGCCTCATGACAGTTACCCATGCACTGGTAACATCCCATATTGATTACTGCAATGAGCTCTGCATGGAGCAGCCTTTGAAGATGGTTCAGTGATTGCAACTGGTTCAGAATTGTGTCTGTGGCTGGTAAGTGGTGGGGCCACTAGGGGTCACATCACACTGATTCTGTTTAACCTGCATTTGTTACCATTTGTTGCCTGAGCCCAATTCAAAGTGCTTGTTTTCAAATATAAAACCTTAAATGGCTTAGGCCCTAGATACCTGAAGTACTGCCTCCTTCCATATGAACCTACCCAGCAATTAAGATTGAGCCAGGGGGCCCTCTTGAAAGAGCTATCCCTCAAGGAGGTGAGAGGGATGGCTTGTAGACACAGGGCCTTCTCAGCAGCTGCCCCCAGGCTATGGAATGTCCTCCTGAATGAGGTCCAACATTGATGACATTTTGACATCAGGTAAAAACCTTCCTGTGGCTCAGTACTTTTTTTCTATGTTCTTTTCCATCCCACAAAACACACAAATATGACTTGTCAAATCTACAACAATTGTTTTTGTTTTATGCCCTTTGATACGTTAGAAGCACAGGATGTGTTGTTTGTTATAAACCTTCCAGTTCTCCTGTGCTAGCTCTGTGTGCTTATTGGTAGTCTGCCAAGTTTTCTACTTGACATAATATAGATTGTGGGTCTGGAGGGCAATTTTTAGTCTAATGTTTTTACTATTGTTTTAATTATTTATTGACATTTTGATGTTTTAATTGTTTTAATTCTTTTGATTGTAAGCCACCCAGAGACCTTTGGGTAGTGGGCAGCATATAAATTGTAAAAATAAATAAAATAAATATTTAATTTTTGGAATGATTTTCTCCTTGAGGGCCAGGCAACCATGCCCTCAAGGAGTGACCCATTAGAATAGGAGTAGTCCATTGAGTTGTTATCAGCTTGGTAACTTACTACATGATTATAAGAAACATACAAGCAGATGCTCCACTGATTTCAATGGATCCACTCCAGTTTGAACTAACATTAGCCTGAATTCCCAGAATTCATATACAAGATATGAAAAAGTATTGTTCTTTCTTGCAACTTATACTTTTACTGAAGTTTTCTTTTAACCTGCATTTGCTTTCCAAACAAAGAAACCTGACTATGCAGGTTTGGAATGGAATGGACTCTGAAACATTTCTTTTTCTTATCTATTTGATCCCAGTTTATGTTGAGAAAGATAAATTAAATCAAGACCTCCAAATTCCCATGAGAAACCAAGGAAAGATGCACTCTCAGATCCCAGTAAAGCAGCTGACATATACTCTAAAAATCAAGTGACTTATCTCCTTTGTAATAGCTGATTTGTAACATGTTTAAAAAAGGGTTATAGAAATACAGAGGTATCTCTGTCCAAACTAATTACAGTAATGTTATTATTGTGATAGTGTCATGTTAAAAATCCCCAATAAAAATATTAAAGAGCAAAAAGTCTCTGTTTAACCTTTGAAAAATAAAAAAGGATTCTGAGAATTGAAATCTAATCTGTCACAAAGTGAATTGGAATAATGAAAATCTAAAGGATGATATAATTTCTTTCTTTCTTTCTTTCTTTCTTTCTTTCTTTCTTTCTTTCTTTCTTTCTTTCTTTCTTTCTTTCTTTCTTTCTTTCTTTCTTTCTTTCACTTGTCAAGCTGAATAATATTCATTATAAGCTTCATGGGTACTAAATTTTTTGAATGCCTACATTAGGAAATCCCCAAGCTACACTACTGGTGAAAGTTGACATCCTTGTTGCTTTAATGGACCACTACAAAATGTGTGCTATATCAGTAAGTAAAATACTTAAAGAACACCCCCTATTGAATAGTTTAATTGCTACATGGAGAACATATAGGAAAATCTTGTCTCCGAAGGGATCCCCACTGGCTTTAGTTACTGACTTGGAAAGCTTTCCAGACAACTTGAAGCATTATTTGGAGTTATTTAAAATTAAGAAAATAGCTAGACTAAAGGATTGGATGCTCAAGATTAAAACAATTCAGGATATAAAAAATATTTTGCAACCCAGTGATTTAACATGGTTAAATTATATTCAACTAGGAAAATGGATAAAGGACTGGGGAAAGAGAAATAATCAAATCAGAGAATGCACAAAATTTGAACATTTCCTACTATCGCTTGAGTCTGAACAGGAAAATTCAGAGAAAGGAATAACACGTAAAATATATAAAATACTAGGGGAATTATCAGAAATGAAGGAGTTAAACACCTTGAGAGAAGTCTGGAACCAAGACCTTAATGTACAGATAGAGAAAGAAGACTGGAAGAAAATTTGGAATATGAGAATTTTGAGATCATTGTCAGTCAGGATAAAAGAAAACTACTTCAAATTGGTTTCCAGATGGTATTTAACCCCAGTAAGACTAAATAGAATGAATCCTGCTTACTCTAAGATATGTTGGAAATGTGAAAAAGAGCTTGGTACTTACTTGCATCTTTGGTGGGAATGTGAAATAGTCCAAAGGTTCTGGAAAAAAGTGTTTTTAGAGCTAAGTAATATGATTAAGATGGATATAGATTGTAATCCAGAGATAGCATTATTATCATTGTTAACAAGTAAAGATTATGTTGTTACAACAAAGGAACTAATAGCAAATTTTATGACAGCTGCTAGATTAATTATAGCAAAAATTGGAAGTCAAAACTAGAATTCAAGATGGAAGACTGGTATAATGAACTTTGGGATATAGCTATGAACGATAAACTGTCCTGCAGTTTAAAGGTTAAACGAGGAGAAATGAAAAAAGACATTTTCTACGATATCTGGGGTAAATTTTTAGATTATGTACTAGTCGAAGGAAAAGGGAAAGAGTCCACGAATATCTCACAACAATTCTGGAGAAGAGAACTTTAAGAAGACTACTAGAAGAATAGAAGATGGAGCAACGAATAAGAATGTATGGATGGCCCCGTGGGATGGGGGTGCACTTATATTGTTTGTTGTAGTTTTTTTTTACTTTCATTTTTTATGTCGTTGTATGTAGTTTAAAATTTAATAAAAAAAACATTTAAAAAAATACTTAAAGAACTAGAATCATTGCCATCCTGGTCACACAATGTGCTTTTTCATACAGTACACAGAGACATATACACAGCTATATCCTCCACCCCCAAAAGCAGCCAAAATAGCTACATTTAATTCTCTTAAATGAATGTAACTTAGGAACATTATCAATAAAACTGCTTTTCCAGGAACAGTGCCATTTACTTCCCCAGTTAGCAATTACACTGTGCTATGTGTAATTAATAGTGTTTTTTACACTGGTTTTTGCAAGCAATATTTTCTATTTTATTGTCAACTTGTTCTGTATTTTCTGCTAACAACACATGGTTCCATATGTACAGTTCTCCCTGGAGCTGTTTGCTCAGGATATTAGCATCATTATTCTTCATGCTATCTGGCAAAACAGCTTAGATGGGGCAGTTTTTAGGAGGTTTGGCAATCTTGCATGCTGCCTTTAGTAGGTATGGCTGGAGGAACCTTTGGGGCTGGTGTGACTGTCACCAGCAACCCATCTTTCCTTTCCTGCCTCTGAATTCCAAGAGTGCTCCACCTCTCTGCTCTGCTTAATTTTGCTCTAGATTTATTCAACTGTAATGAAACTTTTTATTCTTTCTCCTGCAAATATTTCAGAGTGAGTTATTGAGACTATAAGTGCCAGTATATGAGAATCATAGAATCATAGAGTTGGAAGAGACCTCAAGGGCCATCTAGTCCAACCCCCTGCCATGCAGGAAGCCCATCACAATATTTCCGACAGATTCCCATCCAGCCTCTGCTTAAAAACCTCCAAAAAAGGAGACTCCACCACCCTTTGTGGCAGCATATTCCACTGCTGAACAGCTCTGTCATGAAGTTCTTCCTAATGTTCAAATGGAATCTCTTTTCCTGTAGTTTGAAACCATTGCCCCGAGTCCTAGTCTCTGAAGCCATGGAAAACAAACCTGTTCCCTCTTCAATATGACATCCTTTCAAATATTTAAACATAGCTATCATACTCCCCAGCCTTCTTTTAGAGAGGCTAAACATTCCCAGTTCCCTAAGCCATTCCTCATAAACTTGATTGCATCAACAGAACATTTCATGTGACCCCTGTGGTTCAGCCCAAAAGGATGAGATTAAGAAAGAGCAAGGCTATAAGATATTTGAATCAGAAAGAGTGGGAGAGCTGAAGAGGCCAGAAAAGCTGCTGTCACTAAGATTGCTATGGCCCTTGCCAATTTGATCCAAGTATGTAGTACTGTGCTATATGTGCTAGATGGATCTTTTGATTTGTCTCTCAGTAGTCTTATAGAAATGTATACACTAGGGAAATCAGTTGTAGAGTAATTTTGTCAGGCGCAGTGCCAGCCTGCTGCTATTAGGGAGAAACAACCGGACAATAACAGGGTGAGGATTGCTCCTCTCTTCACCATGCACCTTGTAGTGTTCATCACCTTGGGTGTGTTTTTAAAACAACACTTTAAATGCATGTGCCCATTTTGGTACTGTGAGTAAAATCCTTTGACAAGGCAAATGCCTGTCTCCTCCTCTTACAGTCCAGTCCCTCTAGGCAAGCAAATGTGTCAATGGTAGGTGTCCACAATAAAATCTGCAAAGTCATGCTCTCTCTCATGTGGTCAGTTACAAAATGAAAGCAAGATAGATTTGTCAAATAAGGATTGAGGCAACCTCAGCCTCTTGGAATAACCAGATGGGTTTTTATTTGAATGGATGCACTTCTAGCTATGAAACCAATGCCTGCTGTCCAGTGAGATAACAGTCGTGATGCCGTGGAATGAGATGCAGAACCCTCCAGTGTGCTGAAAAAAACTACAGCCATAATGAATCTTGACAGTAAGACAATGAAAATATGGCAAGCAATTCTTGTTCTTGTATGTATACTGGGGATGCAATGATGATATTAAAGATCTGTTGGGCCCATTAAAGATATTATTTACACTTAGGATTATACGTATATGTGAGCATGGCATGGAGAACTGTCTTGTAGGGATTCATCTGGTTAGTTCAAAGTAGATCTAGGTACTATTTATCCCCCTCCTCACCCCATTTTCTACTTTTATTTTTAGTGCTTTTTCCTGGACTGTAATTTGTAGGACCTTCTTTTTTATCTGTGGGTACCTGTTTCCAACACTCTGATTTTGGCTCCGCAGTGAGTAGGCACACTTGGACAAACCAGGATACTGACTGGGAACAATAAGTGGACATCTTACACATTCCCAATATGTTAGTTTTTCCCTGAGCATTGCTTCTAAAAGGAAGCAAATAAGCAAACAAGCAAGCTTTACTGGCAAACTGCAAGTCCACCTCATTCCCACAGCTGATGACACTGTACACAGGGCCCCTCCATTCCAGGTCATTGCCCTTTATCTTCTGTATTTTCAGGTTCTTCTTTTCACATCCAGTTTGTTGGTGCATATTTGTATATTTAAATGTGCTTGTTGTGAAAGACCAAAATGTTGTATTTCCATAGCAAAGGATTCTGACTAATCAGAATGTGTTTAAAGTTAGCCAGGCTGGTGTACAAGGCAGGTGTCAGCTAGAGGTGTGTTAGATGGATTCCAATATATGGCATGTGTAACTTAAAGGTAAAGGTAAAAGGTCCCCCCACACGTGTGTGCTAGTCATGTCTGACTCTAGGTGCTCATCTCTGTTTTTAAGCTGAAGAGCCAGTGCTGTGCAAGTCCGTGGTTATGTGACCGGCATGGCTGAACACATTTCTGCGCACGGAACAATCTTTACCTCTCTGCTTTTTGTGTGTCGTGTGTGTTGTGTTGTTATAGTCATTACCGAATCTCTGTGGCTCCATGTCCATGGAGTTTGCTTGGCAGGAATACTTGAGTGGCTTGCCAGTTCCTACTCCAGGCGCCTACAGCACCTGATATTCCCTGGTGGTCTCCCATCCAAGTACTAACCAGGGCCAACCCTGCTTAGCTTCCCAAATCAGGTGAGATCGGATGTGCTTAGGGCATTTAGGCTTGGCGGTCCTGCTTTTTATGCAGTACCTATTTATCTACTTGTATTTACATGCTTTCAAACTGCTTACAGAACTAAATATATAACAGACAGGGTCTCATGTGACAGTATGTAAGTGAGATATGAACATGTACAAACACACGGTAGACCTTAGAGAGTTAAAGATGTAACTAACAGTGATTTGATAGGGCCAGATAGGGCTTATAAATGCAATACTGTTACAATGAGAAAGTTAGTTTTATACCAAAGAAAATCTGTCAATAAGTCAATAATGGTATACCAACAATGGTAAGAAAACTACCAAATGTCTAAGTACTATGAGTTATGTTATAGTAAACAGATGTTTATAAACAGTAAAAATTATTGAGCATTTTAACCAACACCACTAGTGATTACTTGAATATCAATTGCTAGCCGAAACACACACAAGGGAGAACACAAAATTTTACTCTATACATACTCTGAGTATTAATACTCAGCAAAGTTATAGGTTATATATTATTTTATTTAAAATAATCAAAAGCCAATAAAAATCCCTGACTGTGGATGTAATGGAGGTGCATGCACCCTCCCATTTACTCCTTGCCATAGACCTCTACTCTGATACAACGATGGAGGTGCAGAAAGCAGAGCCAATGTGGATGCCCCTGACACCTAGAAGCAAAAATGCTGGCCAATTTGGGGCTGTCAACTTCCTACTGTGGTTGAAGGGACAGATGGGGACACAACTGCAACTCAAACCATTTATAATTATTAGGGGAGGGTGAGGCTAGAACCTAGGAGTGGATTGAATCAGGCTCAGGCTGAGGTGGTGGTGGGGGGACTGGGTAGTGTGTAAGCAGCTGAAAGAGCATTATGTTTGATTAATCAAATTGAATTGAACAACAGTTTAGATCCTGGCCCTCACAACTGGATTGTGGTATCTTTCAATGTCCCCTCTCCCTTCACACTGAAGATTTGGGTGCTTCTACCGCTATTCAGATGTTATAGCCTGGTGGAGATGGAGGGATACAAGCGATACCCAACCAAACCACCCCCCGCCTCCAAAGTCATTTATACCTTCACATATTCATCATAGAAGTCTAACGATGAGCCTGTAACTATGTTCACCTGAATGTGCTTGCAGGCTTGATAAGGTGGGGCTCATATGTGTGTGTCCTTGTACCTGTCCCCACCATACTCAAATGCTAATGTTGATTCAGGTTTTAACACTTGGAAAGGATTCCCACAAAAGGACAACAAGGCATTTGGCACTGTACCCAAGGTCTTCCACCCTGCATCATCAATGACTGTCTCCTTACAACAACTTCACTTCTAATGGTTTGTTTCAAGTGCAACTGGCAGGAGTCATTATGACCTATCAAACTCTATCTGCCTTGTTGTGAATTCGCTGGAGGAGTTTTAGGTCAAGTTGACCTTGACCGCAGAATGAAACTATGGTTCTGATAGGAGGCAGGTGCCCTTTAGCCCTTTGGCCCTGCCTCAAAGCAAAAGGTCAGGGGAAATAGAAGGTCAGTTCCTCTCCAGATATGCAACGTGGCACCAGGAGTGTGTGTGCATCACTGCAGTCCCTCCAAAACACACCCTTCAAAGAAAGGTTCCCACACTGCCTTGAGATCCGGCTATTTGAAAGTCTGCATTTTGTCACACAGCCAGCATGGATTCTAGGACCTTTGGGGGGGTACTCCACTCAGTCTCGCCACCAGCTGAGGCACATCTGGAGAGGATCAAAACATGCAGGGGAGTCTTTGAGACACTTGCCCGTTTGAGTGTAATTAAAACCTTATCCAGAGGCCTGTACGAAAAACAAAGGAGTTAATGCATACAGGGCTAGGTGAATACATGTATGGGGAAAGAACTGACTGGAACCAGGCGCCTGAAAGAAGGGTAAGAGAAAAATGGAGGCTTGAGCCAAAGGCTAATGCAGAGAGTGAAATGCAACAAGAGGCAGCTAATCAGAGAGGAAACTGGTGAAGAAGCACAACAGTGCTTACGGTGCAGTTTCCATCTCTTCTGAAAAATAAACACACTTGCTCAATTCAGGTTAAATCACTTCCCAGCTGGTAACCAATTAAGGTTTTAAAGACAACTGCAAACATTACATATTTCAAGTACCATTTGGATGGCTTCATGTGTCAGCTAAATGACTGTAGTTGAATACTGTACTAGGTTTTTTTAAAATATATATTTATTTCTAAATATCCTGGTTA
This sequence comes from Phrynocephalus forsythii, assembly GCA_029282475.1. NCBI lineage: Eukaryota > Metazoa > Chordata > Lepidosauria > Squamata > Agamidae > Phrynocephalus > Phrynocephalus forsythii. The sequence goes on from JAPFRF010000010.1 coordinate 55,617,857, forward strand.
AAAATATGTGATTGTGTATATTCAGTTGATTGACAGGATACACACAGGGAACATGGCCTCTGTAATTTGTAAAATAATGTGTTATTCATGAAATGTATGAATTCCTACGGAAAAAAATCTGCACAAATGAGCACAGATATAACTCTATATATAATATATACATAGCTATAACTGATTCTAAAAATCATGGTGTATCTGAGCATGCAGTCCAACATCAGAAAGGGTATAGGAAGAGCTTTCATCGTGTGGTTCAGGTTACAGGCCATATTTTTGAAGATATGGGCAGGGCCATAGGTATGAAAGGTCTATGCCAGCCTTCAAGATGAATATCCTAGGACTGATCTGGTCTTCAAACAAAGCATGGATGGGTCCCTTTGCCCTTCTGTACACAACCAACTGCATAATATGGTAGAGGATCCAGCTGTGGAGCCAATGGTTGGGAGTTTGATCTTCCATCTAATGGCCAAGGCTTCTAAGATTTGTAGCCCAAGAACACATGGGTTACCCACATTTGGGAACCATTAGATTAATTCATTCCAGTTCATTCAAGACAGGTTATTTTAGAGGATGGATTGAAATGGATTAATTTTGTGTCCTGCTGAAACCATTTTTGGAATTATTATAATAGTTTTGTTCATACTCTAGCTCCATTCAGAGTAGTAACAATGGGCAGTCAAATTATGATATCCTTTCCATAAGAAGCATTAAAAGTGAGAGAGTTTAAGAAAATGCAGGTGAAAGTGCTAGTGAATTATTTTAATACTTAGATTACCTTAAAACTGTAATTTTGAGAAATAATATTAAAGACTTTTTTCCTTCCTTTTCTTTTTCTCCATGGGAGAACTGCTGTAACCACTGTATAAACTACTATAAAACACTGCATTCTGACACAAAACTGGGGAAGAAGAACAAAATCAAGGGCAAAAGAAATTAACACCCATGTCTGGGCTGCTGATAACTTGTTAAATTAGTGTATCAAATCCCTTGTCTCTATTACTTTGATTTATTATACCACTGCACAGAGATTAACATGATTTACATTTTGCTTTTTCTCACATGAGATAATAAAAATTCAAAACTAGGAGAAATGCTTTTTAGGGAGGCATTGGGCGACCTGGCTTAGGTTCCCCCCCTTTTTGCCGTCTTGACGTTGACTTATCGACTTTTTCGTTGAGTTGTTTTACTCGATATTTTATACACTTTTTTCTTTTATATACTGCTTTTTTATTTTGTCTTGATTGTTGTTGTTCCTTTTGGGTTTGTCTTGCCCTCTTTGTTCACCACCTGGAGTTCCTTCAGGAAGACGGGTGGTATAAAAATGGACAAATAAATAAATAAATAAATAAATAAATAAATAAATAAATCTACCTTTTTCTTTCAAAGTAAAAAAGAAAGAAAGAAAAGCATTTAGACATAACATGAAACTTGCGGTGTCATCAGAAGCAGATCAAGAACCACCTGGATGATTGACCTATGGGAGGATGCAGATAACTAACTAACTCTGTGCTCCAAGGGAGAACAGGGGATGGGTGGTTGTGTATTGAGTGATGGAGGAGTCTCAAATACAAAAATATTGATCAATAGAACTCATTCCCCTTTTGAAAAGTTATACTGGTCAAACCATTTTTGTTCCTTCCTTTCACTGCAGTACTCCCGTGTTCCCAAGATAGGTTTTCTCCTCTCCAACAGCTGTATATAAATGATTTCTTGAAATTGTCAACCAGATTTCTGGGCTGAGAAATGAGAGAAGCTGGCAGTTTATTTCAATATCCAGAAGAGAACATTTCTGAAAGCTTGGGTGCAACTACATATCAATGTGACTGTGAAATGACTATTATGAAGTCATAACCAGAAAGTTGGGTTTCCACAGCTAAATTAACTTTAAGTGGTCACACAGGGAAATGGGGTGGGGGTGGAAGAGAGAAGGAAATTGGCTAACAGCTTTGTTTGCAGCTTGTTAACAGAACTTTCCTGTAGATCTACAGATTTACAGGAGGTGTAGCTACAGGGGAACTGAACTACCTTAATAAATTATACAGATGGGCACAAAATGAAAATGACATGTTGTTTTGTCATTTCATAACATTACAAAATGTTTCAAAATGAAACAAAACATCAGACCGTGTGTCATCATGAATTGAAACAAAATGATGTTTTCGGTTTGGAGTAAATCGAAGCAGGGAGCTGCTGCCAGATCTCATTTTAGACAAGGGCTGCAGCAAAATCCAGTGGCTGTTTCCATGCTTTCCTATCAGGTTCTTGCCATGCCACCCAGCTTATTTGACAGCTTGAGATGGTGGGGAGAACCGGAGAGCAGAGGAGGGAGGCTTTTGAAGTGGAAAATTAAAAAGCCTCCCTCCTCTACTTTCCAGTTAACAGCAGTGGTCTGATGGGGCAGGCACTGATGTCAGTGCTCACCCTAACAAGAGAGTGGTAGATGGAGGCTTTTGAATTTTGCACTGCACCAGCAAGGATGCTAGGCAGTACGAAAATCAAAAGCCACCCTCTAATGCTCTCTGGTTCTGAGCCACCGCCTCCCAGGTGTTTTTTTTTTTTTTTTTTTGGACTGGCTGGGCTGAGAGGAAGGGGTTGGCTTTACTCCTAAATCTGGAGCCCCCTCTCCCCACAGCCCAACCAGTCCAGAAAAACCCAAAACAACCCTGGGTGGCAGGGGTCACAAGGCCAAACAGAGCACCACCTGCTCCTTTCTTCCTTGCCACCCCAGTCTCCAAGGTGGTTTTTTTTTTTTTGCTGGTTGTGCTGTGGGGAGTGGGGAACACTCCCACTCCCCACAGCCCAACCAGTCCAAAAAAACCCAGCTGGGAGGTGGGGGCAGCAAGGCTAAATGGAGCAATCAGTGCTCCATTTGAATTTCCCGCTGCCTGCTCTGTTCTCCCTTGCAACCCCCTCCTCCTAGGTGGGTTTTTTGGACTGGCCAACTGTGGGGACAGCCCGCTCTGTCAAACAACAACAACAACAACAACAAAACACCTGGGTGGTGACAGCTTACGAATCATTTTGTTGCTCATTGCATTTCATTACAAAATTTCTATTTAAAAGTCATTTAGTAACGAAACAAAACAAAAGACAATGAGTAATGAAACGAAATGAAATGAAACACTATTTTTCATTTCGTACCCATCTCTAGTTACTGTATAAACAGAGGCTGAATTCAATTTCTTTGGTATCTTGTTTCCTTAGTGCACCAGCTTTGACATCTGACATTAGATGAGTCAAAAGAAAAAGAAATGGCTTTATTGACAAAGATCTGGTACCCCTGGTGTTTGACACTGCCTCCCCTAGTCATCACATCATTAACTTCCTCCTGGACCCAATAATCATCATTACTCCACCAGAGCCCGAAATATAAAGCCAAAGTATAGGTTTTGCATTTTGACAAAGCAAGTGAATATTCTGGAGCTGGTTTTGGCACATCCTCCCCCACAAGGGAGGGGGTGAGAAGAAAGGTTCTTGAAGGTGTTCTCCGTCCTGCTAGCCACCAGTACCCCTGTGTATACTTTTCTGCCCAGGCTGAAGTGATCATAGTCCCTGAACTGATGTAAAAGGATTTGCAAGAAGAAGAAGAAGAAGAAGAAGAAGAAGAAGAAGAAGAAGAAGAAGAAGAAGAAGAAGAAGAAGAAGAAGAAGAAGTCCCAGTGAAGGGGGAAAATATGGATTGTGTGCAAAAGTCCAGACTGATTTTTTTTACTTTTATGTCATGTGACTAATGGAGAATTATATGGGCTAAACTTTCCCAATCCCAGAGCACTTCCCATGTTATACAGTGTGCTAACCTTTTTGTGGGGTAACCCTCATCACCACTGGCCATGTGAGTAGTAAGGTATGTTGCCTCCAACCAAGCTCCAAAGATCTTCCTTTTCTGATAATGCAAATGACAATGGCAGCAACTAGTTGCTGGCCTGGACAGTACTTTCTATATCCTGCCAAGAGCACTGGAGTGCATCCATACCACTAATGCCATGAATAAACAAAACAAAACAAACATGGAGGATATTCCAGAGGGAAGGAATCTTTCTCTAGAGCAAAAGTTAAGAAAAAAACAATAACAACCACCATCCCAGATATTTTTCTTGAGATATTGGCTCTTAGGTAATTTTGGCTCACTAAATTTTAGACATTGGGAAATGATTCAGAGGAAAAGGTTTAAATGAGATGGAGTTATCCTTTGGTTTTAGCACATCTTACAGCATTGCAGTGCAATTCTCTAAACATAGAAAATCTGTACAGAAAGTGCATATATTTGAGGGTGGGTGGAGAAAATTGCATTAGCTGCTGTCATCTTAGTAGGGGAAGAGTATACTGTATAAATGAAGAGCCGGTGATCGCTGAAGTCACAAGTAAAATCAAAGTGCTGAGTTTCTTCATGGTATGCTGAGCCCACACAGCTAAGGAGAAACAGCTGATCCTTCTTTCACACCCATCTATACTCAGCTGCTCAAAGATCCTTACTTCTAACATTTATCAATCTTTCTAAATTTATTGTTATTCTTCTGTTTTATATATCGGACTCATTCTTTTCTTTGACAATTTTCTTGGAGAAACCTTCAAAATTCCAAGCATTGGACCAGACTGTTGTAGGAATCAAGTTAAGGAGATAGTTAGCATTTGTTTTTCATCTCTCAAGGTAAATTAGTGTCTTGCCCTGTCTCTGAAACCATGACTACATTGGAAAGACGGGTTGCAAAGACTCACCTGTGCCTCAATTTGCTTCTAATCCTGTATTGCATTGTAATTTGTAATCAGTGCTCACCTGAGGGTTGCAGAACATTTCAGGTGTTCAGTGTGTCAACTCTTTGCAATGGCCATTCCAGCCCATAGCCCCTAGCCTCTCTTGGTACAATGCTTATATTGCAATGCTGCAGCCAAAACTGTGCTCATGAACTGAGTTCAACCCCAGGTAGCCAGCTCAAGATTCACTTAGGCGGTTACTTCACGTACCTCTGCGGGCTGCGTTGAGCTTGGCTCCGAACTGAATTCAGATGCAGCCACATGGTCTAATACCGGGGTGGCCCTCTTTTCTGTGTACTCACGTGCATGCTGGGTGAACGCGAACGCATTCCAGCCTCACGTCTTTGGTGCGCATTGAACCGATGGTTTCCTTTGCTTTCCACCGGTTCAGTATGCTGTTTCTTGCTTTTGTTTTTAGGTCTTTCGATGGAGGAGTGGTAGTTTGTGGTTCTCCCGGGGGTGAGGAAAAGCAGAGATGGTTAGAAGAGGAAGGGAGGATATTTAGGACGCAATTGCCTTTTACAGCAGCCAGCATGTCATGCCGGGCGGGGTGAGCTAGCTAAGATCAGAGTAATTGTTGTTTTTCCCCTTTGGTCCTTGAAGAGGTCAGAGAGTCAATTTGCAAAACAGAAGGGGCAGCAGTGTTCCTGTTTTAAATCACGGAGTGAGAGTACCCACGAGAAGATTTCGATTTTCCGGTTTTCTGAAGGCAGCAAACGAAAGCAGGTACCTCTAAAGGGAGGGAGTTGTTATGCACTTCGAATTAACAAGAAACACACGTCTCTTCGCTTCGCATCGAAAAGCGGATTGAGCAGATTCCCGAGGTCCAGGAAGGGAATCTGTCAGCCCGCTTGGAGCGCAGTTTAGGGGGTGTGGTCGGGGTGACCTCGCCTTGAACTTGCTGGTACATGAAGTTCGATCGAAGCCTAACTTTTCTGCAGCGGGGCGGCACTGAGGTCAGAGAGGTACGTGAAGTAACCGCCTTAGCCTTCCATCCTTTCAAGGTTGGTAATTCAGTACTCAGCTTGTTGGGGCACTGGGGCAATGTGTAGCTTGCATAATTAAATTCTAAACTTCCCAGAGGGTGCTTTAGGTGCTATGGGGCAGTATATAAGCAGCATACTTTGCTTCCTTCCTCTTATCTTACCACTGGCTTTCCTTTTTTGGTTTGTTGTAAAGCAATTTGTTTTTTAAATATGCACATTCCATAGTGTCATTTTTCATTTCACCTTGCTTGCTTCTTTTCTCAATTTCCCTTTTAATTTTTGTTATACATGCAGAGGTAATCCAGCAAACACCCATGTGTTTTCTCCTCTGGGTGATCATTCTGATTTTTTTCTTTTTCTTTTCATTTCTTTTACACTTTCTCTTGTCAATCCACTCCCTTTCACACATGTTCCCTTAAACAGATGCACACATGTAGGCACTATCCACACATATATACACATGTGCAGACAAGTAAGAGGTCAGCCAGGGGCCTTCCTGAAGCCCCTCCCTTCACAATAAAGCTGGCAAAGCCACCAAGTGCTGTGGTGGCATCTTTCTCCACTCTCTCCACCCATTTTATCCCATTCCCCTCCTCTCTTCCATTACCACCCAGTTCTCTCATTCCTTCTCTTTTCTCACTGCCTCTCCCTCTGTTATTTCCCCTCCACCCCCTCTTTACACAAATAGGCACAAAGAAAAGCTCTTTTGAATCCTCCAAGCAATAAAGAGTAGAAGCTCCCAGGTGGGAGAGAGAAAAGCCATTTCACGAGCAAGCATGTTGAATGGATGCAACTCAGCAATTGCTTCATGCAAGCAACAACAAAACACTTGGAATTCACCCATTTTATGAGTAGAGCAAGTCTCTACTTGTTGTGGCTGTTGGCTTCTTTGTTTTAAAGGGCTATGGCTTATTTTATTAAAAATTAGGGCCATAATCCTCCTGAAAGATGACTTCTTGTGTAGTCCTTGTGCTCCTGGCTATGTTAGCCAGCTGTTTCCTCTTGAAATTAAGGACATTTCTGTCCTTAAGTGTGTTTGTTGCAAGGAGCTTTTCCCCTTACACTTGAGGAAATCTCAAACAAACAAATTGCCTTATGGGTATCCTCATTTCTGTAGTTCCATAACTCAAGCAGATATCTGACTGAGAGCCTTTATTTTGCTGTAAGAAACCCACCTCTTCAGTATAGCAGAAACATATTTCTTTTAAAGCAAAGGCTTTTTCCTTGCCAGGATAATAAGGGTGTCTTTTAACATGTGTGCCTTTCATTTCTTTGAGTTCCAGACGCTCCATATATTTCCTGATATGGTAGAAGCAAACTGTGTTTTTCTAAATAAAAAAATAGGTTTTATGTTCACAAGCAAAGGCAATATTTGAGCACACCGATGAAAATGCTAACAAGAACTTTCTGATCCCGGTTTGCAATTGTGTGCTTAACTCTTTGTTTGCCGCAGAAAATCCAAGTATTCTTTGTCTCTCTTATGCTTGCTGCCTCCTCGACATGCACTTACTTTAACACTGTGCAGTGGAAAAATCAGGAAAAACAACTTGTCTTGCATTCCATGTATCTCTAGGATACATAAAAGAAATAGTTGTGTGATCTAAAGGTTACCTTATAAGAAAGCATTGCTATTTTAAGAATCAAGCAAGTGTCTTGATAGGCTAGTCACTGTTGAAGTACTAAGTTTGAGTCATCTAATAACCATTGTCGTATTTTCAGTTTTTAAATGCATGAAGATACTGGGAACATTTAAAATGTGATGTATTCTTAGCAGTACAGGTGGACAAATCACTGGCCATGGTAGCTGGGGGATTCTGGATTTTGTAGTTCCCAAACATTTCCAGGTTCTAACCGAAAGGCACAATATAATTGGTTTTTGACCCAGAGAAATAAGGTACATGCTAGGTGGTAAAGTGAGAGGACCACTAGTTTGTCCAAAAGGCATGGGGTAATAACTTTTATGTAAATTGCCTTACAGGTTCATGAAGGCATTTTTAAAAAATGGCTGACTAATGGAATATGCTATGCCCCGTCCCCCACAGTTCAAACTTACCTAAAGGACAGTGGTGAACATAAACATGTTTGTGTGTATTTTTTAAACAACATCCTGCTTAAGCAACGGGATACTAATTTATAACATGTGATTAATGTATTCAGGAAAATTCTTTATGTCCCTTTAACCGCACAGTGGTACTACTGAAACACCTATTGAAAAAGTAAACAAATTAAGAAAAGGTTGCTATTCTCTCTGTCTTAATGTGGAGCTGAATATTAATAAAGAAACTAACCCATTTTCAGAACTTTCAGTACCAAAATGACCAACTCAGGGGGTGTTCAGACAGGCATATAGCTCATTATTTAGTTTGCTTTTGGTGTGGTTTCCTTTAAATCAAAATACAGCAACCAGACATGTTTTGATTATGGCTGCCCCGCACCACCTAATGTGATGCCGGGGCGGCTTTGCCGGCTGACTGGAGGCAGGCAGTGATTGGCTGCACAATTGGTGTAGCTCACGCCAGGGAGCATGGCTATTTAAGGGTTTGCCGTGCTCCCACACCGCCTGCCTGCGCAGTTGGACGATCCCCTGCCCTCCCTCCACTTATTGAATATGATGGTGATGCTGAGCTGGTCGCTTCAGGGCCGGATGGGAATTTTTGACCGCCACTCTGATTGGCTGTGAGTGGCGGTGTGTTTTCACCCATCCCACCAGACGCATGTTGGAGGAGGACACTAATAAATCCCGGTCACAATTGGCAGGTAGCGCAATATATGATATTGATCAAACAGGTCCCTACTCGAATTAATAGCTTCAAGGTCCTCGGCAGCCCTCATTTAATAAATTAGATTAGGAAGTAGATAGGGACGAATTAATAACAACCCAAACATGATCAAGAGGGCTGTCAAGATATTGGCAATTTGGGGGATGCCCAAAGATACTCAAGGCATCCTCCCTGCGGCACCATAACAGGCCGCACTTAAATCGTGCAGGAAGAGGACCTAATAAAAGCATTATGGCACCTTTATTGCGCTACGTCACAGACCCTCCTAAAAAGTTACTGTTTAGTTTAATAAAGTTTAAAAGACTGTTTTTGTTGTTAATAAATTGTGGCCCTGTTTAAACCAAGACAAATGTGTGTTGCCTCGTTATTCCAGTCTAGCCTGGCAAAGAACGAATCACACCACCCCTTTTAAAAGCTGTCCCACTTCTTTCTGGCAGAGTGCTAGAGCTGCAATTTATTTGATGTGACTCAGAGTGCTCCTGGTTATCCAGTCCTTGCTGTTGATTAATTTGCTCCTAGACAGAGGTGATGACTGGTCTGTGGTGACATATGTAGTGGGTTGTGCCTTAAGAGGGACAGCAGAAAAAAACCCTGCCTTTAATTTTTCTTGCCTGATTTTTTTAAAAAAAACATTTCCCAAACTGACACAGCATAATTCTAGATATGTTTATTTACAAAATAATCAAACTGAATCTGATGCAGAGCTGACTTGTTGAGAAAGAAAAACAGTTTAAAAAAGGCAAGACACCATGGTCGATGGGTGACAAAAGATAGGGAAGCGGGCAGGAAGAGGAGGTTCATTATTTGAAAGGGGAACACATTGGAATGATCCAAAGACCTCTTTAGAAACTTCTCAGGAAAGAAGACATATCTCCAGTGATAACAGAAAGGCATAAATCAGACTACTTTAACTTTCCAGCCTGGACCTGTTAGGAACCTGGGACAGCCAGAAACATTCTTTTTATTGGTTATGATCCAGCACTTAAGCTAATCTATAGACTGTGAACTATGGCAATGGTTTGCTTGTTTGCATGCCTGACCAGGGTTTTTTCCACTGATATAACAGGAGTAATTGTTATGATCGAACACCATACACAAAACTGCTAAGCAGTCTGCTACAGCAATCCACTCAACTAGTGAAACACTACAGGATATCAATTTGCACACTTTCCCAGTAGCAAAAAGAACATCTGGACCCAGGCAATCTAAAAATGACTACCCTTTATGTCGATAGTGATATTTTGGCATGACTTTAAAATCTTGAAGAGGCCATTGAAAATCAGATTAATTAACAGGAATTAGTTGCAATTTAGAACTCATTTCTGGAATGAGATGAAGTGGCTGAATTCAATATATAAACTATCAAAGACATGTCAGCATTTAGTGATTTATTGTCAATCATAATAAAGTCAAGTCAAGTAAAGTCAAGTTTATTGCGGTCATATGACCCATATCTGCATATATACAGTAAAGGCAAGAAGAAAAGCAAAGAGAAGTACTAATAAATAGGAGCATGGGAATGGGTGGCCGAAATGATCTCTGCTCTCTTTCGAATGGCAGCTAGAAAGAACTTTGCAACCTGTGCTGTAACGTGTGAGTTCTTGTCTATTAGACAGTATTGAACTAATCACTTGGAAGGGTGGCCTTGGAATTTTTTCAACAGTGGACAAATTAGGGTATTCCTAATTTGTTCATAAAGTGGACAAAATAAAAGCATGTGCTGAAGAAACTCAGGAGCCTCGTTTCCACATGGGCAAAATCTCTCTTGGCGTGGTATTCCCTGGAACCTACCCTGGAGCACTGCTGAAGGCAGCACATTCATCCTGGCCAACATAAAGGCCCTGCAGGCCTGTGGTGAACAGAGTGAGGTTAGATAAGCTGCAGGAGTCCTATACGATGGGAAAACACCTTGTGACAAAGGGGAGCAGGTTCTATGTGCCTGCAAAAGGAGTTCCTGCCTTTCTATGTCACATAACCTCTGGGTGAGAATTCTTAGGGCCTGTTTCTGCCCTAGCATCAGGATATGTTCAAGAGGGATACCTATGGACCTAATTTTTTGTTTAATTGAGAATTGCCATTGGCTCTGGTAAGAATCAGCCAGCATGTTATACACAAACCCCAGTTGGTCTGCGCAGAAATGTAATCTGAGCCAAAACTTTAAAGTCTGAGTCCAAGCAGAAGTTTCCAGGTGACCTACTCCTACTTCAAGGCACAGGACTGCATAGGCTACACAGTTAGGGACCCCTAAGATTCGACGCAAGAACATGGATTGAATTCTTTCAACGTTGGGGTTATATGCATTGATCCAGATGGGGATGCCATATAATAATTGTGCCCTTGTTTTTGCGTGAAAGACCCGTATGGCTGAAGGAATGTAGCGTCCTCCACTCCTATAGAAAAACTGGGCCACTGCAAGCGAGCTACATTTTGCAAGGTTAAGGGCATAATTTCGATGGGCTACCCAGCTCATATTATATCTAAAGGATATCCCCAGATACTTGTATTCTTTAACCTGCTCCAGAGTGTCATTTTGTAGGGGCCAACGCATTCTTTTCCACCTCTTTGAGAACACTAGGATCTTTGATTTTGGGGCATTGATGGACAGACAGTTATTGTCACAGTAAGTTGCAAAGGCAGTTATAAGCCTCTTTAGGCCCAAATGGTTAGAGACAGAACTGCCGCGTCATCTGCATACAGGAGTAATGGGATTTGCTGAGGGCCAAGCTTGGGGGGATGGCCTTGGACTTGGTTTAGAGAATCACTCAAATCATTAATGAAAAGGTTAAATAGATAGGGTGCCAAGATACATCCCTGTTTAACCCCCTTATTATTCAGGATCGTATCAGACAATTTACCAGTAGGTCCATAACGGACCTGGCAGCTCGTATTAAGGTACAACATTTGAATAAGAAACAGCAATCTCCTGGCCCATAGTAGTTTCCTTGAGATTGAATCAAAGGCCCCTTTTAGATCGAAAAAAGCTACAAACAGTCTCCCCCCACCCATAGAATTATACTTTTCTGCAAGATGAGCCAATACAATGCAGTGATCTAATGTATGTCTGTTTTTACAAAACCCTACAAAACCCGATCTGTTCTGGGCCCAATATCTTTTGATTGTCCATCTAGGCTGTCAGTTTGTTTGCTAGGTGTCGAGCATGAAGTTTCCCCAAGATTGACAGCAGGCTAACAGGGTGATAATTTCCTGGAACTTGAGAGTCTCCTTTTTTGAAGATGGGTACTATGATAGCTTTAGTCCATGATGAGGGTACCCTTCCAGTCTGATCTATTAATGTGAAGAGAGTGGCCAAAGGTGTGGCCCACCAGTCCAGATGCTTTTTTAAGAGTTCCAGGGGAATTCCATCAGGTCCAGCAGCTTTTCCCAGTTTTAAATTCGTAATTAGAGATTTGATTTCTGAAATATTTACTGGGTCCCATTTAGGTAAGTTTAAAGAGGTTGGCTGTGAAGGAGTTAAATCAGAAGTTTGAGGATCGAAGAATATGTTTGTAAAGTAATCCTTCCAGACATGTGCAGGGACCTGAACATCCAGGGAACCTATCCTGCTTTTTAAGGCACCCCTGACCAACAGCCAGAACTGTTTGCTGTTATTTGACCGAACAGTGCAAATCATTAATTCCCATCTTTTCTTGATCATAAGTTGCTTCTTTTGGCTATTACAAGTTTATACTGCTCTTTTAGGTTGGTATATTCACTTGAGGGGGGAGAGTCCGGCTGGTTGAGCCGATAGGAATAGTACAAAGAGCGTAGCTGATTTTTCAGGAGGAGACAATCTTTGTCAAATCAGGAGTTGGATTTAAATCTTGAATCCTTATAGGACCCCTGGCAGGTTTGCTGGCATAAAATACCATTTATTGCTGCCATCAGGTTCTCATAATGGAGGATGGCCTCTGACGAGTTTGGTGCTGTGGACAGATTCTGTTTCAGGTTTATAAAATGGGTGGAATTTAGAGTAGAGTTTAACTTGTCCTCTATTTTGGAGACCATTTATTCCCCTTAAAGTAAGGTGCCATTCTTACTGTGTTGATTGAGTAAGCTGGTGTGTTAGAAGTTAGTTGATCACATTTTACTGTGGTGATGAGAGGAAAATGGTCGCTGTCTATTTGCGTTCCAACATGGAAGTCAACTACCTTGCCACTCAGATGAGCAGAGACTATTACATAATCAATGACACTGCTCCCCCTATGGAAACAGAATGTGAATTCTCCAGCGTGATCCTGAGGCGCAGAGCCATTTAAAATAGACTTTCCAGCTCCCATAGAGAATCTGGCCAGGCAAAGCCCAGCTGGATTGATCTGAAGGTCTTTAGAGCATCTAGGAAGCTTGAGCTGTTCTGGGAAAGAATCCTCCAAGCTGTTGCCCATTGCATCCAATAGAGCAGAGTTGTCTTTTCTGATCCTTGCGTTAAAATTACCAGCTATAAAGATTTCAGCAGAAGGGCAGTTTGACTCTAAATCAAATAGGTACTTGCCCAAGGTTTCCCATTGTGCCTGCAATTTTCCTTTGTTAGCTTGGGGGGGGGTTGATATACGTTAACTATCATGAGTGAAGGCTTCAGGTTTTGGATTAAAATAGCCATGGCCAATGGGGGCAGCTATTCAAGTGCTCAATCTTGAACTGATGGTGGTTTGTAATCAGGCAGCATAGACCGGCACTTCGCCGGCCTCTACGTGTTGGGACAACAGCTGGAATTGCAACTGAGGTATATCCGGGCAAAATAATGTCCCCTTCATGCCAGGTTTCTTGGAGAAGGATAATATTGAAGCCCTGGAGGAAATTTTGGAATTCTGGGTCATTGGATTTCCCTTTCCATCCAGCAATGCTCCAGGACAAAATCTTCAGTGAGGGGATCCTGTTGGCAGTTGATAGTCATGCTGACTGGACTGAATTCACAGGGAGGCCACTTAGATTGACATGGTTGTGACAGAGTTCCCTTTTATTGCTAGCTGGAGAATTAGTGTGTTTAGCCTTGAGGGGGGCAGCCTCGGACCCTGAGTTTGATATCTCTGGTCTTGATTCCAATGCAGGCGGATTCAAATGGTCATTAGTGAAGTCCAGCAGAGATGGAGAGACTAATTGTTCTGAAACATCAGTCAGACTAGGAGAGCCACCTGGGGTTTTCTTATTTGTAAAGCCCAGGAATGCACTGTAGTGAGTCAGAGCAAATTAATTGGAATGTTAGCAAGTGTAGATGTTTCACTGTTAACCTTGATGACTACTTGTGCAAAGAGCATAAAATGAAACATGCCTGCTTCTCATAACTTTCCCTTACTCAGTAGTGAGCTGTTGCTTCTCATTGGGGATGGGCACAAAATGGAAAATGAAATGCTGTTTCGTCATGGCGTTATGTAATAAAACAAAACGTGGAAGCAGCATTTTGTTAGAGATGGAATGAAATGGTGCTTTTGTTGAAAAGAACCATTTTGTTAGGTCTGTAAGCCATACACGTGGGTTTGCGAAAGGGAAAAAAAGTTTTTTTAAAAAAAGTCTGGGGCTTTTTAAAAACTTTTTTTCTCCCCCAAGCCCTGCACACCAACTGCTCGGCAGGAAAAAAAAATTTCCCCTGCACCCCAGTGCCAATCAGCTGGCCTGCATAGGTTTGGATGAAGGGGAAAGGTTTTTTTTTTTTAAAAAATCCCAGGCCTTAAAAAAAATTCCCTGCCCCAAGCCCCGCACACCAGCTGATAGGTGCTAGGGTGGGGGAGATCAGATCAGCTGGCAGGCAGGGCTTGAGTGAGGGGGAAAAGGTTTTTTTAAACAAAGGCCTAGGTTTTTTTTTAAAAAAAATTCCCTTCACTGAAGCCTGCCAGCTTATCGGTGCTTTAAAAAAAAAAAAGCCTGGGGCTTTTCCCCCTCCCGAAGCCCTGCCTGCCAGCTCATCAGTGCTGCGGGCCACTTTTCGCCCCCCCCAACCATTTCGTTAGTGTTTCATTTCGTACAATTTTTTTTTACAAAAATTCATATCAAACGAAACAAAAGGAGTGGGGGACAAAACAAAACAACACAAACATAATTTTTCCATTTCCTGCCCATCCCTAATCCTCATCCCTTGGTCCCTCAGATGTTATTCCATGACAGCTGGGGGCTGATAGACAATTTCACCTTTGTGGATTCAAGTGTGGGAACCACCTGCCCTCTTATGCCTGCTGACCAGGGTATAAACCATATTTATGCCTCACTGAACTCATGGAGGTCATACTTCTAAGGTGGCCTGCACTCCTTTTCTTTTTGCTGCTTTTTAAAAAGTACGTGATGAGAAGGTGGTGAACAAGTAAAATATAATGCTTCTGAAACCATTTCTCTGCCTCCATTCCGGTGCTAGTTCAAATCAGCCGGGATGATGCAGGAGAGTGGTAAGCTCAGATGAGAAATCCTACCTAATGAACAGTATCTTTAATTGAAATTCATAATGATTAGTAGTTATGCAACTTTAATGAACAGTTCATTTTTGTAATGAGTCGTTAAATTTCCTCTAATGTCTCTCTGTGTATTGATCTGGGGTGTGGGGATTGCAAACAATCTATTTGCACCAATAAAAGCAGCAATATGCTTAATATAACATCCAGTTATTCTCAGTAGCACTGGTAATTCTAAGAAACAGGGCTCCAGGGCAGTTCCAGATCATGCTGCCCTCTGCACCATTTTCTGAGGGCTCCTGCTGCTCTGTCAATGGCTGGAGCCCTTTAAAGCTGGCCCACTCAGAACCAGGGGGTCCCCCATTGGGGGAAGGGGCAGGAGCCCTCAGAAAATGGTGGGGAGGACAGCACAACCTCGAACTGCCCTGAGTCCCCACCATTTTCTGAGGGCTCCTGCTGATCTATCAATGGCTGGAGCCCTTTAAATCTGGCCCACTCAGAACCAGGGGGACCCCCCTGTTGCTGACTGGGCCAGGTTTAAAGGGCTCCAGCCATTGACAGCTGACAGGAGCCCTCTGAAAACAGTCAGGTAGGCAGTTCAATGTTTCTTCATTTTTGAGAAATCTACTCTGGTCACTGTGACACATTCCTTAGTCGCATCTCAGCTGGACTATTGTAATACACTCAATGTGCGGCTACCAATGGAAAGTCTCATGAAACTTCAGTGGATCTAAAATCCAGCCACGTTGCTGACTAGGCTGGGTTATAGGGATCACATTACACCATTATTACAGAGGCTGCACTGGATGACAATCAGTTTTTGGGCAGAATGTTGGTTTTCACCTATAAAGCACTAAATGGCCTGGGTCCAAACTACCTCAAATATTGAATCTTGAAGTGTAATCTGGCTCTCATGCTAAGGTCATCAGGAAAAGCCTTTCTTTCCATCCTGCCACCTTCACAGTTGTGTCTGTTAAAAACATAAGAAAGGGCCTTCTCTGTTGCTGCTCCCAGAATTTGGAACTCCCACCCACTGGAGGACAGGACTGCCCCAACTTTGCTATCTTTCTTGAAGCAGGCAAAGACCTTTCTCTACAGGCAAGCTTTCCCTGAATGACTGACTACCTATTATGTGACTTTTAGGTGGATTACCATGAATTATTGCTTAAAATGAATTAATAATAATACCTCCCATGGTATTATTACTTCATGGTAAAGATGATAATGATGGTGTCAGTTTAGTTCCACTAACACCTGAAATCTCTCTCCCCTCCGCCATCCTCCAAAACATCATAGGTCCCGAGGAAAAAAATCATAAGCCTGTGCTCATCACAGCTGACATTTATCCCATTAAGGAGTTGGTTCTGGAATGAAATCAAACAACCACATACAATTATATAAAAATTCCTCTGAGTATCAAAGTTTAAGTCTTTACACCATTGCAATAATTTTAGGCAAGCTCAGCTTGTCTAATTTTACAAGCTTTATTTATCTACATTGCTTCTATGCTCCATGTGCAGAAAATCACTTCAAAGTAATGCATGATCTTAGCTTTAGAGCAGTGTTGGTGAACCTATGGCACGGGTGCTGAAGGTGGCACTTAGAGCCCTTTCTGTGGGCACCTGACATTGCCCCTTCATAGCCACCTGCATTCAGGTTAAATGGCTGCATTGGCACTTTGCAAAAAATCACTGGGTTTTGAATTGCAGTTTGGGCACACTGTCTATAAAAGGTTCACCAACACTGCTTTAGAGTATTGACAATGTATATTGAAAACAGTTTTACAACGATGAGGAAAGCTGTAGGCAAAATTAGTTAAAGAAAACCCTTCCCTGCAACTCATAAAAGATTGTGTTAAAATTTATAATTTAGGCAGATTTAAAGGTGAAAGTAAAAGTGAAGATTTCCATGTCCTGGATGCATGTTGATTCCACTTCAAAGAATGACTACCACTACTCAAGGAAATCTGGCCTTTGCATCTGTTCTGATTAGAGATGGGTGCCAAACAAAAAACAATATGCTGTTTTGTCATTTTTAATGTAACATATTGTTTTGTTATGAAATGAAATGACAGAAACTGTTTCATGATAAACCGAACCAAACTTTTTTTAAAAAAATTGGGAAATGAAACAGGGAAGCTTCCTCAAGCTCTTCCCTGTAAGCCACAACAATTTGGAGATATTTGGGGTTCAGGGGGCAGAGTTATTTAACTGCAAAGAGGGTTCCCTCCCAGCAGTAATTGGAAAGGTGTGCATGTGCCACGCCAGCAATAGGTCAATTTATTACTTCCCCTTGCTGAACCCCTATATTGCTGGCATGCACCGTACAGCAGTTTTGCGATTAGCAAAGGGAACCCTCTTTCCAGTTGAGTAACTTGAACCCCAAGCTTCTCCAAATTTTGGGAACTTACAGGGAAAAGTCAAAAGAAGCTACACTGGGATTTCTATGCCGATACGTGGCTGCAATCCTTATTTTTGAGTACATAATGTTTTGTTATGTTTATGTACCTGAAAATACTGATCACAGCCAAAGGGGTCCTCCCCCAGGAGAAAGTCATTTGTAATTAATGCAATCACTTGATGAAGCTCCCCCCGCTGGGTTGCAATCAGCTGTTTCCTGACTCAATTACAAATGATTTTCTTCTGAGGGATTCCATTTGGAATTTAATAACTCAGCCCCCTGAACCCCAAACCTCTCCAAATTTGGGGGGTCTTACAGGGAAACATCCAAAAAAGCTACCCTGCGATTTTGATGCCTCTAAGACCCAGGGGAGCCATTAAAATAATTTCATTTTGTTTTGTTCTGAAATGTCTTTAAAAATTTGTTGCTAACAAAACGAAACAAAGCTACTAAAGAAATGGAATGAAAAAACACTATATTTTTGTTTTGTGTCCATCTCTAGTCCTGAACAGCTGAACTCAGAAGGCCTGTTTTTGACTTATAGCTTGGATTTTAATGTCATTTGGTTGTATTATCATTTGCTGAAAAACATGCTATTCTATGAAGCACATGTTGCATTTTCCATTTCTTAACTCATACTCTATTGACTTCTGCTTTCCACACGCTCACTTCTTTTGGTATATATTCACCACTGTAATGGATTAAAGTGAGGCAAATGATTAAGACTGATCAATGCAGCTAATCAGGAAACTACATCACTCTAGAAGCATGTTCTGATTGCAGTACCAAGGTGTAATGCAAATTAGACATACTGTACCTTGTAGCAGCAGCACTGTATGAATTCCTCTGTGTTTGTTATGCCTTTGTAAAAATAACTATGCATATATATTTCTGCTCAGGACTGCTCACAATTCATTTTTTGTTTTACAGCCATAAGGGATTTCACATTTTTCAGCTATGCCTACCAGACATGTTCCAAAACCAAGGGTGGATAATTCTTTTAATGGACCACTAAAATATTAAACATAAGAAAGCTTTTGAGTCCAGCAGGGCTAGCAGAGCATGTGGCGGTGGGGAAAGAAACAGAATACAGGTAGTCCAAAACTCATCTTCATCATCTTTAGCAGTGTTAGTATATGAGCTAAAATAATATATGTGTCGGAAACCAGTAACTGATAGGCTGTGAGATGATGGCAGGCAAGATGCATAGCATGAGAGATCACAAAACTCTGCAGTTTTTATATCTTTCATCTCTTTCTTTCTCACACAAACACACTCCCTTTTTTCCTGTGTTTTCTGTATTCTTTGACTCCCTTACTTTTAGCTTTTTGTAGCTGAGTTTTGTGTTTTGACTACTCTTATTTTCAGGGAAGCAGCAGGAAAAGAGGAAGACCAAGTATAAGATGGATGCCATAAAGCAAGCCCTAGGCTTGAGTTTTCAGGAGCTGAGCAGGGCTGCTGAAGACAGAACTTTTTGGAGGTTGTTTATTGACAGGGTCACTGTATGTTAGAGGTGATTTGATGGCACGTAACAGCAAGGACTTTTATTTTATTTTAATTTTTGGCTGTTTAGGAAGCACTGGAGATGTGTCCTTCCTGTACATGATACTTTTGTTCAGAGGCTTTCACAGTTTGCAGCAGATTATTGCTATGTGTTTGAAACTAACATTTTGTGTTCCCCAGGTTTTTTTCAGTAGGGATAGTATTCTGTTATTCTCATATAAGGCATACCTGTTAATTAGTGTGTAAACCTTGACTGATGTGTTTCATTGTTTGTTTTCAGTGAGTGCATTATAACATTTCAATTACTACATTTCAGTTGCAAGTTACGGTTTTTCTAAGAAGAGTTTATAGTGTGACAGGCTTGTCCACACTGGCATTTGGTATGATGTGTCTAAAAGGTCCTTATCTTCAGTGCAATCTGTTTTAACATTTGATACTCATATGTGAAGGCAGAACAAAAAGCTATTTTGGATCTCAAAAAACCATTCCAAAAAGACTGCATTCCCAGGCATTGTTCCAGAATGACGTGGAACAGCTCTTAAAGAGGAAGGATAGATTATTTTAAGAAGAAATAAAAGCAAGTGAGGTCTTCTTTTCCATGCCAAACAGTGCTATAAGAGGAACATATACTATATGTCAGCATGGACAGACTCATAGACACTGTGATCAGTCTTCATAGTTACTTTGCATTCTTTGGAAGAAGTCATTAATTCAGATGTATTTCTTTTTTGTTATTATAGATTGTTCAAAACACTTCAGCTGCAAAATAGTGAAGGCTGTTAAGCACATGCAGGCTGAGGTGTACATGTGTCTTCCTGGGGAATGGTAGAAGTTACTTTTTGAAATGGAGAACTGCCCCTCCCAGGCATCATCATCATCATCATCATCATCATCATCATCATCATCATCATCATCATCATCATCATCATCATCATCATCATCATCATCATTGTGTGCCATCAAGTCAATTCTTTTTTATGGAAACCATTCCGGGGTTTTCTAGTACAGAATAATCAGAAGTGATTTCCCATGGGATAGTTTATGGTGGCACTGGCTTTGAGCCATAGACCTGAAAGACAAATGTGACTTCAACATGTACAAAAATTGCCTCCTCCCTGTGAATACTGTTATTATGCAAAAATTGAATGAAAAGGAAGGGTTAACAAGAAAACAAAATATCGGAGTAGTTTTATTATGAAATCCAGCAGGATTCTGTGATATTGAGTGTCACATGAATGTGCTCAGGGCTGCAATATGTTTTAGGATATATGGATGCAGAAGATGGGGTTACACAACTGGAGATGGATGCAGACTGATTCATGCTTACCTCCCTAGAAAGCAAGCCTTATTGAATTCAATAGGAGGGTAGAGCAAAACCTCCATAGGATTAAGCTATTCTTCCATTAAATGTATTCTTTTTGGATAGAAGGGAAAAATTCTGTTATCAATAGGATGAAGAAACAGTGGGATTGTTACCAAATTTATTTGCAGTTTAAATACCCATTTCAATTTTGGGTTCAGAAAGGTTACAATGCAGCAATACGAACTTATGTATAGACAAAATGGTTTTTATGGCTCTAGGAATACAGAACCAATATAGATTTTCTGGACCATTTCTCTCAGTGCATGATCAAGTGATCATCTCATTTGGGTAGGGAGATGAATCCTTTGAAGCAAAAGCAGTTTAGATTAATTTAAAAACGTGTAATACTTTTTCCAGTTCATGAAGCAAGTTTGTAGTTGGGGAATTTCTCTGTGTCTTCATGGCAGATTTCCTGGGCAGCACTTCCCCAATATGAACAGAGAAATGTCCTTTTCTCCTTGCCACTTTATGTTGTACTTAAAAGATGTTTCATAAGGAGCACTAACTTTCGTCTTCTGTCTCCAAATAGCAACATCTCGGAGAAGAAAAAATGCATAGGACATTAACTGCAGATCTTGTAATGGTGTCAGGTTTTTCTTTATTCATTACACATAGGATCAAAAACTTACTACTATGGGGAAAACTCTTATTAAATTAGCCCCAACTACTAGGGAAACCATATGATGTAATCCAGTGATAATAAAAACTCATTGTGATTCTTACAACAAGAGAGAAATGTAATGCTGAATTTGTACATTTAAATCTATATATCATCTGCTAAATTCCACTCTTCTGCCCCATCAAACTATAGAGGTGTGAGGAGTGAGAGGGAGATGACCCCAAACAGCAGAGTATGCATCCAATCTCCCTTCCAAACGAGAAGTCTAGGAGGCACGCGTATTGGTGGAAAGCCTTCAAGGGCTGAAGGTGAAGGAGGACGGGGGTGGAGATGAGCCCGCGGATGCTGGAGCATCTTGTGAGGTCTGCATGGGGACCACTATAGAGGGTTTCCTCTTGACAGAGGAAGAGGAAGAGGGGAAAGTGCGCACATGGGAAGATTTTGGAGCAGGAGATATAAAAGCGATGGAAACTATCGAGGAAGTGGAGAGGGAAGGAGAACCACCGAGGAAGGGAGACAAAGCCCAGGAATGGAGGGTCTTAGTATACTGGGTTCCAGTGGCTCCCTGGAAGATGGCCCCCTCCGAGGGTAGGGGATGAGCAGCCTCATTGGAGATGATGCCCAGTTTGGCTTGTCACCCCTGTTGTGGGACCTTATGCTCAGGTAGGGGACCTCATCTAAGACCCCCTCGCAACTCCAAGTGATTTCAACACCTGCTCAGCCCGTGGTGACCCAGACTGTGGAATGGACTAGACATGTGGACCCATTTATGTTGGACGGTCCCTTTGATATGGTTGAACCTGAGGAACTGGTTGTCCACAGTAGCATGACTTCATTAAATGAAGTTGGATTGTTTTCTTCTGCAACGGCATCTCTGGAGATTTCATTGGGAGAGGGAGTGGTCCTGAATTAGAACTAAGTCACTCACAAGAGGTTATTCTGAGATCTTGCAAGGTACGCCCAAAGTTTTGAACAGCTGGCTAGATATTTCATGCTAGACATGGGCACGACTTGGCAAAATTCTCGTTTCCGTTTCCGTTCCTCGTTTCCGTTATGCAACAGAAACGGTAACGACAATTAAGCCGTCAGAACTCGAACTCGAACCGATAAAAGAAAAATTGGGTCTGATTTGTCGTTGTCAAGCGGCACAGAAAAAAAGTTTTAAAAAAAACCCGATTCCCGGCCAAAAAAGCAGGCGAAAATATGCCTGCCTGAGTGAGGGTACCTACCAGAGGGGTGGTTTCTGGGGGGGTCCCCGGCCTCCCCCCTCTCCTGTCCTGGGCTGCTCTGGTGGGGGGCATCCTCGTCATCTCGCCATGCCATGCGGTGCGGGGGGATACAAAATGGCGACCGCAATATATTTTTTAAATCGTGGTCCAAAAACCCACCAAAGCACCACACAGAAACATGTGAAAATTAGGTATTTTAACTGCCTGAATTTTTACAGTAGCAGCAGTGGGTTTTTCTTCAAATAAACGTCTGTCTCCAATCCCATTGATTTTATTTTATTTTCATTTTTATTTTTTTACACCTGCGCAATGATGGGCTGGCCATTGGATGGGACCATGCAAATTTTTGGAGCCATTCCACCAATCGCATGGCTACTTGGCCAGGTTTTGACTGAGACTTCTGGGATGTGCCAGTCGGGCATAAAAAGCCCACTATAACCCTAGCCCTAACCCTAACCCTAACCCTAACCCTAACCCTAACCCATACGCCAGTACACTGTCCTTCTTAGTGGGTGAGAGGCACCCAGAGGTGCAGCCCACTAACTCACCCTAACCTTACCCGTAATAACCCTAAGCCTAGCCCTTGCCCTAACCCCAACCCTAAGCCAGATCTGTACTCGCATTGCTCTACACACAAGTACATTTCCCTTCTTAGTGAGCCAGAGGGCGCCCACCAGAGGCATTCTTCTTTCATCTCGCTCACCAGTCCAAAGTTCCAAAAAACTCTGTATGCCAGTATGCTGTCCTTCTTGGTGAGCTAGAGGCACCCAAAAGAGAGGTGCCTCTGCCAGTGCCACTTGGTACGCAATGACTACACGGTCATGTACCCTTCCTTTTCCTTTGTAGGGGGCCAGAGGAGGCATCCACCCCAGAGAGGTGCCTCCAGGAGCCTGCTAAATGCCTTCCCTTCGTAGAGGGCCAGAGGAGGCACCCACCCCAGAGAGGTGCATCCAGGAGCCCACTATCCTACCCCCCTAAACCAGTACTAACGACAGACGACAAACGAAATGACAAATTTTTGAAAAATTACGCGACAAACGGAAACGAGCTGAAGTGGGCCGGCTCCGAACACATGACAACTCGAAACATCATTTTTCTTGGTCGTGCCCATCTCTAGTTCATGCAGTTGGGGGACTTGGCTGCAAAGCCTGAAGTTGACTTTAATTTCTCCCACTGTGTATACCAGGTGAAGAGCTAGCCTATGTGGATCCAGTCTAAGAAACTAATGCTAATGACAGGGATTCCCAAGATGTGCACCATGGCACCCTTTGTGGCACCCCAAGGCAATGCCAAACTCAACTAGCAGTGTGGTGGAATTTCATCTCTATCTCCTTGCAGTGCTGATTGCTGCTACTGCTCTTCCAATTCTGGTTCTGGACTCTTCATGCATTTTTGCCTCCTGCTTCACCCCATACTCCTCACTGCTCTTCCTACTCTGCCACTGCTGCAGCCACTCAAGGGAGTCTTGAATTGAGCTGTGACTTTGGGAACCACTGTTTATGCCTATAAACCACTAAGAAGGCTAATCGTAAGTCACAATGAACTTTAATGGCATGCAATTATTTAAATGTTTGAGTGCATTCTCGGTAGCCCACTGCATGTCTTCCACTTAAAGTCCAAACCAGCCAAATACAATACAGAAAAGCTAAACACCAGAAGGTTGGCCACGGAGTGATGAAATGGCCACAACAGCTAGGAACACAACAATGGTACAACATAGCTACATTTTGCATTGGAACAAGGCCTACCCACACCAATGGCATTATGGATTTTCAATATGTTCAACGTAAAATACCTGGCCTAATATTTTTTTAAAATCTATCTTGATGTGTTTTTGAGGTTCTATTGTTTCTGTCTTCTGACTTTCCTAGGGCCCAGTCAGATGCTAGATCATGTACTGAGGAGGGTCTATTACCCAGCACAGCAGGAGGCTGATGAAAAGTACATTGCTTTGGCATTTTGCAGTTGAAATTTGAAAAGGCAGCTCTGCTAGCACTTTAGAAAGATAACAATCTGATGTTTTGCAACAAAATGCCTCCTAGTTTTGTTTTGTTTTGTTTGAAAAGCAATCACTGTCCTGCTTTTAATATTCCACTGCTCTCTCTCTCTCTCTCTCTCTCTCTCTCTCTCTCTCTCTCTCTCTCTCTCTCACACACACACACACACACACACACACACACACACACACACACACACACACACACACACACACACACACACACACACACACACACACACACACACACACACACACAATCAGATTCTAGCTCCTTCCTTCCTATACTACTAGCATAGCATTGTTAACTATTTGAGCTGTCATGAAAAAAGATACTAATGAAACCTATACGGGTGAAATCTAAAAAGTGCATATTCCTTCGTCTTATTATTTCTCTATGTTTTTTGGTCAGCAACAATCACTAATATACCCAGTTATACATTATCTGTTTTTCATAGAATTAGTGGAAGTTGGCAGACAGCCAGGTTAAAAGTTCACCAGGAAATGCTTAGCTAGTAACCTTTATTGATTTCTGCAGTTAAACATTAATTTTCTATGGGACAGGAGTATAAGCTGCCTCTTCAAATAGGACAAATTGTTAATTGCTGACTAACAATTGTTAATTTTAAAAGAATGTCCTGTCTTGGTGATAGAATGAGTATAAAGGTTTTAACTAGGTAAGGAAGGGATGCTCTTTTGTTTTTGACTGGGAGTACATTTCACCAGTGAAATAAACTGTTTTGGTTTTTATTACCTCACTCCATTTGTGCCTCCACTATTACTGTTAGAACAAGCCTCCAGTGTTGAAACTTCTGCAAAAATATTTCGTGGATAACCAGAATCTTTGAAAACAAAAATCTATGAAGACCTTGCTGAAGGAGAATGCTCAGGGAACTGTGGTTTGTTTTTAAAACATTTTTAGCTTGATAAGAAGACAAAATAAATTTATTTTTACTGTATCCATTCTTCCAGGTTTCTGATTTCTTGAATGCATTAACCTGTGAAGTCTCCAGCAGGGGCAAAGCTCAGAAAACCTGGGGGCTTTTTGGACTGCAAAACCCTAAGCCCCCACCCACCCCTTCCCCAGTCATCAGTACGGCCACAAAACTGAATGATTCCTATTTTTCATTTTCTGACTCTTCCAAACTGGGTAAGAACCTTGCACAATCCACTTGAATATTAAAATGGAAGACACTGTCCATAAGGCTTTGGTTTTATAAATACTTACATAACAACACACCATCACATGCTCCTGGAAAATGCACTTTATTAATATTTGTGCAGAAGTCCCTTCCACAAAAAGAGGTGTTAGGACTACAGAAATTTATGGTGGCACACACACACACACACACACACACACACACACACACACACACACACACACACACACACACACACACACACAGAGAGAGAGAGAGAGAGAGAGAGAGAGAGAGAGAGAGAGAGAGAGAGAGAGTCTGGTTTCTAGTGCATGCCCTACTCCATAAACTATAGGTTTCTTCTGTGTCCTGTCTGACACACACACACACACACACAGACAGAGAGAGAGAGAGAGAGAGAGAGAGAGAGAGAGAGAGAGAGAGAGAGAGAGAGAGAGAGAGAGAGTAAAGGGTCATTAATTTCTGGTAACAGTTCTGATACAGACGGTTGTGGAACAATTGGATTTACCATACTTTTCATTCTATAAGACACACCTGATCATAAGATGCACCTAGTTTTTAGAGGAGGAAAGCAAGAAAAATGTTTAGCCTAAGGTTTCTTGGTGGGGGAATCCTGGCTACAAAAGGGGAGGGCAGAGTCTCCGTGGAGCAGGTGACTGGAACTGCGAAATCCCGGCTACAGCAGGGGATGGGAGGCTCCGTGCAGGTAACTTCCTCTAAATCAAAATCTTTGATATATATGTAGCGGGGACTACTGTATTTGCTCTATAAGAGACACAGACATTTCCCCTTACATTTGAGGGGGGTGGTGTCAAAATATGGTATTTTCAAATTCAATAAATTTTTATTATTTTCAACGACAGTCTGTTTCATTGGTTCATTTTCAACTTTCAACATACAGTGGACCCTTGTATAACAAACCATTTGTATAACATAAAATCTGTACAACATAAAACATTCCAGAGAAAGGGGAAATTTGCTTAACAGAATCGCCTATAGGGCAATTACGTACAACATAAAATGGTCGTGATTAGAGATTACTCCGTTTTCAATGCATTCCTATGGGAAATTCGTATAAAGGAAAATGTGCTTAACATAATTTCATTTGGAATGAATTAATTCCTTTATACAAGGTACCACTGTATTTATTTCTGATATTACTGGTAAAGAAACTTTTAGTAGGATAATTCCCTTTTCTCCCTCTCTGGGAGTGAGAACGTATTTGGCCACCCCATCCAGCACACATTGTCTCACAACATGAGCATCTCGCTCAGGCTGCCACGGTATCCCCTCTCCATCCAGGGGTCCATACTGGTTGAGGTATTCTCAGCCATTCTCACCTGTAGTTGGGGAATACTTGTACAGTCCATTCGACTGCTACTGGCATTGGTAACAGCAGTCCATCTGAGTAGCTTTGTTCCTCATCTCCCTCCTTAATACCTCCTCCTCGTGGCACTTCATGGAGCAGTGGTTAAATGCCTGTACTGCAGCTAAATCTGTGCTCACGACCTGGGGTTCAATCCCAGGTAGCCGGCTCATGGTTGACTCAGTCTTCCATCTTTCTGAGGTTGGTAAAATGAGTACACAGCTTGCTGGGGGTGGAGGCAATGTGTAGCCTGCAAAATTAAATTGTAAACCACCCAAAGAGTGCTGTAAGCACAATGGGGAGGTATATTAGAAGAACACTTTGCTTTTTGCTTTGCTTTTCCCCACATCTTGCACCATTCGTCCTCTCCACTTTCCAGCAACCAAAACCCTTCTACTATTGGCTCTCCCTCACTAACTATAGTCCCCGCCTTTCTTTCATCTGTCTATGTCATCTTTATCACATCTTCTTCCTCTTTTATATCTTTTATCTCTACTTTGTTTCTTTTATTATTCCTCCTTCCTTATCATTTTCACAATGAAGTCCTTTCTCAGAGGAAAGCACACTTTCAACTTGTACTCTGCTGTTTTTTGCTCCTCACTGCATCTCAAAAAAGACATAGTGGAACTGGAAAAGGTGCAGAAGACAGCGACTAAAATGATTACTGGGCTGGGGCTCTTTAACTTGGAAAAAAGGCGCCTGGGGGATATGGTTGAGATGTACAAAATAATGCGGGGCATGAGTAAAGTGGATAGAGGGACGCTCTTCTCCCTCTCACGAATACCAGAACCAGAGGACATCCATTCAAATTGAGGGCTGGGAGAATGAAAACAGAGAAAAGAAAATATTATTTTACCCAGCATGTTGTTAGTCTGTGGGACTCCCTGCCACAGGATGTGGTGATGACATCTGGTCTGGATGCCTTCAAAAGGGGATTGGACAGATTCCTGGAGGAAGAG
This sequence comes from Phrynocephalus forsythii, assembly GCA_029282475.1. NCBI lineage: Eukaryota > Metazoa > Chordata > Lepidosauria > Squamata > Agamidae > Phrynocephalus > Phrynocephalus forsythii. The sequence continues at coordinate 55,645,341 of JAPFRF010000010.1, forward strand.
TCCATCACAGGTTATAAACCATGATGGAGATATATAATCTCCAGGCTTAAAACCAGGGTACTTTATCATATGTGGTGGACTTGTAAAGAAGCTAAGGCGTATTGGAACATGGTAAAACTTTTTTTAGAAAGATCTTTGAAAATTAAAATAGAGTTTAGACCAGAACTATTTCTGTTAAATATAGTAGATATGAATATTTCTTATGATCAGAGATATGTACTTCATCATGTAATTGTTGCTGCAAGAATACTGTACTTCAGAAGGATCTTCATGGAAAGATAAGAGAATGCATCGAAATTGATAAACTCTCTGGTTATTTAAAGAGACTACGGCAGATCTTTCGGGAAAGATGGCAAGAAGTAACAAATTTATTAGTATTGTGACAACATTTGGCAATTTTAGCAATATGTTTAATTACTATTTCTATTTTGCTTGATACACTCAATGTAAATCTTAAAAACTGTATCCCCCCCTTTCTTTCCTTTTTTCTTTTTCCTCTTACCCATACTCCTTCCCTTTGTTCCCCTCTTAAAAATCCAATAAAAATTTATTAATTAAAAAAAAAAAAACCAGGGTACTTCAAGGGCCAGATGCAGGGGAGTGGTATCAGGAGACAGATATCTAGCCGCGTACACTCCCAGACACATTTGGTGCAGCCACTGTGAGATATAGGAAGCTGGACTAGATGGGCCTTTGGCCTGATCCAGCATGGCTCTTCTTATGTTCTTATGTTCTTGTGTTCTTATGTTAACAGGTTGGAATGTGTCAGGATAGGAGACTGGAGATATAGCATTGGTGTCATGATTCAGCTATTGGAGTCCTCCTCAGAGGAGGATGTGCCTCAGCTGGCAAGTTCATCTGAGGACCTGGAGCAGCTAGTAATACCAGCCTAAGGACAGTTGGGGCAGAACCTGATATGCCTACAGAAGACTCTCGCATTCCAGAGATGAAATGTCAGAGGAAGATTCCTCTTCAAATTCCTTGGGAATACAAAAAGATCAGAGCATTATTCACTTTACTTTTGAAGAGAAACAGAGCTTAAAGAATGAAGTAAAAATATGACTAGATCCTAGGTGTGTGGGGGATGCACTTGATGTTAAATACACCATGTACTGTGAATTACAAAGGTTTGCATTTTCTTTTTTCTTTGTATTTTTATATTTGTATTATCTTTAATTAATAAATTTAGATAGATTACACCTCATCTGAGGCATAGGCAGAATCTGCAGCAAACCTTGTCCCACTGTCATGAGTAGCTGATTAATGGCTTCCAGTGCAAGGGAAGTACTCACATTGTAGACAGGTAAAAACAATTCAATACACATGCAGTGCTGAGAACCAGGGTCATTGCTCTGGGCACCTGTTTCCTGGCTGATAAACCTTCAGACAAATAGACCCAGACTGTTTTGAGAGTACACCTCTGCCTGTTCCCAGCAGTATAGTTGCTCTGATAATACCTTGATTTATAGACAGGAAAACTGGACATTGAGGAAGGTCATGTTAGTAAGGATTGTGATGTTGGGCAGGGTCACGGATCAGAATATAAGCTTTTAGGTGTTTTGGAGCACATGTTATGGTTAGATTAATGAGAGAAGTGGGTGATTTTGGCAGAGGAGCTATACTAATAGATGAGGGAATTGGGGCAAGCCTTGCATATTCTATGTGGGGGGTGTATGATTGACTATAGCCTCATGATCAAAGGATGGGCAAGCCAGTGGCGTAGCATGGGGTGTCAAGGGTTAGTTTGCACTGAGCACAATATTTTAAGGTGTGCAGTATGTCCTTTTATCTGTCCACCTTTGGCAGCAACAGGTGCCTCCTGGGCATGTCTTGCCTGGCTGCCTGCTTCTCCACTTCCCATCCTTGCTAAATTAGTCATTGCTCAGGAGTCCATCACCAATGGGTGCCATGTGGGGGGGGGGTGGGCAACAGAGTCCCATGGCCTTTGGCCTGGGCTGGAGCACTCCTTGCCCCTGGACCAATCCTGCACCAGTGAGCAGCATCCAGTCTGTGCTGGTGCACACAGTTTTGCCCTCAAACTGGCCATGACTCCCATATGAGAAGGGATCCCTGGTCCAGCAGTCCTGCTCTACTGCTATTTACAGATTTTTTTTTAGCCACCCCATTACCAAGCAGTCTCCAGGCAGCTTACAACAAAATATTAAAACAATAAAACAACAAAATATTAAAACAATAAAACAACATGTTAAAATCATCAAAATAACAGTTAAAATAATCAATATACAAATAATAAAATCCTGCTACTCATGCACCCCGCTAAAAGAATATTAACTAATAGAGATGGGCGCTATTTGTTTTGTTATTCATTATTCATTTTGTTATGGAATTAAATGAATAATGAACATGAGCCATTACAGAAAAATGAAACAAAACGGAGCGGAAATTTCCACTTTGTTCCACTTCGTTTTTCATTTTCCCATAGGAATGCATTAGCAATGCATTGCTATGGGAAAGATTTCCTTCAAGCGCCTAGCAGCTGATCTGCGCTGGCCTGAAGCCAGCGTCGAACAGCTGATTGGTGTAAGGTGGGGGGAGATATAAAAAGTCTGCTCCTCCCCCCACCCCATGGGTGGGGGGAGAGTGAGCTTTTTAAATCTCCCCCCCCTCACAAAGACAGCACCGAGTGGCTGCTCAGTGCTGGCTCCTGGAGCAGGGAAAAGAGTTTAAAGAGCCCACACTTTCCTCACCCCATAGGTAGGGGAAAGGGTGGGCTTTTTAAATCTCTCCCCTCCCAAAGATAGCACAGAGCAGCCGCTCAGCGCTGGCTCCAGGAGGGGGGGGAGAGTTTAAAGAGGCTGTTCTTCCCCCCACCCCATGGGTGTGTGTGTGGGGGAGAGCAGGCTTTTTAGAACTCTTTTCCCTCCTCCCCAAGATAGCACCGAGCAGCCGCTGGGTGCTGGCTCCAGGAGGGGTGGAAATAAGCAAAAGATAGGCCAGGCGGGAGGGCACCCCTGCTCCTGTGTGGAGCCCTCCCGGGGCTGGCCTCCACAAGAGCTGCCGACAAGCTGGCTGCGGAAGTGCTCTCCCAGCCAGCTTGTCGGCGGTTCCAGCAGTGCTCAGCCTTGGGAATGCTCTCCTGGCCAGCTTGTTGGTGGCTCTGGCAGCACCCAGCCCCAGGAGGGCTGCCTGCGGCCGCGGGAGCACTCTCCCGGCTAGCTTGTCGGTGGCTCTGGTGGTGCCCTGCCCCGGGAGGGCTCCCTGCAGCCACAGGAGCACTCTCCTGGCCAGCTTGTCGCCAGCTCCTGGCCCCAGGGGGATCCTCACGGCCATGGGAGTGCTCTCCCGGCTGGTTGTCGGTGCTGCCATGCCGCAGCCAGCAGGATCACTGCTGCCATCGCCGCTAATTTGGACTCAAACCAGTTCAGCTGTGTTTGGGTTCGTATGCATTTTTTAAAATTCACACGAACCCAAACTGAACCAAACCAAGGGTGAGCACGAAACAGAACAAACTGAACCATCGGTTTTCTGTTTTGTGCCCACCTCCATTAACTAATTAAAATACTGGCTAAACAGAAAGGTCTTTGCCTTGTGCCAAACGGCCAAAATTGTCAGCGCCAGGTGGATCTTTGAGGGCATTCCAAAGTTGGGGGGCAATGGCTGAGAAGGCCTTATTTTGACATCCCACCCCTTCACCTCTTAAGGGATGGCACATTCAGCAGGGCCTCCTGGCCTGATCTTAGTGTATGGACAGGTTCGTATTGAAGAAGGTGGTCCTTTAGATAACCAGGTCCTAAGCCGTATAGGGCTTTATATGTAAGCATAAGCACTTCGAATTGGGCCTGGACAGGAACTGGTATCCAGTGTTTCAGAACCGGCATGATATGAATCTGCACAGCGGCACCACTCACAAGCCGCACAGCTCGGTCCTGTACCAGTTGCAATCACCGGACCATCTTCAAAGGCACCCCTGCGTAAAGCACATTACAATAGTCCAGTCTGGTTGTTACCAATATACAGTGGTACCTCGGATAAAGACTTTAATTCGTTCTCCGAGGTTAGTCGTTATCTGAAACATGTCATTATCCGAAACGCTGTTTCCCATAGGAATAAATGGGAAACCGATTAATCCATACTGGAGCCTAGGAAAAACGCACAGACAACTCTTTATAAAGTGCACTCTAAAGGTACAGATGCAATGCCACCCGGGATAACTCTTTTTTACTGATGCATGCTGGAAATTCGTTATCCGAGGCAGTACATAGGGAAAATTTGTTATCCAAGCAGCCCATAGGAAAATTCATTATACGAGGCAGACCTATATCTAGAAATTGCGATTCATTATCCGAGGCAGCCCATAGGGAAAATTCGTTATCTGATGCGGCCCTATACCCGGAAATTTGCAGTCGTTATCCAAATTATTCGTTATCCGGGGCAGTCATTATCCGAGGTTCCACTGTATATGCAATCTAAGTCTAGGATTTAAATCCATTCAGACTGGGATTTACAAGTGTAAATGTGGGCCTATTACAGTCTTAGTGGTACTCCCTACTAAGCAGAGAAGAGAATGAATATGGAAATTAAACATGCTTATTTCTGATACATGCTTTAATGTCAGAAAAAACACTTTTCCATTTATCTCCTTGTCTGTGTGGTGATGATTATATCTGTAGCTTGTACTCAGGAATAATTGATAGTTCTACCCACACAAGCAATAGAATAGACCAAGTGATTTTTAACTTATGGAATATGCAGTTAACTAGGTATTTTCTTACTTATTCCTTGCATTTATGTTTTCCCTTTCCTCCTACAAGAACTAGGCACTTCCCCTCAAAATATTTTTTCCCATTTGGTCTTCTTAAACATCCAATGAGACTAATTAGGCTGAGGAATAGTGGCATTGGTATTGGGAGACAACTTCCTGCCCCCTGTTCTTTCCTTCTTTTAATGAATAAGATCTTTGCATGCAATTAGGCAAAAGGAAACTTGCCAAGCTTCTGTCACTTTCCAGATTTAGTAATGAGAAAAGTTTCAAAAGATGAAAATTCTACCCATTGCACAGCTGTTAAAGGTGAGACTGCAAGGTCAACAGCACCCCATTCCCTGAGAATGGTTAGCTGTTATTATGTCAACATTATTCTCCTCTGTCACTGTTGTAGACAGAATGTGGAGATCCATTCTGGTGAGCACTCGACTTCCATATTGCCGGTGGCATCGTTCAGCAATTAGTTGCATCCCAGGAACTTTAGGCTGTCATTGGTTTTGTCCCTATGAGTTTCTTGGAAGCAGAGGAGGCCACATTTATGTTTACTACAGATTTCTTGGTGCAGGCTTTCTTTGGCCGAGGACATTCCTTCTATGGTGATAGAGATCACTGTCAGCTTGGGTCCTAAAAAGGACCGTTGTTTAAGGTTGTTCTTCCTATTAGTTGCTGTCAGTTTTGACTGAAAAAGTAGTTCTGGATTGAAAGGACTGGCCAGTGGTGAGCCCTGTTGCCCAAGAAACAGCCATTGCTTAATAAAATAAAATAAAATAAAAATAAAAATAAAAATATAATCTTCAGGAAAGCTCTTTTCATGTCCCTCCACTCCCTGAGATCACATGACCTAAAAAAGAAACTAGGGGGAGGCCTTTGCAAGGCACTTTGTGATGTCATGAACATTGGGTGGACAGGCTGTGACCAGCCCTACCTGGTTAATCACTCTTTTCACTGTCTGTTTCTCTTCCAGTGGGTAATCTTAAGCCCCCAAACATTTGAGCCAAGCAGTTTTAATGTGAAGTGATAAAATGAATTCTTTGTTTGTAAAGATTTGTAGTTACATGGCACATTATTAAGTTTTCAGTTACAAAGGGACTTAGGACCTAGATACCTGAAGGACCGCTTCCTTCCATATGAACCTACCCGGCAATTAAGATCAAGCCAGGGGACACACTTGAAAGAGCCATCCTTCAAGGAGGTGAGAGGGATGGCTTATAAAAACAAGGGCCTCCTTGGCAGGTGTCCCCAGGCTATGGAATGCCCTTCTGAGTAAAATCTGCCTGGCGCCAACATTGATGATATTTCAACACCAGGTAAAAATCTTCCTGTTCCAGAAGTTTTTTTAATTGACATAATATAGATTGTGCGTCCTGATGGCAAATTTTAGTGTAATGTTTTTATTATTGTTTTAATTATTTATTGACATTTTGTTGTTTTAACTGTTTTAATTCTTTTGATTGTAAGCCACCCAGAGACCTTAGGGTAGTGGGTGGCATATAAGCTGTAAAAATAAATGGAATAAAATAAAATAAATAAAGTTATTTCATCATACATTTCTATATTTGGAAACCCACTCTATCTATATTTAGTACTATTTAACTTATACTGTCAATTCTTCAGCATCCTTCATTTCCACAACAACATATTTCTTGCTAACTCCACCACCCTCTCAAATGCTCTTTCTCCACTACTCTCTTAAATAACTGCTTTGAAATAACTGCTGTTAACCAACTGCCTTTCTTAATCAACTGTTCTTCACCAACTGCCTCTCTTAACTGCTCTCTTCTTCCTGTTTCCCTCCCCAGCAGGTTTTGATTTGTTCTCTTCCAATGTACTGTTATACAATCAGCCATTTTCCTTGTTGACAGGTTCCATCACACAAGCAGAGTTGGAAGGAATGGAATAGCTTGTGGACCAGCTGGCTGTAAAATTGTCATGAAGGCAGCCATAATAAATGGCTTTAAAATCTGCTTTAAATCCAGCATGACAAGTAACATAGCAGTCCACAGACATGCTGATAGGTGGGTGCATGCCCAATGACAGCAGGGGACAGAAGGGAACCAGGCTACTGTCTTCAAAGATGATGCTGGTGATTGCATGACAAGGCAGGAAGGCAATGGGGCAGTGAGAAGGGGTGGGTCATTTAGAATGGAACAGAGATGGGGGTACCATCCGTGCAGGTGTTTTGGAATGAACCAGAAAGTTCATTGCAATGGAGAAAAGTTCATTAGATTGAGAAAGTTTGGGTTCTCCACTTTGCACAAACCAAATCCAACCAAAATGAACTAGAGGTTTTCTACAAAATTTCTAGCTCATTATTAAGTCCGTGCCCATATCTATTTAGGCATTTTATTTATTTACTTTTAATTTTACTTTTAATACCACTATATTATTTTTCAAAAACAAGAAACTCTGTGCCAGCTTATTCCCAATCACCTGGAGTTTCCTGACTACCTTCTGTGGCAGAAGGTAAGATAACATTGTAGCCAGCTATAATCCCTACTTCTGTTTCTTTCTTAAAATAGCATTGTGTTTATTTTTAGGTAGCCCAGTCATTCCTTTTCAGTAGAAAAATGCTAAGGTAAAATCAGTGCATGCCTACGGTTTTAATATTTTCATTTCTTTTCTGAAGCTCATCTTTAAAAAGTGCAAGTAGTGAATGTAGTCTGGGAACACATAGCTCAGTGGCCACTGATCACAGAGATTCACTGAAGATTTTTAGACACATTTACAGTTTTTCTGGATACTCTTTTTGGTTTGAAAGTGCAAACTGACCCTTTGCGAGACACCAATGAAACTTTCATGCAATGGAAAGCTACTGTGGGTTAGTAAGACTAAAAATGTGTCAACAGTAACAGAGTGAAAGAGTCCTTGGTTGGAGACATCATACTAAATAAATTAAACACAAAACAATTTGATTAGGTTTGTACTCTATCTGGAAATGAAAATGGCAAAAAACTCTGGGTGAAAGGTGAAATTCCTTAATTAGTTTATGTCTTGTTATAACTTTAATAAATGTCCACCCAGAGCTTTGTCTGCTGTCACATAAATTAAAATCCACAATAACAAAATCAATTTAAACAATTGAAATGTATTAATAATGCAATCTATATGTATAACTCTAATATCTAATCACTAGACATGGGCACGACCAGAAAAAATGACGTTTCAGGTTTTTGTTTGTCGGAACGGGTCCGTTTCGGGTCGTTTCCGTTTGTCACGAAATTTTTCAAAAATTTGTCATTTTGCTTGTCGTTTGTCGTTTCCACCGTGACTTCCCAGAGCATAGGGGCATCCCGCAATCAGGGCAGGTGCTAGGTGTTTTTGCGCCCTAGGCAGCGGGCAGGGTGGGCGGCGGGCGCGGGCAGGCGAGTGGGCAGGTGGCGGCGCGGTGAGTGGCAGGTGGCGGCGCAGGCGGATGGGTGAGTGGGCAGTTAGGATATCACTTAGGATAGAGGTTCTGTTCTTGGTTTGCACCCCAAATGTGTGTGTGTGCAAGCAAATTGAAGTTGGGAAAATAAAAAATAAATGGTAGTATATAATATATTTTTAAAATAAATCCACACCTCCCACTCCCAGTTGAACCTCCCCCTTTATCCAATATCAGAAAAAAATCCTCAAACTGCCAGAGAAGAAATAAAGAATAAACTGCTATTCCCTTCAGCAGACAAAGCTGCAGGGAATCAAAGAAATTATTTTCTAAATTCAATTCCCTCCCTCCCTGCCTAACTTAAATCCTAAAGCCTCCAGCCTCCCTCCTCAATCTCAATCAGCTCACACCAGCACCAGCAGCCAGCCCTCCTCCCTCAACCACATCCATACACCTGACTGCGATTTCTGGAAGGTGCCTCGGCTTTTTATGCCCTCCGAGACATCCAGAAGTGTCAGTCAAAAACCTGGCAATGCCATTGGTGGAATGGTTCAAAAAATTTGGCATGGTCCCATCCCATGCCCAGCCCAAATGGGCAGGTCTAAAAAATAAAAAATAAAATAAAATAAAATCAATATGACGTTTTATTGCAATAAAAAAACCCACTGCTGCTACTATTAAAATTCAGGCATTTAAAATAAATAAATTTCACATGTTTCTGTGGTGATTTGGTGTATTTTTTTACCACGATTTCAAAAGAAAAATTGTGGTCGCCATTTTGGATCCCCCCCACTGCATGGCATGGCGAGACGACAAGGATGACCCTCCCCCAGCCTGGTGCAAGCAGCCCAGGACAGGAGAAGGGGGGAAAGGCCGAGGACCCCCTAGAAACCATCCCTCTGGTAGGTGGCAAAGCCTCAGGCAGGCATATTTTTGCCTGCTTTTTTGGCTGGGAGTCGGTTTTTTTTTAAAAAAACTTTTAAAAACTTTTTCTGTGCTTCGCATCGCGCGATCACCGCAATGCCACAAACAGAAACGAAAAACCCGACCAAATTTTTCTTTTTTCGGTTCGAGTTCGAGTTCTGATGGCTTAATTATCGTTACCGTTTCCGTTACGTAACAGAAACGATAATCAAAAAGGAAACAACAATTTGGCCAAGTCGTGCCCATGTCTACTAATCACCTAAAATGGGCAGTTCTGCTTTTTGTAGAAAGGAAACAGCATGAGTGATGAAGTAGATAAGTGAAGATGGGAAATTCTACCTTTAGAGCTTGAAGGTTAGCAAGAGAAAGTAGGCAGTAGATCAAAATGGGTGTTATGGGCAGTAGAACAAACTGTTATTGTTTTGCTTGAGGGTGAGTGGGCCAATTATATAAGACAGAGGACTATTCTCCCTCTAGCATTAAAACCCCAGGGCTGTTTTGTATGGTTGCTATATTTCTCTGCTGGCAACTGTAAAACTTCGCTGTGCGTTTTGACTAGTATCTGGAATTTGTTTTCTTGTTGCAAAATATACTTAACCACTTAAAGCATGTGCCTAAACATAGTTTTTCCAGGCCCAGTGAAATATTTTAGAATGAGAATATTAATTATTCAGTGTGCTTTTGCATACAAAAATATTTTCATATACACCCCCCCCCTTAGAAAGGACTCCTTGTTTCTATGTTTCCAATGAGACTCTCACCCAAATGACCTATCTTTTTAAAAAAATTACAAATAGTGGAGAATTGATTAATAGCATTTCACTTCTTCTAGATTGTTTCATTTGGCCTCATTGGCTTCCTAACTACTAGATTTTTATTTAAAGCAAAATGTAGAAAATTTAATTTTTTCTTCAGTGCGACTCCCAGAATCTTCTAATGGGTGACACAGCTCTATGGAAGGTAAAATGCCCATCTAGTTCACCAATGAGAAAAGTTTTTTATTTTTGTCTTTGTTTTGCTCTTGAATCCATGCTTTGTAAACATGTAGAATCAGCAATAGACATGGGCACGACTCGGCGAAATCCTCGTTTCCATTTCCATTCCTCGTTTCCGTTACATAACGAAACGAAGAACGACAATTACTCTGCCAGAACTCGAACTTGAACCGACTAAAGAAAAATTGGGTCTGATTTGTCGTGGTCGTTCCTGGCAGCATCACAGCGATCGCGCAATGCCAAGCGGCTCAGGAAAAAAGTTTTAAAAATAAATAAAACCCCGATTCCCGGCCAAAAAAGCAGGCGAAAATATGCCTGCCTGAGGGCACCTACCAGAGGGGTGGTTTCTGGGGGGGGGTCCCCCGGCCTCCCCCCTCCTCTCCTGGGCTGCGCATCCTCATCGTCTCGCCACGCCAACTCGCCATGCCATGCTGTGCGGGCGGGGGATCCAAAATGGGGCGACCGCAAGCAATATTTATTTATTTTGAAATCGTGGTGGTCCAAAAACACACCAAAGCACCACAGAAACATGCGAAAATAGCTATTTTAAAACTGCCTGAATTTTTACAGTAGCAGCAGTGGGTTTTTCTTGCAACAAAACGTCTCCATTGATTTTATTTTATTTTATTTTTATTTTTATTTTTTTACACCTGCGCAATGATGGGCTGGCCATGGGAGTGGACCATGCAAAGTTTTGGAGCCATTCCACCAATTGCATGGCCACTTGGCCAGGTTTTGACCGAGACTTCTGGGATGTGCCAGTCGGGCATAAAAAGCCCACTAACCGTAGCCCGAACCCGAACCCGAACCCGAACCCGAACCCATACGCCAGTACACTGTCCTTCTTAGTGGGTCAGAGAGGCACCCAGAGGTGCACCCCACGAACTCACCCTAACCTTACCCGTAACAACCCTAAGCCTAGCCCTTGCGCTAACCCCTCTAACCCTAAGCCAAATCTGTACTCGCATTGCACTACACACACAAGTACAGTTCCCTTCTTGGTGAACCACAGAGCTCCCAGACTGAGGAGGTGCCTTCCGCCAGTGTGCGCACTGTGACACTGCAGTTAGCAGTGGGCCTATGGTCAACAGAGAGAGGCACCCAAAAAAGAGGTGCCTCGAGTCTCAACTTGGTATGCATATCCAATTGGCTATGCATGCCATTTTGTAGCGGGCCAGAGGAGTCACCCACCCCAGAGAGGTGCCTCCAGGAGCCCGCTCCCCCCCAAACCAGTACTAACGACAGACAAAAAAATGACAAACAAAATGACAAATTTTTGAAAAATTTCGTGAAAAACGGAAACAAGCTGAAATGGGCCGGCTCCGACACACGACAACTCGAAAACGTCATTTTCCCTGGTCGTGCCCATCTCTAATCAGCAATGAATGAGAAATGTAGATCATTACCAGGTGTATCAAGCTAATCCCCATAGGTAAATTATATCATTGGGGGCATTGCTACACCCTAAATATGATTAGAAGAGATCAAAATAATGAAAGAAGTTGGCAAAAATACAGCTTACCCTTTATATGAATACCAGCCTCCAAAGAGAAGAATAAAATCTAGAAACAAGTCATGAAATCTATAGCACCAAACGTTTGACCTGAAGAGGTCAAATTAAGCCCGTGAAGACCCAGAACAGCCATCTCCTGGAATGGATGGAAGAAGCTGAACAGTTAGGGCTGGAATATAATGCTAGGTGATATGTGTGGAATTGTCTGAATAGACTCCAAAGTGCTGTTAGATGATGGTTTAGAGAAACAGTGATATCTATCTACTGGACTAACAATGTGTACATGTGGAGGGGGGAACCATGCAGTCTTGTCAGGATGAGGTATAATGTAATTGATGCAGCACAATTTTGCTCAAAAATGTATGCATAGTAAAATCCTGGATTGCAAGAAACTTGTTGTCTGAGTGTCCTTCAAGATCAGCAAACATTTCTTACAAATTTTAACTTGATAAATGAGCAACGGCTTACAATATGAGTCATACGTGACAGAATCCCTCATTGCAGAATTGGGGTGATTGTTTCCCATGCTTGGATGCTTGTTTCAGATGCTTTGGCAGAAATCAGTTACATGGGAAATAAAATATCCCATTAAGCCAATACATCACAATGATTCCATTAGTGATTGTGAAAGCCCTTCTACACAATAGCCCTCTTTTCTCTTGAATCGCTTGCACCAGCCACAACGATTTTTGAATGCAGGCACAGGCCTCTGAAGATGCCGGCCACAGAGACTGGCGAAACAACAGGAAGAAAAAATTCCAGAAAACAGCCAAACAGCCTGGAAAAACTCACAACAGTTATCAGATAGTGGCCTTGAAAGCCATTGAGAATACATTCTTTCTACTAGTTCCATCAATCACTCTTCCAATAGGAACAGAATCTGTCAAGGTCCACCATGGTCAGAAGGGTAAGCAGTTACCTGCTCATATTGAGATGTTCTCACTATTGTGGTAGTTCATCAATGAAATGCTGTGGGCAGAATTCATCCCTTGGGATAATGGATGCAGTGAGGCTTGTGATGAAAGGTCTATCTTTGTTTATCTAGTAGTTCTGTGTGAGGGAAATTATTAATTTGTCTCAGGCTGTTGTTCTGATACATACTGGAATGTAGAAATGATCTCTAGGGGTCCAGCTGGGAATGGTGAAGAGAGCCTGGGATTTTTATTTGCTTTTTGGAAGAGTGGCCATACTGCCATTCCAGGTCCCTCTGGGAAAGACTCCTGGCAGAGACTACTGTCAATTAGTACATTACAAAATTGGATGGACTCAGTTGACTTACTCTATTCAGATTGGATAGCACTGTAAGAGATTTTTCAAGAATTAATTTAGAACACAGTGCTGTCCACTGACATCAACAGGGATATTTGCCTGCCATTCTGGGAGAGCAAGAATTCACTCTTTGCCCTTAGACTACTAGGCCTGTGATTATTCTGTATCCCACTTCCCACCCATGAAAACCTATTGGTTTGCTATTTTTAATTCCCAGTTTGCCAACGTGTATTTGATGTGCCTTTTCTACCATTGCAGACTAAGGATCCCTTAGGATCCTAAGGGCCAGGATCCCTTGAAAGTCCTATAGGTTCTGTACAGAACAGAAACTTCATTTATAAATACTGCGACTTGGCATGAAGCTTCACATTATTCACAAATTCACATTGCTTCATATCTCTAATTCATCAGGAAAAGCTGTTCCTGTAAATCATGCCATCCTAATGACAGAAAGTGAAATACTGACAGGCAGAGCAAAGATGAACTGAAAGGGTGGTCTGAACTCCTGAGATAGAAGACTAACAAACTGCTTGACTTTGGAATACATAAAGAAATTGATTTTTAAAGAACATTCCTGTAAATATACACATCTCCCATTATGAGACCTATATATATATCCTAGAGGTGTAGCAAATGTTGATTGATTACTGCTTCTACTGAAAAATCATGTGATTCAAGTAATTAAGTTTTGACATATGGAAAACTCGTGAACTTTGAACACGCCGGAACATGCTGAATTCCAATCACACTGTGTTTTCGTTTAATGGCCCCTCATAACATCCAGCTCCTCAACTTTTTCTGTGCCCTTGACATTCATTTTGTATAATGAGCCTAATGGCACAATGGTTAAACTGCTGTACTGCAGCCATAACTGTGCTCACGGCCTGGAGGTTCAGTCCCAGGGTCCAGGCTCAAGGTTCACTCAGACTCCCATCCTTCCAAGATTGGTAAAATGAATATCCAGCTCACTGGGGTGACGGGGTGGGAGGCAATGTGTAGCCTGCATAATTACTTGTAAACCACCCAGAGAGTGCTTTAAGTGTTATGGGGCAGTATATAAGCAGCATTTATTGCTTTGTTTTTGCTTTGTGGCAACTGGCACAGAGTAGGATATAATTATGATGCAAGTCTACCAAAAAATTTCCCAAGTCTGCCACAAAAAAGAAAACTAAGTGAAAGAACAAGAAAGTTACAAAGATCTAGAACTATGTATTGAGCAATGGCCACCAATATTGTTTATTTAATTTACTGATATTTTTCCTTTTAGGACTCAAGGTAGCATATCTCAGAATTTTTTAAAAATGGATCATGCTAAGAATAAAATTACTTGGGTTTTGCTTACTAATTTTTGTTGCTAGTTTTGAGATAAATAAATCTTCCCCCAGCATTAATGCTGAGTCATTTTTTGTCTTGGAATGGATCAGATGATGAAATGAAGTTTTAAATGCCACCCACATGTAACCTATTTACACAAAGGTTCTAAATTCAGACCTTCACATTAATTAGAGTGTGGGAGATGTGTACAAAAACCCACATTTTTATCTGCACCCTGGGAAATGTATGTAGATATTAAAACTCTCAGAATCCACCACCCATTGTGATAACTTTTCTAAGTTCTTATTCTTAAATGGAGTTCCCTATAGTTTTCCATAAACTGGAGATTCCAGTATGAAAACAAGCTGTTGCTATTAATCTGGAGCATTAATTCTGTAAAATTCTTTCTAAATTAAATGGGTGTTACACTCATGTAAATGTCTGCAGAAGGATCAGGAAAGTTACTTTTTTGGACTCCAGTGCTTAGAATCTCTCACGCTCATGCTTCTTATTCTGTATTACAATATAGTCTGCCACAGTAGAACAAAAAAAAGGAGCTTTTGAGTAAGATGATAAATGTATAAAGAATTTTGTCTATGGGCTGTCTCAGATCCCCTATGCAACCCTGCCATTAGATGAATATCCTGGAGACAGCCACTCCAAGGGTGGTTGGTGATCAAGCAGGGAAGGAGGAGAAAGGGGGTGGATTAGGAAACCTGAGAATCATAAAGGCAGGAAACAGGAGAGAGGATTGAGGGGATGCATATGTGGAACAAGGGGATGAGTCTTATAATTTGGAGACAGAAGATATTGAAAACCCAGAACTTATTATTTATTTATACAGTTTATATGCCACCCAAGGTCTCTGGGCAGCTTACAGTTAAAACAAACAGTTAAAACAATTTAAAAATTAAAATGTCAATTAAAAGCAGAAAATGATAAAAATATTTAAATACAAACACTAAAATTGCCACCCGGACCCACAATATATATTATGTCAGTTAAAAACCTTCTGGAACAGGAAGGTTTTTACCTGGCGCCGAACTGTCATCAGCGTTGGCTCCAGGCAGATATCACTTGGGAGAGCATTCTATAGGCTGGGGACAGCTGCCGAAAAGGCCCTATTCCTACAAGCCATCCCTTTCACCTCCTTAAGGGATGACTCTTTCAGAAGGGTCCCCTGGCTTGATCTTAATTGCCAGGTAAGTTCATATGGAAGGAGGCGATCCTTCAGGTATCTAGGTCCTAAGCCGTTTAGGGCTTTATATGTCAAAACAGCACTTTGAATTGGGTTCAGGCAGCAACTGATAACCAAGGAAGGTTATAATGAATCAGTGTGATATGGTCTCTGGTGGCCCCACCACTCAGCAACTTCAGGAACTATGGAATTTTGTATACAAAGAGAATTTGTGAAGAACAGTTGCAGTTCAGTTTCATGTCTGTGAAGATGCTCCGTTATCCCGGTATGGTTATCTGGAAGTTTATTTATTTATTTATTTATTTATTTATTTATTTATTTATTTATTTGATTTATATACTGTTCCATCTGAACAAAGGTCACCCATTGGTGGTTTACAAAAATTTAAATAAAGTAATACAATAAGTAAGACATTATACTATAAACAATATGTAACTATATAAAAATCAGCAAATAAGCCATAATTAAATCAAAAACAACAAAATAATGACAATAAATCTAAATTAATGTATAAGAGAAAACAGACAGAGATGGATTAAAAATATCAGAAAGCCAGATCAGCAATATGATAATCAGTAATTTAAGAAAGTCTAAACAGCCAGGTCTTGAGCAGTTTTTTAAAGGCTTACATGGTGGGGGCCAGACAGAACTTGGAGGGCAGCCTGTTTCATAGATGTGATGTGACCACAGAGAAAAACTGATTCCTGGTGGTAGTTTTCCAGACTTCCTTTGGGGTCGGCACTCTCAGATGACCAACCCGGAGGAGGAGGAGGAGGAGGAGCAGCAGCAGCAGCAGCAGCACAGATGGAGTCTTGGGCGTTGGCTGGCTGGTGGAATCACAGCAGGGGCTGGTAGGTGGCTTAACAAGCCACAGGATGAACATCCTGGTCCTGGGCCCAGCTCCATCCCCTCAGGCAGCAGGTGGCCAACTGCTCCGGTGACTCTCACTCACCCAGAGCAGCAGCAGCAGCAGCAGCACAGACGAAGCTGCTTGGATGAGTAGCGAAACATTTCGATCTCTCAAGAAAAGAAGTCCAGTTTCTATGGCTCAACTTCCAGATAGTTCAGCTTAGTGTTCTCAGAGAAAAACACAGAGTTGCTAAGTCCCGTCCTAAGCCTTTCTACTAGAGATGGGCATGACTTGAGAAAAAAATTTTTCGAGTTGTCGTTAGTCCTTTTCGCGAAAAATCGCAAAAATTAGTCAGTTTGTTTTTTTTCGTTTTTTCGTTTTTGTTAGTACTGGGTTTTTTGGGGGGGTAGCGGGCTCCTGGAGGCACCTCTGTGGGGTGGGTGCCTCCTCTGGCCCGCTATAAAGGGAAAGTGGGCTTCTGGAGGCACCAGTGGGTGCCTCCTAGGAAGGGGAAGCAGGCTCCAAGAGACCCCTCAACATGGGGGTCTCCCTCCTCACCTGCTGCTGCAAAATGCATGCATAGCCATATGGATATGCATACCAGTTGCAGACAGTGAGACTAGTGATGGCAGTGAACCCAGAGCCATAGGGTGATGCCTAAGGCTCTCGCACCACCATGTCTCACAAAGAAGGGAATTGTACTTGCGTGTAGTGCAATGCAAGTAGATCTGGCTTAGGGTTAAGGTGGGTTAGTGCAAGGGCTAGGGTTAGGCTAGTGACGGGTAAGGTTACGGTGGGCTAGTGGGTTGCACCTCTGGGTGCCTCTCTGACCCACTAAGAAGACAGTCTGTGACGTATGGGTAAGGAGTCAAGGATTAGGGTTAGGGTTAGGGGGCTAGGGCAGGTTTTAGGGGCTTTTTGGTACATCCCAGAAGTCTCCATGGCCAAGTGGCCATGTGATTGGTGGGATGGCTCCAAAATTTGCATGGTCGT
Source organism: Phrynocephalus forsythii (assembly GCA_029282475.1). Classification (NCBI taxonomy): domain Eukaryota; kingdom Metazoa; phylum Chordata; class Lepidosauria; order Squamata; family Agamidae; genus Phrynocephalus; species Phrynocephalus forsythii. Next base: position 55,662,484 of record JAPFRF010000010.1, read on the forward strand.
CCACTCCCATGCTGGCCACTCGGCCAGCCCATCATTGCGCAGGTGTAAATAAAATAAAATAAAATAAAATCAATGGAGGACAGAGGAGGAGAGGAGAGACATTTTGTTGCAAGAAAAAACCCACTGCTACTGTGAAAAATCTGGCAGTTTATAAATTTTCGCGTGTTTCTGTTGTGCTTGTGTGTTTTTGGACCACGATTTCAAAAACAATATTGCATTCACCGCCCCATTTTGGATCCCCCACCCGCACCACATGGCATGGCGAGTCTGGCTGCCCAGGACGGGGGGGAGGCGGGACCCCCCTCCAGAAACCACCCCTCCGGTAGGTGCCCTGTGCCCTTAGTCAAGCAGGCATTTTCCCGCCTGCTTTTTTGGCCCGGGAATGGGTGGGGGGAGAGTTTAAAAGTTTTTTCCTGTGCCGTCCGTGCCGCTTGCTTGCGCTTTAATTGCGGCAGCCGGCGGCGAGACTGGGCTTTTTGCTGGCTGCAAGCCTGCGGCAAGTCCCACCAGAGCAGCCCAGGACGGGGGATGGGGGGGAGGCCGGGGACCTCCAGAAACAACCCCTCTGGTAGGTGCCCTGAGGCACGGCAGGCATTTTTCCGCCTGCTTTTTGGCCGGGAATCGGGGTTTTTTTAACTTTTAAAAACTTTTTTTCTGTGCCGCGTGGCATCCGCGATCGCGCGATGCAAGGAACAAGCACAACAAATCAGACCAAAATTGTTCGTTCGTCAGTTCGAGCTCGAAGTCTGGCGGAGTAATTCCCGTTACTGTTTCCGTAGAGTAATGGATACGAGTAACGGAAATGGAAACGGGAATAACGCTAAGTCGTGCCCATCTCTACTTTCTACTAGGGGGTGGGAAAAGCATGAACCAAAGGAGCATCATTAAAAGAGCCCAAGATATTGAGGTAGGGAAGCCACTGACCTCAAATGACACAAGATGGATGAGATTGCAGAAGACAAGGGAGAAAGCATCAAAGGAAGTCCTGAAAAGGACCAGGGAGACCCAAGACTTCGAGCTTGTAGCCAGGGTGGTATAGTGAGCCGTCCTTGCTGTGCCATCCTCTATCTGACTGAACTGTCCTGATTTGTCAAAACCTCCTCACGATAAGGAATCAGCCTTAGGAAGGAGACTCCTGGGTTAGCTTAGAAGAGGATGAGAGAAGGGAAATAAAAGAGACATTGAGATATTATGTGTTTCTGGTTCATCCTGTTGAAGGGAATTATGATCCTTCTCAAAGTTTAATACATACTAGTTCTGGTCCATCCTGTTAATTAATTCTGTATGATGTCCTTCAATTCCTTGTTCTGAAATACTTGAACATGTCTTAATTGTACTGGACTGTGTATTATCCCTCATTACTGTAAGCCACCTTGGGTCCTTTTCCTAATTATAACAAAACATTTCTGAAGAAAATCATGCCTTGTAGAGAATTCTTATGTCATGTTTGTGGATCTGGAGGGGGGTTGCCATCAGTAGAATCTGATCTAAGGAAAATATTTACATATACACACCAGCAGTACTGTATATATATTAACTTTACTTGGTTCTCTCCTCATTTATCCTCACAATTAACTTGTAATGTATGTTTGACTAAAAGATACTGAATGGAAATGAAAGCAAAGCAAAGCAAAGCAAAGTGTTCTGCTTATATACCGCCCCATACTACTACAAGTAGTCTCTGGGCGGTTTACAATTTGAATTACAGAGTGCAGGCTACACATTGCCCCCCCAGCAAGTTGGGTACTCATTTTACCGACCTCGGAAGGATGGAAGGCTGAGTGAACCTTGAGCCTGCTACCGGGGATTGAACCCAGGTCGTGAGCACAGATTTACTTGCAGTACAGGCATTTAACCACTGCGCCACGAGGCTCACTAGAAATATGCTTTGTGACCCAGGAGAAATTTGAACATGGCATTCTAATCCTTGCACTGTATTACCTCTTTCAGGCCAGTGCTACCCACTGAAAAAGGCAAGTTGAAATAAAAAGGCAATTATTAATTCACCTGTTTTGAAACATATTATATTTTGTATATTATGCAAACTAGGCTGCCTGAATTGGGATCCTAGAATATAGCAGTCCTAGAAAAGGAGCATTATGAATGCTGGCCACTGCAACACACCCAATAATATTTCCAGTAATTTTTCTGTCTGCTCTGTTGTGTGTTACAAGAAATCATTGGACTATGCTGGTAATATCCTTCGTTTGAATCTCCAGTAACTTAGAATACATTCATATATCACCTTACAGTCTCTTGCTTTTCAGGGAAGGTCCCAACATAAATAATAATACATTAAATAATGATGTACAGATAAAACATGCTGTAAGATGGGTGGGGGTATTAAAACATGGTATGTAAAGTCTAGCTAAAAATATTCTATAACTAATGAGAAACAAACATTTGAAAAAGGAGTCCACCTTCTAAAAATGTAAGGTCACTACTTCAGGATAGACTTTGGAGACTGCTGTGGATCAATACATCAATGAACAATTATTCCATGACTACAATAAGGAAAAGTGTACACTAATAATTGTACAGTGGTACCCCGATTTAAGAGCAGCTCGAGTTAAGAACAATTTGACAAGAGCGGAAAACTGTTGGCATTTTAATTACCGCCTTACAAATGGTCTGCTCAACTTACTTTTTTTATTTTTTTATTTTAACTTATTTTTTCAATTTTTTAGATAGGTACCCTGATTTAAGAATAGTTCGACTTAAAAACATGCATTCGGAATGGATTAAATTTGTAAGTTGAGGTACCACTGTATTTTCTCTAACACTGTTCCATTTTCAGAATTTACCACTGCAACATAAGCCAGTCGTTTTGAGCATATCAGAGAAAATCATGTTACTATTTGCTTGGAATGCTAAACCACTGGGAATGGTGCTTTCTTTTTTCTTTAGCTACACTGCAAGGTAGAATAGGACCACAGGCAATAAACTATTTTCCATTAAAAATTCCAGTGATAGAAAATCAGCATATGGCCAAGACAACTGTTAATAGTAGTGAGGTGAAAATGCCATTTTATTTTGATTTCATGATGCTTTGAAAATAAGTCTCTAATATGTGTTACACGTAAAAGAAAACAACATATTTGAAGTCTGATATATAATAATAGATTTGTGGTACATAAATTGGAATGAAATCAAATGGAATTGGGAAGCCTGCATAAGAGGAAACCATTTCTCTGATGACTTGGTGTATCTTCAACAATGCAGCAAAATATGTCATACCTGAATTTTAATGAGAACATTCTATATGATCCAGTTTAGATGGTACCTAACTCCTATCACTTGTCTGGAAAAAAACAATCACCACAACATCCATCAGGACAGATGTTGGCATTATCAGGTTTTAAACAAGTTTGATTGTATGTCTGAAAAATGATTTTTTAGAAGGTGATACAGACCTAGTTCGAAGCATATTCACAAAAATTAAATAAAGTACATTATCTTTTTCAGAAATCAGTCAGACTGTCTGTAATTTTAAATTGCTTTGAGCATGGCTGAGCATTACCTCAAAACTGATGACAATTTTAGGATGATGATTTTAAAGAAGGTTTTTATTACTGTTTGATGATTTATTGATATTTTATGTATAACTATTTTAAATTGTTTTAATTATTTGATTGTAAGCCGCCCAGAGACCTTTGGGTAGTGGGCGGCATATAAGTTGAATAAATAAATAAATAAATAAATAAATAAAACAGGGAGAGGGGATTATTTCATCCAGAGAGGTGAAGAAAAAGGAAGTGAGCCTGTAGTGAGCGACCACAGAGAAGGGCCGAGAAACGTATTTGAGTCCTTTGGCAGAGACTGAGTTCCAGTCCTGTTCTAGTCCAACCCCTTCCCAGTTCAGAAAACTGTGTTCTGTTTCAATCTGTTGGTCTGATGTGCATGGATTCTAGGATGGATGAAATACTCTGTCAGCCCTGTGGTGATTGGAAGGACTCACACCTCCTCTCACAATGGCCGTTACTTCACGAAGTACTTCGCTTCGCAGCGGGATTGCCTTCGCTTTGAATGCGAAGCTGGTCACGTGGTCTCCCTTCGCCCCCACCCCTCTTTCTCTGTCCTCACCATGAGAAATTTTAGGATCGAATCCATTACTACTTCACGTGCTCCCTTCGCATTCGGAAGCTTACTTGCAACGTCCGGTTTCTGCTTTCTTTTATTTTTTTTTTAAAAATTACCACGGCGTATCGATGCATCAATACCCAGCTGTCATTTGCGGTCAGAGGCGCACAAGCCAGCGGTCAAGCCCGGCGCTCAAAGGCCCCTGCGGTTGTCCCGAGGACTTGTGGGCGGCCATCGTGTTTCCCTGAAGCAGAGCAGCTGGGTTGGTTTTTGGGGCGGGGCGGGGCGGGGAGAGGCTTCTCTCAGCTTCATCGCCCTGTGTGCCCCGCCGCCGCTCTCTGGGTGGGCGCGCGCGGGGGTGTCTTGCAGCGGCGGCACCGACACCCCCTCCCCTCCCTCTGCGCAGCCCTTCGCCATCCCTTGCCAGCGGAGGGGCTCTGCTCACGTCACCCGGGGACGCTTGCCCCCCCTCTGTTGCCCCTGCCCTGTGTACAGAAGGCAAGATCAAAAGAACGGGTTAACCGAAATATTGATGCATCGGCATTTCGGAGAAAAAGTAAGTTAAAAAAATAAATATATATATTAACTGGCCACACGTGACTTTGGATGCGAAGCGGGATGCGAAGCGAAGAAGATTCCCGGCCTCCGGCAGGGGAATCTCTCGCCCCGCTTGGAGCACGGTTTAGGGGGCGTGGTCGGGGTGGCGCCGAATCCAAAGAGGAGGAGCGTGCGGACTGAAGCGATCGATTCGCACGGAAATTATGGCTCGCCGCGCAGCGAGAGGTTCGTGAAGTAACGGCCAATGGCTACTTTGAGAATCCACTCATACCTCTGCCCCCTTCTCTTCATTATCTCCTGCACTGACTGTTTCTTTGCCTTTCATACTGTCGCCTCCTTCCCTTCCCAGAGATTTTCTTCCCTTCCCAGAGTCCCACCTTCAGGGACTCCTGAGGTCTGCACAGCAGCTGAATCAGCCTGTACTGAAGGCTTGTCCATCTTGGGGAGTAATTCGGAGAGGGATGCTACACATATCCCTCTGGTAGACTGGCATTCATGGGACTTGTGGGAGACATAGAGGTTAACCTTTGCTACTGGATGCACCAATACCTTCCTCTCAAAAGGGGCCTCTCAGGTGAGAGAGGGGGGCTTCAGGAGGGCTAAGGGATGTTAATTCATTATTTGTGGCTCAGATTTGGACAGTCCATGGGTTGGATTATGTGTGTGAGGTGAAGGCTTCCTTTCTATTAGACATGGGCATGACTTGGCGAAATTCTCGTTTTCATTTTCGTTCCTCGTTTCCGTTACGCAACGGAAACGGAAACGACAATTAAGCCGTCAGAACTCGAACTCGAACCAATAAACGATAAATTGGGTCTTATTTGTCGTTGTCGTTCATGGCATCGCGCGGCGATCGCGCGATGCCAAGCGGCACAGAAAAAAAGTTTTAAAAATAAAAAAAATCCCGATTTCTGGCCAAAAAAGCAGGGCACCTACCAGAGGGGTGGTTTCTGGGGGGGGTCCCCCGCCTCCCCCCCTCTCCTGTCCTGGGCTGCTGGACCTGGTACCAGGCTGGGAGGGGGCATCAGTCTCGTCGTCTCCATTTGCCATGCGGTGCGGGGGGATCCAAAATGGCGACCGCAATATTTTTTTTTTAAATCGTGGTCCAAAAACCCACCAAAGCACCACAGAAACATGTGAAAATTAGCTATTTTAAATGCTTGAATTTTTACAGTAGCAGCAGTGGGTTTTTCTAGCAATAAAACGTCTCCATTGATTTTATTTTATTTTATTTTATTTTTATTTTTATTTTTTTACACCTGCACAATGATGGGCTGGCCATGGGATGGGACCATGCAAATTTTTGGAGCCATTCCACCAATCGCATGGCCACTTGGCCAGGTTTTGACTGAGACTTCTGGGATGTGCCAGTCGGGCATAAAAAGCCCACTATAACCCTAGTCCTAGTCCTAGCCCTAACCCCTAACCCTAACCCATACGCCAGTACACTGTCCTTCTTAGTGGGTCAGAGGCACCCAGAGGTGCAGCCCACTAACTCACCCTAACCTTACCCGTAATAACCCTAAGCCTAGCCCTTGCCCTAACCCCAACCCTAAGCCAGATCTGTACTTGCATTGCACTACACACAAGTACACTGTCCTTCTTAGTGAGTCAGAGGGCGCCCAGCAGAGGCATTCTTCTCTCACCTCACTCACAGTCCAAAGTTCCAAAAAACTCCAAACCTGTACGCCAGTATGCTGTCCTTCTTGGTGAGCTAGAGGCACCCAAAAGAGAGGTGCCTCTGCCAGTGCCACTTGGTACGCAATGGCTACACGGTCATGTACCCTTCCTTTTCCCTTTGTAGGGGGCCAGAGGAGGCATCCACCCCAGAGAGGTGCCTCCAGGAGCCTGCTACCCTATCCCCCTAAACCAGTACTAACGACAAACGACAAACAAAACAACAAATTTTTGAAAAATTTCGCGAGAAACGGAAACGAGCCGAAACGGGCCGGCTCCAACACACGACAACTCGAAACGTCATTTTTCCTGGTCGTGCCCATCTCTACTTTCTATCAAAATGGGAGCACAAACCCAGTATTTACCAGTGGGTTCTCTACAACTTATCCTGAAGAAATGGGAGATGTGCCTGCTGTACAGCTCACACATGCATATATATGCACACATGAGTAATGAGTTAAAATAAATTATATCCAAAGCACCATAATTTAGATGGTTTTCAGTAGCATATCTATTAGTAAAAAGTCACTGCAAGACAAAGTGATTTAGGTAATTCCTGAAAACAGGTCTGTCGTGGCATTTTAGTGTACCAAAAGGGGAAGATAATTCAAGATGTGTAATGAAGCAATTTTCTATAAATTTTCTTTCTTCTTATCTAGGATTTTCTGTATAGCAGAAAGATGATAATATATTCTCTGGCTGATCAGTGACAGACAAGCATAGCAGTTCTCTAACTATATGGAGCCGCTTGTGTTCAGTCATGTCATTTGGTCTGAAAAAGTATTCTGTTCAGAGACAGAATTCAATGTTAGGTGACAGAAAGATTTGTGGAGTAGGGTGGATTGTAGCCTCCTGCCATTGCTGAGCCCTATGGTTTGTGGAGCATGCTTTTGAAGATTAATAAGGAAGAATATGTGATTCCATATTATGGAACAGTGCAGTCTGAATGCTTACATCTCCGCTCCCAGCTTTAATCCTATTAACCTGGATTTAATTAAAAGTTGAGATTCCTTAAGTAGAATTACCTTCTGCATTCAGCAGGCTACTCTTTGGAATTACATTTTGCACAACATCATGGCACAGGCCAGAATTCTGTTGGTTATTTATGTCAGCATTAAGTGATTTAACCTGCACCAGCAGATTGCCCCTAGTTAACAAGTTTGCACTTGTATTCCTTGTTGTGTGCTAAACCATGTAACTAGCATGTGATAAAGAAGACAAGTGGCAGCTCAGTGGCAATTTGTCACTGTGATTTACACAGTGAGAATGTAATTTATGTCGGCATGTAATGCTGACATAAATAATCAAAAGGATTCTGGCCAATAGTGATGCAGGGTCAGTTTTATTACACTAGGAGCTTTCACATAGAAGAGGGAACTTTTCCAAAACTCTGATTATGGCCATATTGCATAGGGCATATTACACATGGGGAGATAAGAAGGACAGAAAATTGAATATTTGTGATTTCATTACAGACAGATTTGAACTCTCTGCGATCTCTCTGTTTCACTGCAAACATGTTAATTAGGTGATTTGGTCTTACATCCTTCTTTTCACAACTATACATCCATAGCAAAAGCTTGACCTTTACTGGAACTCCAGTTTGGATGGGGAGGAGTGCTTAATTCTGTGCTCCTACCCTGATTGTGACTGGCATTCCCCCTTTCTCACAAATACTCTCTGTACAAGAGAGAAGTTGTCATTTGCACAAATCCAAGTGTGTGTCTTGGGGTCAATTTCCATGCCTTGAGTCTGAGTCTCGAGCCTCTCTTTAAAAAGTTAAAAAAGAAAAAAGGGAAAAAAAGGACAGGAGAGGTGCTTGCAAATGACATTCAAAAGTTACTTTCAAATGGCATTTTAAAACATCTTTAGGCATTTTGACAGCAATTTTTTCAAGTCATAGCCTTTACACTTATCAAGTCTCAGTGTTGCAGTTTCCCATGTAAATACCAACTGGATTTTGGATTAACAGAATTTTAAGGCGAAAAATAAACAAACATCTAGCTGACCTTTTCTTTACAGAACAGAATGAGAAACATAGTAAGAGAGGAAAGAAAGGAAATAAGGAAATCAATCAATCTATGCTTACGAACACTTTGAGATATTAAGATCCGGTCTCCAATTGAACTTTGTGAGTCAGCAAAGTGTTTCATTTCTCAAGGAAATACATCATTTTTATCAGATTGGCCAAATATTGCAGCTAGTTGCTATGAAATTTCCTGACATGCCCTTATAATTCTGAGGATGAATGTTGAAGAACTGTGTAGGAACATAGTAAGTTCTTCCTATTATGCATATGTTAAATAGACAAATTTAGCAGATGCCTCAGGAAAGCATTCAATAGTTCAATGGGGGGGGGGCTGACAATATTCAACAATAATGAGTAAGAGGCTTAAACCATAAAAGGGATCAAAGTGCTCATGGCCCTTTTTATGTTTAAAGTGTGATGAATATGTTCAGATGCTCTGAACTATCACGGAAAGTATGAATAAATTTGCTGGTGTAGATAGCATTATGTGCCATCATATCAGAGCTGATTTTATGACTATAATAGGATTTTTCAAGATAAGTGACATATTTGAAGTGTTTTTAGCAATTATCACCACCATGGTCAAGCAGGGATTCAGACTCAGGTCTCTTGATTCCTAGCCTGTCATGCTCTCTGCTACACCATACTGAGATGAAAGTTACCGATATACTAACAGCATACAGAGCAGGCAGGAACAAAGCACCTAGGTTGTTTGGGGACACATTATACTACTACTGTCTTCCTAAAACAAAGCAATCTTGAGGCTGGGCAGTGCTTGAATGGCAGACTACTTGGGGACACCACTCTTTGGCCTCTATGAAGTATTAAGCTTTTCATACATCAAAACATTGTACTTTATGTGTAAGTATGCATGTCCACAGGCCCTAAAGAAGCACTAAGGTGGAAAATATGAATGTAACCCAGCCACTCCAAGACTCTTAAATGTCCATTCAGGAAAAGCAAGGCTGAGATGTGTAATCTCCAGTCTTAAAACCAGAGAACTTCAAGGGCCAGATGCAGGGAAGTGGTATCAGGAGACAGATATCTAGTCTTGTGCGCTCCCAGAGGTATCTGGTGGGGCCACTGTGAAATACAGGAAGTTGGACTAGATGGGCCTTTGGCCTGATCCAGCAGGGCTTTTCTTATGTTCTTATGAGAATAGCTCCTTTCACAATAGTCACTTCAGAAGTTAGTGAAATCTGATTTTCAATTACACCTTGTTATTTAAAATTAAGTAGAAATGTTCTGCCATGAATTAGAGGCAGTTTTATTGATTCCAAATCCCAAACAGGCCAATACTGGTTTCATTATTGTAGTTTACTTGGGTCCCTTTGGGGAGAAAGGCATAAAAATAAAGTTGTTATTATTATTATTATTATTATTATTATTATTATTATTATTATTATTATTATTATTATTATTATTATTATTATTATTATTACTTGGTTGTTAATATATTTTAAAAGGTCTACTTTGATAAAAAAATGCAGGTTGAAAATCAAATCCTAAAAAGAAATAATTTCCTCATTGGGTTACAACCAGTGGTGACCACTGATGGCCTTCATTTCCTGTAGTTTGTGGTCCTTGAGTCTTAAGAGTTATGCACTGCTTGGGAAAAATTAACATTTTGGATTACATCTCCAAGAATCTCCAAGCCAGCATGGCCACCACCTTTTGCAAACTGAATTGTATTAAAAAAGAAATTGGACAACAAACACCAACGGTAGAATGGGCTCAGAAGAAAGCAAAGCGACCAGTTTGGATTAGCTGGTGCACGAAATGGATAGGAACATCAAAGAATAAACATTCCAGTGATTTTTTTGGTGACACCCCTCCATTCTACATCAACTCTCTGGGCACTCCTACAGGCATAAATTATCTGTCCTGGAGGCACCACTGCCCATACCTTGTTTGGGATAACACCCTTGAAAAAAGTTTTACAAAACCAAAAGTGGATTTTTGGAATATTTAAGGTTTTGCTGTGAGGGGGAATTTTCTGAGTCAAGAAGGCAGACAGCAACATGTAACAGGGCAAAAGGAAACAAAACAAGCAGAAAGCAAAGCAAACATTTGTACAACTTACCCACCCAGAATGCTGATAAGCAGAGTACAGAGGGATGGTGTGCTAAAGTAACCCACTAGTCAGAACTGAGAGCTGAGCTAGCACCTACTGGGAAACAGACTTTTATTTACATGCCATCTACTGGCTCATATTTCACTGAATGCAGCAGGCTTATAAGATTATAGGCTCTATGGGACTTAAGAGGGGTTCCCTCCCTTTCAACATCCATGCTATCAGCAGACAACAGAGAAACTCCAATGGGGTTTATTGAAACTTAGGGGGTGGGGTAGGAGAGAATAAACTGTAATGAGTAGAAGTAACTCCAGTCCAATGGGCAGGTTCTCTCCCTGGCCAATATCTGGCTGTTTTCACTGAGATGGCTCTCTTCTCATGGCAAATCCCAGTTTCTCTTACTGAATCCCCAGTCCACAACACCAGTTCAGCCTCATAAGTAGGCCCATTCCTAGGCTCTTTGGTGTCCTGGAAAAAAAGTTATGATTATTAATGTATTCACATTATAAACCATATTATAATGCAATTGTGTTTGTGTTTTCTTTTTGTTTTAATTGCTTATGTTGTTGTTTGGTGACTAATCACAACTGCCCAGAGTGGCCTTGCTAGTTGGTATAAAAATATAATAAACAAATAAATAAATAAATAAATAAATAAATAAAAATAAGACATATCTCCTACTGCAGGTGGTTGTGATCCTTCTTTTCCTGCCAGTGTCCCTCATGGGAAGGAACGAAACTATTTTCTGCCTTCTGTCTCCCCCTTTCTTTTCTTTTCTTTTCTCTCTCATCCTCCCACAATAAGGTGGTCAGGAATGTGGTTTGCATTCCAACTTGGCAGGTTCCCCTTTTGGGACTCAGAACTGCACCCAAACCCCTCTCTAGGGATTCTCCTTATATAGTTCCATTCACTGGGGACTTCATCATCAGGGGAATCTTCAGCTCAAAAGGTATCCTTCCTCTCTAGGCCATCTCCTTGCTCCTTGTCCCCTGTGCCTACTGGTTCAGAGCCCCCCTCAGTTAAGACACTGTGCCCTGAGGTAGCTTAATCAACTATGCCTGAACTCCATCCTTCCTCTTCTTCTCCCTGTCTATGGGTGTCTTTTGCTCCTTCTGGTGTTGTAATTCATCCTGTTGCTCAGCTTTCTAGGCATCTATCCTCTCTGTCTCCACAAGATTGTTCTCTCCCCTCCCAGTGAGGATGCTTCCTTCTTCCCAGATCTTCAGCTACCTGCCTTCTTATCTTTTGTCTTCCCTGCTCCTTCCTGTTGGTAAAGCATCCTTTTTCTCTTCCACCTGTTGGTTCCCACCAGCATCCTCCATTTGTGTCCCTTCCACAGTGCCTTGCAATCCCTCAACAATGTTTGTTTCAAGACAGGTTGACTGAATGGACCCTTCAAGACCTGGACTGGAGAGCGCACAGCCCTGTTGTCATATTTTTTCGTGTTGAAAAAATTAGCTTGCACCAAAATACAACTAAGGATAAGATGTGGTTTTCTTTTCTTTTCTTTTTTATGCTACTTGAAGATATAAGAAAATACAAAGTGGTTTATGGACAGTGTCTCTTAATCCAATTCCAGTTCTTGTTAACCAATAAAAGTTTGAGATAATCAAGTAATAGAAGTTAATAAAAATTGAATTATGTTTTCAAAGAGTAGTTGTACACACAAAGAGGCCATTGCATTAAATGACATTAAAAACACACATATTAATTTAGAAAAAAATTGATGACAGCATAATCTTGTAGTATAAATAAATCAGAGTGTGCAGTGAACCAGAGCAGACATAACCCTGGATTACTTGTAGTTCACCTGTTGGCTGAGAGGTAGCTTTGATTCCTTTTCCAAATTATTTCCACCATTATTATTATTAAAGGTTAGCAAAGTAATATTCATATAAGCCTTTGAGAATATAAAGTAATATTCCCCTAACTGACATGAATGCTCCCCTACAATTTCTAGATGGACTATTTGAATAGACAATAAAGAGCAAATTTCTTCCACATGGAGAAAAGAGTTATGTTTGTTACCCACTGTGGAAAAGAACTAAATATTCCTTAAACTCCCATGTTGCTACTTAGGAGGAGGTCATAAAAACTAGATAACAGCACAATCAGTTTTTCAGTAAAAAAATAAACATTTATTTGTATTAAGTTAAAAAAACATGACAAATTCAACATGCACTTTGAGGTCTGGACTAGTAGTACAACTAATGTAACTTTCTCTTTTGACCAGCAGGCATTTTCTTCAATTCTTTTAGAGCAGAATTGGGGAACCTTCATTACTCCAGATGTTTTGGACTGCAGCTCCCAGAATTCTGAGCCTGTGTTGCCAATGATGAAGGACTGTGGGTGTTGTGGTCCAAAACATCTGGTGGGCTGAAGGTCCCCCAACTGCTTTCATGGAAAAACTACATCACAGGTCTTCTTCTTCCACATAGCCTTTGTAACATGTCCCTAAGCAGGGTTTTCATTTAAAAGCTTTGGATCTGTGGACAGTCCTAGCTTATTAGGGATTCTGGTATCTCAAGCTTTATAGTTTATACTCTCTATATTAGTTTACAATAGGTAAGGCAGTGGAAGATACAGTTCCTAGGGGGAACAATTGCAGCTGCTGGGCATGTTTTTTTTCCCTGCCTGACTGGTCACCAAAATAAAATAAAATAAATCTTTTTAAAATTTTGTTTTACCCAGACTCTTTCCATGTGACTTTCCAAAAAAGTTCTGGACCCTATCTGAACGTATGCCCTGTCTGCTTCTGTCATATCACAAGGGCATCCCCTCTGTCTTCACCATTTATTTGGTCTTCCTATTTGAGAAGGCAGGGTGTATTCTGACTGCGTACCAATGGTGATATGCAGCCGTCATAATGTTATTACTTAATGGCATAAATCATGGCAGTGAAGATCCACTGGTTAAAGAGCTGCTGCTTGGTAAAGGCAAGGAACACTAGGGGATTAAAACGGTTGCTTTTTCTATGATTGGTATGTTTGGAGCAGGGATGGGTAAAATGCAGTTCTCCATATGTTGGTGTACAGTAGTGGTTCCCAATATCATCTTCTTGGGTCCCCATATGTTCTTGGACTAAAATTCCCAGAGGCCTTCACTGCTAACTGTGCTGGTTAAGATTTTTGGGAATTGTAGTCCAAGAACCTCTGGAGACACAAGGTTGAGAATCATGGTTATAAAGCGACTCCCATCAGCCCTAGGCAGCACACCACCAATGTGAGGCTTGTTGTTCCTAAACTTTAGAAAGAAAGAACAGTAGACAAAGATCTTTGATGTGGAAAACGTAGTTAAGCTCATTGCTTAAAATGTACATGAAGGCAGCAACAAGAGCTTAGAGTTTGTATAGAAAAGGGGAGAGTGTCTTGCAAGCAGGGTAAATATGAACCCATTGTGGTGGTTAAGCACTTGCTGAATCATAAATCATGGCTGATCAGATTGAGGCAGCACAAAAAGGAAAATGGTGTTAAGAAGCTAATGACATAAAGTATGATTCAATGTTAGCATATGAGTCAAATACACACCTATTTTGGAAACAATATGGATTGGAGGCACTTATAGCATTATCAAATCCAGCAAGGAAAAGTTTGAATTGTATTCTCTACCCGATTTATTAGTTCTCCAAACATAAAACATATTCTGTCTCCTGACAGAAATGCAAATGATGATTTGTAGGGATTCTGAACTGTTTGACTTGGATCAATTCCTGACATTCTAAAGTATGCCCATTTGAACCAATGGAACGTAGGGAAGAGGTGATTCACTAAATCTCCATTGTTTCAATGGATCTACTGTAGTGCAATTCATTATGCTAAGCAACATAATTTTTGTCATAATCTCTTTTGGTCAGTACAATCCAGGGCAGAAGAAATGTGGTCTTCAAAACTCTCCCCTCTAGGGGGCAATTTTGCCATATTCTCTTTTAGTTTAGACCCAGGATGTGTTTTCCCATGAAAATGTAGAATTGAATGGAAGTGGCTAGTCTATGATATGCCATGGGCATGTGAAAGGGGCAAAATTGTCCACATGACCTCTCAAGATGATGTGGTTGTGAGTGTGACTTCAACTACTTTGTGGGTAGCAGAGAGGCATAGAAGGTGTCCTCAACAGTTTAAAGGGGAAATTTGGCTCTGAACATTTCTGACATTTCCTATCATTTGTTAAGTTAATAAGTAGCAAAAGACCCCACCCCATTTAATGTTGTTAATAGTTTGGGGATGGTTGAGTGGAGACCATCTTCCAGAGATAGGAAAGTTACTTTTGCTCAGTTGAATTTTCAGAGTCCTGCAGATTGCATGTTGTTGTTATTGTTAGTTTTCTCAGCATGTAGTACTAAATATCTGACATAAGTTTACAGCTAGGCAGTCATATGCACATTCTTGGAATATAGTCACTAACCCATATTTTAAAGGGTTTTTTTTTAAAAAAAAATCATAATACTTCAGACTTGCTTCTTGAAAGCATTGAAAGGGAAAAGGTTTCACACATTTAAAGAGGAAATGTGTTTGCTCTTCAGAGTTTGTTGGAATTTGACTTAAATCTTAACACATCAAAAAAGACTTCTATATTTGCATTGTTTCATAAAATAAAATATCAATCAATGTACTTCAGATTAAGGCAGGTGCTCTAGCAGAGTTCTATTTGTGCAGTATTTATTTGGTAGAGTTTTGTAACAGGAAAAGAAAAAGATCCTGTTTTGGCAGCGTTCTCCATATCTTCCAGCAGATAGGTTCTGAAATATAATAGAAAAAGATGCCAGGCCTGAAGGTACCACCTGGCATCTGAGGGAATTCCTGGGGAAAGAGCAAGTGAATGCATATGATGGATCTAATATCATTTGGAGAAAGTCAGAGTGTGGAGTGCCAGCGCGGTGACTCCTGAACATACTTGTTCCCAAGTCCTGACAGCAACAGTGCAGGGCCTGAGGGGTGGATTGGAATTTTCCATTGGGCTGACAGTAAACATTTCACAAGCTCCAGCAGCAGTCGTGTGCCATCTGTTAAGTCACTGTGGGATATAAGCCCTAGCTAAGCGCTGGCAACCACTGCAGTTGCTGGACACATTTTTTACTGCCTGGCCACCAAAAACATAAAAATACTCCCCCACGCCCCACTCTCTTAGCTGAGGGTTGCCATTTTACTACATTAAATGAGTTTCACCCAGATTTTGTGTCATTTACTCACACCTGCACCGTTTCCACAATAGGCTGGCCTGGAAGCACTCCTGCCCCCTCTGAAATCTTATCTTTCCGATGACACAAAGGCCCACCCTTTGTGCTCAGTTTTGTCCCTCAAGAGGTAAAATAGCGCTCACCCAGTAGGAGGTCCAAATATCCAGCATTTGCATCTCTACAGAGAAAAACATTCTTCAAACAGATGGTAAGCAAAGTCTTCATATGGGTGCAGTGCTACATGCAAGGATCTTTGAAGCTCAGAGCACACATACTCAACATGAGTGCTATTGATCAAAGCAGCAGGGTCCCTACTAGGCACATCTTGAGTCTTGGGGTCTGACATTTAAGATTCTTACATCTTGATCTTTATTATAACTTTTGTACTTTAACACACAAAAGCACTGAACGCTCTGATGAGTTTTGGGTTGGCTTCACATCATTCTTATTGAATTTCAGGCTCATCATATGCAAAGGCAAAGTAAGTCTAGAGTGGTTTTTTTTTTTTTTTTGCCATGGAAGACAATTCCGGTTTGGAAGAAGAAGAAAAAAAAAGGTAAGGCCTGGCTGAATAGTTTGAAAGGTAATATAGATATCAGTGTTCCGGTTTTTCTACAGCTTGAATTTCCAGAAATGAGAAAAACCTATTCACATTTCCATCTCTCTGATTAGTAGGAGTGCCTTGAATTTCTAATGTACTTCTTATTGAAGCATATATGTATATTTCTCCATTATAAGAATCCCATCTCTTCCCCTTCTTCTTCTTCTTCTTCTTCTTCTTCTTCTTCTTCTTCTTCTTCTTCTTCTTCTTCTTCATGTTTACAAAAAGTCAAACAGGAAAAATATCAGTGTGAAAGAAAAAATTGTGGGTGTGGAATAAGAGGTCCAGATCGTTTCACATCAAGACATGGAAACTAATGGGTTACGTTTGCCTGAAACAAAACAAAACAAAACAAAAATTTTAGCAGGAGAGATAAAAGGTAATTTGCCAGACCAGGCTGAAATAAACAGGCGACACACGTTTGCTTTGGGTTAACAAGGGCCACAATTTATTAACTGTATTAAATTTTAAACGTAACTTTTATGAGGGCCTGAAACGTAGCGCAAATTTTATGGTGGTTATTAATTTCTCTAGGTGCCTTCCAACAGGTAAATTTCCTGCGGCCTGTTTTACTGCCGCAGACCGGATGCCTAATTGTATTGGCATCCTACAAAGTTAATCAAGCCTTGGCAGCCCTTTAAATGTGGCTGGGTTTATGCTTTATTTTATGCCTGTCTAATACTGACCCTAGCTACTTGTTTATGGGCTGCCAAGCACACTGAATATGTCAATTAAGGTCGGGACCTAGGTAATCAATGTTTAGTTTTGCGCTACCCGCCACCAAAGAGGCGCACTGATGCCTCTTTACCCCAAACGGCCGAACAATGCGGCCCACGGGCCCTCATATAAATCAGCAAGGAACAGGTCCAGGCCCTTGTCGGACAGGTGAACACCTTCAGGACGAAACAGGTCAGGAATCTGTGCAGTGATCTCGGGGTGCCAAATAATGGAGCCAAGCTCTGCCTGAACTACACGGGCAACCTCTCGATTGACTCCTTTCCGGGCCTTGTGCATCTTTTTGGGGTGATGGAGCGGACTCCACACCAACCTCGGAATCATGGCAGACCACAAGATGGTCATTCTCGGACAATGCTGCTTAAATGTCCTCAGGTCATCGATGACCTTGAGTATAAGGGACTTGCCCGACATACGGGTCAAGTTGTTTCCACCCAGGTGGACCACATCAATGGCCGGGGGAGGGTCAGGGGGATCACTGAAGGCTGTTGGTAAAAAGGCATTCCAGAGCATCCCCCGTCTTCCCCTCCACACTAGTTCAGCCCACTGTCCCAGGCCGAGGTCGCGGCCACATCCTGAACACACTGCAAACTTGGCGGTCCAAAACACGAAACTGTGGCCGTAAATGATGACTCGCGCCCGTCCTCCTGTAGCAACACCTGGAACGAAAAAACAGAAAGAACTGGCCCGGTCTCACCAGTCCATTAAAGGGTGCACATAGGCCTTGAATTGCCTAGACTGCCATCGACCGATCCGTTGGATCCCAGCCGGATCGATCCCGATGGCGGCGGCCGTGGGGGCGGCACCAATCCTGAATGGCCGTTACTTCACGAACCTCTCGCTGCGCGGCGAGCCGTAATTTCCGTGCGAATCGATCGCTTCAGTCCGCACGCTCCTCCTCTTTGGATTCGGCGCCACCCCGACCACGCCCCCTAAACCGTGCTCCAAGCGGGCGGGTGAGATTCCCCTGCCGGAGGCCGGGAATCTTCTTCGCCGCATCCCGCCGCATCCAAAGTCACGTGTGGCCAGTTAATATATATATTTATTTATTTTTTAACTTACTTTTTCTCCGAAATGCCGATGCATAGATATTTCGGTTAACCCGTTCTTTTGATCTTGCCTTCTGTACACGGGGCAGGGGCAACAGAGGGGGGGCAAGCGTCCCCGAGTGATGTGAGCGGAGCCCCTCCGCTGGCAAGGGATGGCGAAGGGCTGCGCAGAGGGAGGGGGAGGGGGTGTCAGTGCCGCCGCTGCAAGACACCCCCGCGCACGCCCACCCAGAGAGCGGCGGCGGGCACACAGGGCGATGAAGCTGAGAGAAGCCTCTCCCCGCCCCCCCCCAAAAAAAACCAACCCAGCTGCTCTGCTTCAGGGAAACACGATGGCCGCCCACAAGTCCTCGGGACAACCGCAGGGGCCTTTGAGCGCCGGGCTTGACCGCTGGCTTGTGCGCCTCTGACCACAAATGACAGCCGGGTATTGATGCATCGATACGCCGTGGTAATTTTTTTAAAAAAATAAAAGAAAGCAGAAACCGGACGTTGCAAGTAAGCTTCCGAATGCGAAGGGAGCACGTGAGGTAGTAATGGATTCGATCCTAAAATTTCGCATGGTGAGGACAGAGAAAGAGGGGTGGGGGCGAAGGGAGACCACGTGACCGGCTTCGCATTCAAAGCGAAGGCAATCCCGCTGCGAAGCGAAGTACTTCGTGAAGTAACGGCCAATGAGTGAGTGCCAAAACGCCAACCAGAGATACCCGCGACCTGGAGAGCCCTGGATGATACATGCCAGAATTGATACCGGGTCAATGGCAACCCGTTTTGATGCTGAAATAGGTATCCCTGACCCGAGCCAATCTGGCCGGTGTACCGTTGTAATGCCAGTATAGGGCAGATTTGGGGCAGGGAACACCTACACAGGCATATCTCCACGCCCCTGCCTTGCTGGTCCGTTTTGGATTTCTGAATGTGGAAGACAACATGGTCCTCCTGAAGCACAATGTCAGCCCACTGAAGAGCAGTTTTAGATATGTCACTTTGGGAATGGGCCACCAGTTCGCTAACTCAAGGCCCCCAAAAATGCCCTCAATATGGCGGCCTGAAACAGACCCACTTCACAAGGATCTGAACACACCCGAGGCCAAACCGCAGCCAATTTACACAGCATCCCTGGGGAGATAGGGGTCCTGTCATCCTGGGGCCTACCCCTCTCCCTAGCCCAGCCTTCTATCATCTTACCTATTCTAAACTGACAGTCTGGAAGGTGAAATCCCTGTGCCTTGGTGTAGTAATACAGGGCTGATACCTTGCCCTGTATGGTTCGGGGGGCTAGGCCTTTGAAGTGTAAGTGCACCGCAAATTGCACTAGCTGATCTGCCATAGCTGGCCACAGTCGAGGGAATCCTTCAGCCGCGCAGAAGCACGCATACTCGGAACAGGCCATCGAATACACCCGGCGAGTGCTAGGTGCCCAAGCAAGCCCCATGGCCCGATTCACCTCTACCCTCCAAGCCTCCATACCTCGGTCGGGAGAATGTCTGGGTCCATGTGAGCCTGAGGTGCTAACGTTCTGAACCGCTCCATCTGTTGGCGGGACAGAGCATCAGCAAGCTCATTCCTGACCCCCGGCATGTGATGGGCACGAAATAATATGTTAAACTGGAGGCATCGGAGGGTAAGAGCGCGTACCAGACCCATTACACGTTTCGATTTAGAGGTCAATTTATTAAGTATGTGCACAACCGCTTGGTTGTCACAATTGAATTGTACCACCGAATTAGCCAAACGCTCCGCCCAAAGAAAACAGCCCCGACAATAGGGAACAATTCTAAAAACGTAAGGTCTCGGGTAACACCACTGCCCTGCCACTCCATCGGCCAAGTGCCAGCACACCAACGGCCCTGGAAATAGAGTCTGAAGCCCAGCGCCCCGGATGCATCAGTTTGGACCTGCAGCTCTGAGGCGGCGATCGTTTCCGATCAACAAAAGCAAATGCCGTTAAAATTGGATAAAAATTGGAGCCACATTCGAAGGTCGTCCTTCATATCCGCAGAGATACAGCGCCGGTGATGAGGACTATGCAGCTCTGCAATGGCATCGCAGAGTCTGCGAACAAAAGCCCGACCGGGGGCCACAACCCTGCAGGCAAAATTTAAGTGTCCAATGATCTGCTGCAGTGTGGCCTTCCTCTGTGCCAAGAGTGCCGTCAAGCGGGCACGGAGGTCAACAAGCTTCTCCATGGGGAGTCTGCAAGTTTGGGCCATGGTGTCCAGCTCAATGCCCAAGAATGTGAGTGCAGTGGTGGGACCCTCTGTCTTATCCTCAGCTAAAGGTAGGCCAAGTTCAGCTGCCATGGTACGGAAGGTAGCCATGAGGGATGCACATTGATGGGTGCCAGCAGGTCCTGCGAACAGGTAGTCATCCAGGTAACGAATAACGTGAGAACTACCCGTTCGCTGGCGCATCGCCCATTCAACAAAAGAGCTGAAGTGTTCAAAGGCGGAACAGGAGATGGAACAGCCGAAGGGCATGGGCCTGTCCAGGTAATAACATCCCTCAAATGCAAATCCTAAGAGCTCACAATCGTCCGGGTGAACCGGGAGGAGCCGAAAGGCTGATTTAATATCACACTTCCCAATTTTGGCCCCCACGCCACAGCCCCACACCATTCTGATGGCCGCATCAAAGGATGTATAACGGACACTACATAATTCCTGGGGTATCATATCATTCACAGACTCCCCCGCCGGGTACGACAAATGATGAATGAGGCGGTATTCGCCAGGTGATTTCTTGGGGACAATGCCCAAGGGTGACACCCGGGAACAGGGAGTTGGTGGATGATCAAATGGTCCAAGGATCCTGCCCGCTGCCAATTCAGATGCTATCTTTTCCCTCACTATTGCCTCCTTCCCTAGTACAGATTTTAGGTTGTCAGCTAGAAAGGGCAGTCGCTCCCCCATGGCTGGTATGTGGAAGCCATACAAAAAAACATTCAAGATGTAGGCGGCTTCAACACGTGAGGGGTAACTACGAAGCCACGCCCTCAGAACGGGCACTCGTATGGGACTAGGTCCCTTTTGGAGGAGGGGGTAACCCAGGTTGGGTACGCTTACCCCCAGGATCCTTCCCTCTGCTGTTTCCCGGCTTGCCCCTAGGTTGTCCAAATAGTGCCACAAAACTGCACCCTTCTGGGGGTGAGCCTCAGCATAGATGCCAGCATACATGACAAAGTTCTGCTTTTTTCATTTTTTTTCATTTTTTTTTTCATTTTTTCATTTTGGCAGTCAGCCAGTTATTCCAAGTTTTCTCTGGCTTCCTCCTCCTGATTCTCTCTTTCTCTTTGTCATCTAGCTTCTCCAGTTCTTTGGTGTCAATTTCCCTGTTCAGCAGCTCAAAGATGTCTACATACCTACCCAAGACAATCTTGTCAATCATAGCGTCAGGAAGGTGGTCCCCTAATGGCAATGACTCATCCCCCTCTGGCAAATCTAAAGCACTAGTTGCAGCCGCCTCAGATTCCTGTGATGCTGCCAGCTTGGTGGTAGACTGCGCTACAGGAGCCAGCGTCTCAATGCTGGCACCCCCCTGCCCCGTGGTCGGACTATGTACTAGAGTCTGTCTAGGCAGCCGTCTCTGCCGTCGCCAGGCCCCACGCACCTGGGGACCATGGAGGTGGCGGAGGGGGTCTGTGTCCCAGTAAGTCAGCCTCAACCTGTTCCTGGGCTACTGTGTTGCAACCAGGCCAGGGCCAGAGTACCCACCTTGGTGTGTGCGTGGACATAGCAGACTCACCCGGAGCAGGGTTGCAGATACGTGCCCTTGGTTGTGACTCTCAAGGGGTGATGGTGGTTGACAAATTAATGGCCTGGTCCTACAGCTGGTCCCCGACGGCCTGGGTGCCAGGCAAAGGTGCCGGTCCCCCTGAAGGAGCAGCTGAAGATGGTAGTCCGGCATCAGAGGCATGAGCCTCCTGAGGTCCTGGGTGCTGACCTGTGGAAGCCTGGCCAGAGGATCCAGCCAAAGCGGTCTCCAAAACAGAAATACGGGACATCATGTGTTCACCCAATACTCTAAGTCCTGTTCTGCGATGCGCCTTGGTGTCCCTAGAGGGCCGCCCCCCATACGAGGTCTCCATCCCCTTTTGTTTGGCATGCTCCTTCTCCAAATGGGACATTTTGCTCCAGGCAGCCACAAATTGAGGCCACTCCTCATCAGATGAGGATGAAAGTTCGGGGGCTGGCTGGGGTGCTTGCCTCTTCTATGGAGGGGCCTTGCCCTTGCCCTTACTGGAACTCTGCTTAGGCGGCATGGTGGGACGAACTGGCACACCAGGCTCAAATACTAGAACACAAGTAAGGATGGGGTGGTATATTCCGAGAATACCCCAATTACTAGGTGGAAAAAGGCCCCCTAGGTAGGATGGGTGTGGATACCAAAGCTAGGCCAAAGGATCCACTGCAAACTGTGAGACAAAATGGCCGCTCACCCACCAAGATGGCCGCCCGCCCCTATGTGCGATTAATGTTATCCCCAGGTGGCTGGGGCATGAAAAACCCTCTGTAAAACCGAAATACACCCCCTCCCCCTGTGGCACCCCCACACTGCCTCCTTGTATCTCCTAATTACCCTCCAAATATGAGCCCCGATGGAGGATGAGTGTGGATGGATGGCCCACATTGGGCTATAATGGGAATGGCACCAAGATGGCCGGCCGGCCTGCACGGAGTGCGTCTGTGGCCAGGGGGTCCCAAAGGCCAAAGCACCAGAGGGATATGGGTGGTAGATATAATGGGGGGGCCCTGACACTGATTTCTGTGACCCCCGGGCACCACCTGTCTAGGCACCACTCATTCCCCACCCCTCTCTGCCCGGCTCCTCGGGAGCTAGGGCTCCTACCGCCCAACCACTCTGGCAAGTTAAGCCCTGGAGTCGTATAGGGCAGTTACAGCAGCAGCGCCGCTCAACCGGGCGCCACTGTCCGCCCTGCTCCGCTCCCCGGGGCTACCCCAACTCCTATCCCTCCCCGCCCTCCCCGAAAGCCGAGCGGGCTCACCAGAGCCCGGCTCAGCCACCCACCCGCCTCCCTGTCTCTCCCCTCTCCCCCAACTAAAGCCGGAAGTAAAATAAAAGACTTAGCCAGCAGACTCAGCTGGAACAGCTGAGCGTGGGGTTTATCTCTCCCTCCGATCTCCAGCTGACGAGCGGAGAACGGAGGCTTCCTGGAATCCTGCTGCAGCGCTTGAGCAAGGTAAAACCCTTGCAGCAGGAAGGGCAGAAAGGCAAGACTGCACAGGCAGGTCGAGGAGGAGCGCACCAGGACCTTAAATAGGTGCGCTCCCCCCGTGTAGCCTGCGCAGCTTGCGCAGCCAACCGGCGCCTGATTTTGCCGGCTGGCAAAGACGCCCTGCCTCCGCATGCTGCGGGACGGAGCGGCCAATGTGACTATATGTGCCTATCTGAATAAATGGAGGGTTGAAATATGAAGCAGAAGGGTTGTGGTGCCTCCCATTTCCGACCTTTCCTGTTAGGCTTCTGGGAAGGAGAAAAATGCCAATGCTCTCTCCAGTCAGAAAAGGATTGTCCGCATATAAGTCCTAAGCCTGACAAATTTGAGGGCTGTGTTTGACTAGATGTTTGCTTCCTTCCTACTAGAGATATGATGAACTGTTTTAGGAGAAACATGCAAAAACAGAATGAATTAAGGTTATTTCTTCAATTTCTAGGGCAGTTACGGGGTGATGCAAAAAGCTCTGGCCATCCATGGGGACACACACACACACACACACACACACACACACACACACACACACACACACACACACACACACACACACACACACACACACACACACACACACACACACATTATGTTCCTTCTAGAATTCATGGAATTAATTGGTTTCTAACCAACGGTGCTCAGCAATTTCAACCGAGGAAGCAGAAATCTAAAAGACTGAGCTCTAGCACCAAAGAAAGACAGTAAATGACATTTGGATTTCCAATAAAGTCTAAGTGGTCTATGGACCCTTCAGTCTCTGAGGCACTACGAAAGGCTCACAATGAAGATTCATGTTCAATAATTTTACTTTTTCTCCTCTTTCCAAATAACTGTGCATGATTAAAATGTATTTCTTTATATAAGTACCAGATTAACTTTAGAGTTTGTGTGCATGCACGTTTACTTCAAAATTACTCCTTATTTCCTTCTTCATGCAGGTGCTGATCCTGCTCACTCTTTTTAATGTGAATCCTTTCCTAAGTAATTTAAATTAGAAACCTGCATTGAACAATTAGCTTAATTTGAACTCACTGTATCCCAATAGTGGGAAATACATCTCCTTCCTTGCAGACTTTTTTTGTTGTTGTTAAAACTCACAACTCTATTAGATTAAGGTGTCAGGGCCCAGTTTTCACCTGTTACTCCTAAAAATATTTCTTTAATAAGCAGAGTTTGAAAGTTAGGTGACCGTTACCTATAACTATTTGCTTTGGGGGTCATAAGGGTATAAATATTTTAAAATTAATGCAACAAGTACAGTAATTGCAAAGTTATTTTTTTGATATACAAGAACATTTTCTAGTTATTTTTAAAAAGTTACTTTGAGGGTGACTTTAATGCATTTTAGAGAAATGTTGATAGTTCTTCAAGCAGAGTATTGGTTCATTTCTGTTATGTGCTATTATAACTATTTTCAGTGTTACACCTGGCTGCCCAAAGGTTGTGTATTATTTACAAACTACTTCCAGTTGTTAACTCAAAAATGAAATTCAATGAACCAACTATTTTCATTTTAATATAAACTACAATCTAGACAAGTTCAATCTAGACTGTAATCTCCACTGGCTACTGATTCAAAGTGCTGACCTTAACCTACAAAGCACAGTGTGACCTGGGTTCTAGCTACCTCAAAGACTGAATTTCACAGTATGAACCGATTCAGGTGTTAAGCATGGCATTGAAAAGATATCAATTGGTGGCTGATATGCATTTCTGTAAAGGCATGAGGTTGATGATATTATCAGTCAGGGCATTTTTTTAAAAAAGCATTTCTCCCTCTAGTCACAAAGCCCTTGAGAATCCTGGGTAACTCTTTTCATTGTTAAGAACCTGTGGTGTCTGAAGGATTAACTGGGAAGCCTTTAATTCCTGAACACTGTCATCAACACATTAACTTTATTAGGGTCATAGATTTTCAGTAGTTAAGAGACTTTTCCTTCCCATTCCTCATCCTCACCCTTGTGGGTTCCCATCATTAAAAGGGATTACTACAGATTACAGTGGCTTTGTGATTGGAGGGGAAAATATTTAATTTCAAAATATTGCTTCATGATGTCAGCAGCCTTATGCTGTTCAATTTACATGAACAGGATTTCGGCCAACTGCATTCGTTTCTTTTATTTAAGATTGATTTTATAGCAACTTAATAATACTACTTTTCTTTTTTTAAAAGAATTCAGAGTAACTGAATCAACTGCAACATATAATAAAATAATGCTCAAAGAAAAAGACAATAAAATAATTTAATAAGAACAGTTATTTGTTACTACTGATAGCTGAAAAACAGTTCTTACTTCATTTATTTAATGGCTAGAATCCTTCTGTGTGGGTTAGTAGGTAAAACCCAACATTACATCTGTAGCAGCTGAAACAGCTCCTAAGCAAAAATGCTACCAATGAAGCACTTGAGTTTTGATGGAAACTGCATGACTGAGTGAACTATCAAACTGTGCAATCTGCATTGATTTTTTGATTCATCAAGGTCAATGAATCAGTAAAAATGAATTTACAAGGTTTTTCTCCTGACAAATTGATGTATCAATTTGAAAATTCATTTTTTTACTTTAAAACTTATCCTGACTCTTCATGACAGTCCCTCCAAATTGGGGAAGAATGGGTTTCCACAAGCCAGTTGCTGAAAGGCACTTTCCTAGGAGGCCCCACTTTATAGGTGTATACAAAATGCAGTGGCCAGACTATTATTTCGTGCAGGCAGAAATGAACACATCACCCCAGTTCTGGCCCATTTGCATTGGCTACCCTTTGTGTTCCAAATAAGGTTCAAGGTACTGGTTTTGGCTTACAAACCCCTCCATGGCTTGGGACCTGAGTACCTGACAGAGCAGATCTTCCAGAGGTCAACTGAGGCCCGACCCACCAGAATGTCTCAGGTGCTCTCACTTTGGGTGGCCACTCCCAGGGAGTCCCAGAAATGGATCACTTGAAACCGGGCCTTTTCTGTGGCTGCCCCTATACTTTGGAACAAACTGCCAAGTGAGATTCACCTAGCACAGTCCCTGGTGGCCTTCAAAAAAAAAAAAGCTCTCAAGACCTTATATATATAAACTGTCTGGAGTTCCCCTGGAAGATGGGTGGTATAGCTATATATAAATACATACATAAATAAATACTTTGAGTGATTGTAGAGGTGAGCTGGGAGAAGCCTCTCTGCAAGTTTGGTGTCTTTAGGTGCTTTGGGTGCCATTATATAGTGCAACAAACTGACAAATCAAAACTCACTAAGCATTCCATCAGCTCACATTTACTGGGCTATCAATTTGAATGGATATGAATCAGTGGATTAGCAATTTTTGAATAAACTTTTAAATTTATATTTTAATTTGTGCCCATCTTTAATACATTAGCATTATAATTATATAACTTTTATAAATGATAATATACTCATTTAATGTAAATATATTACATAAAACATTATTAGAAAATAAAATGTACTATAATTCTACTCATAGCAAAAAAAAAAAATTAAATCTACATACTGTCCCATAAGCACAAAGTAAATGTTGGTAAATGTTGATTTACAAAATGTTGGTAAATGTTGATTTACAAAATAACAACATTGGACCAATATAAATACCTTTTAACACCACTAAGCCTTTAAAGCCCCTTCTGTACAAGCACAAAAATTAGCATCATTATAAGAGCACAGCAGAATTTTAAAATGAACACCCAGTCGTGCACTTCTATTATTTCCATTAGCAGATGACAAATGGGAGTAGTCCCTTCTCTTGCATGTTTGGTGCACTTTAAAAAGCCTGCTGTGGAGGGCTGGAAAATGCACAGATCACCTATATTGAAAACATGAGTTGGGCATGAACCAGTAAAATGGCAGTTTGTGATGTTTCATGATTTGTCACCATTCATCAAACCACAAACCATGCACTTTCACGAATCTTCTGACAAAATGTTGTGTTTCATTTAATCTGGGACTTCCCAAAGCTGTGGGAAGGCACCTGTGTGACCTAGATAAGCCAAGTGGACAGGGAGTCTTCAAATGACTCTGCTCTCCATTCATTCCAAGTTTGGTCAAGGTTGTATTTGGAACATTATCAGCAGAACTGAATACCATTTCCATACCTGTCCAGCAGAGGTAACACAAGGAGATCTCTATTATTCCTAAAACAGTTCAAATTATTGTTTTACTGTTTTGAAACTGATATATTAGTCACACTTTTTCCCAACCTCACATATCTCTAGACTATCCGAAAACTCCCACTCATCAATACTGCCTCAAGTGATATTACCTGGAAAAACTTTTGTGACACTGTTGCCATCACCACTAGGGAAATCCTCATGGTCACAAAACTGGGCTGCTGTTACACTGACAAGCACGCATGACTGTGAGCCAGATGAATAGCCTTGGAACTTTGGAAGTGTCATCTTGATGTACTCTATAGGAAAAGACATTGATGTGCTTGTGGAAGTTGAAAAAAGCTGTAGAATGAAATGCTCCTGAAAGAGAGACTTCTAGCTAGCTTATTGGTGCTCCTCTTCATCTTAATGAGCATTTTGCCAACTCAGAAGCTGCTGAATATTTCCTAACCTCTAAAGGGATTAAAAATCACCAGCATGAAATATTATTCATCCTTCACCTCTTTATAAATTTCCCTTTATCGTCTAATGCTTTTACCTCAACCAAAGAGTCACAGGATAAAAAAATCATTAGAAATACTTTATAGGCTGGTATGCTAAACTTAGAAGAAGCCCAGAAGAAGCTCAGAACTAGGGATGGGCACAAAACAGAAAACAAAATGCTGTTTTGTTGTGTTGTTACATAACAAAACAAAACAAACTGAGGAAGCAGAATTTTGTTACAGATGAAAAAATTGTGGTTTTTTCCATTGATACGAGCCATTTCGTTCCATCTGTAAACCGGTGCCTTACCTGCTGCTGGTGTCCCGCCGTCACTACCACCGCTGAGACCGCCCAGCCCAGCCAGAGAGGGTGAGAGTGGGCCCAGCAGGCCAGTCTGGGCCTCTGTCTCTTCCTCCTCCTCCATCACTGCCACTGCTGCAGGCACCACCATGGGGCCCAGCCAGGCTGAGTGGGCTGGCCTGGGCCTCCTCCTCCTCCTCCTCTGGTGCTGCTGAAGCCTCCGCTACTGCGGGGGCTGCCACAGGGGCCACCACCAGGGGCTAGCCAGGCTGAGCAGGCTGGCCCGGGCCTCCTCCTCCTCTGCTGCCACCACTGCTACATGCCCCAGCCAGCCTTAGAGGCTAAGGAGCCCAGCAGTAGGCCACCAAGCTGCTGCTGAAGGCCCTGGCTGGCTAGAGAAACTGAACAGCTTGGCAGTAGACTGCCCTATGGTCAATGAAGGCCCTGGCCAGCTGGGGAAGCTGAGTGGCCCAGCGGTAGACTGCCCTATGGCCACTGAAGGCCCTGGCTGACTGGGTAAGCTGAGCAGCCTGGTGGTAGATCGCCCCGCAGCCACTGAAGGCCTGGCTGGCTGGGGAGGCAGAGCAGCCCAGCAGTAGAGCATCGCACAGCTGCTGAAGGCCCTGGCCTGCCCTAGAGGGCGAGCGGCCTGGTGTTACAGCATGCCGCTGCCAATACCACCACCACCAAAGACCCCCTGCCAGGGCAAGAGACCAGGAAAAGGGGAAATGTAGGGGCCCCCAGAGCAGAAGGAGGGATGGGCTGCCCCGGAAGGGACCCCACATTTCATTTCTTAAAAATTCATTTCGTATGATTTTTTGGAAAACAAATTGTATGAAACGAAATGAAAGGAAATGCAGAGGGGAGAAATGGAACGAAATGAAATGCAATTATTCCGTTTCATGCCCATCCCTACTCAGATCACAGCTTCTGCAAAGACATTTCTGCATGTTTTCAGGGGTGGGTTGGGGGAGTCTGAGTCCCAGGTCATCTCCTTCTTCTGAACCATTCAATCTGATCAA
Organism: Phrynocephalus forsythii; assembly: GCA_029282475.1. Classification (NCBI taxonomy): domain Eukaryota; kingdom Metazoa; phylum Chordata; class Lepidosauria; order Squamata; family Agamidae; genus Phrynocephalus; species Phrynocephalus forsythii. The sequence goes on from JAPFRF010000010.1 coordinate 55,691,605, forward strand.
AATCCTTAACCCCACAGTGTTGGACAAAGTTTTCAGTTCTAAGCATTACAACTGGTATCTCAGGCATCTCCAGTCAAGGTGACAAATGATAGAGTAAGTGGTGCGGGACACGTAATCAGGGGCTTAAGGTATAGGAAGCCAAATTTCAGCTGAATATCAGGAATAACCTCCTAACTTTAAGAGCAGTATGACAATGGAACCAATTACCTTGGGAGGTGATGAATGCTAAAACAGTGGAGGCATTCAAGGAAAAATTGGAGCACCATCTGTCAGATCTGCTTTGATTTGGATTCTTGCATTGAGCAGGATGTCCTTATAACCCTCTTTTAATTCAATTATTCTATCATAAGATTATATGATAAAATAATATAAGATTATATAATTAGAACTGGAGAAGGAGAACTTGATTCCTGTGTGTGAGATAGCATTAAAACCTATGTTCACCAATTCCTAGCTGGTACCAGGACTGATTGGCTCAGCATGAAACTGATTGTGTGTGTTTTTCTTTCTAAATGGCTTGATGTACCCATGAATATGAATCAACTGGTGTTATCCCCTGCTCCATCCTCTTACTCTGGGTTTTTTCGTACAATGATATGAAACCCATTGTGACATTTGGATGAAGGCAGGAAGTAGAACACATCCATCACAATCTGTGACCCTTCTTGTTGACCATGTAATTGCAATGCTGGTGCAAACCCTGGGGGGAGCGGGGCTCCTCCATTCCAAGCCTTGCTCCCTTCTCACTCTGACATCACAGAGATCTGCCCTCGACCCCAACCTGAAAAATATCAGAAAATGGGATTCTGCACTGGGATGTGAGAACACTAGTACACACTAACTCAGTAAATGCATGCACTCAGACAGAAAATGTTGACATGGTAGTAATAGGTAGTCCTTGCAGGTATCCCTAATTTTCCCCAGAGCTGAGTTTAGAAGTCAGTTGATTAAGGACAGATGTGACCCAAATTCAAGTGAAATCTGGCTAGTCGGATAAATATTACCATCTTTTGCACACTACTGGTGTTTCTCTAAGTTGAAATTTCCTCTAAAGGGCAAAATGCTTGCTTTTTCTCAGAATCTAGAAGTGTTACTTGCTTGGAGCATTGTTTCTAGAATCCTAGAGCCAGCACTGCCATTACAAGACATAGTCCAAAAGTAACTCTGTCAGTATCTGGGTTTCCTCATATCATGAAATTCATCTGACATTCTCTTCAAGTAGACAAATCATTGCTGGAGAGGCCGGTCATGTGTGTTCTTTTTATAGACCTTTACCCAAGAAGTACAGCAAAGGTTTCAGTGCAAATGAAAGTATCAGAATTTACTAAATGAATGTTGGAATTCTAAGATAACTAATAGCATAATTTTTGCTGCAGAACAAGACATTAGCAGATAAGTGCTTTGTTAAAATTTTTATTCTTCTTATATCCGGATTATAAATACTTATCTGACCAAAAGTCATTATAGGAGTGCAAGTATTTCTACCTAGAAAGAAGCTTATTATGGATGACTGAGAATCTTCACAGACATATTGGTATGCAAGTTGGTGCGAGAATATGAAAGAACATCAAGAAAAGTAGCAGACTATAAGAATCACTTGCGTTTCAGCCTGAGAAGCAGACAACAGAGCCTCAATCCAACAAGCCTTCACCTTGTAAGAAGTCCTAGGGCTAACAATATCCTTCAAAGAGCTCAAGAAGAACTGCTTAATGAAAGGATCAGACAAGTCCACTTCACCTTAGACACTTTGGAATACAGAAAAGGCCACCTTCACCAGGAACTACTTTCCACCCTATCCAAACAGCACTGGATGTAGTCATAGATTTTGTCCAGAAAGCACAACTGACCCAGCACTGCAAAGGCAAGGAGAGGCAAATTAAGAAGTTTGATCTTCAACTCTCCTGGAAAAAGTCAGTAAAGGAAATTGGCAGGAGGAAGAAGGATGATGGGACCATGACAGGAGATGTGCAGGACAAATGGGTGAAGAACCTCTCAAACAGGGAACTCACCCAGGCAGAGAGAGAGAGACGTCCTATCCAAAGGCCTACATTTTCTTATCACACCCAAACAGGTTCCTATTGTGGATTTCATCACAGCTACACAATCGGACATTTACAACAACAATCTGCCAGCAGCAGAAGCTGAACTACTTGTGATAAAAGTCTCTGCTGCACTCTCCAATGCTCAACCAACACCATCCAACCTCACCATCCAGGAGAGAAGTGCTCTGATATCCCTCAGCAGGGATGAGAACATCACCATTTTGCCTGCAGACAAAGAAAGAGGCACTGCCATCCTCAATACTGTGGACTACCACAAAAAGGTTATCTAGCTTTTAGTTGAGCAACACAAATATGAAAAACTAAAAAGAGACCCCACCAGCAACTACAAGAAAAAAGTAATACAGCACTTCAAACTCTTGGAGAAGGATAATACAATTGATAGGGTGACTTACCATTGGGTATGGAAAAGGGGTGCTGAGGTTAGCATCCCACTTGGGCAAGAAAAACTCTCTGTATCCTGCTTTAAATAAAAGGTAAGGCTAGGAAAGCACAAAGGGGGCAACACTAGGTGAAGGGGAGAGGAAGAAGAATGAAGCAGCAGGACACATGGCGAAAATGCCAATGTCTTTGCACTATTCAACAGCAGAGCTCCTTATTAGACAGCTGGTGATCAAAGAGGCTGTTTGCCTGGCGTTTAGTGTTTAAATGCCCTCAGCCCTTTTCAAACCCCATGACATACTATCAGCACAGGGCTGGATCAGAGCATCCCTTGATGTTACATCGCTCTTTACCAGCACTCCCACCACTGATGCCCTAACAACAGGAAAGAAAAGACTAAGAGAATACAGCACCCTCACTTCCAGAAGAAGCCTCAACCCAGACCATATATGCTTGCTCCTGGACCTGTGTTTGAATACCACATATTTATTTATTTATTTATTTATTTATTTATTTATTTATTTATTTATTTACCGCTCCATCTAGCTACATGGCTACTCTGGGTGGTTTTCATGTACAGAGGGGACTTCTACAGACAGAAGCATGGTTGTGCCATGGGTTCCCCAGTGTCACCCATTGCTGCGAAGCTATACATGGAAGAAATGGAGAGGAAGACACTCAACACCTTCCCAGGGAAAACACCATCCCACTGGTTCAGGTATGTAGGTGATACCTGAGTGAAAATCAAGACTCAGGAAGTATAGGCCTTTACAGACCACATCAATGCAGTGGACCCTAATATTAAGTTCACTAGGGAAGACACCCAAGACAACAGGCTGGCTTTCCTGGATTGTGCAGTCATCATCAGACCCAACAGTGGCCTGGGAGTAGAAGTTTACAGGTAACCCACCCACACGGACTCCCACCATCAATTACAACACAAACTAGGAGTCATCAGGACCCTAAACAACTTAGCAGAGAGCATCCCCACCTCCACAGAAGTCAAGAAGAAGGAAGATGGGCACCTGAAGACAGCACTTAAGGCCTTCAACAAAGTGGGTCTTCAACAAAGCAGTGTGCTGACCCTGAATAACAGTGGATCACTCTGAGACCCAGACCCGATGGAAGAACCTGGTCATTCCCTGTCTGGAGTGTCTGAGAAGCTTAAAGGGATTTTTGGCAAACACCACATCCCTGTTTATTTCAAACCCATAAAAACACTCTTAAGGCAGAGACTTGTCCACCCAAAGGATCCGATACCAAAACACAAAAGGAGCAATATAATATATGCAGTCCAATGCAGTAAGGAGTGTGCAGACCTCTACATTGGAGAGACTAAACAGGCATTTAACAGAAGGATGGCCCAACATAGGAGGGATAACAGCTCAGGACCAGAAACAGCAGTGTACCTCCACTTTGTCCTCAAAGGGCACTCATTCAAAGATGAGGATGTACACATATTAGAAAGAGAAGAGAGGTGGTTTGAGAGAGGGGTCACGGAAGCCATTCATGTGAGCATTGAAAACCCCTCTCTTCACAGATGTGGGGGGCTCACGCACAGTCTATCTGCCACTTATCAGGTTGTAATTTCAACAATACCTTCACCATCAGAGGCCATAGCTAACGACCCATACTTTATGGGTTGCAGCAACTTAGGCCATTGTTCATCTTAAGGCTATTGATACTGTTTGTCTACCTAATGAACCTATTCAGGCCAAGGTTCATCTTATGAGCCTATTTCAAACCAAAGTGACAAGAGGTCAAAGTGAGCTATAAAATGGAGGACTTGCAACTAGCTTTTTTTCAAACTGATGAAGCTGTTTAGATGAGCAGTGAAATGTTTCACTCTCTCAAGAAAAAGAAGCCCGGTTGCCATGACTCAACTTCCAGATATTATTGAAAGTAGCAAACATTCCAAAAATATGACCTCATCTATGATTGAAAAACTGGTAAATCAATCGGGTTTCCAACATGCCAGAAAGGTAAAGTATCTGGGTATTACTGTATCTAACCGCTGTAACTCTTTACTTAAAGATAATTATGTTAATGTTATAAAAACAATCAAAGCCGACCTCGAAACATGGTCAAGACTCCAATTATCCTTAATGGGCAGAATTGCTGCAGTTAAAATGAATGTTCTACCCAAACTGCTTTTCTTATTTCAATCCTTGCCTATACTACCTAATTTTAAGATCATTACAAATCTGGAAAAAAGTATACGTATATTCATATGGCAAAAGAAAAAAGCAAGGATTAAAAATGTCTATCTACAGGATAGAACCAAAACTGGTGGCTTTGCCCTTCCTAATTTAGTATTATATTATAAGGCTGCTGCTATGACCTGGATTAAAGATTGGATTTTGATGACAAACAAAAGAATTTTGCAGCTTGAGAGTTATGGCCTAGACAAGGGCTGGCATTATCATTTGTGGTACAAAGGTAACTTACCTACTCTCTTCAAAAAACATTGGATAAGGAATGCCCTAGTTAGAATATGGTTATCGATTAAAAAACAATTTTACCCTAAAGCTCCTCTGTGGCTATCTCCGCTAGGAGCGATTTATAGTCCCCATATAAGTGAAACCTCGAATGCAACTTATAGACACCTTCTGAACGATGACCTCTCATTGAAATCATTGGGGAAATTAACATCAGAAGGATATAATTTAGACTGGTGGAAGTATCAACAAATACATTCACACTTCAAAGACCTCACCAAAGAGGGGGGATTCACGCCTACTGATACTCCACTTGATAAAATACTTTCCTCTGGTGACTCTAAACTGCTTAGTAAATTTTACACTATATTGTTAAATGAAAAAATGATTGATACACTGGTCAAAGACAATATGATAAGATGGGCAGAAAACTTTGGTTATTCTATTCATCTAAACAAATGGGACTCTCTGTGGAATACAGTTAAATTTTTTAAATCTATTTCCTTTAAGGAAAACTGTTATAAGATGTTCTATAGATGGCATCTCGCACCACACCGACTATCTAAGATGTATAATTGCTCACCCAAATGTTGGAAATGTAAATATGACTCTGGTACTTTTTATCATATGTGGTGGACATGTAAAGAGGCAAAGGCATATTGGAAAATGGTAAAACTATTTCTAGAAAGATGTTTGAAAATTAAGATAGAGCTTAGACCAGAACTTTTCTTATTAAATATAGTAAATATAAATATTTCATATGATCAGAGATATGTACTTCACTATGTAATTGTTGCTGCAAGGATATTGTACGCGAAATTTTGGAAACAACCAAACGTGCCAACAGAGAAGAATTTTCACGAAAAAATAAGAGAATGCATCGAAATCGATAGACTCTCCGGCTATTTAAAAGGAGACTACGATGAGATCTCTCAGAAAAGATGGCAAGAAGTAACAAACTTATTAGTACTGTGATAATATTTGGCAATTTATCAATATGTTATACTACTTTCTTTTTACTTTGCTTGATATATTCAATGTAAATTTTAAACTCTATTCCTCCCCTTTTTTCCCTTTTCCTTCCCCCCTACCCCCTCCCTTCCCCCCCTTAAAAAACCCAATAAAATTATAAATACAAAAAAAAGAAAGTAGCAAACATTCCCATGGAATGTGTTATTTACTTCCCCTAGAACAGCTGCATAAAAAGCAGTGTTTCATTCCTGTAATGTCATTTTATTCCAACTTTTTGTTTTGTATTAACAATTATTTTGTTTTTTGGGGGGAGGTTGTAAGAGAAAAATTGAGGCATGTAAAAACTACTAATGGTATCAGTGTTATTCTTTCTATGTTCCTGACCCTGTCAGAAATTCATTTTTCCACTGAAGTGTTTTCTGTTGATCAAATGTTTATTTTTTTAAAACAACACTGGGGTATCTTTTCAGGTGTGATCGTGGACAAGACAAAAGGAGTATGCCATCTACTCCTTTGAAATTCTAAAATATCACCCAGGTTAAAATGAAAGAGGATTTAGAAGGGCTAGAGCAGTGTTTTTCAACCTTTTTTTGGCAAAGGCACACTTGTTTCATGAAAAAAATCACGAGGCACACCACCACTATAAAATGTTAAAAAATTTAACTCTGTGCCTATATTGAATTGCAGTTTGGGCACTCGGTCTCTAAAAGGTTCGCCATTGCTGGTGTAAGGAGAAGCAGGACAGAGGGGCCACAGATTGAGGCAGCCCGCTCTCTAGCACCCACTTCCCACTTACCTGTGTTGTTTTTTTAAAGACATTTTGCCCTGCATGGACTTCTGTGTCCAGTGGAGACCTGAGAAGGGGCACTGACTCTCCAGGAACACAATAAGACCCAAAAGCCCATCTTGCTCTCCACACTGCGGCCAAGGCAGATGCCTTCAGCAAGTCCAGCGACAGGAGGGGAGGAGCATGAAGGAAGGCAGGAAGGAAAGAAGGCAGAAAGTGTTCTGCTTGTATACCGCCCCATACCACTTCAAGGAGTCTCTGGGCGGTTTACAGTTTTAATTACAGTAGGCAGGCTGCTAGACATACACATATGCAGGCTAGAAATGAGCACGTTTCTATGAAGAGAGGAAAGGGTACGAATGGAAAGAGAGAGGTGGGGGAAAAAAGAAAGAAAAGACAGAGAGAGAGAAGAGGGCGACCCAAGACAGAAAGAAAGGGGCAAGACTTCAAGGAACCCATTGCGGGGCCCCTCAGAGACGGCTCTTCCCCTACCGGACCCTAAAGGCCAGCCGGCCGGCCGTCCAGCCATGCCAGTAGCCCCCCCCGCCTGCCCGCCTCCTCAGCCCAGGCCCGGCGGAGGCCTCCTCCATCCCCTCCTCCTCGCAGCCCTGCCGCGGTGCTCGTGGGGCAGCCGGGCGCCCCTCCTCCCCTTCCCCTCACCTGGTGGTTTGTTCTGGGCTGGGGCTCCCGGGCTGGCTCGTGTTGGCGGGCGGGCTGTCGGACGGCTCAGTCCATTGGTAGCTCCCAGGAAAGGGGTGGTGGTGGTCCAGGGTAAAAAAAGGAGGGGGGAGAGGGAAGCGAGCGAGTCGCAGCGGCAGCGGCAGGCACAGGGCAAACACTAAGAGAATGAGCGGGGCCAGGTCCGGCCGGGGAGGAAGTGACGCCAGCGCCGCGGGCCTTGGGGGGGAGGAGCCAAGCTGGCCCTTGGACGCTATTTATAGCACCTCCCAGCTGTGGGCCGCCTGCCGGCCCTGGGTTGAATTTCTTTAGAATTTTTCAATTTTTCCCACGGCACACCAGGCAACATCTCACGGCACACTAGTGTGCCCCAGAACAGTGGTTGAAAAACGCTGGGCTAGAGGACCCTGCTCCAACAGAGGAAATTGTGACATTGTTTTGGTGGGAAGAGAGGTGACTGAGGAGGAGGTTAAAGGCGTGAAAGTGGCAGTTGAGGGAAGAGAAGTGATGAGAGAGCAGAGAAGGAAAGAGAAAGATTCATGAGAGAAGCCAATTACCAGGAGACAAGACCATGTATCAACCCTCCTGGGATGAATCGTGGGAAATTCTGGTTTCCACAAAGAACCCGGGCTGTCGAATTTGGGAGTCAAATGAGGGAAGGATCTATTCCATTTGAGCCTACCATCTGATATTAAAGATTCTTCCTCTTCACCCATGTGTGGGGAGTTTTTTGATGCTGAACCATTGTTACCTTCCTAGTTCTGGGTCTTTATTGGACAATGACAAAAAGGAACTGAAAGACACTAAGCTGCTTAGCACAAAGAATTATTGTATTTAAAACGAGGACCAGTTGGTTAAAGTTCAAGCAAATACTTAATGATATTTACATTAGGCGAGGCCATTTTTACTTAGTAAAGTGACTGTTGTTCATTTGAGTGGGTGATCTATGACACCTGGTCATCTTTTGTGATGGGAGATATTTGATGACAACTCTGGTCCATAGTTCTTCTGTTCATGTTTTTTTCCCTCTTACATAGCTTCGAAGGAAGATGCTATGTGGGCTTCTGTTTTTCCCCCAAAGGCTTCCCTTCAACCAATAAAAAATTTAAAACCATTTAGCACATGTAGCTACTGGGCAAATCACTTATAGCTTCAAACATCTGTGCCTCTGAACTAGTAATATCCTTGAACTGCAGTTGTGGGTTTTCTTCAGTGGGCTGTAAAATCCTCAACATTTTCCCCACATGAGTGGACTCCTCACTGCTCACATTTGTAGCACTGGAAAGTATTCGTCCTTTATATTAAATAATTTATTTGCTATTGACTGAAGGGAAGGGAGTTATTTATTCAGCATGTGCAATTGCTTGTGCACAATCCCCTCTTGGCCAGACTTCTGACTTGAGTGGAATTTGGCTCTCTCTTAAAACAAAACTTGCCAAGAAAGGTATTTCCCCCCTTCCCCCTGAAAAAGCAGATTAATCTTCTTCCTGTGGATACCCTGTAGTTTTCTATAGTATCCATTTGCAAGACATGAGTATGGTTGAAAATTGTTTCTCTATAATGAGGAAATGTTCCACAACTGTTGGAGATGTTCCCCTGGTGCCGACTGGGCCAGGTTTAAAGGGCTCCAGCCATTGACAGCTCTTTTTTCCAGATCTTTGGTCACTTTTCAAATGCCTCTTCCCATAAAAATGTTAAAGTGAATTATTGTGGAATTAAACTGAAAGATCTTTAAGACTGGGATGCTGAGCAAACCAAGGTCATTCATGTGGTCTTTGTGGCCACCCCTACATTTTCATAATCTTGTCTTTGTGCCAGGTAATGTATTATGCAAAACTATGCCATTGCTAGGATTACATTTCTATTTGATTTGAAAGGGTAAACATAGTTATAAGAAGCTTGAAGGGCTGTTTTAGAAAATAAGCAATTTTAACACAATGCTTAGTGAGGGTGGCAAGTACTTTGATGGGAGTGATAAGCTTATATGGTACTAAGAAACAAAGTACAATATACAATTGTGCTCTGCAAGCGTCTTCACATACTTTCAGGTGCATGTAATCAACATAATTTGTGAATCATTTTTATGAGCACTTCAAATATAAAATTACAGCTGGGAAACCCAGGGCACTTATGTCATAATTTACAGAAGGTGTTTTTTAAAATATCTTTGGAGACCGTTAGTGTTCTAATGAAAGAATGTACCAGGGCTTTGAAATCTACATCCTGTGAAAATAATCTTGACTACCCATCTAGTAAATAATTATCTTTTTTATTGGCCAGTCCACCTCTGATGGCAGGTTTATCTTCCAAGTGAAGTTCAACAGCATTGTTGTTGCAGTTGAAAGGAAAAAGGAATTAAAGATCTACAGGAGATGTTGCCTTTGGGCCTTTTTACATGACCCCTAAGATCCGCTGGCCACTTAAATTCGGACCAGAGATCTTAGAGGTTCCTCGCTCTTCCTCTGTCCCCACCCCCCTCCGCACTTCCTGGTTGCTGGCTGCCTGAGGGAGGGAGAAAAAAGAAAGAAAAGAATGCCTGTTTACCTCCGTTTTGTTCCCGGCAGCATTCAGATCTCTTAAAGGGGTGGGGCGCAAAAAAAGAACAAACAGAAGCCAGGAGAGCCCCGCACTCACTATCCTTACACCGGATCAAATATTTGTCACATCCAAAAAGGAGGTACAAGAAAACTGCCGTTTGGTCGCGCTAAAGTGGGCGGGGTCGCACTTAATTGTCTGCAAAGTCCGGAGCTGGTGGGTAAACATTTTTAAGGTCCGGACCTTGCAGCCATTTGCGGCGGAGCTTAGGGGTCGTGTATAAACGCCCTTTGTTCCCTTCTTCTTCTTCTTCTTCTTCTTCTTCTTCTTCTTCTTCTTCTTCTTCTTCTTCTTCTTCTTCTTCTTCTTCTTCTTCTTCTTCTTCCCCTATGTCTCATTTGAAGAGTTTGGAAAAGTAACTTTTTTGGACTATAGCTCACAGAATCCCACAGGAAGCATATGCTGAAATATGTTGGGAGTTTTAACAAAGTTACTTTCCCAGGCTTTGATCAGTCTTTATTCTGTATTGTCATACTATTTCATTCTCACAGGAGACCATATATGGATGCCGTAAGAAAATTCAAGCAAGAAATCCTTTGCAGCTCAGGTGTGCTCTTCCATTTGTAGGATTTTGCAAAAGCCTGAAATTAATTCACAATGTTATTAAAATGTCTATCTTCCAAAGTAATACATAAATTTGATCAGTGGTCAAATCAGCAGTGTTGCTTAAACCCTAGCCAGAGAAATGGAAGTAACTGGAATCTTTAAATTGCAGGTCTATTCCACATATAGCAGGAGTGTTTTTTAAGTACCTCACCTGTACTGACCTTACTAATCTCTCAATTCTACTGTGATCTCAACAGCCTTGCATGATGCCAGGATACCATAGCAGCAACTAAGAAGTAGGGAAGGAGGAGGAGAGGACCAGAAGCCTTTTCTCTTCAGTACAAACTTTCTACTTGGTAGTGGTGTGGAGTACATGAACAGGGTACTCATCAACTGACATCAGCTTTTCCACTCTTTTGGCCACAGACCAGTCTTCCATTCACTTTGACATAGTGCTGTAAATGCTTTTTTTTTTTTTTTTTGCAGTCATCTCAGCAGTTCTGCTGGTATTCTGTCAACTCTAGGGGCTTTGCAGTTTGGCCTCTGATTAAGCACCCATTCCACTTCCTCTTCCAGGATAATTGCTTCCAGCGCCAGTGGTTTCTCCTCTCCTGTGCTTTGATTTTGATTTTCATTTGTATAAAGTTGCTGTGTATATTCATTCCCACCACCCTTTTCTGATTGTGTGTTGGTCACGTATAATTCCTGTTAAGTGACAATTGCCTTTCTAGCCACAAAAAGTGTTCTGATCTTCTTCATATAACTCTCTTCTATGGCCTTTCTGGGCTGTTTCCTCCAGTTTCCTGCATTGTTCATCACAAAAATTTTCATTGTCTTTCCTCGTGTTTCTGTGGAACTTGGCATTTTATTGTTCATTGTGTGAATTCATCCCATGTTCTCGTGGTCTTCCTCCTTTTCTATAGCCTTCCACTTTTTTTTTTCATTTTTTAAAATAATTTTATTGGGTTTTTAAGGGGGGAAGAAAGGGAGGGGGTATGGGGAAAAAAGAAAAAAAAGAAAAAGGGGGGATACAATTTTAAAATTTACATTGAATATGTCAAGCAAAGTAAAAATAGTGATATAACATATTGATAGATTGCCAAATATTGTCACAGTACTAGTAGGTTTGTTACTTCTTGCCATCTTTTCCGAGAGATCTCATCATAGTCTCCCTTTAAATAGCCGGAGAGTCTGTCGATTTCGATGCATTCTCTTATCTTTTCGTGGAAATTCTTCTCTGTTGGGACGTTTGGTTGTTTCCAGAATTTCGCATACAGTATCCTTGCAGCAACAATTACATGGTGAAGTACATATCTCTGATCATATGAAATATTTATATCTACTATATTTAATAAGAAAAGTTCTGGTCTAAGCTCTATCTTAATTTTCAGACATCTTTCTAAAAATAGTTTTACCATTTTCCAATATGCCTTTGCCTCTTTACATGTCCACCACATATGGTAAAAAGTACCACAATCATATTTACATTTCCAACATTTGGGTGAGCAATTATACATCTTGGATAATCGGTGTGGTGCGAGATGCCATCTATAGAACATCTTATAACAATTTTCCTTAAAAGAAATAGATTTAAAGATTTTAACTGTATTCCACAGAGAGTCCCATTTGTTTAGATGAATAGAGTAACCAAAGTTTTCTGCCCATCTTATCACAGTATCTTTGACCAGTGTATCAATCATTTTTTCATTTAACAATATACTATAAAATTTACTAAGAAGCTTGGAATCGCCAAAGGAAAGTATTTTATCAAGTGGAGTATCAATAGTCGTAAATCCCCCCTCTTTGGTGAGATCTTTGAAGTGTGAATATATTTGTTGATACTTCCACCACTCTAAATTATAGCCTTCTGATACTAATTTCCCTAATGGTTTCAATGAGAAGTCAACATTCAGAAGGTGTCTATAAGTTATAGCATTTGGGGTTTCACTTATATGGGAGCTAAAAATCGCTCCCAGCAGAGATAGCCACAATGGTGCTTTAGAGTAGAATTGTTTTTTAATCGATAACCATATTTTAACTAGGGCGTTCCTTATCCAATGCTTTTTAAAGAGAGTAGGTATGTTACCCATATACCACATGTAATAATGCCAGCCCTTGTCTAGGCCATAACTCTCAAGCTGCAATAGTCTTTTATTTGTCATCAGAATCCAGTCTTTAATCCAGGTCATGGCAGCAGCCTTGTAGTATAATACTAAATTACGAAGGGCAAAGCCACCAGTTTTGGTTCTATCCTGTAGATAGACATTTTTAATCCTTGCTTTTTTCTTTTGCCATATAAATATACGTAAACTTTTTTCCAGATCCGTAGTGATCTTAAAGTTAGGTAATATAGGCAAAGATTGAAATAAAAAAGCACTTTAGGTAGAACAGTCATTTTAACTGCAGCAATTCTGCCCATTAAGGATAACTGGAGTCTTGACCAAGTTTCAAAATCAGCTTTGATTGTTTTTATAACATTAACATAGTTATCTTTAAGTAAAGAGTTACAATGATTAGATACGGTAATACCCAGATATTTTACCTTACTAGCATGTTGGAAACCCGATTGATTTACCAGTTTTTCAATCATGGATGAAGTCATATTTTTAGTAAGCAACAATGTTTTTTCTCTGTTTACCTTTAATCCAGAAATTTTAGAGTATGCCTCCAAAGTCTTCAAGAGTTCTAAAGAAGAGGTCTGGGGGTTCTCCATAATTACCAACAAATCATCTGCAAAAGCTTGTACCTTATAAACTTCTCCTTTGCTTTGTAGGCCTTGGATACCAGGGGTTTTTCTTATAACATGAAGGAGTACCTCCAGAGTTAGTATAAACAAGAGGGGAGAGAGGTGGCATCCTTGCCTGGTACCTTTATATATGTTGACTTTGTCTGTAAGATGGCCATTGACTACAATCCTGGTATTTTGGGTGGAATAGATTTGTTCAATTGCTCGCAGCATTCTATGGCCACATTGTAGATAATCTAACTGAGTTTTAAGTAAAGACCAGGATATGTTATCAAAAGCTTTCTCAGCATCAATGAATGCGAAAGCTACTTGCTTCTCGGGGTGGGATTCGTAGTATTCCAACACACTGAGAAAAGTTCTGATGTTGGATTGAAGATGCCTTTTCGGAAGAAAGCCAGTCTGATCATGTGATATCAAAGGGGGTAGGATCGTCCGCCATCTATTAGCCAAAATGGTTGCAAAGATTTTGTAATCCACATTTAGAAGGGCAATTGGCCTGTAGTTCTGTATCAAGTCTTTAGATTTCCCTTCTTTAGGAATCAGTGTCGTATGTGATAATTTCCAGGAATCTGGTATGTCTTTGCCTTCTAAAATCGATGTAAAAAGATTTTTCATATTTCCAGAGACTATCTCCGAGAATTTTTTGTAAAATTGAGCCGGTATTGAGTCGGGTCCAGGGGCCTTGTTCATTTTTTGGTGATTGATAGCCTCTGTTATTTCCATCATTGTAATAGAAGCATTCGTCTGGGCTCTCTGTTCTTCAGTAAGTTTTGGGAAATTGGCTTGTTCGAGATAATGAAAGATGGCATCTTTGTCGATCATCTCCGGCTTGAATAAGTTCTGGTAGTATGCCTCTATAATTTTTTGGATTTGTAACTGCTCTGTCTGATTTTCCCCAGTTTTATCTTTGAGTGATAATATAAGTTTTTGAGATTGTACCTTTTTTAACCTGTAGGCTAACCATCTGCCTGGTTTGTTTGCATTTTCCACAAAATTCAGTTTGGCCAACTTGATTTTGTGAGCTATATCTGCAGTCAGAATCAGATTTAGTTCATGCCTACAAGAAGCCAAGTCTTTGTCCAGCTGCTCATTGCGGGGATCGTGAATTAAGTCCATTTCAAGCTTTTTCATCGTATTAAGAATTGATTCAAATTGCTTTTTCCTCTCTTTGTTCCGTCTTGCCATATATTGAATGACAAACCCTCTAAAGTAGGGCTTTGAGGCATCCCACACCGTTTTCAGTGGTGTACCCTTGTTCAGGTTCATTTCAAAATATAGGTTCAAGTCTTTGGCTGCCTCTAAAATAAATTCTTTATCCGTCCACAAGGCTGAGTTGATTTTCCAGTGTCTGGGCTAACCCGAAGATTTCAGTGTCCATAAAATGGCATTATGATCAGATATTGTTCGGGGCAAGGTTTCTATATCCCTTGTATTTAGTAGAAGATCGGATGTGGCCCAGCACATATCTATACGGGAGAAAGAGGCATATTGTCTTGAATAGAAGGTGAAACCGTCTTTTAGTGGATTTTTCCTTCTCCAAATATCTTGAAGTTCTAAAATGTCAGACATGTCCAGGAACAATTTGGGCAGAGTGGAAGATGAGGTCTTGGATTTTTTCCCTTTTGATGTTTTCCTGTCTACAGATGGAATATGTACAGCATTGAAATCTCCCAATATTATTAACTGATGGTTTTCGTATTGCAGCAGTTTCTGGGCCAATTCTTCGAAATAGGTTTGTCTTCCATGATTATCATTGGGGGCGTATATACCAACAATAATTGTTTCTTTAGATTGGATATTTGCCTGGACAAGGATCCATCTGCCTGATTCATCTTTTTCCAGAAGGGTTGGGAAGAGCTCTGGTTTAATATATAGTGCCACCCCATTTTGCTTCTTTTCTTTGTTTGATGTGGAAAATAAATTCCCCAATTTGTTTTGGATTAAATATTGTTCATGCTTTCTCAATATGTGGGTTTCCTGTAAACAGATGATTGAACATTGTTGTTTTTGGAGGAGATTAAAAGTCTTCCGACGCTTCTGTGGGGTGTTCAATCCATTAATATTCCATGTTAGGATTTTCTGGGCCATCTTATTTTACTTCCAGGGATATTTCTTCTTCCCTGGTTTTGGCCTGAGATAGTGTTTCGGCCTGGCACCTCCCACTACGCCATAGGAATCTTGATCATGCTTTGGGGTCTCTTGTTTAGGGGTCTGATTATCTTGGCTGTCATCTTTGGTGGTGGTTTGAGTATCGGTCGTATCCTCACCTTCGGAGGAGGATGGTGAAGAGGAGGAGGGAGAATAGCCCAACTTCCCTGCGTTTTTTTCAGCGAAGGTTCTAGCTTTCTGGTGGGATTCGATTTTCTGTAATTTCCCTTCCCATTGGAAAGACAGACCTTGGGGTAGAGCCACTTGTATCTTATGTCATGCTTGAGCAGAAGTTTGGTAAGAAATGTATATTCTTTTCGCAGTTGACGGACATCCCAGGGGACGTCTTTCAATATTGTCACTTTGGATTTATTGATTTCCACCTCTTTGTCTCGGATAACCTTGAGGATGCAATCTCGGGTGTATCTTCTGACTAGTTTGACTATTACCTCTGGAGGGAGTTTGTTTCTTCTGGTATAAGCTGTAGGTTGATGGTAGATCACATCTACCTCACGAAGGAATTCTTCAACGGGTGCCTCAAGTAGGGTGGCCAGGCTTTCTTCAACTATAGTATAGAGGTTTTCATCTTTATCAGCAGTGAGGTTTTGGATCCTTAAAATTTTGGAGGAGGCTTCGATTTCCTGCGTGAGAACCAGTCTGCTTGTTGATTCCATTGTGGCTTCAATTTCTCCTAGACGAAAGTCGGTAACGTTCATATTTTCTTCCAACGCTTGTAAATGTCCACCAAAGGCTTCTAGTTTAGTATCCACATTCGAAAAGCCCTCTTTCATTTCCGCTCTTAATTTAGAGAACCCAGTGCTTTGGTCTGATACCAGCTTGCCCTGGGTTAGATTCAACTGGTTAAGTGCATCTAGGATTTGGCTAGATTGACTTGATTGCTGAGACATGGTCGTTGGATGGGCCGGAGGTATAGAAGCAGACTTTTTTTGTATGGATGGAGTTTTGCTCATTGCTGGAGGTTTACAATACAAAAATTCTGCTGACCAAAGGAATCCAGGTTGCAGCGTGGTGTATTTACTATATTGTGGTGGTGAAGAGATCAGTTGCCTCTTCTCAGAAATATTACAAAGTCTCAGAGGGATTAACAAGAGCTAGTTTAATCATGTTCAAGTTGGCTTGCTGCTTTCAAGAAATGTATGTGTAGTTGCATACATAGAAAGGTCCAGTAGATGGCGTGTTGTACCCACTTTTAACGTCTTTGCTGCTCGCCGCCATCTTGCCCTCCCCCTAGCCTTCCACTTTTTTGAACATAGCTGTCCCTTTCAGTTTGTCCTGCCTTCTCTTGGTCTATTCAGAAATGAAATGGTCTCAGCATTGTCATTTCAGAAAATTGCTTTTTATCTTTGTGGCTCTTCCTTATCACCAAATCTGCCTTTCTTCTTTTACTACAGTTTCTATTGTTGCTTTTGGTATCTACTTAACCAATTTCGTTGGTTTCTTATGGACAACATGTTCATGTGCTACTTCAGTTGCTTTTATTTCCTCCCACCATTTGTCTACTTGTCTTTCTATGATATTAAGCAATTCAAATCTGTTTCTAACTTCAACAGCATATGCAGGAGGAATCCTCTTGCCACTGAATGTTTGAGTCTTACGTGGTCATTTCACATTTGAGAACCTTAGCTACACCTTGGCCCCTAGCAATTCATGGTCTGATGTACAATCTGCACCAGGGAATGTTTGCACAGCAAGGATGGAACTTTTCCACTTCTGTTGGAATAAAATACAGTCAATTCAATCATGATATTCTCCATTTGGAGATGTCCAAGTGTATAATCATCATTTGAGCTGCTTGAAACATGTATTCATCATGCATAACTCCTGTTCTTGACATAGCTGAATCAGAAATTCTACTGAATCATTCTGTGCACCAAGGCCAAACATTCCTATAATGTCTGATTTTTCTATAGCTCCCACTTTTGCATTGCAGACCCCAATGATATAGAAAATATCTTTCTTTGGTATGTGAAGATAAGATTTAAGGCATTCAATTCAAAATGCTGAATTCTGTATTTTCTATGCTGAATAGTCAAAATGAATGCATTTGACACAAAGTAGGACGAGGTGACCAGAGTTAACTGGAACAAAAGTCAATTTGCTATCTGGTCTTGTTGGGTGAGTGTGCTTCCTAGAAAGAAGAGGAAAAGGGTCATAATGACCTATTACTGGGCGAGAGTTAAAAATAGAGTAGCAGGTGGCTTTCCATTGCACCCCTTAATGCCTGAAAACTGCTAACACTGGATTTTCCACTGATCAAGAAAGTATAAAATGCTTTGCGAGGTTTCAGTCTTTTGTCTTAGGATGTGAGGAGTAGACAATGTTATTCTCTCTCTGTCCTAATACATCTGATGCATCAGATATGTCTGTCTGTCTCTTTGCCTTTGTGTTACTCGGCTTAATAAACTGCTCTCTTTGCTTCAATACATGCTTAAGTTTGCTGATTCCATTTTATTATTTTATGCAATAAATCCCATCTCTGTGGGTGTTTATTTCAGAGCTTCTTCAATGGCATCAAAATTCTTCAATGACCTATTCCACTGAATCTTCAGTAGGTACATACATTTGCAGAATGGCAATGTTGCAAGGTTTCTCATTGACACCTATTCCATAATCATATTGCTAATTGTTCCATAAGTTTCTATGGTCCTGCCAATTCTTTTGTGCGATATGAATGTTCCTTAGAAGGTAAAATGACTAAACTTAAGTTAGTGCATTTCAGACATTCATGAGAAGATCAAACTCATAGTAAAGACATGGTGATGCTAGAAATAGTGGAAGACCCTAGGCAAAGTGGAAGGTGTAATTTAAGATGGATTGACTCAATAAAGGAAGCCACAATCTTTAGAGCAGGGGTGTCCAAACTTTGGCCCTCCAGATGTTTTGGACCACAACTCCCAAAATTCCAAGCCTCTATTGCTAATGCCAGAGGACTATAGGAGTTGTGGTCCCAAACATCTGGAGGGCCAAAGTTTGGACATCCCTGCTTTAGAGCAATTGCTGGAGATCATCAATCCATAAGGCTAATGTAAGTCAGAAGGAACTTGACAGCACATAAGAAGGTGCAATATTACATAATGAATTGCTTTTCATAAAAGTAACTTTCCACATTCAGAATAAACAAAGTCTGCTCGGATGTTCTTGCTAATTGCTGGACATCCTGAAGTGGGAAGAATACAGAGCACCAACTGGTGTGAATTTGTCACAACAGCATGGTCCTATTCCATCTAGGCATGCCTGAGACCAGCTCAAACATTTTGTTACAATCTTTTAGTTTTTTAAACAAAAACTGTTCTGTTTGTGCTTCTTCTGACTCAGCACAAACACAGAGATAGCTGGGGGGGTTAGGAATGAATGGGGGAACTAGTGTAGGTGGGTGGAGGACTGGGAATTAGAGATGGGTAAGAAACGAACTTTTTTTCATTTTCGTTATTCATTATTTGTTTTGTTACGTAATGAAACGAATAACGAACATTGTGATGAAATGGAACGAAACAAACAGAACCATGAAAATTAGGTTCGTTACGTTATGTTTTTCGTTAATGGCAACGCACAATGAAATGAGCTGTTTTAAATGTTAAAAAACGCCCTGGACATTCATAAAAATGCAGTGATAATTATTTATACTGTCTGAAAATACCTACCGGGGGGTTTCCTTAAAACGTTTGTTTTTGTCTTCTCCCATCGCATTATATTTTTCTTTTCCCTTTAAGGATGACAAAATGGATGTCGCCAGCCACAAAATGGAGGCAAGCGATGTGATGGGATCATGTGAATTCTTGGACAACTTCAATCAATAGCATGCCCAGGTTGCAGACTGGGCAGGTCTGGCAGCCACAGAGGGCATAAAAAGCTCTGGCAGCCCCCGTCCTCCTTGCAGTCTCCGGTGGGAGTTAGGGTGGGATTGCTGTCTCTGCGACTCGTTATTTTCACTTTAGGCCAGCCAGGCAGGTGTGTGTCTCTGTTTTCCTGCCGGCTGCAGCCTGGCTCTTAGGGGAGAGAAAGAAGAGATTTCTCTCTAGCTTCAGTCCTGCAGCCTCCCTGTGTGTGTGCGTGCGTACCTCTCGGTGAGTACCCTCCCCTGCCCCGTAGTGCAGTCACTCTGCGGCTGCCTTGCACCCTGGGCAACGCCCACTGCTGCCTTTGCAGTCTCCCCGCGTACCTAGTCTATACTGTGTCTCTGCCAGCATCAATTTTTTTTAGTGTTTTCCCTCTGGTCTGGGGCGTTGTGGGACGTCCGCGCATGGAAATGCTTTCAAAATCACACAAAAAGTGGGTACAAATGAAAAACAAAAAACAAAAAAATGAAAACAAATTTTTTTCAAAAATTCACAAAAAATGAAAACGAACCGAAGCAGGACCTGCAACAAAAAATGAAAAACCAAAATGCCATTTTTTAAAATTTGTGCACATCTCTACTGGGAAATAATGTGGGTGGTGGGAAGGAATGTACTTTCAAGGGGGTAGGAATGGGAAAGAAAATAAAGAAAACATGCCCCAAATCCCTCAACCCAACCCTCCAAAAATAATAGATAATTAAGATGGCTGCTCTCTGAGACAGAGGGAGACAGTCCAGTACACACACAGAGAGAAAAAACCTCTCTCAAACACACAAACCACTCTCTCTTTGTGCACTCACACCACAACACACACAAATCAGCTTTGCTTTTCAGCAATCAATACAACAAAGAACAGCAGTGAAAATTTTAGAAGATAAGAGTTAACTAACACCACACTGCCAGAGATGTCTGCCTCCTCGTAACTCCCAACACAGATGACCAGAACTGAAAGTAGCACTGCCTCTTATATACCCTGCTACTATGAGGTGATAAGCAAACCACTCCCCATTCACAACAACAACAACAACAAATTAAAATGGATTCCTATGGGCACACAATTTGGCATCAAATAACTTGGTCCCCATACCCCAAACCTCTACAAATTTGGGGTGCTTCAAGGGGAGAGTTTGAGGATGCTCCATGGCAATTTCCATGCTGCTAGGTGCCTGGGGTCAGTATTTTCAAGTACTTTAAAATTACAAAGAATTTTTTACTAGGGGCACCCCATTTGGAGTTGAATAACTTGCCCCCCATGCCACAAACTTCTCCAAATTTGGGGTGCTTCACGTTGAGAGCTTGGGGAAGCTCCACAGAAACTTCCATGTTGCTAGCTGCCTAGTATCAGTATTTTCAAGCACAGAAAATTGAACTTAGAAATGTTTTTTCCAGGATGCAATTTGAAGTTTAATAACTCCCCCCAAACCGAAATCTCTTCAAATTTGGAGGACTTAAATGATGGTTCATACCAAATTAGGTGTCTCTAGAGAAACAAATCAGTTCATTTCAATGGGAAATAATGCCAATTCGGTGCATCCTCATTTCATTTCATGCCCAGGGAGGGGCATAAATTATTCTCACCATGTGAACACAACTCATGACAGTGGGGGAGGTTTTTATTTGGGCCTGAGAAGGTGGAGCCCTTCACTGAGGTGGGGCACTAGGGGGAAGATATGAGGATCATTTCCACACCCAAAAAAGTAAATTAGAGTGTATTGACTTTTTCCCTTCCCAAATTTTATCCTGTGGAAGCAGAGTTACAACTCCACCCATAAATAATATTTCTAGGTTAGTACATCAATAATGTACTAGGTTAGAGTTATATTCTGAAAAATCTGTTTTAATGTGCTTTCTTTACCCTATTGAAATGTTTTCTTATGCAAATATTACAAGGGGATGGTAGGTTGCTTGGCTATTATAAAAGGGGGTCACAACTTGAAAAATGTTGGGAAACCCTGCTATAGGCATACTAGACACACTGCGAGTTCAACAAACATCCTACAGTCAGGGTTCCAGTTATTTTGCAGCTGCTCTAATGTCAGCCTGTTATAATGTTTTGTGCCTCTGAAACATTTCATGCATTTCTGTGGTTTCACAACCCTGTCCCATTAGTAAAAATGAAATCTATTTCTAGGCATGCTTTGTTTCTCTCTCAGCAGGAGCAGGGAGATGTGCTCATGTTCACAAGTAATTACACCAAATCTGCTTCTTAATAGAAAGGAAAGTAAGCCAATGACACAAAGGATTTGTCAACTCCTACCAGACCTTCTTAATACTTTTGATTTTTGCTGCATAGAAAACATTAGCACATAGAATTTTGCCAAATTGTAGTTTATTGGAAAATGAGAGAAATGGAGAACAAGGCAAGGCAAACCCATCTTCTTCAGCACCTGTAGTTGGAGCCTAGGCTTGACTGATAGTTATCTAAAAAGGCTTTCACAGAAGTATGAAGGATATTATTCAGTCAGACCTTGCATTATAATTGCTAACTGCGTGTATTATGACTTGCCTTGGTATCAAAACCACTCTATTTCCTAGTAGTCTGACTGAAAATGCCCCATTCTAATTCAGTTTATTTCACTGACACCAAGCACTGCAATGTTTAAACATTCCCTTGTTTGCTTTAGGGTTCCCAGTTTACCTTGATTCAGACTTCTCACAATCCATGTTTCAATTCCATTTGTTATGCAGCTTCAGACTTTCCTTTCACTTTTGTGCACATCAGCCACTAGGTATCCTTGCTGGGCCTGTCGCCGTTCAGGGCTGGGCCCAATTGGGCCTCGAGGCCATTGCTGGCCTTGTCTGATGGCCACTGGCCCGATCCCATTCCATCAGTTGAATTTGTCTGTGCCGCTGGTACTAGCTGTTGACCTCCTTCATAAAGTCACCACCAGGCAGCCGTCGACTAGCTCCACCATCCTATGACATCCGCTTTCCTCTTCCCTCCCCCTTCATTTTCCATTCTAGCCCTGGATGTGTGCCCTATTATGTTTTATTTTGTAAACCCTTCTATTGTTTTTTTAAAAATAATTACTGCTATCTGTATTTATTTGTTGTCATTCGATTGGGATTTGTTGTTATTTGCCTTTTTTCCCATGGTCACCATGTTGGAAGGGACCACTATATCTATCATGTCAGACCGTGGTCGATACAGGCAGGCAACTCACGCCTGTCCCCTGTTCTGACCTCTCAACTCACTGCCACATGTCTCGGAGCCATCCCGCCAGCGCCTCCGACCTGTCTTCCCTCCTGATGAATGCCACGTCGGTCCATAATAAGATCCCCATCATCTACAATGCCATCATTGATGGAGGGGCTGACCTGGCCTGCATCACCGAGACCTGGGTGGGAGCAGAGTGGGGGAGCTTCGCTCGCCCAACTGTGTCCCCCTGGATTTCTGGTTCAGGGCATTGGCAGGTTGGAGGGTCATAAGGGGGGCAGGGGGGCCATTGTATACAGAGATACTATTCAAGTCAGAAGGGCCTCGATGTTGGTGACCCCAGGGTTGGAATGTCTTCATCTACTGGTTGGGCAGCGGGACAGATTTGGCATTGTGCTTGGTTACCATGCTCCCCGCAACCCAGCACAATCCCTACCAGAGCTCACCAAGTTCATCGCAGCTGCACTCCTGAGATCCCCCCGCCTCTTGGTAGTGAGGGACCTCAATGTGCATGCTGGCAATGGACTGTCTGGTGCAGCTTTGGAGTTCATGCAGTCCATGACATCCATGAACCTGACCCAGCATGTTTTAGGCCCAACCCATAGATCTGGACATACCCTGGATCTGGTATTTACCTCCACGCCAGAGGATTCCTATCTGAGGGTGCGGGACATTGTGTCCACTCCTGTGTCATGGTCAGACCATCACCTGCTGGCCTTCTATGTATCAATCGCTGCCCCACTGTGCGGGGACCTTCGGCCATCTGTTTGGGCCCGCCCCCAGAGACTTCTGGATCCTGATCGATTCCGGGAAGTCCTCGGGGAGCCTCCTGGCGGCCTGGTTGATGATCTGGTTGACACCATGGTGGATCAATGGTTTGACAAAACCTCCCAGGCTGTCGACCAGATCGCCCCTAGGCGCCTCCTCTGCTGCAGAGCTCGCCCATCGCCGTAGTGAATGGCGGAGTTGCGAGCGATGAAGCAAGAATGGAAGAGGCTGGAGTGCAGCTGGAGGAAGAACTGGATGGCGATTAATAAGACTGCAGTTATTGTCCAGTCCAGGCGCTATGTTTGGGCGATCAGGCAAGCCAAAACATCTTATTACTCCCTGAGAATTCTGTCAAGCAGAATTGTTCCGTGTGGTTTGCGACCTCACTAATCCTGGTCTGGTAAGGCCTCCTCCTACTGATTTCAGTAGTGAGACTTTTGCAGCCTTTTTTAGATCTAAAGTAGAGGCCATCCGGACCGGTTTCGACTCCTGTTGCCCTAGTCTACTCTCGGCATCCCTGGACGCTGCACCCCCTTGGTCTCTTCGCATGGTTGAGATTGGGCCTGTTTCCTCACTTGAGGCCTCCAGGGCTATCGCCCACTGCTGGCCTGCGTCCACCCCCTTTGATCCTTGCCCATCCTGGCATATGAAAGCAGTTGGCAGGAGCATGCCCGAATGGGCTTCTATCATCGCCACAGCCTCCTTCAGGGAAGGGATTTTTCCCTCTCACCTGAAGGAGACTGTGGTAAAGCCCATTCTGAAAAAACCTGGCATAGCATCGGGAGAATTGGCCAACTACCGTCCAATTGCAAATGTTCCCTTTATGGGCAAGGTAATCGAGAGAGTGGTCGCAGTCTGGCTTCAATCATTTCTGGAGGAAGAACTGGTCCTTGACCCCTTCCAATCTGGGTTCAGGCCGGGTCGGGGGACTGAGACAGTCTTGGTCGCTCTGCAAGATGACCTCCTCCGGGGCCTGATAGGGGTTGCTCTACCCTGTTGGTCCTTCTGGATTTGTCAGCAGCCTTTGATACCGTCGACCACGGTATCCTGCTGGATCGGCTCTCTGAAATTGGGATCGGAGGCACTGTTCACAGTTGGTTCCAGTCCTTCTTGGAGGGCCGGCCCCAGTGGGTGCAGCATGGGGGAGAAGTTGTCTGCTCCTTGGATACTCCCGTGTGGGGTTCCACAGGGGTCGTCCCTCTCTCCTATGCTGTTCAACATCTATGTAAGGCCGTTGGCTGAGGTCATTAGGAGATCTGGAGTCTGCTGTCATCAGTACGCTGATGACACACAGCTCTATCTCTCCTTTTCCACCTCTGCAGATGAGGCTGTCCAGACCCTCAACTAGTGCCTGGACACGGTCATGGAACGGACCAGAGCCAACAGACTCAAATTCAACCCTGAGAAGACTGAGGTTATGTTCTTTGGGACTTCCCCATCTGGCTATGGAGGCCCTTTCCCCACCTTGGAGGGTGTTTCCCTCCAGCCATTGGACAGCGTCCGGAATCTGGGCGTAGTCCTGGACCCAGCGTTCACCATGGAGGCTCAGGTGGCTGCTGTGTCCAGGACTGCCTTTTTTCACCTCCACCATATAGCCCAGATTTGTCCCTACCCAGATGGAGACTCCCTCAGGACTGTTGTGCAAGCGCTGGTGATCTCGAGACTAGACTAATGCAACACGCTCTACATGGGGTTGCCCTTGACTCTCCTTCGGTGACTGCAGCGGGTACAAAATGCGGTGGCCAGACTGGTGGTGGGTGTGTGCCGGTTCGACCACATCACCCCAGTTCTGGCTCATCTGCATTGGCTGCCCGTTGCGTCCCGAATCAGATTCAAGGTCCTGGTTTTGATTTATAAAACCCTCCATGGCCTGGGACCTGACTACCTGGCAGAGCGGATCGATCAGCGGTCAACATTGGCCCGACCGACTAGGTTGTTGCGGGCGCACATGCTGCGGGTGGCCATGCCCAGAGAGGCTCGAAAAACATCCACCCATACTCAAGCCTTCTCTGTGGCTGGCCCTACTCTGTGGAACCACCTCCCCAGTGAAGTGCACCTTGCAGAGTCCCTGCCAGCCTTTCGTAAGGCATTAAAAAACCTTGCTCTTCTGAGAGGCATTTGGTGACTAACTTCTAATTTTTTTTCTTTTCCCCGCCATCTACTATTTACCTGTTGTTGTTGTTGTTGTTGTTGTTGTTGTTGTTGTTGTTGTTGTTGTTGTTGTTTTATTGTTTCTTGTCTTAAATTGTTTTATTTAATTGTTTGCTATTGGGGTTTTTTGTTCCTTTTGTTGTAAACCGCCCGGAGTTCCTTCGGGAAGACGGGCGGTATATATGCTTAATAATAAATAAATAAATAAATTAGTTTTTATCTAGTTGGATCATTAGTTCTTTGTTCTTCACCAGTGCTTGGCTGAGTGCTTTCTGACCTGGGAAAGTCTCACCTTCCAGCACTATCTCTTGTTTCATTTTGGACAATCTTGTCATATGGCTTTCTAGGTAAGAAAGTTACAACTGTGGTTGCACAATGCCTTGTTCTGTACAGTACTAACAAAAGTTAGCTTAAATGTTGCTGCTGTTTGTAAAAGATCATCTGCATCTTCAGCTACCACTGCTGCCCTCCTGAGATTTCTCTGGCCCCATCACCATTGGAACTATCCATTCTGTACTGTTGATGTGGTTATTAATCATGAAGGGGTGTGAGTCATTTTAATCTGGTGCTTCAGCCTGTGAACATTCCACCTTTAATGACCTTGCCAGGTTCAACCCTTGTAATTGGATCTGGGCTCTGGCAAACATTGCTTCTTGGCTTCTCTGAATCAGTCAAACCCCCTCAGCACATTAAGGTGTGCCTCTAAGAGCGCTATCTCACGACTGAAATATGTGGTTATTGAGAAACTCTGGATTTTTTTTTCTGCATTGGTCACGTGATTTGAAGATATGGTTTCAGAGATCCCATGTACGTTGTATTATTTTCTGCATCTGAAATGTCCCCACAGCTCTACCCCACTTCAATTCTTATATTATACCATCACCCTTAGGTGATCTCAGCAAGGCTGCAGCCAAGAAGAGCGGGTGTGAGAGGGAGAGGAGTGGGCACAGAGGAAGGTTTGGCACATGCACATCTCACTCCCTCGACAGGGTGAGTGGCAGGCAAGGCGAGATGCATAGAGTGGAGCTTTCTGCCTGAGACTGTCGGAGCAGCCCAGGTATTTCATGCACTCCAGAGCCAAGCCCTCCTCTCCTCCAATGCGCAGACCCCAGCATTTAAAGAGACAGCCCCGACAGTGGGAAGGCTGGGGTTCCTGTGCCACATACACCCTCCTCATTCTTTCCCTGCACTGTTTTACAAACAGCTGAGGACAGGACATTCCAACGATTTGCAACGAGAGAGCGTCCTTCAACCACATCCCACATTAAATTGAAGCTAATTCTTAACTTCCATTTGATTAGGAATGCTTCCAGAAAGTGTGCCTTCAGCTCCTTTCTTTGGCAATAGCTCAACGGTCAGCAGCATGGTGACAAAACAGGAGAGAAAACCCAGGTTATATGCATCCCCGCTGACGTTTGCCACTGGTACAAATGCACATTTTGAACCGGATCAAAAAATACCCACCATCACCCTTGGGTCCTGTAAAGCTCACTAGAACCTGGTTAAGTGGGCATTGCAGGGATATATATTTTTTTAAAACCCCACTGACCGTGGGGGCACAATTTTTGGAGACACATTTTCGGTAAGTAAGAACTGGATCAAAGAAGTTGTGAGATAGCACCCCAAGAAAGGGATATCAAGACTAAATAATCAGTATTTGAGGTGAAAATGAGTGCAATACACTGATACATTTTATGGGCACAAGCTGAAAATAATATATTTCAAGAATTTTTTCCTGAATGCTGTGTCACCAGAGAAAAGGAGAGCCCAATTAAAATGAAAATATGCCACATTCTGTACATTTTATACTATATTTCAGAGAGCTGAGAGGCCAATAGCAAAAGGCTTTAAATGTTGTGCAGAAGGAAAGACCTTCAAATGTTTCAACTTTATTCCTAGAAAATGTACCTTTTATAGAAGTCTCTGCCTAATTTAAAATGTCTTCTTCAGTCTTCAACAATCTTTTCCTTAAAGGCAGGAGAAGATGTCTTTCAGTCTCCATTAGGAATGTAAACAGGTGCTAACTAGAAAGGGGAGATAATACCAGTTTTTTGTTTAGGTTGGAAAAGCTATGTGTAAAAGAAATTAGGTTTGGGTTTAAGTCTTCAATGCATATGTAATCAGGAGACATACAAATGAGTCTAGACAGCAGATGGGCACTTTGCTAATTGGATACATCCACTAGTGACTGAGTTCCAAATGGCATATTCAACAACTGCAATGCTGGAGTGAGATAATGCAAATCACAGGATACTAGGAACAGCCAGATTTACCCAGTCTAGAGAGATGGCACAAATGTTGCCTAAAAAGAAGACAAACACTGAAAATTTAAAATCAGGTTGCCTCATACTGATTCACAAGCCTTGTTGATAGCTGTACTGGTAGCAGTCTTCAGATAAGGGTCTTTCCCAACCTTTTGGTTTTACTCCAGAGCTATAGTGTGTCAGTTATCCCAGCTCAGACAGTATATAAACTGTGGTCCAAATATTGTTGTCAGGGGAAGAAGCTGGGGCATATATTTTATTAGTGAATTGAACTTGAAACGTGTAGGAAATAGGCAGACATAAACAAGTACAAGGACCTTTATGAAGTGGAAAACAGCTAGTTTCTTGGCTTTTAGTTAGTTATAGCTAATAATATACTGCTGGTAAGAGCCTCAGTTTCATCAGCTATCATTATTGCAGCATGTTGCAGTGATCCTGTGGTAGTAGAGCAAATCATCATTCTCTAAGTCAGGCCTGCCCAAAGTCCAGCCTGGGGGCCAAATCCGGCCCACCAGGGCATTCTGAGTGGCTCCCAGCTGGCTGGGCAGCCCCTCCCTCCCCCTCCTTCGCCCCATGGTTTTTTTTTTTAAAATCTTCCGCCAACACTGACACCGCCGGGAAGCTTGTGGGCTGCTGTCACTGGCACCGCTGGCAACCATGTGAGGCTGGGAGCGCATGCGGGGGTGGCGTGCAGGCGGGCCGCCACCAACAGCAACACCGGGAACCTTGTGAAGCTCGGCGCGCAGGCAGGTCACCGCCACCAGCACCGCTGGGAACCTTGTGAAGCTCGGGAACACCGGCACCACTGGGAAGCTTGTGTGGATGGGTGGATGGGCAGTCTGCTGCCACTGGCACTGCAGGGGAATGTGTGAGGGTGGGCAGGCCAGTGGGTCTCTGCCACCACCAAGCCGTCACCACCGCTGGGGAGCTTGGGGGCATGCAAGGTCACACAGATTGCCTCTTCCAAGGGGCAAACTGTGGCCACGGCTCCCTGTGCTTCCTTTGGTCCCCACCTTCCTTCTTTCCTCCCTCCCTTGGTCCCCACCTTCTTCCCTTCCTCCCTCCCTCCCTTGGTCCCCACCTCCCTCCCTCCCTCCCTTCCTTATTCTCCACTTTCCTTCCTTCCTCTCTTGGTTTCCACCTCCCTCCCTCCCTTGGTTCCCACCTTTCTTCCTGTGGGTGGGGTTGCAAGGGGTCAGTGGGTGGGGCTTATGGGTCAGTGGGTGGGGCTTGCAGTGGGGTGGCAGGGTCAGGGAGAAAGTGGCCCCTGACACATTCTCAGCCACAAAATCTGGCCCTCCTTACAAAAAGTTTGGGCACCCCTGCTCTAAGTCAATTCTAAAACTGGCGGCAGTACAAAGAAAAACAACCATACATTTGAAACTGTACTTTGGATTAGAAGACAGTCTACACTTGCTGTGTGCCAAATTTGGGGAAGGACTTTCAAGTTATGATAGCACTTAGGATGGTCTACACTCTACGGGATCCTCTCTTGCATTTACTTGACAAAAACCAGCTTTGTGATTGGGTGAGTAGTGATTAACTGATGAAAAAAAGGAGTCAGCTTCTGGGATTTTCCCTTGCTTGGTGTCACTTTGTGAATGGTAGTGACGTCTACCTTGTAGACCATCATGACAGTTGCCATTGACATTCAGGTTGTCCTTTCCAATGCCAAGCTTAGCATCCTTTTTTCTGCTGGCAACGCAGGCATGATAATGTGCAGTAATATCAGGGCATTTCCTAACATTTTGAATCATGGGTTCAGAAGCATATTATATCACATTTATAACCTGGAGGGACTTTTGAAAAATTTAATATCCTGATCCAGTTGTTCAGTTCACATGCTAAGCCTCTGTTGAGTGAGTAGTGTGAAGTATTTCCCCGCCCTTCTATCCTTGATTTATTCATACAAACACAACAACCACCCAGAGACCTCTTGATAGTGGGGCGGCTAAAAAATATTGTAAATAAATAAATAAATAAACCTCTACAACTGAACTGGAGTTAAAATCTTTTTTCCTGTGTGAACTAAACCAAGTAAAATCTGAGTTATCCGTGACGGATCAGGAAAGAGATCTTGATGTGTTGGTGGATAGCTCCATGAAGGGTCTCCCCAATGTGTGGCAGCAGTGAAGAAGGCCAATTCCATGCTAGGGATTATCAAAAAGGGGATTGAAAATAAAACAGCTAACATTATAATGCCATTATACAAAACAATAGTAAGGCCGCACCTGGAGTATTGTGTACAATTCTGGTCACCGCATCTCAAGAAAGACATAGTGGAACTGGAAAAAGGTGCAGAAGAGAGCGACAAAAATGATTACTGGGCTGGGGCACCTCCCTTATGAAGAAAGGCTAAAACATTTGGGACTCTTTAGTCTGGAAAAAGGCACCTAAGGGGGGATATGATTGAGACGTACAAAATAATGCAGGGCATGAGTAAAGTGGATTGAGGGAAGCTCTTTTCCCTCTCCCAAAATAACAGAACTAGGGGACATACACTCAAATTGAGGGCTGGGAGAGTAAGAACAGACAAAAGAAAATATTTTTTCACCCAGCACATTGTTAGTCTGTGGAACTCCCTGCCACAGGATGTGGTGATGACATCTGGCCTGGATGCCTTCAAAGGGGGATTGGACAGATTCCTGGAGGAAAAGTCCATCACAGATTACAAACCATGATGGAGATGTGTAATCTGCAGGCTTAAAACCAGGCTACTTCAAGGGCCAGATGCAGGGGAGTGCTATCAGGAGACAGATATTTAGGCTC
The DNA here is from genome assembly GCA_029282475.1 of Phrynocephalus forsythii. Classification (NCBI taxonomy): domain Eukaryota; kingdom Metazoa; phylum Chordata; class Lepidosauria; order Squamata; family Agamidae; genus Phrynocephalus; species Phrynocephalus forsythii. The sequence goes on from JAPFRF010000010.1 coordinate 55,721,922, forward strand.
ATGCACTCCCAAACGCATCTGGTGGGGCCACTGTGAGATACAGGAAGCTGGACTAGATGGTCCTTTAACCTGATTCAACATGGCTCTTCTTATGTTCTTATGTTGGTTCCAAAACTAAACACAACAGCACAAGTGGTGCTTGGAACCTGGTCCCACTCTCCGGAACAAAACCAACTACTGTCTTACCTTGGTGTAGTTTGTGCTGGGCAAAAATCCAACTAGGAAGCAGTCTCTGATGCATCATCTTTCCCTCTTCCTGGTGCTGACCAATCAGACAGGGAGGTGGGATGATGAATGTCCTTGCACAGCTCTCAGTTGGAGTCTTTTCTGTTCTTTGGCTGTTGGTTTGTTGGAGTTTTGTTTGTAGCAGGCTATGTGCTCCTTTTATACTGTTTATAGCCCTATTATGTTGAATTATATTTTAATGGTTACTGAAAGTCACTTTGGTGGTCTTCTATGCTAAAAGCCATGCCATGAGCATTACATAAAAATATATGTGCATGAGTCTCTCTTTCTCTGTGTGTATGTGTTTGTCTGGCAGCACTGAAGTACACTAAGGTCAGCAAATCTTAGAACTGTAAGAGAATTCATAAACGTGTAGACTTAGGAATCTGCTCCACTAGTTTGCACAGATGGGGCAAATTCAGAGATGTTCTAGAAAAATTTGATTCCTCGTCATCATGGTGCAAAGCTTTTTACACAAATAAGTGCAATCTGAAAAGCTGCATTAGATGAACCCAGATTTTGAGGGTACCCAGTTGGACATCTGTTTTGTCTTCACTGCCCATTCTTTTGAACAAAAGTTTTTAATTTGCAACATAAATCCATCAGCTTGCTATGGAACATAAGAACTGAAGGTGTGACTGGGTTCAAACATGTAAGTCCAAACTTCACTTAGCTACAAGGCACTTACTGCAAAGTCCTTTGGGTTGTGATCATAATTTGGGTGGAAAGGGAAGAACTCAAAAGGTAAAGCTGTTGATCTTCACCTTATCCCATAAAGCAGCGGTGTGTACTCTGGTTGCATTAAGAGTAGAATTTTCCTCCCAGAATCCAAGGAATCTCTTCCAGTGCATTTTCCAGGAGCTCCATTTTTAGATGCAATCAGGCACACATTGTGTTCTCTCTTGCTTTTAACTGATTCATGAAAGCCATCTCCCTCTGTTTATTCATAAATGTTTTCATTAGGCTGAGAAACTGTCTTTGTCACTGGGCCTCTCCAGAATTCCTTTCAAGAGTGACCTTGATCATCCTATGTTCTCCGCTTTATTTATTGGTTTCCACTTGACTTTAACTTTTTTTCTTAATGGTATTTTCCTTCTAATCACAGTTCTGTTTTGTGTTGTTACCAGGTGGTGTGCCACTAGGTGAATATAAACAGACTGAAAGGCAACCACACATTGCTTGACAAACAGCCATTTTGAAATCAGCCGCAACACAGAGAAATGGAAGCCTCAGTAAAGAGAAATATACATTCCGAGGGCAGAAGTGTCAATGGCATTACCACATAGGGGAACACCCCCCCACACACACAGAAATTAAGATTGCGGGTGCCATTCACAAGCCATAGTTCTGGGTGGTGAGAAAAAAATAGGGATGGATACTTTATTAAAAATGACACAGTTTCATTGTTTCATAAGTAGAGATGGGCACGAAATAATGTTTTAATTCATTTCATTATTCATTATTTGTTTTGTTATGGAACAAAATGAATAACGAACAGACCCAACAAAGAAAAACAAAACAAAACAAAATGGAAATATCTTGACAACACATCCAACATGGGGGAAACTGCAGGCTTCCCCCACACAAAAGCCACCGCCAATCAGCTGTAGCATGGGGCTTTGACAGGAAAAAATGTTTTAAAAGCCTGCCCTTTCCCCCACCAGATCAGGCACGATCGGGTGGGGATAGAGAAAGTGCAGCAACCCAGCCTGCGGGCCAGCTGCTTGGTACAATAAGTAAAAATAATAATAAAAAACCATGCTGACATGGTCCATGGGCCAGCTGGTCAGCACAATAAGAAAAAATAAAAATAAATAAATAAAAACCACACTGACCCGGCCACAGGCCAGCTGGTCAGCACAATAAGAAAAAAACAAAAAATAAAAAAGTGCTGACCTGGCCCATAGGCCAGCTGGTCAGCAAGATAAGAATAAATAAATAAATAAATAAATAAATAAATAAATAAATAAATAAATAAATAAATAACGCCAACCTGGCCCATGGGCCAGCTGGTTGGTGCAATAAGAAAAATAAATATTTTTTTAAAAACCATGCTGACCTGGCCCATGGGCCAGCTGGTCAGCATGATAAGAAAGAAAAAACATGTGCTGACCCAGTCTGAGGGCCAGCTGCTCAGCGCGAATTAAAATAATAATAATATTTTTAGAAAAACAAAAACAAAAAACAAAAACAAAAATGAAACAATTTTTTTAAAAAATCATTTCATTTTTAATGACCTCAAAACCATTTAGAAAACAAAAAACAAAATGAAACACCATTTTGGCATCTCTATTCATAAGTTTACAAAACCTTAGGAAATGAAGCGGAATAGCAAACTGTGTTGTCAAGAAATGAAATGAAGCATTATTTTTGTTTTGGAAAAGAAAAAACTCATCCTAGCCTCTTGATCCAGCCATCTTGAGAACAGGAGGTTTATTTTTAAACTGATTGATTTGTTTTCTTTCCTTCTCGCGCCTTAGCTGTTAATCATGATCTGCCTGAAGCTAGCCAGGAGCTGAGGTCTTCCCTTGGCTGGCTGTGTGTGCAAGTTGATTTAAAATGATTGTTTTTCTTCCCTGATTAAGTAGGACTGTGGAGGTTAATTTTTAAAATATTTTCCTTCCTACCCTCACCTTGCCGCTGATCAGCTGTTGTGCTCTCTGATCTCTCCCTGCAACAGGTAGCCATTAGGTTTCTAGGTTGTATACAATGGGTTCTTTGCTTGAAAGCAAATTTATTGGAAGGTTTGAAGGTCTTTGTTTTAGGGCAGTGGGCTCCTTGTTAAATTTTTAAAAAGCTCTCCATTATTTGTAGCTTTAGTTTAGAAAGTGTTTAATGATGGAAATTCTTTTAAAAAATCTGTTATTAAAACAAAATTAAATGAAGACTGAAACAAAATTAAATGAAACACTATATTTCTATTTTGTGCCCATCTCTAGAAAAAAATAGTGTTACTATTTTTAATTACTATTAGTTTGCAAGTGCTTGCCAAAACATTGGGCAGTGAGCAAAGATTGGCAAGGGCAAACATACCCCTGGGTTATTAGAGCTGGTGGGATAACGAATCTTATTTTAAATTGTCTGTCAGGTTTAGATATATTTTTCATGAAGCATTTTTTTCTGTTACGCTACCTTCTTCCTGCCACAAGCTGGCCTTTTATAGAAATAAAATGTTCCGTGTATAATTAAGATGAAAGGTAGCACTAGACTTTTTGCACGTTGTCTTTGTAAGACTCGTTATCTCTTGATGTTGTAGAATACAATGTTGATACTATAGAAACTTTAAAGGAAGAGTAGCAAAGAAGAATAGTAGCACAGCCTGAAAGTCACCATTGTAGATTATTGAAATACATTTTTAAAAAGGAATATGCAGCTTATAGAGGGTGTGTGATGGCTCAGTGGACTAAGGTGCCAAAGTCAGTTGCAAAGTCAGCAGCTCAGCGGTTCAAAACCCAGCTGCCACTCAGCGGAGTGAGTTTCTGCTGTTAACCCCAGATCCTGCCAACCTAGCTGTTCAAAAACATTTAAATGCAAGTAGATAAATAGGTACTGCCCGTTATCGCTTCCCCCAATGCACCCAATTGGGAGGGGCAGAACAGGATTTTATATATATTTTTAACCCCCCAAGCAAGTGGCGATGGCTGCAGCTGCCACTTGCTTCAGAGGCTCAAGGACAATTTTAAACCCCCATTCTCCCCCTCCCACATGCCCTATTGGGGGCAAGCATGGATTTTTAAAAATATTTTTAAGCCCCTAAAGCAAGTGGCAATAGCTGCAGCTGCCACTTGCTTTGGGGCTCAAAGACTGTTTTAAAAACCTATGATATCCCCCTAACGTGCCCAATTGGAAGGGGAAGAACAGGGTTTTAAAACATTTTTAGCCCCCAAAGCAAGTGCCGATGGCTGCAAAGACAGCCCCCCCAACACACCCCAAAAAAGTAAAAAAACACATAAAATGCATAAACAAACATCTAAACACATAAAAGACATAAAAACACAAACCAAAAAACAAAACGAAATGAAAAATGAAACAATTTTTTTAAAAAATCATTTCAAATGAAACAAAAAAGAAAAGAAAAATGAAATGAAAAACAAAACAAAATGCCATTTTAGTGTTTTGTCCTGATCTCTACATACACACATAAAATCTACAGTGTTTGTGCATGTGTGTGTGTGGTGGTGGTGGTGGTGGTGGAGAATCCACAAGGGTGCAAACAACAATTGCAAAACTCCAAGCAAAACACTCCAAAAAGTTCCCAGGTAAGGTTTAGGTGTTTGTTGTGGATGAAAATGGTGGGAAGAATAAATCAAGCTTCTTGGGAAAAGGCATGGCTTTCTAAACATCAATGATAGTCCCTGTCATGCTAAGTGTGAAAGCAATCAGTCTATTAACATTGTTTGAAATATAAAGAATGCAAGTTTGCTATTTCTCCTCACTATACAAATAACTCTCATTGGTTACGTTACTATCACCACCCATTTCTCAGACTCTTATGGGTGATGAAAACTTAGGATGTTATCCCAGCTGCATATTACCTACTAAGATGCCATCTCTCTCATAGCTGCTCTGGTTAGAGTACAAGCGACAACGTATGGAATTCACAGGGCTGTAGGATTTGTTTCTTTAGCCTTGGCTAGCTACTGTAATGAAGGAAATGACCATAATAATTACTAGAATTAATTAATTAGAATTAATTAGAATTAATTAGAATTAATTTAACTAACTAATTAATTAACCCTAATTAATAGAATTTGCTTTTTTAATATTACAGAGAAAACCACACTGGTTGAATTTCTTCCTGACACATAGTGATTAGAGCCCAGGACCTCTTGCTGAGAAAAGATGTCAGTGACAAATCTACTGATGCATTTGACCAAGGGAAAGCATAAACACTTTCCCCCTTCTGGCTATAGTTTGTTTACACACTGTTTATTGTCAGAAGCCTGAATCAGACTAGTCATAAAAAGGCTAAAGTTCAAAGTCATTATGTAATGAGTATACCTAACAGCAACCTACTAGCTCTCAGTGTTATCAATATAGAATAACACAATATAGAATAGAATCATGCAGAAAGAGACCCCAAATTAGTTATCCCTCTCACAGACCCAGTGAGCAAAATTTTCAAGTCTGACATGTTCTTTTTAAAATCATAATTAAGTTTCCTCCTTGAGTGTATGACTATAATATTGAATTAATGAATGGAGACATTACATTAAAAATCCATCTTGGAACTCTTAATTCATGCAAAAGCATATCACCCTCCATGAACCATTTCAGAGCTGAGTGGATGATATTCTAATTATTGCTCTTCAAAGCTTGTAGGGATTTGGCCTTTGGAACCTCTGACTATCAGAGATAATAACCAACAATACTTTTTCATCCTCCTGCTTTTTGATGGCCATATCTTCAACTATTAGCATAAATTATCCAAACAAAAGTGAAAAGGAACAACATGTAAACATACAGTTACTTGTATTTCATTTGAAATATAAAAGCAATACTTCTTAATTTAACTGTTATTCATGATAAATAAGAAAAAGGAGACTTTACATTAAGGACCAAACTGGATATAACACCAGGAGGTCTCTAAACACAGACTTTTTTGAATCACAATGGCAAAATCCTGTTGCTTGGTTTAGTACATTGCACTAGAATAGTCTAACTGGATCGATTTGATTTGGTGAGTCAACTCTTCTTCAATTCTATATATTTTTATATTGCTGAAAATTCATGTAGCAAAATTGGAATTCATTCCAATGGACAGTGTGACTGAGCCCTCTGTTGCAGTTAGAATAAGCCTATTTGAATCAAGGAAAATTATAAGGAAGTTGATTCACCAAATTTATTCAACAGACCTCTCCTAGTGTAAATTATTATGCTTATGCAACATTATTTTGGCTATTGCAAGTAGGGTACGTGGAGATATGATTTTTAAAAGCAAATTAGGTACATGCAGTGGTACGAAAATCCACTCTCTGCCCAGTGCTACATACTGGGCTAAGTTCATTTCTTACTTGAACTAAGCAGTATTCAGATATTTTTCAGTGCTACATACTAGGGGAGAGTTCATTTCTTACTTGAACTAAGCTGCATTTAGATATTTTTCGGGACTTGTGGAGAGCTACATGTACACAGTGCCCAGAGTATGGAATGTTGCGATCAGACATGGGCAACTCGCAAACACATTGTTTCCGTTAAAATCATTAAGCCATCAGAACTCGAACTCGAAAAAAAAAATAAAAATTTGGTCGGGTTTTTCATTTCCGTTTGTGGCATCGCGCGATCATTTTTTTTAAAGTTTTTAAAAAACCTGACTCCCAGCCAAAAAAGCAGGCGAAAATATGCCTGCCTGATTGGTTTCTGGGGGGTCCCCGGCCTTCCCCCCTTCTCCTGTCCTGGGCTGCTTGCACCAGGTTGGGGGGAGGTCATCCTCGTCGTCTCACCATGCCATGCGGTGGGGGGGATCCAAAATGGTGACCACAATTTTTCTTTTGAAATCGTGGTAAAAAAACACACCAAATCACCACAGAAACATGTGAAATTTATTTATTTTAAATGCCTGAATTTTAATAGTAGCAGCAGTGGGTTTTTTATAGCAATAAAACGTCGTATTGATTTTATTTTATTTTATTTTATTTTTTATTTTTTTAGACCTGCCCATTTGGGCTGGGCATGGGATGGGACCATGCAAAATTTTTGAACCATTCCACCAATGGCATCACCAGGTTTCTGACTGACACTTCTGGATGTCTTGGAGGGCATAAAAAGCCGAGGCACCTTCCAGAAATCGCAGTCTGTTTACCTGGGTTGTCATCCTTACTGTTGATCTAACTGTGTAGGCGGTTCATTCCATTGACGTTAGCAGCATGTTGTGTTGTTTTTCTCAGAAATTTACAAGAAAATGCTCCTTGCAGCCCTCTGGTGTCGATGCGATAAATACCATTTAAAAGAAACATTTGGAAACATTAGGTGTTACACATAAATAGTACCATTTTGGCTTTTTTTTATATTGCTCATTATCCAAAATTAATTCCAGGTAACTGTTTCAAGTTCTATACTGTCTCCATTGCTCCCAGTAGGAGACATCTCAAACTTTGGCCTATGGAGTGTTCATTTCCGATGGATCCTGTGTGTGCGGAATATTCTAGAATGTCCACAGTTATGTTAAGACCTTCATATAAGAAACGCTGCCAAGTGTGGGTAGGATATTCAGACATGGGGTTTATGAGCACCTGTCATGGGTTTTATCCCTCCAAAATTCAGGTGAATACCTGAATTGGGTTCTGGTCCAGAACAGATCTATTGGAGCACAATAGATCAGGACTAACAGTAACATTTATCCCTCTATGCCAGTGATGGCGAACCGTTTAGAGACTGAGTGCCCAAACTGCAATTCAAAACCCACTAATTTTTTTTGCAAAGTGCCAATACAGTAATTTAACCTGTATACAGGTGGCTATGAAGGGGCAATGTCGGGTGCCCACAGAAAGGGCTCAGAGTGCCACCTTTGGCACCCGTGCCATAGGTTCGCCGTCACTGCTCTATGCCCTGCCAGAGCATCAAATGGTCCTGCTTCTTAACCTGTCAGTCCAAGATCCTCAGAGTAACTCACCAGCGTAGCCAGTTAAGATCAAAATCCAGCTATGAATCACAGTTATTGCCTGCTACTTCTCTCTTGCATTGCCAAAAACCAAATTCCTTGACTTTTCTTTCCTGCCCCTCCCCTTCTGCACCATGCCCTCTTTTGTCCTCCGCTTTGAGTGCCTTTCTTTCTTTGTTATCTTTGTTGTTGTGTCTACTACCTGTGCCATGCAGTGGATTTTAGTTGCTAAGCAATACTTTGGAAAACCGGTATTTTTGTCTGAAAATATAATTAATCAAATGAAGCTCTTCACAAGACTTTACAAGATCAAGCAGTTGGGATATCATACAGAGGAATTTGGGGGGAGGGAGGGGTTCACTGTGGGCTTGGGGGCTAAGAGGAAAAATAGAAAAGTACCCCTCCTGATTCCACAGAAGGGTGTATTCCATCAAATGAGTGGCTTTAGGTACTGTCTTGTGCGTGTTCCCAGGATCTTCTCATAGAAAAATAGAATGAAATCATCATACAAATGGTAATCCTATTACGAAAAACAAGTAACATCTAGTGCTGCTACATTCAGATAGATTGAAGTTCCCTTGTTGTCATTCCATACAAATAATCCATTGCACTTCATGCAATTTGTTCTGAGTACTTAGGCTTTAAAAAAAAAACACATCCATAGTACTGGTTGCATAGTTTTTGTTTATTTTTTTTTTAAAAATCCCATTCTTCTCCAATTAGAATAAGCAGTCATGTTACCTTCACAGAAATCATACAGTCAATTCAGCTGACTTGACTGCCCTATGAATTTCAAACTGTCCAGAGATGTAAACTTGAGTTTCCTACATACACCTACTTCACTCCTGACTCAAAAGGTTTTCTTGCATTTCAAAAGCAAAGTGCTCTTTGGCTCATTTTCCTTGGTCATCTGTTATAAAACATAGAATAAATAAAAATGAAATGTTAAAAACCACTAGTGTGGCAATAAAAGGAGATGTCACAAGCAAACACATTAAAATCATATAAAGAAAACCAGATGTACACATTTATCAAGGCTGCATTTATAATTTTCAATCCTTTCTCACCTCATGACTCATCTGTACCTGGTTCTGATTTCTCCCCCCTCAGATATAGAATAAATTACTCTTTTAAATGCAAGTCCCAGAATCTTTAGATAGGAGTTGATGGAAGCCATAGCTCAAGAATGGTTCTGTTGTAGGTTCCTGAAAGTGAAAGTCATTATTTTAAATAACTAGAAATGAGTTTCTTTCTCTAGTAACCAAGATTTAACTAAGCTCAGTTATGCCTGTAATTTAGTGAAGGATAACTTCAATCCTTCCAAAGTCTAACTGTAAGATTTAAAAATACTTTTATACTTACATGGAATATATAATAAAATGATGGGTGAGGAATATTACATTGTTCAAACACTCCCTTGTGCCATGCCTCAGGCTGCGGTATGGAGATTTTTCAAGTAACTGAAGCGTAGCTATTGTAGTAGCCTTTGAGCAGCAAGAAAGAACTTATGTTTTTAAAAGTTTGATTCTAATTGTAACTAGCTAACTTGGGAATCTTGGAGCAATAAAAATTATAACTAGTTCCATTTTATAAATAGCTTTGTAAGCTCTGCTACACATCAGTTAATTTCTGTGTCATGGGTGGTTGAAAGACCAACTCTGATACTGTTTCCTTCCTGCCCTCAGGGATTAAAAGTTGCTGTGTGGGGATGTAAAGCATTTGTGTGTGTGTGTGTGGGGGGTTTCAGGCAAAGAGCAAGCTTCTGTGGGATATTTTCCTTGATACACCTTTTAAATATCCTATGGGAAAGCATTTGCTTAATTAATTTGGAACTTTTCAACCAAGCAGTTTTTTAATCCTTAGAATGCATCAAATCCTATCCATGCTACCCAAATTATCTGTTTAATCCATGTTGTACACATCTTAAACATTTTTAAACCTTCCAAATAGACATGGGCATGACTCGGCGAAATTGTCGTTTCTGTTTCCGATTATCGTTTCCGTTACGCCGTCGAACTTGAACTGAAAAAAGAAAAATTTGGTTGGGTTTTTCATTTTCGTTTGTGGCATCGCGGCGATCGCACAATGCGAAGCACAGAAAAAGTTTTTAAAAGATTTTTTTTTAAAAAACCGACTCCCGGCCAAAAAAGCAGGCGAAAATATGCCTGCCTGAGGCTTTGCCACCTACCAGAGGGGTGGTTTCTGGGGGTCCCTGGCCTTTCCCCCCCTCTTCTCCTGTCCTGGGCTGCTTGCACCAGGCTGGGGGGGGGTCATCCTCATCGTCTCGCCATGCCATGCGGTGGGGGGGGGATCCACAATGGTGACCACAATTTTTCTTTTGAAATCGTGGTCAAAAAACACACCAAATCACCACAGAAACATGTGAAATTTATTTATTTTAAATGTCTGAATTTTAATAGTAGCAGCAGTGGGATTTTTATAGCAATAAAACGTCGTATTGATTTTATTTTATTTTATTTTGTTTTATTTTTTTTAGACCTGCCCATTTGGGCTGGGCATGGGATGGGGCCATGCAATTTTGTTTGAACAATTCCACCAATGGCATCACCAGGTTTTTGACTGACACTTCTGGATGTCTCGGAGGGCATAAAAAGCCGAGGCACCTTCCAGAAATCGCAGTCGGGTGTATGGATGTGGTTGAGGGAGGAGGGCTGGCTGCTGGTGCTGGTGTGATCCGATCGAGATTGAGGAGGGGGGCTGGAGGCTTTAGGATTTAAGTTAGGCAGACAGGGAGGGAATTGAATTTAGAAAATAATTTATTTGATTCCCTGCAGCTTTGTCTGCTGAAGGGAATAGCAGTTTATTCTTTATTTCTTCTCTGGCAGTTTGTGAGGATTTTTTTTCTGATATTGGATAAAGGGGGAGGTTCAATTGGGAGTGGGAGGTGTGGATTTATTTTAAAAATATATTATATACTACCATTTATTTTCCATTTTCCCAACTTCAATTTGCTTGCACACACACACATTTGGGGTGCAAGCCAAGAACAGAACCTCTATCCTAAGTGATATCCTAACTGCCCACTCGCCCGTCCGCCCACGTCACCACCCACCTGCGGCCCACGCCGCCGCCCGCCCACTCGCCCGCCTGCAGCCGCCCCCCCCACTTGCCCCCCCCGCCCAGCCCGCCGCCTAGGGTGCAAAAACACAGAGCGCCTGCCCTGATTGCAGGACGCCCCTATGCTCTGGGAAGTCAAATCGTGCTAAATTGCAGTGGAAACGACAAATGACAAACGACAAACGGAAATGACAAATTTTTGAAAAATTTCACGACAAACGGAAATGACCCGAAATGGACCCATTCCGACAAATGAAAATTCAAAATATCACTTTTTCTGGTCATGCCCATGTCTACTTCCAAAACTATACATTAAAAACAAAATCTCTGCTGGCTGCAGTCAGGCTCTTCTAATATATCCTCCTCCTGCCAGAAAAAAAAGCACATTTTATAGCAGTAGCATAAAGAGAAGAAATACCAAATGTAGGGGGATACCATTTGTTTAATATAGGTATATTTTATTAGTACTGCTGTATCAATGATTTCTGTAGCCATGCCTGCTCTTGGTTGGACAAAGACCATGATAAGGCACCTTTCCCTTTTCCCTCCAACCCTCTATTACTGTCAATGGTTTTTTTTTCTGTTTGTGAAACACCTAATATATGATGCTTGAACTATATTTTAATGAAAGGAAGAAAAATGCCCATTATTATTATTATTTTTTTTTAAAAACCCTCTTGCAGAGATTATGCAAATACAACAACAACAAAATCCTAATTAAAAAGTCCTCACTTTGATTTCAGGTCAGGTGTGAAGTCATCTGAGTTGCACACAATGGGATTGCACTTAAACAAGGAGGTATCAAAGCAAAGGTGAAAGATAAATGTTTCCCCTCACAGTTAAGTCTTGTTTTCTGATTCTAGGGGCTGTTGCTCATCTCCCTTTGAAAACCAAGGAGTTCACATTGGCCTGCAGACATATTTCTGGGGTCATGTGGCTGGCTTGACTAAACACACAAGCACACAGATGGCTGTTACCTCCCCACTGAAGTGGTGCCTATTTATCTACTCACATTTGAACATGCTTTCAAACAGCTTGGCTGGCAGGAACTGGGACAAACTTTAACTTGCAGAGCCACCTGCACTGTACAGGAGTTGCACTCAATGGGATTGTGGTTAAGCAAGGAGGAGTCAAAGCAGGAATATTTTAATGGGGGAATTCTGCAGCTGCAGGTGACACTATTTATCTTATACCAGCATAACTACATAAGCAGATTTTGGCCAATGGCTAATAAAAGTTGGGGCCAGCTCTATCACTAGGCAAGGTGAGATAATCACTTTATTTGATTCAAGGTGCTATTTAAAAGGCATTGAATTGCTACTGATTCAGTTTGTTACTACTGTATTTTCAAACCTGGGGCAGGGTAGCAATGCTTGCTGGGGTTTCTGTCTCAACTGCCAAAATAATTTGGGTGGCTTCAGATATTCACTATATACCCTGGGTAGGGAGCTGAGGAACATGTTTATTGTTCTGCTTCAGGCACCATAAATGTCTTGGGACATATCTTTTGAATGCTATAACAATAATAACAAACTCCCAATTTCATATAATTCATTTTAGCACAACCACATTAGCCAACCTTGGCTCTGTTTGCTAATACACAATGAAACCCAAGGGCCACTTAATCAGGATTTCATTACCTACATGTAATTTAGCTCCAGCAGGGGAAGGGGGGAAGCATTAGAAGATTCATTTATTCACCTTACAACCTTGTTAAGAACAATAGTCATGTGGTGATGTTCATATGCTTTCTTCATCAGATTTTTGATCCCTTTATTTCCCTTCAGATTCATATTATGACTACTAGAGTAGGATTCATTTTTTAAAAAGGGCTACGAAAAATGTACCATACAAACTTCACAAGTGCCATTAAGACAAAGGTAGGCAACATACAGCTCTCTCTAGATGTAGATGGGTAGCAGTGCCTATCAGTGTTAGCCAGCACAATCAGTGGAAAAGAATACTGAGAGTTAGAGGTCAACAACAGTGTGTGTGTTTGGGAGAGGGGGCAAAGAAAGCCATGTGGTTCTTACACAACACAAATGCAGGAGCAGGCCATACATTTATTAGAACACTAAAAAGTGTATCAACAAATCAAACAATCAGCAAGCTCTTGTGGGTCCAGTCCACTTCCTCAGGCCATGCACTCATGTCTTGTGGATAGGGCAGAAAAATATATCTCAATGGGAGTCCTCAAATTAATGACAGAGATTTGTTACTCACTCATATCCCATGCAAACAACAGCAACCTTCTGTGGTTACAGATATAAAACAGATCAAATATATTGAAAAGACCGAACTTGTTTACATTGGCAGAAAAGGGTTAGTAATAAGTCCTTTTTTAATTTGGAAGAAATCCAAGCATCCATGGCTCTAATACTGATTTTGAAAATAGCCATTTCAAAGAAGAACATGTCTGAGTTTCTTACAAATGCCAAACAAAAGCATTGTGTCAGTTTGAGGGTGACCAAGGTCTGAACCTTTCACTCGGCTGGTCAAAATTACATGACTCTGAGGAGAAAAACGTTTAACTTTTTGTGCCTTCAGTTCTTTTGTAATGCATTGTAACTGTATGAGTTACAGACTTCTGAAATGTCCTATCATGAACAGCTCTGCTCAAATCTTGTAAATAACAGCATCTCATATTAAGTTGTTCTCTCTTCTTACTGCCCCCAGTAGCAGTATTGTCTTTTCCATTAAGTTCTGCTCAGATCTTGCAAACTAACAGTTGTAACTTTTTCTATTGAGTCAATCCATCCCACATCAGGTCTTACTTTTTTTCTAGTGCTCCACCCTACTCTTTCCAGCAATATAATCTATTCTTGGCATGTGGGCATGGTGGGATAGGTTCAATAAACTAATTCTTGCTCTGCAGTGAGTTTTCAGGTTTGACTTGATTTTATCTGCAAAGTGTTTGACGAACTTACCACAGTGGGAGACCATGTGTGCTTCTTGATCCACTGGGGGGGGGTGAATGGAATAGGCCCTGCACGATACAAAACAATTCTGCCTGGCGGTTCCGAGCAGATGCAATGATAGCAGAAAAGAAAGATCTTTTCGCTGCTACCACTGCCACGGAGTAGGCTCTGTAATGAGCTCTACTCCATGCTCAGTCGGATTCATCATGAGTATTCCGTCACTGTCGCTCTAGATGCCTGCACTGACACTCCATGAATCGCAGCTCCTCGGTAAACCAAGGAGCTGCTCTAAGACTGACAAGGCAGGGGTTGCTCAGGCTCAATCTCATCCACTGCCCAGCCATTTTGCCATTCTAGAGATGAACCAGGGCTGTGGATGAGTTGGCTGTCTTGGCAGTTGGAAAATCCCCCAGAGCCCTCAGGAAACCCTCTGGATTTATTAGCTTCTGGGGGTGGACCATAGAATCCGGTCCCCCGCCTCTGCGGAGGGATGAGACCATAACCAGTTTAAACCCTACCAGGAAGTGATGTCTGACCATGACAATGGGGTGATGCTAATCCCCACCACATCCAGATCACTGCCCTCTTATTTGTTTGTAAACACCAGGTCCAATACATGTCCTGCTGTATGAGTTGGGGCCAAGATCTTCTGGGACAGGACCATGTTTGTCATGGCGGCCATGAAATCCTGAGCCAAACCAGACTCAGGGACCTGAACATGAACATTGAAGTCCCCCAATACTAAGCAGTAGGGGGACTCCAATGCCACCACCGAGATCACTGAGGTCAGCTCAGGTAGGGAGACTGTTGGGTTGCACAGCGAGTGGTACATCAACAGAATCCCTATCCTGTCCGGTCTACTCAACACAACATGCAGAAACTCAAAAATGCTGAACTGCTGAACTGGGAGATGAACTCACAGATGACCAATGTGACTCCCCCTCACCGTCTCTGCAATTGAGGCTGCTGCAGAACCTGGAAACCTGGTGAGAGACCAACCCCTCCCGCCTCATCCAACCAGGTTTCTGTAATATACACCAGGTTGGCTTTCTCATCCAGGATTGCATCCTGGATGATCTGAGTTTTGTTATTAATCAACCTGGCATTCAGCAGCAGCAGATCCAGATAATCACAGCTGCCAAGAGCATGGATGTACATTAGGGGCTGGACCAGGAGGAGAGACAATCTGTCTTTGATGGACCCTCCTCCTCCTATAATGGCATTTCCGACTCCTACCACCATATCTTCCTTGTCCCATCACCCACTGAATAGTGGCACCTCTTCTTCCCTCCCCAAGATTCCCCCTGGCACAAGACACATGATAAGGCAAGCCCCCAAGCTGAACTAGCTGCTGTACAGGGTATGGAGTCCTCTTAAGTCTTCTGAAACTGAAACTGGAGAGGATCCTCTTGGAAGAGTCCAGCCGATGTAATATAGCCCTCTCTGCAAAGGAGCAGGAACTGAAGTTTCTTCAAGCACTGCCACACCCCTCAGCCAGGCACAAACCTCAGGTGAAAAGAGGGAGGGAGAGGGGTCTCTTGGAAGAGTCCAGTCCAATTCAATTATGCAGGCTACACATTCCCCCACCTCACCCCAGCAAGCTGCTTACTCATTTTACCAACTTCAGAAGGATGGAAGGCTGAGTTAACCTTGAGCCTGGTATCTGAGATTGAACCCCAGGTTGTGAGCACAGTTTTAGCTGCGGTACAACAACTTAACCACTGTACCACAAGGACAAATATAACATTAGTAGGACATTATTAATCCACCAGAATGGATTACAAAGGAAAGAAAATCTGTGAAGCCTTTGAAGGTGTACCTGTTCATGTTCCAAGACAACAGAGACATTTTCCAGTTGTTCCCTTCCAAACTGGAATGTTTAAACAATTGACTGCTTTTAAGATGACTACTCCTGAGCAATGAATTAATAATTAAGTTTGGCACTGGTTTTTCATTATCCTACAAATTGCAAGCAGGCACATAAACAAACATGCAAAATATATCCTAAAATACAAGACCTGGGTAGGTGGGAAGGGAGGATTGAAGGCAACAGGGATCTGGCAAATGGGACTGGCTTACAAATCTAGTTAGAGATAATTTGGTCTTGTAAGGCTATATTTGCTTTAAGAATTAGACTTCGAAATAAAATTAACCTTGACTTTTAAAGCCAAATGAGATTATCTTAGAGCTCCAAGGACTCCATAAACATGCTGGTGTAGCCATATGGTAAGTGTATCAAATGATAAAGGACACCCTGGTTTTGGAAGTGAAGGTACAAAGACAGATCTTCAAAATGGATGTAGTTGCTTAATATTCTCTTTTTCCTTCCTTGCCAGTAGACACAATTTTTTCCAATGTAACAAGTCCCACTAGTAGAACTGCACATAAACAGTAAACAACAGCGCATGAAGGTTGTTCTAGTTTCGTAAACCATGTGTGCTGCTGCAGAAGTCTGTAAAGAAGCAGCCAATAAAAATGAATAAATATAGGCAGTGCAGAACAAATCTGCAATTGCTTGCTTGCTTACTTACATGCTGCCTTTCTTCAAGGCAGCTCACAACAGATAAAGCAAAAGATTTCAAAGTACTATATAAACATCTCATTTCAAAAACACCTAAACATATTAAAATTTAAAAATCAATTTAAAAAAACAATTTAAACTATTTAAATAACTGTAAGTTAAAAGCTAGCATTCCTGAGACAACTTACTGTTTTGTTGAAATTGCAGGGAGCCGTATAAGAAGCTCTTGCAATGTTCTGTAGATTAAGAATGGCTTCTCAAGAAGATGTCTGCAGAATTATTGTTCCCTTAGTTGAGAGTTTATCTATTATTGGTGTAACCTTGTATTTTTATTATAAAATATAGAGATGGGCACGGAATGAACAATTTTTCGTTTTCATTTTTTGGTTTTCATTTGTTACGTAATGAAACGACAAACAAAATTTGTCTCTAAAATGAAACGAAATGAACAGAAACACGGGGATTTTTGTCGTGCGTTTCGTTTCCATTACAGCAATGAAGTGAGCTGCTTTAAATGCTAAAAAATCACGTAAAATTGGAATAAATTGTAACAAAATGGCAACGAAATGGTAACAAAACAAAAACGATTTTTTTGCAAAAAACGCGAACAACGGAAATGAACCAAAACAGACCTCTAAACGACAAACGACAAACGAACCTCCATTTTTTTATTCGTGCCCATCTCTAATAAAATATTATAGATATATAAACATAGGTAAAAGCCAGCTGAGGCCAAGGTATTTCAGGTAGGAATGGGCACAGAACAGAAAAACGGTGTTTTGTTTCATTCCATTTCATCCCCACCCACATTTCATTTTGTTCCATTCCATGCGACTTTAAAAAAAATTCATACAAAATGAAACAATAATAAAATGTTTCATTTCTCTGGGGGCTTGTACTCACCCCCCCTCCTCCTCCTCCTCCTTCTGGGCTCTGGGGGGTTCTGGGCACTGGTTGGACTCCAGCGGTGTTGCTAGGAAGCACCGCACTGGATCGGCGGTGGCACCAAGGGCAGTGGGTGCTGAGAAGCCTCCCTGCTTCCTCATGAGGCAGCCCTGTGCCAACGCTTACATTTTACAAAAAAAAAAACCCTGCTTCTCTGGCTACAGTCCCCATTGGGGACTTTTTGTTTGTTTGTTTGTTTGTTTGTTTTGCTGCAGAAGCAAGTGCTGAAGGTGGCCATCATTACTTGTGTCTGAAGTGAAAAAAATTAAAAGACCTGCTGTTTCTCCCACTATGCTCCCCATTGGGGGGGGGAGGGAAACTGGGTCTTTTAAACTCCTCAGTGGCAGCAGTGGAGGCAGCAGGTGCAGGGCCTCCTGGTGGCTGCACTGGCCCTCTCCAGCCCACATCCTCAGTGGCAGTGGTGGAGGTGGTGGGTGCAGGGATTCTTGGCGGCCCCACTGGCCCTTTCCGGTGTAGCAGCAGCAGCAGAGCAGCAGCAGGGCCTCCTGCAGCCTGCTCGCCCTCTCCAGCCAGGGTGTTGAGCAGCAGCAGCAGTGGCGGTGGCAGTGAGTCCAACAGGCAGTGAGCCCAATTTACAGACTGAACCAAACTGTTCATTTTAACTGAAAAAACCAACCGTTTTGTTTTTTCTGTAACAAAATGCTGCTTCATCATTTTGTTTCATTTTGTTTTGTTATGTAATGAAATGACAAAACAGCATTTGTTTTTCATTTTGTGCCCATCCCTAATTTCAGGCTCTCCTAAAGCTCTGAGACTCAAATAACTTTTAAAGATAGGTAATGTTGGATTTGCAACAGATGGGGCCACAGTAGTATTTATTGTTTAGTTATTTTCTTAAATAATATACTGTATATACCCGAATATAAGTCAAGTTTTTCAGCCCTAATTTTGGGCTGAAAAAAGGGGCCCTCAACTTATATTCAGGTCAATACTTTTAGCCACCGAGACAAATGCTTGGGTCGGTGGCTAAAAGTCATTTTAAACATTGTGTGCCACTTCTCCTGACACCCCCCACACCCCCACACATTGTGGGGGAGCGGTGTGCGATGTTTAAAATGACTTTTAGCCACCGAGACAAGCGCTTGCCTCGGTGGCTAAAAGTCATTGTAAACATCACACACTGCTCCTCCAGCTCACAAAGGAGGAGCTGCCAGGCCCTGTTGCATTTCCCACCCTAGACTTATACTCGAGTCAGTAAGTTTCCCCAGTTTTTTGGCATTAAATTAGGGGCCTTGACTTATACTTGGGTCGACATACTCAAGTATATACAGTATTTCATTTTATCTCCTTATCTGATTAATGGCTTGAATGTATGATTTAACTCATAAGAAGGTATAGCCATTCATTGTTTTAGAGCATTTGAAATTCATCATGATGTTTCATGTATAAAATTAGATAAAACTCATTATTTATTTATCTACTTTTTAAATATATACTGTTAAATCACCAAAGCATTCTGCAGACAATAAAGATGTAATGAATACGCAGACTTTTTCCCATTCTTGGTGAAAAAGTATCCTCAGCATCCTGACACACTCTGTTGAAACAACTATGGGCATTTATACTCGACCCCTAAACTCCAGGGCAAATGGCTCCCAGCTCTGGAGCTTAAAATGTTTCCCCACCAGCTCCGGAGTTTACAGGAAATTAAGTGCGGCCACGCCCATTTTACCACGTCACAGTGCACCTTTCAAGTACCTGCTCTTCTGGGGTGAAAATTGCTTGATGCGGTGTAACAATAGTGAGTGCAGGGCTCTCCTCACTTCTGTTTGTTGTTTTTTTGGCTCCTGCCCCTTTAAGAGCTACTTTACAGAGACAGGAATGTTTCCGCAGCAAGAACAAGGCAGAATGGAGGTGAGCCACGATCTTTCTTCCTTTTTTTTCCCTCCCCTCATGCAGCCAGCAGCCAGGGTGGGGACACAGGAAGAGCAACAAACCCCTAAGATCTCTGGTCCGAATTTAAGTGGCCAGCGGATCTTAGGGGTTGTGTAAAAGCACCCTATGTTTCAGGCTCTTGGAAAACAAAAAAGCACCAATGTATTTTCCATCCATCTGATGTTTCCTTTTACACAAAGCTATTGTATGTTCTGTGAAAACATATTTTGTACAAGAAGGCTGCCTTTTCCCTGCAACTGCAAAATGCAAAACTGCAAACTTTTTTGCTTGCCAAAACAAAGAAGTCCTGGGGGACCCTCTCCTGAATGAAAACTTTTGTAACCTCAGGCAGAAGGGAGACACCTTCTTTCATCTGAAAACAAATCAAGTATTTCTATACCTATTAAGCAGTTTTCCTAGTGAAAGAGATCTGAAACACCAGCTACAGTACAATATTTATTTATTTATTTAGAATATTTCTATCCCACCTTTCTCCCCCGAAAAGTCTCAGTTTTCTTAGTAGACACAGAGATTCATGTGTAGATTCTTCATTGTCAAACAACCAAAAGATGCCTTCACTATACAACCTGATAATCTTTTCAGGTCCCAGAAGACATTCTACCTTCTAATTATCCATTGTTCTGCATTGGAACCAAGTGCGGCAATAGATCAAAGTAGAGGAAATGCCAGTTTCATCTTACAGTTCTTCTCTTTGATAGCTGATCTTGAGCAGTTGGGCTGCTCCCTTATCAATGTCACATATGGCAATTTGCATATGTTGTAAAATAGTTATCTTTTTGATTTCAAACTATAGGTAAGACCATTTCCCAAAAGCTGTGCTCCAAGACCTCAGGAATCAATTGTTCCCTAGCGCTCATATTAAAATGTGTTTGCAAGTCAGGAAGAGAGGAGAGAAAGTTACTTTCTGCTAATTGGCTGTTCATGACGTTGGTCAGGTTGTGGTAAATAGGTAGTGGGCAGGGTTACCAGATTTCAGGTCTCCAAATTTGATTAGCCTAATCTGCAAACTGATCACCTAGTTTGCTTACTGTAAAGGTTTGCATAATATGTAGATTAATTCAGGGGTATTTCTTACCTAATAAAATTAGTAGGGATGGGCATTTTGTTTTGGAACCAGTAGGTTAAGAAACAAACCACATGAGCCCAGGTGGTCCTCAGAACCAGCTGATACATGCAGATCCAATTGCTTTACCTTTCTCTGTCTCGTGCAGAGTTAAAATCCAACGAGGAAGCATGCTGCGACATCACCTGAATGGCAAGAAACCAAAAATATATTTCCAGGGCAAGCAGATTCCTAGTCATGCAGCAATGGCTGGAGCTCTTTCTCATGCTCATTCAGTGTGGCAGTCAATGTGACAGACTGGATGACATTCCCTGTGTTCATTCTCCAGCCTTCCTATAACTGAATTTTCAACAAGTTCATTCTGCAAGCAAACACAACAGAATTCTTTGACCGTACCCCGTTATTTCCAGTCAATAGTAATATCGCTTTCATATAGCTTTCAGAGCTTATTGAGAAAACTCAAAATACCATTGATGTTTACATAACCAAGTACAGAATTCTGACTGTTTCTCTAAAATATATTGCTTAGCAGCAGCAGCAGACAAAGCCAGAATATAGTTGTTGTGATTTTTTTCGGGCTGTTTGGCCATGTTCTGGAAGTTTTTCTTCCTGATGTTTTGCCAGACTCTGTGGTGAGAATAAAAATATTTCTCAGGGTTTCTATATCTTGGCTTTGGCAAGGGAAGGCCCTGATGAAATGATGCTTGAGGAGTAAACAGTATTAGGCTTAAGGGTAAAATATTTCACCTGGCATAAGGCAGTTTCCTGTGTGTTCCTGAAAAATGATAAGTCCAAATCATAAACTGATATCCTGTTGCCAGGTAATCCCATCCATCATTGGGAAGCCATTGGGGGAGGCATAGCAGGAGAGGAAAGACTTTGATTATGAAAAATGGTCACCACATGGATGACTTTCACAGCAGCAACAATTCTGTGGAATTAAAGTCTTCCTCTCCTGTCCTGCTACTGACACAACTTCCCAACAACAAAAAGACTTGCATGTAAGCCTTGGGATCTTCAGGAGAGAAGCTGGGCATGTTTAATTTATGAAAAATTGCAACCACTGGCAATGTTATCAGCTTTAAGCAACATACGTTATGGCAACAGGCTTTCAGCGATAGTGAGCTAGCCACATTACACCCATGGCGTACAGAAGCAGTGCAGGTGTGTTTTTATAACAGTTTGCTGTGGTTCTCCCTGTATTTAGGAACCTAATTTTTCCCAGTAAGTAAAAGTGCAATTGATATCAAAGGAACCTTTCAGATTTGACACAGAACAGACAACATGGGCAATCTGAGTAATCTAATATGAGGATTTGCATTCTGTTATCACATCTGTTCAGGACTCATCTCTAAACATCTCTAACCCTGCAATCACAAGGCTAATATTCAGAGGAAACACTATCCCAGCACACAAATGAATGTGTAGAAAGCTTTAGCCCAAATAAATGCTAGAGAAGCATTTGCCAATATCACCTTTGCCTTACTCTGCTGGAAACTAAACTGTGTCTGTGATCAGGGCCATAAAAGTGGTCCCAACTGGTAGCTTTTAATCAAAACAGTTGGAGCCACACATACAAAACTGCAATTGTTAAAGATGGGAAGGAGATTGTTATCATACTTCTTTTTCTTTGAGTTTCTCACACTTGATGGTGGGGTCCGCTCTTCTTGTTTTGGCCTTTCACTTGGCAAAATCATGGGCTAGGTCCAGATGAACCCGAGACAACTTCATGTCATTCTCAAGGGTGTTCATCCAGTATTGTTTTGATTGTCTCCTCAGTCAGGATCTGCTGACCTCCAGAGTGAGATCCTTTTTGGCCAGAGTTTCCTCATTGGTGTGCAAGACATGTTCAAACGAATGCAGTTGAGCTTCGTACATCTTGTCAGTGATAGGTGCAATGCCGTATTTTGCTTGGATGCTATCATTATGCACATGATCCTTTCACATGAGGCCAGAGGTCCATCACAGCATCTTTGTCTCCTTTAGTTGCCAGCCAGCATTCTGTGCCATAGAGCACAACAGGTCGTACAATGATACAATGGATTTTAAATGGTCACTGATCTTTTTGTTGCACATGATGCTTGATGTTGTATGCCATTTTAGCCAGGCACTGTTGATCCTCAATGTGACCTCATAACTCAGACCCCCATTGGCTGTGCTCATGAAACCAAGGTATTTGAACTCTTCAGTTCTCAGTAGGTCAATACCATCAATTTGGGTTGGTTGTCAGATAGTCCATCTTCCTCACATTCAGCCACAGGCAAAAACCTGTCAGGTGATCAAAACATACTTGGGCTTGGCATTCAAAATTTGCCTTACTATCTGATGCAATCATGATGTCATCGGTGTAAAGGAGTATCCAGGACACTGGATTCTGCAGATCTTGACTAAATGCAGAAGCAGAATGAAAAGAAGTGGTGAGAGTGCCAATCCTTGATGGACCCAAATTGTTATTCTAGCGTTGTTGCTGTGTCGTACAGTTGTGACCAACTCTTTGTGACCCCATGACCATGGAGTTTTCTTGGCAGGAATATTGGAGTGGCTTGCCAGTTCCTACTCCAGGCACCTAGAGCACCTTGTATTCCTGGTGGTCGCCCATCCAAGTGCTAGCCAGGGTCAACCCTGCTTAGCTTCTGAGAGCAGGCAAAATCGGATGTGCTCAGGGCATCTAGTATCCAGCCATAAACAGGCAACATGGGTAAAAATAAGAGTTTTATTTTTAAGACCATCTCAGAAAGAGTGCCTGTCGAGGGGGTGGCAGAGGAATGAGCTATAGGACTGAAAGGACCTCACTGGGCAAAGAGTTGAACCCTTGCCAAGGTAGGAAATCTACAATGAAAGCATCATAGACAGATGGCCATCCAGACTCTCTTTGAAAGCCGCTAATGAAAGAGAGTTAACCACCTCTTAAGGTGGTCCATTCCATTTTTTACTGACAGGATATTGTTTGTAGTATTTTGTCAGTATCCCCTGTAATTTAAGTTCTTTAGTTCGGGTCCTGTCCTTTGAAAGTGAAGAAAAAAAGCACCCTCCATCTGTTGCATGACTGCCCTTCAAGCATGGCTGCCTCTATCATTTCTCCATCTTCTGTTTTCCAGGTCCAACCTTTTCCTTCCCATTTATTTGACCAAGTCACAAAGAGCTCCAAATCTTTTATCATCACAATCCTTGGGACACATTTTAGCTTTTACGCACCCCTTTAAACTGTATTGCCCAGAATAGGCAAGTGCTAACAAACAGTGATTGAATGACTCAATGGGCCTTTTCACACAACCCCTAAAATCCGTGGCAAATGGCTCCCAGATCCGGAGCTTAAAATTGTTTCCCCACCAGCTCCGGAGTTTACAAAAAATTAAGTGCGACCACGCCCACCTAAGCACGTCCCAGCGCACTTTTCAAGTACCTGCTCTCCAGGGGTGAAAAATTTCTGATGTGGATGTAACATAGTGAGTGCTGGGCTCTCCTCGCTTCTGTTTGTTGTTGTTTTTGCCCCCCGCCCCTTTAAGAGATACTAAGAGACAGGAATGCTGCCAGGAGCAGAGCAAGATGGAAGAACGGAGGTGAGCCGGCATTCTTTTCTTCCTTTTTTTCTCCCTCCCCTCACACAGACAGCAGCCAGGAGTGCGGAGGGGGTGGGAACACAGGAACAGCAACAACCCCCAAGATCTCTGGTCCAAATTTAAGTGGCCAGCGGATCTTAGGGGTCGTGTGAAAAGGCCCAATGAGTCTTCTTCAAATCAAAGAGAAAGAGGAGAAGAGAATTTTATGAAAAGAGCAGTGAAGGTCATTCAGATGAGAAGGGTGGGGCACAGGAAACCTAGAAAAAGCAAAAGACATTGAAAGAAGAAAAAGAAAGCTATCTTCAGTCCCAGAGCTTGGAAATCATGCATTATAAATCATTCCAAGTAACAGTAAGTGAGGCATAGTTAGGGTCTATTAGAATTAGAAATAAACAAAAAACCCCACTCATTGTCTAGTTTAATGGAATTTTTTTGCTACTGTACAATTACAGCAGTGTGGCCTCACTGAATGGTGGGAAGACTATCTCACAGTTCTATTGCTGCCTCCTGTTATGAGACATGCTGCCTCCATGTGCCATGGTTTTGAATGTGGAAACAACAACAAGGTGTGTGGAGGTGACAACAAGATGTGGGGGGAGGGAGAGGGTGTTTTGTATCAGAAACCAGTGACTTGTAGTTTTGGAATTTTAAGGAGCAACTAAAAAGACCTGCTTAATTACTTTTGGGAAATGGGAGAGTAGGAAAAGAAGTCATTGTCTTCTGGTTTTATTTATGGTATAACTTGGGGGGGCATGAAATTACTTTGAAAAATAACTTCTAACTGTGACAGACCTTATTTTTTTTGTTTTTTGTGTTTTTTGTTTGTTTGTTTGTTTGTTTGTTTGTTTGCTTTTTACTCAGCCTTAAATCTGGCACAGAAGTGATGATTCAAGGATGCAAGATGAACATGAGTAAGGAACTCTGGAATATTAGGGAGGAAAAGAGTATGGACAGGGAAAGGAGGAATCCAGGGAAGAAGACAATCTCTATGAGGAAATGGGCTAAAGGGGAGGGAAGGGATGAGGGTAGAGAAGTAGAACTCTGGGTTAAACTCCAAGGTTTCCTAGAGTGCCAGAGCATTTATAGACCTGGGTGTTAAAAGATAATGGTGGTTCTAGAATGGCAACCTTTACATATATGACAAGGAAAGCAACTCTCCTTTGCTTATTTAATAAACACATTTGAATGCAGACTGATAGTGAAATTTCTTTGCAATGCTCACCATGCTTTACAACTCTTAGTGGCCAGTTCAATATGTAATGCAGTCAGATATTTCTTCTTCTTCTTCTTCTTCTTCTTCTTCTTCTTCTTCTTCTTCTTCTTCTTCTTCTTCTTCTTCTTCTTCTTCTTCTTCTTCTTCTTCATCATCATCATCATCATCATCAATGTCATCATCATCGTCATCATCATAATCACCACCACCACCACCACCACCACCACCACCACCATCATCATCATCATCAACAACAACAACAACTGCAAAGCTGGGAGAGAGTCTATTGATGTTCCCTCAAAGGTGCACTTAGGGGGAACTAGCACAACTCTTGTTCCCTCCATGTAAGGTTCTTCTTCTTCTCCCATGCACACACAGCAACCATTTCAGTCCCTTTGATTCCAGTCATGACTGAACCCATAAGGGGGTGGTGGTCATGCATGTTCAGAGCTGAGACACACACATGGGAGGGGAGGTTTAAAAATTAAATGGGATGTTGGACTCTATGGCTCATCATATCAAACATCCAACCTATGTCTCCACAGCCAAATATCTAAATCATGGAGCTATCCAGAGGTTTAAAGCTGACCAGGAAAGACCTTGAGTGTCTACTATTCTCTAGCACAGTGGCTCCCAACCTTGTGTCCATAGATATTCTTAAACTAAGATTCCCAGAAGCCTTTATCACTGACTGTGCTGGCCAGGATGTTTAGAATATGTAGTCCAAGAACATTTGGGAACCCAAGGTTGGAACCAATGCAGAGGTTCCACAGTAAGTCCGTTCCATGAGGAGCCATTACCTTGGCAGGGTTATGAGAGAGATTTTACAAAGGAACATTTAAGGACATCCATGCCTGCTATGGCTGCCTGGCTTGGTTTACTTTCCCCAAATCAAGTTTTTGGAGCCAAAATGATGGGGAACACATACAGTAAAATGGCAACAGAATTTTGCTGCACTGGCCAACATTCTGTGCAGACTCACTCATATTTCTTCAAGGATAGAGGAGGAAGACGATACCTCAGTTATTATTCCATTGTATATCACTGCTTGCCATGAAACAAAGACTGTCAGTTGAGAAATAGATTACCTACCATTTTGGCATGGCATGATGGGAAAACTCTGGTATCTAGTCCCTGAGAAAGATTATCTCTTTCCTTTAAAAAATTAAAATCAGAAGATAGCCTGTAAAAACAAATGTAGGAATTGTTATTCCTGATTATGGTATAGCACTGAGAGCATCTTCAAGGCAAAACCTGGGTCACTGCTTCCATAATATGTCACACCTTTTTTTCTGTATTCACTTTTCCACCCACACATACTATCTGAGGCCAATGTAATTGTGTGGTTTTTGGACGAGAGAATGTGAACAGCCCTTAAGCATAGAAAAAGGGCAAGTTGTACTGAGAACAACAAAAAACCTACAGAAAAGCTTAGGCAGTCATTACAGTTACTGAGATCTTAATGTTCAAGAGGTTTTGTTACCTTTTTGTTCATTAAGCTGAGAAACACACACATTAAAGGAAGAATAACTTCAGTGGGGAGCAAGGCTGGGGATTGTGTTGTGTCTTTACCATTGGAGCAGGTTTAGCTTCCACCGAACAATCACTAACACCTACCTTATTGATGAGGTCTAGAAATGAATGAATGAATGAATGAATGAATGAATGAATGAATGAATGAATGAATGTCATATGTTAAATCACAGAGGGCCCAGATTCCAGATCTTGTTCTTATCTGGTGATACATTTCCTTTTATGCATAATAATAATAACTAAATAACTTTATTTTTATGCCACCTTTCTCCCCGGAGGGACCCTGTGCATCACAAGAGAAGGGATGTTGTCAGTTTCTCATATGATGATATGATATGATGATGATGCAATGCAGACCCTGTGTGCAAGAAGAACTGTGGATTATTAGGAATTGGTAGATGTCCCCCCTGCTCATGTGACATATAGATAGGGTAAAGAGTTCCAGAAGAAGGCTCTTATTGTTCCAGCCTCTATTGATTTCACTTGTTGAATTCAATTGGTACAGTTCTCTGCAGGATATGAAAATCTCTGCATTTCTTTGAGTGCATTTTTCCTGTGCTGGTTTGATGCCAGGTTGGAAATATTTTTAATATGACTACTTGTTTTCTTCTTCCTCCATTTCTTAAAATTAATATAAAAGATCATTTTAGTTGGATTCATTTGTGCGCAAAAAAGGATAAGACAAATTTTATTGATTAGTCCTAGGTCAGTTCTACCTTAATGTTATGCATTTAACTACAGTCCAAATACAAATGGGAGATGGAGTCTCAGGATGTATAAAAGTAGAAAAGACCTTTATTCTCTCTCAAATCATTTTTAAAAGCTCTGGCTTGACATGTTCTAAACCATTCTAAATCAAGTCTGGTGCTGCTATAGACCATAGAAGGAAAAAAGCTCACTCCTGAAGAAGGCCTCCACCGAAACGCTTCAAGCCAGAGCTTTTAAAACATGATTTGAGAGAGAATAAAGGTCTTTTCTACTTTTATACATCTTGAGACTCCGTCTCCCATTCGTATTTGGACTTCTGTGGATGTATCAGTTTCTTTTGTTCTGCATTTAACTACACCTTTTAACTTGTGCATTTTCTCCATTGGCTTAATCATGTTTGTCCATATTTCCAGTTATACAAATTCAGCTGTTGACATTTTGAAACTGACATATGGACTCACATGTAGTTTATTTCTCTGAACTGCCTTGTAAGCTTTGCAGTTATAGGAAGGGGTGTTTCATCTCGCAGTGAGTCTTGGAAGTTATGAAAATGCTTGTTTTCCTAAGAGTGTAGAATCCAATACGACTCTTTTCCATCCCTGTTTAAAGTGTAATCAGATTTTTCCTTCTCCTTTCGTTTAACACATAGACTTGGCAAACTATAAGCCAATCTCAATAGTACTTCAATTGTTGCTTAAAGTGGCAGTTAGTCTGCTAATCATTAAGTATTGCAAAGATCCACTTATACCAGCATTGAAAGACCTGCACTTATTGCCAGTCCCCCCTCCCCCCGGGATTAATGCACGGTGTTGATTATGTTTGAGATCCTACATGGCATACAGCCAACTAATATTATTATTTATTCCATTCCTAAACCATCTTTCTCTCAGTGAATGAGAACTAGAGAAATATGCAGTCATATTTGTACAAGTGCTGTGAGGCTAAACTCTACATTATAGATAGCACAAAATGAGAAGAGACCATTCGTCAAGCACTGTAAGAGGGTCTCATTCTCACAACAGAGGGCTGTCAAACCTCCTGTATTTTGCAAATTAGTCTGCTTTGATTGATCATGAGGAGATATTTATAGTCATGATTTCCTAATTGTGTTTACACTACCTACTCTGTTGCTTTTGAATCTATATAGACAGGTGTTCTCAGGTCTCACTTCTTGTCATCTTTCTGTTCATCCTCTTCTGGTGCTAGGAAAGAGGTCCCATCTTTGCTAAATATGAAGTTCTCTCCAATAAAGCTTCTTGTCACTCAATATTATATTCTGTTGTTTATTCCAAATATCATCTTCTCTGTAGGTTAACACCTAAGAGACCACCCATCTGACCGTGAACCTGTCTAACTGCTAAACTTTGGAGAAAATTCCCTTATTAGGATGCGTCTTCCACAGAGGTTTAGTACAATTCCCCCAGACTGTGGACTACATTCCATCTTCTAAAATTCCATGTCGAATTACTGTTGGCCCACTTGGTTGGTGCTTAAGGTCTAAACATCAAGCATGAAGCATTTCTCCAATCTACCTTTTAAAAAAGATTTTCAGAATGCTATAGCTTCACTGTGTTTTTTTTTTTTTAGATCTGTTGTGCATCAGCCTATAGGCTTTTTAGCAAAATAATAAAAATAAATAAATAAATAAAAGTGCATTATAAAATGTATAATTATTTATAAATAATAAACTGATTTCTGATTTCTTCTTTAACCTCAAAAATTGCTTTTGAATTATATGATTGTCGTTCTACAGATGTATACATGTATGAATCAAAACCAGCATCACAAAGTTAGGATGTGCAATTCTGCAATTTTCCCTTTACCCCTCCCTCCCTTTCTAACCTTACTCCAGCCATATTTCTTTCCTAATTTGTTCCTTATAATGGGTGCTTTTACATGACCCCTAAGATCCGCTGGTCACTTAAATTCGGACCAGAGATCTTAGGGGTTTGTCGCTCTTCGTGCATCCCCACCCCTCCGCACTTCCTGGCTGCTGGCTGCCTGAGGGGAGGGAGAAAAAAGGGGGACAAAAGAATAAAGGCTTACCTCCGGGAGCCCCGTCACTTCCTGGTTCCTTCTCTTAAAGGGGCAGGAGGCAAAAAACAACAACAAAAAGAAGCGAGGACAGCCTGGCACATCCGCATCAAGATTTTTCACTCTTGGAGAGCAGGTACAAGAAAAGTGCGCTGGGACCCGCTTAGGTGGGCGTGGTCGCACTTAATTTTCAGTAAACACCGGAGCTGGTGGGTAAGCAATTTTAAGCTCCGGAGCTGGGAGCCATTTGCGGCGGAGTTTAGGGGTCGTGTAAAAAGGCCCAATGTCCCTTACCCGGAAAAAATAATAACTTATATCTATCTATCTATCTATCTATCTATCTATCTATCTATCTATCTATCTATCTATCTATCTATCTATCTTCATCTGTGTATTAGTCCCAGAAGGGTGAATTAAGTTGGTTTGCTAAAAACGGGAACAACAACAAAAATTGACTAGCATCTTTATTCTACAGACTTGTAATTACTATCAATTCTTGGTAGTAATTAGCTCATTTTGTTTCTTTTTTGGGTTGCTTTAATGTGACTAATTTCAAAGCAAATTGGAGCTGGTGGCAAAAAGGGGGGGAAGCATCATCTGGAATGCTTTTCTATAAATGCTTTTGTATAAAGAGCTTTGCAGCTTGTGTGTATGTATGTTTTTCAGATATCCCACTGGTTCAGTAAGATTTGCTTCCAAATAAACATACAAGGAGAATGCCTAGATGCCCTAAGCAAATCCAATATCGCCTGATTTCGGAAGCTAAGCATGGTCGGTCCTGGTCAGTACTTGGATGGAAGACCACCAGGGAATACCAGGTGCTGTAGGCACCTGGAGTAGGAATTGGCAAACCACTCCAGTATTCCTGCCAAGAAAACTCCATGGACATGGAGTCACGAAGGGTCAGTCGTGACTATAATGACACAACACAAACATACAAGGGACACAGCCACTCATCTCTGCTTTGTGAAACCTGTGCTAAGTGCAAACTTCAAAATCTGGCATCTGCTCTTAAATTATGTCCAAGTTTGAATGTTGTTTTTCTTATGTTTTATAATTTAAAACCAAAGTATTGCCAGGCTACACACCAGTTGTCTGTTGTGTGATAAATCATAGGATTTTAGTACAGTGCTACAAAATGACTACAAAACTGGCAATGGATCTGAGAGAAAGGAATGGGATAGTTTTTGATTTTGAGGGGGATAATTAGGAAATCTGATTTGTCCCTTACAAAATTGTGTTGTACTACAGAACTTCTGGATAGTGCAGTAATTTAGGTATCTGAATGCAGAGCCGAAGGTGGAGAGTTTAACTCCCCATGTGACCTCACTGACATGGGCTTGGGTTGAAGGGCCACAGGTTTGATGATCATTTTAGAACTTCTAAAATGAAGTTCTAAAATGGTGGTGGTGGTGGTTGCTGTTGCTGTTGCTGTTGCTGCTGCTGCTGAAGCTGAATTTTGTACTCCTATACACCAAAAAGACCTACAAATACAGCATCACCTATTACACCTGGAGGGAAAAAAATCTGATGTGGAGAAAATTTGTGTCATGTTATCTGTGGAGGTGCTGGACAATCTGGAAAGAACTGCAGATTTTATCAGCTCAGCTGGGTTTTTTTGTGTTTTGGTCTTCTTTCTTTCTTCCTCTTGGATTTTGTATGCATGGGGCATTTAACAAACCAGTTTATTTACAGTTTTTATACTAATCAGGGTTTATCTGTCTGTCTACATATATGTTGCATGTTCACAAAGAGTTGATTTAAGTTCAAACCTTGCAGTTTGATATCCTGCTGAAAACAATGGTGAAATTTGTACCCATTTCTATTACTTGTATTACAATACTGTGTTAATATTATGTTATATATGAATCAATGGTTCACAAATGATTAAAAGTGGATAGAAACAATCATTGTCATATTTCCTCATTATTCCATATTCATTCAACTCTGAGTTTGGAGTCATCAGAGATTTCTGAAGAATAACATGAGATGGCTTAAATTGACTTCTACAATTATCTGTGACTATACTGGACATAATGACTAAAAGAGTGGGCTGTTAGTATAATGAAAGTTTTCCCACCAACACCCACCCCATTTCCAAGCATTATGTATTATTGTTCAACCTTGAGGGAGAGTCATGTTTTCAATTTCAATTTTCTGAATAACATCAGGAATCCTCCTCTCTCTTTCTGTTGCTTGTGAAAGGGAAGGCGTGCAGAGAAGATAAGACAAAATGAAGAGATTGTATTGAACTGGCTCCTGGCTGGATTGGATGGAACCTGAACAGCTTCTCTTTGCTTGTGTTGCTGTTCAGGCTGAGCCATTTGTATTCAATTTAATTTTTGAAAAGACCATCAAACAGCTGAAACAACTTATTTGCAATTCAGATTTCATGTATTCATTCCAGTTTCCTTTAAATGGGCAATGTGGTAGAAACTCTTTCCAGCCCACTCAACACAGTGCAATATACCCAATGCGATATCCCTGTTTGCCAGCTGTCTTTCCCTCTTTTCAGTTGCCTCTTCGAGGAATCTATTTGAAGAAGAGAACAGTCAGCTTTCCTTCTGTTTTGCAGCCTTCACATGTGCGTGCATTCATGTGCCTGTGATATAAGAGCCTAGACATAACACACAAAAATTAATGGTCAGATGATCAGCACAATTCTCCTTCGAAAGGCAGAACACAGCCTGAAAAACTCACAACAGCTAACAAACTGAATTCTTAGCATTGGTTCTCCTTAGAATTCCCAAGCTGTTAATTTTTTTTTTTTTAAAAATCTTGAAATCCTCAAGATAATGTTAGGTACAAGAGACATACTCGAGAAGATATTCAAAGGGCAGCCTGAATGTTGAGAATACCCATGGCAGCAGTCAGGATGGTCTACAGCAGTGGTCCCCAATGTTTTGACATCAAGAACCAGTTTCATGAGAGACAGATTTTCTATGGCCAGGGTGGCGGTGGGAAGGTCCTGGGATGATTCTGTTTTGTATTTCTTGCTGCATGGGGCTGGTCCTTGTGTATGCATGCAGGTAACTAACCCCCTTCCCATGCATGGTAGATGAGTAGTATTCCATTACTCTCTTCAAAGCATGTTTCAGGGGTGGTGTTTGAAACTTTAAAGAAATCCTGTTTTTGACTTTGCCTCCATAATTTTTCATTGCTCTGCAGCCTTCTCAGCAATGAAGCCACAACAATGTTAAGTATCTTGTTTGCAGCATTCTTGCTGTATTCATGCATACTCAGTTTATAATAGTCAATTTTAAAAGGCCTTTTTGAAGATCCATATTTTAGTCCCTGCAGCCTGGATTTCTTCCACATACAGAGCAGAAATTACTGTATTTTTTGCTCCATAAAATGCACCGGGCCATAAGACGCACCTAATTTTTAGAGGTATGTATGTGAAGGGTAGTAGTCAAGACTAATAATTAAAAGTATGGAAAATATAGGGCTTTCTTGGGAAGCAAGGGGGTGCTTCTGCAACTTATTTACTGTCACAGGGCCTCCTTCTCAATTAAGAAGACTATGAAGTGCCACTTGTCCTTATGCCAAGAGATGCTCCACTCTTATAGAACAAGGAAATAGAACATTGCATATAAATGGAACTGTGATACAACAATGATAGCACTTAACAAAATAGTGTGAACTTTTTCATATGTTACCCTAAAACACCTTGTAGAAAATAGTAAACTGGCAATTTCTGGCTGGTTGGTTTTATGGCAAACTGTTAGTTTAATGGCAGGATGTTTGCACACTAAACATTTGTTGGAAAGAAACATATTACAAAGGGTGGTAAAAATGATTGGAAAAAAGCACATTGAATTGGCCATGTTGTAAACAGGAATTGAATTCAGCTTTGTACTAAAAGCGCAAAAGCCTAAGAGCAATTCCATTATAAACAGTAAAGACTGCCATCTCATGGCTGCTGGTGGCAGCAGAAGGCAGGATTTTGCTAACTAGAATATCACAGTGCATTGTGGTTGTAGTGATCAAAACAATTTTGCTTTTCTTTAGTGGTGTGAACATTTGAAAGATGTGGAGGCAGAGGTTGGGAGTTTCAGTTACCCACAGTGGATCCCCAAAGAATCAGTCTGTGTGGCCTTGGGCAAGCTGTACAGTCCTAGGATGTCCCAAGAAGAAAGAAATGGTAACTCACCTCTGACAACTCTCTCCCTAGAAAACCTTCCAAAGGGTCACTGTAAGTCAGAATTGACTGGATGGCAGTTGCATACGCCTACATGAAGTACATGGCACAAACTATAAGCTAATTGCTTTGGATTCAGCGATATTTTCAAATGCTGAATCGAAATGTTTTGCTACTCATTCAAACACATTTCTTTCTGGTAGCTTTCAAAAGACCTATACCCGTGCTAGTGGAATATGAAAATTACTGTTGAAGCAAATTGCTAATCCATCTTTCCATGACTGAAATTCAGTTTCAGCTATTGTCTGCCTAGCATCCTGAGAAGTCTGGAGGCTAAACTGTGACACAAAAAGAACTGTGCACAGCTTATGAAGCAGCAAAAACTATTTAGAGGCAGCATGGACCACGTGTTTGCATAATAGGAGATGGAACACTACCTTACACAGCCACCTTGGAAACCCTTTAGGAGAAAGGTGGGTAAAAAAGGTTTTAAATAACTACCTTTTTATCACATTCAGGTATTTTCAGAATTTAGCTTACATATAACATATTTTGGTGTATTATGATTCCACACTAAACATTTTCAAATGCATTTTCTTGTACACTGCTATTCCCCAGAATAGGCTATGGGCCTGGGTGCACATTTTCCTTTGT
Source organism: Phrynocephalus forsythii (assembly GCA_029282475.1). Taxonomy (NCBI): domain Eukaryota; kingdom Metazoa; phylum Chordata; class Lepidosauria; order Squamata; family Agamidae; genus Phrynocephalus; species Phrynocephalus forsythii. Next base: position 55,756,032 of record JAPFRF010000010.1, read on the forward strand.
TTTGATAGACATTTTTTTCCCTTGACAAAGAAGAGTTTTACAAATCATGGAACTTCATTTAGTGGCTTCCTTAAAGCACAGTGTATCTTATGTTAAAGGCCAATGCGGGATCCCAAGAGGCTCTCAGCATCCATTAAAACAGAGGCCAAAGTCTTATTGCACAGTTTTGCCTATGCCTTGGGAATTACGTCAGCAGCAGATTAGTACTGTTTAAAGACATCCTTTTTCAATGTCCATTGTGAGTATGGCTTGAATCTAATGAGGTGAAACCACATGCATTTCAGAACTGGAACAAGAAATCTTAATCAACAGCAGTCTCCTGCTGCTACTGAAGATGTCATTTACATTTCACTGACAGAATGTGCCCAACTGGATTTTTGCAAGGTAGATGAAACACTTAGTTAGATTATTAAAAAGCAACTGAGTATGTTAAAATCAGACAATGAATTTGAACACAATTTAAACACTGTCTAATGCACAATAAGGGGAAAAGAAATATGATGCCTACCTTTAAAAGACCTTTCTACTTTGTGGCCACCCACTAGCCAAATGTCTGTTTAAAAGGAATTGGACTTTGTTGGTGTGCAGTAGAGAAGGGTCCAGGACAGCCCCTTCCTCAGGAAGGAGTTTCACATCCTGGGCCTTTCTCAAACCTAACACATTTATTTCATTTCTCTTCTCTCCATCTGGCCTAAGGCCATTCTGGGCAATTTAGAGCAGACGCAGCAACAATTAAAATGCCAATTTTACACAAAACAGAAAAACAAATCTAATTTTACAAAACAGAAAATTTTTACAAAATAGAAAAACAGATCCAATCTTACAAAACAGAAAAACAAATCCAAATAAAAATGCAATCAAAAGCATTAAAATTCATTTACGCAGATAAACATTTGAAACGGTGGACTCAATCAAATCAGGCTAACTAAGCTTAGCTGACTCTGCAGGTATAACAAATTGGAATGGCTGCCTGAAGTGAAAAAGAAATGATACGTTTTTATTTCTTCACTCCACTCAGTAACCTGGCCCCCATGTTTTGTACCTGTTGAGGTTTCCATGACAGCCTCATGGGCAGCCAACACAGAGAGCATTGCAATACTCCAATCTTGAGACTACCAGTATAATCTCCTATTTTGTGCTTTTGAATCATTTGTTTCTGTTTACTGAATAATATTTTAAGCAAACAGTTTTTCAGAGGAAACCTGTGGTGCATTTTGGAGGGAGGGGAATAAGAGTGGGAAGCATTTAACCTCCTCTTCCCAAATACTACAGGCCCAGTCCAGAACAGTCTCTCTCCTCTGCTTTTAAGTGGACAGCAAACTCATACAGAATAAAGCTGTGCACCCTAGGTTTAGTGTAACATGTAATTTGACCACTGATGTTTCTGGGAATTGCTCCTTTAGGCAATGAGAACAAAGTAAACTCATTTCTTCTGAACTAGAATTTACTCAGGAAAACTTTATTGGTCAGAGAATGGTGCAGAAGTGTCATTTTATAATCCCTAACTCTGCCTACTGACATTGATTGATGGCAGAGATCAATAATATGAATAATAAAATAGAAGCAGTCTTCAGGCTAAAAAAATGTCCATGTACCCCATCTTGAAAATAGTGATTCAAAAGATAAGATGTGGGACAGGCCAGAAAAATGATTCATGAGAGCAAAACAAAAGGGTTTTTTGTTTTGTTTTCCAGGTTATTCCAAATGAATAATTTGTCAACTTCTATCTAAATGCACAGGGCTACCTTACTTGCATTTTGATTATAGCTTTTATTCACTTTTCTTGTTATCTTCCTCTGGTGATAGCTGTCCAATTCCAGATGCTCATCATCCTACTAAAATAAACACTCCAAATTTTATTCCAGAGTGGCCACATATGTTGCCAAGAGAGAATAAATATATAACCCCCAAAATGTGAGTATGCATGACAATTGTATTGAGCGAATGCATGATTTTTAAGTCTTAGAATTCATTACTTAGATTTAAACAGAAACACAAGATGTTTCATCATAGCGGGGAAAACTGTATAATTAGATCTAAGTCTGTAAACCAGGTGCCACCTGGTGATAGGCAACTTCTAAGATTCCTAATCACCCTTCTTTGTATTTAATTAAATTTATAATGACAGCTTTCCAGACAGAAGGATGATCAGAAATGTAAAAAATACTTGCTAAATTCTAATTGAATTCGGCTATCTTGATGAAATGCTTCAGCAAGGAATTTTAAGCCTCAGACTGGATGATTGTTTAAAATTATATATGAAACTACCACCTCAATACTTCGGATCCTTAAAAGTCCCTGCAACAAAGCAGCAGCTGTCAGCATGTTTCAACATTTGTATATTTTGTAGTAAAGTGTTATTTGGGAAAAGTGTGCTTAATTTGCTTTAAAAATGTTCTGGCTTTCATTCTCTTCTTGAGATGTTACAATGCTCTTCCATGGGCTAAGGAAAATATTTTTACAGTTCCTCTTTGCATGCAAAGATGCCAGCAATGAGCATTTACATACATCAAGTATTGGGGTTTTAGATTACTTTGACTATAAATCTCAAAATTCTCCATTTTGGGACTTTGGTGTGACAGACATCAAAATGTGATTCACCTTGGAGAAAGACTTCAGCTGGAAGGCTCTGAGGCCTTTTGCGTATATTTGTAAATCTTGTAATATATTTTAGAAGACCACACAGTGTTTTGCAACTGTTTCCAGGCCCCACTGAGCCAATGAACTTCAGTGGTTTTGCATTACCACAACACTCGTTGACTGTGGCCACTCCTGCCCAGGCTAATCAAACTAGTTAACTTAACCTTTATTTTCCTTTGCTTTCCCTATGACAAATCAAATAAAACCAAGCAATATTTTCTGGCAAAGCAGAAGTTGTAAGGTTTAGTTAAACTGCACAACAAGCTTGTAGTTACAGTTTGTCTTTAAATCAGTTTATAGCAATTCAATGAGATGTTCTCAGTTGTTAAAGATACAAATCAAGCATTTGGTTGGAAAGAATATATTTCACACCTTATGTATTGCTACAATATATTCTATCCCCACAGTCATTTAACCTTGCTCTTTCCAATGTATATCTTCATCTGGTGACTTTTGATTGGTTCCCTTCTCAATCACCACTCACCCAAGCAAGAGTCAAACTGGTTTTGCTGGGTAGACTTCATATTTGTAATAGAATCATCACATTGACTTTGCTGTTTTCCCAGAAAAGGGGAAAAAACTGTTGGGTTTCCATTATTATATTATTTTACAAATGTCATGGATGATGGGAGGCAGTATCACACATGCTGGTATATGAATGAACAAAAAATTCCTAGCAATACTTTCAGCACTCAACAGACTTGCAGGCAAAAACTATCCTTACACTTGGACAAATACTTCTAGTCTTTATTTTCCTAATGAAAAAAGGTGTCTTGACACATTGAGACAGTTTGTTGAAAAGGTGAGCAACTGCTGTAAACCTTTCAGCTCCTACAAGAGAAGGAAAAGAAAAGCTGTTTGACAAAACTGCTTTTGGTGCAATTTTGTCACCAGTTTTGTGCGTGAAACCACAAACAAAATGCAATGCAATTCTTTCTTGCACTATACTTGATCTCTCTATGCAAAAAAGAAAAAAAAAGAACAAGAACAAGAAGGAAGAAAGAAAGAAAGAAAATTAAAGAAAGAAAAAGAAAGAAAATTAAACTCCAATGAATTATCACAAAAAGTGGTAAAATGCAAAACAAAAACCTCTTGTGTAATCACAAAAAAGTTTAAAACTCCCACCTTTTCCTGCTGATGGGGGAAGGTGGGAGTTTTAAACTTTTTTTTTTGCCTCCCCAAGCCCGCATGCCAGCTGATGGGCAGTGGGGAAAGCAAAAAAGAAGAAAAAAAAAAAAAAAAGAAAAAGAAAAAGAAAAAAGTTCCATCTTTTCCCACATGCCAGTGGGCGGGAAAAGGGAGGTATTGATTTTTTGCCTCCCCCAGCACCCATCAGCTGTCTCGTGGGCTGGGGGGAGGCAAAAAAAAAAAAGTGCCTCAGCGATTCCTCATTGGAATGCATTGAACCGATGCATTCCAATGGGGAAAATTTCTCCATTGAAATGCATTGAGCCAATGGATTTCAATGGAGAAAAAGAAGAAGAAACAAGTCCCGCCTTTTCCAGTGTCCGATCAGGTAGGGAAAAGGCAGGAGTTTATTTATTTATTTATTTGCCTCCCCAGCACCCATCATTAGCTGTCTCGCGGGCTGGGAGGGGCAAAAATAGCACCCCTGTGATTCCTCATTGGAATGCATTGAACCAATGCATTCCAATGGGGAAAATTTATCCATTGAAATGCATTGAGCCAATGCATTTCAATGGAGAAAAGGAAGAAACAAGTCCCACCTTTTCCTGTGCCTGATTGGGTAGGGAAAAGGCAGGAGTTTATTTATTTATTTGCTTCCCGAGCACCCATCATCAGCTGTCATTTGGGCTGGGAGGGGCAAAAAAAAAGTGCTCCCGCGATTCTTCAATGGAATGCATTGAACCAATGCATTCCAATGGGGAAAATTTCTCCATTGAAATGCATTGAGCCAATGGATTTCAATGGAGAAAAAGAAGAAGAAATGAGTCTCGTCTTTTCCTGTGCCCAATAAGGTAGGAAAAAGGTGGTAATTTTTTTATTTTTATTTTTGCCTCCCCATCAGCTGGTGTGTGAGCTCGGGGAGGCAAAAAAAAAAAAAAACATTTAAACCTCCTGCCTTTTCCCCACATGGATGATCATGCTCAGCGGCTGCTCAGCATGCAGGGGAAGATCCGTTTAAAGAGACCCCCTCTTCCCACCTCCCCATGGGGAGGCGGGAAGAGGGTTCTCTTTAAACATTTTTCCCAGTGCCCCGATGATCGCCGTGTGCGGATAGGGTTTTTTGCTTGCTTTTTAAGGGCCTGGCAGGGAGCCAGTGCCTCTTTTTTTCCAAGCACCCTCTGCGTGGCCCTTGGGGCTGGGTGGCTGCTTTTTTTTTTTATTTTATAGCACAGACCTGGCCACCCTTTGTTTTATTTTATTTTATTTTACTTCCGACCACGTGGCCGTGTGCGGGCTGGTCACAGGAAGACTGAAGACCAGCACCAGGTAGGAGACATTGCCACCATTAATGAAATGAACAGAACAGAACCAATTTTGCTCAGTTCGGTTCGGTTCATTCTAAATTTACTCTGGGGTTCGTTATTCATTTCATTAGGTAATGAAAGAAATAACGAATAACAAAATGAACTAAAAGTTCATTTCGTGCCCATCTCTAGTACTAAGTGCTGGAAAGCCTCAGACATATTCATGTAAGGGTTTCCCTTTACCACTTTTCTTCTCCACACAAACTTCACTGCCAGTTTTTATATGGAGAGTTCAAACATTCCAAGACTGAATTCTTGGAAACACTTGACTCTACACAATGGCTTTTAGCCAATAATAATGAAGACACAAGTTATGGTGCTTCTTTGTTATAATGCGCCCTGAATGATATTAATATCCTTAAAGCACTTGTCAGTTTTTAAAATCTAAATGATCAGAAGCCTTTTCTTAGTTGTGGGTGCTGCCTTTTTTTCTCCTAGCAGAAAAAGACTGAACAGCTTCAGCTTTTCCTTCCATGCAATCTTTATCCTGCATATATGGAAGACTCTAGTGATCCTGTTGATGGCCAAAGTGCCTGACCAGAAATAAACACAATGAGCCTTTAAGAAAAGATGTTTTATTGCATACCATCAGGTACGCAAGAACAAGAACAAAGATGCAGGCAGACTTTATTTTCAAATGTGGATAATTTATACCTGCTCTGTGTTCTGCAGCGCTGTGGAAATTAATCATGGATGCCTATAGAAGTCCACTTAAAAGTAGACAGATTGCATTCAATGTGACTTAACTCCTGAGAATATCAGACTGCAGTCTATGTGTTTAAGACCTTGAATGTCAATAGGTCAAGTTGCTTTTACTGCAGGAATGTTTTTCAGTGAGTATCTAAAGCTTCATAAATAAATAAATAAATAAATAAATAAATAAATAAATAAATAAATAAATAAATTAAATTAATTTAATTTAATTTATTTTATTTTAATTTAATTTAATTTAATTTAATTTAATTAAAAATACAGAATGTGGCCTCAGCACTACACTCAGCCCCCCCCATATTTTAGTTTTATCAAAATGCCATCACTTACCTAGTGCTTATTATTTCCAGGTACCTGGCAAACTGGGTAACTCCATAGATGGTAGTGATGGGATATATGAAAGCAAGAAATTTCACTTCTCTTCAGTTTCCTTTTGGTACCAGCTTATGTCCATAGATATGCGCCAGGTGCCAAGGGAGGAATGAGAGGCCCTTCCCCATTTCTCCACTCTGGTGTGCTTCCCAGCAACAAAATCAACAGAAAGAAAAAGAGCCAGGTAGGTATAGTGACTAAAGCAAGCACCAATGTGATTGTTTTTATGTATCAATGAAAATGGTGCAAAATGTTGGTGCATGTTTTTAACCTATACATTTAAGCAAATCATTATTAATGCTACTGTTCATCTAGAATTCTGTTTGGATCTAATGCCTTGGCCATCATTTGAATTACTGGACCGCATGGCTTCCAATCTTTTGCATGACTAACTTTTTCTGTAATTTTCAAGTGTTAATAATGAGAATTCATGGCACTCATTATTGACTCCATGTACAGTGCAGCGTGACATTACTGTGTCAGGATATTATGCTCCTAGCAGGCAAATATTAAACAGTGCTGTAACAGCTACCATTAGCTGAAGGGTACATTCATGTTAATATGGAACAAAAGAGTGCTTAACTGTAATTAGGCAATAGGTCATTTCACTATTCAAAAACATAGTCATTATTTTGTAATATATGTCAATACTTTTGGGGTGTGCGTGAATCTACAGGGGCATTTTTTTAAAAGATATGGCATAATAGCATTTATTTTTAATCAAATTCTGTTATTATCTGGATGTCATATTGGATTATTATGACTGCAACCTACAAACCAGCTGTGGACGTACAGAGCCTGTAGCTTGAACTACTTACATCTTTTGTATTAAGCATATTGGCTAGAATGGTACGAAACAAATTCTTTTATTCAGCAAAGCTAAGCACTCTGTCTAGATTTCCCAGTGGAAGTGATTTAAGGATAGGCTTACCTTGTCTATCAAAATAAAGGTTTTGGTGTTTGTTTTGTTCTGTTAACATCCTATAATTGTTTTAATGAGTCTGAGGCAACCTATGAGGTTGTCCTCCTTGTTATTTTAGCCTTTCAGTGCCACAGAGGGTTATGTCAGGTTGAGACAGAATGACTGCTCCAAGTGATCCCAGTGAGTTCCATAGCTCAATTAGTGGCAGCAACTTTATGTGATCCCCAGTATGATTCTGGTCATAAATCCTGAACAGCCTACCTGGTTTTCCATCTCTGGTTGAGGAAGGGGGATTTTGATACTAAATCTAGTCCTTATGCTTTGGTCATGCCCGCCAAGTACTTGCTTCTGGCTTTCAGGGAAATGGGTGCTCCTTGCTTTCAGACATTCCTCCTTAGAGAGTTGCAGAAAGACACCCACAAAGGCTCATGGGTCCTCTGCCCTGAGTTGGGGGACTAAGGGTGCTTTTACATGACCCCTAAAATCCGAGGCAAAGGGCTCCCAGATCCAGAGCTTAAAATGTTTTCCCACCAGCTCCGGACTTTAAAAAAAATTAAGTACGACCACGCTCACCTAAGCGCATCCCAGCACACTTTTCAAGTACCTGGCCTCCAGGAGGTAAAAAATCTTCCGATGCACATTGTAAAGCTGTGAATGCTGGGCTCCCTCGCCTTCTGTTTGTTTGTTTTTTGTCCCTGCCGCCCCTTTAAGAGACAGGAATCACTACGGGGCTGTTCAGGCTGCTTTGACCGGCAGATGGAGGTGAGCCTGCATTTTTCTCCCTTTTTTTCTCCCTCCCCTCATGCAGACAGGAAAAATGGAGTGCAGAGGGGTGGGAACACAGGAAGAGTGACAAACCCCCCACAATCTCTGGTCTGAATTTTAGCTGCAGGCGGATTTTAGAGGTCGTGTAAAAGCACCCTAAGTAGAGAGATGCTGGCAGCAATAGGATGGTCTTTCTGGTGGTTATTACTGGTTACTACTAGATATGGGGACAAATTAAAAATGAATCAGCATGCAATATCAGCTAGCATCACTGATCTGTAGGATATTTGAACGTTTGTATTGGTCAGTTCTAGAGGTAACTGTGGGATGCTTTTGCTGAAGGAACTGACTGGGAGCCCACATCTGCAAAGAAAAAAATGGTCCCCCCCCATAGGACCAGCTTCAGACTGGCTCCCTCTGTGCAAGTAGCTATCTCACAGCTGAGAAGTGGTGCTTTGCATGGAGGAAAGGAAAGGATGGACCGGGGGCTGTCTTTTTTTTAAAAAAAGAAAAAAACCCACAAACTGACACACTGATTTGTTGGTTCATGGGTTCAGGGTGGAGGGTTCGTGGTTCAGCCTTGATGAACCACAAATCACAATGAATGGCCATTTTGGTAGTTTGTCGCCATCTCTAGTTACTACCATGTTCAGTCTACTCACATGTTTACCATGCATGACTATGGCTTACAGTTTTGGTCACTGTATTTCATGCTAGTTGGATCTCTTGGAAAAGTGAAACATGACCTTCAGCAGCTTCTAATATTTTCATCTAGTTTTTCTCCTTCATCTTTAATAAACACATCCTATCCAGATAACAGATTGATGATGATTATGGCCATTACTAACTTTTATTAAACTGGAGAAATATTACTAAGATTACCCAACCTACGCTGAGACCTACTGTCTAAAGCAGCTGTTCTGAATGCATGGGCATTTGGAATAAACAGAGAAAATGTGACTAGTAACATGGAATGTTTTCCTTTTTTTTAAGACCTAGTGCAGACCTTCCTCATATACAGACAATGCTTAGGAAACCTGCTCTTATATAATCCTGATTTTACAATGCACTCTTGCTCTTTGTGATTAATTGCAGCCTTAGATTCAAGAATGTCTCTTCAGAGAAAGAAAAAAACACCAAAGCATATAAAATCAGACAATTTCCTCTGCCCAATCAGTACAAGTAGCATTTCTTACTTTTCTGTAAGCTATTCAGTGTGTTACTCTAGGAAGACTTTTTTTTAAAAAAAAGTTTGCTTGGTTTAGCAAAAGCTTTAGTATCTATGTGGCACAGCCAAGCTATCATGTTGTAATAATAGTGCTTACAATACCATTTAAAATTCTTAGGTTCTCAATGTGGCTTTTACCTACTCTATTATTGTCTTCTAGGATTAACAGCATTCTGGAAAATTGATAAAATTGGACCATTACACATTACTACAGTAGCCAGCATAAAATGGCCATTTTTTTCTTGATTGGTCACAGCTATTGTCACAAGGAAAAGATAAAAGATAATATTTTGGCATGTCTTATTCCTGCTATAAGGATGAAACTGTAAAATCTCCTCTGTTACAGCTGTGGGGCTGTTTGGGAAGATACAGAAGTTTTCCACTGCAGAAGTGCACAACATAATACAGAGACGAGCATATTTAGATTCACCTTGCTTGTCCTTAGTGCATTTATGGAAGGTTGCCTTCCCATGGTTGATAAGAGCCAGCCTGTGTATCCTTGAGTAAGCTGTACAGTCCAGTTACTACTACTACTACTACTACTACTACTACTACTACTACTACTACTACTACTACTACTACTACTACTACTACTACTCAGCAGCAGCACCACCACCACCCATATTTGCTGCTAAAAGGGACTTTCCTAGGGGCCCCCATTTTGTGGGTGTATAAATCAAATAGGTGAAACTCAATCTTCACCAAACATGAAGACTGTCCAGGAGAAGTGAGAGAAGACCCTCTGCAAGTTTGGTGTCACTAGGTGCCTGGGGAAAATTTTTGAGGGGGGGAGAGTCACTCCTCAGATTATGAAACCCAATCCTCAGGGTTTGTAGAGGAGCAGCAGAGGAAGTGTGCCTGCAAACTTGGGCCATCTTTATTCCAGGGTTTGGTTTTTTGTTTGTTTTTTTGTAGCCTTTTAAATGGAAGATTAATCTATTTGTCAATTCACTATAGACATGGGCACGACTTGGCGAAATTGTTGTTTCCGTTTTCGGATATTGTTTCCGTTACGTAACAGAAACAGTAATGACAATTAAGCTGTCAGAACTCAAACTCGAACCGAAAAAAGAAAAATTGGGCCTGATTTGCCGTTGTCATTCCTGGCATCATGCGGTGATCGCGCGATGCCAAGCGGCACAGAAAAAAAGTTTTAAAAATAATAAAAAAACCCGATTCCCGGCCAAAAAAGCAGGCGAAAATATGTCTGCCTGAGTGAGGGCACCTACCAGTGGGGTGGTTTATGGGGGGAGGTCCCCAGCCTCCCCCCCTCCTGTCCTGGGCTGCTGGTACCGGGCTGGGAGGGGGCATCCTCGGCATCTCCATTTGCCATGTGGTGCGTGGGGATCCAAAATGGCGTCCGCAATATTTTTTTTTTGAAATCGTGGTCCAAAAAACCACCAAAGCACCACAGAAACATGCGAAAATTAGCTATTTTAAATGCTTGAATTTTTACAGTAGCAGCTGTGGGTTTTTTATAGCAGTAAAAGGTCACACTGATTTTATTTTATTTTATTTTTATTTTTATTTTTTTACACCTGCGCAATGATGGGCTGGCCATGGGATGGGACCATGCAAATTTTTGGACCCATTCTACCAATCGCATGGCCAGGTTTTGACTGACACTTCTGGATGTGCAAGAGGGCATAAAAAGCCGAGGCACTCCCAGAAGAGTCGCAGTCCGGGCTTGGATATGGGTGGGAGAGGGCTGTGTGTAGCTGGCTGCTGTGCTAGACTAGTTTCGATTTCGCGGAGCCTTTAGATTTCAGTTAGGCAGGCAGGCAGGGAATTGATTTAATTGAATTTTTAGGAAATAATATTAATTCCTTTCATTCTGTGTCTGCTGTGGGGAATAGCAAGGCAGTTTATTCTTTTTTATTCTCCTGCAGTTTGTTAGGATTTCTTTTCTGATAGTGCTTCAAAGGGGGGAGGTTTGAGTGGGAGGGGAGGTGTGGATTTATTTTAAAAATTTCATTTGCTTGGTGGCAAGCCAAGGTCCTTTCATACCCTGCCTGCAGCTCTGCTGTGGGTGCACTGCCCACTTTGTTTGCAATAAAAATTGCAATTGCTTTATTCGATGCAGTCTTGTGCAGCAAGTCAGTTTAAAGTGTTTTCCGCCTGCTCTGGGTCATTGCAGGACCCGCGCCCACGTGCCCGCGCGCCCACGCGCCCACGTGCCCGCGCGCCCGCCCCTCCCCCCTGCCGCTGCCGCTGCCTGCCCATGGCCCCCCACCACCCCACCTAGGGCACAAAAACACCTAGCGCCGGCGGGACGCCACTCGCTGGGACTTCAAATCGCGCAAAATCGCGGTGGTAACAACAAACGACAAACGAAATGACGAAACGACAATTTTTAAATTTTTTTTGCGAAAAACAGAAATGAGCCAAAACGGACCCATCCCGAAAAATGACAACTCGAAAAATTTTTTTTTCTGTCGTGCCCATCTCTAATTCACTACTTGAAATTCTTCAGTTCATCAATTGGTCAGCCCAGATGAATCACAAATCATGATAAATCACAATTTTTTTAAACTCATCCCCATCTCAAGTTATAAGCCAGACATTTTATACCTTCTAAAATCTATGTTTTTTCTACATAGGGCATGCTTTGGTCAGATTTAACAGCATAGCTATGGCAGGCCCATTATCATTAATCCCAGAATTATCACTAAATAATGTAATATAAATTGGATATAGTCACTACTAGGCACAAATCTTGCTAGGTGAAAAGCACATGCTCTTTCATGGAACTGTTTCACCATCGTCTTGCCGTTACAAAAATAAAAGCCATTTTGTTCTTCAGTGACACTGCCTCCATATATCAAAAATAACTATGGCTCTTGATCTGTGCTGGAGCAGCTGGTTTGTGGCTACTCCTTTCCTTTATAGCTATACTTATCTCTATCTTCATCAGTGCTTCTCATAGCCACAGAGACAGAGGACTCAAATGTTGCTTTCAGGCTCAAAGGTGCCTCTTTCCATCATCTAATAACTCGATGGGACTGTGCAGAAAATGTACTAAATCTCCTTCAACTAATATACTGGTTGCTAGGGCAATATATTTGGAGTCATTTCTTCCTTGGTGTTGTTAACTGGTCTGCTAATCAAAATTCAGCTTAACACATGCTGCTGTTATTGCAGAATTTGGCTTCTTTTTTATTTATTAGATATATGGTATGTTGTATCTTTTTTTTCCAAAAGTAGAACTCAAAGGGCCTTTTCATACGACCCCTAAGATCCGCTGGCCACTTAAATTCGGACCAGATATCTTAGGGGTTCGTTGCTCTTCCTTCCTCCCCACCACTCCGCACCCATCTGCTGAGGGGAGGGAGGAAGAAAGTGGGGGAGACTCACCTCTGAGAAGCTGCCGGAGCTCCGTTGTGCTGATTCCTTCTCTTTGTTTGCTTTTTTTCCCTCCCGCTCCTTCTCTTAAAGGGGCGGGAGGCAAAAAAACACAAAAAAAACAGAAGCCAGGAGAGCCCCGCACTGACCAGATTAAATCCGGACCTGGCGATTTTCACCCTCCTCGAGCAGGTACAAGAAAAGTGTGCTGGGTCGCGCTTAGGTGGGCGGGGTCACACTTAATTTTCTGCAAATTCCGGAGCTGGTGGGGAAACATTTTTAAGCTCTGGAGCTTGCAGCCATTTGCAGCGGAGTTTAGGGATCGTGTATAAACGCCCAAAGTGGCTTAAAATAAAGCAAATACAAATAAACCCTCAACTATAAGCATAACATGCTCAAAGCAAGTTAAAAACTATTGCTGTTCTTTAACAATTTGTGTACGGAACCCAGAGTACTATAGATAATTAGTTTCTCTTTACGAGGAATTAGAAGATCCACTAAACACTGAGTTCAAAAATTGATTACTCAATCTACATTACTATGAGAAAGGAGAGGCATTCTTTTTGCCTTCAATACAAACTAGGAAACTAATGAATTTCATTTCCTAATGATTTTATTTATCTTTTATTAAGTCTTAAAATTTTATATTTTAATGGCTTCGTTACATTAACATCTTTCATTTTGTAACTATTAACTCATCCATCCAACTCTCCTTGATCATCCCATGGTGATGGGTAGATAAGAGTGAGTTTAAAATTCCTAAATTTTAGAGCAGTATGACAATGGAACTTCTGGGGTGGTGAGCACTCCAATGCTGGAGGCATTCAAGAGAAAATTAGACAATTATCTGTCTGATACATTTAAATTTGGATTTCTGCACTGAACAGTGAACAGGGTTGGATGCACTCATGGCCCACCTCTGTTATTCTGTGATACTATCATCCATCCATCCATCCGTCCGTCCGTCCATCCATCCATCCATCCATCCATCCATCCATCCATCCATCCATCCATTCATTTTCAAAACAAAATACTGCCCCACCCAAATCTATTAGTGTCATGCCAATGCAAGAATCTACATACCTGTATCTTTTTGGCTTTCACCTGGTTGCTTCATTAGAAACAGCATTGTGATTCCTTTTTGTTGTGTATTGAACTGTATTCCTATTATCTGTACTTGCTTTTGTTGAAGTAACTGCCTTCCTGTGCCAAAGGGAACAGGCCTATTGGTTTATTCAAGTTGCTGCATTTGGATCCTCAATCCTATTGGTCTCTGCCAAAAGGCAGCTTTGTGATTGGGTGTAATTGTTCCCTCCAAAATGTATCTTTTCCTAGCCAGTCCTCGTTCCTATAAATGTAGCTCCCTCTCCCCAGTCCCCAGTCTTGTTCTCTCCCTGAATAAAGAGCTGTTACACTAGAAGCTGTCTCCAGCCTGCTATGTCTAAGAGCTGAAATCACTGCTGAAATCACTAAACCCCACGTCACAACACTTTTCTCTTTCCTATTGGCTGATTCAATACCTCTCCAATCTGAAGCACTCAGCTTCGAGCATTATCTCTTACTTAATTTTCTAGTGTCTCAGTGCACAGTTGTCAAGCTATTTCATGTTCAGAAATGGCTTCTCGGATTCTGTTTGCCTTTATTTGGAAGCAAAACCAACTGATATTAATGGGACATTATTTAATCAAAGAGAACCACTTAGCACTTGCATAAACATACATTGCCCTCTACTAGCCCGGGAAAGATGGCGTGGTGGGCGCTGGGGCAGGACTTGGCAACTGCCGTTCGGCTGCCTGCCCGGGAGAACAGAGGGGCTCCGGTGGTGGAGAGCAAGCGGTTTGTGGTTCGCGCCCAGGGCGGGCGGGCAGGCAGGTGTAACAGGCACCGTGGGCTTGCTCCCAGTTCCTCCACTAGAGTCGGCTGGCCGGAAAAAGTATTGGGGGGTGTCCCTAAAATGAAGGCACCCCGAGGGCACCACGGAGGGAGGCTGAGGTGCTCTCGGAACCTCCCCCCTCCCGGTCCCCTGGGAGTCCCCCCCCAGGTGGGCTTTCTCCCATGGAAGAGGCTATGGGGAAAGTTGCCACTTGCCTACTGACTTTGGCTGGACAGCGGAGACCTTCACATATAAGGAGCCCATGTCACATTTTGACCCTATCATGTAGGGAACGGGGGGGGGAGATTTCTTCCCGGACGCTCTGCCTTTGGGACTTACCTCTCCCCATGCCCGCCCGCCCGTCTGCCTCGTGTTTGCCCTTCGGAGTTGCTCTGTCCTGGGGTGCAGAGGAGCAAGAGGAATGAGGCTCAAACAGGTGAGGAAGTGGGGGGTAGTGAGGGAGGCCGCCTGCTTGGCTGCCTGGCCCCAAAGAAAATAAATCAGAAATTGTTTTATGACTTGTTTTCACATTTTTACAAAATAATTAACAATTTCAAATTCTGTACTTTTCACTCAGTTTACTGACCTTGAAAGGATGGAAGGTTGAGTCAAGCCGGCTACCTGGGGTTGGACCTCAGGTTGTGAGCACAATTTTGACTGCATGATATCAGTTTAACCTCTGTGCCACAACAAGGTAATAGCCATCATGGACACTTATTATTTGGCTCCCCTGCTCTGTCTTTGTTGGAAACTGGCTGTAAAGCAACATTTCCCCCTTTCTAGTTATATCTAGGTTCGCTTGGACCTTTCTGAGGCACCCAAGGGGAAGTGGTACATTGGCCACCACCAGTGGTCTGCCACCTGTATCACCTGCTTCACTCATCTTGATGACCAGGCCAACCCTAGGATGTCACTCTGGGATTGAACCCTAGTCATAAGCAGAATTTTGGCTGCAGTGCAGCAGTTTAAGCACTGTCCTATAAGGCTCCTAAATAGATATATAAATAATAAAAATGTAAAATAAAAAACCCTTTTTACTAAATTCATTAACAGAATTATTCAGTATTTGTCTTAATAAGAATTCTTCATTTATTGTAAAACTTGCATTTTTAAACACACCAATCAAACACAATCAGACATGCTGCCCCCAGTTCTGAGCGTCTTGCTTTCCACTTCTTGGACATCCCAGAGACCCAGACCCAACACACACACACACACACACACACACACACACACACACACACACACACACACACACACACACACACACACACAATATCCCCAAACATTCTCCCACCCACCAAAATCCCTCCACTGGGATTGTAGCTCTTTATACTTTCCTATCTACAGCTGGTTGGTTGCAATGTCCCTGTAATGTGTGAAATTGACTATGCCTCTTTCTAATAGAATTAAATACAGCTGATCATTATCTGGGTATTTAACTGCACACTACCACTGCCATTTGGTGGCTCTGAAATGATTGTTATTTTTGATTGCTTAATTGCCTAATTATACATATATTGTGGCATTTTAAGTGCTATTTAACAAAGTTAATTAATAATTCTGGTAATTATATAGATTTTATTTCGGTTATTTATGAGTGTTTAGTGTGTTAAATGAAGTATTAGCATTCAGCTATTGATAAGACTCCCATTGAAACTGGATATTGTAAATATATGTCAGCGATTGTGCATTGTAAGATTTGACCATTGTTCAAATTGGTTTTGGTGGGTCTGCCAGCTGTAAAATGTTGGAATAAAAAGAATCATTATATGAGCCAGGGGAATATTACAGGAGGGAGATTAGTAGACATTCTAACCAGTTTATTTATAAAATCAGATTAAGCATATTATATTTAAACAATATCAAAACTGAAATAACTGAGAATACAGATATGCAAAAGCGGTCCTTTGAAATTTTCCATTTTAATCCAGAAAAAGGAAAAATACAGTATGACCCCCCCCACATCTGCTGATTCACCAACTGCTGATTTAGTTATCCGTGGTTGGTGCTCAGGGTGTAGGGGAGGTCCGAGCCCAGCAGTGAAGAGGGAAAAAGAAAGAAAGAAAATATACCAACACCATGCTTCCCACTGCCGCCACCACATGCTGACTGCCCTCTGGAGGGATGGGGTGGGGACTTAAGAGGACCAGCCTGGCCAACCAGCCTTTGAACTTCTCACTCAGGTTCTGGGTGGTGACTGGAAGTTTTGAACTTCCCACTCAAACTTCCGATTCACCACCCGGGACCCAAGTGGGAAGTTCAAAGGCTGGTTGGCCAAGCAGGTCTTTAAAGTCCTCACCCCACTCCTTTGGAGGGTGGCTAGCAGCAGCAACAAGGAGTGTGGTACGGTGGCAGTAGCAGCAGCACTGAGGGCGAAAGCAGCCAGCCTGTGGCATCCTCAGTAAGTTTTCTTTTCTTTTTTAAATCCTCACTGCCACTACTGCCCCTGCAGATTGGCCACTAAGCCCAGTGATGAGGACAGTTGGCCAGCAGTGGCAGCGAAGAGAGTGTGTGGCGGTGGTGGTAAGGAAGGCATCTGGCAGCAGCAGTAAGCAGGGTGGCTGGCCACCACCACTGCTGGTGAGTAGAGATGGGCATGAAATGAACTTTTGGTTTGTTTCATTATTTGTTATTTGTTTCATTATGTAACAAAACGAATAACAAATACCCCCTCTAAGAGAAATGAAATGAAATGAAATGGAAGTTTCCATTTTGTTTCACTTCATTTCGTTAGCTGGTGTATCCTACCTGGGTCCTGGAGTGGTCCTCTTCCTGGTCCGGTCCTCCTGGCATCTGGTAGGGGGCTCGGGGGGGGGAGCCAACCAGCTGCACTACAGCTGGTAGGAAGCTGTTGTCGGCAGTAAAATAAAATAAAATAAAATAAAAGATCCAGTGCACAGGCTCCGGTACTGGCCCGTGTGCACTGGCACCGGCCTGTGGGTGGCAGAACCAGTCCGTGGGCTGGGCCCCCCAAACCCCAAAAAATCCAATCTAGCACATGGTCCTGGTACCAGCCCGCCAACACTGGACCCGGCCTGCGGCCTGCAGAACAGGGTCTGGGTTGGTGGTCCTTTTTATTTTATTTTATTTTATTTTATTTTATTTTATTTTATTTTATTTTTTTTTTTTTTTTAAAAAATTTTTTACTACCGACCATGTGGCCCATGGTACAGCTGTAGTACGGGCCAGTTGGGTTTTTAAAAAACTTTTGGTGAGAAAAAAGAAAATCAAATACTTTATTCCTTCCTTACCACTGACACCACACTACCCAGCGTGGGGGGGGGGGTAGGCCAAAAGGTTTCACACAGGCTGCCCACCACCCCTGTTGCCACCATCAGCCTGGATAAGAGCATTTGCTCTTATGCATGGATTTCGCTATCCATGGGGGGAGGGGCTCCAAGAACTGACCCCCCCCATGGATACGGAGGCCCTACTGTACTATGGTTTCTGAGAGGTACACCCTCATTTTTCAGTGTTTGTAGCACAGTTTTAAACTTTGTTTAATAATGGAGTCTTTGCAGTGCAAGTGGGAGCAACAGTACCTCTGATAGAAGCCTGGCCACTATTTTGCTTCCCAAGCCTTACATTTCATGCCACTCTGAGACAGTGTGGTGGTTAAAGAGCCACTGAAAATGTGGTGATGAAGTTTTGGAAAAGGTTCCTGAAATATGTCCTTCTCTCAAGTGGTCCCCTCTGTTTTGGAGCATTAGGTCAAAGATGCATATCTTAATGTGGTGAAAGGGTTTGGGTGTGTCAATGAAGGTAACTGAAGGTGACAGTGTTGGTGGAGGATTTAATGGTGGTAACACACAAGATAACTTTTCTTAGTACTGCATAGAAGAAGGCAATGGGAAATTACCGCTGGACCTTTCATGCCTTGAAAATGCTGTGATGGGAGAGTCCAAAATAGAACAAGAGACAGTGCTAGATAGTGGGAAAGAGCTCATTTTACTGACTTTGGAAGGATGGAAGTCTGAGTCAACCATGAGCCTGCTACCTGGGATTGCGCAGGGAACTGGATAGGAGATCTATGTCCCTTTTGGTTTTACTAGACCTCTCTCAGCTGCTTTTGACACTATAGACCATGGTATCCTCCTTTTTTTTACTTTTTAATTTTTATTGGATTTTTAAGGGGGGGAACAAAGGGAAGGAGTATGGGTGAGAGGAAAAAAAAGAAAGGGGGGGATACAGTTTTTAAGATTTACATTGAGTATATCAAGGAAATAGTAATTTAACATATTGCTAAAATTGCCAGATGTTATCACAATACTAATAAATTTGTTACTTCTTGCCATCTTTCCCGAAAGATCTCGTCGTAGTCTCCCTTTACATAACCAGAGAGTTTATCAATTTCGATACATTCTCTTATCTTTCCCTGAAGATCCTTCTCTGTTGGCGTGATTGGTTGTTTCCAAAGTTTCGCGTACAGTATTCTTGCAGCAACAATTACATGATGAAGTACATATCTCTGATCATAGGAAATATTTATATCTACTATATTTAATAAGAATAGTTCTGGTCTAAACTCTATTTTAATTTTCAAAGATCTTTCTAAGAAAAGTTTTACCATGTTCCAATACGCCTTAGCTTCTTTACAAGTCCACCACATATGATAAAAGGTTCCACAGTCATAATTACATTTCCAACATTTAGGTGAACAATTATACATCTTGGATAAACGATGAGGCACAAAATGCCATCTATAAAACATCTTATAACAATTTTCCTTGAACGAAATAGATTTGAAGATTTTAACTGTGTTCCACAGAGAGTCCCATTTATTTAAATGAATAGTATAGCCTAAGTTTTCTGCCCATCTTATCATACAGTCTTTAACCAATGTATCAATCATTTTTTCATTTAACAATATGCTATAGAATTTACTAAGAAGCTTGGAGTCACCAGAAGAGAGTATTTTATCAAATGAGGTATCAGTAGTCATAAAACGACCCTCTTTGGAAAGCTCTTTGAAGTGTGAATGTATTTGTTGATATTTCCACCAATCCAGATTATAACCTTCTGATACTAATTTCCCTAGTGGTTTCAATGAGAAGTCATCATCCAGAAGGTGTCTGTAAGTTATAAAATTTGAGATTTCACTTGCCTGGGAGCTGTAAATTGCTCCCAGTGGGGATAACCACATAGGTGCTTTGAGATAAAATTGTTTTTTGATCATTAGCCATATTTTAACTAAGGCATTCCTTATCCAGTGCTTTTTAAAGAGGGTAGGTAAATTTCCCCTATGCCACAAATAGTGATGCCAGCCCTTATCAAGACCATAACTCTCAAGCTGCAATATTCTTTTATTTGTCATCAAGATCCAGTCCTTGGTCCAAGTCATGGCGGCAGCCTTGTAGTATAGTACCAAATTAGGAAGGGCAAAGCCACCAAATTTGGTTCTATCCTGCAAATAAATATTTTAATCCTTGCTTTTTCTTTTGCCATATAAATATACGTATACTTTTTTCCAGATCTGAAATGATCTTAAAGTTTGGCAATATAGGCAGAGATTGAAATAAAAAAAGCAGTTTAGGTAAAACATTCATTTTAACTGCAGCGATTCTGCCCATTAGGGATAGCTGAAGTCTTGACCAAGTTTCGAGGTCGGCTTTGATTGTTTTTATAACATTGACATAATTGTCTTTGAGTAAAGAGTTACATCGGTTAGATACAGTAATACCCAAGTATTTTACCCTATTTGAATGTTAAAACCCAGATTGATTTACCAGTTTTTCAATCATGAATGGAGTCATATTTTTAGTTAGAACCAATGTTTTTTCTCTATTCACCTTTAATCCAGAGATTTTAGAATATGCCTCCAGGGTCTTTAGGAGTTCTACGGAGGATGTCTGAGGGTTCTCCATGATAACCATCACGTCATCTGCAAAGGCTTGTACCTTGTAAGCTTCTCCCTTGTTTTGTAGGCCTTGAATGTCAGGGTTTTCCCTTATAACATGAAGAAGAACTTCCAGGGTAGTTAAAAACAAAAGAGGGGAAAGAGGACATCCTTGCCTAGTACCTTTGTGTATATTAACTTTGTCTGTAAGGTGACCGTTAACTACAATCCTGGTATTTTGAGTAGAGTAGATTTGTTCAATAGCTCGCAACATTCTATGGCCACACTGAAGGTAATCTAATTGAGTTTTAAGTAAAGACCAGGATACATTATCAAAGGCTTTCTCAGCATCGATGAATGCAAAAGCTACTTGCTTCTCGGGGTGAGATTCGTAATATTCCAACACATTGAGAAAAGTTCTGATATTGGGTTGGAGATTCCTTTTCGGAAGGAAGCCAGTCTGGTCGCGTGATATCAGAGAAGGTAAGATCATCCGCCATCTATTAGCCAGAATGGTTGCAAAAAATTTGTAATCCACATTTAGGAGGGCAATTGGCCTGTAATTCTGTATCAAATCTTTGGATTTTCCTTCTTTGGGAATCAGTGTCGTATGTGATGATTTCCAGGAATCTGGTATATCTTCGCCTTCAAATATAGATGTAAAGAGATTTTTCATATTTCCAGAGATTGTCTCCGAAATTTTTTTGTAAAATATGGCTGGTATTTGGTCAGGTCCAGGCGCTTTATTCAATTTTTGATGATTAATAGCCTCTGTTATTTCCATCATTGTGATAGGAGCATTCGTCTGGGCTCTCTGTTCTTCAGTAAGTTTTGGAAAGTTGGCTTGTTCAAGATATTGGAAGATAGCATCTTTGTCAATCATCTCCAGCTTGAATAATCTTTGGTAATATTCCTCTATGATTTTTTGGATTAGTAGTTGCTCTGTCTGATTTTCCCCAGTTTTGTCTTTGAGAGAAAATATGATTTTTTGTGATTGTACCTTTTTTAACCTATACGCTAACCATCTACCTGGTTTGTTTGCATTTTCCACAAAATTCAGTTTGGCCAGCTTCATTTTGTGAGCTATATCTGCAGTCAGGATCAGGTTGAGTTCATGCCTACAAGAGGCCAGGTCTTTGTTCAGCTTGTCATTACGGGAGTCTTGTGTTAAGTCCATTTCAAGCTTTTTCATCATATTAAGAATTGATTCATATTTCTTTTTCCTCTCTTTATTCCGTCTTGCCATATATTGGATAACAAATCCTCTGAAGTATGGTTTAAAGGCATCCCATACCGTTTTGAGTGGTGTACCCTTATTTAGATTAGTTTCAAAATACAAGTTCAGATCTCTAGCAGCCTCTGAAATGAATTCTTTATCAGTCCAAAGAGTTGAGTTAATTTTCCAGTGCCTGGGCATACCTGAAGATTTCAGTGTCCATAAAATGGCATTGTGATCAGATAACATTCGGGGTAAGGTTTCTATATCCCTTGTATTTAGTAGAAGATCAGATGTGGCCCAACACATATCTATATGGGAGAAGGAAGCATATTGTCTTGAGTAAAAGGTGTAACCATCTTTTAGTGGATTTTTCCTTCTCCAGATGTCATGAAGTTCTAAAATATCGGACATGTCCAGGAATGATTTGGGCAGTGTGGAAGATGAAGTCTTGAATTTTTTCCCTTTTGGTGTTTTCCTGTCTACTGAGGGAATATGTACAGCATTAAAATCTCCCAATATTATAAGCTGGTGATTCCCATATTGCAACAGTTTCTGAGCCAGTTGTTCAAAAAAAGGTTTGTCTTCCATGTTTATTGTTGGGGGCATATATACCAGCGATAGTTGTTTCTTTAGATTGAATTTTTACTTGGACAAGAATCCATCTGCCTGATTCATCTTTTTCCAGAAGGGTTGGGGAAAGCTCTGGTTTAATATACAGTGCCACCCCATTTTGCTTCTTTTCTTTGTTTGATGTGGAAAATAGCTTTCCCAATTTATTTTGTATTAAATAATGTTCATGTTTTCTCAATATGTGGGTTTCCTGTAAGCAGATGATTGAACATTGTTGTTTTTGGAGGAAATTGAAAGTTTTCCGACGTTTCTGCGGGGTGTTCAAACCATTGATATTCCATGTTAGAATTTTTTGAGCCATCTTACTACTTCCAACGATATTTCTTCTTTCCTGATTTTAGCCTGAGATAGTGCTTCGGCCTGGCGCCTCCCACTGCGCCACAAGAATCTTGGTCATGCTTTGAAGTCTCTTGTTTCGAAGTCTGATTGTCACGGTTGTCATCTTTGGTAGTGGTTTGAGTTCCGGTCGTGTCCTCACCTTCAGTGGAGGATGATGAAGAAGAAGAGGGGGAGTAACCCAACTTCCTTGCATTTTTTTCAACGAAGGCTCTAGCTTTCTGATGGGATTCAATTTTCTGTAGTTTACCTTCCCATTGGAAGGACAGATCTTGGGGATAGAGCCACTTATATCTTATGTCATGCTTGAGCAGAAGTTTGGTAAGAAATGTATATTCTTTCTGCAGTTGGCGAACCTCCCATGGGACATCTTTCAGTATTGTCACTTTGGATTTATTGATTTCCACCTCCTTATCCTGAGTAGCCTTGAGGATGCAATCACGAGTGTATCTTCTAACCAATTTGACTATTACCTCAGGAGGGAGTTTGTTTCTTCTGGTATAAGCCGTTGGTTGACGGTAGATCAAGTCTACCTCGCGAAGAAAGTCTTCAACAGGTGCCTCTAGTAGGGTGGCCAGGCTGTCTCCAACTGTGGTGTAGAGGTTTTCATCTTTGTCCACAGTAAGGTTTTGAATTCTTAGAATTTTGGAAGAGGCTTCGATTTCCTGTGTAAGAACCAGTCTACTTGTTGATTCCATTGTGGCTTCAATTTCTCCAAGACGAAAGTCAGTGACATTCATGTTCTCTTCCAACGCTTGTAAACGACCACCAAAAGTTTCTAGTTTTGCGTCCACATTCGAGAAACCCTCTTTCATTTCTGCTCTTAAGTTGGAAAACCCAGTGCTTTGGTCTGAAATCATTTTAACCTGAGTAAGTATTCAATTGATTAAGCGCATCTAGGATTTGACTAGATTGGCTTAATTGACTTGATTGCTGGGTCATGGTTGCTGGATGGGCCAAAGGAACAAAAACAGACTTCTTTTGTATAATTGGGGTTTTGCTCATGCTGAAGGTTTGTTTATACAGGAGTTTTGCCTAATCGAGATAATCCAGATTGTTGAATATTGTTTTTACTATATTGTAGTAGTAAAAGGATCGATTACCTCTTCTCAGAAGTATTACAAAGTCTTTAAGGGGTTAATCTTATTCTAATTGGTTTGCTGCTTTCAAGAAATATATGTGGAGTCGCAAACATGGAAAAATCCAGTAGATGGCGTGCTGTACCCACTTTTGCCAACAGAGTCCGAAGAATATAGTAAATGGTGGAACGGGAGCTTTAGGGTTAAATCTGCCGTTAGATGAATATGAAAGTGAAAGCAGTAGTTGCAGTCCTCCGAGAGGCAGATGGTAACAGATAAAACAGGAAAGATGATTGAATAGAGGCAGATTCTTTCGGTAAGTTGCTTGAATTAATATTTTTGAAGGGGCTTTCAGATGGAAAAAAGCCACTCACGGTTCTGGAGGAATAGAGGCAACTCAAACTTCCGTCAGAATCTCCCAAGGTCTCGTAGCACCAGGGGTTTCAAACCTCTCCCGAAGGAGAAGGAACCACGCCTGGGTGCCCCGGATCGGTTCTGGGATGGATTCTGCTCCCAGCGGGTCGTCTTGAGTGGAGATACCCTCTTGGGACCTGGGATACATTGACGTTAGCTGGGACTGCTTTCAGCTAACGCCTCTGCTGATCGCGGCCATCTTGTTTCTCGACCATGGTATCCTCCTGATTCGACTCTCTGAAATGGGGACTGGGGACCCTGCATAAAAGTGGCTCCAATCCTTCCTGCAGGAAAGAATGCAGAAAGTGGTGTTAGGTTATTCATGTTTGACACCACAGCTGCTGACTTGTGGAGTCCCCCAGGGCTCTGTTTTGTCTCCTGTGTTATATAACACCTGTATGAAACCACTGGGGGGAGATTATCAGGACTTTTGGGGTTAAGTGCCACCAGTATGTGGATGATACCCAGCTCTACCTCTTATCATTTCCAGATTCTGAGGGTGCTACTATCTAAACTTTACATGAGTGTTTAGCTGCAGTAATGAACTGGATGAGGATGATCAAAATGAAACTAAACCCAGACATATGGGGGTCTTCCTCCAATTAAAACAAGAGGTGTGCAGGTTGGGGTGCTCTTGCATTTATCCTTGAGCCTAGATGCCCAGGTCACTGCTGTGGCCAGCAGTACATTTGCAAAATTAAAACTAGTATGCTAGTTATGCCCATTTCTTGAGAAAACTGCACTGACCACGGTGACACATGCCCTAGTGATGTCCCGGCTAGACTACTGCAATGCATTCTATGCACTCTACCGATGAAAAGTCTCAGGAAACTTCAGTGGGTCCAAAGTGACGCATCCAGATTGCTGACTGGGGCAGGGTACAGAGATCACATTATAACCCTATTAAGGCAGCTCCACTGGCTACTAATCAGTTATTGAGCACAATTCAAAGTGATGACCTTAACCTACAAATCACTGTATGACCTGGGTCCTAGCTACCTCAAAGATTGAATCTCCTTTTTCAAGGAAAAAGGTGAGGTAAAAATACTCTCAAATAAATAAATAAATAAAAATAAATAAATAAATAAATAAATAAATAAATAAATAAATACATGTTAATATCAAACATCAAGTGAAGCTTGATATTTCACAGGATTGAATGACTCAACTCCATTGACCATGAATCAGAAGAACTGTGGATTGAAATGAGGGATATCATTTCAGAAGAATGTAAAAAGATAATTTCTGTAGTAAAAAGAAAACAAAAAACCAAGATGGATGACATAAGAAATACTTAAAATTGCTACAAAGAGTGTTACTTTATGGCATCTCCCCCTGAGATATGTATGCGGCTGTATGGGTTGGTGGCTGCCATAGAAATTACTTTACAAAAGAAGGCAAAAGTACTCACAGTCCTTAGCCTCCTGAAAAGTTATCAAGCACAAGAATGATGAAGCACAGTTATGAGAACACTTCTAAAATATCTCCTTCTTTGAAAGTCCTTTTGAGAGAATTTTCTTTCTAGCTGGATGAGTAGTAAAAATAATCACACAGAATAAAATTTTGGAACAGTATTAAAGGATATTGCAAGGGAATATGTGAGCTAGTGTTCAACAATACTGTTTCTGAAGTAAGAAAAATAAATACAACATACTTTAGATGTCTGTACTTAATGAGTTTGACCCAGATTCTGGGCTCAGTGCAGACCCAGTGAAAAAAATGGATCTATTAGTCAGAAACCAGCTTCACTGATGATGTTGTTGTTCAGTTGTTCAGTCGTGTCCGACTCTTCGTGACCCCATGGACCAGAGCTCACCAGGCCTTCCTATCTTCCACTCCCTCCCGGAGTTTTGTCAAATCCATATTTGTTGCATCGATGACACCATCCAACCATCTCATTCTCTGCCGTCCTCTTTTCCTTTTGCCTTCAATCTTTCCCAACATCAGCAGGGACTTTTCCAAGGAGTCCTCTCTCCTCATGAGGTGGCCAAAGTACTGGAGCCTCAGCTTCAAAATCTGTCCTTCCAGTGAATATTCGGGGTTGATTTCTTTCAGGATGGATAGCTTTGATCTCCTTGCAATCCAGGGACTCTCAAGACTCTCCTCCAGCACCACAGCTCAAAAGCATCAATTCTGTGTCGATCAGCCTTCTTTATAGTCCAGCTTTCACTTCCATACATCACTACTGGAAAAACCATAGCTTTGACTATCCTGACCTTAGTTGGCAAAGTGATGTCTCTGCTCTTTAGGATACAGCTTCACTGATACCTGTATATTAAACCCTCTTGGCCATCTCCAGATTTATGATTTTTCTTCCTCTGTCCTTCAATTTGCTACCTAATCTTATTTACTTTGAGACCTTTCCATACATTGCAGGTCACTTTTTCATGTCCATCTTCACCTGTGAATGTTGATGGGCCTGGTTGTAGGCTAGTTTGTGCAATTATTGTTGGATGTATTGCAGCCTGCATATAATTCCTTTAAGAGGTTTTAAATGAGAGAGACATTTTTGAACTGGGATGGATGTCAATCAACTCAGTAGGCAATTGTTCTTTCTCTACCTCAGATTCTTTCCCCCCGCCTTTTCCCCCAGTTACTATTCTGTCAGTGAACTCTCAAGTGGACAGTTAGAGTTATGTAACCACTCAGTCAGCAGTGAAGCTGATTGCCTAGTTGAGCTCACAGAGTTAGCCAGTTAATATTTCTACTAAAATGTTTGTTTTTATACAACAAAAATGTGAGTAAATGAGAAAGTATTTTTTTAATCATTACTAGAGTGTCTGGTTGATTGCATTGAGAAAGTAAGTGCCAGTTGAAGTAAACTAAGGGGTGGTTTACTGAGGGAGACGTGCAGCTCAATCTGCTCTTTAAGTTCCTGCCTGAATCTTTTGATCCATTGCATAGTCAGTGGAAGATTTATTTTAAACCACATTCAATTTCCTCACATACTCTGATCCCAAGAATTATGAAGTGTACTTCAGAGCTTAATTGTAATTCATTAGAATGAATCAGGGTTGGCAAGTCAGGAGTACTTGCTCAAGCAGTAATACAGATTCCCCAAACATAAGAGCAGTGAGTAGGCTGTTGTGAATTGGCATAGCTGGAGTTATTGTGATGTCGCAATGTGGGTCATGAAGAAATTGGAAGCAGGGCTGGTACTCCTTCTGTGTCAGCTGCTTGGAGAAATTAGCATAAGTGGAATCTGAGTGGATGAGCCCAACATCTAGACAAAACACCATTAACAAGATAACATGGCAGAACAAAATCAAGAACAATTTATGTTGGTTGCTGAACAGACACATGCAATTTCCTAAGAGTTACTGCATTTTCTATCATACCCACTAGAGTAGACATGGGCATGACTCGGCAAAATTGTCGTTTCCGTTTTCAGTTATCGTTTCCATTACGTAACGGAAACGGTAACAATAATTAAGCCATCAGAACTCGAACTCAAACCGAAAAAAAGAAAAATTTGGTCAGGTTTTTCGTTTCCGTTTGTGGCATCATGGCGATCGCGCAATGCGAAGCACAGAAAAAGTTTTTAAGAGTTTTTTTTTTAAAAAAACTGACCCCCGGCCAAAAAAGCAGGCAAAAATATGCCTGCCTGAGGCTTTGCCACCTACCAGAGGGGTGGTTTCTGGGGGGTCCCCGGCCTTCTCCCCCTCTTCTCCTGTCCTGGGCTGCTTGCACCAGGCTGGGGGGGGTCCATCCTCGTCGTCTGTCTAGCTGCATGCCATGCGGTGGGGTGGGGGGAATCCAAAATGGTGACCGCAATTTTTCTTTTGAAATTGTGGTCAAAAAACACACCAAATCACTACAGAAACATGTGAAATTTGTTTATTTTAAATGCCTGAATTTTAATAGTAGCAGCAGTGGGTTTTTAATAGCAATAAAATGTTGCATTGATTTTATTTTATTTTATTTTATTTTTTATTTTTTAGACCTGCCCATTTGGGTTGGGCATGGGATGGGACCATGCAATTTTTTTGAACCATTCCACCAATGGCATTGCCAGATTTTTGACTGACACTTCTGGATGCCTCAGAGGGCATAAAATGCCAAGGCACCTTCCAGAAATCGCAGTCGGGTGTATGGATGTGGTTGAGGGAGGAGGGCTGGCTGCTGGTGCTGGTGTGATCCGATTGAGATTGAGGAGGTAGGCTGGAGGGTTTAGGATTTAAGTTAGGCAGGCAGGGAGGGAATTGAATTTAGAAAATAATTTCTTTGATTCCCTGCAGCTTTGTCTGCTGAAGGAAATAGCAGTTTATTCTTTATTTCTTCTCTGGCAGTTTGTGAGGATTTTTTTTCTGATATTGGATAAAAGGGGAGGTTCGACTGGGAGTGGGAGGTGTGGATTTATTTTAAAAATATATTATATACTACCATTTATTTTCTATTTTGCCAACTTCAATTTGCTTGCACACATACACATTTGGGGTGCAAGCCAAGAACAGAACCTCTATCCTAAGTGATATCCTAACTGCCCACTGGATTCACCCGTCCGCCCGCGCCGCCACCTGCCTGCAGCCCGCGCCGCTGCCCGCCCACTCGCCCGTCCGCAGCCACCGCCCACCCGCTCGCCCACCCGCTGCCTCCCCCTGCCGCTGCCCATGCCCCCACCATGCCCGCCACCATGACCTCCCCCCGCACCTCCCCCTGCCACCTGCCACCCTGATCCGCCCGCCCGCCCTAGGGTGCAAAAACATCTAGCGCTGGCCCTGATTGCGGGACCCCCCTATGCTCTGGGGGAAGTCGAATCGCTCTAAATCGCGGTGGAAACGACAAATGAGAAACAAAAGAAATTTTTTTAAAAAAAATTCGCAACAAACAGAAATGACCCGAAATGGATCCGTTCCGACAAACGAAAACTCGAAACGTCATTTTTTCTGGTCGTGCCCATGTCTAATCTGTATATCTCTGATCATCCAGGTAAGAACCCTCAACACAAGCAAAGGATTGGTGTTCAGTCAAGACTCCTGGTTGAAGGGATTCCTAAATGTTGATTACTGCTACCTCTGACTGGTACTCATGTGTAATTAAAGTTTCAAAATGGCATGTAAATTATGCAGAGGTTCTTCTTCACAGATTTCTCCTCAGCTGTAAAGCTGACCTTCAGTACTTTAGAAATCTGCTACTCTTTGGCAGAATTACAATAATATGGTGGGGACACAAGTGCCAGAGAGTAATTACTGGATATTTAGCACATTCATCCATCATGCAGCAGATGGAGAACTACAGTAACTGGAGTTGGTGATCAGCAAATGTTAGAGCTCTTCCTGAGGCATTTGACTGTAATGCTACCACCAACTCACAAATTCAGAGAGCCTCAAGGTTGAGACATGAATCAAGAAAGTACAGTTACAGACTTATTCCTGCTAACTCCACCCTGGGTCTCTGCTAATTTGTCTGGTATAGGTGAAAATGGGGTTCTAGAGTCACATATCATGTCACAATCCCTGGTCCATCCCGGCTGCATCTTCTGGAGCCAGAAATCACTTGATTTGTCAGCCCACCCATGAGCTTTGGCATAAAAAGTCAGGTCTGACTTCTTGCCTTGAGTACAATGAGGAGCTAGTCCCATATGGTGTAATTCAACACCAACCTATAATAAATGTTTTATAGGAGCAGGCCCAACTTGCTCCAAGCCCTCTTTGTCCCAAAAGGCCTGAGGTTCGGTGCTCGCCATCCTGTAACTGCAGCATGTGCTCTGCACCACAGCCATGCTAATTGCCCTACCTATCTCATTGCTCCAAGATGCCATACCTCTGGAGATAGAATTTTGGGCCAGACTCATGATTCTGAGGCCACCCCCCACTGCCATGTGTCTTGGCTGATTCCTAAAACATCAGATAGCCACCTGCTCAATGGATGTGCAGCTCTGAAAGGGGCTAGCTTTAGGGAGGAACCAGTGTTTCTTTCAGACAATTTGCTCTGTGGGGGCATTTCAGAGATGTGGGGGTGGGGGGCAGGGCTGAAGAATATAAATTTAAAGGAAAATAATATCATCTTCTCTAGATGCTTTTATTTAAAAATACAGTATAGTAAAACTAACAAGTGCACTTAAGGTCCTAGCCAATGACAGCCTTCAAGCAGCACACTTAGTGTATTCACAGCTGGGTGTAAGGATGATTGGAGAACCACCATCCGGGAAGGTTGGGGGTGACGGTCACGAGACCCAGTACTCTTTGGCTTCTCATTCCTGCCTCCCAAACTGCCACAGAGAGTGCCTGGCAGCTGCTTGGGGGTCAGCCCAGAGTCGACCAGGGACCTGGCTTCTGCTCCTGGGTGCCCACCCGACAGCTGCCCCTGCAGCACTGCAGTTCTGGCAAGGCAAGGCAGGTTGTGGCACAGTGGTTGTGGGTTGGCAAAGGCATGCAGTGAGAGGGGAAAGCGGTGTTCCTGGGGGCACCAGAGGGGGAGGATCATTGGATCGGTGGCCCCCAGAGCCAACTGCCTGCCTGATCCAAGGCACCAATTTGAGGTGGGCAGAGGAAGGACTGTGGCACAGGAGAGCCCCCCTCCAGCAGCCCACCCCCCAAAAAACTTCTCAGGCTGCTTCTCTTCAAGCCACCAGGGATGTTGGCAGGAGAAGCACCCAGCAGGGCTGTCACCTTCTGCAACCAGAACCAGCAGTGAACGGCAGGCAGACCATGTGGACTGTGGCAACCTCCCAGAGGCATTCACAACCATGGTGGGGGCGTTCAGAACACCCCTCCTTCCCACAGGCAGACTTGTGGAATTGAAAACCCTTGAAGCAAAAGGAGCTACACAGCCTTCCCTGTGCCGATCCTGCTCTTGACGGCAAGAAAACCAGCCTCCTGCCCTGTGGGAGTGCCACAACATAGGTGTCTGGGAAGGCAAGTCTGGGCCCCATGAGGACAGCCCCCAATGGAACTAGTCCTCCTGGGCATCTCTACAAGTTGCAGAGGGCCTTGGGGCTCCCACGGTGGAGCAGGGGCATTGGGGTGTGTCTCAAAGCAAAAGCAGCACTGGGAAAGCAGGGAGCCAGCGAGGGCTGGTTTCACCCCTATAGGCTCGGGGGCTGCCAGTCCCATCGTTCTGCCTAGGAGGCTGGGGTGTGCATATAAATGCTCCACCCCTGTTTGCAGCCACCACCTCCAACCGTTTCCTGTGCCTGTTCTGGCCACTGGTCTCACCACGCCTGCTGGGGCTGCTTCTTCTCCAGGGGCAGCTCAGCTGTCCTGATCGTCTGCCCTCTTTCTGGTCCGACTTCGCCCCAGCCGAGTGGAGCCCTCCTTGAGTGGCGGCTTCCTCTTCACCACCCGCAGGCTCTGGCTCCTTGCCAGGGGCCTTGAGAGCGCGGGATCCTCCTCCTCCTTCCTCTGTGCTCTTGGCCCAGCAGAGAGCTCAGGGTCTGACCAGAAGTCCCCCTTGTTGCTGTCAGAGCCCAGGGGGTGGGCAAGTGCCCAGTGTCTGATGGGATGCCGGCGGAGCTCCTGGTCCTCCAGGTACAGTGGGTCGGAGTAATGCACGGGCTCCGTGTCTGGGATGGAGAGCAGGTCCTGCATGCTGAAGCTGTGCAGGCGGACAGCCAGGGCTCCCTGACTCTTGGTGGCCACTTGGACCGCAGCTGTGGCCTCAACGTTGAAGGTACTCTTCCCAAAGTTCACAAGGGTCTTGTAGCCCCGCTTCTTGGCCTGGAGGATGAACCGGTCAATTTCCTTCTCTTTCCGGGACAATGTGGGATGCACAAAGTTGCAGTAGAGGAGGGTGGCTTCTGAGGTGTAGGGAGAGAGCAGCCACACCACAAAGGCCATCTTGATCTCATAGTAGAAGGGGAACTAGGAGAGGAAGGGCTCCGCCAGGGCCTCCGTGGCCATGCAGAGAGCGAAGACGATCCAGTACATCATCCAGCGCACTCCACGGCTTGGCACAGGATCCAGGAGACCATGGCGGCAGCAGCACCCCTGGGGCTGGGGAGCGGGGGGGAACGCACCCCATCTTCTCTAGAAACTTCTGGGGACATGGTGCTTTGGAATGATGCACAGAAGGAAAGCAGGGTAGTTCCATCTTTAAGGTCTTCTGCTAAGAGGCAGAGAATTGTATTATTTTATATGTTTATTTGTTTATTTCTTATTCAGGCAACATTTCACTTTTAAACTCATGTATTACTTGACAAATATTTTCGTTAGCACCAACTGGATGTGTTCAACCCTGCTTGGATTAGCATCACATGAAATCCAGACCCATATCTTCTCTGTTGGGTTTATGCATTTGTGTTTCATTCCATTAGAAGAGGTTGAGAAACCTTTGAAAAATCCCCCCCCCCCCCGAAATGGATCTGTTTTGCTAGGCAAGGTAGCTCTGGAGCTTCACAGCCTTGTCTCCAGTAGAGTTTGCATGGTCAGTAAAAATATCAACTGTTTCACCATGTTCCTTGGGTTAATGCCAGCAATTGTTTCAGGTTTGCTGCCTGCATACAGAATGAAGGCATGAATATCTGAGGGACTGAAATGTTGCAATGATAGCGACAGTGGCCTGGAGGGGAAAAAATTATACAGTTACGGAATATAAAATGATAGAGGTAGGATAAATGTGCCTAAGTCTTTGAGATTTTAAAATAGAAATTTAAAAAGGAAGTAGTCAGCCATGCACTTGGGCTTCAGTCCTGTGAACATTAAAACATGGACTTCAAACCATCAAATATGGCTGTTGTTTGTAAGCCACCTGCCTCAATTATTTTTATGGATACTTTCAAGAGAGAGGCCTAAATATTCAGATGTAAAAGACACCTGTTGCTAGTTCATTAGTATGAAGAAGAGTGTAAAAAACAACATATTTCCTAATTCCTCACACTGTTTTCATGTTGTAGCAGAGAATCAATTATTTTCTCTGATTTGTATCAGTATTCCAATTGGAATGTGAATTATTTTAAAAACACATATTTATAACTAATTTGGTGTCATCAGATTGAGCCCAACTGATAGCTACCCTTTTCCAGCGTTTTCTAGGTACAGAGTGCTTGGCAGTGATTCTCCTTTCTTCTGTGGTAGTTCTCTGGTTCCATACAGCTTGACCGAAGGCACGTACACTGACTTTTCTCCTACAAGACAGAGCAAGAAATAAAACTTTTGACTTCAGCCTCCTCGACCAGGTGTTTCATCTCACTGAGGTATAATAAATTGCCATAGAAAACAGTTGAGATCCAGGACCCAAATAAGAGAATATTGATTTCTCAGGACTACAGTTCCCAGAATAGCCAAGCTTGATTTGAGTTTTTTGGGGGTGATGTGCCAGCAGTGTTGTCCAAAAGAATAGCTTTTTCCTTCTAATTCTGGATTCTAACTACATTCGGCTATCTTATTAGTAACAATCGTTAGCGAGATGTTCTTGTTCCCTTCCTCCTGTGTGAGGCAGCTGGTGTCTCTTATTGATACTCTGTTCACAGCCACAGCCTGTTACATTTTGCAATATCTGAAAGTTGAATCTATTCAGACAGTAAGCATGAACACATCTGGGACTATCATTGTGGAGGCAATGTGGGGATGTATGTAAACCCCATTTGAGCCATTTCTACATTCCCATCCCACCTGGAAGTAAGGCATACCTTCAGATATTCAATGAGGACTACAGAGATGCCAGTAAGCACATTGACATGGAACATTCTTAACAAATGTCTATGACTGGGAGCTTTGATAAGGTGGTGTCCCTAATGCTGCAACCTCTTATGGGCAATTCTGCAGATCTTTGTGGTGAATAAGTGAAGGTGTGTCTGACTTCCTGGTAGAGTAGTAAGGTAAAGGTTGTGATGAGGCTCTTGTGTGTACTTCTTCCCCCGTCACAATTACAGCCTTATCCGTTTTCAATCTAAATGCCTAAATAGAACTTTTAATAAAGAAAAACCGAGAACTATAATATCTCAGGAAGACTTTTGGGGCCTGAGTCAGAAAATCCAAAATGCATCCTGATGATGCTATATTGCGGTTCATATACTGCGGTCCTGGTATATCACGGGACCGCAGTATATGAAGGCAAGGATTCCTGGGCCAAGCTGTGTGGACCTGTTTGGGCCTTCCTGCACTTACCCCAGGTCTAGTGCTGCCCTGAGCAGGTCTCCAATGGGCTTCTTGGGCCTGTCGGAGGCCCCGGAAGTGGTTCCCAAAAAATCAGAAGTGACTTCCAGTTTGCTGGAAACCACTTTTGAGGCCTTTTGGGGGGGGGCAGTGCCAGGCCTGGGGTAGATGCAAGAAGCCCACAAACAGCCCCCTCCCCCCAGTCCCGACCCAACCCAGGATCCACATAACATGGATTTCCCTTTATCGTGAGTCAGGTTGGGTCCCTAACCCTCACAATAAATGGAGAATTACTGTATCATAAAACTAAGAATGGCATAATAATGGGTTGGGAGACTTGATACACAAGTCCCACATACTCATAAAAGTGAGTCCCATCTAAAGTCAAGCCCAGCCCAAAATTGAGTTTTACTTATTCCCCACTACTACACAAGTTCATTACTGGCCATTTATTGATAATTCTTGTGGACCATGACATTGTGCAACAAAAGTCAGTAGGGAAAATATCTAGAAGGGTCTCTGTCCTACCACTTCTTTTCTCAGTAGTTCCTCTGTATACTTTTTTGCTTAAGTGAGCTCAGGGTAATTGGTATGTGAGCGAGGGAATAGAATGTTCCTAGCACCCTGGTCAAAATGAAAGTCTGATTTCAAGGGTATTCAAACATCAGGGAAGAAAGCTCTTTCAAAACGCAATTAGTTTCCAGTGTGTGCTGGAGGACGCTCACACACATCAAGTCAAACTAAATCAATGCTGTCTAATTAGAAGTTGAATTCTGCTTCCTTGGATGATTCATTTCATCTTACCTAATGCTAGGGCTGGCTCTGTGTTTCAGGAGATGAAGTCAATTCCACCAAAGGAGACAAAAAGCCACTTTCCCCCTTGCAAGCTGAAAGAGTTGTTGCCCTTGTGAAGCTATGCAGAGACAGCTGTCACACGTCTGGATTGTATGAACTAGTTAATTTTATAATGTACCAATTATGGATGGAGGTCAGTCTGTTGCATTGCATTATCTTTATATATTCTCTCCACAGTGACAGGGGGCTGGCTAAGTAAAATCTGAATAAAGGCAAACAAATATACTACTACTCCAATGGGGGTGGAGACAATAAATTAACTTATATTCATCTGAAAGACAATGTTAAAATAAACATGGTATGAAAATTTTGAAATCAATCTCTTCCTTAAGAATTATTTTACATTATGCCTTTGAGATAAGCTTTGGGTAAATGCCTGCATCATCTCCCTGTACCTCATTAAAAAGTAATCCCAATGACATAACTATGCTCTATTGAGATCAAAAGCAAAATTCTACTCATTTCCATTGGATCTCACTTTCTCATATTATTACTATAACTTTATAAAAATAAACAGAATGCTTTTTAACAGTGTATGTTGCTTTAAACAAACAGACAAAACCCACTAGTTTTAGTAGAACTAGACGCCTTCATCTGTGCTAACATAATAGACCAAAAACAAGCAAACAACAACAACAACAAAGACAAAAACATTGTGGCACCTTAAAAACTAACTGCTGTATTTTAACATGAGCTTCAGTGGACAAGTCCACTTGCTCAGATGTACTTATCTTCTTTATATATTTTTCTTTTCTTTTCTTTTTGTCCTTTTCATATCATTGGCAAAACACATGAGACAAAACTTTCACTGTAGAATTAGGCAATGTTGAGGATGCCTAGGGCCAATTTTCAGGTTTTCTAACTTTTCCGTGAACACATGTTCAAAGGCAGCATGGCCTAAAGGAAGGTGATTAGTTTTAAAAAGGGGAAACACTGTAAAGCACCCCACAGCACTTTAAGGACTCTCTGGGCAGTTTACAGTTGAATTATGAAGGCTACACATTGCCCCCACTCACTAGGAAGCTGGGTACTATATTCATTTTACCAACCTTGGCAGAATAGAAGGCTGAGACGACCATAAACTGGCTACCTGGGATTGAACCCCAGGCAGTGAGTGCAGTATTAGCTGTAGTACAGCCATTTAACCACTGCGCCACAAGGTTCCTCGAAGACACAAGAGTCTCCTAATGTATTTGCTATGATTTATGACATTTCATTTTGCATTTCATTTTATATATATATATATATATATATATATATATATATATATATATATATATATATATATATATATATATATATATATATATATGTTTTCGTAGATTTTCACGGGTATAGGTATGCATGTTAGGGTGGATTCGGGTTTCTTCCCGTGTAGAAATCTGGTTGTTTTGGCGACGTTTCGACGAGGTCTCACTCGTCATCTTCAGGCTGGTGTTCTGCTTCTTTCTTCTTGAAGCAAAGCGTGGTCTCAGTTGAAGTCCTTCTATAAATACTGCTGGGGGTGTGGTTTGCTTGCTCTGTTGCTGATTGTAGGTTCCTTTGTTCCTTTGTTCTTTTGTGATCTGCTGTGTGGCTGAGGCAATCGTTAAGGGATTAACTGCTGATGGCTGTTTAGATGGCTGTTTACATGCTGGTGGGTTAGATGGCTGGTAGGTTCTGGCAGTATCCTGGGCTTTGGTGGAGTGGGGTCCTGTGTCTTGTGAATTCATTTTGGTCTGGCTACGTGTCTGTGGTCTCCCAATGTTTTTTTGGGGTGTGTGAGTGTGCTCCATGTGGTGACTGGAGTGGGGTGCCGCAGTAGATGGTGCAGTTGTGGTTTTGTTATTGGATGGTGGTTTCGTTTCATCTGTGGGAAGGGTCTGGGTTTGTGTTTGGTGTGGATGGAAGGTGGTGGCATCTTGTGTCCTTTTGGACCTGGTGTCAGTCTTTGTGACAGAGGCTCGTCTGTTGACCAGGGCTAGTTTCCAGATGTCAGGCAAGCGGGAGGTGTCATCACGTTTATTCATGTTGTTTGGGTGTTTCTCTATTTCAATGGCTTCCATGATTATTCGACTGTTGAAGTGTTCAGTTTTGGAGATGAGTTTGGTTCTTTCAAAGTCAATTTCATGACCTGTTGTTTTTATGTGCTGGAAGAGAGAGGAAGATTTTTCTTCTTTTTGACTGCGTTCTTGTGTTCTGCGATGCGTGCGCTTATTCTCCTGTTTGTTTGTCCGATGTATGTGGCTGGACAGACTTTGCATGGTATTTCGTAGACTCCTTGGTTTTCTAGCTCAATCTTGTCTTTGGGGTTTCTTAAGATGTTGGCTATTTTTTGGTCGGTGCAAAAGGCTGTCTTGATATTGTGTTTGTGGAGAATTTTGCTGATTTTGTCTGTGGTGCCTTTGATGTAAGGGAGGAGGGCGGTGCCGTTGTTCTCTTCTGTTTCTTGGTTCTTGGGGGGTGTTTCCTTTTGGATTAGTTTGGTGATGGTGTTTTTTTGGAATCCGTTCGCAATTAAAACATTCAAGAGAGTGTGTAATTCAGTTTTTAGGTGGTCTTTGTCAGCGAGGCGTTTGGTTCTGGAGATGAGGGTTTTTGCTACGGAGTTGATCTGTGCAGGGTGGTGGTGTGATTGTGCATTTAAGTAGCGGTTTGTATGTGTTTTTTTCTGGTAGATGGTATGTCCTAAGGAGCCGTCGGGTTTTTTTGTAGATTAGGACGTCCAGGAAGGGAAGTTGGTTGTTGGCTTCTATTTCCATAGTGAATTGTATTTTGGGGTGTAGGCTGTTGAGATGTGTGAGGAAGTTGTTCAGTTTATCTTTCCCGTGTGGCCAGATAACAAAGGTGTCACAAACATATCTGAGCCAGAGTTTGGGTTTATGTTCGGACTTCTGTAACGCGTTGGTTTCAAAGTGTTCCATATATAGGTTTGCGATGACCGGTGAGAGGGGTGATCCCATGGGTGCTCCTTCTATCTGTTTGTATCTTTGTCCATTGTGGATGAAGTATGTGTTGGTTAGGCAGTGGTTGGTCAGATCTAGGATGTGTTTGGGGGTTGTATTTGTTGTGGATAGCTGTCAAGGCTTCTTGAATGGGCACTTGTGTGAAGAGCGAAACAACATCGAAGCTCACGAGTAGGTCATTGGGTTGTAGGTCTTGTTTCTTTATAATTTCTATGAAGTGGAACGAGTTTTGTACGTATGAAGTGATGGATTCTGCATAGGGCTGGAGTTGTTTGGCAAGAAATTTGGCGAGGTTTTGTAGAGGTGAGCCTATGGAGCTGACTATGGGTCTGAGAGGTGTTCCTTCTTTGTGAATCTTGGGGAGGCCGTAGAGCTTGGGGCATCTGGATGATTTCTCTCTGGGGATGATGCTTGGCTTGATTTCTTCACTTAAGGGAGAGGCTTTTATTTTGGCTTTGGTGGTTTTTTCCAGGTAGGTGGTGGGGTCTGTGTTCAAAGGTATGTAAGCAGGGTCTTGTAGTAGGTTGGATAATTTGGCTTGGTAGTCGGATGTGTTCATCTCCACTGTGGCATTGCCTTTGTCTGCTGGGAGAATGATTATGTTGTTGTCTTTCCTCAGGTTGGAGAGGGCTTTTTGTTCTTCTTTGTGTAAATTGCTTCTGGGTGGTTTGCTGGAGCAGAGGACATTGGTGACTTCGAGTCTGATTTTGTTGGCTTCATCTGGGTTGATTTTGGTTAGGCTGGCTTCCACTCCGCATATGATGTTTTCGGTGGGGATGTGTCTGGGGGCGATTGCAAAGTTGAATCCTTTGGAAAGGACTTTGGTCTCTGCGATGGTGAGTGTCCTGTCTGATATGTTGTGAACTGTTTGTTTCATGGGCTGTTGTGTGGGGGTTGGGCTTCTGGCGTTTTCCAGTTTGTGGAGTTTGTTGGTGTGTGTGTCTGTCTTGTGGGAGGTCTCTGTTTCAGCTCTCCAGGCGGCCAGTTGCTTGGATTTGTTCCAGAGTGTTGGGTGGATTTTGTTGCTGAGTTTGAGGTGGAGAGTGAGTAGGTCTCTGTTGGTTTGATCTAGTAGGTATCTTTTCCTGTGTAGTTCGCTTCTGATTAGGGCTAGTTCTGTTCTTTTCAGGATCCTTTCGCTGGATGGGGTTTTTGAGTGGAATTTCAGTTGGAAGCTTGTGGGGATCACATTTTTGTCTCGGCAGTTGCGTAGGAATGCAATGTCACATAAGATGGTGGCTCTTCGGACTTCTAGTTTCTCGTAGGTTCTGGTCAGCTGGAAGGTTTCCTCCCGTAGAGGTCGGATATTTGTTTTCGTAGATTTTCACGGGTATAGGTATGCATGTTAGGTGGATTCGGTTTCTTCCCGTGTAGAAATCTGGTTGTTTTGGCGACGTTTCGACGAGGTCTCACTCGTCATCTTCAGGCTGGTGTTCTGGCTTCTTTCTTCTTGAAGCAAAGCGTGGTCTCAGTTGAAGTCCTTCTATAAATACTGCTGGGGTGTGGTTTGCTTGCTCTGTTGCTGATTGTAGGTTCCTTTGTTCCTTTGTTCTTTTGTGATCTGCTGTGTGGCTGAGGCAATCGTTAAGGGATTAACTGCTGATGGCTGTTTAGATGGCTGTTTACATGCTGGTGGGTTAGATGGCTGGTAGGTTCTGGCAGTATCCTGGGCTTTGGTGGAGTGGGGTCCTGTGTCTTGTGAATTCATTTTGGTCTGGCTACGTGTCTGTGGTCTCCCAATGTTTTTTTGGGGTGTGTGAGTGTGCTCCATGTGGTGACTGGAGTGGGGTGCCTCAGTAGATGGTGCAGTCGTGGTTTTGTTATTGGATGGTGGTTTCGTTTCATCTGTGGGAAGGGTCTGGGTTTGTGTTTGGTGTGGATGGAAGGTGGTGGCATCTTGTGTCCTTTTGGACCTGGTGTCAGTCTTTGTGACAGAGGCTCGTCTGTTGACCAGGGCTAGTTTCCAGATGTCAGGCAAGCGGGAGGTGTCATCACGTTTATTCATGTTGTTTGGGTGTTTCTCTATTTCAATGGCTTCCATGATTATTCGACTGTTGAAGTGTTCAGTTTTGGAGATGAGTTTGGTTCTTTCAAAGTCAATTTCATGACCTGTTGTTTTTATGTGCTGGAAGAGAGAGGAAGATTTTTCTTCTTTTTGACTGCGTTCTTGTGTTCTGCGATGCGTGCGCTTATTCTCCTGTTTGTTTGTCCGATGTATGTGGCTGGACAGACTTTGCATGGTATTTCGTAGACTCCTTGGTTTTCTAGCTCAATCTTGTCTTTGGGGTTTCTTAAGATGTTGGCTATTTTTTGGTCGGTGCAAAAGGCTGTCTTGATATTGTGTTTGTGGAGAATTTTGCTGATTTTGTCTGTGGTGCCTTTGATGTAAGGGAGGAGGGCGGTGCCGTTGTTCTCTTCTGTTTCTTGGTTCTTGGGGGTGTTTCCTTTTGGATTAGTTTGGTGATGGTGTTTTTTTGGAATCCGTTCGCAATTAAAACATTCGAGAGAGTGTGTAATTCAGTTTTTAGGTGGTCTTTGTCAGCGAGGCGTTTGGTTCTGGAGATGAGGGTTTTTGCTACGGAGTTGATCTGTGCAGGGTGGTGGTGTGATTGTGCATTTAAGTAGCGGTTTGTATGTGTTTTTTTCTGGTAGATGGTATGTCCTAAGGAGCCGTCGGGTTTTGTAGATTAGGACGTCCAGGAAGGGAAGTTGGTTGTTGGCTTCTATTTCCATAGTGAATTGTATTTTGGGGTGTAGGCTGTTGAGATGTGTGAGGAAGTTGTTCAGTTTATCTTTCCCGTGTGGCCAGATAACAAAGGTGTCACAACATATCTGAGCCAGAGTTTGGGTTTATGTTCGGACTTCTGTAACGCGTTGGTTTCAAAGTGTTCCATATATAGGTTTGCGATGACCGGTGAGAGGGTGATCCCATGGGTGCTCCTTCTATCTGTTTGTATCTTTGTCCATTGTGGATGAAGTATGTGTTGGTTAGGCAGTGGTTGGTCAGATCTAGGATGTGTTTGGGGGTT
Source organism: Phrynocephalus forsythii (assembly GCA_029282475.1). Taxonomy (NCBI): domain Eukaryota; kingdom Metazoa; phylum Chordata; class Lepidosauria; order Squamata; family Agamidae; genus Phrynocephalus; species Phrynocephalus forsythii. The sequence continues at coordinate 55,796,757 of JAPFRF010000010.1, forward strand.
GTATTTGTTGTGGATAGCTGTCAAGGCTTCTTGAATGGGCACTTGTGTGAAGAGCGAAACAACATCGAAGCTCACGAGTAGGTCATTGGGTTGTAGGTCTTGTTTCTTTATAATTTCTATGAAGTGGAACGAGTTTTGTACGTATGAAGTGATGGATTCTGCATAGGGCTGGAGTTGTTTGGCAAGAAATTTGGCGAGGTTTTGTAGAGGTGAGCCTATGGAGCTGACTATGGGTCTGAGAGGTGTTCCTTCTTTGTGAATCTTGGGGAGGCCGTAGAGCTTGGGGCATCTGGATGATTTCTCTCTGGGGAAATTCATAGAAATTATAAAGAAACAAGACCTACAACCCAATGACCTACTCGTGAGCTTCGATGTTGTTTCGCTCTTCACACAAGTGCCCATTCAAGAAGCCTTGACAGCTATCCACAACAAATACAACCCCCCCAAACACATCCTAGATCTGACCAACCACTGCCTAACCAACACATACTTCATCCACAATGGACAAAGATACAAACAGATAGAAGGAGCACCCATGGATCACCCTCTCACCGGTCATCGCAAACCTATATATGGAACACTTTGAAACCAACGCGTGACAGAAGTCCGAACATAAACCCAAACTCTGGCTCAGATATGTTGACGACACCTTTGTTATCTGGCCACACGGGAAAGATAAACTGAACAACTTCCTCACACATCTCAACAGCCTACACCCCAAAATACAATTCACTATGGAAATAGAAGCCAACAACCAACTTCCTTCCTGGACGTCCTAATCTACAAAAACCCGACGGCTCCTTAGGACATACCATCTACCAGAAAAAACACATACAAACCGCTACTTAAATGCACAATCACACCACCACCCTGCACAGATCAACTCCGTAGCAAAACCCTCATCTCCAGAACCAAACGCCTCGCTGACAAAGACCACCTAAAAACTGAATTACACACTCTCTCGAATGTTTTAATTGCGAACGGATTCCAAAAAAACACCATCACCAAACTAATCCAAAAGGAAACACCCCCAAGAACCAAGAAACAGAAGAGAACAACGGCACCGCCTCCTCCCTTACATCAAAGGCACCACAGACAAAATCAGCAAAATTCTCCACAAACACAATATCAAGACAGCCTTTGCACCGACCAAAAATAGCCAACATCTTAAGAAACCCCAAAGACAAGATTGAGCTAGAAAACCAAGGAGTCTACGAAATACCATGCAAAGTCTGTCCAGCCACATACATCGGACAAACAAACAGGAGAATAAGCGCACGCATCGCAGAACAGAAGAACGCAGTCAAAAAAGAAGAAAAATCTTCCTCTCTTCCAGCACATAAAAACAACAGGTCATGAAATTGACTTTGAAAGAACCAAACTCATCTCCAAAACTGAACACTTCAACAGTCGAATAATCATGGAAGCCATTGAAATAGAGAAACACCCAAACAACATGAATAAACGTGATGACACCTCCCGCTTGCCTGACATCTGGAAACTAGCCCTGGTCAACAGACGAGCCTCTGTCACAAAGACTGACACCAGGTCCAAAAGGACACAAGATGCCACCACCTTCCATCCACACCAAACACAAACCCAGACCCTTCCCACAGATGAAACGAAACCACCATCCAATAACAAAACCACGACTGCACCATCTACTGCGGCACCCCACTCCAGTCACCACATGGAGCACACTCACACACCCCAAAAAAACATTGGGAGACCACAGACACGTAGCCAGACCAAAATGAATTCACAAGACACAGGACCCCACTCCACCAAAGCCCAGGATACTGCCAGAACCTACCAGCCATCTAACCCACCAGCATGTAAACAGCCATCTAAACAGCCATCAGCAGTTAATCCCTTAACGATTGCCTCAGCCACACAGCAGATCACAAAAGAACAAAGGAACAAAGGAACCTACAATCAGCAACAGAGCAAGCAAACCACACCCCCCCAGCAGTATTTATAGAAGGACTTCAACTGAGACCACGCTTTGCTTCAAGAAGAAAGAAGCCAGAACACCAGCCTGAAGATGACGAGTGAGACCTCGTCGAAACGTCCGCCAAAACAACCAGATTTCTACACGGGAAGAAACCCGAATCCACCCTAACATGCATATATATATATATATATATATATATATATATATATATATATATATATATATATATATATATATATATATATATATATATATATATATATATATATATATATATATATATATATATATATATATATATATATATATATATATATATATATATAAAAGGCACAGCACAACTCACTGATTCATATTTTTAAAGGATGGTTTATATTTAATTTAATTTACTCTATTAAATTCATTGCAGAGTAAATGAATGTGCATATCATTCATGAGTTTTAAATTTACTTATGTTTACCTACAGTAAAATATAAGTACATCCCAGTCAGACAATCCCAGCCAGTACTGAACAAAAAAAGCATTTACAACAGTCACTAAGCTTCAGCTATGTGTTCACTGAGAGTTGATATGGCCAATGGGGACAGTCACTAGGGAAGTAACAGGGAAACTACAGAGAGAAGGAAGAAAAAACACAGTAGATAGACTCAGATATGTTTAAATATACAACGAACAAAAGCTTCAAATAATCCTATGAAAACAACCTACAAGAAGGGTTAATGAAGTTCTTGTGCAATATAAAGCATTTAGTAGTTTACTGTCAACATTTCTGCGCAAGCTACAATACCAACTTTCAGAAGCAGTAACCAATTCATATTGTAGGTAGTTTCCTTTTGCTTATTTCCTCTACATTTTCATTGCAGAAACTATGAAAGTGTCTTCCACACACTGAAATCTGTGTGGACCAAGTCTCTCTCTCTATGTGTGTTGTGTCGTTACAGTCGTGACCAACTCTTCATGACTCCATGCCCATGGAGTTTTCTTGGCAGGAATACTGGAGTGGTTTGCCAGTTCCTACTCCAGGTGCCTACAACACCTGGTATTCCCTGGTGGTCTCCCATCCAAGTACTAACCAGGGCCAACCCTGCTTAGCTTCTGAAATCAGGTGAGATCGGATGTGCTTAGGGCCTCTAGGCAGCTTGGACCAAGTGTCTAGTGTGTGTACAAATAATGGAAAATAAATTTGCAAAGTAGATTTCAATGCAAGGGAGGCACATAATCCCATCCTTAAGCCTATGGTCATGGGACACAATCTGAGTTTTACAGTCATCCTTATCCTGCATCCAGAGAGCAATTTGCTGCATAAGCACAGGGATGGCACTGCATTTGGAGTTAACTGTACTGGCAAAAAAGGACAAAAATAGACCAGGAAGGAGAAGGAGGACTGGGCTAGTCAAAATATTATACTTCCTTGGGCATGGCTTCACCATCAGCATTCGTTTTTGCCAATCAAACTGATGTCATATATACAAACACTCCTTTTGGAGTCAGTTGGATAATAAAGCATTTTGTCAGCTAGAATTTGTCATCCCAAGGGAGTTTCATAATTTGTGAAATTTGGAATGTCACATTCTCTGGGAAGTAGAGTTCCACCTTTGACTGACAATTTCTTAGAGATTCAACCACCATATGCATGGGCGGGGGGAGGAACAGCAGCCACCTAAAAATCAGCAATAAAAATATTCCTATCAGGCATTTGGAACCTGCTGGAATCCTCATTCAGATGCTTTTTGGACATCAGCTTCCACTGAGCCCACCAATTGTGCCCAAATGTAAGGTCTGACAGGGACTTGTTCAGAAAAACAAGAGAGAATTTCATCAAGAGTTAAGATCTAACATGAGGTTCTACATTCCAGTGTCATCCACCTGGCAGCTTCTTCTTCTTCTTCTTCTTCTTCTTCTTCTTCTTCTTCTTCTTCTTCTTCTTCTTCTTCTTCTTCTTCTTCTTCTTCTTCTTCTTCTTCTTCTTCTTCTTCTTCTTGTCTGTTCCACTTGGTGGCGGAGTCCGCTGGCTGCTACCTATACATTTATATATTCTACTTTTAGTTTCTAAACTTAATAAAACAGAACTTGTTGCCTAAAGCTGAGCCTTTTCTAGCCAAATGAGTGCATAAAGATGAGACAAGACCATTGTAATTTGTTACTATATATAGGCCACAACTTTATTGATTATAACAGGCAGTACTCTGGCTAAGCAATTTGGTTGGATCCAGCACATCAAAGGAGCCCGCCTGCCCTTTAATGCTCCCATGTTCATCACCTTATCTTATGAAACATCCACTTCTTGCAAGTTACAGGATCCATGGGGTGTCTACCCCATTGGTATCCCATGTCCAAATCCAAATTGTGTGATCCCAGGGGGCATCGACCCTTTTGGTGGCCAGGCCATAAATCATTGTCAGGGGGGACCCCCACTGCTTCCCTGTGATTAACCCATGTCCCCATCCAACTCACTTTCCTCATCAAGTGTTCTTTTGTACCTGTAGGTTCTCATTGGCTACTTTAACAGCCTGGATCCATCCCAATGCCTGTAAAACTGGCCCTCTCTTCAAAGTTGTAACATGCATGCATATGAGTATACATAACTACAGCCTAAACAGTAACTATCTGTGACGTACACGCCCACAATTTTAATATTTTTACTGCCACCACCAGTTTCCTGGATCACTTTAGTTATTTCAATAAGAGAGTCTGACACCAAGATATATACAGTATGTTCAAAATAAAACTTGTAACATTTATTGATATACAGTTGGATCTTCAATAGTATTTCTATAGCGTTGACCAACTTATATGCTTTAATACAGCACAGTTCACAATACTTTTTATTTTCCACTCAGTTACTTTTGTTTATGTTTATATATCAGTCTTTATACCAGACCCTGACCACCTTCAAGATTTCACTCCTGACTGACTGTTAAATGACTATCTTAGTTCTTAGCTGCATTATGACTCTCTGGCTTCTCTCACTTTTACCACAGGGTTCTATGTAGAGATGGGCACGACTAGGGAAAATGACGTTTTCGAGTTGTCGTCTGTTGGAGGCGGCCTGTGTCGGCTCGTTTCTGTTTTCCGTGAAACTTTGCAAAAATTTGTCATTTCGTTTTTTGTTTTTTCGTCTGTCGTTAAACTGGTTTGGGGGGGTAGCGGGCTCCTGGAGGCACCTCTTTTTTGGGGGGTGGGTGCCTCCTATCCTCACTAGGGAAAGCAGGCTCCTGGAGACCCCTAGGGAAAGCAGGCTCCTGGAGACCCCTCATACATGGGGGTCTCCTCTCCTCACCTGCTGCAAAAGGGCATGCATGCATAGCCATATGGCTATGATTGCATACCCAGTTGCAATAGACTGGCAGAGGCACCCTTCTTTTTGGGGTGCCTTCCCTGCATCAGTCAGGCCTAACATGGTTTGCATGATGTCACACATGCTGCTGGCCGAGCCAAGCCTGCAGGAGTCACCCAGAGCCACAAGTGGCGGACTGGCAGACTCTCTGCACCCACTGTGTCTCACTAAGAAGGGAATTGTACTTGCTATAGTGCAATGCAAGTACAGATCTGGCTTAGGGTTAGGGTTAGCGCAAGGGCTAAAAAGGCTAGTTGGGTGAGGTTAGGGTGAGTATTGGGGTGCACCTCTGGGGGCCTCTCTGACCCACTTAGAAGGACAGTGTACTGGCGTGTGGGTTAGGGTTAGGTTCGGGTTCGGGCTACGGTTAGTGGGCTTTTTATGCCCGGTTGGCACATCCCAGAAGTCTCTGTGGTCAACCTGGCCAAGTGGCCATGCAATTGGTGGAATGGCTCCAAAAATGTGCATGGTCACTCCCATGGCCAGCCCATCATTGCGCAGGTATAAATAAAATAAAATAAAATAAAATAAAATAAAATAAAATAAAATAAAATAAAATAAAATCAATGGAGAGAGGAAAGAGGAGACATTTTGTTGCAAGAAAAACCCACTGCTACTGTAAAAATTCTGGCAGTTTTAAAATAGCAATTTTCGCATGTTTCTGTGTGGTGCTTGTGTGTTTTTGGGCCACGATTTCAAAAAAAAATTTGGTTTGGATCCCCCGCCCGCACCGCATGGCATTGGCGACTCGAGTCCGGCTGCCCAGGACAGGAGAGGGGGGGAGGCTGGGAAACCCCCCCCCCAGAAACCACCCCTCTGGTAGGTGCATTCTGCACTGCAGGCATATTTTCGCCTGCTATTTGGCCCGGGAATGGGGGAGTTTAAAACTTTTTTCTGTGCCGCCCGCTTGAATTGCGGCGGCCGGCGGCGAGTCCGGTGCTGCGAGCGACTACGACGAGGATTTCCCCCACCACCAGAGCAGCCCAGGACAGGAGAGGGGGGTCAACCACCCCTCTGGTAGGTTCCCTGAGCCCTCATTCAGGCAGGCATATTTCCGCCTGCTTTTTGGCCGGGAATCGGGTTTTTTTAACTTTTAAAACTTTTTTCTGTGCCGCTTGGCATCAACAAATCAGACCCAATTATTCTTTAGTCGGTTCGAGTTCGAGTTCTGGCGGAGTAATTCCCGTTACCGTTTCCGTTCCGTAACGGAAATGAGGAATGGAAACGGAAACGGGAATTCTGCCAAGTCGTGCCCATCTCTAGTTCTATGTACTTATAATCTATGTCACACCCACTGGTAACTGATTGGCTATTCTAAACACACTCATCAATATTTATAAATAACAATACATATGTATAACCAACCCTGTTCATCACACCATCTACTATACAAAAAAATGGGGGTGGGTGGCCCGGGATTCTCCATCTTCTGCTGAAAAAAGGGGGTTGTTCCTTCGCTCCCCTCTTTTTAACCTTTTCAGCCATCCCCTTGTGAGTGCATCACGCTCTCCAAGGGGATGGCCCAGCCTGAGTGTTTGCTTTCGTGCTTGACCCTTTGGTTGAGCCCCTGCCCCGGCTCTGCTCCACATCTGGCTTCTCTCCATGTGGGGGTCACCATTATCCCTTTATTCTTGGCAGACTGCGCTGGCAACAATCTCCGGACCCAGTGAGTCAGGTCCTTTACTTTCTTGGAGAAATTGGGCTTCATTTGTAGTCCAAAAGACTATTGTTTACTGAACAAATCTATATTTTGAACAGAGATGAACAGCATTTCTACTCAGTAATTTCCTCTGCCTGAAACTTTTCGGAATTTGGTTGGAAGTCTTTGCAGCTGGAATGGTATAAATGTGTTAAAAGTTGTATCTTTCCTTGTAATAGACTCATTATTTCTTCCCTCTGCTGATGTTCTTGCTGTGTTTCTCTCTTAGAAGAATAAATTGCTATATGTGTCAAGAATCCTCCACTGAGAAAAATTAAATGTGCAGATTTAAATTGAATGAAACTTTAAAAGACTGAAAAGGGATTCCCAGTAGCATCTGGACAGCTATGAAACTAAGACAGCTGTAGCCACTGTTTTGGATGACTTCCTTGTGACATTTGGCAAAGCTGAGAGGATCTTTCTGAATTTATGTGACCTGGCTGTCAACTTTGGACGCTTTTACATGACCCCTAAAATCCGAGGCAAAGGGATCCCAGATCTTGAGCTTAAAAATGTTTTCCCACCAGCTCCAGAGTTTTAAAAAATTTAAGTACGACCACGCCCACCTAAGCATGTCCCAGCGCATTTTTCAAGTACCTGGTCTCCAAAGGTGAAAAAAATTCTGATGCGGATATAAAGCAGTGAGTGCCGGGCTCTCCTCGCCTTGTGTTTGTTTGTTTTTTGCCCCCGCCCCTTTAAGAGACTTTAAGAGACTGGAATGCTTGCTTCCGGGGCTGTGACGGGCAGACGGAGGTGAGCCAGCATTCTTTTCTCCATTTTTTCCTCCCTCCCCTCATGCAGACAGGAGCAACAAACCCCCAAGATCTCTGGTCCGAATTTAAGTGGCCAGCAGATCTTAGGGGTCGTGTAAAAGCACTCTTTGATACTTGGTCATTGAGACATTGTGGTAGCAGTTGGAGTGGATTCTTCAGGGTAGGAATCATTCCAAAGAGCGTAGGCAAGAATCTCCCTATATGACCTTACCAGAGCAAAGCTCATTTCCCCAGTATTTAACATCTCCTTTTTAAGGAGAAAAGAGGGGCACTTTTAAAAAATAAATGAATACATTGAAATGAATAAATAAAACATTTATTCTTGATTTGCTGTCAATTGCTTATTGAATTGTTTATGGGATGGTACTACATAAATACAGAGATTGTCTGGTTGACTGTTCTGTTCCAGTTTTACCCCTTAGGAGTCCATACAGGCTGTGGAAGAAGAAAAGAAAATGGAATGTACACAAAATATGTATATCTGAAGATGAACAGTGGCTTAGTTTAAGTAGCAATAGGCAACTGGCATATATAAGTGGACAAGAATCACAAAGTGAATGGGGCCATCACTGTCAGGTAAGAGACAAACATGGTTGTCAAGTTGCAAGGTGCAAATGTTGCTACAAATTATTATAATGAGTGTTTTTAGTTCTAAAATGCCACTATTAGGGACCTGAACTGAACACTTACAGAGAATGAAAAACCACTGCAGAGAAGAATAGAGAAGATAGTTGATAGCTACAAAAATATTTCTGAAAACCTACAACTCAATAGCCCCATAAATGTGTATTTTAAATCGAAGTCTATCCTTAAATTATCATTTAATGCTGTCAATCCACTCATACCTCCAATCTACTCTTAGATATACTTACAAACTGAATTTATCTGAATTGTCAGTGGAGGGGTGTGCTAGTAGCCGGATGCATGTAAAAATATCCACACTATTGAAGTTCTTGTGCATGCAAGTGTGAGAGAAATATTTGAAATCATCATGAAACTCTCATCCTGCTCTTGCTGGCAGGTGCTAATTTTCTCCCCAACTGCTGGAATATTTCATCATAAGAAAAAAGAGAAAGAAAAAAAGCAACAAAAACATTTATTTTTCAAAAACTCTGACATTCATTGAGAAAATTTTAGAACAGAAATAGCAACAGCCATTTCAAAAAAGCTCTATTTTAGGACTTCTGGTTGTGCCGCTGTGAGACAGCAGTGAGAAGCAGAAATGTTGCTGCTCAGGCAGAAATTCACCCTGTCTGGGACCCCTTCAAAGGTAAAGAGATAAGGCATCACCTGTGACCATGAAAACAGTGGGCAGCTGTTTTTGCAAAGGTCTAGGATTGCCTAATGCCTATGGGGGAAATTCATCTGTCGGTACTGGATGGCTGTAAATATCTGCACATGAAATTGCTGAATGGAGTGAGGTAAAAAAAATTCTTGCATTTATTTGGACCTAACATCTTGGAGTTGTGAAATTTTCCCTGAAGGAACCCCCACCATTGACGATAGAAGCGGCTTCAGAACTATATAGGGGAAGAGGCTGGTAGCTGTTGTGAGTTTTTCAGGCTGTTTGGCCACATTCTGGAAGTTTTTCTTCCTGGTGTTTCGCCAGACTCGGTGGCCAGCATCTTCAGAGGGCAAGGACCTCAGGGAACTAGGCGTTTTCTCTGTGCTCTGGGGTATAGAGTGAGGTGTTAGGCTGATTAATTGCTTAAAGGATGGGATAGAAGAAGTTTCTCTTTCATCTTTGTTCTTTTTCTTTTTTTCTCTTCACTTGGCTAGTAGAAAGGAAATGAAAAAGAACTTTTGTAATGAAATGACAAAACACTGTTTCATTTTTGGTTTTGTGCCCATCTCTGTTTTTCAGTGCTTTATGTTGGGTAGACCAATCTATCATGCTGATTTTCAACTACATGTTGCATGTGGGAGGGGTTATGCATGGCACTATCTGGCCTGGGTTTGTTTTACCAATCAAGGGAGTTGAATTTCCCTGGGCTTGCAGATGCCACACCTTTCCTCCTCCTGTCCTGACCGCATGGCCATTGCAGTGTAGAGCCATTTTGGCCTCAGTCCAGCTTTTACCACCTGACAGAAGGATGTAGTCTTGTTCAGAAGACCATATTCTTCTGAACTCTTCTTCTATATTTTATCTACTTTGTTATGAAACTAAGAAAGCCTGCTGATACAAATGAGATTGTGAGTAAACTTACTTCTTTAGACTTTTTTTGAAGAAACAAGCCTCTTGTCTTTTATGGAAAAAGGGCTAGCTTTGCTGGGGAAGGATTTTGGGAACTTCTAAGTTGATATAAGGCCTAACAGCCTGATCTCACGCTTTGCTGCACAAAACCAAAACTGGTTTTAAGCATTATCCAACACTTTACTCCCCCGCCCCCTCCAGGTGCTGCCTCTGAATCAGTGCCTGCCGAAGGAGGTGAGGCTCAGAAGCACCAAACATCTGTTTGTCAAAAAACAAACCAGTACTTATTCAGCAGTTCGTGCCTATCTCTACAAAAAACAAAAACAAAAAAACAATTTCTTGCCTTGTCCTGTCTGATACCACTATATTGCTGTCTAAGGCAGCTGCCTTGCTGTGCCTAATAGGGCAGGCCCTGCCTTGACTTCCACACAACTGTCACTAAGCATCAGGATGTAGAAAAGTAAAAGGCAGGAAGCAAACTGTTCTGTCAGCTCAACTGAGAGATCCGCAGGGTTAGGCTCTTCTTTGAATGTTTTTCTGCTCTTACTCCATCTACCTCAGAACTGCACTACATGTGTCTGTTATTGGATATTTATAGCATGAAGAGCCTTCCTCACAACCACAAAATACATCTCTCCAACACCAATATCATTTCAGCCTTAAAGAGGGCTTCAGCCACTTTACCAAAGGATGTTTGGCTGTTGATTCAAAGTGCTGCAGGGCAATGGGATAGATATAGGTCATGGTTCTTTGTTTGCTTTTGTGCCCACAGGATAATTGTGCCATGTTACCATTTAATGAATTTTCACTAATTGTGAGCAATCATTTCTAAAGGTGTATTTTCCCAAGATAGGGGTGTTTTCCGTACACCATTCAACTAGGTTTGAAATGTATAGGTGCAAAGATTGAATCACTTGTGATGTTATGTATGCTGTCAATACAATATCACATTAGGTGTTGAAGTTTCTTAAATCTGAGAATGCTTCGGCAGCAGCATTTAAACACTTTTCAGTCCAACTCATAAGGGAGGGATTTTCTCCCACCATTTCATTGCTTTTCAAATCAGGGTTGCTTGTTTATGCTGCCACCTACAGGGGAAAATACACATTTCCACCAATTTGTCTCATCACCAGTCCAAAAACCAAATTACTGTACTTTTCCCTGTCTAAAAATGTTGGACTAAAAATTGAGGGTCATCTTATAAGTCAGTTGAGGAGAGAACTGCACCATTACAAAACTGTAATTATTGGTTGGGAAAGTGGGTGGTTGTCTTATACATTAGAATGTCTTATAGATGGGAAAATACACTACATTTACAAGGAATGATGTTCTTGGAAGCTGAGTCATGGCAACCGGACTTCTTTTTCTTGAGAGATAGAAATGTTGCGCTGCTCATCCAAACAGCTTCATCAGTCTGAATAAAGCTAGTTGTGAGTCCTCCATTTTATAGTTCAATTTGACCTCATGTCATCCTGGTCTGAAATAGGCTCATAAGATGAACAATGGCCTGAATAGGCTCGTTAGGTAGACAACAGTCAATAGCCTTAAGGTGAACAATGGCCTAAGGTGCTGCTGAAACCCATAAAGTATGGGTCATTAGCTATGGCCTTGGTGTTGAAGGCTTTTTTATTTGTCCGGGGATTGTTGAAAGCGCAGCCTGGTAAGTAGCAGATAGACTGTGCCTGAGGCCCCCACCTCGAGAGTGGTTTTCAACGCTCACATGAATGGCTTCCTTGACCCCTCTCTCAAACCACCTATCTTCTCTGTCTAATATGTGTACAATGATGTTCTTGTTTTTGTTATGTGCCATCAAGTCACCAGTGACTTACAGCAACCCCATGAATGAGTGGCTTCCAAAGTTCCGGGTTCTCACTTTTGCAAACTCAGTCCCATGGTTTCTTTTATTGCATCCAACCATCTTATTTGGTCTTCCTTGGTTCCTGCTGCTTTCAACTCTTCCCAGCATCTTTGATGTTTTTCAGCAAGTTTTGTCTGACTTTCCCAAAGTATAATAGCCACCATTCAATCATGTTTGTTTCCAGAAACAGTTCAGGCATGGTTTTAATATAGGTCTTTCTGACTATCCATGGTATCGACAAAGCTCTATTCCATATCCATATATTGAATGAATCATTTCCCCCCTCTGTTAGCTTCCTTCACTGTCCAGCTTTCATATCTATACCTACTAATTTAGAAAACAATAGCGTAAATGCAGAGAGTACACAAAATATGAACAACTCTTATTTTTGTATGAGGATACTCAGAAGGAAATAGTAGTAAAAGGTATTGTTAGCAAACTATATAAAATTATTTCGGATTTAGATGAAAATAGGGGAGGATCTGGATTGAAATTATTGTGGGAACAAGATTTTAAAAAAGAAATAAGAGAAGAAGACTGGGCTAAAATGTGGAGAATGAGAATACTTAGATCTATGTCTGTTAAAATAAGTTTAAGATGGTATTTGACGCCAGTGAAATTGAATAAAATGAATGCAATTTTTCTAAGTTTTGCTGGAAATGTGATAATGAGATTGGTACCTTTTATCATTTGTGGCGGGAATGTAAAAAGATACAGAAATTTTGGAAAAGTATTTTTAAAGAACTAAGTGACATACTAGAAATGACTATAGAGCCCAAATCTGATATTGCTTTGTTATCAGTATTTGTGTATCATAGTTATGATGTTAAAACTAAAGAGTTGATTACAAATTTGTTGACAGCAGCTAGATTAATAATTGCTAGAAATTGGAAATCTAAATATGAACTATGTTTAGAAGAATGGTATAATGAAATATGGAATATTGCTTTAAATGATAAATTGACCTGTTCTCTCAAAGTTAAAAAAGGAGAGTTAAAAAGAGATATTTTCTATGATATATGGCAGTGCTCCCCAACCTTTTTGTCTCCACGGACCGGTATTTGTTTGATTATTTTCCCGTGGCCCGGGGGTGGGGGTGGGGAGGGGGGCAGATGGGTGGGGGTGGGGGATGGGGGGAGGGAGGAGGGGGAGGAGGAGGTGCGGGGGCTTGGCGTGTGTACCTTGGGGGCCACGGGAGCGGCGGCGGCGCTTGCTGGCTGGAGGCGTCGGGCGTGCGCTCCCCCCCGCGCACACGGGCGGGGGGAGCCAGGGGCTCCTGGGCGGGCGGGCCCCTGCCTCCTCCTCCTGTCGGCGGCCAGAGGCAAGCGGCGGCACAGAGGTGCCCCAAACGAGGCGGGCCGCGGCAGTGGCGACGGCGGCGGCGGCAAGGGGGCGTCGGGCGTGCGCTCCCGCGACGCGCGGGCGGGCGGAGCCCGGGCTCCTGGGCGGGGGGGCCCCCGCCTCCTCCTCCTGTCGGCGGCTGAAGGCAAGCGGCGGCACAGAGGTGCCCCAACCGAGGCGGGCCGTGGCGGCGGCGGCGGCGGCTGCGCTTGCCGGCTGGGGGCATCGGGCGTGCGCTCCCCCGATATTGGGCGGGCGGGCCCCGCCTCCTCCTCCTGTCGGCGGCCGGAGGCAAGCGGTTGGGCAGAGGTGCCCCAACCGAGGCGGGCGGCGGCGGCGGCGGTGCTTGCCGGCTGGGGGCGTGGACATGCGCTCCCCGCGCGCACGGGCGGGGTGAGCCCGGGCTCCTGGGCGGGCGGGCCCCGCCTCCTCCTCCTGTCGGGGCCGGAGGCAAGCGGCGGCGCAGAGGTGCCCCATCCACCCGGGTTCGGCTGTGGCTCCGCGGCCGGCGGCGGGACGCCCGCCGCCGCTGCCGCCGCCCGCCTCGGTGGGGCACCTCTGCACCGCCGCTTGCCTCCAGCTGTGGCCTTCGGGCGGGCGGCGGGAGGGGGAGGGGAGGGAGGAGGGTGGGGGGTGGCGTCTCCGGCCCGAGGGCGCCACCGGGACCGCCGAGCCGGCCGCGGCCGAACCTGGGAGGCTGCCGTGGCCGCCGCAGCCGCCGACAGGAGGAGGAGGCGGGGCCCGCCTGCCCAGGAGCCCCGGGCTCCCCCCCACGCTGCCCGTGCGCCGTGCCCGGTGGCGGCGACTCCTCCTCCGGCTGCCCGCGGGAGAGAAGAGGAGGAGGAGGAGGGCGGCGGAGGAAAAGGGGAGGAGCCTCCCCGGCCTCCCCAGGCGGCCCGGTGCCAACCGGTCCACGGACCGGCACCGGTCCGCGGCCCGGGGGTTGGGGACCACCGATATATGGGGTAGATTTATTGAATATGTGCTTGTACGGGATAAGGGTAAGGTTTCCGCACAACAATCGATTTTGTTCTGGGGGGGGGAGGATGACGAATGTAAATATGAAGAGTGATCCTGTTGGTGAAGGGGTGCACTGTTGTTGATGTTTGTCTTTTTTATGTAATTTGTATATGCTTTTTAAATATTTTTTTTTAAAAAAATAGAAAACAATAGTGGAGATGATCTCAAATGCCCTTAAAGTAATCCGAATGGCTTGTCTATATAGACTGAAGTCCCTGCCTGGCTGCCTCTCTTGTCTGCCTGCACCCAAAACCAGGAAGGCATTGATAACTATGAAAAAAAAATCAATATCTTACTTATTTGTCATTTAGCAAGTAGTGGACTCACTATCCATTTCAATTGCCTGGCACCACAATACATTTATTACTCTTATATGTAGATGGATGGATGTTACTTATTCATATGATGATAACCTACATTTCCAAGAAACATAACATCTTGTGTATTGCATCTCAGGTGCTACAAACTGCTCAGGTACTGGCACGTTCTTGAGAATGAATCACATGTGTGAATGCAGCCACATGACACAAAGCTACTGCTTCCACAACACAGATGTAGCTTGGGAGAAAAAGTAGGCATCATAAGTGCTTGGCATTAAAGCAAGCCATTGATATAATAGTAAAAGAACTGAGTTGTATCTGGGCACTGGACAAAATTTGCATTGGAAACCATCACCGGAAAAAACCTGTTGAACTGGAACTGGACGCATTGTAAAGTATTGTCTAGAAAAGACAATAGCATAGGAAAGGTGGAAGGCAGCGGTAAAAGAGGAAGACCAAATATGAGGTGGGCTGACTACATAAAAGAGACCATAGGCTTGGATCTGCAAAGGACAGGCTACTACCAACAGGTTAGTTGATAGGGCTGTTGTCTGGAAGCAGAGGGGGAAGCACATTTGCCACTCCAGCACGTCGCATGAGGGGGCTGCTACTTTTTACCCAAAAAGCAAGGCTGGCCCAGTGGGAGGACGAATGGAAGAAATCATGATCCAGCTGGTAGAGGCAATGAATTCTAGCAGAATCACGTGGCTAACATGGATTGCAAGTTTGCTGGGCTGCAACAGTGTCACACTGGATTGCAGTGGACTGCTCCTGTGAAATAATTTGAGTAGGAGTTGAGATGCTTCAGGATTACAGATTTGCTGTTTCATGAATGTTGTGGTAATGTTCTCAGCTCAAAAATGTAGCAAAATACTTTTTGAAATGCAATTTTGGGGATCAAATGATTTTAGAAATGTGTACCTTTTCATTTTAAAAATACATTTATAAATGCCAGTTCTGTGAAAAAAGCTCACTCAAACATATGTACAAATGCTTGTTTATGCACAGAGATGCATGCAGATTTGTAAAATAATATATCCACACAGTATCTCAGTGGTAAGGCCAAACAAAATTATCTCAAATACAGACAAACACAAACAGAACTGATGCATGCTTGAAACAGACTGGCCAATTTGTATCCTACTGTATGGTCAGGGACTCAGGACATGCTCCACAATGTTAACTGGCTTTACAATGAGTCCCAACTTTGCAGTGCATGATTTGCCCACAAGATGGCTTGAGATGACATTGGCATGGGGAGAGTGTGAACAGCAATAGCAAACCCGCTTGGGAGTGCAGATGCTAGAAAGAGACAAATGATCTGATTTTCCATAGCAGGCAAAACCCAAATAAAAATAAAAAATAAATGTAAAAGATGGAAACTTTGTGGCACCTTAAAGACTAACTGTCATATTTTAATGTGAGCTTTCATGGATGTATAGAGTAAAATACTGAGTTCATTCATTAAACATTCATGCCATCTTTAAGAGTCAGCGGTGCTTGTTTTTACAGCCATTCTAAAAGTTACGGTCTGGAATACTGTCTGAAATAGGAGACAGTGAAGAAATTCTGCTTTATCAGGCCCCCAAAAGCCTCAAAATGCTGCAGAACATGAATACTTACTCAAATGGTACAGAAAGCCATGGCAAACAATGCCATTTTTATAATTTTTATTTCAATTAAAAAAAGATAGCTCTCTGGTTTGGTTGTGTGGCTTTGGAGAGAGAGGTTGGGAGTTCAAGTCCCCATGACACCTCCTGAAAGCAGAATCAGCCTGCGACACCTTGGGCAAGCTACACAGTCCCAGTGCATCTCCAGAAGAAGGCAATGGTATTGCCTACCTAGAAAACCCTGAAAAGGGTTGCCATAGGTCAGATCTGACTTGACAGCACAGGACTCTGAGCTGGCCGGACGGCTCAATGATTTAGGTATCCAGCTGCAGAGCCAAAGGTTGGGTGTTCCAATCCCCCACTGCGCCTTCTGCAAGTAAGGCCAGCCTGTGTAGCCTTGGGCAAGCTGCACCATCCCAAGACACCCCCAGAAGACAGAACAATTGTAATTCATTTGTAGGACTGCTACTATCAGTAGCTAAGAAGCATAGCCTGAACGGCTATAGAAAAACCTACATCCCAGGCTGGAGCCAATATGGGGGAAATTATGAGCCCAAAGTTGCTGATGAACCCCTCCAGTGTTAAGACTCGGCCAGGAGGGAGAAATGGCATGCTCTCAGGGAACATGTTTCCAACATGAAAATAAAAAGGCTTGGTCGTTGCTTCCAAAACTAAGAGACAGCTCCATGAAACCAACCCAGAATGAGAGCAATACTGGCCCTAATGATGTAGCAATTAGAATATTACATCTTACAAGGGAAATACCAGGAACAAACAAAAAGACTAATAAACTCAAAAGGGAGGACAAAAACTAGAGCAAATGAACTAACATCTGAGAGTAAAGTCACAATCAAATTCTTCACATTAGAAATTGCTGAAGCATTGAAAGCAATAAAAACAGCTGACCTGGATGATGCACTGTGGACCAAATCCTATACATTGGTTCAAACACAATTTTACAACATCCAATGGACCCTTGAGACTGCCAGCAATTTTTAGAAGAACAAAATTTGTTGCCTTTTTAAATCCTAGGAAAGAGGGGAAATCTGCAGAGGCCCTGAGACCTATGGTGCTTTCAAGCATCTTTTACAAACTGCTGGAGAGACTTATTTTAACCAGAATTAAGCCTTTGGTTGAGGAACACACTCCAGTAGACCAGGCTGGATTTAGAACAAAAACAAACTGCTGTGACCACATACTATCATTACTCTCTCACACAGAAAATGGATTTTGGTGAAGAAGAAGAAATTGTCATTTTATTGATTTATTTTACTGGTTTATGACACCATGTGGAGAGAAGTGTTGCTCTTAAAATTTCTGCATATTGTGCCCTGTATGAAAAAAGCTACTCTACTTAACAACATGCTTTCAAATAGATACATCAAAGTACATCTAAATGGTCAAACCAGACAGAAGTACAGGTGAAATGATGTCTTGCCACAAGGTTCTGTTCTAGCTCTACTATGCTTTAATATCTATACATCTGACTTATCAAGCACTGTTGCAGAAAAGTTTATATACAATGATGATTTTGCACTGATCAACAAATCTGAAGACTTTGATACTTCTGAAAAAGCCCTTGAAAATGACTTAAAAGAAATGGATAGGGTTTTGGTTATTTTGTTTGTTTTTTGGGTTTATTTTATTTTATTTATTCATTTATTTATTTGAAATCTGGAGTCTAAAACCCACATGAACAAAACAGAGGTTGCTTGCTTTCACTTGAGAAACATAAAAGATAGCTACACACTGGATGTGTAGGATTCAGCTGCTAAAGTTCAGCTGCTACCCAAAGTATTTAGGAGTGACCCTTTGCCAGCCCTTAACCTAAAGGGAACATTTAAGAAATAACCCAGATAAAATGAAACTCAGGAACAATATCCTATGCAAACTATCTGGCACCAGATGGGGGTAAGTGCCACAGTTCTTAGGACATCAGCTCTTGCCTTGGTTTATTGGATTCCTGAGTAGAGGTGGACATGAACCAGAAAACTGATGGTTTGGTTGGTTCTGTTTCAGGCCCACCCTCGGTTCAGTTCAGGTTCGTACAATTTTTTTAAAAAAATTATACGAACCCAAACCAAGTCGGGCGGCGGTAGACCATCCCACCGCCACCTCCGGAGCCCTGGTTGCGGCTGGGCCGGAAGGCAGTAGACTGTTCCACCGCCGCCTCCGCAGCTCCAGCCAAAGCTGGGCCGGTTGGCATTAGACTGTCCCCCCACCACCTCCAGAGCTCCAGCCACAGCTGGGCTGGGCAGCGGTAGACTGTCCCACCACCACCTCTGGGGCCCCAGCCGTGGGGATGCAACGGAGGCTGGTCAGTGGCTGAGAGGTGAAGATTTGGGTTCCCATCCTCTCTAGGTGATGAAAGGGGACCCAGTCTTCCTTTCTGCCCCACGATTTGACTAATAGCTGGACAGTTGAACCCCATCACACACCCACACCACCCATACCTCCTGGAAACAGGCGACGGGAAAACATGTCCTGTCAGCTCCAGATGCCGGAGATTTAATGGTGCAATATATGGACCCATGAATGAAAAGGTGAGGGGGGGGAGAGAGAGAGAGAGAGGGGCAGAGTTGGGGGACATGGAGATGGTCCTTGTGTTTGGGTAAAGGGCTGGGAGTGGCATTGCAGTTCCCTCCCCTGGTCTTCTCCCATCTTCGTTGTTTCTTCCTCCTCAGACACATCCAGAAAGAATGGATAACAACCTGCCATGTTGAATGAAAAATGATAATGGGCTTTATTGGCAGGAGGGAGAGATAACACCTCTTGTGGGGATCTGGCAGCCACTGCCCTGGAAGCTCCGGGCTGGGCTGGGGTAGAAGAGCCCTGGAAGAAGGAAGAAGAAGCAGCTCCCCTCCCAAGCATGGCAGTTATTCCTGAATCTACAACTTAGGGCGTTTATACAAGACCCCTAAGCTGCGCTGCAAATGGCTCCCAGCTCCAGAACTTAGAAATGTTTTCCCACCAGCTCCGGAGTTTAAGAGCGACCCCGCCCACTTTAGCGCGACCCAGCGCATTTTTCATGTACCTGCTCTTTGCAGGTGAAAAAAATTTGATGCGGATAAGAGTGCTGGGCTCTCCTGGCTTGTCTGTTGTTGTTTTTTTGCCTCCCACCCCTTTAAGAGCTCCTTTAGCCGGAACCAGGAAGTAACGGGGCTCGTGGCAAGTTCGACCAGCACCGGCAGGTTAGTAAAGGCTTCTTTTGTCCTCCCCCTCACGCCGACAGGAGCAGGAAGTGCTGAGGGGTGGGGATGGAGGAACATAAACGAACCCCCAAGATCTCTGGTCCGAATTTAA
Source organism: Phrynocephalus forsythii (assembly GCA_029282475.1). NCBI lineage: Eukaryota > Metazoa > Chordata > Lepidosauria > Squamata > Agamidae > Phrynocephalus > Phrynocephalus forsythii. The sequence goes on from JAPFRF010000010.1 coordinate 55,816,166, forward strand.
GGGACCAGCGGATCTTAGGGGTCGTGTGAAAAGGCCCTTAACCAGCTGGTGCGTGGAGCCATGATTGCTCCAGCTGCTGCTGGGCCGTTGAGAGCTGCGTGCAGCCAAGGTGATGTTGTGCATGTGTGAGAGGCAAGTGTGCGTCTGCATTGCCATGGGCCCAGCAGCCGCAGTGGCCATGGAGGAAGGAGGAAGAGGAGCTGCTGCTGCAGCTGCTGCTGTGGGTAGCAGTGGTCATGAAGTACCCCCCATTTCAACCAGAACCGCCACTGCTGTCACTGTCCCCACAACTGCCTCCTCTCCTTCCTCCCTCCCACTCCCTCCACCTCCTGTGGTCACCCTAGCTCATAGACTGACATGCTGACCCCGGACTCCACCTCCTTCTCCACACACTTCCCCTTGACTGGCTGTTCCACTCCGGGAACCTTGGCACTCAGAACCCACCTACCCAGCCACATCCTCCAATCAGGAACAAGGTTTGGCCAAAGACAGTTGATTCCTTTCACCCGCCACCACCGCTGCCACTACTCCACCATGCTTTGAAAGATGGGAGAGCCAAGAGCGAGGAGGTTTACTGCAGTTGCAGGACCATCCCCATGACACCCAACCCTGCCTTCTTTCTCTCTTTTTCTCCCTATCCCTGGCTTTTCATGCATGGGTCCATACATTGCACCATTAAATCTCTGGCATCTGGAGCTGACAGGACATGTTCCCCCTTTCCCTGTTTTCAGGAGGTGGTGTGTGTGGGGAGGGGTTGCAGCTGCCCAGCTTTTAACCAAATTGTGTGGCAGGAAGAAAAATAACACTGCAAAATGACATTTAAAAATCAGCAAATGATCACACACTGTGATGTCCTAAATGGTTCTACATCATTGCTCAGAAGTACCTGACTGTTTGCAGAATGGTGGGTATACCCTAAAGGACTATATTAGTGAAAGCCTTCCTAGGAATATCCACTAAAAATCTGTTGAGAAGGGTAAGGAGACAAATTGTTCTGTGATGCAATTGTATATCCTTTCTTGAAATTCCTGGGTCAATGTCAAGCAGTCAAGTGTAGAACACTGTATATGTTAAGATGCATGGCAAATAGTCCACAGAAATTTTGTGGTACTTATCCATCACATGTCTAATATTGTTTATAGATGTGTAGTTCCCTTATCCCCTATGTCTTTTGTAGTACTCATTGGAAAGTACTAACAAATTTCCTGTGTAATCGATTTGTCCTTGAAAGAACTCCTCTGTTCTCTTCATCTTGATGGTCAGCGAGAGCCACCACCACAAGGCTTGCAAAAATCACATCTTTCTACATGGAGGCTCATCCAGTTCTAAAAACTCAAAGTGGGCCCATATCATTTGGTGAAACAAAACAGCAACATTGAAAACAGCAGAAAACATAGCTGCGTGTCTGCAATCTGTATATCCATAATCTAACTTTACATATTTGGGTCCTTTGTGCAGAATACAATTCATTTTAATGTATTTCTGGGAAATAGAACAGAACCCAAATGCCATAAAATATATCGAGCTCACAATGAATGCTGTCAACCACTTCTGTAAACCACAGGCAGATCTCATCAGAGCAGTTTTTATTGCACTTTTATTGGTCAACAACCAGGAAAAAAATAATTGAGAGATAAATTAGATTTTCTCTTTGCCTTTATCTTCTCATTTAATTTCATGAAAGTTCATTATTCAAGATACTCCGCAGAAGATAAGTGTCTATCTGATGTATTCAGATACATTTCATTATAGCCCAGAATTGTTGTTCACTGGTTATACTCTTAACGCTTTTTTAAAGGAAATTTCTTTTTCTTTGCAATACTTTGTCTTGATAGAAGGCATTTCCTATTATGGAAGGCTGCTCAGTAGAGATGGGCATGAAATGAACTTTTGATTCATTTTGTTATTTGTTATTTGTTTAGTTACGTAACAAAATGAATAATGAACCGCCCCTCTAAGAAAAACAAAATGAAATGAATCGGAAATTTCCGTTTCATTTCATTTTTTTTTTGTTCCGACGATGTCTCCTACCTGGGCCTGGACTGGGCCTGGCCTGGTCTGGTCCTCCTGGCTGTAGCACCAGTGGCAGGAGGGGGGACAAAGCCAATGGGCCTGCACTATAGCTGGCAGGCGGGCCACGTGGTCGGCAGTAAAAATAATAATAATTAAAATAAATAAAATAAACCCTGGTGAGAGTGAAAGGCATGGAGGGGGCAGGGAGGCAGTGGAGGCTAGTTGGTGACTGAGAGGTGAGGATTTGGGCTGCTGTCCTCCCTAGGCAATGGAAAGGGCCATGGTCTTCCTTCCTGCTGCACAATTTGGTTAAAAGCTGGGCAGCTGCACCCCCCCACACACACAAACACACTACCTCCTGGAAACAGGCAAAGGGGGAACATGTCAGCTCCAGATCCCAGAGATTTAATGTTGCAATATATGGACCCATGCATGAACAGGCCGGGTCAGTGCTCTAAAATGAAGGGGGGGACCCAAAACAAGTGCTGACCCAGCCCAAGTGGTTGCGTGGTCGGTGCTTAAAAATATATCAAAAACTTTTTTTAAAAAAAAGGTGTGCTGACCCAGCCACCCCTGGGGCTGGGTCGGTGCTCTAAAATGAAGAAAAAAATATAAAAAATAAAACCAGTATCGGCCTGGCCCCAGGGGCCATGCGGTCAGCGCTTGGAAAAACAAACAAAAAAGTGAGGTGGTGGGCCCAAGCCAGTGCCTCAAAAAGCTCCTGCCGCAGGGGCCAGAATTGCATGCCACCGTCGCCACCACCACCACTGCCACCCGGTAAATCGGACCCAAACTGGTTCAGATCAGTTCAGGTTTGTACAATTTTTTTAAAAAAAATTCATACGAACCTGAACCGAACCAAGGGTGGGCCTGAAACAGACGACGTGCCCACCCCTACTGCTCAGCTATCTAGAAGTATAACTATCTAGCCTCTTACATTTCTATTGAAACTAGTTTTGCCTCATTGGCTGGGTGGGGTGGGATTTCCAGTGCATGTATACAACATAAAACTGCTTACCAACCATACCTGACAAGCTTGATTTTAATTTTTCCAGAGATTTCAGGACAGTTCCTCTTACCATAGAAAATGTAAGTGGCAAAATAATTTAAATCACTTAATAATTATCATTTGGGAATGATTATTTAAAATTAGACCCTTTATAAACATTTCTCTGACAGGTGCCAATGCTAAGTAATATCAATAAGTTCTCTGTTCAAGTATGAAATATTCATTTTATAAATTTATTTATTCTCTATATAAAGTTTGTTAACCACTTGAAAACCGTGAAATGCATGGGCTGTTCACCTGGAACAAAGGTGCGGAGGGCTTATCTTCAAACCCCACAAAAACATGGTTGTCCACTGTTTCTAGAAGGAACTAAAAAAAGGCGATGTTTAACAGATACAAAGAGGATACTATGGAATGGTGGATTAAGGGCAAGATTAAGGGCTGACTATGACAATCTCTTCCACTCAGGTACTGTTTTTTTTTTACACTGTACAAACAAGAGGATATAAGAGGTATTATTGACAGCATGGTTGTTTTCTAGATTACATTTCTTAGTAAGTTATCTGTAGAGTCATACCAGCAAATGCGAAGCTCACTTATAAAACATTCACTAGTAGCTTATTACAGTCTCACATCAGGGGCTTAATTCTTGAAGCAAATTGTTTTTCTCTGGTGGTGACCTGTCTATGGCTTGTAGTGTGTATTTCCTTTGTATGCTTGAGAATCTATTCCCTATCCAGTTTCTGAACAGCCTGTCCTAATGTGGGGGTGTATATCACTCCTATTTCTTAAGGTGAGGGCTTCTCAATATTTGGGATGGGGGTGCATATGTGTCAGTTTCTGGACAATTAAAAATGTGTACGATGCATTATCATTGCTCCAGATGAATTTTATTGTTTTTCTGTTAGAAGAGGCACTTCCTACAAGTCTCGGGGAGGCTTTCTTTAAAATCCAGTTTCTATATATTGAAGACAATGAAGATCAAAATGTGAAGATTAGCAAAACAAAATGCACTAAATAGTACCCATGCTATGCAATTTGCAGAGGGGAACTCTGACCTTAAATATTCTATAACTGTTGGTCTTTCCAACCTCTCTTGGCAAGTGTATTATAAAGGTCTTCCATTTGCTTTCCTTAATTAAGCTTCAGGCAGCATTGGTATGCTGTGTGAATATGTGCATGTGTAAGCCATTATGGCTGGTGCCCCAGGATATACAAAGAGTTGGTACAGCATATCTCCTCCTATGTTCAACACATTCCCTTCCCTTACAGAGGTATGGACAATACCTTAGAAGTATCTTGGGGAGGCATAAGACTTGGAAATGTATCATCACAGCAAAAGGTCTGTAACAGGACTGAATAGGACCAATAAAGGAATGAAATGTATTGTCAGTCACAACAAGTGTAAATCCGCAGAGCCAGTGGCTGAAATCCTGTTGCTGTAACTTACAACACTGCTGACAGCAGCAGCAGCAGCAGCAGCAGCTGTAATATTTCAGAAATTCAACATTTCTGACTTCTCTCTCAAAGGTCCCATGGCTCCTTGATTCTCTCTTTCATCTTCTGTAACCTGTGGAAGCCAAGGGAGGAAGTCTTTAATTGCAGACAATCATCGCCACTGCTAAAGTCATCCTGCAGGCTGGATCTATTGATATTTAAAGACTTCTTCCTCCTATCCAGGGGCTGCCACACATCCCCAGTGATGAGAGGATGAAAGGATGCTTGGGAGCATCAAGAAAGGAAAGTCAAAAATGTAATTTTTTTCCCCTGAAAAATGATTACTGTTGCTGATGTGGTCACGTAGCTTAAGTTTCAGTGACAGGATTACAACCGCTGAGGTTTACAAAGGCTTTGACAAGAGATGGACACGAACCGTACTTTGGCGGTTTGGAACATTTCGGTGCAGCCTCCGCACAGGTGTTCTGCAGGTGCTGTCTGCTTCCTTGCCCTAACTCTGTGCACTTGCCCACTCACTGGCTGCTGTGCACTTCCTTCCCCTGCCTTCTCTGTGCAGTTGTCCATTCAGATAAGGAGGTCGGGCAAGGAACCCCCTGGCATGGCCAATGGGTGGACAATTGCACAGAGAAAGCAGAGGAAGGAAGCTTACCACAGCCAGGGAGTGGGCGAGTGCACAGAGGTGGTGGTGGAGGGAATCATGTAATGCCCACAGAACACCTGGGCAGGTACTGCACCTTAACAGGCTGAACCTCTGAAGTGCCCATCTCTAGTTTCGACATAAGATGAAAGCTGAAACTACATTGTTAGGAAAAACTGAATTGAATTCTGTGTCCTATTGCTGTGCACCATGCAAGACCTACTGGTTTAAAAATGATACCAATCTACCCTTTAAGAAACAGTATTAAGGCTTCCAGCACCAGCTACCCAGTGACTAGGCTTCCCAGCTGCTGATAGCATTGGGGTGGGGGCAAAAGAGCCCCGGCCTCTTGACATGCAGTGAGATCAGGGCTACTGAAGGTGCCCTTCAGACCAGAACAGTGTTGCCACCTGGCAATCATCTCACTGGCTGGTGAGTGATGATGTTGTTGCCTGGGATGGCAGCTCTGGCAGCTTTATTTTTGCACATGTTGGATAGGTGGCCCGTGAACTGTCAGTAGCCAGGAATCGTTCAAAGCATTGGCCTGGACCTATTACCCCCCCCCAACACACACACACACACACACACACACACACACACACACACACACACACACACACACACACACACACACACACACTTTAATGGGAGGAATTGCATTAAAACACAAGGTGTAGTGCAAGCAATTTGGTTCCTGTTTGCAGATAACCCAGAGTGGATTATTGTCAAGGTGTAGATTCTGTCCCATTTACTCATTGGCAGTGCTCTAAGGGCAGATAACTGGGTTTTATTTAGAGCAAAATATTATAATTTAGTTGTAACAAGAAAGTTATTAAGTAGATATGCAATGACCATTGTAATATCTGATTTCCCAAACAGCTAGGAAAATGACAATTTGATGCATTTTATAATCACTGCTTGAAAAATATATTTGAGAAGTGCCAAGTTTAGCAAAAACCATGTCATCATGTGGATTCTGTAATGCCAAATAGTGCCTTTCTTTTTGAAAGAAGGAGGAGTTTGGAAGCTCACATCGTTGATAGCTTGCCACTTTTATAGCTGTGTCACAGCAGGAACTCTAGATCTCATTAGAAAGATAAATTGGAGGCAGTTGCCTCCTAGTTTGCTTTCTTGACGAGAATAAGCTTTATTCAATAACAGTCACAGTGGCAAATTTTGAAGAATTATAGCTTAAGATCTCAGCACCAACCTGTTTTCCTCCCTCCTCATCCTGTTTTCCTTCCTTCTTACTTTTCCTGCTTATCAGTCTACCAGCCCATATCTAACAACCTCCAAAAAATTCATTATAGCATACAAATTGGGCAAAAATGGAACTCATCTGTTTCCTGGAGCTAATCCCTCTTTCATTCTTCCCTGTGCTTTCATGTCTACCTGTCTCTCTTGTGATTTTTGCTGTGCCTAGATTTTTACATTACATTTTCATCCATAGTCACTTAACGTGAAAGGCAATGTGTTCAGCCACTTCCTTTGCTCTCCCAGTGTGGGTGGTGATAAGAACAACCTTGGCTACTCTCACTATAAAGTCCAACATGTTTCTGAAGAAACAAATACCCCAATTGAATAGGATGACCATTACCTTTGAAAGAAATTTATTCAGCCTGAAACATCCATGTCTATTTGGTCTCAGCTAAGCAGTAGCATTTGGCATGTAAGTTATAACTTTGGGCACCTGGTGTTTTTCCTGTCTCCTTTGACTTACTTTTTCAACTGCTCCTGGAATTACAATTTTTATTTGTTGATGTTTATGCCCCCAAATACCACAGCTATTGCTAATGTCTTTAAAAAATCCCACAATTGATAAATATGATTGCGATATTCAAATATATGTGCAAATATATATATAACATAAATGCCTGTTGTCAGTACCAGCAGGTCTTTTGTTTCTGTAGCAGTGAAATCTAAATAATATGGTAAGGTTTAATGTATGAAGGAGATGTCTGGTGTGGCATAGCAGAATGAGTACTGGGCTGAGACTTAGAAAGCCTAGGTTAAAACCCTTTATCACCCAGGGAAGTTCACTGGGGGAGTAGAACTAATAAATTATCTCACTTACCTTGAAACTAGGATCACAATAAGTCAGTTCTGACTTGACAGCTTGTAATAAACAAAACAAAACAAAATAAACAAGCAAATATTAAAAATGAAAGGTTGAGAACCACACAAAACATTCATGGTAGAATTCTTGTATCCCAACGTATATCTTGGGTTTAATAAGTTTCAAGATTGTGGGTCTTAAGTGCATCTTTTTCCTCGGGGGAGATCCACAGATTCCTGAATGATTGAGCTCTCATAGGGGCAAAGCTATCATTATCAGTCAAGCAACCAAACAACAATTAACTGCCATTGTTTTTCAGCCTAAAGATTGTGGGGTGGGGGAGAGAGAAAGGGAAATATTGCTGGATTAAAAGCATAACTTTCTTTCTTCAAGACTATTGAGTGACCTTCAAACTACCCTGGTTTGGGGCTTGAATATGCTGATGAAATCACTTTGCTTGCAAGATGTTTTCTTTTGTGATGAAACTCTAAACGAACAGCCATGCTGAACAGATGATGTTTTTTCCCTTGTACCCTAATATTCATTAATGTAATCTGTAACCAAAGTTCAAGTATGAATATAGATGGAAAATAGGATTTACAGAGAGCGCAAGTGATTAATCTCTGTTAGGTCTTGATCTTTTTAAGGCTTTTTGTCCCAAATGATTCTAACCTTTCCTCTACACTTTTGTTGGGAGGACAGTTTTTTAAAAACCTTGCATTGACCATTATATACTGTAAATCAAAAGAGTTTAGTTCTCCTGAGATGTTACTTGAACATGGTGAGAATGGGGATGGTTTCCCAAACATTAGCCAATATCCAGTAATATTATTCTGCTGGTGCAAATGATGTTGCACTTAATGAATTTCAAGCACTGATGGTGTACAAGGGGAAATCCAGCTGTACAATCGGTTGTAGGATCCACACACTCAAAACAATGCAAAATGGCTGAGAAACTGGAATCAAATCTGGAAGTTGAGTCGTGACAACTGGACTTCTTTTCCTGAGAGATTGAAATGTTTCACTGCTTATCCCAACAACTTCATCAGTCTGAGAAAAGCTAGTTGTGAGTCCTCCATTTTATAGTTCACTTTGACCTCATGTCATCCTGGTCTGAAATAAGATGAACAATGGCCCGAATAGACTTGTTAGGTGGACAAGAGTCTCAATAGGCCATTAGGGGAACAAAGGCCTAAGGTGCTAAACCCCATAAAGAATGGGCTCTTAGCTATGGTGAAGGTGTTAACTATTTTTGATTTGTCTGAGGATTGTTGAAATCACTCCCTGATAAGTAGCAGATATACTGTGCCTGAGCCCCCACTTCTGTTGAGAGGGGGTTTTCAATACTCACATGCATAGCTTCCCTGACCCTTCTCTCAAACCACCTGTCTTCTCTGTCTAATATGTGTACATGTTCATCTTTGAATGAGTGCCCTTTATCCTTTAAGTGGAGGTGTGCTGCTGATTCTGGTCCTGAGCTGTTGCCCCTCCTATGTTGGCCATCCTCCTGTTTAATGGCTGTTTAGTTTCTCCAACATAGAGGTCTGCACACTCCTCACTTCATTGGACCACATTTACTATAGTGCTCCTTTTTTGTTTTGGTGTCGTGTCCTTTGGGTGGACGAGTCTTTGTCTTAATGTGTTTAAAATAAAATGGAGGGCTCACAACTAGATTTCCTCAGACTGTATGGATGAGCAGCAAAACTCTCTCAATAAAAGAAGTCCAGCTCCCATTATTCAACTTCCAGATAAACTCATCTGGATGAATGAGAATCTTCACAGACAAATGGGAAGCAAAGCAAAACAAAACAAAACAAAAGGACAAATGAACTCTTGTGGCTCACTGGTTTCTTCCAACAATATTAAACTGGATTTAGGTCATAAATACCACTAAAAGGTAAAGGTTCACCCCGCACACGCATGTTAGTCATGTCCAACTCTAGGGGTGGTGCTCATCTCCGTTTCCAAGCCAAAGACCCAGTGTTGTGCAAGCCCATGGCCACATGGCTGGCATGGCTGAATGAATTTCTGTGCATGGAACACTGTTTACCTTCCCACTTTTTATGGCCGTGCCTGTTTATCTACTTGCATTGACATACTTTCAAACAGCTAGGTTGGCAGGAACTGGGGTTAACAGTGGGAGCTCACTCTGCTGTGTGGCACCTGGGATTTGAACCGCCGAGCTGCCAACTTTACAGATGACAGTTTTCTGCACTGTAGCCCACTGAGCCACCACACCCCTTTATTAATGCCATGAGATACTATTAAATTCTTCATCAAACCTCCAGTTTGTGAATATAGGGTCTTGTGCTTCTGTACCTACATTTCAAAGACCCAGGAAATTGACCAATATTGCTGCACAATATCGTGCCATCACTGCCAGCAGAAAAAGGATGCCAAATTTTACATAGGCAAAGGCAACTTGAATGCTGATGACACCAGTGACAGCAGAATATGGTCTTCTGCTCACTACCATTCACAAAGTGACACCACCCAGGAGAAAATCCCAAAAGCTGACTCTTTTTCTTCATCAGTTAGCCACTTCTCACCCTAACAATTTTGGGGCTCTTTATAAACAAGTGTGAATGGTAGTGAGTTCTGCCTTTAGCAGTGCTGCCCAGGTTTTGTAAACAGCAGGCTGTAAATAACACCCTTTGCTGAATCAGTCTACTGTATCTCTTGGTCCTCCTATTTTCATGCTGCCTTCTACTTTTCCTAGCACTTCCAGTGTGGTGTCGTGGATAAAGTGATGGACTAGGATTCTGGAAAACAGGGTTCAAATCCCCACTTGGCTAAGCAAATTCCCTGGGGAAAGAAAGTGCTAAAATCAGTCTATTATCATATCTCACTTAGCTATTAGGGTCACTGTAAGCTGGTTTCAACTTGACTGCACAGAATACACATAGTATTTCCTAGTGAGTCTTGACTTTTCATGCTATGCCCAAAGTGGTACAACTTCAGCCTTGCCATTTTTGCTTCTGGAAGGAGTTAATTTGATCTTACCTGAACATACAGCATTTATCTTTCTGGTGGTCCATTGCATCTGTAAAGCATTTCTTCAATAACATATTTCAAATAAATTACATTCAGCTTTCTTCATTGTCCAGGTTTCACATCCTTTAATTGAGAATCCCACAGTAGAGACTGTCTTGGTTTTAGTCTTTTCTGAGTCTCTGTGTATCCTTGGAAAAATCTGAAGAAAACATAATTCCATAAACAACAGGGTTTCCTCTGAATATCAAGAAACAAAGGAGCGTTCTTTGAGATACCCTGGTCCTCAACTGTTTATACTAATACTATACAAAGCATATAATTTGTATGGATATTGTTAGAATTATGAAGTAGCACCTCTCTTTTCAGAAGTTTTTATTTATAATCTGAGATGCCTGGGGTTTCTTCATTTCTTTCCACTATTTGGAGAAAACAGAGATCACAACTTGTTCCCGGCAAAGTAAGCTATAGCTATAAACTGATTTAAAATATCAAAATACCAAATAAAGAAAAAAGCATGGCGCGTGTGTGCGCGCACGCACGCACGCACGCACGCACACGCACACGCACACACACACACACACATACAGAGAGAGAGGGGGGAGAGAGGGAAAGAGGGAGAGAGAGAGAGAGAGCATCAAGAAATACCACAAAATTACCCACATGAGCAAATAAGCAAATACCGGTAAATGAATAATGCATAAGTATATAACCAACCAACCAACATAACAATGAAAAGAAAGTTGCATGCCATATTGTCCCATAGCTTTTCTAAAAAGCACACGCATTTTCTTGACTGTACAAAAATGGCTTTCTTTCTTGCTGTTAGACTGAATGCAGCACCTGGATAAGGAATCTGATACTTATTGGTAGTGCTGCTGTTTCTTTTGTTGTTGTTGTTGTTACTACTACTACAACAAAGACATGCCCTTGCACATCTCTGCTTGAAAGAAAAATCTTAGAGGAGCCAATAGGCAGAATAACACAGCATCATGAAAGTGAATTCCCTAGCTGGGACATGGAAGCCATGACTTCACTCTCTGTTGCGTTATGAATAACACGGACACAGAGTTTCAGGGTGCAATATCTGGTGCTCAGGCAGCATTCCTGTTTGTCTCTCTGTCAGGGCTCCATTGATGTCTGTGTGTCTGAATGTGTGGAGGCATGTGTCTGTGTGAGTGATTGTGTGGTGATGATTCTTGTTGTTGTCCTACTGCCTGAGCCCAGTCTTTATTAAGAGAGTAAGCACAATAGATACAGGAAGGACATTCCTCGGTGGGAGGAGGATGTACACCTTATCTGTGAGACCATACTCAGTAAACAGGCACAGGAAATAGAATCCATAGGTGGGGGGGGAATGCTCCCTAGCTAGTGAGGCATTACTGATAAGGACAGAAGGGGCTCTTGGTCTGTATCCTGCCATCCTGTTTATCTGCCATCCTGTTTTGCTCTGGCCTCCTTGCCTACATCAGCACATCCTGGTATCTGCTTGGTCCTGGGGACTGCCGGGAAATAACAGGTCAAGCAGCCCTCCTAGGCCTTCAGTTTCCTTTAGGTGCGCTTTGTGCTCTGCCCATTTCTTGGGGTACAGAGCTATCGGGGTATGAAATCCCCACAACTCTCTCCACCCCCTCACTCCATCTCCAGCCGATCCATCAAGTAATTTAGGTATGGAAGAGCAACCCCATCCCGCCATCACCACCAAGGCTGAAGGCCAGCAGATAGTGGGTGCCTGGAATCCCACCCTGATGGCTGTATTAACAACTCAGAGGCTGGCTCTTGCTCCTCTGGGTGCCCAGCGGAGTAGTCAATGTGCTTGGCAAAGGGTGGAGTTTGGCATCCAGGGCAGTTGCTATTTGAGACTTGCCACTGAGAGGAGTTCAGAGCCGAGCAGGACTCTCCAGCTGGAAGGCCATGGGAGCCGAGCCTGTGTGATTTATTTATTTATTTATTTATTTATTTATTTATTTATTTATTTATTTATTTATTCATTCATTCATTCATTCATTCAATTTCTCAACTGCTTATTCCCTGGGCCCACAGCACTTGGACAGCAGGGAATGAACAGATGGAAGAAGCACTGGCTCACCCTGAGCAGCTGTCCTCTCCTTTCCTCCCTCTTCATGTGGGCCCCTTCAGACAGTGGGCCAACGAAACTGTTGTTTTGCCCTCTGTATAAAGTGGCTCTGATTGATATCAAAGACCCACCAAATACCATCTGAAAATCTGCACCTATGTGAGGGGATGTGGGTATGCCCCTCTAGTGAGCCTGTTGTCTCCAGCACACATGTTTCAAGTAGCTAGGAAGAGGCTACGTTTTCTCAGGATCAGGCCAAGACAGCTGAAATGGCAGTCTGAGAAATAGCAGGAGGCACAGAGGAGGAGAATGTGGTTGGATGCAAGAGAGGAGAGCACTGGAAGCTGTATACCCCCACCTTGTTTGTTTGCTTGCAAAAGGTGTCAGACACTAGAGACCCCCAGCCATGTGCTTGGACAAGGCTAGGAAACCACTGCAGTCCTGGGGAGGCAAGTGAGGGAAGGAACTGGTAGAGATGAACTGCTGGGCTTGACTTCTTTTGCCAAGGGCTCAGTGATTATAATTTATTTAGCCCAATGAGACTGTGGCAGAAAAGGCAGGGGGTAAGTGACACTGAGCCACTAATAAAAGCTCTTCCAAGTTTAGAAGCTGAGCTGGAATCCATGGAGTTGTTGCCGGGGCAACCCTGGTGTTATAGGAATGGGGCTGATAGGGTACACAATGTGGAAGATAAACAGAATAACACTCGCTCTTCTAGTTAATAACTAATTAGCTGTAATTAGGATTATTGGGAGCACTGAATCCAATCTGATGGCATAATGTGTGAAACAGAGCAACAGGAATTTCAGCCATATTTAGCAGTCTCCATTTTTTCAATTTTCTGAAGAATATAGCTTCCATATCTATTAAAAGCAGAGCAGATTAAGTCAAGGAAGCATTTGGTGAGAGGCCTGTATTCCACTGATTTCAAGTGAACTGACATCTGTTTCAATCTGGATGACATATATAGGTAGCTACAGCAAATACTATATAATGTATACAGTAAGGGCAGTGGGCCTTTTTACATGACCCCTAACATCCGCTGGCCAATTAAATTCGGACCAGAGATCTTAGGGGTTCGTCGCTCTTCCTCTGTCCCCACCCCCTCCGCACTTCCTGGCTGCAGGCTGCGTGAGGGGAGGGAGAAAAAGAGAAAGAAAAGCATGCCGCTCACCTTGTTCTGTAAAAGTAGCTCTTAAAGGGGCGGGAGCCAAAAAACAACAAACAGAAGCAAGGAGGGCCCCGCACTCACTATCGTTACACCAGATCAAATAATTTTCACCTCCAAAGAGCAGGTACCTGAAAGCTGCACTGGGATGCGCTAAAGTGGGCGGGGTCGCACTTAATTTCCTGTTAAGTCCGGAGCTGGTGGGTAAACATTTTTAAGCTCCGGAGCTGGGAGCCATTTGCCCCGGAGTTTAGGGGTCGTGTATAAATGCCCAGTGTTAGCTTTGCAGGAAATATGTAAGAACATAGAAGCAACAGATTATCATAAAATGTGGATAAAGCATTGAGTTGTTTTGCCAGAATGTTTTGTATTGTAAAAATAAAATTTTCAAATTTTGTTTTGTGTGCGCATGCAGTGGCCGGTTAGTGGAACTAATATTTTACCTCATATATCCATTATTTGTTCAGCAGTGTTCTGAGAACCGTGGGAGCACAGCTTTTGCTGCTCACATGATATGCTGTCTGTGATATACATTCAGAGGTTGCTTTTCAGCAATCTAATGTGAGGCAGGTGTCCCAGGAAAACAAATTATCTTAAATTTTTATTCCTTACCAAGTAGGCCCATTTATTTCTCAATCGGGCTTTAAGACTATTGTCAGCCATAATGCAATTATGTCTGGTTTTAGTCCAAACCCAATGAACCAGAGCTTGGCAACAGGAACTAATATGTCTTCTATAGGCTTTTAAAAGCTACCTACACTGTATTTAGTTCATGGGAAAGTGTCTTCCCAGAAAATCTCTTAATCCTTTCTCTTTTTCAATTATCTAAGGTGCGACTGTATGTAGAATATGGTGCAGTTATCGTTGGCCACCACACCTCAAAATGGATATTGCACAGTTAGAAAAAAACAATGATGCTAGAACAAGTCTTTTCTAACGAGTGCTTCACCACAGAAGAAAAGGAAAGTTGAGGTAGACATGACTAGGCATTGAAAAAGTGGATCAGGGTTATTTGTTCTATTTCATAGTACAGTGGTACATCCACTTATAAGTGACTCTACTTATGAGCAATTCGACTTAAGATCAGAAAACTGTTGTCATTTTCACTGCCGCCTTACAAATTTTAGATGCAGTCTGCTCTACTTACAAGTTATGTCTGTGAAGATTCTCAGTCATCCAGGTGAGTTTATCTGGAATTTGAGTCATGGCTACTGGACTTCTTTTTTGAGAGATAGAAACGATTCGCTGTTCATCCAAACAGCTTCATCGGTCTGAATACAGCTAGTGCAAATCCTCCATCTTATAGGCAGCTCTGACCTCTTGTCACCCTGGCCTGAATTAGGCTCATAAGATAAACAGTGGCCTAAACAGGCTCGTTAGGGAGGCAATAGTATCCTTAGCCTTAAGGTGAACAATGGCCTAAGGTGCTGAAACCTATCAAGAATGGGTCCTTAGCTATGGCCTTGGTGGTGAAGGCTTTTTGATTTGCCTGGGGACTTTGGAAAGCACAGCCTGATAAGTAGCAGATAGACTATGCTGGAGTCCACCACTAGAGATGGGCACGACTTAGCGGTATTCCCGTTTCCATTTCTGTTACTCGTATCCGTTACTCTACGGAAACGGTAATGGGAATTACTCCGCCAGAATTCGAGCTCGAACCGACAAACGAACAATTTGGTCTGATTTGTCGTGCTCGCCTTAGGTTGCATCAATGGCCTATCGGCAATGCCAAGCGGCACAGAAAAAAGTTTTTAAAAGTAGAAAAAACCCGATTCCCGGCCCTAAAAGTAGGCGAAAACTGTCTGAGGGCACCTACCAGGCCAGAAGGGTGTTTTATTTGGGGTGGGGTTCCCCGCCCCCCTCTCCTTGGCTATTGCTACTGCTGCGCTGCTGGTACCAGGCTGGGAGGGCGCATCCATTTGCCATGCAGTGTGGGGGATCCAAAATGGCAACAGCAATATTTCTTTTGAAATCGTTGCTCATTTTAAATGCTTGAATTTTTACAGTAGCAGCAGTGGGTTTTTCTTGCAAAAAAAAAGTCTCCGTTGATTTTATTTTATTTTATTTTATTTTATTTTTTTACACCTGCACATTCGCAATGATGGGCTCGCCCATGGGAGTGGACCATGCAAGGTTTTGGAGCCATTCCACCAATTGCATGGCCAGGTTTTGCTGACTGTACCAGGCTGGGAGGGCGCATCCATTTGCCATGCAGTGCGGGGGATCCAAAATGGCGACCGCAATAATTTTTTTGAAATCACTGCCCAAAACCCCACCAAAGCATCACAGAAACATGCGAAAATTAGCTACTTTAAATGCTTGAATTTTTACAGTAGCAGCAGTGGGTTTTTCTTGCAAAAAAAAAAAAAAGGCTCTGTTGATTTTATTTTATTTTATTTTATTTTATTTTTTTACACCTGCACATTTGCAATGATGGGCTCGCCCATGGGAGTGGACCATGCAAATTTTCCACCAATCGCATGGCCACTTGGCCAGGTTGACCACAGAGACTTCTGGGATGTGCCAATCGGGCATAAACAGCCCACTAATCGTAGCCCAAACCCGAACCCTAAGCCTAAGCCTAACCCATACGCCAGTACACTGTCCTTCTAAGTGGGTCAGAGAGGCACCCATAGGTGCACCCCAATGCCTAACCCTAGCCCTTGCCTAACCTTGTCTTAACCCTAAGCCAGATCTACTTGCATTGCACTACATGCAAGTACGTGAGACACAGCGGGTGCAAAGAGTCTGCCAGTCCGTCACTTGTGGCTCTGGCTGACTCCTGCAGCTCTCTCCAGGAGCCCGCTACCCCCCCCCCAAACCAGTACTAACAACGAAAAAAATGAACCGACTAATTTTTGCGAAATTTCGTAAAAAACGGAAACGAGCCGAAACGGACTGCTTCCGACACACGACAACTCGAAAACGTCATTTTCCCTAGTCGTGCCCATCTCTATCCACCACCTCTGCTGAGGGAGGGGTTTTCAATGCTCACATGAATGGCCTCCCTTACTCCTCTTTCAAACCACCTCTCTTCTTTGTCTAATATGTGTACATCCTCATCTTTGAAAGAGTGCCCTTTGTCCTTCAAATGGAGGTGTACTGCTGATTCTGGTGCTGACCTGTTGCCCCTCCTATGTTGGGCCATCCTTCTGTTTAATGGCTGTTTAGTTTCTCCAATGTAGAGGTCTGAACACTCCTCACTGCATTGGACCGCATATACTATATTGCTCCTTTAATGGTTTGGTATCAGATCCTTTGGGTGGACAAGTCTCTGCCTTAGTGTGTTTGTGGGTTTCCTGGATTCTGCAGTCATCATCAGACCTGACCGTGGCCTGGGAGTAGAAGTTTACAGGAAACCCACCCACACAGATCAATACTTACTGTTTGACTCCCACCATCCACTACAGCACAAACTAGGAGTCATCAGGACCCTAAGCCACAGAGCAGAGAGCATCCCCACCTCCACAAAAGCCAAGAAGAAGGAAGACAGGCACCTGAAGACAGCACTTAAGGCCTGTGGATATCCAAAGTGGGCCTTCAACAAAGCAGAGGGCCATCCCAGAAGAACAAGGGATCAGTCTGAGACCCAGACCCGACGGAAGAACCTGGTCATTCCTTACATGGCTGGAGTGTCGGAGAAGCTTCAAAGGATTTTTGGCAAACACCACATCCCTGTTTATTTCAAACCCACAAACACACTAAGGCAGAGACTTGTCCACCCAAAGGATCTGATACCAAACCATAAAAGGAGCAATATAGTATATGCGGTCCAATGCAGTGAGGAGTGTTCAGACCTCTACATTGGAGAAACTAAACAGCCATTAAACAGAAGGATGGCCCAACATAGGAGGGGCAAAAGGTCAGGACCAGAATCAGCAGTACACCTCCAGGACAAAGGGCACTCTTTCAAAGATGAGGATGTACACATATTAGACAAAGAAGAGAGGTGGTTTAAAAGAGGAGTAAGGGAGGCCATTCATGTGAGCATTGAAAATCCCTCCCTCAACAGAGGTGGTGGGCTCCGGCATAGTCTATTTGCTACTTATGAGGCTGTGCTTTCCAAAATCCCCAGGCAAATCAAAAAGCCTTCACCACCAAGGCCATAGCTAAGGACCCATTCTTGATAGGTTTCAGCACCTTAGGCCATTGTTCACCTTAAGGCTAAGGATACTATTGTCTCCCTAACGAACCTATTTAGGCCACTGTTCATCTTATGAGCCTAATTCAGGCCAGGGTGACAAGAGGTCAAAGCTGCCTTTAAGATGGAGGATTTGCACTAGCTGTATTCAGACCAATGAAGCTGTTTGGATGAACAGTGAAACATTTCTATCTCTCAAAAAAGAAGTCCAGTAGCCATGACTCAACTTCCAGATACTTACAAGTTTTTAATTTTTTCATTTTTTTTAAAGATACGTCTGCTCTACTTACGAGTTGTTCAACTTATGAGCATATATTCAGAACAGATTAAACTCATAACTAGAAGTACCACTGTTCTAGATCCTGCAGGTAGCCGTGAGACTGAATGGTGTGTTGAAATTTACAAGAGATAAAAGAAAACTGTCCTTCTCACATGGAATTATGGAATTTGCCATCATAAGATATCATGCTATTACCAAATAATTTCCACTAGTTTATAAGATTAGACACACATTAAAGATGCTGTTAATGGATGGCTATGTATGATCTCCAGTAGAGATGGGCATGAAATGAATTTTTTATTCATTTTGCTATCATTATTTATTTTGTTATGTAACAAACCGAATAAAGAACCCGAGAGTAAAATCTAAACAAAATGAAACAAATTGGGAAAATTGGTTTGTTACGTTTTGTTTCGTTAATGGCAGTGCACAAAGAAATAAGCTGTTTTTAAACCCTTTAAACCAGCCATGTCCAAACTTCGGCCCTCCTGATGTTTTGGACCATAACTCCCAGAATTCTAAGCCTGTATTTACAATGGCAAAGAACTGTGGGAGTTGTGGTCCAAAACATCTGGAAGGGCTGAAGTTTGGACATGCCTGCTTTAAATGGACGAGAAACAATTCAAAAATATAGTAAAAAAATTTATGCCTGATTATAGCTATTAGGTTGATGCCAGTGATGTAAAACATCTAAAACTGTGTTTTTAAAGAGATCTTTTTTAAAAAGGGGACAAAATGGCTGCTGGATACTTTTGTTAATGGCGGTGAATCTGTGCAGAATGGCATTTTTAAGGTATTAAAATGTCCTGAATATACTTAAAAACCCAGCAAAAATTATTTTTTCTGCCTGATAATACCTAGCAGGGGGGGAGGAGTGCTTAAAACGTCCATTTGTGTGTTTTCTCAGATGGCTTTTTAAAAAAATTTTTAATGTTTTCCATCTGGTCTGGGGCATTGGGACACCCACACAAGGTCAAATGCATTAAATTGCACAAAGCGGGTAAAAACAAATAACAAATAATTGAACCAATGAAATTAATTTTTTTAAAAAAATCATTCAAAACAAAACAAAACAAAACAAAGCCTTAAATGAATTGAATCACCATTTTTTTTTCGGTTCGTGCCCATCTCTAATCTCCAGTGTCATAGACTCTTTGGCACTCAATCTGGATCTTTTGTCATTTGGATCTTTTCCTTTTCCTTCAACATCCTGATGGGATTGTAGCTGATTCATCAGACTGGGCTTCCTGCTACCAATGTCTCAGCTTTCATCATCTCCCATCCCCAGTAACAGGATTTGGGAACAGCCTTAGTATTTGGCTATCTCTCAACCTCTTCCCAAGGTACTCTCAGCTGCACAGTAAACTCAGTCTAAGGGTGTTTATACACGACCCCTAAACTCCGGGGCAAATGGCTCCCAGCTCCGGAGATTAAAAATGTTTACCCACCAGCTCCGGCGTTAAGAGGAAATTAAGTGCGACGCTGCCCACTTTAGCACGTCCCAGTGCAGCTTTCAGGTACCTGCTTTTTGGATGTGACAAATATTTGATCCGGTGTAAGGATAGTGAGTGCGGGGCTCTCCTGGCTTCTGTTTGTTCTTTTTTTGCACCCCGCCCCTTTAAGAGATCTGAATGCTGCCGGGAACAAAACGGAGGTAAACCGGCATTCTTTTCTTTCTTTTTTCTCCCTCCCCTCATGCAGCCAGCAACTAGGAAGTGCGGAGGGGGGTGGGGACAGAGGAAGAGCGAGGAACCCCTAAGATCTCTGGTCCGAATTTAAGTGGCCAGCGGATCTTAGGGGTCGTGTAAAAAGGCCCAAAGGGTATTCTTTGTTAGTATTCCAATTCCAATGAGTAAGCACAATTTAGATGGGGCAACTAATTTGTTTTTAGGATATAGGAGTCTCCTTCAAGAGTGGAAAAACTCCTCAAAGAGCGGAAAAGCCACCAATGCTTCACTCCCAGAATCATTGCATTGCAAACTTGCTAATGGGCAAAATGACCCAATGGTCTCTTTTTAGTGCTACAAATGATAAAAGACAACAATTTCTAAAAATAATCATTGATATTTTAATTTTACCAATTTCTCATATAGATCTATAACTTTAAATTCTACAACACTCCAATACAAATAAAGGGGAAATTGAGTTGCTAGCATTGTGCAGGAAATTATTTATTCATTTCATTAGCACCAACTAATTTGTTAATTAAATTGTTAGCCTGTGAGTTTTACACACAAAGAAATGAGATTTGACTCCTAGGATCATATGTGATTGGTTACTTTTAAAAGGCCTTTTAAAGAAGATGCCACCGTCTTGAATGGTGGACCCCAACCTTTTTTGATTTGTGACTCCCTTTTATAGCAGCCAAGTAACCCACTGCCTGCCTGCCACATTTGCAGAAAGAGGCATTTTTAATGTGGTAAAGTCATGCCTTCTCAGGAAGCAGAGGCTTCTTTCTTGCCCAAAGGACCTGTTTCTCATACATACACATGTGTCTTGTGTTGTTACAGTCGTGACTGACTCTTCGTGACCCCATGTCAATGGAGTTTTCTTGGCAGGAATACTGGAGTGGTTTGCCAGTTCCTACTCCAGGCGCCTACAGCACCTGGTATTCCCTGGCGGTCTCCCATCCAAGTACTAACCAGGGCTGACCCTGCTTAGCTTCCGAAATCAGGCGAGATCAGATATACTTACATACACATACACACTAACTTTAGTATCCTGCTCTGTAACGTACAGTATTCAACAAGAGCTACCGACATATAAATTGACCCACTTTGCAACTGCCTTGGAGGTCACAACTGCCAGGCTGGGAAACAGGGCTCTAGAAAGAGAAAAGAAACCCTGCTAAGTGGGCTTTGTGTAAAATTAAAAAATAGGGGTAGACTATTTTAAACTATTCAGCCTGTTTTTCAGATTGTGCATATAAATAACATAGCTGTTCTAAGTAACATGGAGCTTATTTTCCTTACTATTACACACCTTTGTTGTTCTGATTAGAGATGGGCATGAAACAAGCAATTTTTCGTTTTTTTTTTTTTTTCATTTTGTTACGTAATGAAACGAAAAATGAATTTTGTCTCCAAAATGAAACGAAACGAACTGAAACAACAGACATTTTGTTGTGCGTTTCGTTTTTGTTGCAGCAAATACATTGAACTGTAATGAATGCTAACGGAACAGCAATTTTTTTGTTTTTGTTTTTTCATTTCATTACGTAATGAAACGAAAATGATTTTTTTGTAAAAAATTCACAAAAAATGAAAACGAACCGAAACGGACCCCCTAAATGACAAACGACAAACGAAACACCATTTTTTGAGTCGTGCCCATCTCTAGTTCTGATTTTTAAAAAAACTGAATTGCATGGGTGTGGAAATGAATATGTGAATTTCTTTTAGCATATTACATTGCAGCCAATATTTATTTATATTTATTTATTATTTCCATTTATATAAACAGATTTACATTAATTAAAAATATTCAGTTTGTATAATAATAAAGGCTTACTGTTATCTAATTACAGAACTCCACCAGACCCTCCACCATCACCACACACCATATTATTACTAGTAGAATTACATACACTCACACTTTTAAATTATTTTGGATATTTTTAAAACAATGAAATTATGTGAAAGTTTAGAAAGGTCAATATTAATTCAAGAGTAATTTACGTTGTTTTCTGCAGGATCTTGAAATCTTCCTACCTTGGGTTTCTAAGACTTAGTCCCCTAAAGAATCACTTGCTGAGCCATAGATTCCAACTCCTTCTTCACCCATTAAACTATATTAATAAATTTCCCAAGATGATCCAGCTACTAAGAGTGAAATTGCATCTGTTTTATTTTCATGTGTAATACTTGTCGGAGATTTTAATTTTTTAACCCAACTAGCTTGAGAAAACTTTGCAACATGGGATTTCTTTTTGCAGATGGAGGACAGACAGGTGTTCATACAGATGGATGACATTGAGGAGCTTTCTACTGTGATCATGCGAGCAGAAATTGGGGCCAGAGAACCCCTCTTACAGCCTTATCCAATATTGTTCCTTCACAAAAGCCAGCTTGAAAAAAATCTACAAAATTGGGTCTCTAGTTTCGTTTCATTAATTGAGTGTCTGTTGCATTTGGGGGGGAAGGAAGGAGATTCTACCGTGATCAAGAAACATGGCCAGGCAAAACATATTAAAATGGATAAAGGGATTTTCTAGTGGTATAAATACCTGCACATGACTCCCTGTGCACCATAACCCATGTGATGTATATATGCAAGTGAAGAAAACTGGCCATTGAGCTCGAACTGCTGTGAACTGCATAGGATAGTTGGCAGAGAAAGGAAAACAAGGCATCTCTCTCTCTCTCTCTCTCTCTCTCTCTCTCTCTCTCTCTCTCTCTCTCTCTCTCTCTCTCTCTCTCTCTCTCTCTCTCTCTCTCTTCGTGGGAATGAGTTGTCAAGTCTTTTCTTCAGCTGACACGTTCATCCCACTGAATACTGACTCATCTCCCACTCTGCCTCTGATAATGCATCACAGTGCTGCAGAGTGCTTACCCGCCTCCAACCATGCCACTAATGTGGTGTCTACAGGTACCTTTTTTATTATAACTGTTGCTGTTGTCAATGTTCCATTTTACTGCCTTAGACTCTTTCATTTTCTGTACATTAGGGGGAAATGTTTTCTCTCTCTTTTGAAAGGGACCTACTTAGAGTAGCTCCCGATAAGAACCAGCAAATGGTGTGCTGGCTTTACAAACAGTATCTGCAACTAATTGGCCTAGGGAATTTTCCGGGCGGCACAAAATATCCTTGTAATCCAAAAGGAAATATGATTTGAGTAGTGTCATTGTTTTTCTAAATTACTGAAAACAAATTCAATTTACAAACATGAAACAGCGCATTAATTTCAGTTTTTTTCTGCTCATGCTTTTTAAAGAGGTAGGTAAAACTGTGTCACACTGTACATCCTGGGGATGAAAGTGCAGAAGAAAGAGAAGCCAATCTGTTTGTTGAAGTTTCCACCTGATCAGCCTATCCGTCTGCTTCAGAAAAAGAAAACCAAAGTGTCTTTCCACATGTTAGAGTTGAACATGCCTTATTTTGTGTAGGTTTTTGTGGGCTACAAGCTATTTTCTCTGTTGCTTTTGATGAAGTGGGCTGCAATGTATGAAGAAGCATCTTCAGCTTGCCCATAAGATGGTTTGATTCAGCTATGTGTTAAAAACTCCTCCTCAATCTGGCCCTTACGTTTTTCCAAATATATGACTTGTGCAGTGTTCAAACACTGACATTTACTTCATAGACACAGGCAACCTGGCAATGCACAGCCATTAGTTCGAGTAACAAACTAAGCTAGACCTTTAAAAATTCAAACAAGAATGCCAAACTTGAGTCTACAATAATGTCTTTTAAAACTATTACAGCACAGCATTTTAGAACTCAATACAAATTAGGTCTTCTTTGCACCCTAAGTTCAAGGATGATTTCTCTGGAGTTTTCACACTTCTGCCATATATTGGCTGTAAAATGAGATGAGCTACCATCAATTATACAGATGAGTCATGAGCAGTGTGCAATTCTGGAGTGACATGTCCCCAGGCTGTTTTATGTGGTTTCCGCCATACATTTTTGCAAAGTTTCACCTCATCTCTAAATTCAATGTTAGTTATGATGGAGCAACTAATTAATTAATTTTTTTTTTTTTTTTAAAAAAAAAGGTTTGTATAAGAAATACTTATGTACTTGTGTTTGAAATGTTTAGTCTCAATCTGGCTTGACTGAATTAATAGGCAACTGGCAAGTAGTGCCGACATTAATTTTCTTGATTCAATTGGTCTGTGTTAGACCTTTCCTTGGGAGATTTATATTACATTATATTACATTACATTACATTACATTATATATCCCATTGCATTACATTATATTATATTATATATCCCTCCAAGCTGTATGGTTAGATCAAATTGGCCATGGACCTACAGAGGTTGCTCATCCTTGGTTTAAGTAATAAAAATGAATTCTGGTTTTGAGTTTATTCATTTAATTATACGAAACCCCTCTTGGATGCATTCTGTACTGTGGTGAAGGAATCTGAGTGTGTCAGGGAAGCTAACAGCAACATCCCAAGAGTAAATGTGAAAAACTGGGACACAAGAGATGTTGCCAGTTTCTTCATGAACGAATGGTCACATCATAAAGAGAGACTTTTTAGTTCCAATGGGGATGGGGATGGGGATGGAGAAACCTCTGGGCAAAAAGAGCAATGGAAGGTGATACTGGTGGAGAATTTTTCACAGACAACAGCAATGACATTCAAGCTAATGCTTGTTTGTAACGCACCATAAAAGGCAATGTTAGATCACTTCCGAGTATTTTGTACCTGGAATACCCTATGATGAGGCAATCCAAAATGAAACAAGAGAGAGCGCTGGGGAATGAAACTTCCATATTGAAAGACAGATGCTCAGGGGAAGAGCAAGAGACAAGAAGTATTACTGCTGTCACAAATGCAGGAATTGAATCATCATCACTGTAGAACTGCAGAGCCAGAAAGGACCCTATGGATATGATTATAGCCCTTGACAAAGAGGCACAGTGTATAATTGAATTTCCCACCTCTGGCTCCATAGCCAGAGACCTAATCTACTGAGCTCTTCTTAAAGTTGACTTGGGTCCTTTAACCACCTTGGATCCTTTCCAGGATGGGGGAGCAGGACAGTTTTTTAAAATAATAAATAAATTAAATAATAAATAAATAAAACAATACAGACATCTTGTTGTTGATATGCACACAGATGATACCTAATAGACATAATTGAAACATTGACCTTAAGAAGTATGAGCTAAAGTTAACATAAAACAATAAAGTATGAAATAGCTGAAACGAATTTGAAATATGGCAGTACTTGGTGTGAATAAATGCAAGAAGATTTTCCATCAGACAATTACAAACTGTTTTACTCTGAAACTGGAAAGCTCAGAAGAAATGCTGTAGTTCTAATGGCAAGGCAAGATATATTACATTCAGTTGAGATTATAATGCAAAGTCAAACCAAACCAACTTAATGACATTTCTTGGAAAACCTATCCAACACAATTCACAACTATGCTCCAACTCAAGATGTTGGCTAGATGGGTGACTAATGAAACTTTTTAAAGTATTACTGCTAGACAAGAAGTAAAAATAAAAGATGACAGAAATAGGATCAGAACCCTAACTGCAAAATTTCAGTCACTGTCATATAGGGAAAGAGACAACTGTTACAATAATCACTGCGCGGGCGGTGGGGGGGGAATGAGACAACTAGAAAAGAGATAAAAAGTAAGAACAGTATTTTCTTCATAAGAACAAAACAATCAAAAGGTAACGTAAACTAAGATCATGAATGGAATGATCAACAGAGAAACAGGTATCTGTTCTGGATAAAATAAAGAGAAGGCTGAAACATTAAACTGAAGAGCTATACAAAAGAGAAGGCAAAATGACAGATTCCCTTGAACAAGCCTGTGATTAATAACTTCAATTTTAGAAAGCAGGAAATCATGAGAAGACTCACTGGAAAAGACAATAATGCTTGGGAAAAGAGTGGAAGACCAAATACAGATGGATTGACTCTCAGGTTATGCCATTTGCCTATTCAGAAGGGAGAGGCTGTATTCAAGTGTTTCCATCACAATGAACTTGTGGTTTTGGTTATTGTCATACTAAGACTATCATACACCTTATAATGAACTTACTTTTATATGAAACAAAAGAGAAATTCCCGTTTTGTATTACTGCCTAACCATTAATAAATAATCCTGGGATAGCACTCCTGCAGAATGATCAGGTTTTGTCACTAATATGGTTGCACTGTATACTGTAGCAACTATGAACTGTTCGTTTGTAAAAGCAACATGTCCAGTATAACTCAGTCCTGTTTAAATGTTACTGTACCTGTTTGTCATTAACTTATCTTCTTTTACTATTAGAAGCTAGTAGAATGATTTTTGAGCTGCTTAGGATTGGATCAACCATTATTGTTTCCCCTTTTGTAATTCTAATTTTTGCTCATGTTTACTGGATTTTATTGTGATGGCT
This sequence comes from Phrynocephalus forsythii, assembly GCA_029282475.1. Classification (NCBI taxonomy): domain Eukaryota; kingdom Metazoa; phylum Chordata; class Lepidosauria; order Squamata; family Agamidae; genus Phrynocephalus; species Phrynocephalus forsythii. The sequence goes on from JAPFRF010000010.1 coordinate 55,842,073, forward strand.
GGTGGCTAAATAAGATTAAAGTTGAGTAGACTTATTAGAGGCTCAAGTTCATAACATCTTAGCAGGGCTCTAAATTATAGAACCTTTTGGAGGTCACCGATTGCCGTAACTTGGAAGCAACTTGACAACACAACAGTAGCATTCTATAAATTAGCAAACATAGTTTTATATAAATCATTGTCTTCTCTTGACCTCTATTTCAATATTGTGTGAGTGGTCACCATATCTCGCTAGGAGAGAAGCAGGAGGGGAATGTGGCTGTGTGGAGCTTCAACTCACAATACACTATCTCTCATGTCCCTCAGACTTGCTTTTGAAAGTGGCAGGAAATACAGTTAGGCCTGTCTTGAAAATGAGTAGGGCCACGTGGGTTTAAATATCTTGGTCCTACTGCATTAGGATTTTTATATTCTGGGTGCCGTCACAGAAAAAGATGTAAAATGAAATCTCATTGGCAAAGGTTTTTATTATGACTTGCTTGCTTCCACATCTCTCATCCTGTTTCTTCCAAATGAAATTATATTTCAGTGATGCATGAAAGTCGTCGTGCCTAGAAATGGCAAATCTCTTCTTTCCCTTGGGGACAGTTTAAGGGCAGGCGCTTTGCAGTATCTTGAAGGTTCCTTACAACGCTGCTTGTAGGTTTTAATTTTAATATATCAAGACAGGTAATAAAGCAGATGACCCTGAAACCAGGTTATAGAATATTCAACTACTTCAAAGATCATTAAGTTGAAACTTCTGTAGTTTCACGGGGAAAAGCCCTTTATGAATTCAAAATGAAGAAATGAAGAAGCAAGCAGAGAATTGGGCTGAAATTTTAATCTAAAGTGAAATACAGTCCTTCCAGGAATATAAGGAATATAATATATTTCTGTTTTAAAACGAGACCCATGACTGAAAGAATGAAATTCACGATTAGCTTAGCTATTCAGAAATATGATTTACAGTATTTCTGTTTTAAAACAATATGAGTGACTGATAAAATAAAAACCAAGAATAGCTTGGTACATGGTATCCTAATTTCTTTCTCTTTATATATCTATTATAAATATTACCATACTCAAAACAATAAATACATTTATTTATAATAAATAAAAGAAAAAAAGAAAAATTAGGCAGAAAAGGAAACTAAGAAATGATGTCCAGAATTCTATTGGTTATGCATGGCCAACACAACACAGTGATATGTCTATAAAATGAGGATAGAAAACTTCCTTATACTGAATCAGATTACTGGCATATCTAGCACATGATTGCCGAGACTGGCTAGCAGCACTGCCCAGGGTTGAACTATGAATTGTTTCAGATCCATGGTTCCTGACCTTGCCTCCAGAGATGTTCTTGAACTACAACTCCTCAAAATCCTGGGCAGCACAGCTAGTGGTTAAGGCTTCTGGGAGTTTGAGTCCAAAAACCTCTGGAGACCCAAAGCTAGGAACCATTGTTCTAGACCAGTGGTGGTGAACTTTCAGCATTCCAGATGTTTTGAACCACAACTCCCATAGTCCTTTGTCATTGGCAATCTAGGCTTGGAATTCTGGGAGTTCTGGTCCAAAACATCTGGAGTGCCAAAGGATTAAAACAGGTACAATCTGCAAGAAAATCACATACTGCGCTATTGGGCTCTGGCCCATTTCAGATGTCATACTGAATAAAAATAATATATTTCCTGTGCTGCCCAAGTCAGTGGATTAATTTGTGAATGCTTCTGTATGTATTCAGAAGGTGCACATTTTTTAAGCCTTCTGGATAAACATTAGCCTGTGGTTCACAGTTTTCTGTCTTTCATAAGGATTTCGGCCAATATAATTATTGTGTGTGGGGGAGAATTGATGGAATGTGGACATTGAGGATACATGTTCCTCTTTTGAAAGCCTTTGCTAAAAATAACAAGCTGTAATTACAAGTGGTAATTAACTAGTCATTTCCAATATTGGCATAAAAGCCTGCAATAACAACAAGGAGTTTTGTGGCGTTGAGTAGCGTTTTCTTTCACAGAAACCTTGACAAACGGCAGCTTTTTGCTGCTTTTCATGAAAAGCTTCTTCCAAATGAAATTTCCGTGTCTTATAAGGTATCAGAATAATATTATTTTTTGTTCTTGTTTTTACCAAAGATAGCTATCCTGTTGGAAACCCAATAATGCTAATCTTTGCCACTCTCTCTTCTACTGTGCATATCTGCTGGGGAAAGTAATGGTAGTGTCTGGAATAGCTCCATGATACACTGCATAAAAGAGAAAATACTTAAAGCTGAGATCCTTTGTTGTAGAAACTGTGAGGGAGCCAGTTCGCCAGACCATACTTGCATGTGAGAATATGAGATGGATGAATCAATTCATGGTTCAACATGTGACAAAGTGCTACTTCGATGGCATCTACATCTGCCAAGGTCAGAGGTAGCCCATAGTTCCTGGGCTTTCACCCAGCCCAGCTTTCAGCAGTTTTCTCTTGGCATAGACAAGCTGATCTGAGTTGAAAGCAAGGTTTATGGTCATGAAGTGTCATGATGGCTTCACATGATGCATAAATTAAATCAGCCGACATTCTGAGCCTCTTGTACAATAGCCCGTGTTGCAGGCTCAGGGGAGCAACAAACACTAAGCATCAACACAGTACATTTTTATTGAAAGATTGCTTCTCAGATTTTTGAATGTTTTCTTACAAGTCTCATCTGTTTTGTCTTTGATCCAAATTCTTAAATTTCCCTACCTACGCTTTCGTGGTCCATCTTTGGGAAATGGTTGATCAGGACTGCATTATTCTGTCCCTTCCTGTCATTACGGAAACCAACAGGCTGCATATGGAGTGATGGCAGGTAAAATTCTCTCTCTCTCTCTCTCTCTCTCTCTTAAAAGACTTCTGCTGCTTTTTTAAAAGGAAATATCAGTCTTGTAGTGACTTGTACTGTAAAACCAATGAAAGACAAATCTGTTTGCCTGTGGTTATTGCCTGCAGTAGCGCAATGTACTGTACATTGCTAACTATTCATGAACAAGTAAGGCTTTTCCTCCTCCCCCCCGCAATCAGTGAACAGGCATGGACCCTAAGAGGAATGTGTGTATTGTGTTTTGATATTGCCAGGGCTTCCTCTTCAACACTAAGTGTTTTGCTTCCATTGTAAGTTTCTAGTGTAGTCTGCTTTCCAATCCTGTCTGTATGACACATGCCCTTCCTTATGCACAAATAGTCTCCCATCAATTGGTAGACTAAGGACAAGGGATAATTTGAAAATTGGGGGAGGGGGAACAAGCAACTTCACCCTGTGTTGCGGTTCCACTTACAATGGCATGTGTCTCACCCACCCACCCTCCTCCATTGTGGCTTTCTGTGAGGGAACCTGGAATAATGGAATGCCCTGCAGCACTCACTGGCCTGCCATGATTGCATTACCTGGCATTACCTTGGTTTCATGTCACAGTGACAAAGTGATGATCTTACGCTGTTGCATGGAAACACAGTTAATGGTGAATTGGTAGAGGAAGGAGGACATTTAACAGGCAGCAATTGTGGCATGGATCTGAGATGCATAGTATGCCATAAGGAGGGCAGTGGAGAAAAGTTAGATTGTGCTTGCCATGCAAAGAGTCCTAAGGCTCAGCAACAGTTCTTGCTGTCTCTCTTTCTCAATTTTTTTTAAAAAGGGGGGGAGGTATCTGTTGTTTGGAACCTAAAGACAACTGCAATTACAATAAACAGCAATGATGAGGAAGACACAATGAAGTAAAAAAAGGATGTCCAGATTCTTAATGTCTATTTATGAAATGGGATGCAAACAACAGAAGGAATTTTAGGAAGGGCATGCAATAGGAATTTTATATGGCTAGTGTTTGGTGCCATTGAATTTGTACATGCTTGTGTGAGCTTTTAACTAATGGGCCTACTTTAGTAGTGAATCACTACTAGATTTCAGAAGAGGCAGCCAAGTTAATCTGTGCTAGTGTATCCAGGTCAAAATCCAAGGAAACAATTAAAGAAAAGCAAAAGCAAAGTGTTCTGCTTATATACCGCCCCATACCACTTTAAGTAGTCTCTGGGCAGTTTAAAATTTCATTACAGTATGCAGGCTACACATTGCCCCTCCCCCAGGAAGCTGGGTACTCATTTTACCGACCTCGGAAGGATGGAAGGCTGAGTGAACCTTGAGCCTGCTACCTGGGATTACACCCCAGGTCATGAGCACAGTTTTACCTGCAGTACAGGCATTTAACCACTGTGTCACAAGGCTCTTCTCCTAAAGAAGACAAAAACATTGTGGCATCTTACAGACTTAACTGCTTTATTTTAATGTGAGCTTTCATGAACAAGTCCACTTAGACTACATTTCAGCCAGTACAAGTTTTTTTCTCTTAATATTTATTTATTATATACACTGATATTTTTGAAAACATAAAATAGGAAATAAACTAAACTTAAGCGTATTGCTATCTTTTCCTCTCTGGCTGAAGCTTTCTCAAATTCTTTTAATCGCACACATACAAATTAAGAAGGTCCTCATGACTTGCATTATTTTGTATACATTTTCATATTTTTAGTATACTTCGTCTGCCAGACTTCTCAAGCTTAAGTCTATGAAAATAAACATCAGTCTGGTAGCTGAAGTGATAAACTTTGCATATATACATATTTATATTTTCCTCCAAGATCTATATTTATGTATGATCTTGGCTGTACCTCCTTTCTCGGTGAAAGGATTACTAAAATACAAGATTCATCCAAGCAAGCCATGCAAATACATGACATAATTAGAATGAAACTTAAGGAATTCTAGGTTTCATTTCCTAAAAACATGTTTTCATTCAGAATATACTTGGAATGTTCTGCGAATGCTCCAGAAAAGATGCTTAACTAAGGAATTATAATGAATGAAAATATTGTTTTTTGTTTGTTTGTTTTCTTTCCTGACAGGTAGCCTCACTCCTTGCCTTTATAAATTCCCTGACCATGCTCTGACTACAAGTTCATGCACCCTTGGGCACAGCTTCACCCCCATGCACCCAAGCATTCTGGGAGATGACCCAACCACTACTGATTTTAAGCAGGAATTCCGCAAGAAGAACAAATCCATAGAAGAGCCAATAGATATGGATTCCCCAGAAATCAGGGAACTGGAAAAGTTTGCCAATGAGTTCAAATTGAGAAGAATTAAGCTGGGTAGGTAAAGGATGTATTATCCCTTTTCTACAACAGTGGCCACACTGATTCTGGATTCTAATCATCACAGTCATCACTATCATCCTCATGCCCTCTCAGTACTGGCATGGACCTTCAACTTTGGTCTCTTTAATACTGTGCATGCATATTTTGAATGTACAGTAATACCTTGATTTATCCAGGCATGTCCAAACTTCGGCCCTCCTGATGTTTTGGACCACAACTCCCAGAATTCCAAGCTTGTATTTCCAATGGCAAAGGTCTGTGGGAGTTGTGGTCCAAAACATCTGGAAGGCCGAAGTTTGGACATGCCTGGTTTATACGTACCTTGGTATGTACACTAATACCTTGGTTTAAGACAAGCAAACATTTCTTCTAAATTTTGTCTTAATCAACGAGCAATTTCTTGCAATATGAGCACCAAAGCAGGGCACATGAACACAAGTGAGCCAATTGCGGCTCTTTCTCTCTGCTGGATTGTGGGTGACTGTCTGGAACGCTCCATCTCAGGCAAGCCTCAAAAGCAGGGGGAGGAGAGAGGAAGGAAATGCATCAGCCAGGAATGTTTCCAAAGGAAAGTGCAGGCTAGGGTTTCATTTTTCTTTATATTTATATTTATATTTAATTTGTTTTCAACATCCTTTCTTATCTTTTCAAACAATTTCTAGTCAGGGGGCAGCCAATCAAGTGTCCATATGGCTACAAACGGCACATTATTATTGCACATTAAAAATACGGAGTAAAATCCAGTTGTGAGTCCCATGCAGAGTAGATTCTGCAGCCAGGTACCTAAACCATGGTGAGGACATGAACTTCTAGCCAACTTTTATAATTTTATATATAAAATTTTAATTTATAAAACCCTCCATGGCCTGGGACCTGACTTCCTGGCAGAGCGGATTGACCAACGGTCAACATCGGCCCGACTGACTAGGTTGTCGTGGGGGCACATGCTGCGGGTGGCCATGCCCAGGGAGGCCCGAAAAACATCCACTCGTTCTCGAGCCTTCTCTGTGGCTTGCCCTGCCCTGTGGAACCAGCTCCCCAGCGAAGTGCGCCTTGCAAAATCCCTGCCAGCCTTTCGGAAGGCATTAAAAACCTGGCTCTTCCGAGAGGCGTTTGGTGACTAAATTTCTTCCCCCCGCCATCTGTTATTTGCTGTTGTTTTTTTGTCTGTCAATTGATTGATTGTTAGTGTTTTTAATTGTTTTATTTAATTATTTTGATTTTGTTTATATATTTTGTTGTGAACCGCCTGGAGTTCCTTTGGGAAGACGGGCGGTATACAAAATAAATAAACTTGTTTTGTGAGTTTTAGCATATTGTGTGTACAGTATGTGGTCTATGGGACCTCAAAAGGAATCATCTGTATTTCCATTATTTCTTATGGGAAAATTTGCTTTAATATACAAGTGTTTTGGTTTATAAGCATGTTTCTGGGATAGATTCTGTTCATAAACCAAGACATTACTGTAATACCAGAGCTTCTGATTCCACTTAAAATATTCATGATAAATAATGATCATCTATAAATACATATAACATCTAATGTAAAGGTGCATTTTCTCTGTCATAGACATGGTGCGTTTTAGCTATAACTCAAACCACTGAGCACAGACATAGCTTGCCTTTCAGCTTGTCTGGGTTAAAATGGAAGCAATTTTAGTGTATCTTATTGGTATGAAATCAATGCAAACCAAAGCCAGATCTATATCATTAGATGATCAGAAAAGGCTGCAAAAGTTTCAAAATCACATGTGTGCAGAACCTTGGGATGGGATGGCCACATGTAAAAGGAAGCCCCCCCCCAGGCTGTTCCTTTGACCAGGTATACTTATTTTTTCTCTTCTGGCAGGTTATACACAAACAAATGTTGGAGAAGCTCTGGCAGCTGTGCATGGCTCTGAATTTAGTCAAACAACTATTTGCCGGTTCGAAAACTTGCAGCTGAGCTTCAAGAATGCTTGCAAACTAAAATCAATCCTAACAAAGTGGCTGGAAGAAGCAGAGCAAGTGGGAGGTATAACAGAATGCATGAGTTTTGGGTCCCCCCCGCCCGCCACTGAGCAGTTCTGATATTGTGAGCTTTTAAAAAATCAGGGTGACACAAAGAACATTTGAAAAAACCATGGGACTCATAAAATTATTCTTTAATATATTGGCTGCAAGAAAAGCCATTTTTTTGGCTAAGTCAGAGGACACATTCAATTTTGGGGGCTGTAGTTTACAGAATACTGGACCAGGCAGTGGTATTCTGAGCACTGCAATCCAAAAAACAAAACTTCCCATTTTATCCCTGTACACCTCTCCTTCCAATACACTAGGATGGCAACAATAGCTGCAAAGGTTGTTGTTTTTTGGCATCACAGTGATGCCCTTGCAGGCACTGCTATAATTGCATAAACCTGTATCATACAAGTGCAGGTCAAGTGTTCACCACAAACACTGCTGGCCCAATCAAAGCATCTGTATTTTTATTGAGCACAGTCCTGGACACATGGGTGGGTGGGTGGGTGGAATTCTGGCCACAGTCTTCTAAATATGTGACTGTTTGTGGCCATGGTACTTGCGGCAATCTAACTCCCCACAAAACTTCCAGAAATACAACATGCAACACACGGGTGAGGGTTATGACACCTTCAAATAATGGACTGAAAAATAATCTCCAGCCTTCTCATAATGCCTGAGGCCTGTATTGACAATATATCTTAAAGCCTGATCTGCAAGTCCTGTGCAGATACACAAAATATGTTTTCTTTGATGCATATGTCAAACATAGTATAGTGCAAGTATTAAATTACAGGAATCAAATATTACTGGATGTTAGTGACCCTGTATTCATTGTCCATTGGAAATAACCTTCTCTCAAAATGTTTCATCTTGTAGCTTTATACAGCGAAAAGGTTGGAGTGAACGAACGGAAAAGAAAACGCAGAACGACCATTAGGTAACAAATAATGGAGGCAGATATTGCATCAGACTTTTCGGGTCCCAGAAAACATGAAGACAATGAGTGTAATTTTTCCATGTGCTTTTAAGATTCTAGTTCTGTTTATGTGTAGTGCTAGCCACGAACCTGAACACCTTTAAAAGATTTGACAAAATTTCAAAAGGATAAGACTAGTAATCATCATGACTATATATTAGAGATGGGCACGAAACGGCAAAATTGTGTTTTGTGCTCGTTATTCGGGCCCTGGGGGCCACTTTGGCTCGTTACCATTTTTCGGGCCCCAGGGGCCCGTTCCATTTTTCAGGCGTCATTTTTCGGCGCCCAGTGGGAAAGCATTCCCGCAACTGCCGGGAGCCCTCCCGGGCCATGCGCCGTCAGATCCGGCGGCAAGCCTCCTCGGAGAGCCATCCCGCAGCCACGGGGAGCCCTCCCGGAGCCGGGTGCCACCGGAGCCGGTGGCAAGCCTGCCGGGAGAATGATCCCACAACCACGGAAGTGCTCTCCTGGCCAGCTTGACGGCGCCGGCGGTGCCCGGAAGGGCTGGGGGGATTTTAAAAGCCCGCTCTTCCCCTACCCCATCAGGTGGGAGGAGAGAGTGGGCTTTTAAAATATTCTCCCGTCCCGAAGCTAGCACCGAGCAGCTACTGGGCGCTGGCTCTGGGAGGGGGGAAGTGGGGAGAAGGGTGGACTCGCAGGGATCTTCCCCACGCGAGTCATGGCAGTGCCGGGCGCTGTCATGACCCAGGCAGGGAAGATCCCTTTCAGACCCCCCTTCTCCCCTCTGCGTGTATGCAGAGGGGCAAAGAGGGGACTCGCAGAGATCTTCCCCGCGTGAGCCATGGCAGTGCCGGGCGCTGTCATGACAACCCGGGCGGGGAAGATCCCTTTCAGACAGACCGCCCTTCTGCCCTCTGCGTGCACGCAGAGGGGAGAAGGGGGGACTCGGCTTCCCCACAAGGCTCAGGCGATCTCCTCCGCCCGGGGTGACAGCTGCCCGGCCACCACCTGGGGCGGTGGAGATCAAGCCGCGGTCTTGCCTCTGTGCACGGAAGCGAGACCACAGCCAATCCTATCTCCTCCACCCCGGGTGACAGCTGTGCTGGCCATCACCCCCAGGTGGAGGAGACTGAGCCGTGATCCCGCCTTCATGCGCGAAGGCGAGACCACGGCTGAGCCTCAGGCCAATCTCCTCCCCCCAGGGTGACAGCTATGGTGGCTGTCTTGCACTCGCGGCAGAGATCACTGGAGAGGGAGCCCCGGTCCCGCCTCCACTTGCGAGGCAAGAATGGGGCTCTCTCTGACAGTCCTCCCCGCCGGCAATGACAGCCGGGCTGTTCCGGAAGTGAACCCAAACTTCCAGGATAGGCTTTTTTCCCTCTTCCTGGTCGCTGTCTTGCCCCCATCCCGCCATCCCTGAAGGACTTCTTGGGCCGGGCCAGCACTAGGTATGTAATTGTGTGGCCATTAACGGAAACAAACAGAACAAAGAAAATTTTCTTGGTTCTGTTCGGTTCGAGCCTGGCCCGTCCAAACTGTCGTTCTTTGTTCCGTTATGTAACGGAACAACTAACGACTAATGGTAACGGTAATTTCATTGTTTCGTGCCCATCTCTACTATATATTATCTCAAGTTTTGGTGGCTAAACACCTTGGAAAAATCTGCTAAAATGTAACACAAGCGAGACAGTGATCTTTTGCTCACTTCCTGATTGTGCACATCCCATAAGTGTCATGTTGGACAATATGAGAATAGAATGCCACACCAGGTAGGCCTTTGACCACATCCTATCTCTTAGTATATCAGGCCCAATTCTGATGTTTTATTCGCATAAGCCAAAGCACTGTGTTTCCAGTTTTATGAGAAGCAGAAGTAGTTTTATTAAAATTCAAGCCATCAGAGTGAAATGTAGTTCTTCCATTCCCCTGGACTGCTCAATTTTGTCTTCAGAAATCCATAGCAAAGTAGCAGTCATTTGGCACCCACAATATTTGTAGTTTCTGTGGATCAAAATAATGTTTTCCTTTCCGCCCTTTAATTTTGTCAACATATACAGTAGTTATGAATCCATAAAGCCAAATATAATTGTTAGAGCTGGCATATAACTGGAAGAGAGAAGCTGGAGATGAATGTGAAGGTTGCAGCACCACAGCATGTGGGGTCCCTGATCTCTGTGATTACACAACTTAGCTTGCTTTGTATGGTTAAGGGCCTTCAGAAATTAAGGACATGGTTCCTTTTCAAGTCTGATTTTACAGATATGGAAAGTAAAATACAGAAGTACTGCCTCAGTCACCTCTGTACACCATTAAGGTGGCTATTTGCATATTTTTGATGATGGTGGGTGCTAAAATGAAGACACACTGGGTATGTTGCCTCAGAAGCTGCATTGCTCTGTATAATACTGCCCTCTTGTGATCAAAAGTAATGGTTGCACCTACAAGTGGGAATTGCTTGCCCCATGTTCCGTTGGTATTTCAAACAAATACTGTGCAACACCCACAGCTAGAAAATCTAACTAGTTATGGACTTCTATTCCCATAATCCACTACTGGCTGGAGACAGTGGGAAGTGTAATTGAAAAATCAACATTCTCAAGCCCTGAATATATGATACATCTGAATACTCTCACAATTGAAAAAGCACAATCAATGTGTTACTGGCAGTTTGCAGAAACACATTTAATTTTTCCCAATTACTAAGGCAGTAGTGATAACATATTTAAATAGGGCTGACCTGATCAATGTTGTAGAAGTTCTGATAAAATTCTCTCCCCCACCCTCACACAGTAGAAGTATATAGATCCATAAATAATAGCTTTATGTTCCTGAGAATTCACCCTTTTCTCGTTTACTGAAAGACTCAATAAGTCACTTTGAGACATTTGTAGGAGAAAGAATAACAATGCTGCTTTTCTTGAAATTACAGACTTTGTTTACTGCTTTCTTTACTGCAAACCTATTAGCATCCAACCAAACAAATCTACAGAAAACAAAAAAGAGGCAAAATAACTCTCAGAAGACAGACAGCTCTCTTTGGAATCAAAAGCTTAAAGGAATGACTGGTTAGTGCCAGACAGATAGACAATCACCCCAGCCAGAAAAATCCTTCCCAGTCACGGTGAGGTTTTAAATAAAATTCCAGCAATCAGAATGTTCATCTTTGTGGAAAACCCAAGAATAGATTCCAACCCCAACCCTCAACCCTTTTCTATCAAAAAGGAACAAAGGTATCTTCCCATGGAGGACGAGAAAGAGAGAGATGTGAATGTAAAAGACACAGCTCTTTCTCTTAGAGAGCTTCTCCTAACTGATGTCATTCTAATGACATCAGAGTTACAGTCACACTGCAATCGTTTTAGTGAAGAAACAGCTAAATTATGTCCCTTATTCTGGATTTTTGAAACCTCATTTTCTTAACTGCAGCCAAGCAGAGCTACCTGCAGGTCTTCTGAACTGCAACAGCCCAGAATGGCATGTCCAAACTTCGGCCCTCCTGATGTTTTGGACCACAACTCCCAGAATTCTAAGCTTAGATTGCTAATGGCAAAGGACTGTGGGAGTTGCAGCCCAAAACATCTGGAGTGCCAAAGTTTGGACATGCCTGCGAGATGCTTGCATGTAATATAGTTTCTTTACATGCAGCCATGTAAGACCCAAGGAACTCAATGGGGTTTACTTATGTCTGAAATTCTGAATGCATATGAAACTGTACAAATAATCCCCCTTTATTGCCTGGGTAAGGGACCCGACCCAATCTGCAATAAAGGAAAATCTGTGATACGTGGATGGTTGGTTGGGTCAGGATTGGGGGGAGGCTGTCTGGTGCCTGCTACACTTACCTTTAGCACTGCCCTGAATGGGCCTCTGATGGGCTTCCTGGGCCTGTTGGAGACTCCAGAAGTGATTTTGGCGATCCAGAAGGCACCTCTGTTTTTTCCAGAAGTGACTTCCATTTTGGGGGCCCGCAGCTGGCCCAGGAAGCCCATCAGAGGTCTGCATGGGGCAGCACCAGCCCTGGGGTGAGTGCAGGAGATCTCAAGCAAGCTCACACAGCTTGTCCCAGGGGCCCTTGCCTTCGTATACTGCAGTCCCACAATATACCAGGACTGCAGTATATGAACCGCGAAATGGCAGGGGATGACTGTATTATCAGCTGTGAGAACCAGAATGTAGATTTTTCAGGGCTAAGTCTTCACTTGAAACCTCTTAACATGTAGCTGCCTAGATGCAATTGGACTGCATTTCCCATCACCCCTGGCTAGATGGAGAAGAGTGAAGATGATAAGAGACATGGGTTCTACTTCTGCTCACCTGGATTCTGCTGTGTATTCAACACAAGGGACTAAGTACATATGCTTCTTAAGCTTTCCCACCATGTGGGAATCTAGATACGTTCCATTTGAAAGAGCCCATGGTTTCTATGCATCCTGATGTACTTTTGCCGGGACATAATGGAAAATTTGTCGCCTTCTTTCTAGCATTGCTGCAAAAGAAGCCCTAGAAAGCCATTTTGCGGAACAAAGTAAGCCTGCATCTCAGGAGATCATGAGGATGGCCGAGGGGCTCAATCTGGAGAAAGAAGTGGTGCGAGTTTGGTTCTGCAACCGAAGGCAAAGAGAAAAGAGAGTGAAGACCAGTTTACACCAGAACACCTTCACGGCCATTATTAAAGATCATCAAGAGTGCCAGTAGAATCCCTTCCAGAGATAAAGGGATTGCTGACGGCACACTTGGGAATCTATCTTCTCTTTTTCTAAAGTAGCAATAGGCCTAAACTTCAAGAGTGTGTACTGTATACACATCCCGGGCTTAATTAAACAAAAACAAAAAACACACCACACACATTTGAATATATGCTTTCATTATAACACACTTAATGGGGCATCTCCTTACGCAATCCCTTCCTGCAATAAAGCAGTACCAAACATATGGGAATTGGAGAAAGCAGGCATCTTTCCAGGGTCCCTGAAAGTACCTAAAATGCTTAAACCATTATCATCTCCCTTCTTTGTAGTGTATGGACAGGTGGTGTCAGATTCTGGGTATGAGAGAGAGAACTGTATTGAAAAGGTCATTCACATTTGTGCCTTGTTTCTTTCAATGTACAGTAACCTCCCGCCTATCGCAGGCGTTTAGGGACCCACCCAACCCGCAATGACAAAAAAAAAAAAAAAAAACACAATATAGGGATGCGGGTCAGGTGAGGCCTGGGGGCGGTGGGCGATCTTGGACTTCTTGGACCAGCGTGCGGCGGTGGCGGCAGGGGGATCTGACCTCCCGCCACCGCTCGCCCGCAAGCCAAGACTTCTCGGCCGGGGCCATCTCCATTGAAATACATTGGCTCAATGCATTTCAGTGGAGACAATTTTTCCCATTGGAATACGTTGGCTCAATGCATTCCAAAGGGGAAATTTTTCTCCATTGAAATGCATTGAGCCAATGCATTTCAATGGAGATTGCGGGGCAGCGTGATTGGCCCCCCGCCGCCCGCCAGTGCGCCCGAGGTGTCTCGGAGGAGTGCGGGGCAGCGGCGTGGGGCAATGCGATCACCGCCTGCCACCCACCCACGCAGCCCGAGGCTTCTCGGAGGTGGGGGATCAGATCCGGGGCTTGGGGAAGGGGGAAAAGGTTTTAAAAGCCTGGGCTTTTTAACTTTCACCCCTTCCCCAAACCCCGGGCTCCAGCTCATTGGCACTGGGGTGGGGAAATAAAGGTTTTTCTCCCCCACCCCAGCGCTAATCAGCTGGAGCCAGTGCAGGTACTGCGACCCCGTGATATAGTGGGACCGCAGTACCTAAACCGCGGAATGGCAGGGGTGACTGTATACAGGTGTGTTAACTAAGGAATCCCACTATCTATCTAGTTTTCACTTTAAGGGTAATTTCCCTGACAGCTAGTGGTCTATGGCTATATGTCATGAGTTGGGCTTTACAAAGCAAAAGATTGAGCAAGAGCACCTTAAACTTCCTCCCCATTCCACACATTCACGAAACCTCATAGGGAGCTTACAACTCTTTTATAGACCCACTGAGCACCAATTCTGTGGAAAATCAGATGCAAATCTTATCCAGTCTGATCAACTGACATATACCTTCCTGACTGAATCAAGTATTCCAAAGGAAAACTAGGATTCAATCCAAGTTTGATGCATCTGCTGGATATGTTTTGATCTACACCACCCATGTCCAGAAAGTCCATTTGTTCACGTAGGCTGCTTATACCCAGTTGCTGATTGGAAGCAGGAAGCACTGGATATTCAGTGAAAAGATTAGCACAGTTGTATCACTGTGTGACCAGCAGAAACATATAATGCAGCAGCACTGAAACTACAAAAGTAATTCCATTGAAGTAAAAGAAGCCATATGATCAATAGAAAATACAACTGCAAGAGTAGCTGAAAACTTTATAGACCACTAAAATTATCATTCAAAACACCAGCTTTTGTGGATGGACACTACTTCATCAGGCTTGTACCAGTGTGAAGACATTAAAAGTCCAAAACTTTGTGGCATTTTGGCATGGTATTACCTACACTTGCGTTTCCGACAAAAATGCAGTATTTAGGCATCCCCAAACTGGCTGCTACGGTGATGACGAATCTTTTGGAGATGGAGTGCCCAAACTTCCTCAAAGGGTAGCACCCCATGCTACCCTTTGGGAAAGCGAGGATAGAGCAGGCTTTTGAATTTCCTGCAGCCACAGCCCCCTCGCTTTGATCCTTGCTTTCCTGAAGAGTAGCACCCCATCCACCTCTTTGCTCTGGGCAAAGAGGCGGATGGCGTCCTACACCGTTGGGAAAGCCAGGGAGGGGGGGCGGTGGTTTGTGGGCTTGTTTGTAGCTCCAGTTTACTTTCTAGCCACATCACTTTTGGTGTGCCCAGAGCGGCGCAACTGGAGAGTAAACTGAGGCTACGAACGAACCCACAAGGGGCTACCTCCTCTTCGCCCGGCTCTCAGCACGGAGCACAGTGGGGTGCTCTGAGCGGAGGGGGAAGTGCCATGGTTGTGAGGGGGTGATGTCGCATGCCCACAGAAAGGGCTCTGCATGCCACCTTTGGTAATCATGCCATAGATTCACTAACACTGAGCTACTACAATTTATTTTTTTCTGTTCAGCAGGTGGTGTATGGAGTTCTTGCTTATACCCTGCATTTGAAAGAATTGCAAATTCTAAACTATAAACCCGGAATAGTTTTGGAAGACCTACAGGTCACAGGCACTCTTGACACAATGTTTCAATTCGTAGCCTAATTAAATCTAGGCACATACTGAGATGGAGATTTTAAACTCTGAGTGAGGCTATCAGAAAATTCTTCTGATTTTTTTTTTAATGCTGTGGTGCTGGGATCCCAGTACTTACATTAGTGCAATGGATAACGAAACCAGCTAAAATAGGTTCCAACATCAAATCTTTCCTGCTACAAGTGGGAGATTTTGTTGGGGGGAAGGAAAAACTACAGGAATTAAGAGATTTTCTATAACAGGGGAAAAGACTGAAACAACTGTCAGATCTCACTGTGGCCAGGCTTATTACCCACTTGATGAGTGCTCTCCTAGTTGACAGGTCCCTTAAGTCAAAAGCTACTTAAAGTAGCTATGGTGGGATGCTTCAGAAAATGACAAAGGCCCCTGCTGGTTAAAATATTGCCCCAAATTTTAATATGGAAAAGGCTTATAGTGAAGACATAATCTACATTTCTTACTGCATATTTAAGCAACTTCACTCATTTGCATTCCGATTTCCGCTTCGAGAAGCCCAGCAAGGATTAGAAGCTTGCTATTACCAAGAGGAAGTTGACCCAATAAGGCAGCTGTTTATCCTCCTTTGAGTCTTACGCTGGAATCAGCACAGCAATTACCTGTGCATTGGTCGACCCAGGAAAGCCAAAGTATGTATATCTTGTTCCAAAAGCAGATGAAAGGATCATGCAGGTAGCATGCACTGTGCATCCCTTTGAGGAGTCAATTCTAACAGCCCTGAAAGCATACCAGTCACATCTTATAGCAGGACAGAGTAGCAAAGGAGAGGAGAAAAAAATCATTGAAATAATTAACCCATTAATTGCAAAGTATCAGTAAAAATATACAAGAACGTTGTATTGTCTGGATAAGAAAGATAGGGTGCTTATTTTGTTGGAATAGGTTTCTTGTCAGTTTCATATTCATCAAGAGAAGGTTTTCCATTTGTCTTTCATTATTTTTTAAAAGTGATGCATCTTCCATGCACTGCCCTAACACATTTATTTATTTATTTATTTATTTATTTATTTAACATTGTACCCAAAGGTCTCTGTCCAAAGAATAAAACAATTTAAAATAGTTAAGTAAAATTTCAATAAATCATCAATAAAAACCTTACACTAAAATCATTATTCTAAAATTGTCATCAGCACAATCTATATTATATCAATTAAAAACCTTCTGGAACAGGAAGGTTTTTACCTGGGAATGTAATCAGTGTTGGCGCCAAAACATTCCATGCTTGGGAGCAGCTGCCGAGAAGGCCCTGTGTCTACAGGCCATCCTTCTCACCTCCTTGAGGGATGGCTCTTTCAAAGGGGCCCCTGGCTAGATCTTAATTGCCGGGTAGGTTCGTATGGAAGGAGGCGATCCTTCAGGTATCTAGGTCCTAAGTCGTTTAGGGCTTTGTATGTCAGAACAAGCACTTTGAATTCAGCTCGGGCAGCAACTGGTAACCAATGAAGGTTACGCCGGCGTGATGTGATCCCTGGCAGCCCCACCACTTACCAGCCGTGCCGCACGATTCTGAACCAGTTGCAATGTTTCAAAGGGAGCCCCACGTTATCAATGTTACCAGTGCATGCGTATGTCATGAGGCTGTGCTGATCTGGTATATTTTCCGTGAAGGAAGGCACCCCTGGCCACAATCCACCTGGGCCTCCAGAGTTGACACCCCCAAGCTGGTCCCTGGTGGACAGGAAGATGGCCCTCTAACCTGTCCGGCAAAGCACCCATTAACAGTACATTGTGGTGTAGTCTTTTGTCAATCCTTTGTCATTGGCAATGCAAACTTGGAATTCTGGGAATTGTGGTCCAAAACATCTGGAGTGCTTAAAGTTCTCCACCACTGCAGTCCTAAACAATTTTTCCACTTCCTTGGACCCTCCAGAGAGCCAAGAAAGTGTTTAATTTATCAATATCCTGATGTGGTGATCTTAAGTCACTCCACAATACCGGCAAATTGACAGTGGGCTGGTGAAGAGCAAACAGAGTCACCAGAGGTCTATATGTCATTTAGATGCAAGGACTGACCCAACCTTCTGTTCTATTATATCCCTTAGAAGCATCTCTTCAGCATTGTTCACTTAACTGAATACTTTTCAGTATTGTCAGAGGCAGCTTTTTTAATACTTTAATGCAGATGAATCAAATTTCTGGTCAATAAAGTTTATGCTTCTCTGTTGAGATATACTGTACTTTTCTGCACACAGAATCCATATGCTCCTATCTTCTAACTTGGTTTGATTCTTGTGTAATAGCAAGGATATGACCATACGGGAGCACAGCTGATTACTTGTATTTATCACATTGGTATTTACATTAATTGAAGAAGGTCATACTAAGCTTTCTTATAAGTCTCCCCCCTCCACAACATACTCTAATATGCACCGACACAGAGCACCAGTAAATTTAATGGTGCTCGCCCTGAAGTGTATATAAGGGTGCAACTTAAATCACTCAGCAGTGAATATTTTTAGATATGCTTTTCCATTAAAATACAGATTTATATCTATCAAATCAAAATAACTCTTGAGGACTTAAAGGAATTTATTTGATTATTTTTTTTACAAAATCCATAAAAAGAAAAAATGACCCAAAGTAGCCACAGTGCCATATAAAGTTTTTCATATAATTACAAAATCTAATTATATTTGCACTTGAGATCCTCTGACCTTTAAGCACATTTAAGCAGAAAAATCATACTTGCATTTTAAAATGGAGAGCTAGTCTCACAAATATTACAGATATGCTCTACTCCTAATGCAGTACATGATCAGATGATACAGCCATGGTAATTGCTTTGTTCTGTTATTTGACAACCAGCAGTCATCTTCTTCTTTATTTGTATTTACATGACCAGTGTCAGTTCCACAGCTCTGAAGAAGGTTGTGCTGTAATATTGCTACAAATGTGAATTATATGTCCCATAACACACCAAGATACCCACTATTGGACTATATTAGGCATAGTTTTAAATTAAAATAAAGCCATTAATTTCAAATACACCATTTTCAGAAAGTTTGTAAGAACTGGATTTAACACAAAACATAAATACTACATTGGATAGTGAATGATATTTTCAAAAGCAACAGTTGCTCAAGAAAAAAATGCCATACAGCAGTATATACAAATGCTATTTCAGGAAAGGAAAATGCTATTTCAGGTGTTTGAAATCATTTACATACTTGGTAGCAGCAATTGTAGCTGAGTTCATATAACTTTCAGTGCTATGTGGGTTGAGATAATGGCTTAACATTACATTTTTCATGAGACAGAGCTTAATTAAAAGAAACCAAGGTCTATGTACACAAAGGCACAGACTTCTCTTCAAGTTAGTTATGTTACAGTACAATGGAAGTTTTTAGTACCTTTATTTTGCTAACAAAAAATTCCTTGCTTCCAGCATTGCTCCATAAACCGGACAGCTGTACTGTATTCAAATCTTAGGTTATATTAGAAATGCACACACATTTTAACACAAGGTTGAGTCAAGAATAAATTTCTTAAAAGGCGCTTAATGAAAGGCTGCCAAAACTTTTATACATCCTTTCCTTGAAGACACAGCTGCCGCCTTCCACGTGAAAGTAAAAGTGACATTTCTTTTAAGTCATACCTTAAATTAAGAAGTCTTAGTGTATTTGCAATGGATATGTAAATGAAGTGCCCTGCTGCTTGCAATGACTTTAAAATGTTAGAAACAGAAAGGAAAATGGAGAATTCTTCAAGCAAGATGTTTTTGGAGAGTGAAACACAACAAATTCAATTTGAGACCACATGTAACAGACATGCCCGTTCACTACAGATTCAATTTAGTCACAGCATACAATTTCTGTGTTCACAGAATCACAGGTACTTTGTATTGTTCTTTCAACAGTAACTGTATTTTTCTCTCTCTCTCAGCTGCCTCTACAGTTTATGGTCACACTTAATGGCTTATGCAAGGTTTGCAAGGGAATTTGGTTTTTATTGAACCCTGCATTGGAGGTTCATGTGCATGCTGACACTGAAGTGACTGCAGGAGGCGGGCTGCATGTCACCATGCACTTAATCTACCCCCAGGGCTTTGAGCTGCCGCTCAATCTCTTCATCTGAAATGGTGGCACTTTGTGATGTAGATGCAGATGGCATGCCTCTAGCAGCTGAAGGAGCCTTGGCCATCTATTAAAAAGAAAAATGAAGGAAAGCTTAATTTAGGGAAACAATATGAGACCCAGAAATTCTGATGACAGAACATGCTGATAGAAGAGCTACTGTAACCCTTATATAAGAGCAGAGGCAAGAAAATTGGGAAAGATCATTTTTTCATACCTTTCCAGATATTTCAATTCCAATTTCATCAAGTACTTGGTTCACAATATCCTGACTTTCTTGTTCTTCATCGGAATCATTAAATATGTCATCCAGAGTATCATTGACTTGAAAGAGAGATAAAAACAGATTTCTTTCTGTACAGTAATAGTAATATTCTGCTCTGTTCTCTCATACATTTGTGTCTCATCATATAGTAGTTCTGTGATGTACTTGTTTTATTGACCCTTTGTGGGGAGATGTGGAAATTTGTCCTCATCAGTGACAGGCAAAATATTTCAACCTAGGGAATCAGGAAACCTAAAAATCCTTCGTGATCCTTAGCTCTTCATCAAGGACAAGATAAGCTCTAGTCAATGATTCAGCTCTCAAATCACAGTCTGACTCCTCTTTGTTTTTAACTAATCATAGTAAGAAAAATGTAGCTAGTTCAAAAGTGGATGGTTTCAATGAGATGTGAGAAAAAAGTGAGTTTGCCCTTTCTACAGGTTCATTC
This sequence comes from Phrynocephalus forsythii, assembly GCA_029282475.1. NCBI lineage: Eukaryota > Metazoa > Chordata > Lepidosauria > Squamata > Agamidae > Phrynocephalus > Phrynocephalus forsythii. The sequence goes on from JAPFRF010000010.1 coordinate 55,862,228, forward strand.
TGTGGGTTATAACAAAGTACAGGCTCAGGGTAAATGGACGTTTGTTTAACAAGCAGAGTTGGGAAATAATACAAGCTGTAAACTTCATCAAAACTAATCTGGAGAATACAGGAACTGGAAAATTAATTTTAAAAAACTTAATGCAAACCTACACATGAAATATATTGCTGTGCAAACATAGTAGTTTTGGCAACACAGTCAAGAGTCAGGGATAAATGTAAGAAACATTGTTCCAAAAATATGACTCACTCATTTCCTCAGTCATCTCCATTTTCATATTCTCTTTTTGGAAGTTCTGCATAGTTTGCAAAGTCTTTTGAGGGTCCATCTTTTTATTAACAGTCTGCATTGTCTAGCAAACATAAAAGATAACATTGTAAATAAGGAAACATGGCTAAAACTTTGCAATGAAAATACTAAAATCCTATTTAGATTTCAAAATGTTCAAAAGAAAACTTTGGAGTTAAAAGTTTAAAGTTATTTGTACATGCAGAACTACAACAAATAGTACATTTGAATGCACCTTATGCATTAACCAATCAACCTGCAGTCCCCTTGGTCCATTTTTTTTACTTTAGATTTTTAGAAAAGTCTCATGTGCTGACACCTATTTCCAATAGTCCAATACTGGACTGATGTCGACAAAACACTGAACTACGGTTTAGGATTAAATACTTCAGTGTTGGATCTGAGGGTTGCCCCCTTTCTTTCCCTCTTCCAATGTAGCTTTGGGATAACAGACGTTGTCACTGTGGTTTACAATTATTAACCTCTTTTCAGAAACACATTCAAATTATAGATCATATTAAATCATATTTATATTTTACTGCTGTAGCGTTCACGCTTTTACTGTGTATGTGACTGTACAAGAGGGGAAATAGTGGGTTAATGTCTATGCCCAAATATGGAACGTGGAGGCGGAGCCTTAGTGCTTAAATAGCTCCACCTGAGGTAGTTAAGAGTCAGATCAGGCAAAGATCAGGCTGAGATAGAGAAACTGTCAGGCACTGAAGAAGAGACAGGGCAGTTAGGGAACTGTCAAGTTTGAGTGAGGGAATTAGATCAGTATTTGAGTGAACTGCTTTGAGAAACTTTAAGTAACTGAACACAAGTGAACTGTATTCAACATCTTATTGTATACAATAAACTCACATTTTATTTTTCCACGTTACATCTCGTCTGGGACTCAGTGATTGAACTGGGATACCTGACTGGTGGCAGCGAAACCCGAGCGTAAATTGGTACAGGTCAATGGTCTGTGAGATGACTGGGGGCCTGTGCTAGAGTGAGACTGTGCCTTTTACTACTATGTAGTGAGGGAAGTGTGGTAACCCGGCCACACTCGAAAGGCTGACCTCCACAACTGCTTTCTTCCAGATGCACACATTAACAGGACATGGAGGTTTGAGCGTGTCTGGGTAGATAAAAGCAACACTATCAGGAGGACAGATTCTATTAGTAGTCTGGATCAGTACGGCTCAAGGTGGAATGGTCAAAACTGAGCACCAGACTCAGGCTGCTACTGCACCAGGCTTTAGTTGCTCCAAAGTCCCTTTAAAGGGGCGGGATATACTGATCTGTCCTCATGATGTACACCGGTGGTCCCCAACCCCCGGTCCGCGGACCGGTGCCGGTCCGTGGACCGGTCGGCACCGGGCCGCCTGGGGAGGCCGGGGAGGCTCCTCCCCTTTTCCTCCGCTGCCCTCCTCCTCCTCCTCTTCTCTCCCGCGGGCGGCCGGTGGAGGAGGAAGGCTGGAGGAGTGCAGGAGGAGCCGCCCCCTTTGCCTCCCTCCTCCCCTCCCCTCCCCTCCTCCTGGGCCGGCCAGCCGGCAACTCCGCCCCAAAACACTGGCGCCCGGCGCGTACTGGAGGAGGACGCGGCGGCGTTGGCGGCTGCCCAGAAGACCGGGCTCTCCTCGGTCCGTTGCTCTCCTCTGGGGAAGAGGAGGCGGAGGCGCCCATCCTCCTCCTCCTCCCCCCGGGATCCCGCTGCTGGCGCCCCACTCGCTTTCCCCGGCGGAGGAGGAGGCCCACGGCGGTGGCAGCAGCAGGAGCAGGAGCAAGCGCGGCGCCAGCAGCGAGACCCACGCGTGACACCCGCCCGGCCGCACTGGGAAGCGCCCTGGCAGCACTGGCTGAGTCCTCCTCCTCCTCCTCCCGCCGCCGCCGAGGAGCAGCAGCGAGGGCAATTGCGGAGGGTCCAAAAGGGGGTGGCTGCTGCTGCTCCTCTGGCGGCGGGGGAGGAGGAGGAGGAGGAGGAGGAGGAACAGGAGGAGGCGGCGGCTCGTCGGTGCCGCGAGGCACTTCCCGGCACGGGCGGGTGCCACGCGAGAGGCACCGGGGCCAAGAGCCAGCGCGCGGTCTCGCTGCTGGCGCCCCGCTCGCTTTCCCCAGCGGAGGAGGAGGCCCACGGCGGCGGCGGCAGCAGGAGCAAGCGGGGCGCCAGCAGCCCTTTGCCCAGGAGCCCGGGTTCCCCACCTCACCCGTGTGTGGGGGGAGTGGCAAGTGCCGCCGCCGCCGCTCTCGTGCCTCCCCCTCCTCCTTCCCTCCCATCCTTTGCTTTCACCCCCCTTTTGCCTCCCCGCGGACCCCCTTTTGCCTTCTCCCCCCCCTCCCCACCCCCAGCTTCGGGCCACAGAAAAATTTTCAAAAATTTCCCGGTCCGCGGGGACAAAAAGGTTGGGGAGCACTGATGTACACTTAAAAGAGAGACAAAAAGACAATAGAGCAACTTCAGCAGAACAAAAGAGTCATGGCTGAACCCCTGGAACTTTTTTGTCCTTCTTTTGTTGCTAAGCTGTAACACTGACAATTCTCCTGGGGACAGTGGCAAATGCTATATCCCTGTGCTTTCCCTCACCCCGTGCAACTTATCTACAAATCTGCATTTTATAAAACCAGGAACTTCAGCTGGGAGAGACTGCATTAATTTCTTGCTCAGAAAGTGTCCAAAATAATATCTTCCTACTTCATCCTAGCTTTGGCTATAATTGTTGCAGCACTTCAATCTTTCTTGATGTTTTAAAATGACAAACAGAAGCTGCACAATCCCACACTACTATTTCAACTCTTAACAGATAAAACATTACATTGGCTGATTTCTTATAGTATTCTCTGCACTTTTGTATCCTGATAAGTGTGCCTTTAAGATAATGTGTGTTTTTATGGCCACATGGTTCAGCCCAGAATGACCCAGGCTGCAGAACTAAGTGGTAATGAAATACTGAATTAAGATTGTTAATAGGAGGCAAACAGTCCTTAGAGGCATACCTAGAAATGCCCTTTAGTGGGTTAAATATTACCGTGTCTGATTTTGCAAAAATGCAAAGCCATTCGCAGATCAATTCAGCTTTGCACAAACATATCCTATTGCAGTCACAATAATCTGCACATGAACTGTAAATATGGAAATGTAATTCATCTATCAAAAGATTTTGCTAGACCTCTGAAGAGTCCTTGGGCATATTAAAACAGAATTCTTGGAGTAAAATTTAGGATATTTTAATTTAGTTGCTTACCTTTGCTGTTGTAGACATTGCTCCTGCCATCTTCATCTGAGAGTTCATTAGTTTTGTCTGAGCTGACATGGATGTAACTTTTGAACTAACTGCGTATGTCCGAGTTTTCTGTTTTCTCAGTTGCACCAGCTGTTTCGCTAGAACTTTACAAGCTTCTTTGTTTCCAGTCTTAGCCATTTTCTTAATTTCCAATTCCTGTTTATTTTTAAAAAGGGTTAGTGTTGTTTTACGTGTGCTTACTTTTTAGCATTAACAATAACATTTTCATAAAATAAACGATCACAGAAGCACACCATCCATGGGAAAAATGTTGCTTTAGTGTCAATTTATTTTAGGCAAGCAAGGAATCTATCTGCAAAAAAATACAGACAGAAAAACAGTATAGTGTACAGTACTGTATACTGTACAGTATAAAGGAATTAATTTTTCCAATTATATAAAGCAATTTTTCTTTATACAAATTACCCATAGGAATGAATTGAAAACAGAGTAATCCCTAATCATGACCATTTTTATGTTGTACAGACTCACCCCACAGACGATTCTGTTAAGCAAATTTCCCCTATCTCTGGAATTTTTTATGTTGTACAGATTTTATGTTATACACACTGATTGTTATATGAGGGTCCACTGTACTTCTAAAATCAGAAACAAGATACTACAGAAGAGGCACTACATGATGTTTTCAAGGCAGCTGAAGTGTTTTTTAAATGACCATACTCATGAAGAATGGTGTTCTCGTGATTCACTTACCAGTTGTTTTTCCTGTCTCTCCAAAGCTGCTCGATCTCTTACTATTGCTCTTTGCGTACCTCTTAGCTCCTTATTTTGTTCTTTAATTATATCTGAAATAGTAAATATATATCATTAATATCACAGGTAAAGTAGGTACTGAGAAATCCACTCTAGAGCAAGAAGTACTACAAGACGCCTACAATCTCCTTTAATTTTGAAGCCATGTTTAAAAAGTGCCAATACTCTCTATATATATTGGGTAAAAGGGATGAGGGAGGGAAATCTGTGTTAATAACAATCCTGCATACACACTAAAAATGGGTAGCACTGGGAGGAGCTCTTCACAATTTAAAGTAATGTCTTTTTCCACTAACTAACCTATTGCAACATTTCTCTCTCTCTCTCTCTCTCCTCCCTCCCAATCCCACACACACATAAGGCAAGCTCCAACACCTCTTTCTGTTTGTTGGTTGGTCTCTCTCCTTTCTTGACTTACAGATGTAAAATTTCAGGAAATTCTGAAGCCATGGGGGGGAAAAAACTTTGGAGGGAAAACAGAAAAAATTGGAGTGAAAGCAAGGTCTCTGCCCCTGTTTCCCTCCTTCAAAGTTTCTGTAAATTCTGTATTTCTGTCTCAAGCTCTAAGCATTTAGGAAGTGTATGTACCTCTTCCTCATATGGAGACTCCTCTTTCCTATTTCTTCCAACTGCTTGGAACTACAGAAATGCTTCCAGTGTGATGTTTAATATACAAAGTGCTAGCCACTACGAAAGGGGTGGGCTATTAGATTTAAGCTGTTCTCTCATGCCTTCTCTGCACAGTTATTGTTTTTATATCTCATGCTTGAGTATCTATAAAAGGAATTATGGTAAACAATTTCTCCAATATTCTGTTGGGGAAAATATTTAAGTAGTACATTAGACCTTTCCTTTTGTCATTTTAGGCAAATAAAATGTTTTACTTGTCTTGAACATGTTTTGCTCATAAAAGGTAAGATCTACAGAACCCTTCAAAAGAATGTTCTGAGGGCAGGAGTTGATCTACAACAAAAACCAATTCATCAAACTGGCCAAGAATGAAGCTTTCAACAGGAGTAAAAAGACTTGTTTTACTTTTCCATATTTAAAAAAATTATCTTGCAGGAGCTTAGAGGAAAGCCCAAGAAAACCTTAAGAACAGTTTGAATCAGAGTGAAAACAATGGGGTTGATAGCTCAGTGAGCTGCAGCACCTAGCTGGGAGTTCAATACCTCACAGTGCCTTGCAGAAGAGGCACTTTGTACAGCATTGGGTGAGAGACACAGTATCAGGATATGCCCACAAGAAGGGAACGGTAAACCACTTTTGAGTCCTCTCTGCTCCGAAAGCCTTGGAAAGGATGGCTTTGTTGGAAGTGACCCAACAGCATACAGTATAAAAACATCATCTTACTACAATATATAGAAAAAGATAGATCAATTCAGCAAAAAGAAATGTAGAAAGAACCCTCACTCATTTGTTCTAAAAGTCTGCACTATGCCATTTATCAAGATAGCTCAGACTCAAGCCCCTTAGGGCTTTATAGATTAAACTCAACATTAAATTGTGCCCTGAAATTGATTGGCAGTGGAGCTGCTGTAACAGGATGGTGGTGGTACATGACCCTTCAACCACTCCTAGTGTGCTATCTGGCTGCTGTGTTTTCCATAGGCAGCCGCATGTAGAGCATCCAATCCAGCAGGTAAGTAACTAAGGCAGGCATGTCCAAAGTCCGGCCCAGGGGCCAAATATGGCCCGTTTTAAGATTTCGAGTGGCCCTCAGCCTCTTCTCCCTGCTGCCTCTGCCTGCAACTCACCCCCGTCAGCTGGCACCTCTCTGTGTTGTCTGAAGAAGTCAGCTTGCAGTTTTATGGTTTGCCTGCCCTCCTTGCCTCCGTCCATCCCTTCAGCCACCCGCCCTGCCTACCCACCCCTGGCTCTGTTGCAGCAGCGTTCTCCCCACCTCCTTGCAAGGGAGGGCAGCATACGTGAGCAACGCTGCATCTTGGGTGCGTGTGGGGCGATTCCCAGGCTGTCCAACAGCTGCCAGGCCCTTGGGCACCTTGAAACCACAGCATTTACAGCTGTTGCAGATGTACATGGGCCATGCCCTTTCTCTCCCTCTTCAGGCTGAATGGTCACCCCACCCACCCACAGTTTTACCTCACCAAATCTGGCCCTCCTTGCAAAAAGTTTGGACACCCCTGAACTAAGGCATGTGTCACCATGGCCAGATCACACCACTCCAGGAATGCATCATATATCACAACCACATATACTATTAAACAAACAACCAATTTAGGCAACTCTTATCAACACAGCAAAACTGAATGACACAGCACAGTGGTGAATGACCTGTGTCAACTACAATCTGGTACAGTCAGTCTAAGTACTTTAAATTGCTCTGAATTTCCTTTCACTCTCTTGTTTCAGAAAGGCCATTCTCTATATCAAAAATGTTTTGAGGAAAGCTTATCTTTTAAAACTGTACTTAACCTGACCTCAAAGCTCTGCTATAGAAATTTCAACAGACCATGAACAAACCCTGACTCACTGGCACAAAGAATTTTCCTGACCAAAACACTTAGCTGTCATCAAGACAGATAGGATATTTTAGTATGCAAAGAGTAATGTTAGATAGGATATTTTAGTATGTGAAGAGTAATGTTTGGTTGCAGAAGTAAAATAAAGATCAAGGTAGATGATTTACAACATGCTTACTGTGAACAATGTTCCTGAGTATGTCATCATGCTCTATTTTGTTGCTTGCTTGCTTGCTTGCTTGCTTGCTTATTTACAAACCTGGGATAAACTATTCCAAGAAATTTATTACATTTTCCAAGTGGAAAATGTCTAGTGGAAGCAAATGTTTTTTGTTGTCTTTGCAGGCAAAATATGATTCAGAAAAGCTGGTATCAGTTCTTGATTCAGAAAAAAACTTCTTGCCCTACCAAAACAGGGAAAAAGTAGAAGACAACTATATTCTGAAACTCTGCCACCTGCATAAATTACCTGCTTTTTTTTTTAACTAAGATAACTAACTGCCTTCTCCTTCTTGGTGAAAATATGCAATGATTTGCTTTGGAGCCAGGCAGTCAGGAGTACATGAATGAGTCCAAATTTCTCAGAGAATAAATCCACAATGCCCTTTCAGCAATAAATGTGGTCATACAAATTTTCAAATTGTTTAGCTGTAGTCTGGTAGGAACACAGATGGGAAATATTTTATTATGTATTATTCTGTATTCTTACCCTGCCTCTTTCCTTGGAAAAGGACCCAAGGTGGCTTTACATGAATTTTGCTCCATGTCTGGTTGGTTGTCAATGGACCCCACTACCAAGTGGGACAAACGCTAAGAAAAAGAAGAAGTCTGTTTGGTTGTCAGAGGAGTAATGTTGAAGTAAGGATTACTACTTGCTGAAAGTTGCTCAAAATTGGATATAAAGTTTTCCAAAAGCATTTCTTAAGTACAAGGATAGTTGAGGAGTGGCCTCTGGAAATGCCAGAGGTGAGGCAACGCATGCATGACTTCCCAGTCATGTTCAGGAAAGATTAAGGGGCAATACTGATATCAAATGCAAGATTTGAAAGATCAGGTGGAGAAATCCACAGACAATTCACCATATAGTGCTCAAAGACATCCACTGTGAATGCATAGGGTCAAAAATGCAGCAAGAAAGAAAGAAAGAAAGAAAGAAAGAAAGAAAGAAAGAAAGAAAGAAAGAAAGAAAGAAAGAAAGAAATCTTTGAACTGCCTCTCAAAGAAAACATTCATTATTCTACAACATATGAAACAAATAGAGACACACAGTTTGTTTCACAACACAATATAGTTGTACTGTGGTGGCAACACTGGTTGAATTGTCCCACAAGATCATTAGCATCAGGTGTTTCAGTAATCAATAACAATAGTAGTTTTCTGAAAGATGTCATGTTAGCTTGCTATTTTTTCAGCTAAAAAGTTTCCATAGTCACAGTATTTTAAAAGCAAACACGCCATGCTGGTTTCATATTTCAGAAAAAGAGGGATGATGTGATTTAAAAACCACTCCCATTCCTGAGAACATGTGTTTGCTTGTTTGTTTTTTTGTTTGGATTTCTATACTGCTCCCGTTAGCGCCAAAGGCACTACTCTGGGTGGTCTTACAAATATAAAATACAGAATAAATAAAATAAAGCATTTAAAATCATTACAATAACAATAAAAGGGGATATGGTGCAAGCAGACACATAAAAACCAATCTCATATATATAAACCAGATTAAATGGGGAAGAAATAAATACTCAGACAGGGTCTATGTGGAATGTCTCCCTGTACAGCATGGTTTTTAACTGCCTCCTGAAGGCAAACAGGGAGGGTCCAGCTGGAGCTTCTCCAACAGCTGTTCCACAGGGTAGGAACCACTGTGAATAAGGCCCTACCTCTTGTAGAGGATTTATTCTTGTTCTTGAAATCACTTGCCATTTATCAATAAAATTTGAGGACAATGAACTATCACTATTAAGATCATAATCTGTCATCTTCAAGGATTCTTTGTAACTCTTAATGATCAGTGATTGGCCATCATCAGACCACACCTCTCACACCTGCATTTCTACTATATATATATAACATGCACTGGGTCTTACTGAAGTCTTGTGTGACAGTTCACAGAAGCTTGTGTCAAACAAAACTTACTCATCTTAAATGAGCCACATGACTTGTTTGAAGCCTGAGTGATCCATTGCAAAATAGCTGCTGTGGCCTTACTTGCAAAATTGTCAAGGGTGAAATTCTAATATCAATTGTGACAAGTAAAATCTGTTGAAACCAATCAAGATTAATTTCTGATTTATTTCAGATCTGCACTGTCAGATCTAAATCCAACAGGGGTAAGCTCTTTCATGGTTCTAGAGTCTAACTCCGACAATTCTCTGAAAATCCTTCAACAGAATTCTGAGACTTTTCGCCTACAAATTGCAGACTCTTAGAGAAGGACCTGCCTCCAACAGTGCACTGGCTTTTCCACCCTTTGACTCTTGGGGTTATTTTAAAAAGAAAGTTGCTGCACCGCCTCCTGTTTTCTTTTTTTGTTTTTTTTGGGGGGGGCAGGGGGGAGCTGCTAGCTAATATAGTGCTTATATTATTATGTGATTTGAATTTATTTTATACCCACCCATATTTCCAAATCAATAAAACATATTCTCTCCCACACTTCCTAGGGATAATCATCTGAAAAACTTGAATTACAACACTGGAACGCCCAAGCTTGACAGATATTGACCTTAAGTGTACTAGTTGTGGCATTAACACGAGTAGAGTGGTTTTTAGCAGCAAATAGAGATAATTTAAAAGATGACAAAAGTAATTCCTATTGCACAGAAATTACATGGCTCAGTGTGCAACAGGAACAGGAAGTTGACATGGTAAATTCCAGCAATAGGTTGCTGGAAGTTACACTAATGGTATTACAGGATTCTCATCGCTAGTAGGGAACTTAATGAAAACAATGGCTGAAAACTTTTTGCTTAGTGTAATAAATTGCACTAGAGTAGACCCACTGAATCAGTAGGGATTTGATGAGTCAACCCCTCCATAAGTTGCACTGATTCAAACTGGCCCACTCTAGTATGACTTTACAGCAGGATTTCATCCAATATATTTCCCATTTTTTTCTATAGAAAAAGGTTTTCTGTACCATGTCACTTGCTCTCAGAAATATTATGGCTGGCAGCATGGCACCAACCCTCCTTTCCTTTTCCAAGAAAAAGCAAGTGAAATTCCAATGAATAAAAGGCAGAACTATGGCTTATAGATGGAATCAAGATTCTAAATTATAGGACTGCCAGTCAAGGATTACATTTTTCTATTAATTCATTTAAAAAAGTAGTACAGTTTGTTGAGTTTTTTTTAATGCCCAAGGCTATTTCAAACTAATATATAATAAAAACCAAAATAATTTATTTGAAGCTGTTCAGAAGACAGACAGGTTTTTCTTCCTAGCTTACATAGAGATCGTTCTTTTTCTATTAAAAATCCCATTTCTTTTGAAAATGAAACATTCCCAAAAGTAAGTTTCTATCTTGGTTTCACAATCTAAAGAAACTGATTACCAATAATGATAGGATGCTGCTGCTACTGCTTCCAGCAAACATGATTCTCAAAAATGAAATGCAGCCCTGGATTTATTTTTAGAGCTTACATTAATCTTCCTTGAAAGACGTTTTCTCTGTCACTGTTCCAAATCAATCCAGAATGAAATTATTTCAATAATAAGAAAAGTTGACAGGAAAAGTCTTAATGTATGTTAAGAACTACATGCATTGGCGATATACTCTCACATAATAACATAACAATCCCTAATGAAGGAACACATTTGAAGAGGAATTGCTCTACTGTACAAGGTCATTCACAATCCATTGTTGTTGTTTATTCTATCCCGTGCAATTCTGTAACCTTGTTACACATGATTCCATTTGTTATAGAAAAGTAAAGCCATTAATAATAAAGCAATTGAGCAATACATTCTAGCTATTGGTTTGAAGATTTGGTTTCTTGTTGCTTACAAAATCAAAGTGAGCCTTTTGGCTTTAACCCAAATTAAACAAAATTGTTAAGCAATTTATTAAAAAAATCCTATAGAGGAAGACTAGGCCTAAAAGTTTTATTGTATATAACTGAGATTACAGTATATACATATAACTCTGAGTATTGGGCAATCTGGATGTGCTCAAGGAGGAAATACTATTGTCTTTTTTAAAACTTAGTTTGGATGGTTTAAAAAAAAACAGGCTGCGTTTTGATCCAATGTGTTTCAGAGTCACCTTAAATGTCCCACAAGAAATACAGTAAATAAAATTACTGTCAGGGGAAAAGTTATTGAAAATAGCAACAGAATAAACACTATCTGAGGACAAAACCACCTCAACGCTCCATCATCAGAACACACATTAATCTTTTTGTCTTTTTGAGTGTTGTGATGTGTTATGCACATATATAGGTGGGGTATAAACCATATTTTTCGCCCCACAAGATGCACCAGACCATAGGATGCACCTAGTTTTTAGAGGTATGTATGTGTGAAAAAAATATTCACACATACATACTGCAGTCCTGTTCCATCTCCAACACAGTTTACTCTCCAGCCATGGTGTTCTTGGCATGACTGGAGAGTAAAATGCAAAGATAAAGATTCAAAGTCGGGTCTTCAGATTTCCAGTCCACCACTCTATTCACAATACCACATTACTAAGACTTGGTGTAGTTCTTCATGCACTGCTGGGCACATTGGGCAACAAGTGTTTTCCAATGGGTGCAGTCTACAGCTTCTTTTTCTGCATTTTCCCATGTGACATTCATCACATTTAGATCTTCCCAGAAAGTTGCTTGCCAGGTTTTCTGTGATCTTCCTTGTTTCCTTTTCCTTTTAGGAGGTGCACAGTGCACTGTAGTCTTGGGGATCTGATGTACAGGGAATCAAAGAAGGTGCCCAGCAAAGAACATCTGGCATTCAGTCATAATTTCATCTAATTTTTGAGTGTCACTACTGCGATACATCCTCATTTGTAAGTACAGTGCCTGTAGGACAGTGATGGTGAACCTTTTAGAGACCGAGTGCCCAAACTGCAATTCAAAACACACTAATTTTTGTTTTTGTTTTGCAAAGTTCCAATACAGCAATTTAACCTGTATACAGGTGGCTATGAAGGGGCAATGTCGGGTGCCCACAGAAAGGGCTCTGAGTGCCACCTTTGGCACCCGTGCCATAGGTTTGCCAACACTGCTGTAGATGCCCAGTATCTTGTGCAAACATCTCTGATGGAATAAATTCAGCTTCTGGGATATTCTTTTTATCATGTTCCATGTTTCACTAGCATACATGTTAGTTGGAATAACAATGCAGTTTGCACTAAGGGGGTGGTAAAAGTGTTGGGACATACCAAATGATCTGTCAACCCTGCCTCTAACATCTTTTTCTGTATCTTCAGCATTGGATATGATCCTACCAAGATAGAGGAACTTGTTGACCTCCTTTATGAGTTTCTGTCAAACTGCAATAAAAAAGTTGCTGGGTCTCCTACTGGGTTCCTCTCCAGGTGGTGGACAAGGGAATGCCCACCAGATATGGGAGGTACTGAAGAAATAAAAATACCCAGGGCGAACCAAAACTGGTACTGTTGCCTTGCGGAGGGAGAATGACACCACAAAAGCTAAAGGAGACAACCCTAAAGAAAAAAAAACCCTAGACCTCCAGGATGGGGGTTGGGCGACGGGTTAACAATCAGCCCAGTGGGGGAGGGGATTCTCCTACAGAAACAAGTGTTAACCCTATGGGATCAATGGCAGCAAGGGAAAGCTGGCTCTCCATTTATGACAACACTGGGGGAAACTCAACAGTATCACATTGGACATATTAAAATAGCTTAATTATAGTGAAAAATACCTTTTCAATTGTGTCATTATGCTATTTCATTGTATATCCAAAGCAGCGAAGCTCAAGAAGTACAAAAAAGAGCAAAAACTAAAAGTGACAACAGACTAATCTATAAAATGATTCAGCAAAAAAAGGCTGGTAAGAAAAATGGTGCAATGTGTTTCCATAGAAATTTGCTTTCACATAACTGTCCCATAACCATACAGAAATTTAAGTCAACTGTAATACACCCAAACAGTTCTATGTAATGTGAACCTCCTAGCAATCACCTTCAGCAGACAGCACTATTTAAACTGAAATTTACACAAGACTATCTATTAGAAAGGATTTCTTCTCTTCCCAACAAGCATCCTACTGAGACAAGCATCCTACTGAGCCTCTACTGAGTGGAAATTACCAACATTGTAAAGTTACAAGTAAGCGTCAAGTCACCATTAAACAAATGGTTAGGTTTTGTTTGTACTAGTGGCATGATTCTGCATTACTACACAGAGAGCTCTTTCCACTCAGTAAGCTTAACAGCATACTGGCCTACATCTTGAATTTATTGACAGTATCATCTATCTCATCTTTATTGACCAGGCACAAACACAAATCATGATTTGTCTGCTTTCATATATTTCTTCATGCCAAAAATTGAGTTGAACCCAAGACACTTAAATTCAGAATCTTTGCATCTCATACTCTTCTACTCAGAATCGGAGCAGTAGCCATTTGTGAATGGTTTCAAGCAGTGGTGGCAAACCTTTGGCACTCCAGATGTTTTGGACCACAACTTCCAGAATTTCAAGCCTGTATTGCCAATGACAAAGGACTTTGGGAGTTGTGGTCCAAAACATCTGAAGTGCCAAAGGTTTGCCATCACTGGTTTAGAGTAAGTGGTACCTCGGATAACTGCCCCGGATAATGAATAATTCGGATAGCAACCCAGGTATAGGGCTGCCTCTGATAACGAATTTTCTCTACGGGCTGCCTTGGATAACGAATTTTCCCTATGGACTGCCTCAGATAATGAATTTCCAGCATGCATCAGTAAAAAAGTTATCCCAGGTGAAATTGCATCTGTACCTTTAAAGTGCACTTTTTAAAGAGTTTTGAGCAAAAAACCAGGTGTCTGTGCCTTTTTCCTAGGCTCCAGAACGGATTAAACGGTTTCCCATTCATTCATTTCGGATAACGACATGTTTCAGATAACAACTAACCTCGGAGAACGCCACCGTTCCTGAGGCACCACTGTACCAGGAAAGCTGAGGATAGATTATATCTTATCTGATACCCTGGAGAGACACTGCTTATTAACACTGACAATACTGGGATAAACGGAACAATATTATGGCTCAGTTTGAGGCATTCTTTTTTAGTGTACACCGCCCTGAGTTCCATCTCGGAAGATGGGGCATTATATAAATATAATAATAAATAAACAATAAACTTTTTACATCCTGACATCATGAGGCCACAGGCTCCCCAAACAACTATAAAACACATTTATTTTCATAAAATAAGTATGAAGGCAATGAAAAAAAATCAAATCATCAGTATAATAATAATGCATGCAGTACTTTAAAACATGTTCTTATAAGTACATTTGTCCCCCACCAGTTTGCAGTTCGTATACTGCAGTCTCAGTATATCGTGATACCGCAGTACCTAAAGGCAAGGGCCCCTGGGGCAAGCTCTGTGGGCCTGTTTGAGGTGTCCTATACTTACCTTAGGCCTGGTGCTGCCCCGAGGAGGCTTCTGACAGGCTTTCCATGCCTGCCGGAGGCCCAAGAAATGGTTTTTGGTGAACCAGAAGTGTCTTCTAGATTGCCCCAAATCACTTCTGGAGCCTCCGACAGGCTTCTCGGGTCACAGAAATTGTTTCCGGTGAACTGGAAATGACTTCCAAAAAAACTGGAAGTGCCTTCAGAATCATCTGAAACCATTTCTGAGGTCTCCAACAGGTCCGGGAAGCCCATTGGAGGCCTGTTCGGGGCAGGGGCAGGCCTAAAGTAAGTGTAGGAGGCCCCAGACAGCCCCCCAGTCCCAACCCAGCATCCACATATCACAGATTTTCCTTTATCGCAGCTCAGGTCGGGTCCCAAACCCCACAATAAACAGGGGATTACTGTAATCACCTATCAACCACAAGATGGAAAAAGTGGTCCAAACTGCAGCATATTAGGGATACACATGGAGGTGTTTTTTTTAATGGATTACACACTCACACATAATTTATTGTTAGTAGATTGTAGACTTTCTTGGTAATATTGTTTGCGTGTGATGTGCCATCAAGTTGGAAATGGCTTATGGAAACCCTAGCTTTTCAAGGTACGTAAGCCACGGGTTTCTGAGGCTGTGCAAGGATAGAAACCCTGGTCTCTGGAATGCCAATCCACCACTCTATCCATGATTCCACATTCCAAGCATTAAAATAAGAACTTAATTTCTTGGGGGGTGGGGGGGAGAGAAATAAAATGCTCCATAGAACTCACAAAGAAGTAAACAAAGAAATATTTAAAGGCCATTTAGAAAATTTGGATAGAATATGTCTGCGAAGATTCTACTGTGAGTTTATCTGGAAGTTGAGTCATGGCAACTGGACTTCTTTACTTGGGATAGTGAAATGTTTTGCTACTCTCCCAAACAGCTTTGTCTGTTTGAGGAAAGCTAGTTGCAAGTCCTCCATTTTACAGTTCACTTTGATCTCATGTCACCCCGGTCTGAAACAGGCTCATAAGATGAACAATGGCCTAGAGAGAAACAACTATTTTCTTGGACTTCCAAAGGTTGGTTTTGATTTAGATTTCTGCTTGTCATGGGTGGGTTGGAGTCGATAACCTTACAGGCCCCTTTCAACTCTATATTTCTATAATTCTATATTCTGCACTCATATCCTACTATGGGGCTCCCCATCACCAATAGGAAAGCCACCTAAAGACCATGTCCCCTTTTATGAACATGCCAATTTTTTATACTCATTGGAAAAGGGCATTCTCTTGCTCCCATCACTCTTGCTGGTGCATTTGGTGAGGCCATGAAAGAGGCCTTCTCTGTCACTGCTCCCAGGTTGTAGAATTCCCTCCAGGGGAAGTTAGGCTGGCCCTCTCTTTACTGTAGCAGCAAATATCTTTTTCTGCGGACACTCTCCTCTGCCTCTGCCAACTGCCAGTAACTGAGTGCACAAGAAAAGTTTCCCATCCCCTGCCTCTGATGGCATCCTGGGACTGTGCCGTTTCCCCGAGACTACACAGGCTGACTGTTCGCCTTGGAGGCATAGTGAGGAGCTGAACTCGGAACCTCTGGCCCCGCAGCAGATATCGAACTTAATGAGCTCTACAGGCAGCTCTTTTGTTTTTAGGTTTTTAATATTACTTTCATATTATTTGTTTTAATAAAACAGGCCATTGTTTGTTTTAATAAAAGGGGGCACGGTGGCTAAACAGGCTAGAGCACTGAAACTGTCAGCGTCAACATCGGCAGCTCAGTGGTTCGAATCCTGGGTGCCACACAGTGGAATGATCTCCCACTGTTAATCCCAGCTTCTGCCAACCTAGCGGGTCAAAAGCATGTAAATACAAGTAGATAAACAGGTACAACCATAAAAAGTGGGAAGGTAAACAGCATTCCATTTGCAGAAATGCATTCAGCCTTGCCAGCCACGTGGCCATAGACTTGCACAACACTGGCTCTTTGGCTTGGAAACAGAAATCAGCGGCACCCGTAGAGTCGGACAACTAGCATGCATGTGCAGGGGAAAGCTTTAACCTTTTTTACTGTTATGTGCCACCAAGTTCTATGGAAACACATTGCACCGTTTTTCTTACCAGCACTAATAGGGCTTTCAAGGTAATGAAATACTTAAGGAGTGGTTTTATCAGTTCTAATCCCCCAATGAGCTTCTATGGGTGAGCAGGAATTTGAACCCACAATCCGCTGCACCATATTGGACAATCCTGTTGATTGAAAGTACTGCAAATTCATCTAAAATGACCGTTCCTTTCTTGGCGGTCGGTCTCAGCGGGTTCAGCTGGGTGATGAATTGTCGGCTCCTTGGACCCTCCCCTGTGGGGTGCCCCAGGGGTCAGCAATCTCACCCATGCTGTTCAATGTTTACATAAGGCTGCTGGCGGAGGTCATCAGGAGATTTGGAGTTTGCTGTCATCAGTACGCTGATGACACGCAATTCTATCTCTCCTTTTCTTCCTCTGCAGAGGAGGCAGTACGCTCCCTCGACCTGTGCCTGGAGGCGGTCTTGGAATGGACCAAGACTAACCGGCTCAAACTGAACCCAGAGAAGAGGGAGGTTCTGTTCTTCTGGGCGCCCTCATCTGGGTACAATGACCCTGTCCCTAGACTGGGGGGAGTCTCCCTCCAGCCTACAGACAGGGCCAGGAATCTGGGCATGGTTTTGGACTCAGCCCTCTCCCTGGAAGCCCGGGTGACGGACATCTCCAGGGCCACTTTTATCCATCTCCGCAGGATCGCCCAGATCCGACAGTACCTTGATGAGTCCTCCCTGAGGACAGTCGTGCAGGCCCTCGTGATTTCGAGGATCGCCAATTGCAATGCCCTCTACGTGGGGTTGCCCTTGACCCTTGTCCGGAGCCTCCAGCGGGTGCAAAATGCGGCGGCCAGACTGGTGGTGGGTGCCCGTAGATTTGAGCACATCACCCCAGTTCTGGCTCGCCTGCATTGGCTACCCGTTGCCCTCCGGATAAAGTTCAAGGTCCTGGTTTTGATTTTCAAAGCCCTTCACGGCTTGGGACCAGAGTACCTGTCGGAGCGTATCTCTCAGAGCTCAACTGGGACCAGGCCCACGAGGATGGCGCAGGCGCGCTCACTTAGGGTGGCCACACCCAGAAAGGCGCGGAAATCACTCACGCGGAACCACACCTTCTCTGTGGTGGGCCCTTCACTGTGGAATCAGCTCCCTAGTGAGTTGCGCCTAGCAGTGTCTCTGCCCGCCTTTAAAAAAGCCTTGAAAACTCATCTCTTCAAGAAGGCATTTGGCGACCTTTTGATTTAATTTCTTTTTTCCCCTTGTGTTGCCGACCACGTCATCCTCTGTGGAGGGTATTGTACCCCCCCCCTATTTTTACCGGGAGTCTGTCTCTGATTCTCTTGTTTGTCTGTTGCCATTTGTTTTAGTGTATACCGCCCTGAGTTCCGTCTCGGAAGATAGGGCGGTATATAAATGTAATAATAAATAAATAAAATGAATAAACAAACCACTGTTGTAATGTTAATAACTTAATTTACTCAAACTGTGAAGTCCCACAATCCTCACTCTGCCTCCAACAACCACTTATTTTAATTCAGTTCAATGCCTTCTTCTGAGGTCACCTATACTAATTTTGAAGAAACCAGTTAAATTCACTTATTAGTAATTTCTTGTCTAGAGGCTTTAATCAGCTATTGATTCCTAAATTATGTGTGCACATCCTCCATGTAACAATCCATAGAAGACAATGGGGACAGATTGCGCATATCAAACCAACACACACCATTACCAGCATAGGACAGCATTTTTGTGAACAGAACAGAATGCTAAGAGCTTTTTGTTAAATGTAGGAAGCAGTTTTCTAACCCTGTGCCAGCTTGGCAGCTTCTGCTTAGAAAGCAAGCTCACATATTAATGAAACAATGCATTGATCTCCTTGCTTTTCCGGGACTTGAGAAAGTGCTTGGAATACTGACAGTCATTCCACGGAGAAAGGCTATTCTTCTTCCATTTCAAGTTATTTCTTATCATTTTCTGAAAAATGCTGTAAAAAGCAGACAATATGGACCATGCCATGCCTTTGAAGAAGAGGCTCAAACTGCTCCCTGTACTACTCATTCCTATTCCATTGGAGGAGGAAAATCCTGCACATGTTTACTTGAACATAGTTCTTATTACCTTCAGTGTAATTTACTCCCAGACATATGAACATGGCATCATGGCCCTGATTTAAGTCATAACTTTAGTGTGTCAGTTCCTTAAAGTCATCATAGCACTCCATATATGACAGGATGAGTCATACTTCTTCTTCTTCTTCTTCTTCCTCCTCCTCCTCCTCCTCCTCCCCCCTCTCTCTGCCTCTGTCTAATGGTACAAACAAGCCAAGCCACTATATACAGGAATGAGGAAGGTTGAGACACGTCAAGTAGCCCAAAGGGCAAGGAGCCCCTCTCAAGACTTTTAGGTCCCTGGAATTTATTGCCAGTCTCAGCAAAAAAGTGAGAGAAAATATTTCTAGAGGGAAAGGGAAGCCAGAAATCTGTAAGGAAAAGGCTGGCTCAACAAGGGCAAACAAACTGGCTCCTCCTTGCCTTAACATCACAGAGACGACAATTCAAATACTGTATATATATATAAATATGCTGCATATAATATACTGAATGAAGGCGGGATGGGAAGCAGTGACGGAAGGGGACTACTCCAAGTACAAGTTCAGGTAAATGCTGACATTTACTCCCTAAGGTGCCGCCTCTCCCCCCAAAGCATCTCTGGCAGCGCCGGGGTGGATCCTGTGGTGGTGGTGGTGGTGGGAAGCGATCCTAAGACACGAAGAAAACGGGCAAGGTCGAGGAAGCGACGCCGGTCTTCCGTGAGAGGAAGGGCAGCCTGTGACCCCCCCCCCCAGGGGAGCCCCCACCCACCCAACCCGTGCCCGGCATAGGGGGAAAGGACGATCCCAGTGTTAAAACGGATTAAGGGAGCCTCCAGCACCGCCCGGACTCACCATCGACGGTTTTCTTCTTGAAAAGGGAAGCCATGGTGGCGGCGGCGGCGGCGGCAGCCCAGCGGCGATCGCCCGTCGCGTTCCGGGGCTCCTTCGGGCTGCTCAGGTGACCAGGAAGCTGCTTCCGCGGCGAGACAGAGAGGGGGGGGGGGAGAGAGAGAAGGCGTCCGCCTTCCGCACTCGGCTCAGGCAACCGCCGATCGGGGAGGAGGAGGAGGAGGAGGAGGAGGAGGAGGCAGAGGCGGGCCAGGGAGAAGCTGCCGGCCGTCCTTCCGCCCCACCGCGGCCTGGCCTGGCGTCTTTCCTGCCCAGCAGACGAGCCCCGGCGTCCGATGCCGCCTCCCGGTTCGGCGCCCGAGAGCCCGTGACGCGCCGACTCCGCTCTACACGTGAAGGGGGCTGCCCACGTGGGAGGCGCGCTTACACGTGATGGAGCGCGTCTGCCGGCAGACCCTTCTTTCACCCCTAGCAACTCCTTCCCCTTCCCCTGCCGTCCCCTCCGCCCTGGGCAACAGGGGCTTCCTTTGGCCTCCTTTGGCTTGCAACAGGTGGGGCTGGCAACATAACGAGGTTCATTTCCCCGGAGAGCTATTTGTGAGGATTACTGATGCTAAGAGGAAAGCGAAGTCTAGGGTGGAAGCCAAGAGACGTCGTAGTTCCTCCTTAAATAAAAATCGTACGGCTTCGAGCCTTTCTCTCCTGTTTCTATCACAACGCGAGTGTAGAGTCGCTCGGATCTGGGACCTGATTACTGCAATCGTAAACCAGTGATATTGAACCTTTTAGAGACCGAGTGCCCAAACTGCAATTCAAAACCTATTAATTTTTTTTTTTTTTTTTTTTGCAAAGTGCCAATGCCTTAATTTAACCTGTATACAGGTGGCTATAAAGGGGCAATGTCGGGTGCCCACAGAAAGGGTTTGGAGTGCCACCTCTGGCACCCGTGCCATAGGTTCACCATCACTGTCCTAAACCAATTCCTCTTTGCAACGACTTCTCATTCGTGAACTCTGTGTATGCAGTATGTAACAGAAGCAAGTACACCCCCTCACATTTCGTAAATATTTTAGTATATCTTTTCATTGTTCTACAATGGCTTGTATAATAGTGTAAGTGTGCTGTCCCCTCAAAATAATGCAACACACAGTCATTAATGTCTAAACCACTGGC
The DNA here is from genome assembly GCA_029282475.1 of Phrynocephalus forsythii. Taxonomy (NCBI): domain Eukaryota; kingdom Metazoa; phylum Chordata; class Lepidosauria; order Squamata; family Agamidae; genus Phrynocephalus; species Phrynocephalus forsythii. The sequence goes on from JAPFRF010000010.1 coordinate 55,882,794, forward strand.
AACAAAAGTGTGTACACCCCCCCTAAGTGACAATGATCAAACTGGGCACAAAGTGTCAATATTTTGTGTAGCCACCATTATTTTCCAGCACTGCTTTAACTCTCTTGGACATAAGAGTTCACCAGAGCATCACAGGTTGACACTGGAGTCCACTTCTACTCCTCCATAATGACATCACAGAACTGGTGGATGTTAGAGACCTTGCACACCTCCACCTTCTCTTTCAGGATGCCCCACAGATGCTCTATTCAGTGGTTTTCAACCTGTGGGTCCCCAGACGTTCCTGAACTGCAACTCCCAGAAATCCCTTCCAGCATGGTGAGTGGCGGAGGCTACTGGGAGTTGTAGTCCAGGAACCTCTGGGGACCCACTGGCTGAGAACCATGGCTCTATATGGTTTGTGTATGGAGACATGATTGGCCAGTCCTTCACCCTTACTCTCAGCTTCTTTAGCAAGGCAATGGTCATTTTGGAGGTGTGTTTGGGGTCATTAGATAGATAGATAGAGAGATAGAGAGATCACTTTATTGTAATTCTGCATTGTACAACGAAATTAACCTGTGGCCCTGTCTCTGAAGGGAGGGGATCGTGCTCTGCTTCAGTATATCACAGTACACAGTGGACCCTTGTATAACAAATGGTTTGTATAACATAAAATCTGTACAACATTAAAAATTCCAGAGATAGAGATAGGAGAAATTTGCTTAAAAGAATCGCCTATGGGGCGAATCCATACAACATAAAAATGGTCGCAATTACGGATTACTCCATTTTCAATGCATTCCTATGGGAAATTTGTATAAAGGAAAATTTGCTTAACATAATTTCATTTGAAGGCATTTGAGAAAGGAACAGGTTTAAATCTAAATTGGAACAAATCTGAATGTATGTTGGTAAATTATAAAGAGGAAGATAAATAATTGTTTAAGGAAGTAGTCAAAGGTAAATCAACAAATAGTATTAATTATTTGGGGATTAAATTAGCATGGGTTTTACAAGATAGGTTTAAAATAAATATAGAGAAAATTAAGAAAGAAGATTACTAAAAAAAAAAAAAAAAGAATATCAAAAATTAAGAATTTCCTGGTTTGGAAAGATAACAGTATGTAAAATGAAAATTATCCCCAAAATGAATTTTTCTATTTTCGATGCTACCTTTAAAATGGGATGAAAGGGAGTTACAAGGGATTCAGGGAAAAATAAATATGTTTTGTAATGGTAATAAAAAAGCTAGGATTGATAAGAATGTATGGTATGTACCACAAAAGGAGGGTGGTTTAGGTTTACCTAATATAAAGCTATATTACATAGCCAATCAATTAATACATATTCCAGATATAATAATAGAAAATGATAACTGAATTTGGAGAGACCTTGAAATTACACAAAAGGAGAATATATTCTTTAAAGAAGATATTAAAGCTCAGATGAGTAGTATAAATAATCCATTTTTGAAAAACCCAATGGAATGCTAGAAGAATTTAGGGAGATTCTAAGTCCATTGGTTTCTCCCTTGATTCAAGTAACGAAAAATTTATTAATACTCGCCTACAACCTCCCAACCTCAAACAAATACTAATGCACACAAGATTAAAAAACAGCAACATGGACAATGGAACTAAACCTTGCCACAAACCCTGATGCCAACTCTGCCCACACATCTACTCTGGCAACACAATCACAGGACCCAACAATGTCAAATGCAGTATCAAAGGCAACTTCACCTGCTCCTCAACTAATTGATCTATGCCATCTTTTGCCAGCAATGTCCATCTGCACTCTACATTGGACACACAGGACAATCTCTAAGAAAATGCATCAATGGACACAAGTTTGACATAAGAAACCACGATACAAAGAAACCTGTCTTAAATCACTTCAGTTTACCTGGACATTCCTTGAAGGACTGGAAGGTCACTGTTGGAAGAGAATCATTACAGATCAAGAATACAAAGGGAAACAGCTGAAATAAGATTTATATCCATGATGGACACACACAAGAAGGGATTAAACATAAGTCGGGGGTTCTTGAGTCATTATCAAGTGTAATATTACCATATTGCCACTTTTTCATGGACTTTAAGGTAAAAACTGTTCATTGCCATTTTTTCATGGACTCGTGAGTTAAAAACTCCCATTCTCTCCCCCTCCCACCCACCCACCTTGTTTCTTCCATAGCCTCTCTGATCTGATCTGATCTGATTTCTGTATCTTGAGGAATTTACTTCCCAGCCTTAAACATATAAACAGAGGCTGGCCTGAGCCATAAAACTATACAGCTGTGACCCAATCTTCTCACCATTTAATCTTCTCACCATTTCTACTAATTAACTCTCCCTCCTCTTCTCCCCCTCTCCTCCTTCCCCTTCCCTATCCATCCCCCCAACTCTATAAACTACAGACAATGACTATCTGGACTACAGCCAATGAATATCTGGTATGAAATGTATATCACATCTCATTATATTTCACACCTCATTCTGCTACTATATGTCTGAAGTAGCGGACATGTCCACGAAACGTTACATTAAAATATGAAAGTTAGTCTTTAAGGTGCCACATGTTTATGTCTTTTTTGTTTTGTTTTGTTTTGTTGATCTTTGCCTGAAATTCTTGAAAAGACTAACACAACTACCCTCTCTGAAACACAAAATATGAGAGTGAGAGCGATAATATCTGCTCCCCCTTCACACCTGAGACCTTCTTACACTAATGGATCTCATGACACCAGGGAGGGGAAGTGGCTACTTGAGCCAATTTGGACATTGTCACATAGGGGTGTAATCACGTTTGCTGCCAGTGGGTTTAGACATTAATGGCTGTGTGTTGCATTATTTTGAGGGGACAGCACATTTACGCTGTTATACAAGCTGTATATTTCCTGCTTTACATTGTATCCAAGTGTAATTTCTTCAGTGCTGTCACATGAAAAGATACACTAAAATATTTACAAAGTGTGTGTGTGTGTGGGGGGTGTACTCACTTCTTTGATGTACTGTACTTGCAGTCCACAGAGGCTCCGTGGCTAAAAACTGTTGCTAAAAAAAGTCTTCCAGAACTTTTAAGACTAATCAGTTTTATTTGCCTTGAGCTCTCATGGTTGTCAGTAAACCCCTTCTTCATATAAATGGGACACAATATTCAAGCCACATGCTTATACATGTCCTGGTTCTATTTATGGGAATGGGAAAGAATGAAATGAAAACAGAAATTGACAGCCGTATTATTAATATTGATCATAAACCTTCAAAGGACCAGTTGGCATAAGTTGCATGGCAGTATTATTGCATGCTTATGACCTGTGTTAATAATACATCCACAATTTTCTGTATTTTCTATATCTTGCTTCATTCCATTCCAACTTAGTAATTAGAGCAAGTAAAACATATAAGCTAGTGTCTTGAATATTGTGTTCTGTGCATCTGAAGACACAGAGCTAAGTCTATGGAAGTTTGTGTCAAACAACCATTGCTGCTGCCTCCTTGTAGGGGGAGGGGGAAGTAGAAACAGATGTAACACACTTGCACAAAGGCACAAAAAGATGTGGTAGTTTGAATGTACTGTACTTGGCATGTGGATTGCCTACTCAGTGCATTATGTGAGTACATACGGCATCTCCATTTGCTGAGTGGACTCCTGGGAAGGGAATCTGTGGAAGCAGACTGTAGATGTGGAAGAAAAACTGCTTTCAGGATTACCTGCAATGCATTTTCAGGATGCAAGATGAGCCTGCCAGCTTTGTGTGGTTCCCTAAACAGCTTCATCTAATTGTTAGTAACTTTGCTAAACACATTTCAAGTGGGTTAGGTACTGAATGACTTTATAAGTAATGTGGTTCCCTTTTGAAATTTCCTTAAAATATTTATTTTATTACTGTGAAGCCTCTACTGCTAGGGACGTGCTATGAAACTGAGCATACTAGACTCCAGACCCTGTGGTGAACAGTAGTGGTCCTGTGCAGAGGTTGATGGTCCTTGCTTTAATGTAATGCCTATCTTCCTTACCTGTGCAATAGATGTTTAGATATCTGGGTTTCCCAGCTTGATAGTTCTATGGTATGTACAACAGAAAGCTAACATGCCGTGCAAATGCCGGGCAGATGTTCTGGAAAGCAGCATACAATATTGTTATGCCGAATTTATCTGAGATTCACGATGCACACGAAACATGTGCCTTTGAAAGAGCAGTGTAGTTTACCATGAGAATTATCTGCTGCTGTGCATTGATACAAAACAATGCTCTTTTGCACTTTATGGGTGTTTGATTGTGGATACATTGTGTACAAGGAAAGGGAGTTGGTATCCAAACAATGCTGCCAGAAAGACAGAGGTTCTTGTTTTTACTCCTCTTAGCAGTAGCTTCAATAATAAGATCATGAATCTTTAACATGAGTATACTGTAAACAAATCCATAAACATTAAGTAGCATTATACAGTATCTTGAGCTAATCAGCTCACATGGACTGTAAAGTCAATAAAACACCTTAAGATGCACATAGTAATGTTATTCCATGACAAATGACGTTCACATGTTACTAAAAGTCGATGAACACTGTTGATGAATGTGAGTGAATGGTATAAATGGATCACCAAATATAAACTACAAATTCTCGATGGGTATTTTTTTTTTTTTTGGAAAAAAATGAAAGGGGCAGTAAAAAAGGACAGATTACATAAAATATGCTTCTTTCTATGTTAGTAGCAAGTGGTTTCTGAATAGATATGGAAAGAAATCATATTATAGTTATGCATTATTAATTGTCATTACAAAATACAGACTTGTGCTGGGGTAGAATTATGTTTCATGTAATAATAGCTATATCAATCTTGCACAGAAAAATTACAGTTTCATATTCCAGTTGCATCATGACACTCTGCAGTAATATACGCAGGCAGATGCCTAAATTACAGTGAAATACAATGCAATTTTCTTGGAAGCAATATAGTATTTCTTTTTCAAAAGTCAAAGCAAGTTTTCATTGTTCTTCACAAAATCTTTTTTATTAATTTGTATCTAGCTGTTATCTTTATAATACCAAAAATGAAAATCAAACATTACTGGATATCATGACATAATTACCTTGATGAGATACTCTACTAAGTAGACTTCAGTGACCAAGTCATTTTCATATTCTAGGACCTTGCTGGGAGAGTGCATTCCTGGCATTTTCACTAGGCAGATTGTTGATTGCCGGAGAAAAGCTCTTCATTTCATAATGTTGTGCCTTCAGAGGACTGTACAAAACAGACACCACAGCTTTGTAGCCACTCTTGTTTTGAACATGTTTATTTGGTCTGACAATCCTATTCCAGACCTTGGTCCTTGTGCATACGGCTTGTAGATCAGTATAGCTGCAAGGAGGCATAAGGAGTTAGCGTATACAAAGCTGCTGCAATGACAAAATTGGTTGTTGAAATCCTTCTGTATATTCCTCACAGTCCCTGGAAAAGCCTGTTGCTACCATGTCTTTGCTCCGGTATAGCTGGCTCTGTGCTGACTGAAGTTTCTTCTATGCTTCATGAATGGTATGTATATGCATTTCCATTTTGTTGTTACATGTCCCATATTTTCAAAATGTGGTGAACTTCCAATTCAAGTACGAAATGGAGCAGCTTTACCCCCAGTCTTGTCACCTCTCCATTCATTTCCTCAGGCTTTGCAGGATGCTTCTACACAACACGTGACTTTAAAGCTTCTCTCTGATGGTAATGAAATAGTAGCTTGCTCTTCCTGATGTGCTAGCTGAAAGATCAGAACTGGCTTTTAATGCATGGCAACATTACCAGCTGTAATTACTTTGATACTCCAATTATGGAATATTGCTATAATATGCTTATTTGCTGGATCATGATTTTTGAGGACTCATTTTCTAAACAATTGCTTAAAGGTGCAGGCAGTTAGGGAATTAGGGAATACAGTAAACCCAGCTGAATACACTTACTCAAATAAACCTGTACGTATGTATCAATGTACGTAATTGTGCATGTATATATGTATTCTATTCATATCATGTGTTTCTCCCCAAATGGAGACTTCTGCAGATTACAGCAAAATTAAAAAGCAAGTATAGATAAAAACAGATAAATGCACACAGATGCAGATAAAGCCATTTTTAAAAATGCCAGAACCAATCCTTTAAAACGATTTTTCTCATGAACCAGTGAATCAATGATTTCCTAAGATAGATAGTCCACCACATTTTGTTCAGTGTCTGAATAGGGGCAAAAAAATCAGGACATATCCTGCTCTGTGCTCTTTTGGTAATAATTTAGTTGTGGATACATAGAGAAATATCTTTGGATTTTGCAATTAGCATGGGTGAGTTCAAAGAACTATATTTTCCCATGTATGAGACTATTTTTTTTACTAAAACTAAAAATTTAGGGTCATCTTATACATGGAAGTAAGCCAATGATAAAATGTTATTTCAAGCTGGAAAATTTGGGGGTCGTCTTATGCATTGGGGGCCTCTTATAGATGGAAAAATACAGGTATTTCTCATTGATCATATGATGTAAATGTTAATGCGGATCAGCTTGATTCTTTTTGCTTCTGATTTGGAGTTTTCCCCCTGCTGGTTGGGTCTTTTACTTTTTAAAAGTTGTCATGATTCATATTATGTTTTCCTTGTGTTATAGTTTGTTTCACTCTACAAAACAGGGATGTTATTGTGATTGGTGTTTTTGGTGATATATTAAGCTAGGCCATGATGTTTTGGGACAGTAGGAACACCCATCCTTCTCAATCTTTCTCTCAGGTCACCCTGAAAAATTATTGATTTCATTTTAACAGATTGCTGCATTTAGTGCTAGATCACCTAATCCATTGCAGTGATACATTAGTTTTGTGCCTAGTTCACCTCAGCACAGACAAGGAAGGAAGGAAGGAAGGAAGGAAGGAAGGAAGGAAGGAAGAGGTGGGGGGGTCAGTAGGTGGATAATAGCAAAGCTGGGAGTTGGGGGTGGGAGTTCTCAGATTGGATTTAATTGATGCTCTGTATGGATACTGGCATTGAAACAACCCAGGTTCTTTGTGTGATCACCTAAACCAAATGTAATTGTAAAAGACACCATGAAACAAGCATCAGTGAAGAATGTCCAGTTCAACTTTCTCGTATAGTCATATCCTTTGTGTGTTACAAAATCTTTAGGGAAAGTTCCATTCATTTGAATGGGTAAATGCAGACAGCTGTGGAGGAAGTAGCCGAGGTATCGCTAAGAGATGCTAGACAACCTCACAAGTGTCTCTAGGTTCCTTGGCCAACTCCGAGATAACTATAGAAATGTCCAAAGAGACTTTGTTAGCATTTCAGCAAACATGCGGCATAGTTCTAATAATCAGTATGAAATACTGTATGTTGAATATTAGTGTTCATTTGCAAGGTTTAAATAATCTTACTGTTCAAATGATAATAATAAGGAAATTCATAGGATTTACAATTTTTAATGTGCAACGAGCTAGCAGTTATAATAGTTGGAGTGTTGGAGTAGAAGCAGGTAAACCTGTTTGAATACTCTAACTGCCCTTAGGCTTCAATCTTATACATACCAAGGGATAAGTTAACTTGAATTCACTAGGGCTTACTTTTTAGTAGGGAAGCAAACTCCCATGCATTTCATTGCCTAAAGTAAATAAGACAAAAACGTCCCCTGAAAATTCTTCTCCCAGCTAGTCTAGATGACATGTAGTGATGTAAATCTTCACTTTCTTCATTCTTATGGATGAGAATCATAGAATTGTAAGACAATATAATTGTTAACAAAAGTTAACATTTTTAACAAGATATGTCAGTGTGTCAAGTGCACTTGATGAGAAAAATCTGAGTACCTCCCACCTCTCTCTCTCTCTCTCTCTCTCTCTCTCTCACACACACACACACACACACACACACACACACACACACACACACACACACACACACACACACACACACACACACACACACACACAGAGAGAGAGAGAGAGAGAGAGAGAGAGAGAGTAATGACACTTTTAGCCATGAAGCTCATTGGTTGTGTAACCCATCCCACAATGTTGTTGTAGGGTTACATTGGGGGAGGGAGCACCATTTATTTAATTTTTATTTTTGAGTATTGTTTTACCTCACCCTTGTCTTTGGAAAGGGGACCCATACACCATACACATTATGCTGTGTAAAATGGAAGCAGCAATGCAGATTTATTCTTATGCTTTCAGAAATAAATCTTCACATGTTTAGAGGGCCTTGTCATTTAGATGTAACAAAATTAAGTATTATAATTTAAAAAAACTTGAAAAGAAACATAATTTAATCCTTGCCTTTGGAAAAATAATCCAGATGTGTGGCTTCATAATTTCAATTGATTCCTGCTTTGTAAACAATGCCGGATATTTATATTCAATGTTCAGATTTGCAAGCATATGAAGTTTCTTTCCAAATTACCTATTGGCAGTCAACTACTTCTGCCTTTTTATCTTTTAACATTAATCTCATTGTGCAGTTGGTTTCCCTGCAGCTGAATATCTTTATTCCAAGACATTTAAAAGATAAACACATTATTTGAAGATGAAGAAAGCACAATATTGGAAGGATTTCAGTCTTTGTTTGCCAGGATTATGTTATTTCCCTATTAGCAATAACATTTAAGTCAATACTCTTCCATCATAGGGTTCCATTATCTAGTTTTGCATTTGAGATGGAAGCATAGGCTATACTTTCATTTTAAAACCAGGAAGGAAAAGCTAAGAAATAACAATTCCTGATTTTCTTGTAGTTCATTAAGTGGTCAAAGAGTTCAGACAAAAAGAGGATATAACATTAAAGGTTAGGTCCAAACCAGAAAAAAATACTTCTTATCCAGAAGGGCCATAGGAAACTGATGAAGATGCTTTTCATGGCAATCTTTCACCACTGGAACTGAGCCAACTCATTAGTAACACTAATTGTTACTTTCAAAATATTCAGGGTGGACTTTATTTGGTGCATATAGTCTGCTCCTGCAGTTGCAAATGATATCTGCTACGTCTTTCACTATAAGAGCTAAAATTAAGTTTAGTCCATGCCAGTGGGAACCTTCTAAATTGAATGGGACTTTTTACTGACAGGTAACTTAAATCACATTCATTTTAATGGGTCTACTCTTTGTAGAGCTAACATTGAATTTAGCAGTAAAGGCCCAACTGAGAAAAACAATATTTATCATTCATTGGCCAGAACAGCTTCTGCAATTTTGCATAGCAAGTCCCAAGCAAAAGATGGCTATGGTATATGAACAGAAGACATTCATGTTTCCTCAGAAGAAGACATAGTGTTTTGTCATTTTAAATCAGGAAGTATTTGTTATCAGCATCAGGGCATCCCTTTAATGTAATTTGTGCAATAATGCATTTGAAGCATAATAGTATCTATGCTTGCGACTGCTCTTGCAATCCCAAACATGTATTAGAACTTGGCTAAGCAACTGTCAGTCAGCTTTCTTTGGCCACTGAATGAACTAATGCTGTTTTCCCTTCTCTTTCTTATTATTATCCAGTTTTTCAGGATCCTGGATGATAGCTGATCAGGATATGGTTTCTTTTGACTATTCCCACAGAAATTGATACAGTTACAGCCAGGACCGGCGCTAGGGTTTTTCGTGCCTTAGGTGAGGTGCGGGGGGTCGGGCGGTGGCGGCGGCGGGAGGGGGGTGTCGGGCGGCGGCGGGCGGTGGGGGGGGTCGGGTGGTGGTGGCGGCGGGGGGGGTCAGGCGGTGGCGGCAGGTGGGGGTCTGGGGCGGGGGTCTGCAGGGTCGGCGGGGTCGGGCAGAAGCTGTGGGGTCGGGCAGTGGTGGCAGCGGCGGCATGGGGGCAGGCAGCGGCGGGCAGGGGTCCGGCAGTGGGGGGTGGGCGGCGGCAGGGGCAGGCAGCGGCGGGCGGGGGTCCAGGGGCGGTGGGGGCACCGGCGGGCTGGGCAGCGCCCCCTGTCCATTTTGGTGCCCTAGGCAACTGCCTAGTTCGCCTTAATGGATGCGCCGGACCTGATTACAGCCAAAAAAAAATAGTTCTTCACAGTAGTTAGGATTAAACACCACAACACACAATTGTAGAAGGCACATGAGAGGCAATGGGTTTAAAAGATGAGTTTACAATGGATGTGTGTTAGGTGCTAGGTGACACACAGAAGCCTTTCTGTCTTAAGTTATACATCTCTTTGGTAATGCTAGAAACATTTGTTGTTTATTCCTAATGCTACGTGTGGCACTCTTGTGCAATCTTACAGTGTGATTGATAAGTCAAAACAAAATATACACTTTGAGGAAAGATATAATTGAATTCTGTACCAGCAACTGAAAAGGTATCTTTCTTTTCCATTCAGTTATATAGTTGGGTTTTTTTATGTAATAAGCATGAGCGCAGAGAGAGATTGCTTTCTACTAGTCCGTCTAGAATATTTTTGAGCTATGGAAGATGGATAGATCAGGGCCTATAAAATCTTTCATAAAGACAAAAAAATGGGCAGGCATTTTGTGTACAACTCTGTGAAAAAAAAGCCCTAATTATTTTAAAGGAATCAGCTGCAATTTTGGTGTTACAAATAATATAATCTAAGCTTGCTTTTTCCTCTTTACTGAATGATCCAGAGAATGTACTGGGGCAAAGATGAATGTAACAAAATATAAATTATTTTTATGGACTTTATGAAATACTTCAGTCCATCATGCACACAAAATTTTAATACACGTCTCATTTAATATTTATGACAGAGGAAAACAGTGATCTATGAAAAGTGTACTTGTTTTAACCTTTAAGTTAAGTGCAAGTTTCTTCAGTGCTAAAAGGTATGTTATAAAGGCACTACGATTAATCTGAGCAAGGCTTTTCCGATTCCCTGTGTACTGTGAGGTTATAAGCTTTAGTGAAATAAATAGTGTCTGCCAGGGTAAGGTAGTTTGAAGCTTTCAACCAAAGCCTAGGTTCATCAGCCAAGTACAGTAGGCAAATGTGTTTCTTAAGGGCATTCATAAAACTGCAGCTTATATATTGAAGCCATTTAACTCTACAAACTCTATATTTTTAAACGACTTTGCCCAGGGTAGAACAGATACAGTATCAGGGCTATAGCCTCAGAAGGCAAATGCTTTTAGTATTTATCATGGCCTTTTGAGATTTCCTCAAGGCATGGAGTTTTTTTTTTAAATGAGATAGATAAGATGAGGGTATATATTATTATAAACTGCACAGTCAACTGGGATTGATGCTAAATGCTCATACTATCATAATAGCCAATCTTGTGTTAATTCTAGCCTGAAGCTCCTTGGCTTTTTATGTGCAGAGATAATAGGAGTGGGTGGGTTTAAAACTACACTTAGAAAAAAAAGTACAGCAGATTCTTTCCAGCCATGCCAATTAAATTATGCAAGCTTGCAAGCTAAAAATGTTTTGGGCATTGGAAGAACTCCCAGCATACATATGCAATGTTATTACCCTTGATAGTTGATGGATGTTGGGTTTTTTATTGATGTTGTCTGAAGAACTACTTCTTTTGTAGAATAAAATTCCACCCTCATACTTTAACAAAGTATAATACAGGGGAATTCCTTTCAAAATACTGTATCTTTTCCCCTTTGTATGCATAGCATTTCTGTGCATGAATGTTTTATGTGTCAATATACTGTTATAAATCTTGCTATTATACTACACTCTAGTTGGGTAATTATTTGTTATTAAATTACTTTCATGCTAAAATCTTTTTAACCTGCTTTACCCTTCATTAGCTGAATTGCCTCAATTACTCCCAAGCCAGACAAATTCATAGCACCCTTGATAATACAATTAAGATGCTATTGTTTAATTACTAGTACCCTTTTAAAAGTGCCGACAATCGGTACTGAACTATAGTTGAATTTGTGGAACTGAAGATAGGATTCCAAGAGGAACATAAAACAACACAAAAATTATACAAAGGGAACCCAACTTTCATAGGATTGCAGCCTAAGATAGAGACCATTGATTTTTCCTCTTAGCTAATTTATCAATGAATATTTAATTCATGAGGGTAAAGCTGGAACCTCTACTGACTAGAAAACTAATTCCTTTAATTCTTCAGAAGGAACATTATTAAAGGTTCTAAAATTGAAAACTTTGAAGTTGATATTTTGATATTTCTTATCCTTAAAAACATTTGTTCCCTGGAGTAAACTGAAGCTTGTCAGGTTTACAGCCCGTGGAGAGTAAGTACACAAGCGTTGCCTGGAAAGCTAGCCTGACAATAATATGTTCCATGTCTGCCTTGAAAACATGATGTAGAGCCATGGAAGTCACTAAAAATTTAGTCCCATGGCACATCCAGAGAGAATGTTAGTGATATTTTATACTGTATTGGACCCCATAGTATTATTTTTTTAAAATAGCTTCCCTCCCCCTCCTTTTTTTTGTCACTACAAATCCATGCAGACAGAGTCAGATTGCTTATGGCATATCTATTGTCCATGATTTGCAACACTGTTCCTCGGGAGGCCCTTGAGTACAGTTCATATCTGTAGTAACACACAACAAATATACTCCTTTAAAAATTAAACCCATTCTTCCTTTGTTGCCTATTTTAGTTCACATAAGTCAGAAACAAATTTAAACATTGAACTGGTGTGCCAGCCATGGATTGGAATTAGATTATCATAGTTACACTTCAGTCTGTTTGTAGTATCTGGGTATTTAATTATATCATATGGCATAACAGAATACAAGAATTTATAAAGAATATAAATATACAATTTATTCTTTTAATTCTGTCTCTGTCTCTGTCTCTGTCTCTGTCTCTGTCTCTCTCTCTCTCTCTCTCTCTCTCTCTAGAATTAAAAGAATACATTATAAAATGTTTAAAATATGTACAATACGAATAATGATGGATGAGTGAATTATGTGTGAGCAGTTATTAGAGTGACTAAACCTAAGGTGGACCATTTAACCCTTGAACAGCAGTGCCATCGTGATGATGTTATTCTTGCCTTCTTAAGGGGGCCTTCCATCGCAATGTGATATAAAGTTCACAGAACATGCCCACAGTCACAATTAGAAGTGTCAACCAACTCCTACTTATGTATCCAATATTGGCACCTGCTGTGGTGAGTTTGAATCCAATTAGGCTCTGTTCATTTTCTCCTTGGGAGCATTGTACTGGGCTGGACCCTAAGCTAAACAGATGTGGATTATACCTGTCCACGTCTGACACCATGCTGTCTCAATGTCAAAGTATTCTCTGAGTAATTTCTCTGTCCAAATTTCCGTAGTAAGTTGTGAGATTTGAGTCTAGCCTCCTTGTAGTGCTCCCCAGGTGGTATATAAGCAGAACACTTTTGCTTTTATTTATTTATTTATTTATTTATTTATTTATTTATTTTTACACGTGCCTCAGACAGTTGCCTTAAAAATGAAAGCATTTTTGAAAAGCTATAGCTGGGAATAGTGTGCCAAAACAATTAATTTGTTTTGGAACAATGATACTTAAAGTATACATGCTATATTTCTAAAATATAAAGAAGTCATTAATTTTTATGTTGATCTCTGACTCATAGCACTATAAACCAAATGTGATATCAGCAGCTGGGGTTCATGCCTGTGGTCTTGAAATTCTTTACGCACAGTTTGGGTCTGGAGTCATTTTTCTTCAAATAGCCTGGGATGGCTTTAAAAAGGTTACATATTTGTAGAATCATTTTTAAAAAATAATTTAATATTTAAATTTAATTAAAATTTTTATTTTTAAAAATATTTTAATTTATTGATTGTTTATTTCTTCTAGAATGCTTAGAAAACTGTTCTCCTGAAATGTATATGAGAAGAATAGAGGGGGTTGCTTTCATCAAATAAAAAGTCACATGTGGCCCTGCCCCTTTTGAGTCTAGGGGCACCCCTTTATCCCCCTAAAATGTTTGCTTATTGGGGGTATGTTATGTGATCCTTCTATGCATTGGACTCATGATGGTGGACTACTGGGTGCAGGCTTTGTAGTCCTATGGCAATTCCTGAGATGGGCTTTTTTCCAGGCATCTTTCAGCCAGCGTTTTTGCACACATAATTATTTTGGGGTAGGGTGTGACCCTTCTATGTTCTTGCCCCAATTTCCCAAGCAGTGCAGGGTTTTTATTTTATTTTTTGTTTTTGAGGCCCTGTGATGCACTCCATTACTGGAATCCCCACAACACACCCCATTCCTTTTGAGATTTTTTTGTGAAATCAAGGGTGCAGACACCCAGGATGTTTTTGATGATGGTTTGTTAATCTGAAAGAGGTGGGGGACAAGCTAGAAACTTAGGAGGATTTACCTTGAAAAAGCCATTTTCTAAGCACCGCTGGGGCCATATTCAAAGGACCTCTTCATTCTTCTTGGGACAGCATTTGAGCCATGGTGTTCAGCAGCCATAGACTGTCTGAGCTTTGCAGCTGCAGAAAGCTGGAGTTAAAAGAGCCCTTAGGTCCCACCCCACCCCATCGTACCCATCACACCTCCTACCACTTGCCTGTGATTGGCTGGGGCAACCCCCCGGGTCCTGACCAGTGATCAGCAGGGGTGGATGCCCAGGGCCCTGTCTCATAAGAAGTCCAAACATAGGGGAGGCCCCATGTGGAATGGCAGTGATTGACCAGTTTTCCCATGCCCTTCAGCTTTTCCAGTGAGAGATGGAGAGGCAGGGGCCATGCACTCATGGCCTCAGGTATATGAATCCCCCACTCTACCCCGTTCTTTCCCAGACCTTATGGCTCAGGTTGTGACTCTGGTTGCCTCTCTAATTACTGTCTCTTAGCCATGGTATCTCACTCAGAATTGATAGCCTTGGAATGAAAAGATTAGACAACAGAAGGCGAGGTGGATTTGACAGCGGAAGAATTTTCCATTGACTTGCAGTACAGGAAGAGTTAAACAGAGAACTGCAAAGAGAAGAGGGATAAAACATAACTGCAAGTACAGGAAGAGTTAAACAGAGAACTGCAAAGAGAAGAGGGATAAAATCTCAAGGTAATGTATGAAACTGCCACTAAGATGGTCATTGAAAGGTGCACTGGAGAATTTTAGTCACAAGATTGAAAAATGGATTCTACACTCAGACATTTGATGTCCCAGACTGAAGAATCAGGGTATAAAACGGAGGTCTCGAGCTCCGAGAATGAAGATTCAACCAGCGAGGAAGGTGTGACGTCACCCCTTTCACAGAATGGGTTTTCAAAGGCACACCTGGGTTTTATTTCGACATCCCACTGCTGTGCCACCAAATTGTGACGACACCTCCCTTTTACAGGTGTAATTGTTTTGGAAATGGTAATGCTGCCACCTTTTATTCACTTGGTAATGCTGCCACCTTTTTAAATCATCGCCTTATGAATTGGGACATACTCAGATGTATAATATAAAAATAATGACGAAGTTTATTGAGAAAATAATGAATATAACAATGTCTGAGGATGGTATGCATTGCCTTTAACATACAATAGATTTAATCAACTCTACAAGCCTCCCTGTCTTTAATAACTAGTAAACAGTATAGCCCTCACTGCTTGACAGAACTCCAACAGAGCAGTGCTCTATCCCAGCACTCACTCTCAAAACCTCAACTTAACTGAACTGCCCCAACTGACTAGGCTCCACCCTTTTTATATCATACCATTCCCCGCCCTCCTGCTGGGATTGGCTGATGATTTGTGTATTCATTACTCCTGTTTCCAGGGTGTTGTCACAGAAGGGTATGATCTGAATGAATTACCAGGTTGTTTAAGCAGTGAAGCAGAGGATGAAGAAAACCTTTATGAAGAAATGGCTCTGCTCAGTTTATTTCCAGTAAAGATTGAAGCAGAGAAAATGGGCAAGGAAAAAGAAATTAGCTGCAAATCTGTAAATACCACTACCCCTATACATACCGTATTTATCGGCGTATAACGCGCACTTTCCCCCCCTGAAAATAGGGGCCAAATCATGTATGCGCGTTATACGCCAATATAATGTTAAGAAGCCATGTTTTTACATTATTAACAAGTACCGTCGCGGGCTGGGCTGGGCTGGGGAGGGGAGGGAGGAGGAGGAGGAGGAGGAGGAGAGCAGTTTCTTGAAAAGCTCCCCCATGGTCCCCAGTGTGCTGCCGATCCTCCTCCGTTGCCTGAACAGAGGCTCCGGGTGTGCGCGCGCCAGTGGGAGAGAGAGCGAGAGCGAGAGCACGAGAGAGAGAGCAAGGAAGGGAGGGAAGGCGGGCGGGCGCGCCTTCGTCTTCCCAGGAGCGCTCGCCCCCTCCACACACCATGCCTCCTCGGCCGAGGGAGAAGGTTGGGAAAGCGATCAAGGAAGGCGGGGATGGAGGGGGGCGCGGGCGGGCGGGAACTGCAGCAGAGCCGAGCTGAGCTGAGCCAGGAGGAAGGGAGACCGCAGGGTGCGTGCATGGCTCCTGCTGATTCCTGCTGTTGTTTCTGCTGCTACACGCAAGGGGGCTGCGGTAGAGAACTGCCTCCGCCGCCGCCGCCGCCGCTTTCCGTAGTTACCAGCGCTGCCGGCTCGCCCGCTCCTTGTTTGGAACTAAGGCCGGCGCGGTGGTGGTGGTGGTGGTGTTGGGGGGGGGGTTCGCACCGCGGGAGGCTCGGCCAGGTGAAGGGCATCCCTGCCTTTCTTCTTTCTTGGGGCCTTGGAGGGAGCCACGGGGAGGTGGTGTGTGGTGGTGTGTGTGTGTGTGTGCTCAGTTGGGCTCGGGCTGTTCTGGGTCGGGAGGCCGGACGAGGGAGGGAGGGAAGAAAGGAAGGAGGGAGGTTGCTTCGCCCCGTCCCCAAGCACAGCCAGCCAGCCAGTCCCATGATGGGGAAGAAGGGGGACAAAAGTTTCATGGCGGAGATTCTCCCCCACTCACTTCCCTTGCCTTGCCAACGGGCCAGGGGTGGATGGAGCTGAGCGAGGACACCCGGTTCGACCCCCCCATCCCCTCCTCCGAGGTTCCCTCGTGCTCTCCGCGGCCTCGCTCAGCCTCTGTCTCTTCTGTGCCCATGTCCTGCCCCACGGATGCCTCCCGCCCCCCTTCCTGTCTCCCCCTCGCAGTGCCCGGAGTTGGCAAACTTTGCCCAGAGAGCGCACCCTGGGTGAAATTTAATTTTCCCCCCTAAAATTTCCCTCTTAAAATGAGGGTGCGTGTTATACGCCTGTGTGTGTTATACGCCAATAAATACGGTAACTCCGATACTGGTTGAATCTTCATTCTTAGAGCTTAAGGATTTTCTAAGATAGCTAAATTCTGAAGCCAATTATGGATTGAAATATATTTTCCTATATTTGTTATGGTTGTTTCACATTCCCATTTTTCCCTTAGTGTTAAGTGTTTATTCATTTGTACATTCATGACAATTAATAAATACATGTGTATTTTACCACCACAACAATGTCTAAGCAATATAAGAAGGCAAACATCTCTTTTCTACATAACTAAGGAAATAAAATCAAGTAACACTAGAAACATCAATATATGCACCATATTAACCAGAGTGTTTGCCTACAGTATACAAATTGGAAACCAAATGTTATTCTTCTTCCTCAGAATATAGAATGAACCCCATGAAAAACAACGTATGATAGTAAGGTCGTCTCAACTTTTACCCAAATGTCTGGAAAAATAAATCCCTCACTTGTGCTAGAAAGATGAAAATGTTGCAAAGCTTCAGGGGTTGCTTTTCAGAAGGAGAAATATACTAATTTGCTGGAGACATCTACAACTAAGCAGTGTAGGTTGAAGCTCCATTGGGGCCAGGTTAAAGATTTCATGTGATTTGCTAAAGCTTTCTGACAG
The DNA here is from genome assembly GCA_029282475.1 of Phrynocephalus forsythii. NCBI lineage: Eukaryota > Metazoa > Chordata > Lepidosauria > Squamata > Agamidae > Phrynocephalus > Phrynocephalus forsythii. Next base: position 55,900,559 of record JAPFRF010000010.1, read on the forward strand.
AAGCCCTGAATAACTCCAACTTGGGCCCAAAGGACCAGTTGCATAAGGAGAACTGTCTTTTCCGAGAGCCAAATATGGTGGTCGCTGATTTTCATAATTTCCCCCTCAACTGATACCTGTGTCTGCTGAAAACCTATACAGTATAATAGGAGATGCTGTTTTGCCTTTTTTTTAAACTCCAAGACAGCTTCAACTTGTCTGAAACCAGGAATAAGTGAATGAAATATACTTTAATTTACATGTTTCAGAAACAATAGTCTCTGTGTAAATAGTATAAGATTTGCTTTGTTGTGGGAACATGCCAAAAGAGAACAGTTATGCCAAAAGTGGATTTTTCTTCTGATATACTCATGTGCATATCTTGCAGTAATCTAGGTCAACACAGAAATCAAATGTGGTGCTGACCTGTGGTGGGGAGAAGACATGCTTTTTTTTGTCTGCCATAACCAAGGAATTGCAGGTAATAAGCTGGAAAGATCTGGTCTTAGATTTCTTGCTGCTTCTGTCTTGGTGTATGACCCCAAGCCAGTGATTCCAGCTTTTGGCTTACATCTTTGTTTGACAAATGAAAACACTGTTTCCCACAAGAATATTCTTAGGACTGAACTAGGAAATAAGAATATCTGAAAAGAACAAGAGTTTTCAACTTTTGTGTTTAAAACCTATTAATTGTCTTGAGAAAAAATGGGGAAAACGCCCACCCTTCCTAGCATCTGAAGCCAAGAGATGAAATAAATATAATCAAATAATTTATTAGGCACATCTGCTAAAATGCTCACAGCTAGACTACCTGTGGCTTAATTGCTCCTTGTATGGCATTGAATTTATGGATAGTCTTTCTGGTCCCAGTCTCAGGAGTAAGAAACCCAGCCTTAGGCAATGAATGTGTTGTACAAGGAAGGGAGGTAGCATTATTCAGCTGTGTCAAATTAATGTTTCTATCCTGGGACATAACAGCATAATGAGGGAAGACTAAGGACATTAAGGAGAGCTAGTCCTTCAGTAGGACATCCCTTCAGGTTTCATCTGATGTGCAGAGATAAATGATTTCACTTCCTGACAAAATGAAAGCAGTGAGTTATAGATGAGCATAAGTAAGATACATGACCAGAAGGGACTCTGCATTTCTAATTGTAATTTTCACAGGCTCCCTTTGTCCTTTATAATTGGCATGATCTAATAAATATAAACACTGTCTAAAATATAATGACATATTAGAAACTTTCTGTAGAATGCGTAAATGATGTATTGGCAGAATATTCATCTGGAGTGGCAAAAAGAGAGGTGTAATAGCCAAGAGACTGGAACTGATGTGAATTAGTTTAATTGAGCACTAATAGTAGATCTTTGTGTTTTAACCTGGAAGTGTCATGGAGTTCCATTAACTGATTAAATGACTGCTTGAGGGACTGGATTTCTATCCCACCTTTCTTCCAAAAATAAGCCTCATGGTTACTTCAAGTAGAATTTTATTAAAAACAACAACACACAAAACAAGTTCAAACACAATACAAACACAATGGAAAAACTCTCACTGATGGTCCCACCTAGAACAGGTCCACTGAAGGAATGAGACTAGAGGAATGAACACTAATGCACATTCAGTGGGTTGTTCTAGTGACATAGTCCAATTAAATTAAAACTATAATTTTACAGATATCATTAGAAATCAACTTTCTTCACAACCAGTCAGTTGACAATATCTGCATGAAGAGAAATATATTTGTCTATAGCTGAAATCCACTAGCATAATTTCCACCCTGTAACATTGATGGTGTCATCGGCCACAGTGTTTTTTTTTTTTGAGAGGAATGGGATTAAAATTTTCTTATTTCACTGCACAATTCCTAAGGGTCTCTTGGGATCCAGTTTATCTTGGAGAAGCCATTGTATGCCATTAAATGTGTGGGAAGTCTTCTTAAAAGTAACCAATGTTATGAGTTTACTAGCAGAAGCATTTTTTGGAAATTTAAGCCTTCCCAGTGGGGTTGGAAATCTTATATGACCATCAGCTTTGGCCATCAACCTTAAATGGCATAAGTTACACTGCTGGATTTCAGTCATCCTATCCTTAGGATGGGAGCCAGAAGATGCTATCCCCAAAACATAATGTTGATTGCAAATCTACACACTGAAATATTTTTGCCAATATACTATTCAGAGTTGAAGCCCATCCATTTAAATCATCCCTCTCCTCTGACAGACCCACCCCTAAAATGCATTCTACTCTATGTCTCCTGAGAATGCTATCCTTGAATTTCCTTTTATTAACAAATGTATTGGCCTGTTAAGTTCACAGAGAAATAATTGTTGGTTTACTGAAAAATAGCATTATATTCTTTGCATTCCACATAGAACTATGTGAAATGAGATCACAAAAGATGCTGGATATGTGTTATCATTTGGAAGGATAACCTGATTGATTTAAGATAAGATAAGATAAGATAAGACTTTATTGTCATTGTCCCACACAAATTCCATCAATAATAAGTAGCTGGGTGTTTAATTTGCATTTCCTGAAATCCACAATGATCTCTTTTGTTTTTCTAAAATTGAGGATTAAATTGTTTTCTCTACACTATTCCATCAGCATCTCCACCTCCTTCCTATAAACCAGCTCCCCCTCCCCAGTAATAATCACACCAACCACAGCTGTATCATCCACAAACTTAATGATTTTATTACTGGAGTAGTTGGGAAGACAATCATATGTGTGGAGTATGAACAAAAGTGGGCTCAACACACACCCTGGCAGAGTTCCTGTATTTATACTGAGATCTGCAGAGATGTGAGAGCCCATCTTCACCTGTTGGGAATGTTCTGATAGAAAATCTAATATCCACACACATAAACACGGCAGAAGCCCCAGATCCAACAGTTTGGGTACAAATTTATGCAGAAGAATAGTACTGAATGCGGAACTAAAGTTCACAAAAAGCAATCTCGCATAGTTTCCTCGTTTCTCCAGATGGAACAGTACCATATGTAGGGCCATAATCCCAGCAGCCTCCTTGGAGCTCTTCTTCTTGCATGCAAATTGACAAGAGTCCAATCCAGCTGGTAAACAAGCCATAATACGATTCCGCACCAGTTTTTGAAAACACTTCATTATAACGGGTGTAAGTACCACAGGGCAAAAGTCATTCAAACTATGTTATATATTTTTCATCAAAGGTATGATGGTAGAGGATTTCAAACATGGTGGAACAGTGGCTTGGTTGAAAGAGTGATTACTAATCTTCATAATTTTTTTGCCAGTTGTTCTGAGCAGTCTCTCAGCACCCTACCAGACATTCCATCAGGACCCGTAGCCTTTCTTGTGTTTATCTTCTTTAATATGTGCCTCATTTCCTCCTCTTCCACCCTAGCAATAGTAATTGCAGTAATTAGAACACCTCTGTCTTGTCTGCATTTGGAACTGTCCCTTTTCATTATCTTCAGAAAGTCTGTAAGAATGTAAACCAACCATGATTCGCATTTACAACTGACCTACCACGTATTTGGTTCCTAAAGACCAGACATTAAATTAAAAGGGATACATCTAATTCCAAGTCCCATCTGCAAGAGACTTAATCAATCAACAAGACTGGTTGTCCCACTCAGCTCATCTAAGCTAACTAAGACTGGGTTCCCAGTGTGGTACACTGGATAAAGTAGGACTCTGGAGAACAAGATTCAAATTCTCATGTGGCTATGGAAATTCACTGGGGGAGTGGAACTGTTAAAACCATCCTTAAATATCTCACTTGCCTTGAAAGCCTACGGTTACTATAAGTTGGTTCCAAGTTGATGTGATAGAACAGACACACAGAACTGGGACTAGATGTAGACCTTGTAGGACTTAAAGTTCTTATAAAAATAGTGGCGGGTGTAAGGAGCATTTTAATATTAATATGTTTTTCCATTGTGTCAATGGTACATAGGGATCAGCAATGCGAATAGTACACAGGGGGTCTAGGGTGCTGCGCTTGGCCTACAGGTTCCAATTTGTGCACCTCTGCATACATGGTAGGCCATATTTATATAACTATTAGCACAGAGAATGTTCAAACCATGACAGAGTATTGCTGTATTAAATAACATTATGTCAATTTCAACTTTTGGATGAACTGGTAGAAAATGCAATGGTGTGGTGTTTTTTTTTTTTTTTTTTTGCTCAGTATTCAGCCAGCCAGTTATGCCCTTTCATATGGTACTCCATTTCCATTCTCCCATAATGTTTCCTCAATTAAAAAAAGTCATTCATATATGTAAGTCATTCTAACTCAGAAGACGTGTTTGCTATTTGTATTTATTATGCTAAAACATTGCAAAGTGCGGTGGGGAAATAAAATTGACTTTTATATTATATTGCTCATAGTCTTCTCCAGAGTTTCCTTAATGTGTCACCCTGTGAATCAGGGATGCACTGGGTTGATCCAATTTCAGTCCTAACTAGAATAAGCCTACTGAAATGCCTGGGATTTGTTTGCCAATACGAATGTAAGTCCTGTTTGTTCCAATGAGTCAACTTCAGTTCAGACTAAGATTTGAGTTAGCATATTAACATTAATATGTAACCACAGTTGGTTATGTGAAAGAAACTAAGTAGCAAACTATGTTTCAGATCATACCAAAGTTTATTTGTTTGTTTGTGTGTGTGTGTTTGCTTGTTCTTTCTTTCTTTCTTTCTTTCTTTCTTTCTTTCTTTCTTTCTTTCTTTCTTTCTTTCTTTCTTTCTTTCTTTCTTTCTTTCAATGCTGCACAATTTAAAATAATGAATGACTGTATATGAAATAGATATAAGATTAAAAATAAATTAATATGGTAAGATAATTAGACTATTTTAGCCATAAGTAGGTGACTTCAATAGCATTATTTCAGCCATTTGCTAGAGATTATGGAAAGGGTGTAATTGTAGATATTAAACCTGCAAAAAGGAAGGAATCTGATCACAAAAATGATTTTTTTTTAAAAAAAAGCCATTTTCTAAGTATTCTAAGAGTTGCGTTACAAATATGTGAATTAGTTTGAGAAACAAGCTAACAGATTGTCACTGCCTGAAGCACTGATATACCAGAGACTGCTCCTAAATAGCATAGTTAAATAGTTTTCTTAACCCTTAGTATACCCTTCTGTACAGTTTGGTCCAAAGTCATCTTCATGGTCTTTAGCCTATGTACACATGCCCACTGTATGCATGCACTTCTATGTAAGTATGTAAGTAAGAGATAATACATATAGATCTGTTTAGCTCCACACTGTAATGATGTCCGTGTAAAGTCTTGTTCATATGCAATTGTTTTTATTACTGTTGTTTCATTTGTTGGAGAACTCTGCTTGTCCTTCTGGAGCCCTAGAGCACATTGGCATGCAGATAATATTGAGTTGTAGAGATGGGCACGAAATGAGCAATTTTTCGTTTTCATTTTCATTTTTTCGTTTTGTTACGTAACAAAACGAAAAATGAATTTTGTCTCCAAAATGAAACGAAACGAAATGAAACAACATAAATTTTGTCATGTGTTTCGTTTTCGTTGTGGCAAATACATTGAACTGTAATGAATGCTAATGAAACAGCAATTTTTCATTTTCGTTTTCGTTTTCTTTTTTGTTTTGTTACGTAACAAAATGAAAATGAATTTTTTTGCAAAACATTCACAAAAAATGAAAACGAACCAAAACGGACCCCCTAAACTACAAACGACAAATGAAACACCATTTTTTTGAGTCGTGCCCATCTCTATTGAGTTGCATTTTAATATCCTATTGACCAATAATAGAATTAATCATGTGCTTAGACTTCTCCCATTAAAGTTAATGGGACTTGCTAGTGTTGAACCTGAGCTGGAATATGCACAAATTTGGGCCAAAAAGAAATCCAATTGTACAGTATAATCTTTGTGCAAAAATATTATGCTGGGTAAAAACTTCAAATTTCCTATGCATTTTCAAAAAAAAGTTACATTTTATGAGATATATTTCTGGACCTACCGTTTAAGCTACATTATGTATGATGGGAACTGTGGTGGGCACTCAACTTTTTCTATTGTTCCTTGTCTAGGATATAAAACAGTACGTGCTGTCACGTGCCTGCATCCCTCTGGGTGCAGAACAAAAAGATATTATGATAAGTGTGCCTAAACAAATGTTGAGCTCACACATGTCTGGCGGGAACAGAATCCTACCCACTAAATACTGGTACTCTTTCCTTTCTTTCATACAGATGTTCAGATGAACAGGTGAAAAGCCTACCTGAGTGCAAAATATATGTGGAAAAGGGGTTGCCCGTATTATTATGAACCCTTGAGCAGACAATCAGTATGGATGTGTACTGTCTTCAGACTAAGTGTATAGGTGAATTAAATTAGGGGCATTTGTGCATTTCTGCATCAGCTATGGAGTGGAGCAAGGAGATGCTCTTCACCCCCAAGACCGAGCAACACTAGAGTAGATTCTCTATGTCTCATTCAGCATTCAATGAGTTTAAAGGGTACAGTAATCAAGCTTTTGAAGGGGAAAAATAATACAGGGGACTTAATCCTAGTACCGAAGGAATGGCCTCTATAGCCCAAATAAAGCCAAATACAGTAATACCTTGGTTCAAAAGTAATTTGGTTTAAGAGCGTTTTGCAAGACAAACAAACATTTTATAAATTTTGCCTTGATCAACAAAAATGTCTTGATATTCAAGCATTGGAGCAGGTCACATGATTGCAAGTGAGCCAATGGTGGCTCTCTCCCTCTCCCTCCCCCTGCTGGATTGTGGGTGACTGTTTGCAACTTCCATCCCAAGCAGCCTCTAAACCAGAGGGAAGAGAGGAAGGGAGATCTCCCTTGCACCAGCCAGGGACGTTTTCAAAGGGGAGTGCAGGTTAGAGATTTTTTTACTTTATATTTATATTTTATTTAATTTGTTTTCAACATTCTTTCTTATTTTTTCAAACCATTTCTAGACACAGGGCAGCTAGTAAGTGTATATAGGGCTACAAATTTCACGTTATTATTGTCACATTAAAAATACAGAATGAAATCCAGTTGTTAGTCCCAAGCAGAACAGATTCTGCAGCCAGGTCCCTAAATCATGGTGTGGATGTGGACTTCTAGCCAACATCTGTGAGTTTTGGCATTTTGGGTGTACAGTATGTGGTTTATGGGTTCCCCAGAATGAATCATCTGAATTTCCATTATTTCTTATGGGGAAATTTGCTTTTACATAAGAATGTTTTGGTTACAGGCATGTTTCTGGAATGAATTGTGCTTGTAATCCAAGGTATTACTGTATAACATCTGGGCACTTTAACTACTGAAGCACCAAACATTACTTAGGGCTATATTGAGATCACTACATGGTCTACATATCCCCATGCAGCTGTTCCACCAGCCATTTTGTAAAAACACTGAGTAAAGAGAAGGAACAATGTCATGGTTCACTATAATATTCTGTATTTTTAGTGAAAACTGCATGTACAGTTGTGGATGAATGATTGTTTTATGGCACTTGAGTGGATCAGTCACGTGATTAGATACCATGTAGTTCCAGCCCCAGAGGGATAAAAGTTATTTTCCCAGGCTAAAGTTTGATAATGCTCAGAGACATTTATGCAAATATATTTTCTGGTGTTAGTGAGGAACTGAGATTTCTTCAGTGGACTCAATATTGGAGCACACTGAGTAACCGGTATCCTGATACAGCTTATTTTGGTCTAGTTTCTTCTCCAAAATAGTTTGAGATCTGGATCGTTGGTCTTCAACATAGACTACTGCCACTATTTTTATTTTCAAAAATTAAATTAAATTCTCTCCTATACATTTAGCTGGAACAAGATCCAGTGTTGTGACTTTCCCCCTATTTTGGAATGGTTCTACACTGCCACAAAGAATCTACAGAAAAGCATTTAAGGAGATTAAAGGAGAAAATGGGCAGTATGGATGTAAGAGAATTTAGTTGTCTGTCTGTTCTTTTACTTGTTTAATGAGCTTGTTGGTGCCTGGATTTGGGGAGTATAAAGGTTAATTAACAAAACAGCTTTCTTAGTCTCCTAGAAACTATAATTCAGTCAGTTTTGTTTTAGGTTTAAAAGTTATAGATTCTAAAACGACAAAACTACAATATATATGGAAGAACACAGTAGACTGAACTGACAAAAATCTTAATGCAAATATAGACATAGAGAGCATTATGCTGAATAAGGTGAAGAGGAGCCTATGGAAATGATTTTGATACTTGTATCCCAATCTTAATCCAAACAGAAAGGGAATAAGCCCTTTATTAGATTACTAATGTCACAATGATAACTCCACATGAGTTCATTAGTCTGATGACAGCTCATGAACTCAAAACCTCACTCATGTTTGTAATGTCTTAGTGGTCTCATAAAGGGTGATCTTCAGATCAAACCTGATCTTCAGATTGGTACAAGAACCATACATCTTTTTAAAAACATTTTATTCAATCATAGTCAGGCTGGCAGTAGCCACATTGCTATCAAGAGTGCTTAAGGAAAGCATGATTGAATTAAGTCTCTAATTAAGTCTCTATTAAGTCTCTTTACTCTGTGGCTGAGTCATTTCTATGTCCCTATTCATTTTGTAGTAGCAGGCACTCAGTTTGTTGTCAAACCTGTCATTAGTTGGAGTGAAGCAAGAATAAGTGAGTTTGTTATGTTGCTGAACATAAAGCAGAACACTGAAACATACTCTGTTGTCAAAGAACTGCCACTGCTGTGCAACAAAAGTATTATGGAAATTCATAAAAAATAACTTCTGAACACAAGTACATTTAAAGAACAGTTGGAACTGGAGGATATGCAAAAGTGGAATTCAATTCATTACCAAATTTCATTGTGTTTCTCAGAGTGTGAATAATGATTATGATTGGTTCTCTGGTGACAAAAGTAATTGTCTACCATCTGGCGCCATAGCAATTGTGTAGAGTTCGAGCTTTGATATACTTTAGCAAATGCTCTTGTTTATGAATTGTAATGTTTCCATTTTCTGTTGCAGACTTCTATAGTGGCTTCTAAGCTTATTTCAGCCTCAGTTATAGCTGAATCCACTTCTAGGTAGCTCTCAAATGTATAGAGGATGGTCTTGCCTACACAGCAAATCTCTAAAAGACTCAAGTGCATTTAGTTTGTCTACAAATTTAATGGGGTGGGGGATAACGGATCTCTAAAACTGCAGTGCACACCTCTTTCACTTTTATGGATCTAAGTGGCAAGTGCCAATCTTGAATGGAGGAATGGGCAATGTCTGGCTCTCCACATATTTCTCTATAGTTTATGGCAGTTCTTGCTAGCTTAGCCATTTGGTGGACCATGTGATAACCAGCCTTGTTGTCAAAACATAATTATTTATTATTACTTTGGAAATTGTTGGAAAAGGAAGAGGCCATAATAGCCAATAGAACGTTGTGCTTTAAAGACTATGAGGCCCACACCATCTCTTTATTGCCCTTGTAAGAGGAATGTCCTGCTTCTGGTTCTGATTAGAGATGTTGTCCATATCATGCTTGAATTATAACATCTTCTAATTGCCCCGACTTGAATTGCCCTTGGACTAAACTCATGGTGCTTCCTTTCTGCAACTTTGATGAACTGTAAGCTGAACTTTCTGCCCTAAGCATCCTTAGGGAGTTGCATGGACTACCCAAAATGCCAGAACAAATGAAAGCCAGATGGGACAGAGAGAAACAAAGCCTCTGGAAAAAAATGAAATTGGAAATTATCTGAAGTCCCCTTCTGGTTTTGCAAAATGGCTGCCTTAGGATGTAAACACTGTATAGGTGGATGATCTGCAGTTCTTGGAGGCTTCCAAAATGCCAATACTCTATGTTCCTTTTTTTCTGGAAAGATTTTTTGTTTTGCTTGGAAAGTGAGGACTGGTGTAGAGTAGAAGAACAGCCTGTGTGAACTGCATATTGTCACAGGGCTGCATGTTGTGTCTGATCAGGGAGAATGAAGACAATAGATTGACCCCTTCCATCATGGGTTTAATCCAGCTGTAGCTCCATTGCCTGCAGAGCTGATGCCATTTGAAGAAGGGGAACAAGCCACCTCATCGTGTTTCACTCCAACCCCATGGCCTGCTAAATTTCCTCTAGCTATGTACAGTAATCCCCCGCTGATTGCGGGGGTTAGGAACCCATCCCACATGCGATCCATGAAAATTTGCAATATGCGGAAGCGGGTGGGGGGGCAATCACAGAAGTCTTGGGGCGGCATGCGCCAGTGGCGGCAGGGGATCTGACTTCTTGCTGCCACCCGCCTGCACCGCCCGAGACTTCTTGTCCGGGGACGTCTCCATTCAAATGCATTGCCAATGCATTTCAATGGAGAAAATTTTCCCCATTGGAAAACATTGGCCCAATGCTTTCCAATGGGGAAAATTTCTCTATTGAAATCCATTGACAATGCATTTCAATGGATATTGCGCCCCCCGCTGCCCCCCGCACGGCTCCAAGACTTCTTGGAGGGGCCTGGGGGCAGCGCGGAGTGACCTGATCGCCCACCACCGCCCCACCGCCCCTCCAGAAGCCTCGGAGCCATGCAGGGGGGGGATCACATCCAAGAAGCCTCCGAGGCAGGGGGGATCTCATTGCTCCCCGCCACCCCCATGCGGCTCCAAGCCTTTTCGGAGGGGTCTGGGGTGGCACAGAGTCACCCGATCGCCCCCCGCTGCCCTCCCATGCACCCCCAAGGCTTCTCGGAGGGGCGGGGTGGCAGCACGGAGTGACCCAATTGCCCCCCACTCCCCTGCATGGCTCTGAGGCTTTTCAGAGGGGCGGGGGATGGCGAGGAGCGACCTGATCGCCCCCCATCCCCCTGCGCTGCTCTGAGGCTTTTTGGAGCAGCAGGGGGCAGTGTGGAGCGACCTGATCGCCCCCCCCCGCTCCCCTGTGTGGTTCCAAGGTTTTTCAGAGGGGCGGGGGGCGGCACGGAGAGACCCAATTGTCCCTGCCCCCCCCATCGGTGCAGGTACTGCGATTCCGCGATGTAGTGGGACCGCCGTACCTGAACTGCGAAATGGTGGTGGGTGGCTGTATATGTACAAACACAGATGCAATAAACCAATCTGAAAGCACGGTGTTTCATATTCCTAGAAGGGAGGTATTAATTATTAAATTATTAAATTATTTTACTTATCAATATTACTACTAGAGATGGGCACGAAACAAAAAAATGGCATTTCGGTTTTTCGTTTGTCATTCAGAGGTCTGTTTCGGTTCGTTTCCGTTTGTCGTAATTTTTGGAAAAATTTCGTTACCATTTTTCATTTTTTCGTTTGTCTTTTCTACCTGCTTTTTGCGCAATTTTTAAAGCATTTCCGTGCTCAGGCATCCCCCAACACCCCAGACCAGAGGGAAAACACTAAAAAAATGGATGCTGGCAGAGACACAGTATAGACTAGGTATGCAGGGAGGCTGCAAAGGCAGCGGCGGGCGTTGCCCAGGGTGCAAGGCAGCCACAGAGTGACTGCACTGCAGGGCAAGGGAGGGTACTCACCGAGAGGTACGCAGCATGTACGCACACAGGGAGGCTGCAGGACTGAAGCTAGAGTCGCAGAGACAGCAATCCCACCCTAACTCCCACCAGAGACTGCAAGGAGGACGGGTGCTGCCTGCCAGACCTTTTTATGCCCTCTGTGGCTGCCAGACCTGCCCGCCCAGTCTGCAACCTGGGCATGCTATTGGTTGAACATGATCCCATCACATGGCTTGCCTCCATTTTGTGGCTGGTGTGACAGCCATTTTAAAGGAAAAAGAAAAATACATCGCGATGGGAGAAGACAAAAACAAAGGTTTTAAGGACCCCAACCCCCCTGGTAGGTATTATCAGACAATATAAATAATTATCGCTGCATTTTTACGGATGTCCAGGGCGTTTTTTAACATTTAAAACAGCTCATTTCATTGCACATCACTATTAATGGAAATGAAACGTAACAACCACAATTTTTGTGGTTCTGTTCGTTTCATTGCATTTTCATCACAATTTTCGTTTGTCATTTCGTTACGTAACGGAAACGACAAACAGTAACGGAAATGAAAAAATGTTCGTTCCATGCCCATCTCTAATTACTACTATTTTAGTAGTGGTAGTAGTATGTCTATTGAACCTCTGGTTAAGAAATTTTAAATTTATGAAAAGAGATTCCCAGTAATGAGAGGGGAAAAATAATGTCCATTTCTTTTTTTTTAAATGAACTATATGTGTTTGTTTGGATATGTTTACTCAGATACATGCCCCACTACATTAAATAGGACAAATGGATTATTGTTATGCCATCAAATTTCTTCTGACTTGCGGCAACTCTGTAAATTATTGACCACCAAAGGCCCTGCTCAAGTCTTGCAGGTTTTAGATCTCAGTAAATGTGAATAGATGTATAGTTTGTGGAACAGGTATATGAACAGATATATAGTTTTGTATAGTACTTACATGTTGGGAAATGGCAACATGTAAAGTTAATTGTTAATAAGGTAAACAATCCAATTCCATTACATTGAAATATAGGCTTTTAAAAATAATTTTTACATTTAAAATTGCTGATTAAATTTATGCTACCATACCTTACTAGTCCAAAATGAAGGTGAAAATCTCATTTATGATTTTTCCCCTCTTCAGCAGTACTGTACATATTTTTAAGCCAGAAGGAAGGAAGGAAGGAAGGTTATTTTCTAAAGGGAGAGGCTACTTTGTTTCAGTGCCTGAGAATCACTCCCTTCTGTAGTTCTTTTCTTGTTTGTCACTTTTCTCTCTTTGGGTCTTCCTATATCTTCCTTCCCTTATATCATCCTTTCCTTAAGTTTGTTTTTCTTTCTCTTTCTCACCCTGGGCCCCATTTCTAGAAGAAGCACAGAACAGCTTCATTAACATCACATCACAGAGTGTGTTAGATTCCTCTTCCTTCCCTTGTTCTAGGAATATACTCTTCAAAGGAATACACAAACCAGCTTGGTAACTTCCCACTATGTCTTCTTTCAGGACTTGCTCTGAGTGACACATAGCTAGCTATTCAATTCAATTCCTGGTATTCCTGTTGCCTGGGCATGCGGTCTTTCTTGCACACTCAGTTCCCTGGCTAACTCTAATCATATGTACTGGTGAAAAAATATTCCTGCCTCCTTCCAAATATAAGAAATAAAGCATTGTCATTTTTATAAAAGTAATTGACAATGTCAGCACAATCCTAGGGGTTCCCCAGAAGAAGCAAAATATAAATAGTTCTGAATACCTTTTACTTGGAAAATTATAGGATTGTCATAAATCAGAATCAATGTGACAGAAGGTGGATGTTAATATTAATTGAAACCCTAATTACTTACACTCCAATATAATCAATCTTTGTTCTGTCTAAATTATCCTAGATGCTATAATCCAGTTCAGTGTCTAAGATCTGCTATAAATCTGTTTCTCTACTACTGTATAGCCAGGAGAAGTGAAACAAAACAGCAACGGATGTGAGCAGAGTTCAGGAAGGATTTGTACTGAGAAGTGGAAACCAAGTTTCAAAGGTGCCACACTGGACTGGCACTTGCTTTTATATGGGGATGGATATAGATATAGTGACAAAAAGTTGAATATGGCAAAGGACGTTAAACTAAGATAATTTCTAGTTATAATAATATTTTCAATTTTTATTTTAAAAAGAAATCATACCTTATTTAGTGACTCAGATCTTCAAATTGTCCTGGCTTTCCCCTAAATTTTCCCCACTGAATATCAGATTATAATGCACTATCTGTGAGAAATCCCTGTAGGGTCTGTAGTGGGGAGAACATCAATGATAACCCGTGGCAAAACATGACAGTCATCTCATAAAGTTATCATCAGAAACCCCTGTGTTATAGCTACATCAATGAACACAACTTGAAAATGTTCTTCTATTCCCCCCAAAATCTTGCAAGATTAGTTTGAATAAGGGTTTTGATCCACATCTCCTCACATAGAAACAAAAAAAATGTTAGTCTCTAAGATGGCACAGTATGTTGGCCTGAAAAAAAGAACATACCGAATTCAGTGTCAATAAGTTAAAGTTGATAAATAGCAAATTTTCCATACAAACCCTAATAATCTATCTTTGGGCAATAGCCTGCGCTGAAGGTCTGTCAGCTGAATTAAGGATTCTGGCAGAACTATGCAGAGTTGATCTCCCATTTCATTACAGTTTCTCCATTGCACCCTCTACTAGCTCACAAAGATTAGGAACATTTCAGAGGCAGTCTGGAAGTCGAGTCCAGGCAACTGGACTCCTTTTATTGGGAGGGTGAACCATTTTGCTACTCATCCAAGGAGCTTCTTCTGTCTATGGGAAAGTTAGTGGCCAGTCCTCCATTTTATAGTTCACCTTGATTTCACACACCCCTGGTCAGCACCTATGAATAGGTTCATATGTAGATTCAATTCATGGTCCATTGTGAACCTGTTCAGGCTAATGTCTACCTAATGAACCTATTTAGACTTTTGTTCAATTTATGAGCCTATTCAGACCAGGAGGATGTGAAATCAAGGTGAACTATAAAAGGGAAGACTCACCACTAACTTTCCCTCAGACTGAAGAAGCTTCTTGGATGAGCTTCAGTTGAAGACTGAAACTTTTCAAATGTGAAACATTTCAATCTCTCAAGAAAAGAAGTCCAGTTGCTTTGACTGAACTTCCAGATCACTCACCTGGATGACTGAGAATCTTAACAGATTCCAGAGGCAGATTTTAGCTAATGTTGATGGCTGCACTGGAAGGAAGGGATAAAATTCTGCAGCAACTACAGATGTTGGATTTGGCCCTATCTGCCTACCTATTTTCCCTACCTACCTACAGAAATATGGAGCAGCCATCCTTTTAATCATCCCAAACATCCAGTGTAATGGATGTGTGCAGAAAGAAATAAAAACATTTGCATTTTCAAAGAATATTTGTCAACATATGTATGCAATGGTTAAATAAATATGAGAGAAAATGAAAGCACAATGCAAAAGGTTACAGAATGTTTGCTAAAAGCATGAACTAATGTGAATCAGGTTCATGTCTTCACCCCATATTTTGGACATGATTTTCATTCTCTTGTTCCAAGAGTCCTTAATGTTTCTGCAAAGTTCCTGGAAGAAACATAAACAAGTAAATAAAAAGGTATAGATTAATGGTAACTGATTTATAGTTACTACCACCAATAGTTCATTAAGGTATTGCCATAGATGTATGGCTAAGCATGATCTCTCTCTGGCTCTAAGCAAGCAAAATGATAAGGTATAAAACTAGCTCCTGTTCTCTTATATCATTTGGTTGGAGGATTCTGAGAGCTGCAGCTCAACACATCTGAAGAGCGCCAGATTTTGAAGGCT
Organism: Phrynocephalus forsythii; assembly: GCA_029282475.1. Lineage (NCBI taxonomy): Eukaryota > Metazoa > Chordata > Lepidosauria > Squamata > Agamidae > Phrynocephalus > Phrynocephalus forsythii. The sequence goes on from JAPFRF010000010.1 coordinate 55,915,882, forward strand.
TTTATGGGAAAACATGAAACTTGAACTGGACCATGATTTCCCTTCTTATTGCCATTAAATTATAGTCATGTTAAATTGACCAACAGATGGCAGCCTCATACTCCTTTTCCCCCTACCAGGCACACTCTAAGTCAATTGTTGCATTTAGAACCCTTTGCTATGTATCTCCTTTCCTTGCCAATCTTTCATTCAAACTTTTGCATATATTTTGCTTTCAAGATTAAGCTACTGTACTTCTGATCCTTTAGATTAGTCAGTCATAATCAGTAATGAATTACAGTTCACACACACACACACACACATTGTTTCCTCATGAATCACATGAAAAGTGACATTTAAATCTATGCTACATATTTATCCAAATATGTATGTTATCTATATGAAATATGTCCACAAGTAGTTTGTGGGCAAAATTTATCCACTTGTAATACAAACCTGAAAAGAAACAACTTTTACTCAAATTCTTTGAAGAATTAGATATAAACACTGCATTCAAATGACTGGTTGTGTATAAACACAAACACCACTATAAAGCTAAATAATAACAATCATGTGCTGTCAAGTCAATTCTGACTTATGCCTACCCACTTCAGGGTTTTCTAGGTACAGAATACTTGAAGTGGTTTATCATTCTCTTCTCCCTTAGGGCTGTGCAACGTGTCAATGACTTCACAGACTGGTTCTTCATTCAGGAGGCACAGTGAGGAATTGAACTCTCAACCTCTAGCTCTGTTAGATACCTAAATCATTGACCTAAACCACAGGCACACAGGCACACACACACAGTCCTAACAGAGTAGGGTTTCTGTATCTCCAGGAGAGAGAGAGAGAGAGAGAGAGAGAGAGAGAGAGAGAGAGAGAGAGAGGAAATGGCAAAGACAATCATACCAAATCTTGCTGCTGCCCTAGACTGTCGGGTTTGGGGGACCCTGAGGTGCAGGCATGAGAGAAGCACTTCTAGCCAGGGCTGGGCATTCTGCAGAGGTCAATGTTCCCTTTCTCATTTCCTTCTTTTTCCCGCTGGCAGAAAGATTCATAAGGTGCCCATAAGGAATGGAAGGAGTTAATAACTTTAAAAAGGGCAATAGGCACTTGACCCCTTTGATTCCTTCTTAAGAGGGTGTTACAGGTATCTTGCTCTTCCTTCTCAGTATCTAGAATTTCACTTCTTTCTTTCTTTCTTTCTTTCTTTCTTTCTTTCTTTCTTTCTTTCTTTCTTTCTTTCTTTCTTTCTTTCCTTCCTTCCTTCCTTCCTTCCTTCCTTCCTTCCTTCCTTCCTTCCTTCCTTCCTTCCTTCCTTCCTTTTTCTTTCTTTCTTTCTTTCTTTCTTTCTTTCTTTCTTTCTTTCTTTCTTTCTTTCTTGCCATCCAGAATCACATCAATTAGTTATCTCTAGTGCCATTACCAGGGAATACCAGGTGCTGTAGGTGTAGGAACTGGCAAACCACTCCACTCTTCCTGCCAAGAAAACTCCATGGACATGGCATCACGAAGAGTTGGTCATGACTGTAATGACACAAAACACACACACACACACACACACACACACACACACACACACACACACACACACACACACACACACACACACACACACACACACACACACACACACACACACACACACAGCCATTCATCATCAAGGGAAAGAACAGCTTATTTCTGTTGAGTACGGGGAGGGGGAAGGGAGGGAGGGAGGGAGGGAGAGAGTTACTTTTGGTCCAATCCCAGTGATGACATGCTGGAAATGGACCATATTGGAGCAATCATACCCATACCAAAAATATAGAACCCCCTGAGAGGGCCTCAAAAAGGTGCTGGTAGGGATATTCTGGGGATGATTTGGTTCACTCCAATGATTGTTGTGATTGCTGCAAAAATGAATGAACCAACCTGTCCCACCATAGAACAAACACTGGGCTTGATGCCTGCCTGGTTGTTCTCTACATCAATGAATGTACAGCAGGAAATGTAAGAAAATTTCACTTCCAATGGAAAGTGCATGCTGGTGGCAAGTTAATGTCTTCCTTATCTTCTGTTTACCTATTCCCTGCTTGCAATCATATTCCATCTTTTTTGGTTTAACATTTTCATCTTTGCCTTGAATGCCAGTAATCAATACTAAATAATTCTCCTTCTTGCATGCGTACTGGGATTTTTACTCCACCTTGTGTTATCCTTGACTCAGTCTGTGTTTACAAATTATTTTGAAGATAAGATGCATCCCTTTTTCAAACCAATGGATACATCTCCAAAGGAGTATGGCAGAACGTTTTGTTCACCTAAAACACTGACCCAACTGTAGTTGCCTAGCCATGACTGCAAAGTTGAAATGTGGGCAGCTGTCTATGAAGGCCTATGCTAAATAAAGTTTACTATTATTTAAGGTGACATCAAGAATCTGCTGTTTTGGGCTGAAAATTGTGATTGTGATCTAACCTATGTTTGTACCTCCAAAGTGGTTGGTGGTTACAGCCTTCTTTGTGTAACAAAGATAGAGCTTGCCTGGGAAGATCCACAAGCGCACTGGAGTATATCTAGTCTGATGATCTGATGTCGAGTATGATGCTTTTGTATAAGAATGTATGGACTGGAGCCCCGATCAGCATTAAATAAGAATTTTCCTTTTGGATTGAGGTGACATCCAATGTTCCTTTTCTTGATTTACATACCATAGTTGAAACACCATGAGTGTCTTCATTTGTGACTGGAACCTTGTGGTAAAATTTATTGCTCTGGGTGCCTCTTGTTGGAATTAACTTGTATTTTCCACTTTTTATTACCTGATCTGATCATAAATCCATGGCCCTAGTGATTCTGTGCAGTGTCTATCACGGTTGCTCACCCTTTTATGACAGGCTGGGGATGATTATTATGCTTTTCTTTACAGTATTTCTGACAGAGCCTTAACTTGTATAGGCCCGTACCTTTATAATTTATATTGTTGCAATAAAGGCTCATACTTAATAAGCTTGTTACATGCTGACAGCATTATTGCAAGCTCTCTGCTGATACATTTTATTGCAGCTTTGTTTGTTCCTGGACCAGTATTTTATTTTCAAGCAATATGTGTTAACACTAGTAGTATTAATGAGGTGTGCATGAAGGCTGTATAGGTTTATAGTTGACAGACACAGCCAAAGTCCAAAAATGTGCAGTAGAGTATTTGGAAATTCTCTAGTGCAGATGCAAAGCTTAACAAAGCTTAAGTGGTCTCATTACCAACTCTGTTTTGTGGTGTTCTTCTGTGTAACTATCTAATCACATTTTAATGCAAACCATTCCTTTTATATAGCTTATAAAGACAAGAAACATCTGTGGATAGGCGAGTGCTGGATCTGTTGATAAACATAAGAACAAGCCTTAAGTACTAGAATTAGAATGCACAATTGAAGCAATCCATGGTGTAAAATGGAATGGCTGAAAGTGACAGTTGTGCTGGAACATCATTAGCTTGAGCAAACACCCTACTGTGAAGATTAAAGCCATACCTAGTTTTATGTTCAAGCTGGATAGATATAACAACTGTCACAGTTATGATCTATCTGTAGAGGATAACAGATTGGAAGGAAATAGATGGATGGATGGATGGATGGATGGACAGGGTGCTAGATCCCTTTCTTTTCTTCCCATTGTCTCAGTGTTGGATTTGGAAAGATCTGCCTCAGGGAATATCTTTTTTAAAAACCAAAAGCTCTTTCTTTCTAATATTTAAAAGAATGGAGTGAATAGTATTCCGCACACATTCTGTTCCCCTGCAAAGTATTAAGCAAGGGCAGTGTGCAGTATGCCTCTTTCTGCTATGAACGATGACAATTTGCGCTCTGTGGTTTGGTTTCCTCTGTTGTTTGGGAGAGGAAAATGTGTTTTGGACAATTTCACAGCAAGGCTGGATTCAAAGATAGATACAGTTGCCCCTGTAATGCCAGAACCAGCATGTGGGAGCTAGTGAGTCACTTGTCACTATTTACTAAAGCCTCCAGTTTAGTAGCACTTGCAGCAGGTTCTGTCAATCTCAAATAAGCACTGTAAGTTACCAAAAGATTTGTAAATTGTTGCAATCCATGTCATTCTGTGCAGAAGGCTGCAAACCCCATGGTCGTAGTCAATCAGCTGTGTGATGGAAGCAACAGATAAATCAAGCTCTGCTCTAAATAACCACAGCCAGGAGGACTCAGGAATTCAACAGACATGTCAGGATGGGAAAAGGAATTAAAGAAAGAGATAAAAAGAAGCCCTGTGGAGATTGACTAAAGCTTTTATTAAATGTGTACACACACACACACACAGAGGCAAGCACATGCCCATGCGCACACATGCATCCAATACTTTAAATCAAATTAAATATAAAATGGAGAAAGCAGAAAATAACTCCAAATAGCTGTGTCACCAGTGGTGCAACTAGATTTCAGAGAAATGGATTTCTATTGGCTGACATGCACAGAAGTTAAAGGAAAGTCCAATGCTGCACAGCACATAATTAGAACATGGAGTGTGAGAAGTAACATAAACTGGAAATTGTAAAGCAAGAAACCATTTGACCATAGTGGCATTTGGTGCTAATGAACTAAATTGGACTGGAATGGCATAATTCCAATCAGACTCTATCTATAAGATGTTTAACTTGAGGAAAACAGAGGTACTCTAATACTGAAGCAATATGTGGCATAAGCAGTTAGGGGCTATAATGAGCAGTCTAACAAAAAAAATAGCCATTCCACTTCTGAGGACACCTATCAACATAACTATCATTCAGGTCTATGCTCAAACTACCAGTACTGAAGAAGATAACATTGACTTTTTTTGAAAACATCCAGGAGGAAACTGATCATGCACCAGAACAAAACATGATTCTAATAATAGCAATGAAACACAAAAGTAGGAACAATAACAGAGATGGAAGTCCTTGGAAATGTTGGCCTAGTCATCAGAAATGAAGCAAGACTTGGAACTTTGCTAGGAAAGCTCTGAAGCAAACTGATCTTGATTACAGAAATAAACAGACAAAAAGACAAATGCTTTTTTCTCAGCCATCTGGGAAGAAAGCGCTGTGCAGACTTGTAGACAAAGACTGACCTGCGTCTTCTCCATAAGGCTTGTTCTATTCATCTTATCTAAATTCATAAGCAGAGATTAGAGTATTTATGAAAACATTGGTTGTGATAGGAAGCAGGTGCCCTTTATCTCTTTATCCCTGCCCCAAATCAAAGGTCAGAGGAAATAGGAGGTCACTTCCCTCCAAATATGACATGTTGGCAAAAGTCAGGAATGCGTGCACTGCACTGAAATTTCCCCCAAAAGCATACTCTGAAGAAAGGTTCCCACAGCAAGAGAATGACTCTGGGTTTTGTGAAACCAACAATCTGCTTATTATAAATACATGCAAAGAGGCAACTGTACATGTGGTTGGTCATCATCAGTTCAATATAGAAATAAAGTAGACTATGTAATTGGAAGCAGACAATGCAGAATGTACCCTCTGTGTCAAAACAAGACAAGGAGCAGATTGTGGTACTAGTCATACAATGTTAGTATCCAGCATTAGAGTAAAGCTGAAAAACAGTAAAATAATTGCAGTGTGAAATATAATTTCAACAACATTTCAGAGGAATTTGAAGTCCACACAAAGATTTGCATTACAAAAAATGATTTATTATGAACTAGAACAACTGTGGATTGGGTATGTTATTTTTCTATTATTTTCTTCATTACCGCTCGCTTCTATAAATTTCCCTCCTCTTCAATTTTTTATGAGAATGAAGTATTTGTTTTATTTTTATTTAATACTGTGGAAAGGAAATATGAATAATTGTTAATTCTGGAATTTTAAACATTGTTTTGTAGAGGTTTGTTATTCCACATAAACTAGTAAACAGTTCAGGAGATTGTTACTCCATTTGTTACAATTACAAATAAATATTATTTTAAAAATAAATTCTGTTTGTAATAATTGTTTGCATATACTATATTTTAATATGCTAGTTGTGATAATTTTATGACAAGTCAAATTGTCCATAGTCGTATTTTATGTTCCTAAAATTAACAGAATGACTTTCAAGCTGTAAAAAAAAGGGGGGGGAATACTAATGTAGCATTTTTTTCAATTTTCCTAAAAAAATCAATTTCCTCCCCCCCCCCAAAAAAAGTTTTCCCCCCCGAGGTTCACAATTTCTGGAAATTTTGCATCTCTACTCTATCCCAGAGTCTTGCTTCAAACCACAAGACAATCCTTCTTTTCAATGTGTCCTTCACTTGATATGCTGTCCAGTCCAAGTCTAATGTAAAGACAAAGAACTATAGGAGCCAAGGAATTTTAACTTGCCTATTCACAGGTACCCTACTTGGGTAAGTTACATTGTACTGTTATATTAGGGACATTATTTCTAATTTTGCATATGTATACATTATTTAGAACATGTCATTTTATGCAAATCAGTTTCCTCTTGAGTCCTCCATTCCATTGAAACAGGTATTCCCTTTTGATGATGTGTAAATGGCCACCATAGTTACAGGCATAGAACAGATGGATGTAACATACCTTGAATTGCTGTCACATGACTCTATATAGGACATCCAGAATCATCACAGTTCCTTGGAACACATTACTGCCTGCCCTCCTTACCTCACTGTGGCTTGCTTGGGTGTAATTCCACACATATAAAATTATGTAGTCTGCAAGCAAAGTGTTAAATATATTTGACCAAGGATTTGTGAGAACAGTATTAAAGAAGCCTTCTTGTGGCTTTATTTGTTTCCTTCTTAAGCTTACCACTATTAGCATCTGTCATTTTTATATTCAGTTGAAATCATTTTCCTTGTTGCACATCTAAGTGACTGCATGTGTATGATTATGGTAGTTAATGAGGCAAAATTTGTATTTGTTTTCTTAAAAACATGCACCAAAAGCAGATTTATTCCAAAGTTATTTTAATGAACTACAAATGTGTAACAAATGATTCGTATTAGTTTTATTTTTCAAATGTATATTCCTGACCCAGTAAAAGTGTTACTCTGAATTCTTTAAAACCTCATGTGCTTATTATTACACAATATAGTGTCAGGCTAGGTGATGAGTGAGTGAAGAAGGGTGTTAAAACCATGCAACAGAATATTGGCAAGAACAGGTGTGTTCCTGATTAAATGACAACACTGAAAAAAATCCTTTTCTTTCATCCTGATATGAGCCTTCATTATTCTCCTTATATACAAACAGTTTGAACATAGAATGTTTAAGCACAAGAGGATCAGGAAGCCTGGAAGCATGTTAAGAACTAGCACATTGATTATGTTAGGAATGTTCATACATTATAGACACATTTTTTTCAAGGGAGCAATAGTCCAGAATTTCAAATTCATTTACAGTGCAATAAGTAGACAGTGAGTGAGATGGTTGACAATACAGTCAGAGAGAAATAAAATGCAGAAAGTACTGTCATAGACAAGCATAGTTTCAGTACCAGCCATTTACATCACTGTTGATGTTAACACAATTGCTCTGACATTAGGTGAACTAGTGGACACATGTAGTTTGATGCAGCCCACCACTAGGTCACTTTGAAGTCTTGCAGCATCTTCTGTAGAAGGATCTATCTTGAGCCATCCCAGAAACCAGTAAATTTCTCTTGAGATAATTTGTCTCTGGCTGGTCAAACTGATGCAGGTGGTAAGATACATGGATTGAGCAGTGTTTATTTTGCATGTAATTTCTTCATGTCTGCTATAATGTCTGTCCTAAAACTTCAACAGAAAAAGAAAGTCAATGAAGATGAAGAAGACCACCAAGCTGACACAGTAGAAATATGGCAGTGAAAATGGTCAGTGAAGTGAAGGGCGAGGATATGTATGAACAGACCAGAAAGGAGGCAAACAAGGAGATGGCTGCCACAGCAAATTCAAGCCCAAAGCAGTAATGGCAGAGGAAGCTGAGTGGTCCCTCTGCCTGTCAGGAGCTGAAATTACAGGGCCGTTTTGCAACTGTGAACTTGACTGGCAGCATCCACAGCAGACCCACAACCCACACCTTCTGAGACATGGTCCTCACTAAGGTTGCACAGGATGCCAAAAGTTGTCCAACCCTAATTAAACATAAGACTACCAACAAGTCATGTGGATTCTGACCAGTTCAGTCATCCTGAGAGGACCAAGAAGATAGACCCTCTCCCCATCCTCCAGAAAGGCTACAATAAATAGAATAAGTGGAGGAACGTATCTCAAGGAAGAAGAGGTGTGTGTGTGTGTGTGTGTGTGTGTGTGTGTGTGTGTGTGTGTGTGTGTGTGTGTGTGTGTGTGTGTGTGTGTGTGTGTGTGTGTTGGGGAAGGGGCTGGCATGTGCATGCATCTGGGTCCACGCATCAGAGAAAGATCCTTATTTTTTATTATTCTTGTAGCACCTTTGCAAATAGCCAGCTCAGATACTGCAGACCTTTGCAGAGAAGTCTGAATCTCAGAGTCAGTCATGCAAGTATGCTTCTGCATTTCTCCATATTAGTTATCTATTTTATTGTGAATCTGTCCTATATTTTAATTCACTTGTGTTCAACCCACCCCCCTTATGAATAGCTCTGTATAAGTGTGGTATACTCAGCCCTATCTGTGTTAAGACACACTATTGCCATAGTTCAAAGATCCCAAATGGATGTGTCTCCAAACTTGTGTGAGTTCAGAAATGTGCTTTGAGAGCACACCTGGCATCATCTGAAAGCTGATGAGAGCTGATGGCATGCATGACAAAAGGGGAAGATAAAATGGAAAGTTGACAAGGGTCACAAAAAGGGAGAACTTGGGCTGGGAAACCCTCCAGTGCAGAGGTGGCTAACCTTCAGCACTCTAGCTGTTTTGGACCACAACTCCCAGAATTCCAAGCCTGTATTGCCAATGACAAAGGACTGTGGAAGTTGTGGTCCAAAACATCTGGGGTGCCGAAGGTTCACCACCACTGCTAGTGTTTATGAATATCCAGGCTGCATAACAGGTGAGGGGATGGAATCTGACTACATTTGAGCAATGTGTTAAGGGTTCATGTACTGACTGAGAACGCAGCTGCTGTAGAATGTTCTGAGATGTTGTATTAGAGCACATCTCACAATGGGAAAACTAGACAGGACTTTCTCGGTGCTGAAATTTGGCAGGTTGTAGGAGGCCTGCACATCCATGGTGAGCCATAAGGAGGAAAATTATCCAAGTGAATGGGAAGGCAGACGATCACCCACTGAGTCTGCTGGGAGTGCAATCTGGAAAAATGTGACTGGTCCCAGTGCAAGTCTGAACATGATTGTGATAATTGCTTTGGCCTCCATTCTTGGCCATTGTTTCGCAACAACCAACAGTCCATTCAAGTCAGCCAGCCTCTACCCAATCTGGGGAAAAGAAAGTGAGAAGTCCCTGAACTGCCTATGGCCCTAACTAACATCAATTCCACACTTGGGATGGTGGATTGGGTCTTTCCCATATCCCAGTTAACATTGCAACCCTCTGCTCTCATCTTATACAGTAGTTTTCTACCAAAATGTACTGCAGATCTCTACGTTTTCCATAATTTTAATTGTAGCCTTTCTTGCATTTCTGCAGTTTTAGGTCTGCTCAGAATATATTGACTGTGGTAACAGCAGAAAGAGCTAAGGTGTGCAATGTATTGCAGAGAGGAACTTTGTTTTAATGAATGAATGGATAATGCACAGATATGATCCTATTTCCACCTGTTTTCTGAAAAGAGATGAAATAGTTAATGATTGGCACAAGGACCTCAATTTTTCTTGCCAATGTGGTTGCCTTTTGACTGGGTGTCTCAAGCTGTCCACCATCTGGATGCTGCTCAGCTATTCTGGCTGTCCAGCATTTGAATGGAATGAAGGCCCACCTACAACCAAATGTCCACACATTTTGCAAGTTCATTATGATTCATAATTATATAGGGAAAATTGCATGCTGTTAATATGGAAAGACTCATAAAAATTCAACTTATGAAATGAGATTTTACCAAGATATCTCAATTGCTTGGACACTGCATGTGAAATGTTATTAGAAGCTGGTAATATGTACAGAGATGGGCATAAACCACAGTTCGGCAGTTCAGCTGACTTTGGCATGGCACCTGCACAGGTGTTCCACAGGTGCCATGCACTCTCCTCTGCACACTTACCCATTTGCCAACCAAAATACACCTCCTTCTTGCCTTCTTAGCATGATTGCCCACTTACCAATCACAGTGTGTACTTACCTCCTCTGTTGTCTCTGGTGGCCACCCAAATTGAAAGCAATGCTGTGAGCCTTCCTGCCCTGCCTCGTCATCTGAGTGGGTTGTCACCAGAGGAGGAAGAGGAGGGAAGCATGCACTGTGATTGGTGAGTAGACAACTGCACTGAGGAGGCATGGGGGAGGCATGTTTCGGCCAGGAAATCAGTGAGTGTGCAGAGGAGGCAGGAGAGATGAGTACACAGCATCCATGGAACCCATGGGCGGGCATCATGCTGAACTGGACCAAACCAACAAACTATTTATAAATATAGGTACTTAGTTTAATTATGTTTATGATTTCTCCCTCTCTCCCCACTTTAAAATGAGATACCACATGGCCAAAAGCATGGCATGGCTCTGTGACTCATACCGTTGCTTGTTGGTTCTGTTATATGATAGGTATCAGTGATGCACAGCTAAGGTAGGAGGGTGAGCTTTTTCATCAGTAGGACATCCAACCTGTTTGGTGAAAAAGATGCATCAGCTTGCCAGCATCACTATCCAACAACATGCCCAAGTGGAGGTGGTATTTCCAAAATAGCACATGAAGCGGGTGTTGGTCACTGTGGTATCTGCAGCCTCTTTCAAAGAGAAGCAAGAATAGTTGGCATTTTGCTGCAAGTAAGAACTATGACTCCTGAGTTCGAATCAAAGTTAGCTTCTGGCAAATCAATATTTCTTTTTCAATCTACCAACTGAAATTTCAACCAGTGCCATGGCAACATGTTTTTCCTACATACTTTCTTCACTTCTTTGAGGACTATTCTTCCTTCTTGTCTTCCTCCGTCATCTTCTCCAGACCCTAGCTTGCTTCCTCAAGCCATATATTTCAACCCTGCACACAGTGTATTACATAGCGTAGTATCTGAACTGTATCATTAGCATAGGTGAGAAACAACACCAAAAAGAAAAAAGATAGATTTAGAAGTTTATCCAACAAAATTTAGGATTTGATCAAGCATCTATCATGTTCTCTCCCCTATGCTGGAGGACTAACAGGTTGTTTAAAATAGCCCACACTAGAAACTGTGAATCCTATGGTTTACTAAATGGAGGTGTTTCCAGTAAAACTTGGCAAAGCCCTTGTCTCTCTATGGAATAGCGAGGTGAGATGGGTTGTCAACATGATTGCTTCTGAGGGCTTAGGTGGGTTTAAGGTCTTTTACAAAGATTCAAGTGATAAGTCCTTGGCATAGCACACATTGTAACAATGACTAAATTCATGTGAGAGCACATAATTCTGCCCACTACATAGTCTGGAAAGCAACAACAAAAGTTTACTTTTGTGTCAGCATGACTGTTGCCAAGCATAAGTATTGCAAATTTATCTAACTTCCACAGCAATGAATACATATATTGATAATTCTTGGGAGCTGTGATAAATTTGTCTAGCATTTTGAGAATGAAACACTTTGTCTCCAAAGCAATTTTGACATCTACGTTGAGATAATTCTAGAAGCACCATCTTGTCCAATTTGTGGAATTGGTTTTGTTTGGTTTTGCTTATATGCCTTTCTCCCAAAATTAGGTAAAAGGTAAAGATGAAGTTTTTCCCCTGCACATATGTGCTAGTCATGTCCGACTCTAGGGGCAGTGTTCAAGCTGAAGATCCATTGTTGTGCAATTCTATAGCCACATGGCCAGCATGGCTGCAAGGAAACACTGTTTTACCTTCCTGGTTTTTACAGCGGTACCTATTTATCTACTGGCATTTACATACTTTCCAACTGCTAGGTTGGCAGGAGCTGGGGTTATCAGCGGGAGCTCATTCTGCTGTCTGGCACCCGGGATTTGAACTGCTGAGCTGCCTGATTTGCAGCTGACAGTTTTTGAGCCTTAGTTCACTGAGCCAGTATTAAAGGAGCCCAAAGTGTGGGAAAGACACTTGAAGTGATGAAAATAACTGCAAATAATAATTGTTTTTAAAAGTAACAATACTATACTTCATTATCACTTTAAAAATAATTTGGAAACATGTTTTTTTTTATTTTAAAAGTGTTTCATTCTGTTACTCCCTGCTAATTAGTTACTTTATATAATTTTTGAAATGTTATTTTAGACATACAGAGAGGGAGGGAGGGACAGAAGTCATAATTCTAGGAAATGAAACTGCTTTGCTATGGCACTGCAATTTCAGGATGAGCAGCTGTAAACTCTCTCCCTGCACTTCTGCTGCTACTCACACTACTAGAAGCTTTGAGGAACAAAAATCCTGCTTCACATTTTGGCTACTTTTGGTTGAGACAACAGTTGGGCAATTGGCAAATGGAAATTAGTACCCTAAATATGCCAGAAACCTTTGTTCTTTCTTCACCGTGTGGCCCAACATGTATCCGAAATCACCAATCCCAAATGTTTTCCTCACCACTCATTATGAATGAAACTGCTTCTTTATTTATATCAGATCCTTTCTTCACAAGCTTTAAAATGTGAATGAAAATGGGATGACTAAAATCTGATTCAGGATTGGGGATGGGGGTTCATAGCATTCTAGAAAGTTACATAATAGAATATGAACATAGCAGAAGGGGCAGAAATGGAAGTAGTTCACATGATTTTAATCTTTACTATTTTTCTCAGTGTTGCCATGAAAACAGTTACTGAAGAATAGTAAAGAAAATGTTTTCCCATCCAAACACAATACCCCGGCACATTTAAAGTGGTGCTAAGAATGGCCAGTGGATTTTATAGGGGTGTGGTGGCTCAGTGGACTAAGTCTCCGAAAACTGTCAGCTGCAAAGTTGGCAGCTCCGCAATTCGAACCCTGGGTGCCATGCAGCGGCGTGAGCTCCTGCTGATAACCCACAGCTCCTGCCAACCTAGCAGTTCGAAAGCATGAAAATGCAAGTAGATAAATAGGTACCACCATAAAAAGCGGGAAGGTAAAACAGTGTTTCCTTACAGCCATGCTAGCCATGTGGCTATGGACTTGCACCACACTGGCTCTTCGGCTGGAATACGGAGATGAGCTCCGCCCCTAGAGTTGGACACGACTAGCATGCATGTGCGGGGAAAACCTTTACCATATGCCTTCAAAATAGATAATCTTGTGTGTAGCATGGGTACACAACCATGCCTTGCCATGCTTTCTGTAGCACTGATGCAAGTCTGGACAATGGATGGACAAAAGTACAGGGCATGTTCTTGGTCTCTGATAGCTGGACAAGGGCCAACAGACCATTTCTCAGGCAGCTGCTTCAAAACCAGCTTGCTTGTTCAGCTATGTTCAACTACTCCTAGGCATACCAAATCTATTATATATGTCCCATTCTCTAATGTGTCAACCACTTAAGCTGACCCTAAATACATCGAGCATTGCTTCTGCATTAACGGTCCTCTAAAATCAAAATTGAGTTTTTAAAATATGTGACTACGGTGAAGCTTTGAGTTGAAAATCAGCAGTGCAGCAATGATATATTTTCTCTTAACATTTCAGTGACATCATTATCGTATTGTGCAAATGGCAATACAGTGGTACCTTGTATAAAGGAATTAATTTGTTCCAAATGAAATTATGTTAAGCAAATTTCCTTTATACAAATTCCCATAGAAATGCATTGGAAATGGAGTAATCCCATTTTTATGTTGTACGGATTTTCTCCATAGGCAATTATGTTAAGCAAATTCCCCTATCTCCAGAATTTTTATGTTGTACAGATTTTATGTTATACAAGCTGTTTGTTATACAAGGGTCCACTGTATCCAGCTCATTTTCATTATAAGCTGCAAAATTGTTGGAATCCTACTGTTTGATCAAAAACCACATTGCTGTCATTCAGCTTCACACAATACAAGCATCTAATTCATTTTTTTCTCTGTCTTTGTAATGCTCCACAGAAATATTGAGGTTATCAAGTGTGAATTTGATTTTTTTTCAAACATATGCTCAGATACAAACTCTTTAAGCTATGTAATAACTCAAGGGTGTCATCTCCATATTTAGGCACCCCAAGCTTTATTTCTAAAAACAAAAACACATCATCAAGGTACTAGAAAGCCTTTGGCTACAGAATGCAATTACAGTATTTTAAACAGTCAGTCCAATTAACCAACAACATATTGGATTCTGTGATCTCCAGGGCCTCCAATCTGCCTTACAAGTTTGTGAGAAGCCTTGGTTTACTCATTCAGTACCAAGGAATAAGTTAAAATAAGAAACAAAATTGAAGAATGATCAGCTCTCATGTAAAATTGGGACACTCCAGATCAAGCATGCCTATGGAGGGGAAAGAGTTAATTCTTTTCTATTACACCAGCTTGTCCAGTCTAACTAGACTAACCATCCTTAGGGGAGCTATCACTTCTGTAAGGGAATACAATAGAATGTAAATTGGAAAAATGGGACAAATGCTACTGTGGTAGAGTTAATCCCATCACCGCACCATCATGTTTTGCCTTCTTCTGGCTCATTTTTACCTTTAAAATCATGTCCCATTTACTGTGCTCCTGAGACTAATTGTGCCATCCCATATATGCGTGAAAGAAGGGAGGGAATTGGGAGGGGAAAGCACTGCATCCAAACTAATGCACAAGCTGTGGTGTTGCTCTGGTGCCGACATCAGGGTGTGACACTAGGGCTGCTTTCACACGACCCCTAAAATCCGCTGCAAAATGCTCGTAGATGCGGAGCATAAAATTGTTTTCCCACTAGCAGCGGACTTTTTAAAAAATAAAGTACGACCATGCCCACTTACGCGCGCCCCAGCGCATTTTACAAGTACCTGGTCTGGAGCAGGTAAATTTTTCCCCGATACAGATTTTAAAGCTGTAAATGCCTGGCTCTCCTCCGCCTTCTGTTTGTTTTTGTTGTCCCCCCCCTTTAACAGTCAGGAAACCCTAAAGGGCTTCCTGTCCTACTACAACTAGCTGCTGCCGACTGCAGGCAGAGATGAGCCTGCATTTTTTCTCCCTCCCCTCACTGCAGACAGAAGCAATAGATTCAGAGTGCAGGAGGGTGGGAACACAGGAAGCAGAACAAAAACCACATAATTTCTGGTTGTGGGGGGGGATCCAAATTTAAGTTGCCAGCGGATTTTAGGGGTCGGGTGAAAGCAGCTTAGGACAGCACTTCAGAGGGCTGTAAATCTATTCTTTAAAGGCCTGCACAATCTGAAGGGGGAGGAAGAGAGAGAGAATTGAGCCACTTTAAAGGTGCAGGAGGGGAGTTGTGATACAAGAGCCAATCCTATGCATGTTGACAGGACTAGAATCACTTAAGTAAACTAATGCAACATACAAACCACATTCAGATATTGCCATTAAACCACATTCAACTGACACCCACGGTTGGGATAGGCTTCTGAGTTGACATAATCGAAACCATTTTAATTCAGAAGCCATTTCAGAAGCAACAGAATCTGAGGGCAAAAGGAGCTTCTCTGCAACAGCAGAGAAGATTGTGTCAATCCATCAGCCACCCCATCTCATTATTCCTTAGTTAAGTTAGCCAAAAGGTGATCTCATTGTCTGTTATCATTACTCAGCTAAGTTTGCCAATTAGAGAAACCTCATCTCTGTTTTCCTTCTGGAAACAGGCAAAGACCTTTCTGTTCAGGCAAGCTTTTCCTGAATGATGGACTACCATTATGTGTCTTTTATATGAATCTATAAGTTCACATAGACTTTGTGTTTATTTTGTGTGTTTATAACTACTTATAACCTTGTAGCTTTAATGGAATGTTGTCTATTAACGCTGTAAGATGTCCCTCAATTCCTTGTTCTCAATACTTGAACATGTCTTAATTACATGTGTGTGTGTTGTGTCATTACAGTCGTGACTGACTCTTTGTGACTCCATGTCCATGTGGACTGTATATTATCCCTCATTACTGTAAGCCGCCTTGGGTTCTTTTCCAAGGAGAAAGGTGGGATAAAAATACTCTAATGTAAAATAAATAAATAATAAAGAGTGCTGAGGTATGCAACAAACAAACAAATAAACAAAGGGATAGATACTAGAAATTTAAAGTAATAGGAAGTATTGCAGCTTTGGAGAAGGAAATTGATATGGTTGGAGCAAACTTAGAAGAAAACCATATTCCTACAAAACATCTCTGAGACTGACCTAGATAAACAATCAGCACCAATGATGGGATAAATCCTGAATTATTACCATAACAGTTCCCTCAGACTGCCAAAGAAAGAATTGGGAAGATTAGCTACAGTGTTTCATTGGCTGTGCTCAGAGACCGGGTGTCTCTTATGGTGCAATTAGACAGATAAATGATTTACATTTTGGACATCCAATGGCATGATGAGGTATATGCTATTTTTCAAGTTTGCCTTGGGGCCTAAGATGACAGTGGCTTCCCTTTGCCCTAAATGAAGCCACCACCACCCCTACCATTTTGGAAAAGGGCAACCCAGTTTCCATTAGGGCCTAAGCCTAAGGTAAACAACTGGACATCTTTTTCCAATATGGTTATGGTGACAGTGGACCAGATTCTGGTATTCACTGCAATAATGGTAGGGAGGCAACAGGGGTGCTTTTGAGGGAGCAGCAGACTCTTCTTTTTAAAGCAACAGCAAAAGCAAAGTGTTCTGCTTATATACCGCCCCATTCCACTTCAAGTAATCTCTGGGCTGTTTACAGTTTAATTATGCAGGCTACATATTGCCCCCCCCCAGCAAGCTGGGTACTCAATTTACTGACCTCAGAAGGATGGAAAGCTGAGTCAACCATGAGCCAGCTACTGGGGATTGAACCCCAGGTCATGAGCACAGTTTTACCTGCAGTACAGGCATTTTACCACTGTGCCACAGACTGTTTTAAACCCCCCCCCAACTAACAACTGATTCATTAGTTCATAAGTTCATAGATGGACCATTTGTGCTTCATGGTTTGCCAACCTTGACCAACTACGAACCACAATGAACTGTCATTTTGGCATTTCATCCCCAACTCTAGTTTATCTATAAAATGATCTATCCTTCCGATTTAAAAGCTGTCCTGCACCCAACTGGCACAGGGTTAGGGCCTGCAATATTATTGGGATGATTCATTGAGATAGAAAATAGCTCTTTATTTTGCCTTCATGGACAGGTACTAAGAGCTGAAATAGAACGCATTGAAGATAAACACAAGCTGCTGCCTAGATGCCCTAAGCACATCTGATCACGCCTGGTCAGGCCTGGTTAGTACTTGGATGGGTGACCACCAGGAAATACCAGGTGCTGTAGGTGCCTGGAGTAGGAACTGGTAAACCACTCCAGAATTCCTGCCAAGAAAACTTCATGGATATGGGGTCACAAAGAGTCAGTCACAACTGTAAGGACACAACACACAGAAAGACACAAACACAAGCTGCATTAAACCAAATTTCACAGCATGGATAGAACCTTACTCTCATCTGTCACCTAGCAATAATGATTTCATCAGCTCAAATAAATAGAACTTCAACTCCCACAGGTTACAGTGATACCCCACATAATGTTCACTTCACATGACAAAAAGAAATTTCTGTGGACAGGGATGTCTTGCTTTAAGAAAAAATGGGATGCCTCTGTTTTTTTGGGAAAAAAAGGTTTAAGATGGTTTTTAAAAAAGAAAAATTTCAATGGGATGCCTTTTTTTCTGTTAGATGTTGCAAAAAAAAGTGTATCCAGGATGCATTTGCACCCATAGTTTGTGGAGGGGTGGGAGGTGTTTTTTTCATCATGTTTTGGAGCCATTTTGGACAATTTTTGCAGCAGTTTTTGGACTTTTTGAACTTGGAAATGTAGGGAGCTGATGTTTCCATGCCTTTTTCTGTGTGTTCAGCATTGCCGGGGATGGGGGGGGGGTGAGCTGAGGTTCGTCCTTTCCTTGCTTTTTCCTGTGCTTTTTGCATTGTGTGTGGGTTTTTTTTTACTGCTCTGCATGTCTTTAAAGTGCACATTATAATGAGATTTGAACAAAACAAAGCTTTTACCCCACAGTTTTTTATTTATTTATTTATATACAAAATACACATAAAAATATTAAAACAACAGTGCTCCCCTCCACCAGTGGGACCTTTTAAACAATATTATCCCTTATTATCTTCCCTTCCAGAACTGAATTGATTGTTGCACTGGAACTTTACCCTTATTTCTTACAAGCACATATTCAGTAAACCCACCCCATATATCATAAAAATATATCTTTTTAACTCTCCTTAATTAATCTTTAAATTACACATCAATTTGTCATTTAAGGCAATATTCCAAACTTCATAATTTCCCTTCCAAATAATTAATCTAGCTGCTGTCAAGACCTTAGTAATCAACTCTCTAGTTTTACAGTCATAATCCGTCTTAACTAATGTTGACAATAAAGCAATTAGGCTCTATATACCTTTCAAATGTTGTCCCCATCTTCAAAAAAGGGGGAAAAGAGGAGCTAAATAATTATCACCCATTTCTGGAAAGATCCTAGAGCAGATTTTTAAACAGGCAGTCTGTAATTATTTAACAAACTATGCTGTCATTACAAGTCAACATGGTTTCTTAAAATCAAGTCATGCCAGACTAATTTTTGGGGGGCTGCCATCTTTCTCCCTGCCCCATTTTGTTTTAACTTGTTTGTTATCTCCTTTTTGTATTTCTATTTTTATTGTAAGCCGCCCAGAGTTCCCTTTGGGAAGATGGGCGGGATATAAGAGTAATAAATAAATAAATAAATAAATAAATAAATAAATAAATAAATAAATAAATAAATAATTTGATCTCTTTCTTTGATAAAATTACAGGCCTGGTGGATCAGGGGAATGCTGTGGATATTGTTTATCTGAACTTCAATAAGGCCTTCAATAAGGTTCCTCATGGGATTCTTCCTAAGAAGTTAGTAGAAAGTGGGATAGATAGTGCTACTGTTAGGTGGATTTGTAATTGGTTGATTGATCATACTCAAAGGGTGATCATAAATGGCCTCTCTTCAGCTTGGAGAGATGTGAACAGTGGGGTGCCCCAGGGTTCTGTTCTGGGTCCAGTGCTGTTCAATATCTTTATTAATGACTTGGAGGAAGGAATAGAGAGTATGCTAATTAAATTTGCAGATGATACCAAATTGGGAGGGGTTGCTAATTCCCTAGAGGATAGGATGAAAATCCAAGAGGACCTTGGCAGATCAGAATGCTGGGGCAAAGCTAACGGAATGGGTTTCAACAGAGGGAAATGTAGGATGCTGCATCTAGGTAAAAAGAATAAATTGCACAGATATAGGATGGGAGAAACCTGGCTGGAGAATAGTACCTGTGAAAGGGATCTGGGAGTCTTGGTGGACCACAGATTAAACATGAGTCAGCAGTGTGATGCAGCAGCCAGGAAAGCCAATGCGATTCTTGGTTGCATCAACAGAACCATAGTGTCTTGATCAAGGAAAGTGATAGTACCACTCTATTCGGCTCTGGTCAGACACCACCTGGAGTACTGTGTCCAGTTCTGTGCACCTCAATTTAAAAAGGATGTTGACAACCTCGAGCGAGTGCAGAGGAAGGCGACCGGGATGGTTGAAGATCTGGAAGAAATGTCTTATGAGGAACAGCTTAGGGAATTGGGAATGTTTAGCCTTTCAAAAAGAAGGCTGAGGGGGGATATGATAGCTATGTTTAAATATTTGAAAGGATGTCATATTGAAGAGAAACTAGGACACGGGGCAATGGTTTCAAACTACAGGAAAAGAGATTCCATTTGAACATTAGGAAGAACATCATGATGGTTAGAGCTGGTGGCGTCTCCTTCTTTGGAGGTTTTTAAGCAGAGACTGGATGGCCATCTGTCGGAAATATTGTGATGGGGTTCCTGCATGGCAGGGGTTTGGAGTGGATGGCCCTTGAGGTCTCTTCCAACTCTTTGATTCTATGATTCAAATATATCACTTAATTCTTTAAAAATAGATCTCCAATTTTTGTACCTTTTCACATTTGCACCATATATGAAAATATGTACCATCATCCTTACCACATTTCCAACAAATCTTAGAAAAAATCCCATTTATTTTATTCAATTTCACTGGTATCAAATAACATCTTAAACATAAATTTCTTTTATTCTCACTGACATAGATTTAAATATTCTCATTCTCCATATTTTAGACCAATCTTCCTCTTCTATTTTTTTTTTACTTTTTCCAGTCTCCAGAATGGATTAATTGTTTTTCCATGCCTTCCTATGGGGAATCGTGCTTCTCATTACAAAATTATCATTATACAAAGAAGAGATTAATTTTCTTATGCGAGGTACCACTGTATTTTTAAGACCCACAACTTTAAGGATTATTAACTGTTTGCAACTTCCCTTCCATTTTTGCCATGCCTTTTAAAGTGAATGAAGACTGTCTTGCTTGTTACTGATTTACTGTACAGTTCAAGACAAGTCAAATGACAGTGAAAGGGGACCTAAGTGGAGTCAGGAATGAAACAGAAAGAAGTGGGGATGGTTGGCGATGCAGTATGGCATAGGAAACAGAATTGTGCAAAAAGCTAAATGGAAAAGGTGAACTTTGAAGAAGGATTTGCAATGCTATTTATTTTATTTCCAACAAAATGAATACTGTAGTGTGTCCCCCCCCCCCGTTCAGTACAAATATGGGTTCCAAAAAGACTGATATAAAGGACAACTGGAACAATTCCCCTCTTGATACCTTTATTTAACTGAACAAAAAGCAGAAAAATGCAAAATAAATTATTAGCTATATAGGCAGATTCATCTGCTATCATATACTATGTAATCTCATATAGGTGCCCAAGAAGACTAATATGATGGTACTCCACACTTATACCTTTTTCTTTCGCCCATGTAAGGAAGAAGAAAACTTCAACGTCTTTTCAGCTTTTATACTAGAGGACCCCTAGAATAGAATATTATTATATTTGATAACTGTCTGTAAAACCACTTAGAAAGCTGGTCCTGTTTCATAACATTATGCGTCAGTGTACAAGCACCATGGTGATAGTAAGTGCCTATATCTGACCTTTATTGCAGATTTATTTATGGGCTAAAATGCATTCATGTCAGTGGAAATAGTTTTAGGTTGCAACGGCTGTGTCAACAGAAAGACGTTTTCTTCAGAATCTCATCCAGACATTTTAATTTTTAAGCAATAATCACAGAGCATAAGACTTTATTTTTATTTATTTATTTACAATATTTTTACCCCACCTTTCTCCTTAGCAAAGGGCTGAAGGTGGCATACAGAAATGAGGGACAATATCCAATTACAATTAAGATATATTCAAATTTGAGAACAGGGAATTGAGGGACAACATTAAAGCTATAAGAGAACGCGAGCAGTTAATGAGAGAGTAAAAATTTCATGTAAAAGTTATGAGTGATTGAAATTAACATTGAAAAGTGTCAATCACACCGCAATCACACAAGGTTATAAATGATTATAAATGCAAAGTCTATTGATCATGTATGTTAGAGTTAGATTCATATAAAAGACACATAATAGTCCACAATTCAGGGAAAGCCTGCCTGAAGAGAAAGGTCTTTGCCTCTTTCTGGAAAGACAGCAAAGATGGGGCAGTCTTGGCCTCTAGTGGGAGTGAATTCCAGAGTCGGGGTGCAGAGAAGGCCCTTTCATGGGTTCCCATGACACATATCTGTGAGGGTGGCGGGATGGAGAGAAAGGCCTCTTCTGATGACCTTTAAACCCAAGTTGGTTCATACTGAGAGATTTTATCTGTGATGTAGCTAGGACCAGGTCATAGAAGGCTTTGTAGGTTAAGGTCAGCACCTTGAATTGTGCCCGATAGCTGATTGGTACCCAATGGAGCTAATTTAATGTGATCTCTATACCCCACCCCAGTCAGCAAACTGGCTGCTGCATTTTGGACCCATTGATGCTTCCTGAGACTTTTCATTGATAGCCCCACATAAAGCACATTATGGAAGTCTAACTGGGACATTACTAGGACATGTGTCACCATGGCCAGAGCTGGTTTCTCAAGAAACAGGCATAACTTGCATACTAGCCTTAATTGTGCAAATGCACTCCTGGCCACAGTTGTGACCTGGGCATCCAGGCTCAAAGATGAATCCAAGCCATGCACCTCTTTTTTCAATTGAAGGGTGAGGCCATCCATTTTAGGTTGCATCTCTATCCCTTGTTCTCCCTTTCGACTGACCAGAAGCAGCTCTGCATTGTCTGGGTTTAGTCTCATTTTGTTCATCCTTATCCAGTTCATTACTGCAGCTAACACTCATGTAAAGTTGAGATAGTAGCTCCCTTAGAATCCAGAGGTGACACAAGTTAGAGCTGGGTATCATTGCCATACTGGTGACACTTCACCCCAAAACTCCAAATAATTTCCCCCAGTGATTTCATATACATGTTAAATAAAATAGGAGACAGAACAGAACCCTGGGGAATTCCACAGGTCAGCAGCCATGGTGTCGAACATGAATCACCTAACACCACTTTCTGCATTCTTTCCTGCAGGAAGGACTCAAGCCACTTTAATGCAGTGCCCCGTATTCCCATTTCAGAGAGACAAGCCAGGAGGATGCCATGGTCTATAGCAGGGGTGCCCAAACTTTTTGTAAGGAGGGCCAGATTTTGTGGCTGAGAATGTGTCAGGGGCTGCTTGCTCCCCGACCCTGCCACCCCACTGCAAGCCCCACCCACTGACCCATAAGCCCCACCCACTGACCCCTTGCAACCCCACCCACAGGAAGGAAGGTGGGAACCAAGGAAGGGAGGGAGGGAGGTGGAAACCAAGAGAGGAAGGAAGGAAAGTGGGGAATAAGGAAGGGAGGGAGGAAGGGAGGTGGGGACCAAGGGAGGAAGGGTGGAAGGGAGGAAGGTGGGAACCAAGGGAGGGAGGAAAGAAGGAAGGTGGGGACCAAAGGAAGCACAGGGAGCCATGGCCACAGGTTGCCCCTTGGAAGAGGCAATCTGTGTGACCTTGCACGCCCCCAAGCTCCCCAGCAGTGGCAACGGCTTGCCCGCCAGCCCACCCCAAAGCTCCTTGGTGGTGCCAGAGGCCCGCTGGCCTGCCCACCCCCACACATTCCCCTGCAGTGCCAGTGGCGGCAGACTGCCCATCCGCTCATCCGCCCAAACTTCCCAGTGGTGCCGGTCTTCCTGTGCTTCACAAGGTTCCCAGCGGTGCTGGTGGCGGCGACCTGCCTGCGCGCTGAGCTTCACAAGGTTCCTGGTGTTGCTGGTGGCGGCGGCTCACCTGCGCGCCACCCCCGCATGCGCTCCCAGCCTCACATGGTTGCCGGCGGTGCCGGTGACAGCAGCCCACAAGCTTCCCGGCGGTGTTAGTGTTGGCGGAAGATTTTTTTAAAAAAAACCATGGGGTGAAGGAGGGGGAGGGAGGGGCGGGCCATCCAGCCAGGGGCCACTCAGAATGCCCTGGCGGGCCGGATTTAGCCCCCGGGCCGGACTTTGGGCAGGCCTGGTCTATAGTGTCAAAAGCAGCTGAGAGGTCTAGTAAAACCAAAAGGGACACAGATCACCTATCAATTTCTCTGCATAGGTCATCTATCAATGCAACCAGTGCCGTACAAAAGAACATACGAAGAGCCATGCTGGATCAGGCCAAAGGCCTATCTAGTCCAGCTTCCTGTATCTCACGGTGGGCCCAACAAATGCATCTTGGAATGCACGAGACTAAATACCACTCCCCTGCATCTGGCCCTTGATATACCCTGTTTTTAAGCCTGGAGATTATACATCTCCATCTTGGTTTGTAACCTGTGATGGACCTTTCCTCCAGGAATCTGTGCAATCCCCTTTGAAGGCATCCAGGCTAGATTCCATCACCACATCCTGTGGCAGGGGGTTCCACAGACTAACAACATAATGGGTAAAAAATATTTTCTTTTGTCTGTTCTCATTCTCCCAACCCTCAATTTGAATGTATGTCCCTTAGTTCTGGTATTTTGTGTGTGAGAGAATAGTGTCCCTCTCTCCACTTTACTCATGCCCTGCATTATTTTGTATGTCTCAATCATATTACCTCCCAGTCGCTTTTTTTTCCTGACTAAAGAGCCCCAAATGCTTTAGCCTTTCATCATAAGGGTGATCCCCCAGCCCAGTAATCATTTTAGTTGCTCTCCTATACACCTTTTCCAGTTCCACTATGTCTTTTTTGAGGTGCGGTGACCAGAATTGTACACAGTACTCCTGGTGTGGCCTTACTATCATTTTGTACAATGGCATTATAATGTTGGCTGTTTTATTTTCAATCCCCTTTTTGGCGATCCCTAGCATGGAATTGGCCTTCTTCACCACTGCCACGCACTGGGTAGACACCTTCATTGAGTTGTCCACCAGCACACCAAGATCTTTTCCTGATCCATCACGGATAGCTCAGAGCCCAGGAGTTTTTTGACAGTGGTTTTAATATTGCCTCCTTTAATCATGCAGGAATCCTGCCCTTTTGTAAGGAGGCATTCACTACTCATCCTAACCAGTCTCCCATAGCTTCTCTGGCAGATTTTATGATCTGTGAGGGGCAAGCATCTAACACACATGTGGTGGCCCTCATCTCCCCAAGGGTCCTGACCACATCATCCGACTGTAGGAGCTGAAAGTCATCCATTAATGCTGAACAAGGAGGGTGGGGTGTTTTATTTACAGGCTCTGGATCAATAGCTGCATCCAAGGTAGCCTGGATCTGTTCAATATTGCCTACAAATTGCTATGCAAATTCTTCGCAGCGAGATACAGAGTAGTCTGTGTTATCCACCCATGGGTCAGCGTGTAGCAGACTTTTGACTATCTGGAAAAGCTTCACTGGGTGATTATGTGCTAAATCAATGGTGTTAGAGAAAAATTATTTCTTTGCTGCCCCCTCTGCCTTGGAGCACGCCTTCCAAAGGCCCTGTTTCTTTATATGTTTCAATCTGTGTTTTCTGCCAATGCGTTTCACCTCTACGGGCCACCTGTTTCAATTTTGCCAGCTCCCCAGTAAACCAAGCAGCCAATTTGGGTCTATTTTGAGGAAGGAGATGTTTAGGAGCTATCTGGTCGGTGGCTTTGCTCATTTCCCCTTTCCAGAGCTCAACCAATGATTCAATAAAATCACCCATCAGAGAGGTAGGAAACTCCCCAAGGGTGGTTAAAAACCATCTGGATTCATCAACCTTCTGGGATGTATTTCTTTTTTCTAATTCCCCGCTCCCTGCCCAGGCTCTGAGTTATTTCAATGTATTTGTTCTGACAGAACCAGATGACACCCAAAAGTGATTATTCAGCTCTTTATTCCATCACACTCACACAGATTACATGGGGATAAAAACTGCAGCTAAAGTCGCCCAAGGACCAGTTTATATACACTCCCAGGATTTGCCCATGGCTGCCCATAGGACAGATTAAACAGCCCGGTTCTCTCTGAATGGCTAGGCCAGAATCCTTCTCTTCTACTGTTCTCCAGCCTCAAGCTCCCACATCTTACACCTGTCTCTAATTGACTGTGCCTGGGTGATTAATCAGTCTCTGCCTGGCTGGAGCTAAGGTGAGCTTGAATCCTTCCTCTCTCTAAAGACAAAACACGCCTCCCCCTAATTTCGCACATCCTAACAAACTTTTTCATGTACGATGATCTCCGCTGCTCACGCTAGGAATGGCGAAGTGCTTTGATGGGGTCTCTTAGGCTGCTGGTCTGGGTCAATGAGGTATCTGAGGGGGAAATGGGGTCTCTTATCCATTTCAGAGTTGACACAGCTGGAACAGCATCCGGCTCTTACCAGTCAACAGCCAGACTTGCTGATTCCTCCTCACCTGGGGTGTTACTATGCCCTCTCATGATGTTATCATGCTCAGCTTGTCCAGCCAGTGGCAACAGTTCCTGCTCCAACATATCTGCCTCTGGTCTTCCTCCTCCGGGAGCACACAGTGGCACAACTGGTTTATGTGGTGCCACCAGTGGAGTCCCCCATCCGTTGAGACCTCATAGGAAATGAGCCCCATGATGTGAATTACCTTGGCTGGAACCCATGCTAGTCCACTGCTGTGAATCTCTGTGTAGACTGGGTCCCCTGGGAAGAACCTTCTGGGGGGGGGGCTTAGAACATATACATACATAAGAACATAAGAACATAAGGCTTCTGTCTTGTGCCACCGATTGCTGGTCCAGAGCTCGATCAGGGTGCAGCCTGTCCAGGAGGGTGGTAAATTTGCATCCAGTGAGCAGCTCTGCCAGGCTTTACCCCGTGGAGGTACAGGGCATTGTGTCAAGCCCCGCACACAGAACACACAGCAAGCCAAGTTCAGTTCTTTGCCAGGAACTTTAGTTGTAATCCAGATAAAGTACAAAGTACAGTCCAAGTTAAGCCAGAGTAATTTACAGAGCCAAATGCCAAGTTCAAGGGAAACAGAGAAACGTCGTAATCAGGAAGCCGGTCCAAGGTCAGGAAACAGAGAACGCCGTAGTCAGAAAGCCAATCCAAAGTCAGGAAACAAAGTCAAGATAACACACAGGAACGTGGTGGCAAGGTAAGTGATGCGTTGCTCCCACAGAGGGTTCAGGGTAAACTTGCTAGCTTTATCCTAAACCAGGGAACACACCTATATCTCTGGCAAGGCTCCTGCTAGAACTCAGGGCTTTCAGATCTAATTCTACTCCTATCATTAAAGATCCTTTCCCTGGCTCTCCTGTTAGTTCTTCTATGCAGGATCCTGTTCCTAGCCCTAATAGGAGGAGGAGATGTGCCCTCAGCTGCGTCCTCAGACTCAGCTGCCTGCTGAGTTGAACTGCAAGGCTCCTCCTGCTGTTCTTCAGCATTTAACCCTTCACATTCAGGTTCTATGACAGGCAGGGTCCTGGCACTATCCCCCTCCCCATGGCCCCCCTCTTCCGATGGGCCAGGTTTATCTGGATAATTATCATGAAATTGCTGAATCAACTCCGGCACATGCAAGTTAGATACCAGTTCCCAAGAACGATCTTCTGGTCCATACCCTTCCCAGTCCACTAAGTATTGTAACCCCCCCCCCCCGATGTATCCGGGAATCCAAAATTTGGCGGACCTCATACTCCTCTTCTCCTTCTACCAATATCGGTGGAGGAGGTTCAGGATTTGGCGGTCGGTTGGGGTCAGGGTCTTTAGCTGCAACCAAGAGAGAACGATGGAACACAGGATGAATATGGAGAGAAGCAGGTAATTGCAGACGAAACGCCACTGGGTTGATTTTTTCTAGGATGGGGTAAGGGCCGATGAATCGAGGATCTAGTTTTCGGGATCACCCAGGATGTCTCAAATATCGAGTAGAGAGCCAAGCCTTCATGCCCGGATTCAACTGTGGACCTTCTTGCCTTTTCTTATCCGCTGCCTTCTTATATGCTTCCTTAGCATGATTAAGTTGTTCTTTTAATAGTTTTTGAATGCTATGAAGTTCTTGAAGGTAAAAATCGGTAGCTGGTACAGAGGTGGAAGGAAGGGTGGTGGGAAAGTACAGAGGATGGTATCCATAGTTGGCCATAAATGGGGTTTGACGAATGGATGAATGTACCGCATTGTATGCAAATTCGGCTAAAGGCAACAAATCCGCCCAATTATCTTGTTGATAACATGTGTAGCAGCGTAAATATTGTTCCAAGGTGGCATTGGTGCGCTCAGTCTGACCATCTGACTGGGGGTGATAAGCAGATGACAGGTGGACTTGGGTTCCTAGTGCCTTGTGCATAGCTTGGCAGAAACGAGAGGTGAATTGGGGTCCACGATCCGAAATAAGGTGTTCAGGTAAACTATGAAGCCTGAAGAGGTGTTGTAAATAATGATGAGCTGTTTTTGCTGCGGTAGGAGGTTTAGGACAAGGAACGAAGTGGGCCATTTTGGTGAACAAATCTACGAAGGCCAGGATGCAGGTAAACCCTTTTGAACGGGGAAGATCCATGATAAAATATAGGGAGACAGCATTCCAGGGACCAGAGGGTGTTGGCAAAGGATGCAACAGACCTGAGGGTTTAGCCACCACATCCTTTGCTCGCTGACAAACTTCACAGGAACCCACATATCGGGCAACATCAGCACGGACCCGTGGCCACCAGAACTCTATTGTGAGCAGATGCAGGGTTTTGTAAAGTCCAAAGTGTCTAGCAGGTAAAGAATCATGAGATAGATGCAATACCTGGTTACGAAGGAGACCAGCAGGAACATATAACCTCCCTCGATGTAGTAATAACCCTTGTTGTGCAGAAAACTCTCCATGTTCCCCATTCTGAAGTTCTTGAAGACGTTGCTGAGTCCATGGATCTTGAGCTTGAGCTTCCCGGATTTTCTCTGCCAAGCTGGGACACGGATTCATGGCTGCGAACACAGACGGAGGCAAGATGGGTGCCACTAAGGTCTCTTTCACTGGGGCCGCATATTCAGGTTTTCTAGATAATGCATCAGCTTTCTTATTCTGAGCCTCCAGAATATACTTGATACGAAAATCGAACCGAGAAAAGAATAAAGACCACCGGATTTTTCGCTGAGAGAATCGCTGAGCTGTTTGTAAATGTTCCAGGCTTCTGTGATCAGTTAACACTTGCACAGGGTGTCGAGCTTCCTCAAGGTAATGCCTCCATACATCAAAAGCTGTTTTGATGGCCAACAGTTCACGCTCCCAGATCGTATAATTGTTCTCTGCAGGTTTTAATTGCCGAGAGTAGAAGGCACAGGGACGCGGGATTTGGGAGGGATCCTCTTGTTGAGATAATACTGCTCCCAGGTCAACACTAGATGCGTCAGCCTCTACTATGAACGGCAGTTGTGGATCAGGGTAGCGAAGTATAGGCTCCGAAGTGAAGCGGGTTTTCAAGGTAGAGAAAGCCTTCTCTGCTTCTGGAGTCCACCGGAAAGGCTCTTTGGGCCGAAGGAGACGGTTTAAAGGTGCAGCAATATCGGCGTAAGCAGGAATAAACTGACGGCAGTAGTTAGCAAAGCCAAGGAACCGTTGTAAGTCCTTATGATTTTGTGGTTGCTGCCATGACAACACAGCCTCTACTGTCTTGGGGTCCATGCGGATTCCCTGGGGAGAAATGATATGCCCCAGGAATTCACCTTCTTCAATGTTAAACTCACATTTTTCCAGCTTAGCATAGAGTCTGTTCTCCCGAAGATGCTGTAAGACCTGACGAACATCTTGAACATGTTGAGTTGGATCAGCGGAGTAAATCAGAATGTCATCTAAATACACAATCACACAATGATCTAGAAGATCCTGGAAAATGTCATTCATCATTCTCTGAAACACACTGGGTGCATTGGTCAGACCAAAAGGCATTACTAAATGTTCCTATTGACTGTACCGGGTCCGGAATGCAGTTTTCCACTTGTCTCCCTTACGGATACGTACCAAATTATATGCCCCCCGAAGGTCCAGCTTAGTATAACACTTAACCCCTTTCAACCGGTTCAAAAGTTCAGAGATTAAGGGTAAAGGGTACCGGTCCCTAATAGTGATCTTGTTTAGTGCTCTATAATCATTACAAGGACGAAGCTCCCCTCCCTTTTTCTTGACAAATATCACTGGTGCGGACAATGGTGATTTGGAAGGCCGTATGAACCCACGTCGAAGATTTTTATCTAGAAAAGCCCTCAACGCTTCTAATTCTGGTTCGGACATGGGATAAACTTGCACCACAGGAAGAGGTGCCCCTAGGAATCAAATCAATGGCACAGTCATAGGGTCGATGTGGAGGTAGCTTGTCAGCTCCCTTTTCCTCAAATACATCTGCAAAGTCTTGGTATGCCTGGGGCAAGACAGGGTCAGATGTATCATGGGCAGATGCCAGTACCTTAGAGGAATGTTGCTTTGAACAAGGAACCTTGAAATATAATTCCCCTTGCACCCAATCCACCAGTGGATTGTGAGCTCACAACCAGGAAAGTCCCAAAACAAGAGGAAACCGGGGCATTCAGGTTACATTAAAGCTAATCTGCTCATTATGATCCATTACCTGAAGAGTAAGGGGACAGGTTTCCTGAGCTACCGGCCCAGAACGAAGTAACCGACCCTCAATGGATTCTACTAACAAAGGAGTGTCCTTATTTTGTACTGGAATCCGATGGTACCACACAAACCCAGCATCCACAAAACAGTGAGCCACCCCAGAGTCTACCATAGCATACACTGGAATCTCCCGACCATCAGGAAGCCCTAGAGTCACAGGTATCAGAAAAGGTCCTTGAGGTGTGATAGCATTGCCTGGGAACCCTTCGGTATGCTCCATTCCTCGGGGTTCCTTCAAGGATGGAGCTGCCCTTTTACTGCTGGAGAGATAGCAGCACTTATTGAGGAACGCTTCAAAGGGCAATTAGAAGCGAAATGTCCGCCTCCCCCACAGTACAGGCAGAGATTATGAGAGCGTTGTCTTGCCTTTTCCTCTGGGGTGAGGCGTGGTCGAGCAGCTCCCAGTTGCATAGGCTCTGGATCCACTTCACTGGCCTCCCGAGACTGCAGATGAGACACAGCTGGCAGAGGTAGCTGTTTGCAGTTCTGGCCTCGGGAGAGATGACGGCTTTCCAGGCGTCCATCTATTCTCAGACACAGGGTAATGAGTTCCTGCAATGTGTTTGGTTGTTCTACCCTGCAGAGTTCATCCAGCACTTCATCTGCCAAACCTTCCATATACTGAGAAATCAGTGCCGGCTCGTTCCACTGCAAATCCTTTGCTATCAAACGAAATGCAGTGGTATAATCAAACACTGAGTCTTTGCCCTGTTTCAAAGCTCTAAGTCTCCTGTTGGCGGTAGCAGCCTGCACGGGATTCTGAAAGGCTGAAGAAATATGGTTCAGGAAAGCCTGATAGTTATCCAGCAAAAGTGAAGCACTGAGGAGTAAAGGAGTCGCCCATTTACCTGCCTGTCCCTTCAATAAGCTGATGATAAAACAGACCTTAGACCTCTCAGTAGGAAGTTCTTGAGCCCGTACCTCAATGAACAGCTTGCATTGAGCCAAGAATGCAGGGAATTTCTCTAATTTGCCTTCAAACCGATCAGGAGGCAGCAAAGGGCAACGAGGTTGTAATGATGCTGGAGCTTGCTGCAACTGAACAATTGCCTGTGACAAAAACAGTACTTGGTTTTCCAAAGCTTCCAGTGGAGTCATTCCAACAGCCCCCTCCTTCTCCATTCTGCTTGAATAAGTCTGGTGGGTGGGAGCAAACTGTCAAGCCCCGCACACAGAACACACAGCAAGCCAAGTTCAGTTCTTTGCCAGGAACTTTAGTTGTAATCCAGATAAAGTACAAAGTACAGTCCGAGTTAAGCCAGAGTAATTTACAGAGCCAAATGCCAAGTTCAAGGGAAACAGAGAAACGTCATAATCAGGAAGCCGGTCCAAGGTCAGGAAACAGAGAACGCTGTAGTCAGAAAGCCAATCCAAAGTCAGGAAACAAAGTCAAGATAACACACAGGAACGTGGTGGCAAGGTAAGTGACGCGTTACTCCCACAGAGGTTTCAGGATAAACTTGCTAGCTTTATACTAAACCAGGGAACACACCTATATCTCTGGCAAGGCTCCTGCTAGAACTCAGGGCTTTCAGATCTAATTCTACGCCTATCATTAAAGATCCTTTCCCTGGCTCTCCTGTTAGTTCTTCTTTGCAGGATCTTGTTCCTATCCCTCATAGGAGGAGGAGATGTGCCCTCAGCTGCGTCCTCAGACTCAGCTGCCTGCTGAGTTGAACTGCAAGGCTCCTCCTGCTGTTCTTCAGCATTTAACCCTTCACATTCAGGTTCTATGACAGGCAGGGTCCTGGCACATTGTATATTGCACCAACAGAAACTGGGCCAATCAATAGTGCCAATCCCCTTCCCCAACCCCTTTCAGTGCATCCTTAGCTGTGTGCATCATCTGCTCTGCTTGACCATTCATGGCGGGATGGAAAGACTAGGTGCTACGCTCATGCGATCAGGGAGGCTAAAACAAGTTACTACTCCCCGAGAATTGGTGAGACCTTGAACCGCTAGGCGGAACTCTTCCGGGTGGTTCAGGACCTCACCAATCCTAGTCTGGTGAGGCCTCCTCCTACTGAGTTCAGTAGTGAGACTTTCGCAGCCTTTTTTAGATCGAAAATAGAGGCCATCCATGCCGGTCTTGACACCGGTTGCTCTAGTCTATCCTTGGCATCCCTCAATGCTGCACCCCCTCGCTCTCCTCGATTGGAGGAGTTTGGGCCTGTTTCCTCTTCGGAGGCCTCCAGGGCTATTGTCCATTGCCGGCCCGCATCCACCCCCTTCGACCCTTGCCCTGCCTGGCTTATGAAAACTGCTGGAGGGAGCATGCCGGAATGGGCTTCTGTCATCGCCACAGCCTCCTTCGGAGAGGGGTTTTTTCCCTCTCGCCTGAAGGAGACGGTGGTAAAGCCCATCCTTAAAAGACCTGGCATGGAATCGGATGAATTGGCTAATTATTGCCCGATTGCCAACGTTCCCTTTTTGGGCAAGGTCATCGAGAGGGTGGCCGCGGTCTGGCTTCAGTCCTTTTTGGAGGAACAACAGCTCCTTGACCCATGCCAGTCTGGGTTCAGGCCGGGCGGGGGGACTGAGACAGCTCTGGTCGCACTGCAAGATTACCTCATCCGGGGGGCCAACAGGGGTTGTTCTACCTTGTTGGTTCTCCTGGATTTGTCAGCGGCCTTCAATACCGTCGACCACGGTATCCTACTAGATTGGCTCTCCAAGGTGGGTATCGGGGGCACTGTTCACAGTTGGCTCTGGTCCTTTTTGGAGAGCTGTCCCCAGTATGTGCAGCATGGGGGGTGTTGTCGGCTTCGTGGACACTCCCTTGTGGGGTTCTGCAGGGGTCGTCTCTCTCTCTCCCATGCTGTTCAACATCTATGTGAGGCCGCTGGCAGGGGTCATTAGGAGATTTGGAGTCTGCTGCCATCAGTATGCTGATGATACACAGCTCTCTCTCTCCTTTTCCACCTCTGCAGTTGAAGCTGTCCAGACCCTCGACCAGTGCCTGGATGCAGTCATGGCATGGACCAAGGCTAACAGACTCAAACTCAACCCCGAGAAGACTGAGGTGATGTTGTTCAGGAGTTCCCCGTCTGGCTTTGGAGGCCCTCTCCCCAGCATGGAGGGTGCTTCCCTCCGGCTGGCGGACAGTGTTCAGAATCTGGGCGTGGTCCTGGACCCGGCCCTCACCATGGAGGCCCAGGTGGCCGCCGGGTCCAGAACCGCTTTTTTTCACCTTCGCCAAATCGTTCAGATTCACCCATACCTGGACGGGGACTCCCTGAGAACTGTTGTGCAAGCGTTGGTGATCTCTGCAGTACCGGAAGGGAAAGGCCATGGAACATGCAGATGCCCTCAGCTGCCTCCCATTGCCTGAGAGCAGCCCTGATCTGGCGCCTGCACACCAGATCAGGCAACTTGAGGAGCTACCAGAAACATTCCTCTACCCAAGGGACATTGCCAAATACACATCCAAACACTGCACACTATCCTGGGTCTTTGACTGGGTGGAGAGAGGGTGGTCCACAGGCCATTTGGGGAAGTTCTCAAACATCACGTTGCAGAGGAATGAGTTGTCTGTGCACAAGAGCTGCCTACTATGGGGGTGCAGAGTAGTGGTCCTACCACCATTATGGAAAAGAGTAATGTTGGACATCCATGAGGTCCACCTGTGGGTGGTTACAATGAAGGCCATTGCCAGGAGCTATGTCTGGTGGCTGGGCCTCAACAAAGAGATTGAGGAGTGGGTACTGCATTGCCAGCCATGCCAGGAGTCCTGCCCAGACCTGCCCATGCTCCTTTACAGTCATGGGAAGACACTCGAAAACCATGGTTCCAACTCCACTTGGACTTTGCAGAACTGTTTCAGGGCCAAACATTCCTGATCACAGTGGACTTTTACTCAAAGTGGCTAGAGGTGGTTCTAGTGTCCACAACCTCTGCCCAAGTAACTATACATGATCTATGAGAAGATGATGCCACAGGACTGCATCAACCTGTAGGAAGATGCATCACAGGCAACAATCATGGGGAGGTTCTAATCAAAATGTGCCAGCACCTTATTTAATGTCAAAAGTTCTTTAACTGCCTGAAAAGCCACCGCTTGTTGAGGCCCCCCAACCCATTTGGCCCGCTTGTCTAACAGTCTGTGTAAGGGTTCCGATACAGCAGCATTGTGCAGCAAGAAGGCATGATAGAAGTTTAAAAGCCCCCAAAAGGCTTGCAGTTCTCCCTTATGAGTGGGCAGCAGGGTGTTGCAGATGGCACAAACTTTTTCCTGCGCTTGGTGGATCCCGTCAGCGTCTACAGCAAAGCTCAAAACGTCTATGCACAAACCCTCCAGAAGGCACTTTACCCTCTTTACCTTGAGCCCTGCCATCTGGAAATGCTGCAAGACATTTCAGCGGGTGAGGGGGATGCTATTAATATGTCATCATGCTATTGGCAGAAGGTGGCTGGACTGTCAGTTCAGTCCTACTTCAATGAAGGGGTCGGCAACGTGTTGCCCTCTAGCTTCTTCCATGTATCTTCCCTCAATTCTGTCAGCAAGCCACTGGATCAGAGCCAAGGCAAGCAGCTCACAAAGCTCTGTCCTCCAACAGGGGACTAGTCATGGTGCTCAGGAAGAAAAGCCAGTGGACTGCCATCCTAACACCTACTGAATAAAACAATTGACTTACTCTACCCAGTGGCTTTCTGATTTGAACATTGGTGCATTTACCTTACTTCATTTGTATGAGATGTTCTTCCTATTTTGCCTTGTCTTTTGGGGATATTTAGATACACAGCTCAAACAGGTGAAAAGCAGCTCTATGTGATCCCTCTGCTCCCTGCTATACAGGCAGTCACCCTCTGGTCTTGCATGTTGAAGTTTGTTCCCCCGTTTTTGTTATATAAGACAGAAGACACAATACAAGCTTGAAATGTCCACTTGTACTGTAAAGTGTTTTCTTCGCTAACAGCGCTCACCTACTGCCAGCTCTTATCTGGAGTGCTGGATCTAATAGTCCTCTCCATCCCCTAATGCATCTTGCTTGTGTTAACTCTGTATGTAGGTCATTGTACATTAGAAGAACTCCTGTTTGTTCCATTTCCATCTCCTTGTCTTGAGGTTTTGGTACTTTGTTTGTTTGTTCTGCTTATATTTTTCTTTGTAATTGGAAATTATGGGAGACCTGAGGCACTGCTGTAGATGCCATTTTGGGTCCTGTAGAGAGAACAAGATTGGGGCATTATATCCTGAAGTAATAACAGTTTATTAGAAAGACCAACTTAAACTAATTAGTTCTGCTTTTATATGAGGAGAAAACTCCCTCTATTTATTCCATTCAAACTAAAAGTCTGAGTATTGTAAATGTTACATTAT
This sequence comes from Phrynocephalus forsythii, assembly GCA_029282475.1. NCBI lineage: Eukaryota > Metazoa > Chordata > Lepidosauria > Squamata > Agamidae > Phrynocephalus > Phrynocephalus forsythii. The sequence continues at coordinate 55,951,350 of JAPFRF010000010.1, forward strand.
TTTGCTGTGCCTTTTGCAAGGACTCAAAGAAGTTTCAGTACTGTACAGTACTTTCATTTGGGACAGTTGTTGCCCTTTCTAGGTATCTGAATCTTCTATCTTATATTTCATCATGATTCTTGATATCAATCAAGATTTCACAGGAGGAACTGATTGCATAAATTACTGGGAACACCACTTGCTAGAATCCAGAATACCCCAAACCCCTGTTGTGTTTCATAAACTCCTTTGACTACCCATCAACTCCTCAATGTTTGAACTTATATAATCATAGGGCTGTTAGATATGGCACAAGAAAATTACTATTTCAACTTTACTTTGCCTGTTCTTTTGAACTCCATGTATCTATCTCTTTTGTGTATCAGCTACAGATGGGCATGAATTGAAAAAATGCATAATTGCAAAATTTATTTAGAAAAATTGCTGATTTGTTTTTGTACAAATTGATAGCCCCGAAGAATATGAATAAATTAATTTTAGTGATTTTTGATTCCTTGATTTGTCAGTTTATAAAATACCACCATCCCAGGAACCTAGAGATGCAAAAAATTGCAGAGAAGCGTCCCCCTGTTGTCCTCTACAATCCCTGCACATATGGTGAAAATTGGGTTTTTGATGTTTGAAATATGCATTCCAAAAGAGGAATTCACAGGCACATCCCCTCCCAGCTCTTCAAGTCACCAAACTTGCAGAAAAGCTTCCTCTGACTTTCCTCTACAAGGTCTCCAAATTTGGAGGAGACTTGAGTTTCCCCAAGCCAGTTGCTAAAGGGCACTTTCCTGGTCCAACTCCCTTTATTGATGTATAACTCAGATGGATAAAACCCAATCTTCACCAAACTTTGAGAGAGTGTAGAGAGACAGGGGGAAAGCATCACCACAATTTTGGCATCTCTTGGTACCTGCAAAGGATTTTCCTGGATGGGTGGGTGACTTTGGGGGTGCATAACTTGACATCCAGAATCCAAACTTCCTCATATTTGCATGGCGTGTAGAGAAGAGTCAGGGAAAGCTTTCCTGAAACGCTGGTGTATCTGGGGATCTTGGGGACATTTTATAGAATTTTATAGTCAAATATGAATCAACAAATCAAGGAGTCAATTCATAAAAAATGTAAATCCATAATTTGTGAGTCATCTACCTTGAGGAATCACAAATCAAAACGAATCACCATTTTTCTGATTCATGCCCATCACTAATATCATCCAAAGTTGGGTATCTGAACTTTCTCTTCCTGCCTGGTTGTGGTTTGTTTAACTGGCTAGGGAGAACAGAACATTCACATTCACAACACTTACAGTTTATATATAGGTATCCTTCAGTCTTGAGTGACTATGGTATCATGCTTTGTATAGAAGCTGTGCTGTTTCCACATTGTATGGAAAGCTGAAGTGGCCTCTTTAGAGCACAAGGCCTGGGTAGATAAATATGGAGGTTAAAATTGTTACTCAAGCAGCAAAAAAACTCTCTCCACATCACTGGAATAGACATGGGCACAACTCGGCGAAACTGTCATTTTCGTTTTCGGTTATCATTTCCGTTAGGTAACGGAAACGGTAACGATAATTAAGCTGTCAGAACTCGAACTCGAACTGAAAAAAGAAAAATTTGGTCAGGTTTTTCGTTTCCATTTGTGGCATCGCGGCGATCGCGCAATGCGAAGCACAGAAAAAGTTTTTAAAAGATTTTTAAACAAACCCCGACTCCCGGCCAAAAAAGCAGGCGAAAATATGCCTGCCTGAGGGTTTGCCACCTACCAGAGGGGTGGTTTCTGGGGGGTCCCCGGCCTTTCCCCCCCTCTTCTCCTGTCCTGGGCTGCTTACACCAGGCTGGGGGGGTCATCCTCGTCGTCTCGCCATGCCATGCAGTGGGGGGTGATTCAAAATGGCGACCACAATTTTTCTTTTGAAATCGTGGTCAAAAAACACACCAAATCACCACAGAAACAAGTGAAATTTATTTATTTTAAATGCCTGAGTTTTAATAGTAGCAGCAGTGGGTTTTTTATAGCAATAAAACATTGTATTTATTTTATTTTATTTTATTTTATTTTTTATTTTTTTAGACCTGCCCATTTGGGCTGGACATGGGATGGGATCATGCAATTTTTTTGAACAATTCCACCAATGGCATCGCCAGGTTTTTGACTGACACTTCTGGATGTCTCGGAGGGCATAAAAAGCCAAGGCACCTTCCAGAAATCGCAGTCGGGTGTATGGATGTGGTTGAGGGAGGAGGGCTGGCTGCTGGTGCTGGTGTGAGCTGATCGAGATTGAGGAGGGAGGCTGGAGGCTTTAGGATTTAATTTAGGCAGGCAGGGAGGGAATTGAATTTAGAAAATAATTTCTTTGATTCCCTGCAGCTTTGTCTGCTGAAGGGAATAGTGGTTTATTCTTTATTTCTTCTCTGGCAGTTTGTGAGGATTTTTTTCTGATATTGGATAAAGGGGGAGGTTCGACTGGGAGTAGGAGGTGTGGATTTATTTTAAATATATATTATATACTACCATTTATTTTCTATTTTCCCAACTTCAATTTGCTTGCACACACACACATTTGGGGTGCAAGCCAAGAACAGAACCTCTATCCTAAGTGATATCCTAACTGCCCACTCGCCTGCCTGCCTGCGCTGCCACCCACCTGCGGCCCGCGCCACTGCCCGCCCACTCGCCTGCCCGCGGCCGCTGCCTGCCCGCTCGCCCGCCCCCTGCCCCGCCCGCCGCCTAGGGCGCAAAAACACCTAGCGCCGGCCCTGATTGCGGGACGCTCCTATGCTCTGGGAAGTCAAATCGCGCTAAATCACGGTGGAAACGACAAACGACAAACGGAAACTACAAATTTTTGAAAAATTTCACGACAAACGGAAACTACGCGAAACGGACCCATTCCAACAAACAAAAACTCGAAACGTCATTTTTTCTGGTCGTGCCCATGTCTACACTGGAATAGTCTAATGGAATGGCAGATCTGATACAATTAGTTCCAGCTGCGTCGCAGGAGTTACCAGAACATGATTGTACCCAACCCTGAACTGCCTCTGGGACTCCAGCTCCTGATTTTGCCTTGAAGTTAACTCCTGAAGCCTTTTTCAGAAAAAGATATAGCCATAAGGCAGTGGAAGTTTAAAATTAGAGTTTCCCTTCTCCCAGAAGATGGTTCTTCCATTTTATCTGCCTTTGGGGCATAAAGCCCTCTTCTGACTTCAAAACAGTTGACCACTTTTTCTGTAACCTTAAGAAGGGACCCTTACGAGGTACTACCAGCCGGGTCAGCTGGGCCAAGGTTATTTTTAAAGGAGGTATTACTCATTCAACACTGACCATGTTGAGGCAGTAAGTAAAACTAGCAGCAAATTAAGCAAAATGATGGCATCAAGAAACTCAACAGTAGTCGGCTCCCAGCATGAACCAAAGATATGCCCTTAGATCAGCGGTGTCCAAACTTTTTGCAAGGAGGGCCAGATTTGGTGAGGTGAAAATGTGTGGGAGCCAACCATTCAGCCTGAAGGCAGAAGAAAGGGTGTGGCATATGAAACAGATGCAAATGCTCTGGTTTCAAGGTGCCCAAGGGCCCAGCGGCTGTTGCTTGGTCCAGGAAGCGGCCCACACACATCCAAGAAGCACCACTGCTTGAATATGCTACCCTCCCTCGCAAGGAGGTGGGGAAGACGCTGCAGCAATGGAGCCAGGAGCAGGTAGGCAGGATGGGTGGCTGAGGGGATGGAAGGAGGCTGGGAGGGCAGGGAAATCATAAAACTGCAAGCTGACGTCTCTAGCCAGCACAGGCAGGGCCGGCACATCCATTAAGGTGAACTAGGCAGTTGCCTAGGGCACCAAAATAGACAGAGGGTGCTGGCCAGCCTGCTGCCCCCCGCCTCCGCTGGCCACCGCCATCTGTCCCCTGCCACCCATCGCCGTCCGCCCCCCACCCCCGCGCCCATCGCCGTCCCCGCCATCCACCACCCCCTGCTGCTGTCCCACCCTCTGCCGCCGCTAATCTTGATATATTGAATTATACCCAAATTCAATGGCATGCCTCTACTGGAGCCTACTGTTTATGTCACAATCAGCAATTCAACATTTATTCTGCAACACCCTTAACCCCTTTTGTATATAGCTTGTCACCTGTGGTGAACAACAGCACTGAGTTCCATGAGTAAGTGTGTGGGGGGGAGAGAGGTAGGTAAAATCATTATTGTGGAGGTGGGGGCAGAGGAGAGGACATGTTCAGCACATTCAGACCCTTCACTAGAATGGTTGCCACCAAATATGGGAATAGGGAAGAAGCAGAAAACTTTAGTTCATCCTGGCTAGATGCTACAAATGTGGGAGCTCTAGTTACTTAAATGCCAAAAAGGATAGATGAAGGTTGGTTGAAGAATGGTGTTGTCAATCCAAGTGATTCCAAGTACCTAGCAAACTGTTCATTTATTGCCTTTTAACCAAAGCACTTTGCTCCCATGTTGTTTTAAAGCAGAAGCACACAGTAACTGGCAATGTCCTTATCAGTCAAGTTGGAGATTAAATTTAAGGTGACTTGTTTGCTTGTTTGTTGCATTTTATGCCACATTCCTCTGACAAAGAGACAATGCTGAAGTATTTGTTTGACTAAAAATATGGTCACAATCCAGCTGGGCCAAGCAGACATGGAAGGGCAGTTGAGCAACAGGTGCTAGGTGGCCATGGTCCTGATTGCGTAACAGGTCACATTATGGACAGCTGGTAGACCCCAACATTTGTTTGTATGATTACCCTTCTCCACATAATAATACAATTTTGGCCTATATATCTAGGCATCATAATACTAGTACAGTATCAGACAAATCTGCACTTAGTATCAGCTATTTTCCCCACATATTAAAGTAATCACTTTAGTAGCATTTATTATCTGAGTCTTTAGGCCTGAATCCAAGTGGTTTCCCACACTAGATCACATATTGATTATGAAGTTTGCATGATTCACATCCATTGAGACTCAGTTACACATACCCTGAAAAACACCAAAAAGAGTTTTTAATCAGCAGCAGACTGCCACTGATTATTTTATTCCCCTAGTACAGGTAGAACCTTGTAACAGGATACTCACTTTGGATTAATACAAGGGCTGATTAACCATTTGGCAATCAATGGGCCAGCTTTAGTTAGGACTATCCATTTCATTTAGATGGTAGGTTATAAGTATAAATAATTAACTCTATGTGCTTTCATTATATTATTTATACCCTTCTAATGTAGAAATTGATTGGTAAGGGCTGATGATAGTAATCAAAATCTAAGAAAAATGATTGAGATATCAGAATAGTTGGGAGAACCCCAATCTTTCGGGAAAGTAAATATTAGCACTGAAGAGTTATCTTCCTTGTTCTCTAATCAGAACCTGCTGTGTATGGATAGTTTTCAATCCATCCCATTCCAAAAGGAATGATAGGAAACAATAGAATCAAAATTAAAATTGCAGAAACATAAAATATTAAATTAAAATTCAATTAAAAGCCATTTGAAGAGCCATACAGACATTTCCATATTTTTCTACTGCTATTGCATAATTTATATATATTGTTTTATATCCTTTAATAGTTATTTCAGAATTCCCTGTGGGAGAATAACCTTATTATCCTCATTGTATTATAATGTGTAATTCTGTATTGTTAATAAAAGTAATACTGTACAGTGGTGCCTCTGATAACGAATTTAATTCGTTCTCAGAGGCAATTTGTTATCTGAAAAATTTGTTATCCGAAATGTGGTTTCCCATTGAAATGAATGGGAAACCGATTAATCCATCCCGGAAGTCTGAAAAAAGGCAAAAAGCTGAGGGGGAGGTTCCAGACCTCTTTATAAAATGTACTTTAAAGCCTTGTAGTGCTGAAACACCCTTCAGAACACCTCCTCTACAGTGCAATGCAAACATGGACAAGAGAAACCAACAAGACTACCCCAGCCTGTTCCTTCCCAAAGTGCAATGGGGGAACATGCAAACAAACATAAGCAGGAAGAAAAATCCAGCCTATTTTTGCCTGCAGAGCAATGAAAAAAGACTGCAAACACGGAGAAATGAAACCAACAAGACTACCCCAGCCTCTTCCAGCCAAAAATGCAAAGAAAAGCAGTGCAAAGATTAATAAAAGCTAGCTCCCTATCTTACAAAGTTTGAAAGGTCCAAATCCCTCAGCAAAACATGTCCAGAATGGCTCCAAAACACCATGAAAAAATGCTCTAACTCCTTCCACCCCTCCATAAACTATGCATCATGCTATACATGCAGGGTACACATTTTTGCAAGGCATTATGAAACATTTGTTATCTGAGGCAGCCCATAGGGAACATTCGCTATCCGAGGTAGCCCTATACCTGGAAATTTCCATTTGTTATCCGGAAAAATTGTTATCCAAGGCATTCTTTATCTGAGGTATTACTGTATATTTGATCTGAAAACTATTTGTGCCAGTAATTATAGCCTTATCCCAGTGAGTAATCAATTTATCACAGTACAGCAGGACCCCAGTATCTGCTGGGGATCAATTCCAGGTCTTCCCACAGATAACGAAAATCATGGGTAAGAGAGAATGTCAAAACCCCAAAACTGCTGTTTTGTGGCAGTAGCTCGCTTTATGGCTGTTGTTTTGCTATAGTAGCTTGCATTACAGCTGCTGTTTGTGACAATAACTTGCCTTGCGGCTGCTGAACTTTTTATTTATTTTTCTCTGCCAACTGTGGATAACTGAATCAGTGGTTAATGACTCAGTGGATATGGAAGTCCTATTGTACTACTGATTTCTACATTCGTTTTCAGTGTGTCAAGCACTTTACAACTCTTATTGAAAATTTCTGACAGCAAGGCTACAACACACTAGGGAATAATGTGTTACCCAAGGCTACCTGCAGTATTTCATGCTTTGTTGGTTTTAATTTAATGGGATATGTCCTTTTAAGGCCACTTTTTGTGTTTACTGGTTATGAAAAAGAACACCCGATGGCTAGAGTCTGGAATTAGTGCCTAGGGTCCAAAAAAATTCGACATGGCCAACGAAACTGTTGGTTTCAGTTTCTCAAGCAGAGGTCCAACTTTTGAAAGTTGCTCAGGCTTTACTAGTTCTCCAGTGATTAACACCAGTGAAGAAAATTAAATGCATTTCTGACCATGGAACCAAACTCTCCCTGAAGCTCCTCCAGTCCTTTCGAACCGCTTTGAGCAAGGGAATAAATAATACAACAAAATGGTCTCCCACTTTTGTCTCCTTTCTGAGTCATCTGCTATCCCATGCTCACTGAGCATGTGCAGTCCTTCAGCATTCCTCTCTCCATGTGTCTTTTGTGATTCCAAATAACAAAACATCCCCCAAAGTCAACTGATTCCTTCCTTTGCCATGTGGATGGAGCTACTTTATATTTGAGAACTGAACTTGATATCAATACATGTGGCTATGTTTCCCAAACTGTGCACTGTGGCACCATGGGATGCTGGGAAGCCCACCCATGGTCAACCTAAGCAATCCCCTGATCCCCTCTAATGATCAGTCTTGGTACTGCAATTTAGGAAAAGTGTATTCAGGTTCTTTTTTTTCAGGACATGGCAAGTGAAACTGCAGCTACTGGTCCCGTGGATACACCAGTCCTACTGTGCCAAGGAGCCACAACTGCTAAGCAGTAAGTCAAGGGTTGCTGCTCTCCCCACACATTTTGTTTTCTTCTTTCTGGTCTTGGTATACACATTTGTTTTGTGCTGATTGTGTGCCGAACTATGATATGACCACTTGCTCCCTTAAAACACACACACACTATCCAGAAGTCAGAGTGAATTGCTCTCACAGGAGGAAAAATAGGACAGTTTGATTTCTCCCTCCTTCTGCATTATCTTCCAAAGCTTGGGCAATCAGTTTTATTTCTTGGACAATAACCTCCAGAATCCATCAGCTGCCACAGCCTCTCAATAAACTGGCAAGCGATTTGGCTTTCCCACTTGAAATCATCACCATTGCTGAAATGGGCAAAAGATACAGGAGTTTGTCCCTCATGACTAGAAGACAGTGGTGGGTTTTTAAAACCTTCTATCATGGCTGAGGCATGGTGGCTCAGCAGACTAAGGTCCCGAAAACTATCGGCTGCAAAGTCAGCAGGTCTGCGGTTCCCATCCCGGGTGCCATGCAGCAGAGCAAGCTCCTGCTTATAACCCCAGCTCCTGCCAACATAGCAGTTCAAAAGCACATTAATGCAAGTAAATAGGTACCATCTAAAAAAGCAGGAAGGTAAAAACAGTGTTTCCTTGCAGCCATGCCAGCCACGTGGCCATGGACTTGCACAACACTGGCTCTTCAGCTTGAATATGGAGATGAGCACCGTCCCAGAGTCAGACATGACAAGCACACATGTACGGAGGGAACCTTTACCTTTATCATGGCTTTGATCTACATGGGTTGCATGGGGTGGAGTTTTGAGTTTCACATTCATATGCAAGACCCATATACTGCAATACCTGTTTTGTTTTCAAAAGACGAATCACAACACACTGAATGACCTTCCTGGAGAGGTGTTTAATCCTGGAATGATAACAACAAAGTACTAAGACAATAATCAAAACTTTTGGTAGCCATTTTCTATTTGGGAGACTTAATACGAAGTTACTCAGAAGTAATGCCTGCTGTGTCTTCAGGGGCTTGCTCCCTAGTAACCCCATTTAGATTGTAATCTTTACCCATCTCTTTGAACATGTCAGGACTGTTGTCACAAATGTGGCTTCAAATAAGCACTGCATATTAGATTAAAGCTAATATCTGTTGATTTACAAGGTACAGCACCAATCCGTTTGCTAAAGCCTCATTCCTTCAGGGACCAGAACTCAACATTTAATAGTAGAGAGGGAGACAGAATATCATGATGTACACAACTTATTCTGCTGCTGTCTGTTTCAGTACATCCATTTACAAATGACTCAAGGGCTGCTCTCATCTCTCCATTAATGCACTTCTCTTCCGTCCTGCAGAGTAATGGAAATAAGAAAATATATAATATTTTAAATCAAGTTTTAGAAAATAAATACATAGATAATAGTCATTTTCCACCTTGCTCAATCATGTCTGGTTTGGGAGAGTTAGTGGATTGATTATGCCTAATAGAGCCCCCAAATTTAGAATATACAATTATATTAGAATTTGTAAATTAACTAAAATAATCATTCTGTTTCCATAGCACTGTCTATACAAACTCTCTCTCTCTCTCTCTCTCTCTCTCTCTCTCTCTCTCTCTCAGTTCTCCTGCAGGTAATGTTGATTTTGCCCCAAAGATCTCTGAAATATTAAGAGGGAGAAAGAGACAATTCAGGATATTCTTGATCTTGCAACCTAATTTGGTATACACTATTGATCAGAATGAGTTCTTCTAAAGCCCTCTTTGTTTATGCTGAAAACCCTCCAAAATAGTAAGTTACATTTTTGACAAGACAATGGCATTAAGATACAACCTAAATAATTGGATTTGTGAGATCTCAAATTTTGTTTTCCCCAAACTCAAAGTGGTCCCATTGATGATTAGCTGTTGACACTGTCTGATCATAAGCATTTACTGGGCCCTGCAAAACTAGTACACACGAATCACTGACAGTGTGAAGAAGGAGACCAGCCAATATGAAGCAGAATGGTGAAAGAAGAGGAGTGGGGACTTGTGAGTTTCATGGGTTTTTAACTTGGGACATTTGCTGATAGAGTTAAAAAACATGAAAGCAGACCAAATAGCAATCTAACCAAATTTAACTGCAGGCTTTTAAAGCTATTGACAAGATTTTATTGTATTATATTCTGTAATTTTGTATTGATTATTTGACATTTTGAAATGTCCCCAAAGTGCTCACAATAATGGAGCAGTATATAAGCTTCAATAATAGGTATTACTTATTACTACATAAATAAGTAATAATTTCCCATTTGTTACCTATAGCTTTCTCAGCCAAATATCCGGGGATCTGCTATAAATGGGTTTGCAAATTTAAACATTTTGACGTTTAGTTCTGACACTAAAAAGAGACTGGATTCTGGATTTGTTTTGGTAAGTGAAAATGACTTGGGATTCTCAAGAGGACAATTTCAGTGGAGAGCAAATTGCAGAAACCACATCACAGCGAGTCAACTGGTACAAAGTGAAGTCAGTAGGAGAAAGTCTTATACCCTACTGGTTTAGGGGTCAGGGAACTAAGAAAAATGAATCCACAATGAAAGGGGAAGAATGGGTTGCTATTAATCACCATTACTATAAAACCAAGGATTGAGGAGTGTGCAGCAATAGATAAAAGCTCACATTTGGAAAATTACATGACACAGGTAATACAAATGTTCAGTTTCTCAAGTTCTAGATTTTGACTTGATCAGTTTTCAGTAGAATGCAAATAATACTATGCTAAGTTCGATGAAATATGTTGCTTTTAAAATAAAAACCATTGCCAATTCTTTATTTCAATGCTAAGATTTGAATGAAGAGGATTCCCTCCCTCAAGGTATAAAGAATTTTTTATGCTATTCATGATCCAAAATATATTGTAAGAGTGACTTCTAAAATCTACGAATTGTAATGGAAAGCACTTCAAGTGCTTCAGGGGTATCCCCTGGACAGTACTGTACAGCTGGCCAAGTGACCCAATGGTCCTTAGAAGATCATAAATGACAATAATTTCTAATATTTTAGCTTATTTTTAATTTTACCTATCTTTGAAATACATCCATAATGTAAACTTTTGTGAAATGCATCCACAATTTAAAATTCTGATACTAACAAAGAAAGCAAGTAAGTAATAAAATATGGCTAAATCCAATTGGATCAGCTAATATAGACCTACTAAATGAAAATAATTTATTTAGTTAACAGTTATGTCCCATTGATGCAATGGGTTTACTCTGGTTGGGACTAATAGAGGCAATATTGAGTTCCTCCTGTTTTCTTGTTTTACACTTGAAAAACACAGCACAAAAGAAAAAGAAATTGGGAGGTAGGAGAAAAGTACTATAGAGCTAGTACAGTACTTAGTTTGAACTAGCAAATGTTCCCAGCTTCACCTGGGTTAAAAACCATGAGTCACACTCCCAGCCTGGTGCTTTCTTCCTCTCTAAATAATTTCTTTCACAATGGTCTCCATCCCCCTCTTTCCATCTTGGTATTTATTCAGCCTCCACCAACTTAACAGAAGAGTCCAACAAATACCTGTGTTCAAGCGTCAATAGCAAATAATTATGTGTCATTACAAATGGCCCAACTGAAGCACTGAGAGAACCAGTTTCAAGATATAACCACTCTAACTAGGCATTCTGTAATCTCCCTTCAAACCTTCCCTGCAAGCTTCAGAAATCTTTCAAGGGAGACAAAACTCTGAGGCAAGAGTGGGCATTTTTGCAGGCCCGTGGCTCCGTCTTTCTGACTGAGAGAAATGGGAACCCAGACCTCCAAAAATGTGTGTGGGGGGAGCCTTATGAAGAAAGAAAGAAAGAAAGAAAGAAAGAAAGAAAGAAAAGAAAAGAAAAGAAAAGAAAAGAAAAGAAAAGAAAAGAAGAAAATCAATGTCTAGTTCTGAAAACTGGTACAGTACATTAGATGTTCAACACTATGGGATGTATTCTGTTTTAAGTGTTATGTTAATCGATGCAAATGAAATGTACATGTTTTTTCTCTACCTGCAAGTCCATATTTGCTAAGAACTTCATTTGTATACAGTTTGAATACCAGAATTTCAGAAGACATGTTTTGGGCGAAGCAGTTCTACACCATGCTGTTCTGTGACCAAATTCAGGTGGGGCTTTTGCACATTTTTCTTTGCCCATTAACACCTGACATGTCTAGGCATCTTCTGGCTATTCCAAATGGATTTGGAAAGGGTTTGTGTTAAATCCTAGTAGTAAATCTAATGGGGAAAAATGCTAAAAAGAGGAAATGCAAGCCCAGACTCTCATTAGAAGAGACCATGAGGGCAGGAGGCTATTAGCCAGATTGAAAGAAGACACAAGGAATTGGAAAGGGAAGGGAAATAATGTTAGGAAAATAGGAAAGCAGTAGGGTGATTACAAGAACACATCGGAAGTGGGGACTGAATAAAAGACCACCACGCCTGTTACTTCACAAGACCCTGAGCAGGGCCTTGGGAGTATTATTTCACTGCCACACGCAGCACTTCCATCGAGGACCCGTCCTCCCCATCACCACCACGTGCCACAGACCGCCGGTTCCCCAAAACTTGGAGCCCAAGGGGCGGAGCCTGACCCGCCTCTTTTCTCCGCCAATCCCCGACAAACCCCGTCTCGTTCCGGCACAAACTTTGCGCCAATGGGAAGGCGGCGGGGCGGAGTTTCCCAACTCGGGATGCGGGAGTCTCGGCCGGCCATTGGCAGAGTGCGGCGGTCCCTTTTTGTGTGTATGGTAATCAGGTCGGCGGAGGCGTGCTGCCCCTCCGCCGCCTCCGGGGGGGGGGGCAACGTCGCCTCCTCCGCCCTCTGTGGCCCGCCTAGCGGCCGGCTGGTGCTGCCGTCGACGTCGGGCTTCTATATAAGCGCCAGGGCGGCTGGCGGCGCCTCCTGAGGATGAAGGGGCGCCCGCCACTCGGTCTTCCCGCCGCCGAGCCTGGCTGGTGGCAGAAGGTGGGACCAGCAGCAGCAGTCAGTGCCGGCGGAGGAGGCGCCCGCCGCAACCCAGGGTCCTGCAAAGTTTGCCGGGGCGGCTGGACGGCACCGCTCGGGACCAAGGCAGTAGCTCGGCTGGCTCCCGTGGCTGCCATGAGCTGCTCGGACGTGGCGAGGCACCAGCCTCCGGCGACTTGCCGCCCGCCCCCGTTGAAGCTGCCCATTGCCGGGGCAGATGCGGCGGACAGTCCACCGCCCCCTTGCTCTTTCCCGGTGCCGCCGGTCTCGCCGAGCCAACAGGTAAGAACTTCGGTGGTAGGACAGATCTCCTGCGGGGGAGGGTATCCGGAGTGGAACAAGCGGGACGGTCCTGGGATTGCGGGCCTGTTTTCTTGGGTAGGGGCTGGATCTCTCCCTCCCACCCTCCGCTTCAGGAATGTTAACATTGAGATGGTTAACACGTACGTTTGTACGTCGGGCTTTAGTGAGGGTCTTAAGAGTGTCAGTTGAGAACTTTGGACTTGGCGAGGACTTTGGTCGGAGACACGCTGTCATCGGCATCGGTGGGCGATGCACGTGTGATGGGATGTCCCGGACAAAAGTGTCAGTTTGAGTCCATAGGTACGTGTTAGGACTTGATACGCAACCTCTCTTGGTTCCTTGCTCTCTCTCTTCTCAACATACATGCGCGTTCAGTTCAGTCCACTTGTTAGCGCCAGATGTGGATGGGACTTGTCAAGTCCACACGTATTTATACCCCGTGGATTCAGCGATTCTTCCCTTTGGAACTAACAACGGCGCACAAGTCCTTGATCTTCCAACCAGCCGACGGTGACTCGGGCGTCCCCGTGTGAAGAGCCCTGCACGTGTCATACACACAGACCGATACATACAGGATAGGCGTAAGGAAGAACCGATTGTACGGTACACCGGAAGGGACGGGACGGTGCCCATGACACGGAGTGAGTAGACCCAATGTGTAACTGGAGCGGAAGGCCCGGCAGAGAGATTGCTCAAGGCTTCTTAAATCCCCGACGAAGAAAAGTGACTCCGTCTCTCGAGCCCTCGACTTGCTGTTGAAAAACTTGTAAGAAGTACCCTTGCCGACGTGTTGTTTTGAACTCGCCCCCCCCCCCCGATCGGAGCTTGGAAACGGTCCTTTTTGGACTGCACTTCCCGGAATCCCCAGCCCGCATGGCAAGAGAGAGGCGCCTTTCCTGACTCTGCCCCAACCAAGTCCGCCGCGGTGGGTTACAAGTGGTTGTGGGAAGTTCAGACGCGAGTCTGGCCGTGTGTCTCTGTGAGTGAGGAGGCTGCGTGGAAATCTCTCTGGGTGAGAGCTCGAAGGAGGAGGAAAAAAGTGCGTGCCAACGTGTTCCCGTCCGCCGCCTCTGCGCATTCCTTGGAGCTGCGCTGGCCCTTGGGGACACTGGAAATGCCTCCCAAAGTAGGCTGAGCCGGTGGCGCTGGACACGCGTCTCCATCTCCTCCAGGCTGCACGCTCTCTCCTGCGGTTCGCTCCTCTAGGCTCCTGGAGAAGAGCACGAGGTCTGTTCCGTTGGGAGAAGAGTGAAGCTCAAGCTCAGCCAAAGCCCAGGGACACTTGCCAGACTGCAACAGAAGAGTTTTATCTGGGTAGCAGGCATTTCCTGCACCCATGCATGGTCGATCCTGAATTCTGGGTGGATGCTGGATCCTGTTCCTGTAGTGGCCAGTCAGAAGTAAGTTCTGTTCATTTCAATGGGGCTCACTTCCCAGTAAATATTTTTGGAACTGGATGGCCAGGGACATTTATGTGAAAGGCAGACTCCCTTTTATGACAGACTGGTTCTTAAATAAGTAGCCCAGGGAAAGTTCTAGTCAAAATCAAATTTATGTGCATCTTCCAACTGATACATTGTATGCTAGGCCATGTTATGTATGCACCTCCAAGTAAGTGTACATATCTTTTATCTGATTCCTCAGTTGCTGCCCTCTTTACTTTTATGTGTTAGCCTTCTAAATGTGTCACCATAAATTCATTTCCATATTTGCAGAGAAAACCCTGTAACAGTCTGTTAAAGGGGGGGGGGGACCGTCGGATTCTATTTTGGTTTAAGCTTTTATGGTCTCAAGTTCTTTTTATAGGAGGAATTTGGTGAAGTGAGTTGTAATAGATGGAAACACATGCCACAATAAATCTGGCAGTCTTCCAGGCAGGTTCCACAAAACTTCTTGTTTTTACTCCTTTAGTTGGTTATTTGGTGTTTTTAAATCAGATCATTGCTTTCTGGAGGTGAGGAGTGTCACTGGAGTGTCATTTGATAATTGACACATCCTAGTTAGCATGAGCGTGACTGAAGCCTCTGAATACCCGTGCTTTGGTGTTGAATCTTAACAACACTTAGGGGGCTTGTTTCTAACTAAAAGCTCACAAAATTTCACTGTAACGACCTGTCAATTCTTGATTAACACACCAGCACTTCATACATGATACCTTTTGCATTTCTGTCATCTTTCACATACCTCTCCCTGCAGAGAGGTATCAAACTATCAATATTTGAGCTTTGAAGAGGCACTCTGGACCTCAATCTACAAAATGAACATTCGTAGCCTCTAAGGTGCCCCCAAAGCCTTTGCTGCCACAGATTAACAGGACTGCTGAGCTGAAATTTTGTCACAATGTTTCTTGAAAGTGATTTTTTTTTTTTTTTGCATAGTGGCATGGAAATAGAGAGTACTTTAAAGACCTCCCGAAAAAAGATGCACCCCAAAGCCCTTACTCATTTGGAAATTCAGTTAGAACTGTTTTACTCTTTGATTTAAGAAGCTAGTGTAACAAAATAAATCAGGAAATTCTTATCAGGCTGACAGCATTTTTAGACTATGCTGTGTGGGGGTGAAATGAGACTAATATTGACTTGGCCCCAGTGCAGTCATCTGAGAATACATTTTTGGGTTGTTGCTGCATTCCACAAGGTTTTATCATTGTTATCCACAAAAATTGTTTTCTCCGTACATGGGAAGTAACCCTTAATACCAGGCTGCCTGGGAGACACAAATAAGGGCTCAAATACTGTACAAAGATCCCTATATCAAATGCATTTGCTTTTTATTTATTGCCAGGACAGTTTCAATAGTGCTTGACTAACACAGATGGCAGAAGCATGGAATTTTTTTTGGAGGGGGAGGTTCTGTTCAGTTTGCATTGGAACTGATTTTTGTCCTCTAGATATTCTTTTGTCCTTTAGATATTCTTTTGTCCTCTAGATATTCTTAATTGTGGATGAACTTCACCAGCTCATTTACTTGCAATTTTACTTTTTTATTAGCCCCTGGTTGTTGTTTTTTGTTTTTAGTGTTTTTGTGAACAGTGCAGTGCAAAATAAAATAAAAACACACTTCATATCACTTTTGGAAGTGTAACACTACAAACTTCATAAGACTTGTTTTTTGTCAGCATTGTCAACCCGACTGTTTATTTTTGAATTTTAAGATATTGGAATGTGATTTACACAAGACCTTTTATAACTTTGAATTATAATTGTCTTGAAGCGAAACTAGTCTTTGAGATCATATTATTTCTGTGTGGTATGTTATATAATCAATAAGACATACACTTGCAAGTAATCCTGGATGGAGTTGAGCTGCATTGTTGATGTTTTCCCCAAAAAGTATAATATACTGAGTGCGGTGGAAAATCAGCACTTTTTAAATGAAGAGATGACTATATTAGACACATTGAAGATGTCATGGAGATCATGAACTACATGCTCTCCAAAATTTAAGTTTAATATATTTCTTTAAAAATTATATTTAAAAATATTTGCATTTTAGCAAAGATCAGGAAATTCTTATTATTTATTCAAATTAAGCACACAGTATAAATTTAAATATTTAGAACAGCTTAAATTAACCTAGCTCCTGCCACCCTAACAGTTTGAAAGCATGTAAATGCAAGTAAATAAATAGGTACCGCCATAAAAAGCAGGAAGGTAAACAGTGTTCTGTGCTCAGAAATGCATTCAGCCATGCCAGCCACATAGCCACGGACTTGCACAACACTGGGTCTTTGGCTTGGAAATGGAGATGAGCACCATCCCTAGAGTCGGACACGACTAGCACGCATGTGCAGGGGGAACCTTTACCTTTACCCTTTTACATATACTGTACTTACTATAGGTTTATAATAGAAACCTGGTTACAATATTATTTTCAGTGGCTCTTGTGGACTTCAAGAGTAATGTGTAATAAGACTAGCAGTATAATTATTTTATTTGCAACACCAGATTTATCTCCTTTTAAAGAGTTAACCATTGCTACTGTACTGGGACTAATATCAGAAAATGAGCAGTGTGTGATGCATTTTATCATGGTAATTCAGACATTTTGATAATCTTTTCCGCTATAAGTATTCTTCTGCAAAATGAAGTCCTTGTTCTTCCCAAGTGCTGGATTTATTAGGACAGATATCTGTTGCAGTACAGATATATAAAGTGTTGTCCTTGAAGAAAGTTAGGTTTGTAGACAATGGGATGGATGGCTACATCTAATCTTTCTTTGCTTTCCGTATTTCTTTGACTCAATCTTTCTCCTTCATTTTAATTTTTAATGTTTTGCATGCATTTCCATTAGGATCAAAACCAGTTTGAATGTCTGTGGTTAACACCTTTTTAAAAATGTTTTTAAAAACTATATATTTGCCATTCTTTTCTGCTTTCTTGCTTGATGGAACTAAAAGCCTAGAAAATAAATGTTTGTACTCTGTGCAGAGAGGTATGAATGTTAGGTATAATAAATATTTTTGTGCCAAACATTGAGCAAAATCCTGACTGCGAGTTTTGTTCAGGATGCAGCACCCACATCCTCTTTTTCTTGTTGAGTGAATTTCCATATATCACGGAATGCTTTGTGTAGCAGAAATCATCTTGGAACAACACTCAATAATCAATTTGCAGCTCTGGCTCCATCCACATTCACATTTCATACACTGTGCTTGCATCGTAAGCTCTGAAAGAACTTATTCATTTGGAAAAGGAGGAAGAATCTAGCCCCACTCTCACCTGCCCAAACACGTGGTATAAACTTCTAGCAGAGCATGCTGAATATCAATTTGACAAGAATATGGAGTCTGACTGATGCTGAGTCAAGTCCTTTGTTATGTGTCATAACATAATATATATTGACCTTAAGTATCTGAGATACTTAAGGCATGGTTTACCAGTTCTATCCCTTCCAGTGAGATTCCGTGGCAAGCATAGATTCAAACTCCCATGCCCTGAATCCTAGTCCATCATCTGCTACACCACCCTGTTCATCTAATCTGATATTATTGATACCAACTGGAAGCAGCTCTTCCTGGTAACAGGCAGGATTATTTACTTGCTCTACCTGGAGATGCCAGGGATTGAATCAGGGACCTTCTTTATCCAGAGTAGTGCTATATATGATCAGATCTTAATCGGAGTACACAGGAGAGATGTGTTACGCGTAGGAATCTCTAGTTTGGAGAATTAGTCTTTTAAAAAACCCTCAAAAGTAATCAGAGTTTTCCTACATTTTTAAATTGGATTAGTTATGAAAGGGCTATAATGCCAACACATGAACCCAGTGCAGTGCAAAATTCTTCTGCCAGGAATATTTGAGGGGGATTTGGAATATATATTTGGCTATGTAATGGCTGCAAAAGGCTAAACAAAAACAACAAACTGGCTTATATAAAATCTTTAACACAAACAAGACCTTCAGAGAGTTTAAGTTTTTATTTTCCTTCTTGGCTCTGTATAGTCTGTTCTGCTTTTGGTGTTGTCAAAATACGATGGAGGAAGAATTCAAATTCATTTTCTATTAATTATAATT
Source organism: Phrynocephalus forsythii (assembly GCA_029282475.1). Lineage (NCBI taxonomy): Eukaryota > Metazoa > Chordata > Lepidosauria > Squamata > Agamidae > Phrynocephalus > Phrynocephalus forsythii. Next base: position 55,969,775 of record JAPFRF010000010.1, read on the forward strand.
TAATCATGAATTGTGCCACAAGCTGATGTTTTCTGTTTTCTGAAATGAAACTGTGCAGTGGTTTACAAAATTTTAAGTCTTGATCCAATCAAGGTTAAGCCTTTTCAAATTCTACTGATTAAGGCTGGAAGATTTTAGTGTCAGATGAAATGTCCCCCATTGAATCCAGAGAGGCTGTGAAGCGCTTAACATGGAATTGGACTGTGTGCCCTGAGTTCCATATGCAGGTGTATCCCATCGTATATCCTGCATCTCTGGTTTCCAACCTTGAGTAATCCAGGCATTCTTGGACTGCAACTCCCAGAAATCGTGGCCAGCATAGCTGGCAGTGAAGACTTCTGAGAATTGCAGTCCAGGAATACACTGTCTTCTATGATTAGAAATATTGTACTTATGATGTAGTTGTTTTGTGATGTCACATTACTTTTGACTTATGGTGGTCCTATGAATTAGTGGTCTCCCAAAGGACCTATCATTTATAAAACTTCTTGGTTCTTAAGTAGCAGTTTTAATTGCAGGCTATTTCTCGGTCTGCCCTTTCTTTTAAAACAAGGTAAAGAAAAAATTCTTTATTTTATTTGGCAGAGTCTCTCTCTCTCTCTCTCTCTCTCTCTCTCTCTCTCTCTCTCTCTCTCTCTCTCTCTCTGTGTGTGTGTGTGTGTGTGTGTGTGTGTGTGTGTGTGTGTGTGCCATGAAGACCACTCCTCCCACCCACTAACCTGGGCTCCCTTACCCAGCTCTGCCTGGCACCTGGGTCCTTCTTCAGGGCTGGCGCTCCAGTTCTTGCAAGGAGCTTGAGTAGCCCTTCCCCACTCTGGCAAGGAGGCAGAGTGGGGAGTCTCTCCATGGAGCTGATGAGTGGTTTGGGGGAAGGGCTGACCCAGCTCCTGCTGGAATTTGAGTACCAGCACCGAACAGGAAGTCCACTGCAGAGCCAAGTGGGGGCCTTCGAGGCACCTGTGGTACCATGGCCACAATTGGCCACTTCTAGCCCTTAGCGCAAATTTGTCCAGAGCTTTTTGAAAGCTTTTGTCCTTTTCTTTTTGAAAGCATTCCTTTGCCATCTTACTTGTTTTCAGAAAAGTCAGGTTGGAGATTCAATAAATCTTATTCTTCAGTACCGGAAGCACCTTAACAAGCTTCACAAGGATGATCTTCTAAGTATTTCAGGATGTTATTTTACAGTGTGGAATAAGAGACTATGACCTATTTGCAGAGCACACGTTTTGTATGCCGAGGGGCCCAGATTTATTCCCTGGTATCTCCAGTTCAAAGACACTTACAACAAGTGATGGACGAGGCCTCATTTTCAGGTCTTGAGAGTGCCACGTCCAGGAAGTACAGTCCTTACTGTATTAGGCAGATAATTTGTCTGACCTGGTGAATAACATTCCGCCTGCGGATCCCTTGAAGTATGGACACAGATTCTTATATTATTGTTATGGCTGCTGTGGTATTATATGGAGCATTAAAGCTATACTATGTTGCATTTCACAGTGTTACAGTAAATGTTACTGTAATTTAAACATAAAAAGTTGTATCAGTGTGGTCTTTAGGAATCAAAAGCCATTAGAATCCAATCATTTCCAATTTTAGGTCCAAATAATCTCTAGTTGTGCTTTCAGCTGTCCCTAGAAGGTCACCTCATTGCTACTCTCTATACCGCAACATGTCTTTGCATGCTGCTGTGATATAATGTGCTGTATGTCAACCTGTTGGCTGTCTCTTGCTGTAGCCATAGTGGCTCCGTAATATGGTTCCCACATTACCACCTGAGGGAAAACTCTCAACACTGGGAAAGTAACCTCGGCTGCAAGAGCAGCCTTTCCACTTGAGACAGCCCCAGGATTCCCATGAACGTAAAAGGCTTTTCATTTATTTTATTTTATTTTATTTGTTCACTGTGAACAAGCAGTCCCATCAAGGTGCTTTGGAACAGAAGTGTCACCTTACTCATGTATTTGTGTGCTGATCTAAAACTGTAAGCAAATATTATTCCATATAATAGTTTTCATCACCATCATCTTGGAACAGCAGGTCTGGAAGTAGTTTGGATCACTGCCAATTTTGCAAATGCAAATTATTTCAATGCTCTGAAATGTCAGATTAGCAACTCCGCTATGCACTCAGAAAATTATATTTGTTTGATTTGGTAGAAAAGTGGGGACTTGCTCAGTTTTTTTTCCAACTGAAAAGATCTTTCTGATGTCATCCTTTTGTTCAAAATATTTGAACAGAGGAAAGAAAGTGCCCTTAGACTGGTATTCATTCATTCATTCATTCATTCATTTGTACTGCTGCCTTAGTGAAAACTGCATGACCTGGATAAGTACTTAGCTTCATTTTTTTACACTCAAGCAGAAATCAGCTTTCTAATACCTGTTAATTAGACAAACACTTGTAAATTGACCTTTTAATATACAGTGATACCTTGTATAAAGGAATTAATTCGTTCCAAATGAAATTATGTTAAGCAAAATTTCCTTTATAGAAATTCCCATAGGAATGCATTGAAAACGGAGTGATCCCATTTTTATGTTATACGGATTTTCCCCATAGGCGATTATGTTAAGCAAATTTCCCCTATCTCCAGAATTTTTATGTTGTACAAATTTTATGTTATATAAGCTGTTTGTATAATATAAAATCTGTACAATATAAAAAATTCCAGAGATAGGGGAAATTTGCTTAACATAATCGCCTATGGGGCGAATTTGTACAACATAAAAATGGGATCACCCAGTTTTCAATGCATTCCTATGGGAAATTTGTATAAAGGAAAATTTGCTTAGCATAATTTCATTTGGAACGAATTAATTCCTTTATACAAGGTACCACTGTATAACAGGCACTTCCTTTTTCAGTTGGGGAATCTGCTATATAAAGGAAGCAGCATCTTCTTATTTCTATCTCAGGATAAAAAGGCAATATCAAAGGTTCAGTTTAGTTAACTAGAATTAAGTAGAAGTGACTTTGAGCAATAACTTTGGGGATGAGATACGGCAGCGATTGAAATGTGAATGCTCATAGAGTCTTGAATATGAAAAGAAGAGCATTCCTGCACAGAGCAATGACTCTTGATACGAGGTTTAATTTCCTGAATTCCTGTCTTCATATACAAACAACAGCAGACTTTCCGGCATCTGGATCCCAGCAACATGGTTGCGTATTGCCCCCTAGCTTTACCCTTTACCTGCACATTATCCTTGTTGATTGTTTGAGAATTATCTGGATAAACTGGAATGAAAATTTTAAAATGGCACAATTAAGTAGTTATGCTTTGCAGGAGAAATAACATGAAATGATAAATTAAATTAGATGATAGACAATACAGAATACAACTTTTTATATTTAAAAAAATCTCTTTGTATAATGATAAAATATTATGGGAAATGGCAGTCTTTAACTCAGAAACTGGTATCTAGATTTCTCCTTTGTGCATGAGGTTCCGGGCTTTCCTTACAATGGAAATATTCTTAGTCTTCTCCCCTCCCACTGCATGGGAATAGGAGCCACAGTTTACCCTCCTCAGTTCCCTCTAACCACAGCATTGAAAGGTTTGTTGGAGTTAGTCTCCTCTCACATTGTGTTTAACTGGAATTTCTAAAGAGTTTATGGCATTCTTGCCACCTTTTAAAAGGTGCACATCTTGTGCGGGGAAAATTCCCCACAAGGATGGGCATTCTGAGTGCTTATACTGTCTAGGAGTGGGCCATCGTCCAGAAAATTGTGAGTTCTGTAAATGATTCAGCTCACAAGCGGGAAAAAAAATCATAGAAACTGCCTCAATAGTTACCTTCTAGAGAAAGCCTTGAGTCCACAAATAGAAAAGGATCAATCCTCGCAGGTGTCATCTCCAGCATCACAGATATCCAAAAAGTCATCAAAATTGACTGGTAGTAAAGAGACAAAAAATTGCCACTCCTTCAACAAAAGTCATCTTCTTCAACTTCAAAGGCACTTTCCAGTAAGCAGCAGCAACTAAAGTCTAAAACACCATCGTCTCCTGCCGTGGCTAGACCATTCGAGGTTGAAAAACCATTGATGCCAGTGAGGTCCAATTTCATCTCTTATGCCCCTCTTTTACTTCTGAGGATTCGGAATTGGAGTCACCGGCAGTTTTGATATCGGACTCGCCAACAACTCTTGACTGGCTAATGGGCTTATTCCAACAATGTCCTACCCATAATTGTTCTGACATCGAGGAGGTTCACAAGGTAGTGCCTGAATCATCTGCATTTACAGAGGCCTTGGAGTAGTTGTTGCTGCAACAACTGCCATAGCTGGAGCCAATTGCCCGGAAGGAAAAGGCACTTGGATTGGGAAGAGAGCAATAAGCATCCGTGTATTGATTCCGAGGTGTCTGATACATCGAGATTGAAAAAACAAGATTTATCAGAAATGAAAAACAGTCGACTGCAAAGACTGAAGGGTCCAAATTAATCCTGTCAGTTTTGACAAAGCAGCATCTTTCTGCTGCAACTGCTACTCCTATGCTGTCGGTGCCGATACCAAAGATTAGAGAAAGGACAGTCCATTCCAAGGACCTATCAATCCCGATGCCACCACTGCCAACATTTTCATTACATTTCGACGAGAAGCAGTGGCGTTTCCAAATGAGTTCGGGATAGGATATTGCTGATCATACAGCTTCAGGATCGAAGCAGGTCTTGGATTTAAACACTGCGTATTGCCCCATAGCTTTACCCTTTACCTGCACAATTTCCTGGTTGATTGTTTGAGAATTGTCTGAATGAACTGGAATTAAAATTTTAAAATGACAGAATTAGGTAGTTAGGCTTTGCGGGAGAAATGACATGAAATGATAAAAATTAAGATCGTGTTAAATGATAGGCCATACAGAGTGCGACTTTTAATATCATAAAATCTCTTTGTATAATGATAAAATATTATGGGAAATGGCAGTCTAACTTAGAGACTGGTATCTAGATTTTTTTCCCTTCAACTGTTCAGTAGAGATATCCTTTTGTTGTTGTTTCTTGGAAGAGGAACAGAGGTCCATATTCTAAGTATAGTGCAGGGCTGTCCAATTTTGAACAGCCTGTGGCCTACCTGATGCTCCGGAAAGTCCCCCACAGTTGACTCTTGGAGTGCGTGCACGTGCAAATTGCAGCAGTGGCGGCTCCAGGACCCCCAGGAGGTCTTGCCTTCCCTGCCCAGGCTCGTTTGGCACCAAATCCAAAAGGATCAAGCAGCCTTCCTCCTCCTTCCCTTTGCCCAAGTGAAGTGGAGGAGGGGGAAGGCTTGATCTTTTTAAATTTGGCACCACATGAGCATCTATCCAACTGCTTTTTTTGCCCTGAACAGCCGCCGGGGCACTTGTCATCTGGCTGGGGAGCGGGGATTGGGGAACTTCACTACTGGCCCTCCTGGCGCTTCTCCACCCAGTGCACTGCTGGGGTGCTTGTCATCTGGTTGGGGAAGGGGGTGAACGGGGGACTTCGCAGCCGCCTCCCCCCTTCCGGTGGCGGTCACCCCTGCTGCTGGCCACTCCTTTCAGTTTGGCGGGCAGATCCTCGAGGCCACCGCAGAAGACGTCGAGGGCGTAGAGAGCGGCTGGGAAGAGGTGCCTGTCCCCAGAGAGCCTGGCAGGGACCAGGCCACAGTCCGCAGACCTGCCACATGGCCCAGGCCTGGCCTGGAATCCTGCACGCCTCACTGATGCACGAGCGCTGGAAAAACTCACCCCAAACACGTCGTGATGTGCTGGAAAGCCGGCAGGGATCCGGCGGGCGACCTCCGACAGTGCCGTGCAGGCCTATATAGTGGAATACTTCTATCATGCACTTGCTAGCCTGAAAACAAATGCTGAAGTCTTCAGAGTAGTGTTCGGATGACTTGAGCATGCTTTAAATCCCTGCACCAAAACACTGCAGTTGGTAGACGTGAATGCATGGGAGAGCAGTGGAGTTCATGATAATGATCCTAACCCCTCACTACATGCATACTAGTGATCTTTGCCGGCTCAGCCATAGGAGTGGAAAGCCTTCCCTTTGCAGTTTGTGCACACATAGGAATTTTCCAAACAGCCTAATGGCTGTGCTTATATTAGAAAAGAGCCTGCTGTCACAGTCCTGTTTTCCTCGATACATGCTTATTCAAGGTATCTGAGAAGAGCTTTGCTGTTAGAGGTCTTATATCTATCGACTCAAGTAAGGGCTGGATAGTAACCCTTCTTTCCTTTTTTGCCTTAAGAGTGACAATGTCAAGGTTTCCTTGGTAGGGATAACTAAACCGGCTGTAGCTCATGCACTGAGCACAAAACTACCTATTGCCATACTTCCATGTTATCAATAATGACTTATTTCTAATGAAAGCATTCAATACTTGAACAGCAAGGGCCATTGTGATATTGCTGTGATAGAGTAAGTTGAGGATGGGATTTCAGGAAGTGTTTTGTGCAAGTTCTTGAAATGGCAGTGTGTCCAAAAATACAGTACTAGGATGAATATCTGTTTGCATTCGCCCATAAATGTGCAGGTCTCCCCCTGACCACATAGATTGCAGCAACATCCAGGTAGATACCATAGTAACATAGACAAATTTTACTAAAATTCCATGCACGTTTTTTAAAAACAACAGTTCAAACCTAATTGGAGATATTGCATAAGCATTGGCAAATATCCCATAAAATGCTGGGGAGTGAAAAATATAAAACTGTGTTTAGAATAAGTAGAATGTTACAGTATATCTAACTAAAGTGATGCTCAGTCTAGTGCATTGTTGGTGAACCTATGGCACAGGTGCCAGAGGTGGCACTCGGAGCCCTTTCTGTGGGGTCCTGACATCATCCCTTCACAGCCACCTGTATTCGGGTTAAATTGCTCTATTGGCCCTTTGCGAAAAAATTGTGGGTTTTGAATTGCAGTTTGGGCACTCGGTCTCTAAAAGGTTCGCCATCACTGCTCTAGTGTGAATTATGTAATGCGGTATCCAAAAGAAGTAAACTCTCTCTCTCTCTCTCTCTCTCTCTCTCTCTCTCTCTCTCTCTCTCTCTCTCTGTGTGTGTGTGTGTGTGTGTGTGTGTGTGTGTGTGTGTGTGTTATAAAAGCCAATCTGTAGCTTTGGTGCTGTTCACGTAACACCTTTCAGTTGTTTCTTTTGCACCTGCTGCTTTAAGTTAACTGCTGTGGCTGCCAATCACTCCCCCCCCCCCTTTGCTCAAAGAGAGGAAATAAAAGGGATGGGAAACAAATGCAGAACTGGGCTGGAAGCTGGCCACAGCTTGGTGGCTTACAGCTTCCTAAATTTGGTGGAACGTGAGCAGGGACACACGGATGTTGCTGACAAACACCATCTGCTAGCAGCGGGGGAGGGGGGGACATTGTAAGAAAGATAGCAGAAAGTGTGAGGCATTTGTCATGCCAGACACCACTAATCCGAGGGAGTGCCTGACACCTCTTTGGCGGGTTGCACTCAGAGCCCAAAATGCTAAGATGCCTGAGGTCAACCTTTCTTGCCATCTTGGCTATGGTAGGTGGTAGTTAGAAGCTCGGGTAGGTAAAGCATGACCTTCCAGACAATACTGGGCTGCTGCTCCCATCCTGAGCTGAAATGAAGGGTGTTGGGGGTTGCAATCCAGTACCTTCAAGAAGGTTATGCTTTGGCTATAACCCTGATTAGAAATGATTGGGCAAACATAGCTGAATATGGGATGATTTAGATCAGGAGAAATCTTTTCTTATGAGAAAAGGAAATGAATAACTCTGGATGCCCTACACACGATAGTTGCATGGAAAGAAGTCAAAACAAATTGGGCACTCACCAAGGTAAGGCCTGGCTATGTTCCCCAAATGCAGATCAAACCAGAGATCTCTTTGTTGTAGATTTCCTGACCCAATCTAGTACTGCAGAGTGAGCTAGTCAGCAAGGCTTGGGTCATCCTTAGGCAGATGCCTTCCCCATCAGTCTTGTTGTAAGCTGAGAAGTAGCTCATGATGTAGCCAATAATTCACACTCATCCCCTTCCTTGTCCCATGTTGGGCATGAAATAGTGCCTACAACCAGAGGGTGGAGAAATGATTATTTTTTTTAAAACATCTGAAAGCTGAACATCTTAAAAATATGTTCCATGTCAAATTGATCTAGACACTTAGTTGTTTGGACATCTTGGTTGGTTTTGAATGAAGAATCAGGAATAGATATGCAAATGTTTTCATCCAACGTTGCATTTTTATATTTTTTCTTTTGCTACACTTAAGAATTTTTTTTAAAAAAAGGATTTGTTTATTTCACACCAATCTCGTCACCTTTAATCATCCTTATAAGTAATGTTTTTATAAATTGGTGTCGTGTAAAAATGCAACATTTGTTTGAATGAGGGTGGAAGACAGATTTGTTTTGTATCTTTGGCAGTGTTTTATGCTGGGATTTTTTTTTCTTACAGAGGGCTTAAATGTGCCTCCCACATCTATGTGGAGCAGCATCCACCTCCTCAAACTATACTAAGCCCCGGAAACTATTATGAGTGCAGACTATGAGTAGGATGCCTGACATTCAAATATGAGGCCAGCATATTTTATGACCTATACACCTCAAATGTTGCACAATTTGCTTGATAATCAGCAATCTCTGAAAAACAACGGGGGTGCTTAATACTGTAGCAGCTTATTTGTATTGCCCAAGAAGGGAGAGAAAGGTTTGTTAATGGAAGTAATTCTTATTGAGTTCATTGAAACCTATTGCTAGTAAGGTATGAGTAAGTTTGCATTGCAGTATGAGCTTAGGCCATTAGGTTTATTTAAAGCAAGAGGTCATAGATTTGTAGTTTTACGGAATGGAATCTGAGGTGGTACTTTATTTCATCACACATTTGTCCCCTCTCTGCCCGTCTTTCCTAAACAAGAACTACCCATCCCTGTCCCCTATTTCTTACTCTTAAATCTTCTTTGCAATGAGACGGGCTTAATCTGCCCTTGATACTCTGTCATATACTGATGACGGGGCTAACTCACAACCGAAGAAAGTAGAGGACCAATTCTGTTGTTAGAAAAATGTAAGGGGGTGTTTGTTCTCTTCTGTGCCATTGGCATTGACAAACAGCCAATGAGGAGAACGGATGGGATATAAAGGTAGACAGAATTTAGCTATCTGAATAAGTGAAGCCTAGGGCAGATACTACATTAACAGGGATGTATCTATGAAGGAAAATAAAAATAAAGAAATGATTCATTCCAATTTCCACAGAATACATAGCAATTGAATGTTTACTACTTCTGTAATCTGTGAATAGTGTTTTATTTTATTCTCTGTCTTTTCTGTCCCCCTGCCCCCCCTTCTAACAGAATAAGATAGTTGTGTACAGCAAGATGCAAGAATCTCTGGAAGTGACGCTTCCTAATAAACAAGAGGAAGATGAGAAAGACCAGCCTACTGAGATGGAGTACCTTAACTCTCGCTGCGTCCTTTTCACTTACTTTCAGGGAGACATTGGATCAGTAGTGGACGAACACTTCTCAAGAGCTTTGAACCAAGCCAGCAGCTTCAGTCCAGAGATAGCTATTTCTAAAAGCAAATCAGGGCTGAACTCTCTATGGAGAGGTAAGGCTTAGGAGCAAAATGCATTTGAAGGTAGTTGGCGCAACTGTTTATGTGGCCGCATTGCCTTGTCCTTTTGCATGTGCCTGAATATGTATTTCTGTGATTACCTTTTTAAAAAGCTGGGTTCTTCTCCCCAAACTTGATGTGTGCATATAGATGTAGGTTTGGCTTCCAGAATTATGTGGGGCATGCAGTTTGAATTAAATTGTGGGGAAACAGTATTTTCGGGAACAGAGTAGATATAAGAAAGGAAAACAATAACCAAGAGATTTTACAACCTAACTAGAAACACCAATGCAGCTGCTTTGAGAAGTTGGAAGGCAAGCTTTGAGGGAAAGTTGGGATGTAACCTTCCCCCCCCCCCCCGTTCTCATTTTGTCCTTCAAAATGATGCCTATACAGTACTACCTATTTGTAGATCCTGGAAGAAAGGAGATAGATACCATACATTTCTGACTCAACTTTTGTTTGACAACAACATTAAAGGAAAGCTGCTCTCCATTCCATATGATGTCACGGAAATGAAGAATGTCTTGTGAGAAACTAAGGGCTTGTCCAGACTAGCTTTTCTGGGTGTGGAGTGGATTGGGCTACAAAGGGTCTGTCGGGGGCGGGGGGAGGAGCAATGTGCCATTGGCATACTCCTCCTCCTATCGGAAGAGTTCACTGCCCCTTGCAGCCCAATCATCTGTCAAATAAGTGTTTCCCCTGATCAGCTGTGGAGGGTAATGGAATTCACTCTTTGTTAATGGAAATCCATTTTCTATAGATGTCTCTCGATATGTTAAACTACAGTTCCCAATACAGTGGAACCTTGACTTACATGCTGCTTGACTTGCATCATATTTGACTTGAAGCAAGAAGGGACCTGTTTCACTTGAGTCGCAAGCTTTGACTTACATCTCAGAGCCCCGGCGCAAGGCACCGGAATTGGGCGGCAGCCACAACCCAGCATCGCGGCTGCCGCCTCCAAACTGCTCCTGCCTTCTTCCTCTCCTCCGGCAGCGGAGGCTTCGGCGAGGCCAGCTCAGAGCACCTGGAGCTGGTCCTCGGCCTCACCGAAGCCGCCGCTGCTGCCGGAGGAGAAGAAGGGCCGGGAGCTCGGGGCTGGCCTCGCTGGTTAGACAGTCGGCTCAGTCTTGTAAAAAATCTGGCTGCAGAAGTCTGGTCCACAATGGAAGCATTTTAGTTAGGGAGCTGTAACGTTGTAGGACTCTAATGTAAGCATAGAGTTGTTCAGAACTTGGAACGTCAGGTTAAAAATCAGTAAAACTTAAATGTTAGACATTGTTGCTATGAATATTAAAAAGTGGAGGCATATAACTTGTGGACTATAATTCCGCTGCCTCCTCCTCTCTTTGAAGAGACATTTCATTTACATCCCCAGAAGGAATCTCTTATCCCAGTCAAATTTGTGTTAAATTGCTGTTTTCGGGGGTCTTTTTCATCATCTGGAACGGATTAATCCGCTTTCCCATTACTTTCTATGGGAAACATTCATTTGACTTAAGTCATGTTTGACTTAAGTCTAGACCACTGGAACGGATTAATGACGTAAGTCAAGGTTCCACTGCATCCCAGCCCCTGACAATAATATGAAAAATTGCCACACATCCGGAGGGCACCAGGTTGCAGGAGGCTGGGTTATAAGCAACAGCTGAGTTGTGCAAGCCGTGAAGTGTTTATGGGTGGATGTGTTAACATGATGGCATTTCACAAATATTCAAGAAAGTAATTATATGGCTCTGCAAGTTTACTTCACAGACTGAAACATCCCTATGCACATTCAGGACAAAATAGACAAGCATTGTTTTCTTTCTTTGACACCTAACCTCTTTCCTGAGCAATTACAGTAGGACCCCAGTATCCACTGGGGATTAGTTCCAGGCCTTCCTGTGGATAATGAAAACCATGGATAATAATAATTCTTATTGGATACATTTAAGACTACCCTGCACAGCTTTGTATAGCAATATTTTGAGATTTGGAAATGGGTGCTTCATTTAAAAAGCAGAGGGCCTCCTGGACAAAACAACAGCATACATGGAATGCATATGGAAATATTTGTTTTTTTTATGTGCCACTTTTCTCCGAAAGGATGCAAGGAGGCTTTACAGCTGGTTTGGGCGGTCCTATATGCTATGGAATGGCTCTCTTTTATACTCGGTATTGTGACAGAATTAAAGAGGTTTCCTTTTGATTGAAATTAAAATGTATTGATGTTTGTGGAACCTTGCCCTGATACCATCCCAGTGTCTCAGAAAGACAGAGTGGCTGAAATTCTGCTGCTTGGCCTAGTGAGAGACACTGGAGTAGGCCTATAGAAATCAGTGGGGATTTGTTGAGTCAACTCCTGTGTAAATTTTATAGGTTCAAAGAGGCCTACTCTAGTTGCCCTTGGCTATGCCAAAGTAAGTTACGAGAAGAGGCCCATTTGAATGAATGGAATTTATGGAATAACAGCCTGACCAATCCTCATTGTTACAGTTGGTCTCCTGTAGTGTGGTTTATTACACTAAGCAACAGGATTTCAGCCAGCATCTTGGTTTTCTTGTACATAGGACTATGGTATTTGTGGAGGACTGGTTCCAAGTGCCCCACCCCCGGCTGCAGATGTCAAAAACTGGGGGACATAGAAAACCCTATACTTAGTATCATCTTTGGTTGTCTCTGGTGGCCAGTTATTTCAATACACATTGGAACTATGTATTTCTTGGTTTTTAATGTCATATTTTCAGGGTGTACCTAAGTGAAATGGGGTAATGGTCTTGTAGCTACAGCAGTAGTACTTCTTTATGTACTTCTTGGTACAGAATTGTTGAACTGAGGAAGCTGACACTGTTGTGAGGATGACATTTAAGAGAGATTTTTCAAAAGCCATCTTGAAATTCATCTAGTTTTTTTAAGGTGCTTTTAAAAATCTCAGCAAATCTGTTCTAGGTTATCAAAACGAGTAATTGGTACCTTTATAATTGCCTGCTGAAAAAGATATGTGTTAAAATAGAAATGCTTCACTTGTTTAAAGAGGGGGGGGAAGCAAACATGATCAGTTTCATTTAATCTAGACCACACATAAAAAGACCAGTATTTTTGCCAATTTAATAAATCTAAGAAGGATAAAACAAAAAGGGGGGAAAACACACTGACCTAAAATCTTACAAAAAAGTGCTAACTTTCGTGTGTAAGAACATTTTTGTTTTGTAAACTCATTGTCTTCTCCATCTCCCTTCTTGGATTTATTCTGCTTCTACTTTCTATTTTGTTCTATGCATGTAGAATGTAGTAACCTTACAATTGACAAATTTGTAAACACACACCGTGAAGCAGTTGTAAGAAACACTATATATTGTGGTGTGGAGGTGTTTTGTGGAGGAGGGAACTTGCCACATGGTTTTATGTGGATTCCAGTTTTCTGATTCTTGACAGTTTGGACATGAGAGAAAGGAAAATTACTGAGAGAAGTGGGAAGAGGCTGTAATCCCATGTTACATAATACCAGAGCTTGGTAGAATGACTTTTTGGACTAGTATTCTAGTCCAAATGAAGAACTGAAGGAAAGCCCTCTGTGATGAATCATTACGAACAATTCTATTCATTTTTTAACATACAGTGGACACAATCTTGTTGTATGTTGTAGTAAATAATACAAATGTAGTCCCATTGAATCATTGGGGATCTGGTAAGTACATTCCTCCATGAAGTTCCATCAACTCACGAAAGGAACTCTAACTGTGTCATTTATCATTATGCACTTTCATTACTAGCAATGCCATTTGTTATTTAAGAACAGTTTTAAGAATTTATTCTCACTTTGGTTTTTCTTTTCAAAGAGAATTCAACCGTAGCAAGCCAAAGGAGTGGCTTCCCAGCTTCGTTTTGGACCAGTTCCTATCAAACTCCGCCTCCCCCATGCTTAAGTGGAGTCCATCATGATTTTCCAGTTCCTGCACCAGGCACCTTTTCAACAGCAGAGCCTAATAGCTGGCCGGGACATGCTCTGCATCAGACTGCTCCACCTCCTCCACCTAGCATGTCAGAATCTTGGCATTATCCCTTAGCATCTCAGGTGAGCTCTTCATATGGACACATGCACGATGTGTACATGCATCACCACCATCCCCATGCTCACATGCACCACCACCCAACTTCGCACCTTGACCCACGTTACAGGCCTTTGCTGATGCCTTCAGTTTGTGCAGGCAAGATTCCTCCACCACAGTGTGATGCAGTAAAGACAGATCCTTCTGCGGTCACCAGTGCTACCTCAGCGTGGGCCGGAGCCTTTCATGGAACAGTCGATATTGTCCCAACGTTTGGTTTTGACACAGGTAAGCTTAGCTCTTATACTTTGATCATAATATTTCAAAAAGCATGTCACTAAGAGGAACCAGCCACCTCCACTCATCCCCTTCCCACTGCCCATCTCCTCCCTCCTGCTGCTTCCTCCTGCTGTTGCCATCACCATCTTCCAGGAATTGGGCCTGCTGTCTCTGCTCATGGTTTCGCTTATCAGCTGAAAGAAACCCAGGCTTCTGTCTCTGAAGATGGCAGAGGAAGAGGTGGCAGCCAGGACCAAATAGGGAGGCAACAAGGGCAGCAGAAGGGGATTGGAGTGGTTTCAGATTAGCAGAAGTAAAATGAAGCCCTGGGAAGAAAAAGATTCAGCAGTTCATTTTGTTCTGCCAAAATGGGTTACATAAACCAAATCACAAACCAAACCACAAACCAGCCCAGTTCATGCCCCCCTCCCCTTCATTGTTTGGTTTGTGCCCAATTCATAGTTAGTTAATGCAGTAGTTGCAAAAATGCTAACAGTTTGTAAGAAGAATTGCATGCCATTAGTGCAATCCTGATTAAAGGCAAACCCTTTTCAGGGTATTCATTAATCAGACGTGGTTTTCCATTTCATTCTTTTGGGGTGCCCCAGGGCTGTGCAATTTACTCAAGGCTACACAGGCTAAACTCCCAACATCTTTCTCCACAGATGGATACCTAACTCACTGAGCTAGATTTGTATAAAAACATAAAAGAATTAGCTATTCATTTCTATAGAGATATAAATGCAACTCATATAATACAGATAAGTCATTCCATATTTCAAAACCTTGTATTTCATAGTGTTTTTTTTTTAAATTCCAATGATGGGTATTCTAGATTGCTATAATGTCAAAAAGAACTGTGTACCATTTGAATGGCAGAGTATTGTATTGTAATGATGTCTACCAAGTCCCATAGTGCTTGTTCAGCATTCGAAGTAGATAATTTTTCTACTGCCTTGAATATACCTGTAGGGTCAATCCCTGTTTATTACTAATCTGGCACCTTCAAATTAATCTGTTTTTATTTTTCATAAGATTTTATGTATCCAAACACAATTTTCCAGATTGAATAGTGGTAAAAAGTTCCCTTGGCATTTCAAAATTGGTGTTGCTCGCCACAAAGCTCTTCCCCACTCTGCAGAATTTCAGATGCTGTCTTGCTGCTGGTCATTATATTCATGGTCCTTAAAAGTAATTTCCCAAATCTTGGTATAATTTGATTCGGTCAAAGAGTGAAGCAGCCATGAGTGACCTAAAATGAAGTGGGCAAACATGACTTCAGCCTATAGGCAAGTTTGGTTCAAGACTCTGGCCACTCCATAGCATGCAAGTATAGCCTGCTCTAATCCCAGTCCTATTTTTTCTTTTTTGACGGATCTGAAGAGGAGTGTTATATTCTCATTTTTTTCAGACCAGATGTGTGTGGAGAACTAGTATCATTTTGAAGAAGTGACATCACCTTGGATGTGAATACTGAAGTAATGGGTAGCCTTGTGGTCCAAACCAAATTGTGTGAATAGGAAAGGACCTGTAGGAAGCACAGTTCAGGAGATACTTGAGAAAAGCACAGTTTGAACAACAACAACAACAACAACAACAACAACATCAATATCAACAAAGACCAAACCTCAAATATAAGATGTAAATCATAGCAAGGAATGTCACAGCCAAAGGAAAAATATTAATTTTCAGAACTCAGAAAGAAAACTTTATTTTGAAACTGCAGTTTTTATCATTAAGAATAACAAATTAATATATTCTTTCACATACAGATCTTCCATTTTTTTGGGTAGGAGTTTGGAAAAACAGTATCACACAATATTATCACTGAGTAGGTGTCACTGAGTTTTTTTATTTCTAAATCCATACCTTTTTTTGACAAGTCCTTTAGGTAAAACTATTAACTCACCCTGAGCAATGCAGATGGTCTGATACATCTGGAAAATCATCTAAGCAGTAATGCCACTAAAATAACTTTATGGATGACAGTCTATTTCTCTACATTGTTGAATTTAGGGGAATTGGCAGAGCAGCTGACTATTTAGTTCAGTACTTCATTGTGAGGGAAGAAAAATATTTTTAAACAACTGTGATGAGAAAATGGAATCTTGTTCAAGAAGAAAAACACCCTTAAAACTAACTATATGATAAGTACCAAGGCCAAAAACACTTGTGGATTTATTTTGCAAATGTACCTTCTTCTGAGTCTCTCTGTCTCACCCTCTCTCCCCTAGCTGCTGGGCTCCAGCAGTCTTCATTCTCACGTTCCCCTTTATACAGTAACAGAGTCAAACACTGCTATTTGCATTCTCAGGAAGTGAAGAAAAATAGCATAACTGACTCATTAAAAGGTCTGGACAATTTTACGGCGATTGATAGTGTTTCCAGCTGTAAATATGATAAAAGAATATCGGTAATTGAATTTCATGTTTTGGATTGTAAGCGCATCATCTGCTAGGAGCAATTGGTTTTTATTTCATGGGGTCAAAATTTTGGCAAGACACATTTAGGAAGAGTCTGTGAAGATTCTCAGTCATCCAGATAAGTTTATCTGGAAGTTGAGTCATGGCAACTGGACTTCTTTTTCTTGAGAGATAGAAACGTTTTGCTGCTCATCCAAACAGCTTCATCATTTAGGAAGAAATTTGCAGTTTCCACGAAACATGCCATCACTGGTAGAGAAATACAGAGGTGTGTCTAATATAATGATTCCAGTATTTCTAGTTGTCCAGCCTGTCTAAGCCACAGAATGGATCTGAAAGAGTATTTTAAAGGAATGTACCAACAATCTGGAAAAGGCTGCGTAGTATTCTAAGGTAAATGAATAACATTGAAATACTTGAAACTATTTCTTTTTTAGAAATAGATTAATCATAATGATCCAGTCTAGTTAAATGTATCTTTGTGATTGTACTTACTTATGTCACTACTTAACTATCTGTGATGCCTACATCCATTGACAAACTAATCGCCTTTTGGGAAGCAGGAATTTGCTTTCAAAAAATCAGTCCACGGTATCCTCATTGATATTGTCAGATGTTCTGATTGGAGTTGCATGTACCTTTTTGATGGAGCTGAATATGAAATTTTAGAGCTGGATTCAGGTCATTGTTAAGTGTTTAATACACAGGATGCATGCTGTACTTATTTGGGGCTTACTTGGGCTGTAAAGCGTAGGGGTCAGCACATACATTTTAATTCAACAATTGCACTTTCAGGATCCAGAAAGTCTGTGCACACCACACACACTTGTGAAGTCCAAAACAATGACAAGTTGTTATGCAGTTATTCCCTTTTTCATTTTTTTCTTTTCCAGTTGTGAGTCATGAATTCATGAGAAAAACGATCTTCTTGCATGTGTGAACTAGCTTTTGACTCATGAATATCACCTAAGAATGAATGGTCTCCATGGCCACTTATTCTCAAGGTGGTCCTCAGGGTCCTTAGATTCATATCCATGGCAGTCATCAAGGGCATGTTTAAGAAAGATGATAAATTTACTATGTGTATCGGGACCAAATTGTGCAGGAAGCAGCAACTTCTTGAGTTATGTGTAATAATGTTTTTTTTAATTGAAAAGCAGGTTTGGTTGATAATGCAGCTACAATAATATGGGTTGGAAAGAAGCTGGTTATTGTGTTTATTTTGTACACGATCGAGACAGCATACATGTTTGCTGTGTTCTGTTTTGTTATGCAAGGGCAATTGCGTGGGGTAAGCTGAGAGAGAGAATGGCTAGCCAAAAAGGAGCCTCATTGACTGGGTATGGATCTGAACCGGATTCCCTTGAGGCTAAGATTCTACCTACTATATTTGGTCGGCCCTTCTTATAGAGCTTGTTCTCCTGTCATTTGTTTGCTAAAAAATCTCTGTGGGGGAAAGGTGCGGGATTTTACCTCTACCTGGGACAATGTAGCTTTCGATAAACGAGTTTCAAAACGCCTGAATCCAGCATGTAACCTTTAGAGTAAGCCTAGGGAGCCTGTCACCCTCCAGATGTTATTGGATTACAGTTAACATAATCCCTAACTGACCGTGTCGGTTGGTCTGATGGGAGCCGGAGTCCGATAATGTCTGAATGCCCGTAGGTTTCCTATTTCTATATTAGACTGAAGAAGACATGGCCCAAATTCCTGTGAGTCTCTTCCCTTGTGTTATTTGAAAAAGAGAGGAAATGCAGCCTTAGGGGGGAAAGGCAGAAAAAAACCAAGCTCCTGTCAATTGCTTTTTTGTTCACATTTTCATTTGTACAGTGGGGGAAACCATGGAATGAAGGAAGCAACTGTGCAGTGTGCAAACGTCTCATCACAGAATAATTATGTATATAGCATAAACTCTTTGGATAAGTATTATACAGGATAATAAATGCTTATTGCTTAAAAAAGAATTTTTAAATTCTGGAACCAACTTTGAACTCTGCAGTCAAAAGCTATACTCTGTGATTTGTATCTTGACTTAATCTCCTAAGTGACATTTTCTCAGGAAAGTCTGCTCATATAATAAATAAGAACAATTTATTATGATCATTCAGTGTGATGGAAAAAGGAGCAAAGAGCTGCTATCCACTTAGATTATACAGAGTAAGCCAATAATGCTGATCACAATACATTTATAGAACATCAGCTTGGTAAAGGGTGCCCATACCTACACCTGTACTGTTTAGCTCAGCACTATGTACTGCCTGAACTAGCAAATCTAAAAATAGGCACAAATTTCTGTGACCAAATGAAATAAAGGCATTTCTTACATGTGATGCAGCAATGCGTGTGTTTGCTGCCTGTATGAAGCCTTTGTGTATAATAATTATAATTATGAATTAAAATGACACATCACAATTTTATTTAATCAGAGCTTTTGTGAGTTGCCTCTTGAGGAAGTGATATGTCTTTTTTGTGTTATGCCATCATTCAAAAGAAGTACAATATGTGTCATCCATACTTCCCAATCAAAGATTCCAGGATCAAGAGGAATGCCCCACAAATCTACTGCCAAAATATTCAGGATGGCTAGATTTTAGTATTTGAAATCTGGATCATTTTGAAAAGATTTACTGTATGCCAAGCCTTAAACAAGTCAGGTGAGAATTCTGGTCATAACATATATGGAGAAAAAGTGGAAAGGGGACCAAAACAAAGAAACCCAAATAAGTATATATATTATAAAGGTTGCAGGTGTGTGCCAGTGTTTAAGCAGGTGACTAGTTATGTAGAGCAAGAGTGGAAAAGGGAGGAAGCAAGAAGGATGAAATACAACAGAAGTCAGAAGAGTTGTTCACATAGAGTTAAATTAGGGAATTAGGCTGCTTGATGTACTTCTTTATCATCATCTTCCACTGCTGCTACTTCTGCTTGATGTGCTTTATATGCAGGAGAAATGTAAGTGGCTAGGGAAAGTATAAAAATAAAATGAAGAATCATTTATCTAACCAGACTACAGTGTGGGTCTCCAAGTGTACAATTCAATAGGTGTTGATTTTGAAGTCCACTTAAAATATTATAGAGCTCGGCAAAGAGTATTGAGGATGGTGGGATGGAGAGAAGGGCCTCTCCTGATGACCTTAACACCCAAGCCAGTTCATACTGTGAGATTCAATCTTTAAGGTAGCTAGGACCCAGGTCGTACAGTGCTTTGTAGGTCCAGGTCAGCACCTTGAATTGTTCCCGATAGCTGACTGGCAGCCAGTGGAACTGCTTTAATAGGGGTGTAATGTGATCTCTGTATCCTACCACAGTCAGCAATCTGGTTGCTGCATTTTTGACCTGTTGGAGTTTCCTGAGAGTTTTCATTGGTAGTCCCACATAGAGCGCATTATGGTAGTCTAGCCGACACATTACTAGGGCATGAGTCACTGTGGCCAGAGCCGGTTTCTGAAGAAATGGGGGTAACTTTCATACTAGCTTTAATTGTGCAAATGTACTCCTGGCCACAGCCGTGACCTGGCCATCCATGCTCAGGGATGAGTCCAAGAGCACCCCCAAGCTGTGTACCTCTTTTTTCAACTGGAGGGTGACTCCATCCAGTACAGGTTGTATCCCTATCCCCTGTTCTTCCTTTCAGCTGACCTGGAGCACCTCTGTCTTGTCTGGATTTGGTTTCGTTTTGTTCATTACTGCAGCTAAACACTCATGTAAAGCTGAAATAGTTGCTCCCTTAGAATCCAGAGGTGACGAGAGGTAGAGCTGGGTATCATTGTTATACTGGTGGCACTTAACCAGTGATTGCATTGACACTATGTTCTCAATGTTAGTTTCCCTCTCTCATAACTATACATGGATTTTTACTCTCTTTTTAACTGTTCATGTTTTCTGGTAGCTTTAATGTAATGTTGTCTTTTGATGCTGCAGGATGCGGTAGTTCTCAATACTTGAATATGTACTTGATTGTACTGGACTGTGTTGTTCATCATTACTGTAAGCTGCCTTGGGTCCTTTTCAAGGAGAAAGGCAGGGTAAAAATACCCTAAAATAAACAAATAAATAAATATTGAGCCATGATAAGCAGTACATTGGTGTAGTGATTCAGAGTTGTGCACCATATGTATCAGCCTAATCTTATCCAGCGTCTGTGTGACTGTTCTGATAAAAACAGAATTCCTATATGTTGTTTGTAGTTGGCAGGGTAAGTATGGTGACCTTAAATATTATGTCTACTCAGGAACTCTGCTGGGGGAAAGGATTTTCATCCATAGAAGGGCTATAAAAATAGACACTGGATAGTAAGAAGAATGCATGTGGACATTTCTGGCACAAACTGCCACTTAAAGGTCCTCATCCCATCTAAATCTTGTATTTATGTATGTACATATGTATGTATTTTACTTTATTTTTATACCACCCATCTGGCTACCAAGGGCACTCTTGTAATTCACCAGTGGTAAATTGACTTATTTGAGTCTATATCTGTACAGTTAAATCTCTGCTTACCTTCATTCTTACAATACACTATCTGGAAAAGCAAACCATTGTGTTCAGGGGAAATTATGTATACTGTATTTCAAAGGATATTTTCACCAAGGCAAAGAACAGCAAAGTAACCTGCACAAGTCACTAGATATAGCAGTTAGCAGTTTGGACCATTTCAAGGAAGACAGCCTGCATCCATTAGTGTTACTATGCTACTGCAAGGTCCATTGCACTAGCAGCTATCGTACGGGTTTACAGAATTAACACAAGGGTGATATTCAGGATAATTCGGTGCAACTTGTCAGTTAGATGCTAGTAAGGTGGCTTCTGCTACTGTAGTGCTGCAATCTATCATAACCATACTAACAAGACGTTTTCAGGCTGATAGAATGATTTTAAACAGGCTGATAGCTCTATGAACTGAGAAGGCAACAGGTCAGATCAGAATCCTAGATGTCCTTCGTAGTCTTGCCACTGTTAAAAGTGCAGATAAATTAAATTGGAACAGTTCCATCAAAGCAGAAGGAAATGATTCAACAGTAAGTAATTTCAACAGTGCTGCCATTTCCCCCTTCTTTGAGTTCAGGAACTTCAGCACTATCTTTGGTTTCACAGAAATATTTCAGTCTGATTTAAGATGGAGGCAGATAATAGTTCCATCTCTTCAATTTTCCTGGTTTAATTCTTCTTTTAATGGCTGTTATTGGATTCATCCGTTTGATAAATAATGAACCCAAAGGATAAACTGCATTTTTTCGTCCTTTTAAAATATTTTATTGCATTCAGTAACCTTTTATCTTACATTTTGCAGCAGCGCATACGTCCTGCTTATTTATGTTTCACTAAGGTTGCTAAAACTATAATAAAAATGGTGTGGGAAACTAGAGTAACTTTAAGAGGTTTTGGTTCCGACCAGGCACTAACAGTTCGTTTGTACTGCTTCCACCTCTGATGTAACATATTTCATTGAAACAATTAAAAAAAATCTTAAGGATTTGTGTGTCAAAGGCAAAGGGGGTATGGATATTCACAAATGATATGCAGTACATTGGCCTTTTGCTATACTCGGTTTAGGATATAATGCTTAACTACAGGGAAACAAAGCAGTCAGTCTGGAAGTTGAGTCATGGCAACTGGACTTCTTTTCTTGAGAGATCAAAATGTTTCACTACTTATCCAAAACAGCTTCGTCACTCTGAGGAAGCTGCTTGGATGAGTAGCGAAATGTTTCAGTCTTCCAAGAAAAGAAGTCCAGTTGCCATGATTCAACTTCCAGATAACCTCACATGGATGACTGAGAATCTTCACAGACAACACACAGTAAGCATCTGGCATGTGTTCTTCCTCTTGCCCATCACAAGGAGATTCCTAGTGAAGCTTGTGCTTCCATTGCAATGCAGTTTGCCATGTTGTCTAAAGTGACAAATTGTAGTAAATCTTAGCAATTTTTAATATAAACAAACCAACTTAAAACTATAAAAGTTAACTATGACTCCTGGCAAGTTACAGGCTGAGATGAAGCCATGCCACTGTAGCAAAGGAAGTTAGAAGAGGACGGCATGAGCCCAAGATTCATTGCAGCTTATTTTCTTCATCTTAATGTATGGTTTGTTGTGATATTAAAACACGACTGTGGCAAGCAATGCTTTGTGTTCCAAACCACTTTCTGTTCCCCGACAGCGTTGTTTCTCACGCATGCAGATGTTTACTTTGAGAGATTAATGTCAGCATCCTCTACACTATCACTAAGGAGCAAGTCCCATTAAAGTTAGAGCAGAACTAAAGCGAAAGTTTGTGTTACCAGTAGACATGGGCACGACTTGGCGAAATTCTCGTTTCCGTTTCCGTTCCTCATTTCCATTACGTAACGGAAACGGTAACGAGAATTACTCTGCCAGAACTCGAACTCGAACCGATAAAAGAAAAATTGGATCTGATTTGTTGTTGTCGTTCCTGGCATCGCAGCGATCGCGCGATGCCAAGCGGCACAGAAAAAAAGTTTTAAAAATAAAAAAAATTCCCCAATTCCCGGCCAAAAAAGCAGGCGAAAATATGCCTGCCTGAGTGAGGGCACCTACCAGAGGGGTGGTTTCTGGGGGGGGGGGTCCCCGGCCTCCCCCCTCTCCTGTCCTGGGCTGCTCTGGTGGGGGGCATCCTCGTCGTCTCGCCAACTCGCCATGCCATGCGGTGCGGGCGGGGGATCCAAAATGGGGCAACCGCAATATTTATTTTGAAATTGTGGTCCAAAAACACACCAAAGCACCACAGAAACATGCGAAAATAGCTATTTTAAAACTGCCTGAATTTTTACAGTAGCAGCAGTGGGTTTTTCTTGCAACAAAACGTCTCCATTGATTTTATTTTATTTTATTTTTATTTTTATTTTTTTACACCTGTGCAATGATGGGCTGGCCATGGGAGTGGACCATGCAAATTTTTGGAGCCATTCCACCAATTGCATGGCCACTTGGCCAGGTTTTGACCGAGACTTCTGGGATGTGCTAGTCGGGCATAAAAAGCCCACTAACCCTAGCCCGAACCCGAACCCTAACCCTAACCCTTACCCATACGCCAGTACACTGTCCTTCTTAGTGGGTCAGAGAGGCACCCAGAGGTGCACCCCACTAACTCACCCTAACCTTACCCGTAACTCTAAGCCTAGCCCTTGCGCTAACCCTAACCCTAAGCCAGATCTGTGTATTCGCATTGCACTACACGCAAGTACACTTCCCTTCTTAGTGAGCCAGAGGGCCCCCATAGGGGTCCTCTCTCACTTTGTTCCCCAATCCCCATCCCCAGCCCAAGTGCACTGTACAGCAGTATGCCAGTATGCTGTCCTTCTTAGTGAGTCACAGTAGAGGCACCCAAAAGAAAGAGAGGTGCCTCTGCCTGCCACTGCAACTTGGTATGCATATCCAATTGGCTATGCGTACCCTTTTGTAGCAGGCCAGAGGAGGCACCCACCCCAGAGAGGTGCCTCCAGGAGCCCGCTTTCCCTTCATAGCGGGCCAGAGGAAGCACCCACCCCAGGTGCCTCCAGGAGCCCTCTTTCCCTTTGTAGCGGGCCAGAGGAGGCACCCACCCCAGAGAGGTGCCTCCAGGAGCCTGCTACCTCCCCCCCCAAACCAGTACTAACGACAGACGAAAAAACGACAAACGAAACGACAAATTTTTGAAAAATTTTGCGACAAACGGAAACGAGCCGAAACGGGCCGGCTCCGACACACGACAACTCAAAACGTCATTTTTCCTGGTCGTAACCATCTCTAGTTACCAGCACACTTTTACTTGGTAATAATGCGATTAATTTCTGAGTGAACCTCTGTAGCAAAGAAGTATTATGTGGCCTGTGGGGCTATATGCAGCCATCTGGGAGAACAAATATGGCTGGCAGTAGTAGGGGAAGGGGTGCTCCTGTCAAAGTGGCAATAAAACCATCAAACACCGGAAGTCCCGCCCCTTACCGGAAGTCCCGCCCCTTACCGGAAGTCCCCCCCCCTTACCGGAAGTCCCTACCTTCCGCCCCGCCCCCTTACCCGGAACCGGAACCTTCCTGGGCCCTTTGACCTGGAAGTGACGTCCTCTTCCGCCTGACCCGGATGGGGAGCCTTGCCCCCTCCCCCCGACACGTCACGGGGTCCCCCTACCCCACCCTCAGGCATGCCCGGGCATGCCTTCCCCTAGGGCGCTGCCGCTGGCTATGTGTTGCCTGGGCCTGGCTTGCTGCGTGTGCGCATGCCTGAGAGGCCTTATAAGAAGAGGGGAGTGTTCTGCGGTGCCCGCCGCCGCCTTTCCCGCTGTTCCTGAAACCGACTGGCTCATGGTCCCCGCCGTCCCGTTTATGTGGAGAAAGATGGACTCTTCAAGCAAGATCGGGTTTTCCTCCAGCTTACCGAAGGACACCCCGGACTCACCGCCGAAAGCAGAGAGCGTGGACTCCCCTCCGAAGCCCGAGAGCCCGGACTCCCCGCCAAAATCCTGGATCAAAAAGCCGCCCAAGCCTACCTTTCATGCTGAGGAGCCACTGTTTTGGTCCGATTCAGATGATGGTTATGACCATGGAAGTCCACCACCGAAGAGAAGGGCCTTAAGGCGTTATGTTAGCTCAGATTCTGACAGCGACCTTACAAGCGGCTCTAACAAGGAGAATGCTGCCCTTGATACAGAGGAATTTCTAAACACGGTAAGGCCCTGTTTTAAATCTAAGTTCATATTGTGATTCTGTGTCTTGTGGCAAGGCTGCAGGTGTTGGGCGGCTTTAGAGTTTGGGGTGTGCTAGGTATCTATTTACGTTGAAGTTTCCTTTTATAATTAAAACCAGCCAATATTTATGTTTTACAGGCCAAAGATGTGCCCCCAAAGGTAGCCCCGAAATCCCGCGACGCAAGAGAAGGACTTTAAGGCGTTATGTTAGCTCAGATTCTGACAGCGACCTTGCATGTGGCTCTAACAAGGACAATGCTGCCCCGAGTCAGAAAAATCTTCAAACACGGTAAGGAGCTGGCTGGTGGTGTTTTAGAGGCTGGGTGTATGTTAGGCATTTCATTACTTTGATAATTAATTTTTATTTGCTATTTGCAGGAATTACCCCATAAAATATTGAGCAGATTGCTCCATATAGACCTGCCAGAAATTAAGGGGAGAAAGAAGCAATATATGAAGAACATTGTGCATACAACAGTTGCTGTGATTATTAAATATTATATATCAGCATATCAGAAACAATCTTGCGATGGCTGTCAAAATAATTTGGAAAACCAGGAATCGCACTCGTGTATAACCTCATCCGTTGCGTCCATATCAAGACTACTTCGTTCTCTTTGTGCCAAAATATGTTACAAGACTGTCATCCATACCGTCATCTTAATTGCATATTGTTGCAATAGCCTGATATTGACAGCTGAAAATATTAATGAGATATTGACTCTTGTATCTAAAATTTCCAAGGCAGAAAAACCATATTCATTCCTCAAAAAAATGTTAAGACAGACTGACCCCTTGCTATTTCAAAATATTTACTCTGTGGTCACTGCTAGAAATGTCAGTGAGTTTATTAAATAAAATGCTCTTACACATATTATTTTCTTTCGTTTTTATTGCATTGCTTTTAAAAAGTTAGCCATGATTCTTTGACAAGCTCTCTGGATGGTGTCGACGGTGAGGATTCCACATGCAGCCAGGCTGGTCTCTTGAATTGTTTCTTAAGTGCAGCATCAGACCCTGGAATAGCAGGGTGTTTAGAGGTCTCTGTTTGTAGTGGGCTGACTTTCAGTTTTTCTAACTGCTCTCTAACAGATGAATTACCCACAACAGATGTGGGCACGTTTAGTTCTGCCAATGCTTTAAGAAATACATCCCAACCTTTTGGGCGCTTCTTCTCAGAAATAATATTAGATTGGGTGGCCCCTTTAATCAGGTCGAGAATGTGAGACCCTGGTAAGGCGTTCCCGTGATACACAAAGGTGCCTCGCTGATCCCAGCTAGAAATATCCTGATGCTGCTTTATCTTGTTCAGCAAAATTTCAGCATTTTTCTGAAACCTTCTGGGGATCCCTTCTAAAACTTCTGGAACAATTGTATCACTCTTAGGCTGTGGGGATGTGGAGGGGACAGGTTGTGAGGTTGGGGTTTGGGGGTGCAGACATTTTTTCCACATCATCATCTTGTTTGTTTAGTGCTAAAAATGTAGCTGTAGAACCCCTGTGTAGAGTTTTATTTTTTCATACTCTGACAGGTCAGTCCTTAAGAGAATCTCCCTCATCTCGCTGTCAAGACGTCTCATGGTTGTGATTCTAATATTTTCTGGGACACCCCTAGCTGGGAAGCTCCTCTGTGTAGCTGAGCGCTGGGCACTAGATATAATTTTTCAGCATATTCCATTACTTGTTAGTTAAAAGACCCGTTATTAGGGGACCGTATTGCTTAGCAGGGGACCCAGAAAACCGCCCACATTGCTTGACAATGTATTTTCTCCTTTTCAGGGAGAGCCTCTTGTTACCTAGGCTTTTAATCAGAGCACGTTTTTTCCTTAAGACCCCCACCTGCTTGGGTGTTAGGGCAAGATTACCCTTTAAAGTATTCAGAGCAATTTCTGAAATGGCTGTTACCAAATCATCTGAGGCACCACATAAAATGGCTTTTCTCTGGCGCAGGGCGCCTTAATAAGGATTTTTAAGAGGTGAAGATTTTATTTAATACATGCTGACATGTTGGTGGGGAGAGGCGCTGTGACCAATAAATAAAAAGAATCATCGGTAACCCTTTTGTTCCTTTTCACTGTATACACAGCAGGCCAGTCAGGTGGGAATAGACCAATTCTCAGTCTGCAAGACTCAGGGGTATTTGGGTTTAATTATAAAAGGAAACTTCAACGTAAATAGTAGTAGGGGAAGGGGTGCTCCTGTCAAAGTGGCAATAAAACCATCAAACACCGGAAGTCCCGCCCCATACCGGAAGTCCCGCCCCTTACCGGAAGTCCCGCCCCCCTTACCGGAAGTCCCTACCTTCCGCCCCGCCCCCTTACCCGGAACCGGAACCTTCCTGGGCCCTTTGACCTGGAAGTGACGTCCTCTTCCGCCTGACCCGGATGGGGAGCCTTGCCCCCTCCCCCCGACACGTCACGGGGTCCCCCTACCCCACCCTCAGGCATGCCCGGGCATGCCTTCCCCTAGGGCGCTGCCGCTGGCTATGTGTTGCCTGGGCCTGGCTTGCTGCGTGTGCGCATGCCTGAGAGGCCTTATAAGAAGAGGGTGTTCTGCGGTGCCCGCCGCCGCCTTTCCCGCTGTTCCTGAAACCGACTGGCTCATGGTCCCCGCCGTCCCGTTTATGTGGAGAAAGATGGACTCTTCAAGCAAGATCGGGTTTTCCTCCAGCTTACCGAAGGACACCCCGGACTCACCGCCGAAAGCAGAGAGCGTGGACTCCCCTCCGAAGCCCGAGAGCCCGGACTCCCCGCCAAAATCCTGGATCAAAAAGCCGCCCAAGCCTACCTTTCATGCTGAGGAGCCACTGTTTTGGTCCGATTCAGATGATGGTTATGACCATGGAAGTCCACCACCGAAGAGAAGGGCCTTAAGGCGTTATGTTAGCTCAGATTCTGACAGCGACCTTACAAGCGGCTCTAACAAGGAGAATGCTGCCCTTGATACAGAGGAATTTCTAAACACGGTAAGGCCCTGTTTTAAATCTAAGTTCATATTGTGATTCTGTGTCTTGTGGCAAGGCTGCAGGTGTTGGGCGGTTTTAGAGTTTGGGGTGTGCTAGGTATCTATTTACGTTGAAGTTTCCTTTTATAATTAAAACCAGCCAATATTTATGTTTTACAGGCCAAAGATGTGCCCCCAAAGGTAGCCCCGAAATCCCCGCGACGCAAGAGAAGGACTTTAAGGCGTTATGTTAGCTCAGATTCTGACAGCGACCTTGCATGTGGCTCTAACAAGGACAATGCTGCCCCGAGTCAGAAAAATCTTCAAACACGGTAAGGAGCTGGCTGGTGGTGTTTTAGAGGCTGGGTGTATGTTAGGCATTTCATTACTTTGATAATTAATTTTTATTTGCTATTTGCAGGAATTACCCCATAAAATATTGAGCAGATTGCTCCATATAGACCTGCCAGAAATTAAGGGGAGAAAGAAGCAATATATGAAGAACATTGTGCATACAACAGTTGCTGTGATTATTAAATATTATATATCAGCATATCAGAAACAATCTTGCGATGGCTGTCAAAATAATTTGGAAAACCAGGAATCGCACTCGTGTATAACCTCATCCGTTGCGTCCATATCAAGACTACTTCGTTCTCTTTGTGCCAAAATATGTTACAAGACTGTCATCCATACCGTCATCTTAATTGCATATTGTTGCAATAGCCTGATATTGACAGCTGAAAATATTAATGAGATATTGACTCTTGTATCTAAAATTTCCAAGGCAGAAAAACCATATTCATTCCTCAAAAAATGTTAAGACAGACTGACCCCTTGCTATTTCAAAATATTTACTCTGTGGTCACTGCTAGAAATGTCAGTGAGTTTATTAAATAAAATGCTCTTACACATATTATTTTCTTTCGTTTTTTTATTGCATTGCTTTTAAAAAGTTAGCCATGCGGGTTCTTTGACAAGCTCTCTGGATGGTGTCGACGGTGAGGATTCCACATGCAGCCAGGCTGGTCTCTTGAATTGTTTCTTGCGTGCAGCATCAGACCCTGGAATAGCAGGGTGTTTAGAGGTCTCTGTTTGTAGTGGGCTGACTTTCAGTTTTTCTAACTGCTCTCTAACAGATGAATTACCCACAACAGATGTGGGCACGTTTAGTTCTGCCAATGCTTTAAGAAATACATCCCAACCTTTTTGGGCGCTTCTTCTCAGAAATAATATTAGATTGGGTGGCCCCTTTAATCAGGTCGAGAATGTGAGACCCTGGTAAGGCGTTCCCGTGATACACAAAGGTGCCTCGCTGATCCCAGCTAGAAATATCCTGATGCTGCTTTATCTTGTTCAGCAAAATTTCAGCATTTTTCTGAAACCTTCTGGGGATCCCTTCTAAAACTTCTGGAACAATTGTATCACTCTTAGGCTGTGGGGATGTGGAGGGGACAGGTTGTGAGGTTGGGGTTTGGGGGGGTGCAGACATTTTTTCCACATCATCATCTTGTTTGTTTAGTGCTAAGTAGCGCTGTAGAACCCCTGTGTAGAGTTTTATTTTTTCATACTCTGACAGGTCAGTCCTTAAGAGAATCTCCCTCATCTCGCTGTCAAGAGCGTCTCATGGTTGTGATTCTAATATTTTCTGGGACACCCGAAGCTCCTCTAGCTGAGCGCTGGGCACTAGATATAATTTTTCAGCATATTCCATTACTTGTTAGTTAAAAGACCCGTTATTAGGGGGACCGCGATGCTTAGCAGGGGACCCAGAAAACCGCCGTTTTGCTTGACAATGTATTTTCTCCTTTTCAGGGAGAGCCTCTTGTTACCTAGGCTTTTAATCAGAGCACGTTTTTTCCTTAAGACCCCCACCTGCTTGGGTGTTAGGGCAAGATTACCCTTTAAAGTATTCAGAGCAATTTCTGAAATGGCTGTTACCAAATCATCTGAGGCACCACATAAAATGGCTTTTCTCTGGCGCAGGGGCGCCTTAATAAGGATTTTTAAGAGGTGAAGATTTCGCCGTATACATGCTGACATGTTGGTGGGGAGAGGCGCTGTGACCAATAAATAAAAAAGAATCATCGGTAACCCTTTTTGTTCCTTTTCACTGTATACACAGCAGGCCAGTCAGGTGGGAATAGACCCGTTCTCAGTCTGCAAGACTCAGGGGTATTTGGGTTTAATTATAAAAGGAAACTTCAACGTAAATAGTAGTAGGGGAAGGGGTGCTCCTGTCAAAGTGGCAATAAAACCATCAAACACCGGAAGTCCCGCCCCTTACCGGAAGTCCCGCCCCTTACCGGAAGTCCCGCCCCCCTTACCGGAAGTCCCTACCTTCCGCCCCGCCCCCTTACCCGGAACCGGAACCTTCCTGGGCCCTTTGACCTGGAAGTGACGTCCTCTTCCGCCTGACCCGGATGGGGAGCCTTGCCCCCTCCCCCCGACACGTCACGGGGTCCCCCTACCCCACCCTCAGGCATGCCCGGGCATGCCTTCCCCTAGGGCGCTGCCGCTGGCTATGTGTTGCCTGGGCCTGGCTTGCTGCGTGTGCGCATGCCTGAGAGGCCTTATAAGAAGAGGGGAGTGTTCTGCGGTGCCCGCCGCCGCCTTTCCCGCTGTTCCTGAAACCGACTGGCTCATGGTCCCCGCCGTCCCGTTTATGTGGAGAAAGATGGACTCATAGTAGGGGAAGGGGTGCTCCTGTCAAAGTGGCAATAAAACCATCAAACACCGGAAGTCCCGCCCCTTACCGGAAGTCCCGCCCCTTACCGGAAGTCCCGCCCCCTTACCGGAAGTCCCTACCTTCCGCCCCCGCCCTGGACCCGGAACCGGAACCTTCCTGGGCCCTTTGACCTGGAAGTGACGTCCTCTTCCGCCTGACCCGGATGGGGAGCCTTGCCCCCTCCCCGACACGTCACGGGGTCCCCCTACCCCACCCTCAGGCATGCCCGGGCATGCCTTCCCCTAGGGCGCTGCCGCTGGCTATGTGTTGCCTGGGCCTGGCTTGCTGCGTGTGCGCATGCCTGAGAGGCCTTATAAGAAGAGGGGAGTGTTCTGCGGTGCCCGCCGCCGCCTTTCCGCTGTTCCTGAAACCGACTGGCTCATGGTCCCCGCCGTCCCCGTTTATGTGGAGAAAGATGGACTCTTCAAGCAAGATCGGGTTTTCCTCCAGCTTACCGAAGGACACCCCGACTCACCGCCGAAAGCAGAGAGCGTGGACTCCCCTCCGAAGCCCGAGCCCGGACTCCCGCCAAAATCCTGGACCCCGAAGATAGAGAGGCAGCGGTTGAAACCGAAAAGGCGTCTGCACCCCCACATGCACCACGGGCCTCACGGGATTTTCCATGCCCCTCTGCCCCCTAAACACCCCATCGCGGAAGCCCAGCTCTGCGCCCAAAAAGCCGCCCAAGTCTGCCCTTCACACTGAGGAGACCCTGTTTTGGTCCGATCTTGAGTGTGATTGTCCTCATGGAGTAAGAGCAGGATGGCAGAAACCAAAAGAGAAATCGGGAGTGAATGCTCAGATGGTTCGAACCTGGGCCTCTAGAGGAGCCACAAGAGGATATTTGGACTTCTGCCGATGAGGGTTATGAGAGCGGTTCAGCGGCCGAGGTGAGAGTTTTTCATTAAATTGTTTATAACTCTCGTTCGGGTTTGGGGCGGGTGCTGCAAAATTTAAAACTAAGAGGCTGTTTAATGCTCTCTCAACAGGACACTCTGCTGGAGAAAAGAATCTGCCGAGAAGTCATAGCGTGTGAAAAAAAAAAAAATTCTAGCGCTTCAAGTGGTTTCAACATATACTCTGAGAATATAACAGCTTATTCAATAATGTCTGTCTTTATGTTTAAAATTAGAAAATAGCCTTTTCCGTCCTATTATTTGCAAATATTAAACACATTATAAGTCTGGTAAAGCCTTGAAATCTTAAAATGCTCCAGCCTTATTCTCTTGTGAATAAAGTTTATTTTACCCCTTAATCTGTGTTCATATGTCTGTGGGCTGCTAAGATGCCTGACCACGGGGATGTTCTAAAAAATATATATTATACACCAGATTCTGTAGGAAGTAGTAGGGGAAGGGGTGCTCCTGTCAAAGTGGCAATAAAACCATCAAACACCGGAAGTCCCGCCCCTTACCGGAAGTCCCGCCCCTTACCGGAAGTCCCGCCCCCCTTACCGGAAGTCCCTACCTTCCGCCTCTGCCCTTACCCGGAACCGAACCTTCCTGGGCCCTTTGACCTGGAAGTGACGTCCTCTTCCGCCTGACCCGGATGGGGAGCCTTGCCCCCTCCCCCCGACACGTCACGGGGTCCCCCTACCCCACCCTCAGGCATGCCCGGGCATGCCTTCCCCTAGGGCGCTGCCGCTGGCTATGTGTTGCCTGGGCCTGGCTTGCTGCGTGTGCGCATGCCTGAGAGGCCTTATAAGAAGAGGGGAGTGTTCTGCGGTGCCCGCCGCCGCCTTTCCCGCTGTTCCTGAAACCGACTGGCTCATGGTCCCCGCCGTCCCGTTTATGTGGAGAAAGATGGACTCTTCAAGCAAGATCGGGTTTTCCTCCAGCTTACCAAGGACACCCCGGACTCACCGCCGAAAGCAGAGAGCGTGGACTCCCTCCGAAGCCCGAGAGCCGGACTCCCGCCAAAATCCTGGATCAAAAAGCCGCCCAAGCCTACCTTTCATGCTGAGGAGCCACTGTTTTGGTCCGATTCAGATGATGGTTATGACCATGGAAGTCCACCACCGAAGAGAAGGGCCTTAAGGCGTTATGTTAGCTCAGATTCTGACAGCGACCTTACAAGCGGCTCTAACAAGGAGAATGCTGCCCTTGATACAGAGGAATTTCTAAACACGGTAAGGCCCTGTTTTAAATCTAAGTTCATATTGTGATTCTGTGTCTTGTGGCAAGGCTGCAGGTGTTGGGCGGCTTTAGAGTTTGGGGTGTGCTAGGTATCTATTTACGTTGAAGTTTCCTTTTATAATTAAAACCAGCCAATATTTATGTTTTACAGGCCAAAGATGTGCCCCCAAAGGTAGCCCCGAAATCCCGCGACGCAAGAGAAGGACTTTAAGGCGTTATGTTAGCTCAGATTCTGACAGCGACCTTGCATGTGGCTCTAACAAGGACAATGCTGCCCCGAGTCAGAAAAATCTTCAAACACGGTAAGGAGCTGGCTGGTGGTGTTTTAGAGGCTGGGTGTATGTTAGGCATTTCATTACTTTGATAATTAATTTTTATTTGCTATTTGCAGGAATTACCCCATAAAATATTGAGCAGATTGCTCCATATAGACCTGCCAGAAATTAAGGGGAGAAAGAAGCAATATATGAAGAACATTGTGCATACAACAGTTGCTGTGATTATTAAATATTATATATCAGCATATCAGAAACAATCTTGCGATGGCTGTCAAAATAATTTGGAAAACCAGGAATCGCACTCATGTATAACCTCATCCGTTGCGTCCATATCAAGACTACTTCGTTCTCTTTGTGCCAAAATATGTTACAAGACTGTCATCCATACCGTCATCTTAATTGCATATTGTTGCAATAGCCTGATATTGACAGCTGAAAATATTAATGAGATATTGACTCTTGTATCTAAAATTTCCAAGGCAGAAAAACCATATTCATTCCTCAAAAAAATGTTAAGACAGACTGACCCCTTGCTATTTCAAAATATTTACTCTGTGGTCACTGCTAGAAATGTCAGTGAGTTTATTAAATAAAATGCTCTTACACATATTATTTTCTTTTCGTTTTTTATTGCATTGCTTTTAAAAAGTTAGCCATGCGGGTTCTTTGACAAGCTCTCTGGATGGTGTCGACGGTGAGGATTCCACATGCAGCCAGGCTGGTCTCTTGAATTGTTTCTTGCGTGCAGCATCAGACCCTGGAATAGCAGGGTGTTTAGAGGTCTCTGTTTGTAGTGGGCTGACTTTCAGTTTTTCTAACTGCTCTCTAACAGATGAATTACCCACAACAGATGTGGGCACGTTTAGTTCTGCCAATGCTTTAAGAAATACATCCCAACCTTTTGGGCGCTTCTTCTCAGAAATAATATTAGATTGGGTGGCCCCTTTAATCAGGTCGAGAATGTGAGACCCTGGTAAGGCGTTCCCGTGATACACAAAGGTGCCTCGCTGATCCCAGCTAGAAATATCCTGATGCTGCTTTATCTTGTTCAGCAAAATTTCAGCATTTTTCTGAAACCTTCTGGGGATCCCTTCTAAAACTTCTGGAACAATTGTATCACTCTTAGGCTGTGGGGATGTGGAGGGGACAGGTTGTGAGGTTGGGGTTTGGGGGGGTGCAGACATTTTTTCCACATCATCATCTTGTTTGTTTAGTGCTAAGTAGCGCTGTAGAACCCCTGTGTAGAGTTTTATTTTTTTCATACTCTGACAGGTCAGTCCTTAAGAGAATCTCCCTCATCTCGCTGTCAAGACGTCTCATGGTTGTGATTCTAATATTTTCTGGGACACCCCGAAGCTCCTCTAGCTGAGCGCTGGGCACTAGATATAATTTTTCAGCATATTCCATTACTTGTTAGTTAAAAGACCCGTTATTAGGGGACCGCGATGCTTAGCAGGGGACCCAGAAAACCGCCGTTTTGCTTGACAATGTATTTTCTCCTTTTCAGGGAGAGCCTCTTGTTACCTAGGCTTTTAATCAGAGCACGTTTTTTCCTTAAGACCCCCACCTGCTTGGGTGTTAGGGCAAGATTACCCTTTAAAGTATTCAGAGCAATTTCTGAAATGGCTGTTACCAAATCATCTGAGGCACCACATAAAATGGCTTTTCTCTGGCGCAGGGGCGCCTTTAATAAGGATTTTTAAGAGGTGAAGATTTCGCCGTATACATGCTGACATGTTGGTGGGGAGAGGCGCTGTGACCAATAAATAAAAAGAATCATCGGTAACCCTTTTGTTCCTTTTCACTGTATACACAGCAGGCCAGTCAGGTGGGAATAGACCCGTTCTCAGTCTGCAAGACTCAGGGGTATTTGGGTTTAAATCCACCAGCAGATAGCCATGGGGTTTTTGGTAGCATCTGCAAAAGCCTCCATGAAAAACGGAACATTTTGGGGGTACATTTGCCGTGCTAAAGTAGCAATTTGTAATTTATCTCTTGGGTTTTTAAAAAGCACCATATATTTAGCATTTAAGCTGATG
Organism: Phrynocephalus forsythii; assembly: GCA_029282475.1. Lineage (NCBI taxonomy): Eukaryota > Metazoa > Chordata > Lepidosauria > Squamata > Agamidae > Phrynocephalus > Phrynocephalus forsythii. The sequence goes on from JAPFRF010000010.1 coordinate 56,004,882, forward strand.
GTTCTGTTGCTTTTACCACGGCAGAAAATATTCTGTGTAAGAAAAAATACACTCACATTTCTGTGGTGCACATATTGCGTGAAGAGTTTTTCAACCTCCTTATTATCAGCAGCACAATTCATCAAATCGTCTATAATTAAGAAGTTTATTTTATCGGGGGGTAACAAGACATTATCAGCAAAGTTTTCAGGCAATCCTTCTACAAACCTAATAAAGGAATATTTACACAATAGGTCTTTATACAGAGGCTGCCAGCAACTGTAACACCATACAACATTCTCAGGCATTTCAGAAAATACATAACACGCATTCTCCAACATGTTTTTTACAAAGAAGGTTTTCCCACAACCACTGGGTCCCGCGAGAATGGCTGAAAAAGGATGGTTCCACAGAGTGCTCCTCTTAGTATCCATAAGGGACCGTTTTAAATCCGTCCGTAATCACTCTTTTGTCATACACTACTTTTTGTGTTTTTCTTAAAGTTTTAGTGTGGATGAGCCACTGTCGTTTATCTCTCACAATGCCCGGCTGTTCTACAACTATTTCACGAGGAGGGTTATCTTTCTTGTCTGAAACATAGGCAAACACGAGGTCTTGAAGAGTGTCAAAATTAATTTTCTCACTGTTTGCCACATTCAGTGTGATTCCTTTGACTTTCACACAGGCACTGCCCCCCGACAATGTGTAAGCGTAGCTCTTAGGGCCTGTTGAAACAAAACGAGTAATGTGCTCCCCCTCTGGTATCTCGCTGGTTAGGTCACCGTGGTAAAAGCAACAGAACCAGCAGCTTAAATGCTAAATCTTTAAAGAGGGCCCCACAATGGGCAAGAGATGCGCTCTGTTTGCAGGTGGCTTTAATATTAACACTGATACTGGCCCAGCCTTTGTAATCAGAGTTTCGGCCTCAGGACACCAAACATTTGTGTAAGCTGAAAAGAGGGGGTTCCTGTATTTTTCAAGAGACATTGAGCCATTGCTTGTGTACATGAACTTATCTTATTTAATAAATTCATGGTATTTCTTCAGCTTTCAAAACTCTTTTATAATTAAATTCCTTTAATTTCCCCGTCCCCGTCTGTAATATTTTTGATATCTTTAGCAGACTTCTCCAAATGATGTTTAATTATAGCCATACAAGGATTTATTGTCATCAATATTTCAAACCTTGAAGAATTATATACAATAATATAGTATAAGCATTCTTGTCTCTTCCCCTACACACACACACACAAACACACATTTGTGGAAAAGAGAAGCCTTTTGTTCTGTATTAAATAAAAATTCTTTCGTTTTATTCTGAGAAATATATCCATCATTTGTGAAACCAGACTTGTTGTAACACATTTTGGGCATGAGGTGGCGATGCTGGCAAAGTTTTCATAAATGCACTTTGCTGATAGTTTCTGTGAGCTAGTTAAGGTTTGTTTGCTGCCTGTTTTAATTATTACACAAACCACAGTAAAGGCTAACACTGAGATTAACCTCTTACCAGCTAAAACACCTAATCAGATTATGGTTCTCATGACAATCAGCTAAAACACACAATTCTTGCTCTACCTTGAAAACAATGGGTTTCTGTATTTTATCTATAATTAAAGTCGTTTAATTTCCCCGTGTACCTCTGCAATATTTTTTCAAGAGGGCCCTAGAGCTGGTGTTTGCAGCTAAGTTAATTATTACAACTGCACCATGCAAAATCAGCTAAAACATACGCTTCTTGCTTTACCTTGAAAACAATGAAATTCTGTATTTTACCTATAATTAAAGGCCTTTAATTTCCATGTGTACCTCTGTAATATTTTTTCAAGAGGGTCCCCTTTTTAATATCATCACAATAAAAACCAAAACAGATTATTTTGTATAACAGCCTTTTATTTAGGAACAGAATTACATCATGGATTGCACGGTGGCAGGCAGGCCTGAACAGGATTGAAGAGGGGGCACCGGTGTTTAGATTTTCTAATCTTCTTGACAAAGCTGACTACCATAGTATCATTGCCCACGGAATCGCCAGTGTACAATTTTAATATTTGTGGAAAAGAGAAGCCTTTTGTTCTGTTCTGTAAAAAGAAGACACAGTGATAGCCGCAGGTGGCAGCTAAGGGATGCTGCAACTGCTTCCTTTGGTATGTTATCTCATTGGTCTGCCTCATTAAAAAGTCATAGATGTCTTCAGGAAATAGCGGATTATTTGGGGCTGCTCCATATGAATCAAAAAAACTCAGCAGGGCCATGTACTGGTAGATAGATAGCCAGCCAGTGTTCGCCAGGCAGTGTGTGAGGATGGGTGTTGACCACGATCCCAGCTGGCCGCTTGGTAATAATCGTCCGGGGTAGCATATCACTGGGATAAACACCTGCAAAGTTTTTGTTTTTATGTAATAAATTCAATATCTGGACTGTGTTCATCTTCACATGTAATCAAAGAGGACGTTTCTGCTGTGATTAATTTCAATCACGTTGTCAAATACCCCATATAAAATCATATTAATAGTGTTGGGAAGGGGTACAGCAAAGCGGATCTCGGCTCTGAGGTTACCTGTTCTGATCAGAGAATAGTGGTCAGAGCAGGCCTGATCAGGGGTGAGGTCAAAAACATACAGTGTGTACCCCTGCAAAAATTCATGACGGTTAATAGCTATGTCCAGATCTTTCATGCTTCTCCCGTGGCTTTTGCCAAATGCATGTATTCACGTACGCATAGGCTGTCTCGAAAATTAGGCTGTAGAGGCTTTGATGGGGTCTGAACTCCATCCACATACAACGCTACAAAATTGACGTTGTAGTGTTTAAAGTTGAAGGGGTTTCGTGTGTATTGACCGCTGAATGCCTCATTGTCAACAAAGCCTATGACCAGTTTCTTAGGCAGTTGCCCCAAAAAAAGATTTTCTTGGTTGCAGACAAGACTCCCCCGCAGCTATGCTGAAAACTTTCATTCCGATCCGCTCAACAGGATACTTTGCATTAGAGGTAAGAAGCGCTTCACTGTGCCCTAGACGCACACCGGGGGGATACTTTCACTCTTTTAACAAACAAAGCTGCATTTAAAATATGTACTGTATAATTTGCATTGTCATCTCCACTCATCAAACAGAACGCATCCTTGCTGCGTGTGAGTTTGATCTTCACATCTACACCATTCAGCAGCATTTTGTCCTGGAAAAATATATCGCTGTGTAATGGGCCCATCAAATCCCAGGTCCGGCTACCCGCTGTCTGATGTGCTCTAGATTTAAAGCCCCAGTTTCCCTCACCAGCGGCTAGGCTTGTAGATTCCATCGCTTGATAGGCATCTTTATAAAAACCACCTGCTGCAAATTGTGTACTCAAGGCATCGGTGCTGTAGTTCAGAAGCAGTTCTAAAATGGCTCTGTAGGGATAGCAGTTGTGACTCTGGCTAATCAGCCTATCGCCGAGGGTAACATCCAGCTGGCTAAACAGCGAGGCAATGGGGTAATTGACCAACCCCGTTTTGGCGGTATCAGCCATGTTTGAACCATCTGCTTTTGTTATTTTGCAACATAGAAAAAGAAGCGAATGACTGAGGTCTAAATAAAATTCACTCGCCCCTGTTATATAAAATTCCACAGGTGCATTAGGGCTTAGGGCTGACAGAGGCGGGACTTCAACGTACATACTGCTTTCCACGCAGGTTTGTGTTGGTGATATTTGAAAAAGATCCAACTCGGATTTGGTACATTCTTCAGAGGAGTTATGAATGAATGCCATTTTAAAATATGTCTCTTCTGCTGTGATTTAGTATCTTTGTCTTGCGGCCTCCACTCCTCTTCCTGACCTGCAGCTTCTGATTTTTTCTACCACGGATACCCCTTCTTTTTAGGGGCTGAGGTGCTCCAATATGTTGGTGAGATGCTTTTCGTTTAACTCCTCCCCTTCTTTTTAGGTACATGAGACCCGAGCCTTCTTGGGTTCTCACCTTTTTCATAACATGACTCACTACGTCTCCAGCTATGTTGTGCATGGCTGTCTTAACATGAGGTTTAATCATTTGAAACCCACTCCTCAAAAGAGGAACAGCCCTTCTGAAAAGTCCATGAAAAATGCCCCCCAGACCTGCTCCATACATGTTTACAGCTCCATGGAAACCAGGTAGACCACGGCCTGCCTGGGCTTTGTAGTAGGCCCTATAGGCATCTACATTTCCATAATCTTTAACGACAACCATTTTTGGCTCATGCAGCTCTCTTTTGCACGCTCTAAAAATAACCTCTTCTGGGTCGAACGTGTAACCTCACGACAACTTTCCCCCAGTTGAATGGCACGTGTTGGTTCTGATCGGTCTTTATTTCAATGCTTATTGTGTTGATGTGGCTCTTGCTCATTAACATATAATGCGGCTTATCGTAAGTTATGGTGACACATTCATAAGTTTCTCCTCTGACAGGTATGCACCGTAACAGGGGTACAGAGCTGTCTCCTACAATTTGGTGCTCTATGATATCCGTATACAGGTACAAGGCGCTGACCCCTCCGGTAATGTCTGCAGCGTGGTCTATTTTATCGACAGGAACATCGGGTGGTAGGCCCAATATGTGGGCTAACCCCCCAGAGGCCGAGAATTTGTATGTGTTTTCCCCTATGAATCTAACTTTACCCTTTACAGGGTCGTAGACAAAACGTATTTTAGGCGGATCTATGGCTACTTTTATATTGTCATTCATTTCATCCAAAACAGATTGAATGCTCTTGTAATAACCTCTGTGTAGTAGAAAGCCCCATTTAGTTGCATCCTGATAAATGTAAAACATGGCATTTTTAGTCAGTGTGTACCAGCTGCGGGGTACTGAATTTCAGCCAGACCAACTTCCCATGCACCGCTCAGATCTAAGGGTTGTGGTAGCAGTGTTGTAAAATTAGCATTTGTATTTTGAGGAAATATTTCCTTGCATGCATTGCTGGGGAGTGTGATGTAAAATCCGTTATCTCCCATTTCCAACTCTTCTATACAGGGTCGCAAATTTCAGAGGCAGCCACCCAACTGTTGAACTTACTGGGCCAACCCTTCCATTTCACTAAGTGAAGTTTTCTTGAGCCACGGCCTTTTGTGGCCAATACCTTTTCAATTCTATACACCCGGTCTTCTCGGGGGTTCACTTTCTGTAGTTCTTCGGGATAGAATGTCCCCACAATAGCATCACCATGGTAATCTGTTAACAGGTATACGGGTCTCTTTGCTTTTTGATAACCTGATCCACTATAAATATCTCTGTAGTGAAATTCTGTTCATAACCCTTATCGAACACCCCCTTTATTTTTGAAACCCTGACATGGTCTCCTTTTCTGAACAGTGGCCTCTCCTCTTTCGTTTTAGCAGAGGTCCCATAGATTGTTTTCCAGATGGCCAAAGAGTTGTGAGGGGTCACATCTACAGGCCTAGCCTTGATAGTTCTGTGCATGCTGTGATTATAGCTTCTTAGGAGCTGAGGTAATACATCCATATATTTGTACGTATTATTGGCTGTGAAATACCGCCACATTTTTGTTTTTAAAGTTCTGTTAAACCTTTCCACAACACCAGCCTTGACCTCATTATTGGTGACAAAGTGGTGTATCCCATGTTTCTTTAACAGCAGCCTTACAGGCTTATTTAGGAACTCTAAACCTCGATCTGTTTGAAGCTTCTCTGGACGTCTATGGTTTTGTTTGAAAACGTCCGCTAAAGCTTTGGACACCTCCCGCCCCGTCTTGTCTTTGAGAGCCACAGCCCAGGCATATTTAGATAAAATATCAATGCATGTTAATATGTACTTGTAGCCCCTGTTGTACTCTGAAAATTGCTGCATATCTACCAAATCCGCCTGCCATTGTGCATCGACTCCAGAGACAATAGTCTTGTTTCTTTTAAAATGTATTCGGGCGGGCTTATGGAGTGTATAGGCATCCTGATCAGAAAGCCATCGAGAAACATCCTTGACCCTTAATGATTTGATACGCTTTTTTGCCTCACTAAATAGAGGGTTCACACCTCCAAAACTTCCTACAGAATCTGGTGTATAATATATATTTTTAGAACATCCCCGTGGTCAGGCATCTTAGCAGCCCACAGACATATGAACACAGATTAAGGGGTAAAATAAACTTTATTCACAAGAGAATAAGGCTGGAGCATTTTAAGATTTCAAGGCTTTACCAGACTTATAATGTGTTTAATATTTGCAAATAATAGGACGGAAAAGGCTATTTTCTAATTTTAAACATAAAGACAGACATTATTGAATAAGCTGTTATATTCTCAGAGTATATGTTGAAACCACTTGAAGCGCTAGAATTTTTTTTTTTTTTTCACACGCTATGACTTCTCGGCAGATTCTTTTTCTCCAGCAGAGTGTCCTGTTGAGAGAGCATTAAACAGCCTCTTAGTTTTAAATTTTGCAGCACCCCCCCCAAACCCGAACGAGAGTTATAAACAATTTAATGAAAAAACTCACCTCGGCCGCTGAACCGCTCTCATAACCCTCATCGGCAGAAGTCCAAATATCCTCTTGTGGCTCCTCTAGAGGCCCAGGTTCGGAACCATCTGAGCATTCACTCCCCGATTTCTCTTTTGGTTTCTGCCATCCTGCTCTTACTCCATGAGGACAATCACACTCAAGATCGGACCAAAACAGGGTCTCCTCAGTGTGAAGGGCAGACTTGGGCGGCTTTTTGGGCGCAGAGCTGGGCTTCCGCGATGGGGTGTTTAGGGGGCAGAGGGGCATGGAAAATCCCGTAGGCCCGTGGTGCATGTGGGGGTGCAGACGCCTTTTCGGTTTCAACCGCTGCCTCTCTATCTTCGGGGTCCAGGATTTTGGCGGGGAGTCCGGGCTCTCGGGCTTCGGAGGGGAGTCCACGCTCTCTGCTTTCGGCGGTGAGTCCGGGGTGTCCTTCGGTAAGCTGGAGGAAAACCCGATCTTGCTTGAAGAGTCCATCTTTCTCCACATAAACGGGACGGCGGGGACCATGAGCCAGTCGGTTTCAGGAACAGCGGGAAAGGCGGCGGCGGGCACCGCAGAACACTCCCCTCTTCTTATAAGGCCTCTCAGGCATGCGCACACGCAGCAAGCCAGGCCCAGGCAACACATAGCCAGCGGCAGCGCCCTAGGGGAAGGCATGCCCGGGCATGCCTGAGGGTGGGGTAGGGGGACCCCGTGACGTGTCGGGGGGAGGGGGCAAGGCTCCCCATCCGGGTCAGGCGGAAGAGGACGTCACTTCCAGGTCAAAGGGCCCAGGAAGGTTCCGGTTCCGGGTAAGGGGGCGGGGCGGAAGGTAGGGACTTCCGGTAAGGGGGGCGGGACTTCCGGTAAGGGGCGGGACTTCCGGTAAGGGGCGGGACTTCCGGTGTTTGATGGTTTTATTGCCACTTTGACAGGAGCACCCCTTCCCCTACTACTGCTGGCAGGTGTTGTGTTGTGTCATTACAGTCGTGACCGACCTTGTGACCCCATGTCCATGGAGGTTTCTTGGCAGGAACACTGAATTGGTTTGCCAGTTCCTACTCCAGGCACCTACAGCACCTGGTATTCCCTGGTGGTTGCCCATCCAAGTACTAACCAGGGCCGACCCTGCTTAGCTTCCGAAATCAGGCGAGATTGGATGTGCTTAGGGCATCTAGGCAGCTATGGTTGGCAGGTACCCTCATACAAATATATTCATATGGCCTCTGACAATTTAATGCGGAGGGGTGTGTGTTGTAGGATTGGCTCAAAACCTCTGGAGATTGCGTACTCCAATTTTACTAAGGAATGTATTTAAAATCTTGAAGTACTTGCTGATATTTTTTAGAAAATAATTTCTGCCAGTCCAGGACAGACTTCATTACAGATAACAATGCTTTAAAATGTGTTAAATATAACCAGTCAACTTCCCTTTCTCCCCCCCCCTCCCACTTTTCCAACACAGGCATCCAGCATCAGGACAAAAGCAAGGAGGCATTATGGTTCTGACTTCCCTATGGCTCCAATGCTAAGGCCTCTCTCCCATGCGAAGGGGATCCCCTCCTTCCTTACAGTGGCACCAAACATTGAGCCTTTGCCTTTGGAAGTCCATTTCTAAATGACAAGATATTGAAAAAGAGAAAAAGAGAAGGAAAGCCAGACATTTTCTTCTGCATATTGCTTGTCGTCTGAGCCCGCTGCAGTGTTTCTGCCAGCTATCAGTGTTTTGCTTGGTTGTGTGTTGTCTGTACTAATGCACAGCCTTGACTATCAGGAGAGACGCGGCCTTAAGTGGTAGGCATTCTTCAGGAATACCGTATTTTGTAGCTCTTTTGTGCATCTATTTTTGTAGAAATACAGAAAGTCTGCATAAGCATTGATGGGCTATTTTAGAAAAAAATGATTTTTTAAAATTTAAAGTTTAAAAATGTTTATGTTCTGTTTAAAGAACTTGCTAGCAGAGATGCACTGGTAAAAATGTTTATAGTTTTCAGGTGTCTGATGTGCTTGTATGAGGTTTTGCTATCGTTCCCTGAAGTAGCTTATCATGATCAAAATGCTTTGGTCCTTCATATCACAGTCCCACAAGATTTTGAATGTACTTTGTCTTTTGCTTAAGTGAGCATTCAAATATATAATAGTTTTCATGGCAGTGTTGTATCAATGGAAAAATGGTTATTTGTTGCTTTTGGAAACAAACTTTGAGTTGGACAGCTGATGATAAAATATGTGTTGAAACAACAAGGTTTCATTTCATAGGAATTCTAAGTGCAGGGTCGTCTTGATCCTTTCAATTGACTTCAGTAGCTGAAGTTGCACTGCCTTACTTTATTCTTTAGACCACTGCAACTTTTGTAACCCCTACAACATCCTGTCTGAACCGCAGATTCAAATATTTGTGCATTTACAGGCAGAGCTTGAAAATGGGCATACTGGCTGGAGTACTCTGGGAGTTGTGGTCCAAAAAAAAAAAAAAAAGCTAAATATTCTATTCCCTGCTGGAGAGAAGGCTCCCAGTCTGTCTCACAAACTGTTTTGTAAGGTTCCCTCTCACCCACCCGTACAGTATTAACTTTGCTTGTATAATGCAGTGCAAAGACCTATAGTATACGTCTCAGGAAGGCAGGATCATTTGGGAAGTGCAAGCATGGACACATGACTGTTAAGCCTCTGCCAAAGTAAAGATTCTGGGAATATGATCAATGTACTGTTAAGTCTTGTTCCAGTACAGTTCTATAGATGTCTACCTAGAAGACCTTTATAGAAGCTGAATACAGGACTGCGTTCTCCATCTTGGCCTGTGAACAGCTATGTTAGTAACTTCTGCTAAAAAATTATTAATCGAAGATCAGTGGGGCTAACAAAAATATATTAAGGACAGTAATCAGGACAACAATCACATAACTCATAACAAAATGTACATAACACTCCTTTTTTTAGAAATCCATTTCCAGACAAACCATGATTGCACTTGAAACAAATGTAACACAAATCAGCAGATGGGAGTTTTTCAGATGTCCATAGGAAACACTTCTAGTTATGGTGCTTGCAGTCTGCATCAGGTCTTTCTGTGGAAACCATGTATATTCCAAAAAAAAAAAAAAAAAAAGAGTTCAGTACTATTAAATACTGGAATAAAGCTACTCATTTTCCATAATCAGTTTCCATCTTATAGTTAATTGCATATCATTTCTGTCATTTCCTTGTACAGTTGTATGAGAGACATTGTGTCAAAACTGGAATAATTTGCGGGCCCTTAACTCAACATGACATTTTAAAGCATTGCTAAAATTGAACCCATTCATAAATCTTTCTGCAATTTGAAGTCTGAAACTTTGACAGCCCTCATTGATTTTACACATTATAAAGCATTCATCTAACTTTAGGGTTAGATTCTGGCTCTCCGATTCTAAATTTATCAGTAGTGTACACATTTACTGAGTCCATTTCTACATATAGGAGAAACATAATCCATGCTTCAAATTACTAGTCCCCCTCTATTCAGCATTGGTGAGGCCTCATTTTGAGTATCGTTTCCAGAACTGGACACCACACTTTGAGAAGGATGCTGACAAATTGGAACAAGTTCAGAGAAGGACAAACAGGATGATTAAGGGAGTAGAAACCAAGCCCAATGAGGAAAAGACTGGAATTACAGCATATTTTATCCTTGAGAAAAGACTAAGGGGAAATAGGATAGCATTTTTCAAATACTTGAATGGCTTTCATACAGAGGAGGGATCTGTTCTCCATCATCTCAGAGTGCAGCATATGCAATAATGGGTTCAAATTATAGAAAGCCAGATTTTGGTTGAATATCAGTGATTGGATTTAAGTACGAGCCATCTCTTGACTTGCATCACAGAGAGGCACATATCATAGGACAGACTGGGCTGTTCTGATATGTTCTTTATATCAGCACAAAGGCACCAATGGAAGCTGTTTCCAGCTGATAATCACTGCTGCTGTACCAACAGTTCATATCTCAGGGCTCACTGCCATAATGGCATGCATTAAAACCAGTTGTTTGAGGGTGGTCACCAAACTACAGATCTGTTCATCTGGTAGTTTTGTGCCTTTCAAGTAAATGTTGGGGAAATGTTTGGTGGAGATGCATGTTTTTGCATCCAACATTGTCCTAGTGGACTCAATTCTGCAATGGCTCTTTTCCTTCTTCTCCATGCCCCTGTGGCTCCTGGAACAATTTGCACCCAGATTTGTTCCAGAAGAACCCTGAATCCTCAGGAGCAAATTTGAAAGGCTTAAGAGGGAGCTGCAGTGAAGGCAGAGCGTTTTCTGTGGGCACAGGGCTGGGAAACATGTAGCCCTCCGTATCAGATGTTGAACTCCAACTCCCATCATGCCTATGGCTTTGGTAGGTGACTTGAGCTGCTGAGAGTCTCAGCTGAACAACATCTGACAGGATATTTGTCCTCCACTTTTGTACATGTGGATATCACCTTCTGGCAAGAAGACTCAACTTGCTGTAACCTTTCATTTTATATCAGAAGAAGCACTGCTTAGGGAACATTGCAAAGCAGCCTTTCTGGGAGTGCAATAGAAATGCTTTGTTTTGATTTTCAGGGAATTGTTAAAATACTGGCTTTTTATGGGCCTGGGGGAGGGGGGAATCAATGAAATGCCACTAGAAAGTCCACCACCAATACATTTTCTAGTCTTCTATTCTTTTCAAGTTTCTCCTATAGCTTTGTTTATCTTTTGTCACATTGTGTCACGAAACATCCACCAGATCCCTCTTTATTTCCATTTATATATCTATGTAAAAGTTACAACAGAATGTAGGAGATTTCTGCAGATTTCATATTCTAATTTATTAAAGAATGATATTGGCTCTAGACTGAGATGGAAAATGTTACATTTTGGACTCCAGTTGCCATAAGAGGTAAACAGAGATTCTGTAGTTCCAAAGGCAGCTTTTCCAGGATCATTTCCAGACATTCATGACTGCATCAATATTGATCCATCAGGATCCTGTTTATTAAGGGGATGAGAGACTGATCAAACTATCTGTACAATAGCTGAGAAAGTACAACAGTCTGTTTTACATTAAGCAATAATATGTTCATTGCACTGTTGTGAGAGCAAACCAAATATCCCTTCCAAAAATATTAGTGATATGTTCTGACAAAGAGGTTTGGAAAAATGTTACAAAAGGTTTCCCTCCAGTTTAGAAGCAGCTTTAAATAACACACACACACACACACACACACACACACACACACACACACACACACACACACACACACACACACACACACACACACACACACACACACACACACACACACACACACACACACACACACACACACACGGCATATTTAACTGTCATATCTCCAAATTCTAACATACTTAGAATTTGAAAATAAATACACAACATCAGTAGTTCCAATAGACACCAAACATAGCAAAGTCCTTATAAGCAGATAAAAGACATGTAAGCATGAGTATGGAAAAAACTCTTCAGGCACCAAGAAGTTTACTAAACGTGTACTAAATATGCTGCTGTGGAAACCCATGGCTCCTTTTTTTAAGTCAAACAGGGATAACAATTTTCAAAGGACAACAGAAGTGCAGAGTATTCATTAAGAGTACAGTTGATGCACTAGTTCATCTACACAGAAATACTGTAGAAGGAAACTGGCGACTGAAACCATGCTGGGTAAAGTGTTCAATTTATGTTTTTTTTAAAAATATTTTACCCCCACCTTTCTCCTTAAAAAGACCCATAGTGTTCTTGAATTGGAATCCCAAGTTGGAACCCATTTTCAAACATGGGCTAAATATACCCTGATTCATTAACCTTTCTTAATTTAGTTAGTTAGTTCGTTAGGACATTACTTCACATCCCTCTTTGCTGTCCCGCTTGGGACTGGTACAAAAAAAGGTTACTTCACATCCATAGCGTGACAGCAGAATCTCGTCACGACCACGCCCCCTGAACCGTGAACAGAGTGTGACGAGCTGTACTTGCCCCTAGGCTGGGGAATTCTGTTTTCACGTTTTGTTCCTGGTTCCTGTTCCGAGACAAGGGACGTGAAGTAACAGCAATTGCTGTTTCCCCCTTTCACTCTAGGAATACTCCGACAACCGAGAAAGCTGACTGGAACTCCTGCACCAGGCCAGGCTTGGCTCCCCGCCTGTCCCTGCAGGAGAAGGCGGCTCTTGAAGGGACAGGCGGTGAGCCACTGTCAGGCGTAGGTCCATCCTCCTCGGGTCCCGGAGGCGGGGCTGAGCTCTCCTTGCCTGCTCACCTGCCAGCCCACAGACTGCTGAGTTCAGGGCGAGGGTGTCTCGCCCACCGCCCATGCCGCCGCTCACCCACAGCAAGTGGTGAGAGCTCGCCCGGATCCTCCTGCCGGGCTTCCTGAGACAGCCTGCATGCCTGCAGTGGGGATTCAAAATATCAAAAATCGGAAGCCTGAAAATAATTTTAAAAAGGCTAAATGAAGCCAGAGAAATCCAGCAGTTGTCACAAAACAAGGATGTGAAGTAACACTTGTCACAAGACAAGTAATCATGCCCATGGGTAAACAAAAACAGTGTACATTAGGGTTAGGGTTAGGATTAGGATTAGGGTTGGTGGGCTTTTTATGCCCTCTCTGGCACATCCAGAAGTCTCAGCAAAACCTGGCCATGCGATTGGTGGAATGGCTCCAAAAATTTGCATGGTCCCATCCCATGGCTAGCCCATCATTGCGCGTGCACAGGTGTAAAAAAATAAAAATAAAATAAAATAAAATAAAATCAATGGAGATGTTTTGTTGCAAGAAAAACCCACTGCTGCTACTGTAAAAATTCAAGCATTTAAAATAGCTAATTTTCGCATGTTTCTGTGGTGCTTTGGTGGGTTTTTGGATCATGATTTCAAAAAAAATATTGCGGTCGCCATTTTGGATCCCCCCGCACCGCATGGCAAATGGAGATGCCGAGGATGCCCCCTCCCAGCCCGGTACCAGCAGCCCAGGACAGGAGGGGGGAAGGCTGGAGTGGGGACCCCCCCCAGAAACCACCCCTCTGGTAGGTCCCCTCAGGCAGGCATATTTTCGCCTGCTTTTTTGGCCGGGAATCAGGGTTTTTTTTTAATTTCTAAAACTTTTTTCTGTGCCGCTTGGCATCGCGCGATCGCTGCGATGCCAGGAACGACAATGACAAATCAGACCCAATTTTTCTTTTGTTGGTTCGAGTTCGGGTTCTGGGGGAGTAATTGTCATTACCGTTTCAGTTGCGTAACAGAAACAAGTAACGGAAACGGAAACGAGAATTTCGCCAAGTCGTGCCCATGTCTAGTGCCCAGGCAATTCCACCCATTCCCATTGGAACCAGGGCAGGCCTATTCAGTGCAAAAGTATTTGTATGTCCTTGCTTGAGACATTTGTATGTCTGAAGATGTGGGCTTGTACATGAAAGGTCATATTAAAATATAGAAGTCTTTAAGCTGCCACAATGTTTTTATCTTTATTTTTTAAAATGTTACAGTACAGTGGTCCCCTGCCCGTTCACGGTTCATATACTGCGGTCCCGCTGTATCGCGGGACCGCAGTATATGAAAAAAGGTCCCCTGGGGTAAGGGGGAAAGGCCTGTTTCAGGCCTCCCGTACTTACCTTAGTACTGGTGCCGCCCCAAATGGGCCTGTGAGGGCCTTTCCTGGCCTTCTGGAGGCTCCAAAAGGCCTGTCGGAGGCCTCAGAAATGATTTTCTATTATCTGGAAGTCACTTCCAGTTTACTGGAAGTCACGTCTGGTTTGCAGGGAGGCCCTTTTAGGGACTTCAGAAGGCCCAGGAAGGCCCTCGCAGACCCGTTCAGGGCAGTGCCAGGCTGGGTGTAGTACAAGGGACCCCAGCTAGGCTCCCCTGGCCCAACCCAACCTGTATCTGCATATTGCGGATTTTCAATTATCGCGGGTCGGGTCAGTTCCTAACCCCTGCAATAGGTGGGGGAGTCACTGTACTTTGTTTTTGCCTGACTTGCTTCCCTCCCAACCTTTGCTCACCCTCATGGCATAAAAGAGCACCCACCCACCCACTTGGGTGTTGAACCTAAAATATCAGGGAATGGGCTGGTATAGCATCCCTAGCCATGAAGCACTAAATAAAAATCATGCAAATCTGTCTAGCCTGCTAACTAACAGCTGGCCATCTCTAACCAAAAGTAGACTTTTCAGATTTACAGAAATAAGGCAGGATTTGCCATCACACTGTAGCCAATAGTAGCCATCATGCTTGTGATGATGGAGACTAAAGTTTGTGTCTTGTTTGGGGCATGCCTAGATGTTGTTTACAAACATGCCTCCAAAGATCAGTCACTTTCAGGAACCTGGGATGTTGACAAGTCTTGGTGTCTGAATTCAAAGTCCAAGTCAGAATCTTTTGTACAAAGTCCTGAGTCAAATCAAAATCCCTATAGGAAAAAAACCCCCAAACCTCCCCCCCCCAACCAGAAAAAGTGAAGAAGGTCATGAGCCAGGTCACAATCATTGGGGTTGGGAGTGGTGGTGGAGAACCCGAGTCCAAGTTGAGTCACTGGAGTGATTGAAGTCCAACTCGACAGTGAGTCCTGCAGTTTGAGTTCCCATCTTTGCCAGGAACATGCCAAAAGGACAATACTACTCATAGCTGCTGTGTTTGTATTATCTATATTTATATCCATGAATCAATGGTGTTAGCATTTGATATTGCAGACTTGTGTTATAACCACCATTACCAAGCCATAGTAATCAAATATCAGCCACAGGCTGCCTGTTTAATTTTTAAAAAGAGGGGCAACAAAATGGTGCAGAATGCCAGGAATTCCTCAATGGGCCTCCTGGTTCACACATGTCCTTTGTGCACCACCGGGACAGCATGGGGGATCTCCTGGGTGCTGTGTTCAGCAAGTCTCATAGAAAAGGAAATAATTATATGGCAGGCCACAAAAAGAGCAGATGGCACTGATGTTTTGCCTGCGTGTCCTGTGACAGTAATGCCTGCTTTATTTTATTTATTTAATATATTTATTGCACACTCTTCTACTAACAAGAATCCTCTGGTGTCTTGCACAGAAATGTTAAACATCTCAATTGTA
Source organism: Phrynocephalus forsythii (assembly GCA_029282475.1). Taxonomy (NCBI): domain Eukaryota; kingdom Metazoa; phylum Chordata; class Lepidosauria; order Squamata; family Agamidae; genus Phrynocephalus; species Phrynocephalus forsythii. The sequence continues at coordinate 56,020,402 of JAPFRF010000010.1, forward strand.
CAATCTTTCCAAGTGGCTCCAATAACTGCCAGGCTCTGAGGGGCAGTAGATATGTTGCTGCTGCAGTCCCAATGACCTAAAATTATTGCTATTTTCCCCTTCTGGGGTTGTTGGCCATAACTCAGACACGATCTTGCCTGTATTTGGACAAGATAGTAAGCTGGGTGGAGACCAAGACATCTGGATAGAGTTCTTCCCAGCCAAATTCCATTTTCATTTCAGAATATTTTGATTATCAGTTGGAATTCTGGGCAAGGGCAGTGGACAGCCACCTTGTAATTTTGATCTTTAAACACAATAATTAAATAATAGCTTATAAGCTCTAAACCTATACATCAGAAAGCCTGCGACTCTGCTTACGGCATGTGGATGGAGATATTTCAGTGTTACTTGAATATATACACACACAACAATGGACTGCTGGATTTTACCCAGTATCTGTACATCTGCAAATGGTTTTATTATTGTTTTGTGCTAGCAAGGAAAAACTGAGTCAACCTTCTGTTGATTTTCAAACCATGTTTTGTGGAGAGTTATTATGCTACTCCATTACAAAAGCAGGCATTCTGTTTCTGTAAATACATACAGTAAGAACCACTATTTCTCATTTTACCCCCCCCCGGCCTTCGGAAATCTAAAAACAGAACTCTCAGAGCGAAAATATAACAAAGGTTATGTATGTTATAAAATATTATAAAGGCTGTGATCTTTAGAATTGTAACACCCATTGCCCTTTAAGCTAAAATCACATTGTTTTCTTTTGGATGAAGAAAACAAAGAAGAAACAATTTTCAGTCTACACCAATACATCCATAAAGAATTCTGTCCCACCTGTTCCTGCCCCTCCTATTTAAATATAGCTTTTAATGCCCCACCACAGATTCTTAAAATATACATTTGTACATAAATCCAATTTATTAGGATGCTACCCAGAGGAAAAGCTGCAGTAGAATGTAAAGATATAAATATACAATCTTACTCTTTACTATATCTCCAGATCAAAATTTTGAAAAAAATGAGATGGACCTTACAGGTATGTTGCTAAGATAACCAATTCCCAATAGATCAATGGACCTGAAGGTGGGATCCAGGGCATGTCCTATCAGTGCCATCTTTACTTCATAGTAAGCACCTCAAATGCTACGGTGAGGGTCAATATACCTTGCTGAATGGGATGAACAAGGTGAAAGGAAATCTCCTTAAATGGCTGGAGACATCTTCCATGAACTGCACAACTTCCTCCAGAGATGGCTGTAATGATCCCAAGGAGACAATGTTAAACTTACATGGATCAATCCTAAATGTACATTTCCATTCAGATTCAAACCATTATTTAAGGGGAATTTGTTGTTGCTGATGTTTTGTGCTGTCAGGTTGGAACCAATCCTGATAGGACTTTCAAGGTAAGTGAGATATTTAATATATTACCTGTTCTACTCCTCCAGTAAGTTTCCATGGTCATATGGAGATTTGAACCCTGGTTTCCAGAGTCCTAATCTGTCACTCTATCCACTACACTGTGGACTTATTGCAATTTCAATATATCTTCCCATAGTCATGCAATTAGATAACAATGCAGGCTGTGTGTCAGATCAAATGCTGAGGCACATCCTTTTTCTTTCAGAACAACCCATAGCTTCTAATGATCCACACGAATGAAAGCTTTTCTGTAATCTCTGAAGCAAAGACTGATTTTCTGAAATTCTTGAGTACACTCCAGTAGCCAACATGTATTGTATAGTATTTGAAAAATGATCTCTACTGCCTCTTCTGAATTTCTTCATCACACTCAGATGTACATCTAAGAGAGGGGAAATGATAAGAGATGTCCCTTATTACTTTCATTGATTTATGTGTCTAATACCCTGCTAACAGTGTTGCCTTGTGGTTCTCAGAGAAGCTTAGATCATGCAGAAGTTCCATCTTAGTATTGCTGTGGGAGAAAGGCAGAGTAAAAATATTTTAGATTGATGATGATGATGATGATCATCATCATCATCATCATCATCATCATCATCATCATCATCATCATCATCATCATCATCTAAGAAATGAGACTGTGGTGGAGAATCATTTATTAAGTATTATTTTTAAAGTTATGTCAATGGGCCCTATGGTGAAAAGAGTGGCTTGCTGTAGCCACAGAAGTCAGTCGCATTACAATTATTTATCACCGAAATGGCAGCATAAATAATATAGAAGTGAAGTACCATAATTTCTGGAGAGCTCGGTATGAAAGCTAACAGCTGCAGATAAAAAGTATGTGCAAATATGTTCCTTTTGTTTACAGGCCCAAAGCTCTCAACTACAGACCTGGAAGGTGGGACAGCCGAAGGATCCTGATCATCTGTAAAAACCTGCTCAGCCACACATTTTTCCAGATATCTTCTTCTTTGCACCTCACTGCAACTTAGCTGTGTTTCAATGGGATGCCATAGAGGACCTTTCCATAAGTGTTGTGGGCTTGTGGAACCATCTTGCTGATCCATCTTGCTGGTCCATCTTGCTGATCTTCACTCACTGGGGAAAGATATTTCTTTTCCATCCAACCCTATGATCTGTTGACATCTCTGAGGAGATGTTTAGATTTGGGTTTTTTTAGTTTTAATTTTATGATTTATATACTGTCTGCTTGCAAAAGTAACTAAAGGTTGTGAACAACAATAAATTAGCATAAACAAAGAATAAAAACAAAAACCATAAATACACACACACACCAATATAAAAATAAACAGGAATATTTGTATTAAGATCACAATATTGGTATCACGTGTGTGTTGCATTGTTACAGTCGTGACTGACTCTTCGTGACCCCATGTCCATGGAGTTTTCTTGGCAGGAATCTGGAGTGGTTTGGCAGTTCCTAGCACTTTTCAAATATTTGGAGGGCTGTCATACATGGCAGGATCTGTTCTCAGTCATCCCAGAGTGCAGGATGTGCAACAATGGGCTCAAGTTAAGAGAACCCAGCTTTTGGCTGAATATCAGGAAAAACGTCCTGTTAGAGCAGTATGACATTGGAACCAATTACTTCAAGAGGTGGTGAGTGCTCCAACACTGAGAAATTCAAGAGAAATTTGGACAACCATTTAGTAGATACCCTTTGATTTGTATTCCTGCATGGAGTGGAGGATTGGACTTGATAGCCTAAAGGCCCCTTCCAACTTCATGATTCTCTGTTTCTTTGATAGTTCAAACAAAGAAAGAGGCCAGGCCTGCTATGTGCCAGTATCACACTTGCACCTGCACTTTCCCTCATGAAAAGTCTGGCTGAACAGGGACTGAGGTTGCTCCCGGCAGTTTATGGAAAGAAAAGTGTATTGCCCCAAGTATGCTGACTGGGGCATTCTGGGAGAGGTAATAAAAAAACCCCAAACAATTTTTCCAGGCGCTGCATTTCCCATCCTTTAATCTTTGTAGCTGCACCTTCAGGGAAGGTGAAAGATGACTTGATTGTTGGTTCTTTAGACTCAGTCCAGAAAAAGAAGACATTATACCCTCAGACGATGCAATTCTTTTTAGAACAAACTATAATAGGACACTTCAGGAGCAAAAAGCTGTTGTTAAATTTCTTTACTTCTGGAAGAGATAGACTTGGTCCAACAGGTATCCCTTCACCCTTTGCATGTTAACAAAACTCCCTCACTTACTTTATATTGTGTATGTTTTGCAACATTTTGCATTTGACTTTACTGGAAGCAAGGCTAAGTGTACAACATTTTAACAGTCTCCAGGAAAAAAAAACTTTCCAGGGAATACGTATCCACAGAGGTCTGTTTTGTCAGACGTATCAGTGATGGATTTTAAAATAAACACCAGGATGTTTGGAAGTGTTTGGTGTACGCAAATATGTAAAGCATGCAAAACAAGCCTCACAGCTGTGGGATGTTCTCTCACTCCAAGCAAGGGAGAAGAAGGGTTTGTGCAATTCTCCACTGACTTTCCTCATAACAGGCAGCCGCTTTTTTCACCTGGCACTAGAAGCAGAGGGACTAAACTTGCTGAGGCAGATTCTTCTGAAGACTGATAAAACAAGACAAAGCCAAATGCAGAGGTCATTTCTGTTTATTTATTTATTTATTTATTTATTTATTTATTTATTTATTTATTTATTTATTTATTCTTATATGCCGCCCACTACCCAAAGGTCTCTGGGCGGCTTACAATCAAAGAATTAAAACAATTTAAAATAGTTATAAATAAAATATCAATAAATCATCAAACAGTAATAAAAACCTTCTTTAAAATCAGACCGAAGCAGGTCTCAATTTGTAATAGATGCTGAAAAGCAGACATATACTGAATGAAAGTTTGTAAAAATTCCAAAGGTTGCAACCATCTGTCTTGGTCAAAATACCCTCCCTCAGTGGCCTAGTCCAAGGACTCTTTACATGTATGCAAGTTTGCTGCTTGCTTTTCAATCAGCCTTTCCTTGACTTCCATCAACCAAAGCTTTCAGTGATTTTAAATTTTTGCCTCCCCTTTTACAAAGGTCAGGTGATAGTTTTCCCTGTTTCTGGTTTTTCAGATATTGGTGGACCACAATGTCTATGATCCCTTCCCCTTAATTATTATGCTTAAGGCTTCTGGGAGGTGCATCCTACAACATACAGTATGGACGGCCACAACTCCCTGTCCTTGCTTATGTAAATAAGCAATGGCTGACCACAAAACAAATCACCCTAAACAAAAGGTTAGGAAGATCAGGTACGATTACACACATATTAGTTTTTCACCACTCGGGGGATCAATACTTCTAATTCATAATCGAATTTGGTCCTGAGACATCAGTCTCACATAAATACATATCCTGACTTATACCTCTATGATTTTGGTATCCACTTCTGGGTATATCAAATAGTATGGCAATTGCTAATAAAACAAATTAGCTTTGTGCAGTTGGCACTCTCCAGAAATGCTAAGCTCCAGCCATCCGCAAAAAACATGGATACTGGTCAGTGGTCTGTGTCTACGTATGGCATGGATCCTGGTCTGTGTCTAAGAAATTGCCTACTTTGGGGGTTGGTTGGTCTCAATGTGATGAAATCAAAGAAGTATGCAATGCAACGCATAGTGCAAAATGCATGCAAATTAAAGGATTCTTAAATCAGGCATGTCCAAAGTCAGGCCCGGGGGCAAATGTGTCCCCTTTTCAAATTCCGAGCGGCCCGCGGCCTCTTCTCCCCACTGGCTCAGCTTGCCATGCATCCCCACCAGCTGGCCCCTCCCCATACTGGATGAAGACGTCAGCTTGCAATTTTACAGTTTACCTGCCCTTCCTGCCTCTGTCATATCCACAGTCACCTGCCCAGCCTACCCACCCCTGGCTCCGTTGCTGCAATGTCCTCCCTGCCTCCTTCCATGTTATAGAGACTTGTCCAAAGTGCAGCCCCACACACATTTTCACCTCACCAAATCTGGCCCTCCTTGCAAAAAGTTTGGACACCCCTGCATTAAATGATGATGTCTAAGAAATCCTGAGAGATACATACATCCACTCCTTGGAGTCTCTTGAGTGGTTTTTCAGTATCCTCTTGCACTGTATTTCAGCAATGATAAGAAAAGTGTTATAAAAGAAATGGTTTAGAAGAGGCCATAATCCACAGCCTTCTACGAGTGGCTCATTTCCAAGAACAACTGTCTACAGCTGACAGGCATGATGAAGAAGCTGAAAAGAGAAACACAGACATGGAAGTGCTTCCTGGGAACATTGGTTCACAATTGATCAGATTCTACTGAAAACCACCGATGACCCATTTTTCTTTACAAGAAATCAGCAGCACTACAATTTTAGTATAGCCAGGGAATGTGGAAATAAAAACATCCTTCTCTATCTCCTATTTCCATTAAATGACAAGCTATCGCTTGCAATATATTGAGTTTTAAACCATCTGCAGACAGATGGGGAAAAAAAAGAAGAATGATTGTTTTTGCTGAAAGCCTCTGCAGCTGTCAGGGTTCGTATGAGACTAGCCTCCTGACTGGAAAAAGGGCTGCAGACTTTATGCTGTCTTGGTGTAAAAGGAGTAAAATAATGACATGTGGCCGTCTAATAGCTGGAGAAGGCAAGGCTGAATGAGGTGAAAAACACAGAACTGAACAACATTCAAGAAGAACACATAGGTATGTGTTCCCCTCAGTCCTAAGACATAGTAAAAAAGTAAAGGTTCCCCCTGCACATGCAAGCTAGTCGTACCCAACTCTAGGGGCGGTGCTCAACTCCGTATTAAAGCCAAAGAGCCAGTGTTGTGCAAGTCCGTGGCCATGTGGCCATCATGGCTGCAAGGAAACACTGTTTTATGTTCCTGCTTTTTACGGCGGTATCTATTTATCTACTTGCATTTGCATGCTTTCAAACTGCTAGGTTGGCGGGAGCTGGGGTTATCAGCGGGAGCTCACTCCGCTGTGTGGCACCCGGGATTTGAACCTCTGAGCTACCGATTTTGTAGTTGACAGTTCTCAGTGCTCTAGCCCGCTGAGCCACCACACCCCATCTATACTTTATAGTATGTATACATAATATATATAGTATTTAGACTGTTGAAACTAGACGTCAAACTGAGGGTCCCACCTGAAGAACTAAGGTCAAAATGGCTGAAGTATTGCATATCTTTGAAGATTTCCTCACTCATCCTCAAGACTTTCTTCTTAGTGTTACTACTCTATTACCATATGTATTCCCCCTTTCACCTTTTGCTTCTATATGCCTTGGGATATTTGAAAATGCCAGGGCTATTGAACACTGTGTTACCCCTGGTGAAGCACAGAACATAGAGAAGCAATATAATTTGTATTACCAATAAGCCACAACTGAACTGCTAGTGTGCTCTTCATTGTTACTCTGTCAGTATATACTCCCTACATTTTGAAGACTTAAAAAAGTCTGAATGGATTTTTTAAAAGATATGTCATTTCATATACAACACACACACACACACACACACACACACACACACACACACACACACACACACACACACACACACACACACACACACACACACACACACACACACACACACACACACACACACACGGGGGAGCTTCTACCCTAGACTAATATTTTCTTACCACTGATTACATTGGTGACATTAATAATAAAAATCATGTGATATTAAGTCATTTCTGACTAATAGACACCCTTTTTAGGGTTTTTCATGTAGTGAATACTCAAAAGTGGTTTATCATTCCCTTTTTGTTGCAAAGGTATACTGGAGAGTTTTGTATCATAAGTGTAACATAAAACACCAAAACAAGTGGTTCTTAAATGCTTGACATGCTAGTTCTCTCAAAATCGATAATAGGAACTAGACATGGGCACGACTTGGCGAAATTCTCAACTAAACGGAACGAAGAACGACAATTACTCTGCCAGAACTCGAACTCGAACCAACTAAAGAAAAATTGGGTCTGATTTGTCGTTGTCGTTCCTGGCATCACGGCGATCACGCGATGCCAAGCAGCACAGGAAAAAAGTTTTAAAAATAAATAAAAAACCGATTCCCGGCCAAAAAAGCAGGCGAAAATATGCCTGCCTGAGGGCACCTACCAGAGGGGTGGTTTCTGGGGGGGGGGTCCCCGGCCTCCCCCCTTCTCTTCTGGGCTGAGCAAAGTGCGCATCCTCGTTGAGTCGCCAACTCGCCAAGCGGCGCGGCACAGAAAAAAAGTTTTAAAAATAAAAATAAACCCCGATTCCCGGCCAAAAAAGCAGGTGAAAATATGCCTGCCTGAGTGAGGGCACCTACCAGAAGGGTGGTTTCTGGGGGGGGTCCCCGGCCTCCCCCCTCTCCTCTCCTGGGCTGCGCATCCTCGTCATCTCGCCAACTCGCCATGCCATGCGGTGCGGGCGGGGGATCCAAAATGGGGCGACTGCAATATTTATTTTGAAATCGCGTGGTCCAAAAACACACCAAAGCACCACAGAAACATGCGAAAATAGCTATTTTAAAACTGCCTGAATTTTTACTGTAGCAGCAGTGGGTTTTTCTTGCAACAAAATGTCTCCATTGATTTTATTTTATTTTTATTTTTATTTTTATTTTTTTACACCTGTGCAATGGCTGGTCATGGGAGTGGACCATGCAAATTTTTGGAGCCATTCCACCAATTGCATGGCCACTTGGCCAGGTTTTGACCAAGACTTCTGGGATGTGCCAGTCAGGCATAAAAAGCCACTAACCCTAGCCCAAACCCTAACCCTAACCCTAATCCATACGCCAGTACACTGTCCTTCTTAGTGGGTCAGAGAGGCACAGAGAGCTGCACCCCAGTAACTCACCCTAACCTTACCCGTAACCCTAAGCCTAGCCCTTGCGCTAACCCCTAACCAGTAATCCAGATGTGTACTCGCATTGCACTACAGCAAGTACACTTCCCTTCTTAGTGAGTCACAGGGCGCCTGTAGGGGTCCTCTCTCACTTTGTTCCCCAGCCCAAGTGCACCGCAGGCAGTGAGTCACAGAGGCACCCGAAAGAGAGGTGCCTCCGCCTTCTACTGCAACTGCAACTTAATGGTATGCATATCGAATTGGCTATGCATGCCATTTTGTAGCAGGCCAGAGGAGGCACCCACCCCAGAGAGGTGCCTCCAGGAGCTCGCTTTCCCTTCATGGCAGGCCAGAGGAGGCACCCACCCCAGAGAGGTGCCTCCAGGAGCCCGCTTTCCCTTCATGGCGGGCCAGAGGAGGCACCCACCCCAGAGAGGTGCCTCAAGGAGTCCCCCCAAAACCAGTACTAATGACAGACAAAAAACGACAAATGAAACGACAAATTTTTGAAAATTTTTGCGAAAAACGGAAACGAGCCGAAACGGGCCGGCTCCGACACATGACAACTCGAAACGTAATTTTTCCTGGTCGTGCCCATCTCTAATAGTAACATAAAAAGCTGTCGTTTTAAAATCAGGCCATCAGACCCAGTGCCTTTTGCATTCATAATCAGTTACTCTCCAGAGTTCTGTTGGACTTCCTCCACCTCCAAAGACAAGAATTTCATGAATTGAATCTGGAACCCTTTTCATAGAAAACATTCACTTCACTACTAAGCTAAGGCCCTAACTTGCCAGGTCCTCTTCATCCTTCATTTCATGAGAATCACATCACTCATTACCTGATACATATTTTACTTTCAGAAAACCAAGGCCAACTTTATTAAATACTGTGCCAAATTGCAAAATTGCAAAATTGAAGCCAGCCAGTGCTGCTCCATTCATTTTAAGCTCCAATCAACTGATTTATGCAGGTTTAAGCTTTAGCTTTAAGGCTTTATCAACAGGAAGTTAATGGCTAGATATTATATTTATGAATGGCATTCTTATGCTTTCACACTGGTGTCAGTTTACAAATGAAAAAAAAAACAGCACAGTGTGCCAAATGACAAAAGAATTATTCACTTGTATGCCCCAAGAAACAGTAATCAGTTCCCTGGGATGTAGCAACTGGTAAATCTGGAACTAAGGACAAAAATATCAGTCCATATTCCACCACCTCCTCCATCATTAATTCTTTGCAGGTTTCTTTTCTTTCTTTTACATTCTAATTAGCTGCCTATTGGGGAACATGAACCCTGAGCTGTCAAAACAACACTTTTTAAAGAGCTACATTCCGATATAATTAGACGACTGATTAGACCAATATGGGCTGCCACAGCTGTTGGAAGTCTACCAGAACTTAAGCTTCACCCGCTTTTCTTTTGACAGCTACTAGGACATATGGTAATGATACACTATTTTCTCTCTTTACACAGCTAGGCTAGACGCTTCAGTTTCATAGGAGGAAGAGAAAATTAAATAACCAGTTTGGCTATTCGTTTCTGTTGCACCTTTCAAATTTATTTTTCTTTTCCTTTCTTAAAAAAGCTTTATCCCTCCCTCCCCAACATTTCTGGGACTGTATATGTGACTGGAAAATAAAAGATAAGTTGAAATTACAGTGTCTCATCTCCTACATTTTGCATATTGCAAGTATTGGCTTTTGCAAGAGGTCTGCCAGAATCACATCTCTGGACAGTAGCATGAGTGTGATAATATAGCATTTGGTCCACCACTTTAAATCAAGGCCAAACTGACACAATTGATAACTCTTAGGGTGTAACGACATCAGAGAGCTGAATCTGGCCAGTTTTTAGCATGTGGGAAGGCTTGTATGGAAGAAGGTAGCCCTTTAGATAACCAGTCCCTAAGCCATTTAGAGCTTTATATGTAAGCATAAGCACTTTTAATTGGGCAGCACCACTCACCAGCCATGCAGCCTGGTTTTGTATCAGTTGCAATTGCTGGACCATCAGACTGTAGTCCAGTCTGGTTGTTACCAGTGCATGTGTAACTGTTGCCAGGCTCCACTCATCCAGGTAGGGGTGAAGTTGATATATTCTCTGCAGCTGTAGGAAGGCATCTCTGGACACTGAGTCCACCTGGGCTTCTAGGCTGAGACCTGGGCCCAGAAACACCCCCAGACTGTGTACGTTGTCCCTTAAAGGAAATGCAACCTCATCCAAAAGAGGGGAATGGCCCTCTAACCTATCAGGCAGTACACCCACCAACGGTGCTTCTGACTTGTCTGGACTAAGCTTCAGTTTATTGATCCTCATCTAGTCCATTATCAAGTCCAGGCACAAGTTCAGAGCAGAGACCACCACACCTGGATTGGTGTTGAATGAGAGGTAGAGCTGAGTGTTGTCAGCATATTGCTGACACCTCAACCCAAACCTCCTAACGACCTCTCCCAGTGGTTTCACGTAGGTATTAAATACCATGGGGAAAATTCATGACACAACTGCCAGGGGCCAGAACACTTGTCCCCCAGCACCACCCTGTGGACATGGTCAGCCAGGAAGGAGTGGAACCACCAGAAAACAGTGCTTCCAACTCCTATCCCAGCCAATCTGTCCAGAAGAACACCATGGTCAATAGGGTTGAAAGCCAGTAAGTCCAGGAGGACCAACAGGGATGCACTCCCCCTGTCTCTCTCTTGGTAAAGGTCTTCATACAGGGCAACCAAGGCAGTCTCTTTACACAGCTAAAACCCTAGCCTAAAACCCGACTGTAATGGATTTAGGTAATCCGTTTCATCCAGGAGAGCCTAGAGCTGCTCAGAGGCCACCCTCTCCAACACCTTGCCTCAGTAAGGGAAGCTCACCAAATTAACCACCAGCCCTGGGTCCAGGTAAGGCTTTTATTTATTTATTTATTTATTTATTTATTTATTTATTTATTTATTAGGTGCAGCTGAATCACCGCCTCTTTTAAAGGGGCAGGGACCACTCCTTCTCATAGTGAGGAGTTGACAGCCTCCTTGACCCAGGTGTGATCCCCCCTCCCCAGGAGATCCCTTTATTAGCCATGATGGGCAAGGGTCGAATGGCATAGTGGTGGCATGGACAAATCCAAGCACCCTTTCCACATCCTAGAGTCACAACAACTGAAACTCACTCAATGAATCATGACATAAACCTGGAGCATTGGACACAACCGTCCATTCAACATCAATGCAGGAGTCTAATTCTCTGTGAGTCTGAGCGATTTCTCCCTCAAAGTGGGTGGCAAACTCATCACAGCGAGCCACCGGGTAGTCCGAGACCTCCAAGGGATTACCCGATTTACAGCAAACTTTGCTTTTGCTATGCCCTTGGTTAACATCACACCCAAACAGCCATGGTCACCAAAACACAACCTACAGACACACCCTCTGTCTCTACAACAAAGTCTATTCAAATCCTTGTATCTTGAGAAAGTAAAAGCCCCTCTGTGGCAGAGAAAAAAAGCACCACTATGGGAACAAACAGGCATGGACTCTTTTGATTCAGAAAGTAAACAATACTTTGAATTCACCCTTTTTAAAAATAGAGTTGATCCCACAGTATTTGAGCATGTAGTAGTACAGTGTGCATTTTAAAGAGGAAATTAGCAACTACAATTCACAGAGTAATATTTTGCTTGTGTATTATCCACAACACATTCCAAAGCATTATGTAATAGTTTGTAAGGCAACGAGTATGTATAGGGAAACAATATGACCATTGTGTACATGGCAGGCCCCACGATGGAAAACAGCTTCCCTGAGAGATGGCTGAAAAGAGGCATAGAATGGTTTCTGTTCTTGAGAACTATGAGCAACTTCGAGCAACTCTCAGGGTGGGAGCAGGAGGGAATACTCAAATCCCTGTCTAAAGAGTATGAACTATAACACATCTCCTGAAGATGGAAGCAAATGTCAATGACCATTCAAAACATTTCTTTTTGAAGCTGATAGTCATAACTTTTCAATAGTTCATGGATTTTTCATTTACACTCTTAGCCTTGAACTGTAGACGTACCAGTTCTGAGCCACCAATATGAAATACATTGCTATGCTATAGGTAAGGGCAGGCAAACTGCGGCTTTCACAGAGGTTAAGAGCACAAGGCGTAGCACTATATGGAGTAATAAGTTCAGCCCATCAAGGCCGCAGCAGCTCTCTAGTGTTTCAAGGGGGTTGTCTCCTAAGCCTACCTAGCAGACGTGGCATGGTTTGAACCTCATACCTTCTACATGGAAAATATTTCCTCTGCCATTGAACTATCACCCCTTGCAGTTGTTGGATTTTCAAATCCAACCATCCCTTGACTTATATTGTCAAACTGCAAACAACAGAACTTTGGAAGACAGAAATAGATCCCCCCCTTTCTCTCATACACACATGGCTTTACTCTTGGGTGAGGGGCCTAAAAGGGATCCCAAGAGGGTTGGGTACTTAACCAACTTGCTATATAGGATTGCAGCCCAGTTGCCTTTAGGTATGCCGGTGTTTCACAGTTTCTGTATTCCTCATGATTGCTACCGCACTTTAGATTTGAAACACCTTTTCCTTAAAGACAAATCGCCTTAAAATCACTGTCCACTTTTCAAATCACTTTTCCTGAAGAGCCCCCTTGGCCATGCCCATTTTTGACCGCTATGTTATTTTTTTCTTGCAACGGCCACTGGGGGTGGTGTTTTTTTAAAATTGGTTCCTGCATCCCCTTTTAAAGTGATTTGGTTGTATTTGCAGACATAGTACGCTGCCTTTTTTCAGTTTCCCCCCTGATTCTGCTGTTTCCCTGTAGTTTAAAGTAGTTCAGCCTAGTGCAAATGGGGAAGCTGATTGCTAAGCAACCGCTGAAGTGCGGACTGCCAAACCGCTGTAGTGAGCACGTGAATGCTGGGAGGAGATAAGGCAATGCAAAATAAAAAGTGGCTGCTCAATGAAGTATGGTAGCAGCTTATAATATCTCTCTGTGTGTGTCAGTGGGGTATGTCATATTATTGGCCTACCTTACAAAGCTTTTCAATGAGGTTAAAGCAATGAGAATAAAATACAAGCACACTCAGGAAAATCATGCAAAGGTGTCTTACTGTGAGCTGTCTAAAATGGCTGCTGTCGTGTGTTAGAGGTAAGCAACTTTAAAGAGGGGGGATTTGAAAAAAAAACATTGTTTTAAATGTACTGCAGTGGTTTGTTAAATCTGACATATACATAGGTGGTTTACAAAGGTTCCTCAATGAAGTCAGTGGCCACAGTCTAATAATGACAACTAAGGAAACAATATTCCAAAGCAGCCTGAAAAATGCTGTTAAAGTTCCAAAATGAAAATGTGGAACATGTAGATGAAAGTATGTAAGTACCTGGAATTTGATTGGATGACCAGTGAGAACAGGGATGGTCTGAAACAGTTTCCTTAAGATGAAGAATGAAAAATACTTTGGAGAAAGAATGAAAGAATGAAAAACTTTAAGACCACTTTTGGTAATGCATACTGTACTATATGCACTAAATGACAAAGATTATTATAAAAAAGATAAGAGTCAGGTGTGTGAAATCTGAATAGTCTTAGAATGTTAGAATTTCTTGGACAAAGAAGGTTATCAATGAAAAGGTAGAGTGAATAAATAAATAAATAAATAAATAAATAAATAAATAAATAAATAAAAATCATTTGTTGTTATGTGCTATCAACTTGGAACAGACTGATAGTGACTCTAATAAAGCTCTCAAGGAAAGTGAGATATTTAAGACATGGTTTTACCAGTTCCAGTCCCCCAGTGACTTTCCATGCCTCAGTGGAGATTTGAACCCAGGTCTCCTCAGTCCACTTTGTCCACTACCTTATTCTGAATATCTAAAGAAATCATAAAGCCCATGAAATGTAGGATGTTAGAGTAATTTGGTCATATAATGAAAAAAGAAAAGCATGGAGTGTTACAACTTATCATTCAAGATAAAATACATCAAATGGACATGCAGAAAGGAGATGAATGTATTGGATGAAGAATGTGAGATTCTTCTTTTCAGGCAACAAAACTTCACTGCTTAGAATGGTTAAGTCCAATGTAAGAATAACCATAATGATGTCCAACCTCTGGTAAGAAAGGAATGAGAAGGAGGAATGAGCTTCTTTGTAGTAGCTGCCAAAATTTGACAGTGCACTCCTACAATTTCCAGTGCCAGACTTTTCAGCCTAAGTCTAAATCTTATAAAATATTAGGATAGCAATGGATGCGCATACACCAATAGCACTTGCCACAAGCCTCTATGGGTTCAAATAGGTTCTTTGCCTTGAGCCTACAGTTGTGTATCCAGATGTGGGATATCAGATTCTCCACATCTGCATGTAGCTTCCATTCAAACAGGCTGTGTGTGAAGGTGTGGATGCCAGTGGAGAGTCCAGGCCAATTCAAATCATATTCTTTACTATATGCAAATGAAATGTACATTTAAAAATTCCCTAGTGATTTTCAACCAAAATGATATATATATATATATAGCGATATATAGCGAACGTGAACATGAATGTTGCTTATGTACAATAGGATGAAAAAAAAAAACACATTAAACAATCTGAGAAGTTGCATATGGCAGGAAGTCACCTTTAACAGGCAAGTATAATGCTACATAATAAATATGAGTAGACTATTGATGAACGTGAATGGAATGTAAGCAGTGAATTTTTAAAATCAGAAGATGGGTGGCCTAGATTATTTTTTTGAGAAATTTACAATTCTCAAACAGTAATGATGTTCAGAGATCATGATCACTCTATATGCTTCAATCTACTTCTGATTATTTTCTGAAACAACATTTCAGGGAGACAGATCTAACCCCTATTTCCCATTTACATGTGAATAGAGTAACTACAGGGCTATGGTCAGAGTAGCCCTGTAGCTAGATGGTGATATAGAAATCCAATAAATAAATAAATAAATAAATAAATAAATAAATAAATAAATAAATGTGAAAAAACATCTGTCCACTTATATTACATAGTTACACAACATGTAACACATAACATAGTGCATGCACACACATACATACTTTGCTACATGTGAAACAATTAGAAGATCATTGTTAAAAATCAGTAATCTATGGGAGAAATGGATTTAGAGCTTCTATTGATATCTAGATCACTGATAAAGAGCCATTAGCATTCCAGTAATATTAGCTTTCTGTTCATTTTGACTTCTGAATTTTTTTCCTACCACATTAAGGACAATTTGTTTTGTGGTGATGAGTGGGATGCAGAGGTTAAAAAGACATGCAAACAGCTGCACTACTTTACAACAAATACTGAACAATGTGACCCAATGGTTTGTTTATTAGATCTTCCACAACAGTTGGGGCATTTTTTTAACATTGTTTAGTTAATTGCTTCTTAATTCATGTTAATGATTACACTTCTTGTAATAAGATTATGCTGCCAAGTCTATCCTGAAATCTCTTTAGGGCACTGCTAATTAATGATTGATGTATGAGCCTGAAGCACAAGCTTAAAATATAATTACAATATAATTCAATGTCCTGCTACACCAGGATGTAGGGTCCTCTTTGTTCACATTCAACATAAACTCAGTTCTGTCATTACAATCGGCTCTTCTGGAAAAAAGATATGTTGCATCCTAGTTTTCTTACTTTGCAACCAAGGAGCAAGCTGGACATTGAGATTTGCATTAAACTTCCTTTAAAAGCCATCTCTCCTTAATATGCACCAAAATTACTTCTCTTCTCAGTACGCCTTGTTCTTGACCTAACCAAAGAAGCTTCTTGCTGAGGGCTAAGTGAATAATTGAGGCTCTGATTATGGATGTGAACACCTCTGGAAAGCACCATACACTAAAACACTTTGCTCCATGCAACAAAAGAGAGATTAAAAAATCAATCACTCTGGATCCATGGGCAAAAAAGCATGATATCTAAACATTGTATACTTGGTGGGGGAAATAACAATTTAAGATCTGACATTTAAGATCTTCTTTACAGGGCCTTTTCTCAGGCTTCCTGTTCTCATGGACACTTTTGGTGAGGATTAGAGATGGGCACGAAACGAGCAAGTTTTCGTTTTCGTTTTCATTTTTTTCGTTTTGTTACATAACGAAACGAAAAATGAATATTGTCTCCAAAATGAAACGAAACAAACCGAAACAACAGAAATTTTGTCGTGTGTTTCATTTTCGTTGCGACAAATACATTGAACTGTAATGAATGCTAATGAAACAGCAATTTTTTGTTTTCATTTTTTCATTTCGTTATGTAACGAAACGAAAATGATTTTTTTTTGCAAAAAATTCATGAAAAACGAGAACAAACCAAAACGGACCCCCTAAATGACAAATGACAAACGAAACACCATTTTTTTGAGTCGTGCCCATCTCTAGTGAGGATACAAGAGAAAGCCTTTTCAGAAGCTGTAGAGCGCACTTCCCTGGTAGGCCATTTTGTGTGTGTATGCTTTAACATGTTTTAAATCTCACTTTTAAAATATTGTTATCCATTTAATCATTTTATAATGTTATATTGCATTACTTTTCAGTTGTGCTTGGGTATATTGTTTTAATTATGAGCTGCCTAGAGTCTCTCCACGGGAAGAAAGGCAACATATAAGTTTTTTAATAAATTAAATTTAAATAAATGGCTGGTGCAGTGTGTACTCTGTAGAACCATGTTTGTAATCTTGTGTGACTAATGAATGAAGCTTGAGAGTTCTTGAGCATTTTGCTCCAGACACATAAGGTTTTGTTTTGCTTCATAGCTGTAAAGTCTTTGCAGACAATGCTGAGGTACACTCATCTGGAATGGCAAGGAATCCTTCCTCAGAGTTAGTAAGTTAGTTTCGTTTAGTTTCGTTTTGTTTAGTTTAGCTTAGTTTTGTAACCCAATCCACTGTGCTTTTCATCAGAGGAAAGTTCCACTGTGTTCATGGTGGTGTGCTGTTAAATAAAGCTGCAGAAGATTGCAACACTATTTCTGGGCATGTCTGGAAGATTTGAGTGACCTTTCATTTCTGCAAATTAGTGAAGCCATGTTTCATTGTTTATGATGAATATAAAAAAACAATTCAATCAATTGCAGTCCAGTCTTTATGAGTAGAGAGATGTACCTGTTAAATGCAAAAAAATACTTCCAAATTGTATACTGCATCCCCTAAACGTCAGCGTAGATTCTTAGTCATCCAGGTAAGGATATCCTGAAGCTGAGTCCAAACATTTACCTCACTTAGATGATGTAAACAAAGATATATCATGATTGTAATAAACAACCGCAAGGCTCAGTCTTTCATGCTGTACTCTGTCCTTTTTCCTTTCATATAACTAGAATGAAGAATAAAGATGTTTTTGTTTACACTTTTAGTTTAAATGTCTGTGAAGATTCTCAGTCATCCAGATGAGGTTATCTAGAAGCTGAGTCATCATGGCAAACTGAACCTTTTTCTTGTGAGACTGAAAATTTTCATGTTTCAATACTTTTCCAAGTGGGAGAAGCTACTTGAATTAGTAGTGAAATGTTTCTATCTCACAAGAAAAGAAGTCCAGTTGCCATGACTCAACTTCCAGATCCCCTAAAAGTGGACACTACAGGTAATGAGCATGGTATGCACATCTGTTTCTGAGTGAAGGGAGACATAGTCAATGTGCACCAAGAAATGTGTTGACCCAAAATAAATATGTTATGGCTTCTTGTGGATTTAATACTCTGTGCATCACATTTTTTCTTATCAGATAAAAAAAGCAAAAAAAGAGATTCACAATTGAAAAGTGAGTCACTCCTACTTGCCACTGATAAACTTGTTTGCCAACTTGTTTGAATCGCTGCCAATTGTAGTCATCAGGTAGTCATAAATATGAGTTTGGGATGTTTAATATTAAGAAGGTCACAAAAGTAGGGGGTCTCATACTCAGCCATCATAAGTTGGATCTGTTGTATGTATGTATGTATGTATGTATGTATGTATGTATGTATGTATGTATGTATGTATGTATGTATGTATGTTCCCAAAATAGTCCTATTATTTTCTTCATAAAAGAATATAACTCTAAAATAATGCTCTCCTGACATCTGCATTCTGCAAAACTGATTTCAAAATCAGCATAATATCAGTTCTATGATCATCTATTGAACATCAACCTGACAGTGCTTTAAAATGCGCTGCACTAAAGCACAAGAGGGTACCATAATCTCCAATATGCAGAAGCCTCATCTAATTTCAGTTACACGTTGGGACACATGCAAGCTGAGAGGGAAGCGTGATAATTACATTACAGGTTACTTTGTTCAAAGTGGCAACTTCTACTAAAAAGGAGATCTCAGAGTTAGTCATCAGCATAAGCCAGAGCAGGTGCTGGGATCTTGTGGCTTTCCAGATATGAGTATAGGAAAACAAATTTGGTTTGAGTGCCGGACTGAAAACCCCTTCAAAACCACACCTGAGTGTTATACAATCTGGTTTCTGATACTTAAGTATCTTTTGAAGATAAATAAGAAGTTTTCCTCAAGAACTAAACAGAGGAATTTCTTAGGGAATTGCAAGTATAAGGAAGGCCAGGAAGGGGGATTAATAAAGCAGTCAAACAATTAAGAGGAAAAAACAATGAAAATATATTTATTTTCTTCTTTATGACCTCCACATTTCCTTATACTGTAACCTATTCTCCTTTCTTTAAACTTTACAATTGGCTGTTTCTATGGACTCCACACTCCATACCATTTCCTGAATTCCTTTCTCATCAAGAACTCAAGACAAACTGCCTAACCAGCTTTCTGTCAGACTCCCTCTACTCTGCCACCACACATCACACATAACCCCCTCAACCAAACAGCATTCAGCTGTATATTCACCATTTTGACACTCATTTGCCAATAATTACAGCACCTGTGTATATTTACCAATTATACGTCTATATTTCATATCAAATCTGTTATCTCTATATTTACAAATGCATAGATAGTGTTTAAGATGGAAGAGTCGCCACATTCTCACCCATGCGGCCTCTGACCTATTACAATATCTTGGCTTGACTTACTTCATAGAGTTGTTGCAAGAATGATATAGGTAGAAGGAGGGCCACGCTACCCCGAGCTCATTTCTAAAATATCAGTGCTGACATTAACTAGTCCCCTGTGTTGAAAATCAGAATTTTTGCAGCATCTGTGGGACTAACTAGTCAGAAGAATGGAGTCATTATGGGTGCTTAAAACTGTTGGTACGGAGAGTGTGTCAGGGAGGAGAACAGTAAGGTGTGTTGGTCCTGGGTGAAGAAGATATGTGATAGACAATATATGTAATTAATCCCTTCACAGTGATGGTGATTAGGGTCTGGCAAAGGCCCTGATGACTGGATTGGTATAATGAAACAGCAAAATATTGCCTCTGTTAAGCTTACAGAGAATTGCGGAACTTCTTGCTATGTTCTTGCTCAGTGGCCTCCCTTTCAAATCTGTTATTGAACTTTCTTTGTTGAAGAAGTACAGTTGTGAACTCAGAGAAAAAAAGTGTACAGGAAGTATGAAATGTTTGCTGTCTAGTGTCTGAGTATTTCTATTTGTAATATTCATTTTATGCTCTTTTACTTTCTTACAGAGAGCTTGGCTTTTTTGTCCAATATAAAATGTAGCCAGATATTGCTGACAAAAGACAGAATATATCACATTGGGAATGAGCAAGTGTATGAACCCCTGATATTGTGTGTTGCGTTATTTGGTCCTCTGATGGAGTCTACTGTGTAAATATGTGGGCAGAGCTGGCACCTGGGTTTGCTGCAGAGTCTGGCTGCTTTTTCAGTGTCTCTGATAAGCATCAGGTTTTGGTGGTTAGAATTCTCTTTTGATTGAATGGCTTTCTGTATGTCAGAATGGGCTGTTCACCTGTGCCTATCATATCACTATCCAAAACGGGCTCTCTGTCTTTGATGATGTGCTTTGATGGTTTCAGCTGGGAACTGTATGCCACCACTAGTGGCATCCTTAGTGGCATCCTTTTGCTGTCTGGTTTGGATTTACTTGGTAAAACCTCAGTCCTGGCAAGCCGTCTGTCCCTCTTGAACTGTTGTGTTACTAAATCAAGTGGGTATTTGAGTCCAAGGAATGTCTCAGTCAACTCTTCCAGTAGGGAGTCTCTTTCAGATGGTTCTGAGCAGATGTGGTTGCACTGTAATGCTTGGCAGCATGCAATGGGGTTTTTAAAAAATGTGTTTGGGGTGAGAACTGAGGCATGTAAATACAGTGGGCCTCTGGTATAAAGCAGTGTTTATCTGTCCACTGTGCAGTCAAGTGCAATAATTGTTTGTTGTTTATAATTTCTATTTTGTTATATTGTAAACAGCCCAGAGTAGCCCTTTGGCTAGATGGACAGTATAAAAATCTAATAAAATAAAATAAAATAAAATAAAATAAAATAAAATAAAATAAAATAAGCTGGGGTGTTCAAGAAGTTAAACTGTTCCTAATAGTATATGCTGATGTTTCTGTTCGGGTGAAAGTTATTAAAATCTTGATGGACCATTATTAATGCCTCTCCTCCATGGGTCCAAATGCTGTCAATGAACCTAAGGCTCAGCAGAGGCCTCTGAGAACAAAAGCTGAGAAAACGCTGTCCAAAGTCTGCCATGAAGGTGTTGGAATATTAGGGGCCATGTGGATACCTTTTTTGCATAGTGCTGAGAATGCCACCATTCAAGGATGTTGTATGAATTATCTGGCAGCAGACAAATAGTTTTTGAGCCATGTTGGCATGTTCTATATCTTTTTGGGGGTCTATTTTCATTGTACAGTGCACCAACAGTCAAGATTTCTAGCTGCTTTAAACATCTGTTGTCTGTTAATGTAAAAGGGTGGTGGGGAGAGAGAATATAACATTCAGTAAAAGGAAGTCCTTGGGCCACCTTGAAAGTATTCTTTTGAGATAATAATTTCATGTGAATTTCTTTAAAAACACTTTGCCTCCACATTTAATGAGGCACCAGAACACAAAACGGATATAGATGGAACTGCCTTTGCAGATCTTGGGGCCTTCTCGCTGATGTGTGAGACCTACAGGCAGGGTGGCTGAATCCATAATTCAAAACCCTCCATTTGAACATGGCTTGAAATTGTGAAAAAAGTCTCTGAGCTCTCATTAAGACATCTTATTCTGAGTAAACGGGAGAGTAGGGAACAGGAATCCTGGTGGCCCAGACTAATAAAGCATGTTTGGGACAGCTAAGACATTCATATAGGAAGTCGCTGGCTATTTTACATGGCTCACTGTGACTTAGTAACTGGCTGTGGAAGCTCATTCCACACTTGAGAAAACCATGAATTATATCCTCTCCCCCACCCCCACCCCCTTTTTACATCTGTTGAGCATGTTGTGCTTCTCAATCATCCAGCTCGGCTGAGACTTGAGCCTCTACAATGAGCTCACTGTTTTTAGGCATGTTCTGGTGGCATTTTGTCAAGCCATGTGTGTTTGCTGGCCTGGGGGTGGGGAAGGACGAACAAAAGTCCACTGCACTTTCACAGGCCTGCAATCGACTTCTCAGCCTACAGAAAACTGTATGTGACCCCGTCAGTAAGAAATATTCTTTGTTTACTCTTTTTGAAGCTGCCTGCCTACGGGGAAACCATCTACTCCGTTTTGGATTCCAAGCCTTGGGGTGGGGAGTAGAGACAGTTTGGATGTTGTCTTTTTTTAAAAATTGCTTTTCCCTGGGTGCAAAGGTTCATTTTTGAGCCAGCTGGATGATGTTTGGAACATACCATTCATCTACTGTAGAGGAAACCCATAAATCCCATACAGGGAAGCATTTGCTACCCAGTCCTCAGAATGGTTTGGTGATACAAATTGCATTGACCCAAAAGCACTTGCATTGCAGAAAGAGGTTTTCAATGCCTTAACTCCTGACACACATTATTAGGAAGCACAGACGCTCTCTTATGGAAGATATCAGCAAAGCAGCTCTATTGTCTACTTAGAAATAAGCCCCACTGAATTGATTGGCACTTGCTGCCATATAAAAGCATATAGAATTGCAGGCCTAGCCTTCTGCATTTTATGCTCCTGAATGGATTGAACAGCTTGGAGTTGATTGACAGAGCAGTTGTGAATAGCAAATTACTCATTACAGCAGGGCATGAAGACTGGGAAATTAATGTTGTTGGTTATGGCCCACATAGGACTGACTGAAAGCTCAGTGAGGCTCAAAGCATGGGTCACTTGTGACCAGAAGGGTGAGGTTTTGCTTAAATCTGGTGACAGAGCTCCCCCTTTGCTTGGTAAACCAGCTGTGACCATATTAGTGCACTAAAGTTTTAAAGCAGAAGTAGGTAGTGATTAATTATTTTAGTTCACTTTTGATACTATCAAACAAATAATTAAGGGATTATGAAAAATGTTAACACACACAGGTGTATAGCAGAGTAAATATGAGCTTAGCAGCAGTAGCATGTAGATAAAGTGTAGTTAATTGTTATAAGTATTATCAGAACCCAGAAACAGAGAGACAAAGAAACATGACTTAGAATAAAACTCTTATATTTTATATATACAGCAAATGTACAACAGCATAACACCAAGCAAGATCACATATACAAATCAACAGAGTGTGGGGTACTGTTTTCTCACCATAAACCGTCCCAATTTAACATTATACAAGCCAGTTCTTATATACACATTTAGACCTCATCAGACATGATTTTAACCAATCACATTCTGATACACCATGATGTCATTAACTATTCCACCTGTGCTAAATCACTTAACCTGCTGGTGATTTCTAATTCCTTGCACTTGTGGCTAACATCATGACACTGCAGTTTTGACTGACTCCATTTTACAATTCTCTTTTCACTCTGTTAAATATACAATACATACATTTTGTCAATTCTACATATGACATTTCTGACATTTCTAACATTCAGAATTTTTTCATAAATGGGATTAAGAAGAATGTGAGATTTCAGTGTGGATGAAACCAAATCTTACTACAGAGCTGCTTCTGATGCAAGAATATGCTAAGCTGTTTCAAAAAACAAAACAAAACACAAGTGCTGTAGAACTTTTAAGACAATTTTATTTCAGTGTGGGCTTTCATGGATCATCTTTTTCAGACACGTGTAGTATACTTTCTGGACTACAAATTTATACCCAATGCATATAGTATTGGTACAGGAGTGGGACCAAGTGAAATGAAAAACAGAAGGGTAATTACAGCTAATATCTGGCCAAGGTGACAATGGAATTAACACAACTAGCATTGAAGATGATAATTTTGCAAAAAAAAAAAAAAACTGTGATTAAATCCAGTATTATAGAAAAAAACAATTTATTAATTTACAGTGTTTGCTAAAATCCATAATCTCTAGTTAGTCCTCCTGATGCACATTATAATGTATGAATGCAAACCAATTGTGTAGCCTCTTTCTAAAATTTATCTCTGTGGTTCCTCTGCTGCTGCTTGCATGTTTTACAATAGCCACTTTGACATCAGTGACAGGGTCTCACACTTGCTTCTTTTTGTTGCCGTTACTTATATCAGATTTGTAATCATTCATTCCCTTGAAAAGAAATTGTTCCTGTTCCATGTGGAATACTGTTGGCAGCAGATACGAACACATAACACTATAAGATGGAACTGCAAATAAAAGCCCCTTATGTTTTGGGCGACAATAGGAAGCTAAGGTTGAAGGAAGGTCAGCACAACTCATAACAGATAAAAGACAGTCTAGGAAATCTGAGGGTTTCTGTATTCTAAACCCATGACAAAACATGCATTTTCTTCAGTGTAAGCTGAGTTGGACTCCATCATTTCCAACACCCAGAAGACAATTGTATGATGAATATTACTGATGTATCAGCTGATAAAGACAATAAATATGTACAGTGGTCCCCCGCCCCTTCACGGTTCATATACTGTACTATATCTAGAGTATATCGCGGGACCGCAGTATATGAAAAAAAAAAGGCCCACTGGGTTAAGAGGGTAAAGGCCTGTTTCAGGCCTCCCTTACTTACCCCAGGGCTATCTCTGCCCTGAATGGGCCTGCGAGGGCCTTCCCGAGCCTTCTGGAGGCCCCAAAAGCGCCTCCTTATGAACCATTTGGGGCAGCACAAGGCTGGGGAAAAGTACAAGAGTCCCCAGATAGGTGCCCCTGGCCCAATCCAACCTGCATCCACATATCGTGGATTTTCAATTATCATGGGTCGGGTTGGGTCCCTAACCCCTGTGATAGGTGTGTGTGGGGGGTCACTGTATCATCATATTTGAGGTAAAACAGAAGTTTTGGGTACAAGAACTGTGGAAGTGTTGTTCTAGATACCAATGAATATGATTGCATCACATGGTGCCATACACCCCCCAAAGGCATGCCATTCATCTAAGCATGGATGTTATTAATGATGAAGTTACTATATATAAGTAGAAAAACACTACATTTTTAGGCTAGATAAACAGCACACTTTTAGATGTGCTGCACCTCACTCAGAACTGCATTCTTGACATCTTATTGTCTTTACTTCTTGGTCATGTTGGTGTATGTGTGTCTGTACTCATGGTAAGAACCATTTCCAGAAATAACTGTGCCAGTATACACTTGTTAAAATTGCTGTTGCTATGATTGTTTCCTTAAATTTCAGCCATAGCTGTCATTGAAATACACAGCTTGACAGGATTGATGTAGGACTGGGTAGATTAAGGTAGGATCAGTCAGCATGTTTGGGGTGTCATGAAAGGTCAGAAAATTGTTGGTATTATATTTTTATTGCCATGAAACAAATAATATGCTTGCAGGACTTTTGTGGGGCAGAATAACTTTGCTGGCTCTGGTATTCTTCTCAACCTTATTTAGATGAGTGGGTATGTCAAATGATTGGGATATTGAAGGATTGTGGATTCCAGTGCTCTTCTGGATAATTCAGGTTTTGTAGGTGAATGACCTGGTTGAGCAAGAAGTGTAATGCCTACCAGTAATTGAAAGGGAGGAACGCCTCCAGCAGCTTATCAGTGTGAGAGAAATCTGCTAGGACAAAGTGGCTTATTCTCTGTAACTGAGCTAACTGGGAAGATGGTTTTCACCTAAGTGAAGGGAGGAGGGGGAAAACTGCTCTTGTCATCATTAGTGTTTGAGGGAACTCAGTACCTGATTGAAAGGTTCTCTGGAGGAGTCCAGAAGCTAAAACTTCAAGAATAAAAATGGGGACAGAACTTATTTCAGTTGAATTAGTTATCACTCAGAATTTATGCTAGGCTCATTTGCTGCCTTGTTGCAATGAAAACACCTCATGGATGCTTTGAAACTTTGAAGCTATGCTAAGGTATAAATATTAGCTTTCTTATTTCTAGCTTTCTTATTTTCTTGTGTTTAGTCTGTTTTGCTCATGCCTCAAGCTTTTAATCGGTTATTTGCTCCAAAACCTTTTTGAATGTATTTGCAATGGCTAAGATTGTTTTCTGGGAATTTTCTGCTTTTTCTTAACTTTTAGCCATATTTAATAAAAATATAAATATATAAAATTTATTCATACAATTGCTTCACTTTTTGGATTACTTTAGCATTTAAACCAGGTCTTGCCATGAACATTTACCATAAACAATGTTTTGTGGGCATGAGAGTCAGAGCTCTTAACCATGTGGATTTTTGGGGTGCTGGGCTTGTAGATTCCCCCTGCCATCAGCACATTTGGCCCTCTTGGTTTCACCCACATCAGGACAATCAGGGTAATATGGCTAAGTAGTTAGAATGGACCTCTCTTGACCCATAGTCTGACTTAGGAAGCAAGGTATCTTAGGTATCCCTAGGGATGGGCACAAAATGGAAATATAGTATTCAGTTTCATTTCATTTCTTCTTTAGTAGTTTCATTTTGTTTCATTTGTAATGGATTTTTAAAGTAGTTTCATTAAGAAACAAAACGAAATGAAATGAAATGGTATGCTCCCCTGGGTCCTAGAGGCACCAAAATTTCAGGGGAGATTTCTCAAGCTCTTCCCTGTAAGCCCCCCCAAATTAGGAGACGTATGGGGCTCAAGGGGCTGAGTTATTAAGCTCCAAAGGGGGTGCCCCTAGGAAATAATTATTCTAAATTGAATCGGGATTCGGAAGCAAAGCAGCTAATCACTTGCATGCAGGGGGTGCTGTTGGCATCTTCCTGATTCAATGAGAAATATTTTTTTCCAGGGGCACCCCTTTTGGAGCTTAATAACCCAGCCCCCTAAGTCCGAAACTTCTCCAAATTTGGGGCAATTACAGGGAAGAACTTCAGGAAGCTCTCCTGCCATTTCCTCTAGGATGAATCATTTCATTCCTAGAGGGAAAAATGGCATTTCATTTCGTTTCATGATTAAACACATCCTACCAATTAGTCACATAGCAAAGTAATTCATTACGTAACAAAATGACAAAACGGCATTTCGTTTTGTGTTTTGTGCCCATCTCTAGATATCACTAATCATCATGATTTACATGACTGAATAGCATGATCATCTCATTGACAAATGATTAAAGCTGGTAGCTGCTCAAGCTTTATGGTTTATGAAATGGCTGGGCAAAGTAGTAGCTGCAAAGTTTACTTCCTATTCCTTCTTCTTCATTGTCTGAAGATGTGCTCCACCACTTTTATAAAAATAGCAATGGCAGTTACTAAGTCTAAGTCTGCTAATGGTGGCTTGACAAAACTCCAGGTAAAACATGGGAAGAGGTAATACAATAAACCTAATAATAACTGCTGGTTGATCAAATAGCAGCTAGTAAATGTAGAACATTTACGCACATTGACAGTAACAAAGTGAAAGGCTCTCTGGTTGGCAGTATCATAATTATCAAGAGTTTCAAAGTTGCTGATCATCTCACCAGGAAATCAGAAAAATAGCCATCTATGGTGTCCAGAAAATGTTTTGTAGAGGGAGGCAAGACTGCGTTGTGAGTATATGCTACTACAACATGGCATAACTCTCTGTACATTAAAATAGTAACCAGAATCCTCCTGATGTTCACATATGCAATGTCTGTAACTCACCATGGCTAATTGTGGCTACTTGACAAGGAGCTGGGATGCATGTCAATTGGGCCATTGGGCAGGTGATAAGGACACTCCTGGCACCTTGTCAGTTAGTCACGGCAAGCTGTGAAAAGCATGACACACATAAGATAATGGCCAATAAATACATTTTTGACTTTGTTGGGCATGCTCCTTCCCCCTGAATGGACTCTCAAGATGAAAGTAATGTTAATATAATCCCCTGCTTGGTTAACAAGTGCTTGGAAGGCAGAACTCAGATGGACATTTTAGTCCTGATACCTATACACAATCTGTTCTTGCTGTGGCCTGAAGCCTCTGTGTAATTTATTGTAAGTGCAAATTACCTGCAGTCCCATGTTTCTAGCATGTCAAACACTGGCTCCCAGCTCCGGAGCTTAAAAATGTTTCCCCACCAGCTCCGGAGCTAACAGAAAATTAAGTGCGACCCCGCTCACCTAAGCGCGACCCAGCGCACCTTTCAAGTACCTGCTCTGGGAGAGTGAAAAATTTTGATGTGGAGAGTGCCGGGGTCTCCTTGCTTCTTTTTGTTGTTGTTGTTTTGCCTCCCACCCCTTTAAGAGTTACCAAGAAGTGACGGGGGGTCGGAGCAACTTCCACCGACACTCTGGAGGTAAGAGTGCATTCTTTTCTCCTTTTTTCTCCCTCCCCTCACGCAGACAGAACAAGGAAGTGTGGAGGGGTGGGAATGCAGGGAGAGCGACAAACCCTCAAGATCTCTGGTACGAATTTAAGGGACCAGCGGATCTTAGGGGTCATGTAAAAAAGCCCTATGAGGAAGTGATGGCAGCGGCAAATATATGTTACACCATAGATAATAACAAAAGTAATGCCTTCACCTAGAAAAGGCTTCATCTTTGATGAAGATTTTCCCCCTGGCAAGTGGTCATGGAGTAGCATGGCTGCTCAAGCAAGTAAACATTTTGTTCTGTCTTCTGCAGGGCAGTTGTTTCTATCATTATTTCGTAGAACAATTTTAAACACTGAAAAAGCAAACAGGACCCCTTTCTGTTTTGGAAATCTTTTTTGGAGGCATTTCAGAAAATCCACAGCTTTCATACTGGGACAGGGCCCAGTGAATAACAATGATACCATCTGACATATTTACTCAGTCACAGAATTGTAATAATCAACAAATATTTCCTAAGAGGAGTTGTACAATGTGTCTCAGATGAATCTTAGATTTATTTGCAGAAAGCATTTGTTTTGGTGTTGGCAGGGAACCACAAATGGTAAACTCCATGATGGCGGGCGGCAGCAGCAGCACTTCAAAGCGGCTCCGGCACCTCGTCGCCTTTGATCTTTTTCTGTTGCTGCACTGCCTTGTTTTTCTTCCCTGACTTGCTATGGGCTGTTGGGGCTTTGGGGGAGTCTTAAGGGGAGCTCGCCGAGATCGCGGATGAAAAACTACGGACGATAGACGCCCCACCATCCGACTCTCAGATCGGCTTGAGCGTTCCCCCCCCACCTCTCCTTTACCGTGCCGCCGCGGCTGAGCGTTCTGCCGGCTTGTGATCTGCCGGGCTCCTGAGGCTTGTGAGCTGGCTTTTCCCCGGCTCTATCCAGGATTGCTCTCGAGCCTCAACTGACGCCTGTTCCCGGCCCGACCCTGCCCGAGTCTGCGGACGAGCCTGACCGGTGATCTGCCGGCGTGTGCGGCTGTTCATCTGCCGCGCCTCCGCGGCTGTCTTCTGGCTTCTCCCCGGCTCCATTTGAATCCGCCGATGAGTTTCAACTGGCGCTTGTTCCCGGTCCGACTCCGCTCGCGTTTGTGGACGAGCCTCGACTGGCGCCCTTCCCGGCGGCCATGCCGAACCTGTATGGATTGCGCCGGATTCGGGCAGGTGGAGGGCTGGGGTGACCTGGTTCTACAGCTGTTGGGAGGGAATCAAGGCTGTCCCCTCCCCAACATCGTCACCCTCCACAGCCTTGGGTTACTCAGAGGCTGTTTCGACCCCCTGCCCGCTTATGATCCGCGGAGCTGTGCCTGGTTTGTCGCCTAGGAGCTGGCGGCTCACTGACTCTAACCATCTACTTGGCATGACGGTGTCTGTGTGGACTATGGGGTTTCGGAGCCTATCGCTGATGTGCACCGGACTTGGATTAGTATCTACCGCTGCTCATAACGATGCCCTCCGTGCTCCTGACATATCTTCCGCCGGCCCGTCGATTTGGTATTGCATGAGGTTTGGGACTTTCCTTTCTTGGGACGTGAGGACTTTTACTTACTACTCTGCTGATCTCTCTGAGTTGCTCTATCAACAGGTTTTGCAGCGCCACAAGACTGGTTTGTCCTTGAAGACTTATGTGACTGGCCAGCTCAATAATTACCTTCCAAGGCTTTGTAAGGCTCTGAGCTGGATGTCCTTGAGAATTAGTCTGTTGGACTGCTGCTAATTGCCACCAGCTGTCACCACTCACCTTTCTGCTGAGGAGACCGGCCTCCTCTCCTTTCTCCCACCTGCTCCATGCCGGCCCCATATGTTTTTTATTGTATAGCAGTCATTTTTTACCCTATTTTATCCTGTTTTATTTACTTATTTATTCTCCCTTTTTTAAGTGCATAACTGTTATTGTTATTTTTATACTGTTGCTGTTGTTATTTATTGTAGCATTTTTTTCCTCTCTCTTCTTCCTTCTTTTTCCTTTCTCCATCTTTTTTTTTTTCTTTCGCCATGAACGCAGGGGCTCATATACCGACGGTGATGGGCCGTGGGCGGTACTCTGGTAGCCGTTGGGTTTGTCAGACCAGAAGAACTCGGGTCAGACAACTCGTGTCTGTCCCTCGCTCTGACCCCCTCGGCTCTCTGTCACGTGCCCGGGAGTCACTCCACCAGCGCCCCCAACCTTGCCTGTATCCTGATGAATGCCAGGTCGGTTCATAACAAGATCCCTCTCATCTATGATACCATTGCGGATGGGAAGCCCGACCTGGCATTCATCACCGAGACCTGGGTGGGCACGGTGGGGGGCTTCCTCTCTCTCCCTTTGCCCGCCCGGGTACCTGGTAGAGGGAGTAGGAAGGTTGGGGGTCAAAAGGGGGAGGGGCCGCAATCGTCTACAGGGACTCTTTACACGTCAGCAGGGCCTCGACATTGGTTAGCCAGGGGCTGGAGGTACTCCATCTGTTGGTGGGACAGCGGGACAGATTTGGCATTGTGCTGGGCTACCGAGCTCCCGCAACCCTGCACAATCCCTCCCAGAGCTCACAGAGTTCATCTCCGCTGCATTGTTGAGATCCCGCGCCTATTGGTTGCGGGAGACCTCAACGTGCATGCGGATGGTGGGCTTGTTGGTGCAGCTCTGGAGTTCATGGAATCCATGGCTTCCATGGGTCTGTCCCAGCATGTTTTATGCCCCACCCACAGATCTGGTCACACCCTGGATCTGGTGTTTACCTCCATGTCGGGGGATTCGTGTCTGGAGGTGGGGGACCTTGTCTCCCTTCCTGTGTCATGGACAGACCATCACCTGCTTTCATTTTCCCTGGCGATCTCGGCTCCTCCTCGCGGGGACCATCGGCCCACCATCTTGGCCCGCCCCCGGAGGCTCATGGACCCTCAGCGGTTCGGTGAGCTCTTTGGGGGATTTCCTGGTGGAATGACTGACGATCCGGCCGAGGGTGTGGCGAACCTTTGGCATGAAACAGCTGTCCACACCATTGACCGGATCGCCCCCAAGCGCCTCCTCCGCTGCCGAGCCCGGCCCTCCCCATGGTTCACGGGGGAACTTAGGGCAATGAAGCAGGCTAGGAGGAGGTTAGAGCGCAGCTGGAGGAAATCCCGCACGGCGTTGAGTAAGGCTGCTGTTGATGCCCAGTCTAGTCGCTATATCATCGCGATAAGGGAGGCTAGAACATCTTTCACCTCCTGAGAATTGCTGAGGCCTCGAACCGCCAGGCGGAGCTCTTCCGGGTGGTTCGGGACCTCAGCAATCCTAGTCTGGCCAGGCCTCCTCCTACTGAGTTCAGTAGTGAGCAATTCGCAGCCTTTTTTTCGAACTAAGATTGAGGCCATCCGTGCTGGTTTTGACTCCAGTTGCAGTCGTCCTGTCCCGCCATCTCCAGTTGCTGGTCCGCCTTCGTCGCCTCGGTTGGATGCGCTTGGGCCTGTTTCTGCTGTCGAGGTCTCCAAGGCTATGGCGCATTGCCGGCCTGCCTCCACTCCTTTCGACCCTTGCCCTGCCTGGCTAATTAGAGCTGCCAGAGGGACCATGGCCGAATGGGCTTCTGCCATCGCCACCGCCTCGTTCAGCGAGGGGTTTTTCCTCTCGTTTGAAGGAGACGGTGGTAAAGCCCATCCTGAAAAAACCTGGCCTGGCGGTGGATGATCTGACAAACTATCGTCCTATTAATGTCCCTTTTATGGGCAAGGTGATCGAGAGGGTGGCGGCGGTCCGGCTGCAGTCATACTTGGAGGATCGGCAGTGCCTCGATCCTTGCCAGTCCGGGTTCAGGCCCCGCCGGGTACCAAACAGCTTTGGTCGCCCTGCAAGATGACCTTCTCAGGGCGGCCGACAGGGGTTGCTCTTCCCTGTTGGTCCTCCTGGATCTGTCAGCGGCCTTTGATACCGTTGGTATCCTGTTGGACCGGCTCTCTGAGGTCGGAATTGGAGGCACTGCTCGCAGTTGGCTCCGTTCCTTCCTGGAGGGCCGGCCACAGTATTGGGGGAGTTATCGGCCCCTTGGATCCTCCCTTGTGGGGTTCCACAGGGGTCGTCTCTGTCCCCATGCTGTTTAACATCTACGTAAGGCCGTTGGCGGGGGTCATCAGGAGTTTTGGAGTCTGCTGTCATCAGTACGCTGATGACACGCAGCTCTATCTCTCCTTTAACACCTCTGCTGTGGAAGCTGTGGAAGTTCTCGACGGGTGCCTGGAGGCCGTACTGGCCTGGACCGGGGCGAACAGGCTTAAGCTCAACCCCGAGAAGACGGAGGTTATGTTCTTCGGGAGCTCGCCGTCGGGTACGGTGGCCCTCTTCCCTGTCTGGGGGAGTCTCCCTCCAGCTTGCGGAATCTGGGTGTGTTCCTGGACCCGGCGCTTGCCATGGAGCACCAGGTGGCGTCGGTGACCAGGCCCGCCTATTTCCATCTCCGTCGGATCGCCCAGATCCGCCCATACCTCGACGCGAGCTCCTTGAGAACAGTGGTCCAAGCTCTGGTGATCTCGAGGCTGGACTACTGTAACGCTTACATGGGGCTGCCCTTGAAACTTCTCCGGCGCTTGCAGCGGGTCCAGAACGCGGCGGCCAGGCTGGGGGTTTTGACCACATCACCCCAGTCCTGGCCTGCCTGCACTGGTTGCCCGTTGCAGCCCGGATTAGATTCAAGGTCCTGGTTTTAGTTTATAAAACCCTCCATGGCTTGGGACCGGACTACCTGGCAGAGCGTATCGCTCAGCGGTCAACTTCGCCCGTCCCGTTCGGGCAGGCGCGAGCGCACTTGCTTCGGTCGCCACCCCCTGGGAAGCCCGGAGGACGAGCACTCGGACCCGGGCTTTCTCTGTGGCGGCCCCCAGCCTCTGGAATTCTATCCCCAGTGAAGTGCGCTCCGCAGAGTCCCTGCTGGCCTTTCGAAAGGCGCTGAAAACCTACCTTTTTCGTGAGGCCTTTGGCGATAGTTAAAACCTTCCCCCCCCCCGCCATCGTAATTTGCGCGTTAGTTGAGGTGTTATCTGGTTTTAACAGTGTCTAGGGTGTTTATAGGTTTGTTTGTCTGATTATTTTATTGTGTTTTGCTGGCTTTGCAGCCTTTGTGTAAGCCGCTTAGAGTACCTAGTAGATAAGCGGGATATAAATATAACAAATAAATAAATAAATAAATAAATAAATAAACTCAGAATCTTCAATTTTCTGCTGAATGATGTGTTCTAATACAAGAGAGTTAGAGTGGGAGACCCATATTCGGTTCCTAAATTAAGGGAGAATATGTCCTAGCATCAAATGGACTGGCACTGCCATTGTCATCCTGCCTCTCCTAGCTTGTTATATACAGTTTCTGAATCCCAAAGTAGCTTACTTACTAGGCATGCTGTTATTTGTACAGAATGTGGAAAATATGGTTGAGTCATTTTTTTGTTTTGAGTCTTTTTTTTTTTATTTTGGGTTTGTTTTCTTTTTTTTCTTTTTGTTTGAACCTCACCAGTCAGGTTTTTAAAAATTATTTTATTATTTTATAACCCTGCCGACCCGTGGGCCAGATCAGGTTGTTTTTATTTTTATTTTTATTTTTATTTTTATTTTTATTGTATTTTTATTGTATTTTTATTTTTTCTGCAGACCACGTGGGCCACCTACCAGCTGTAGTCCGGGCCCATCGGCATTGTTTTTAAATTTTTTCTCCTGCCGGCTGTGGGCCAGTTTGGTGACCCACAGGCCAGTTCCAGTGCTCATAGTCTGGATTGTTTTTTTTTTTAATTTTTAATTTTAAATTTAAATTTTTTTCTCCTACTGGCCTGCGGGTCGGGTCTGGTGCTTGTGGGCCAGTTTGGCAGCCTGAAGCTCAGATCAGGTAATGTTTATTTTATTTTATTTTATTTTTTATTTTATTTATTTTATTTTTCTTTATATATTTTCTGCCGACCACATGGCCCACCTACCAGCTGTATTGCAGTCCCGGCAGCATTATTATTTTTTCCTGCCAGCCACGGGCCAGATCAGGTTTTTTATTTTTTATTTTTTCTCCTTCCAGCTGCTGGCCAGTTCAGTGGCCTACGGGTTAGTTCTGGTGCTCGCAGGCCAGTCCAGTGGCCTGTGGCCTGGTTGGTTTTTTTTTTGTTTTTGTTTTTGTTTTTTACTGCCGACCACGTGGCCACCTACCAGCTGTAGTGCGGCCAGTCATATTTTTTTTCTGGACAACTCCTCCCTGCAGCCAGGAGGACCGGACCAGGACCACTCTAGGTAGGAGACACCGGCGAAAGAAAAACAAACCGAACTGAAACAGAAATTTCTGTTTTGTTTTGTTTCATTTTTCTTAGAGGGGACAGTTCATTATTCATTTTGTTACATAACAAAACAAATAATGAATAAGGAAATGAACCAAAAGTTTGTTTTGTGCCCATGTCTACATACCAAATAAAACCTTAAATGTGCCATAAGATGATTTATTGTTTTAAGAACACTGGCCAGAACCCTGTTCCCACTTTGTACTTCCATAAGGGAAATTGTGTAAATCATGGCAGCAAATTGCTCTTAATTAACAAGGAGCTATCTGTGCACTATGAAAATCCCCTAAGCCACTCTAAAATGATATAAGAAATAGTGTTGGAAGATGAGACTCTCAGGTCAAAAAGCACTCAATCAGCTACTGGGAAAGAACAAAGGACAAAGACAAGTATTTTCTTTGCTAATGCTGCAACTAGATTAAAACAAAAATGACATCTAGTAGCTGACATGCACAGAAGTGAAGGAAAATCTGATGCTGCACAACATATACAATTGGAACATGGGTTGTGAGAATACTGTTTAAAGGCAAACTGCAGCCATAAAGCAATAAATAGAATATGTGGACCATGAGATGCTATGGTTTGTTCTGATCACTACGAATGTGTGCAAAAGCTGGACAGTAAAAAATAGCTGACTGGAAAAATATTGATTTATTTGAAGTACGATGCTCGAGAAGAGATTTTCAGTCACCTTGGCCTGTCTGAAAGATGACTAAGTGGGTCTTCAAGGAAATCAAGCCTGAACTATCTCTGGGGGCAAAACTAAGACTTTCATACTTTGGACACAGCCTCAGAAACCAAGGCTTTTTTTTTGAAAAGACAATAATGCTAGGAAAAGTTGAGGCAGCAGGAAAGGAGGAGGACCAAATATGAGATGGGTTACATCTCTAAAGGAATCACTGGCTTGAGTTTACATGGGCTGAATGGGGCTGTTGAGGACAGGACATTTTAGAGATCATTCACTCATAGTTGACAGCATGCAACAACAAAAGGTAGTGTTCCTGGATGTGTGCTTGGTGTGCGATTGTTCACACAGAAAGGAATGCAAGCAGCATCTCATTAATGAGCCACAGTGACTAACCACCAAGACAAATGTGATTTTCCCATTGCAACCTCAATTGGCAATAGGACTCTAATGACTACCTATGAATCTTACAGACAACCAGACTCGACATAGTATTGGGTTAAGATCTCATCCCTCTCCTGACAATCACATCTCTTTATGCATTTTGTTTGGGATGTGCGATGGCACCACTGAATCCTGCCATCTGTAGGAAATGCAAGTGCATGAAGACTTGTAACTTGATGGCATTGATCCCTATGATGAGCATTTGCACTCATTCTGGAGGGTCAGGAATGACTCAACAGAGGGAGGCTGTTCACAGTGACATCCAACAGCAGCTACAGGACACAGGCTGGCTCATGCACTGGGGTGGCGCTTGTTGGAGCCAAAAAAGCAAAAAAAAAGTTTTTTAACTGATTTTAAGCATTCCAATGCATTTCATATAATGTTAACAACACAGCACGGAGGAAATAAAAGTATTTTTGGCCCTATAATAATTATATGCACACTAGGAGAAATGTCCACTTTGAAGATTTTTTTTTAAAAAAACATTTTTGGGAATGCAAAACACAGAAATCAACCCCACCTCTCCTGCATCTAAAGAAGACTCATACCAGATGGAGAGAAGACAAGATGTTTGCCAACCAAAAGAGCAGCATAAAGAAGATAGATGTTTTATAATCAGAGAAGGCCTGGGGTATTCAAATGCCTCAGAGTGCTTGGACAATACTGGACATGTGTTTCATACTAAACTACAGGTTGCCGTGTGTGTGTGTGTGTGTGTGTGTGTGTGTGTGTGTGTGTGTGTGTGTGTGTTCATGACTGACAAGTGGGTCAACAAAGTGTTTCCTCGGGGGAGGGGTTGTCTACCAGGCTTAAACAAACCATGGGTTTTGATCCCTATGCCTATGGTGAAGGTTACTTGTTGCTTTGCTTACTCTGCAAGGGCTAAAGGCACTGAGTTGCTTGCGGGTCTTAGAGAGGAAGGGAGTAAGCATGGGACGGGTGGGCTGTGTTGTCAAAAATGCTCCCTCTTGCCTTTCATTTTTTCTCTGTGAAAACCAGGTTTTCTCCTCCTTTAAAGACTGCCTCTCCCTTCCAGGATCTGGAGATGGCCTCCCCTGTTGTGTCAGGAGGTGATGTTGTGCTAGAAGGACAGCTAGAAAAAGATGAGGGAGAGAGTGGGATTGGACAGAACCCAAACTGCAAGCCAAGCCAAGTGGTGAGGATCCCCTCCATCAGGCAGTATTTATTTGGTGGTAGTGTTATATATTGTCAGGTTGCTGCTGTTTTTGGAAGACCTATGAATTAATTCTTACCCCCCCTCCAAAAAAAAGAGAACTCCCTCACTCCAATATTCAAAATCTCTTCTGCAATCTTGTAAAAGAAAAGCAATGGTTACTCTAGCCATCTAACCCATCCTAACTTTACTACTGTCATTTCCAGGGAAGTTTGTCTTCACACAAAATTTGCCCTATTTATGCAAATGTTGTTGTGGTGGAGTTATTACAGGTTACTTTGTTACTATAAAATGGGATTGTGACTTGAAAAAGACTGGGAAACACTGTCCAAGTCATGCACACTGAAAGTTCATCATGTTGATTTCAGATGTGTTGGCCTAATTCAGGAACATGTGTAGTGGATGAATTTCATGTGTAGTATGCTGGTAACAACAAACCTCACTACTTTAATGGAGTCAGATTCATAGTCCATCCAAATATAAGTAAGACTGTCAGAAAGTTTGTGCCAGTGTTAGAGTCATTTTTCTCCAACTTAATCCACAACCCATCTTTCTAAATCTTATCCAGGTTTATGCACCAATATGTGATGCAGCAGATTATGATATAGAAGAATTTTATACTCAATTAAAGACTGCTTTATCATTTACCAAATTGTCAGGCCCCTGCCAGAACCTATTCCAGAGACTAAAGTGTTAATGCCTGAAGAAGCCCCAGATGGGGTTTCAGAGCTGTCAATTCCTCCAGCAGCTGCACAGGAGAGTGACTCAGCATCTTCAGGGGATTCTCCAGCCCCACAGAAGGTTGCTTGTCAAAGGCAGCCAAGACTTACAACCAGGAGAAGCAGACACAAGCTTTATCTGAGCCACCGACATCTACATTTACGGAGTCCTGAGTTTTCACAGGGTTATTTTCTGGGGAAGTAATGCTGCTCTCTGGAGACATAAATTAAGCATTCAGGACTGAGGCAAATTGTGGGAGCAAGGTGTTGCTATGATGACTTGCTTCTGCTTTCCTGCTTGATCCTTGTTCCTGCTTGGTGTGACCCTGGACCTCATCTCTGTACTTTCTCTCTTAGTGGACCAGGCATAAGCTACCATTGGCATTCTGGCTTTGACCCCTGGGCTGTTTATCTTGGACTCTGTTTGGCTGCCTGAATAGGTGTGACCTTGGTATAGGTTTTCTGGACTATGATTTACTTCTAATTTGCTGCACTGGGGTTTGGCTCTGAGTTTCCAGTAAAAGCCTGAACTTACCTGTGTGTAAATTTACTATCTCCTTTTTCCTTACAGCTTTGATTTGTATTTTTAAAAAACTGTGTAAACTTAAATGATATGGAATTATAGACTCATGGATTTGTAAGTGGCCTATAAGGCCACTGAGTCCAGCTCCCTGCTCAATGCATGAATCCAAATCAAAACAGATCTGATAGGTTGTTATAAGAGATGGGCACGAAATGATTTTTTGTTCATTATTTGTTTTGCCATGCAATGAAACAAATAATGACCCTAGGGGCAAATTTAACACGAAATGAAACAAACTGAGAAAAATTTGGTTTGGTTAGGTTTCATTAATGGGGGGGGCAGAGGTGTCTCCTACCTGGTGCTGGTCTGGAGGTCCTCTGGCACCGAGCTACATGGAAGGAGCATGCACCTCATCAGTGCCATCGAGGGATGAGGTAGACTCGAGCCTCAGCCCAGCCCCAGGAGGAGAGATAAGAAGGAAGTCATGCTTAGGTGACCAGAGCAGTGCGCCTCTGATGCCGCCCCCTCTTGCGCCTTCCTCCCACAGCCCATTATCACAGGGCTGATCGGGAGGGATGATAAGGAGGCCACGCTTAGGCGGCCAGAGCATCGTGGCTCCGACACCTCTATCCCTCTTTATTCCTCCCTCGCCCATTCCTAGGCAGCCCCCAGCTCCGACCAGCCCCCAGGTACCGCACAGTTGGTGCTGGAAAAAAGCAGGTAAAAACGAACAACAAATTATTGAACCAACAAAATGATTTTTTTGAAAAAAATCGTTAAACATTAACTGAACTGAACTGAAGCCTTAAACAAAACAAAACAAAACAAAACACCATTTTTTTCAGTTCATGCCCATCTCTAGTGGTTATCCAAGTTTCTCTTTAGTGCCTCCAGCACTGGAGCCCTCACCACCTGCCATGATCATTGATTCCACTGTCATGCTGCTCTATGTCTGTTAAGATTCTGTCAGCCAGGTGAGATTATACGG
This sequence comes from Phrynocephalus forsythii, assembly GCA_029282475.1. Taxonomy (NCBI): domain Eukaryota; kingdom Metazoa; phylum Chordata; class Lepidosauria; order Squamata; family Agamidae; genus Phrynocephalus; species Phrynocephalus forsythii. Next base: position 56,059,168 of record JAPFRF010000010.1, read on the forward strand.
CAGTTGTGTCATGGCAACTGGACTTCTTTTCAAGCGAGTTTGAAACATTTCAGTACTCATCCAAGTAGATTCATCAGTTTGAAAAAAGTTAGTGCGTGATTTCCAATTTATAGTTCACCTTGGTTTCATGCCACCCTGGTCTGAATAGGCTCATTAGGTGGACAGTGGCCTGAATAGCTCATTAGGTAGACAATGGCCTGAATAGGTGCATTAGATGCTCAATGATGTGCAAAAGTCCCACCTATGCAACCCTTCCCAACACCCATTAAATATGGGTCATCAGCTTTCCTGGTGGAGGTAAGAAGTGTTTCTGGTTTGTCTGGGGATTGATCAAAGGGCAGCATGATTAGTGGTAGACAAATTGTTCCTAAGTACATCTAACCAGCCTATCCAGGCCACTGTCCACTTAATGAGACCTAGCCAGACCAGGGTGGCATGAACCAAGGTACTTTCCTCAGACTGACAAAGCTACTTGAATGATTTGTGAAATATTTTGATCTCACAAGAAAAGAAGTCTAGTTGCCATAACTCAACTTCCAAATAACAGTGAGGAGGCTTTTCCCCTGATATTCAGCCTGAATTTGGCTTCCTGTAAGTTGAACTATGGGATAATCAAAAAATATGTGGCAACCTTTGTGGTGGACATGTAAAGAGGCAAATACATATTGGAGAATGGTAAAATTATCCATAGAGAGATCTTTGAAGATTAAGTTAGAGCTTCGACCAGAGTTTTTTCTATTAAATATAATGGATATAAATATTTCCTTTGATCAAAAATATGTACTCCATCATGTAATAGTCGCGGCAAGGATATTATATACGAAATTTTGGAAACAACCTGAAGCGCCTACAGAGAGAAATCTTCATGACAAAATAAGAGAATGTATCGAAATCAACAGGCTTTCTGGATTCCTGAAGAAAGAATATGAAGAGATTTCCAAAAGAAGATGGCAAGAAGTACTTAACCTACTAACACTTTGATAATATCTTGTGATATCTTGGTATGTATAATCACTAACTTTTGGCTTGATGTATTCAATGTACCTTCTTCTAATGTACCCCCTTTTCCCTTTTCCCTCCTCCCCTTTCTCCTCCCTCTAAAACCAATAAAGCTCTTTAATTAGGAAGAAAATATGTGACAACCTTTCAGGCATTAGAAATGTGCTATCTTATCTTACCTCAGTCTCCTTCTTTCAAGGCTAAACATACCCAGTTCTTTCATGCTTTTCTTGTTGGTGTTAGTTTCCAACCCCTCCATCATCCTTGTTATATTCAACATCATGTTTAGTTTGATGCTAAATCTCTTAATTGAACTCATAGGGCAAAGTTTTGAATAAGCATCATTATGAGCAATACTTGTGTTACTTTTACTCCCTGAAGGAGAATGAACACACAGACACACAGACACACAGACACACACACACAGGGGTAGCTTGGTCATTGATAATATTTCCAAACTCTGTTTAATTTCCTTTCTAGGTCCATTGAGAGTCTGTGTAAGGACCATAGAGGATTAGGCAGCAACGGAGATAAAATGATTCAGTGATTTCAGATTGTGGAGGATGCGTTTTGAGCAGCTTTTAATATTTTCTTTTCAATGCTACAGCAAATTGCTGATATTTAGACACAGCTGTTGCCTGTTCCTAGCATATTTTGAGTGTCAAGCCAGATTGTACATTTGGATCTAAAGAGGAGGAAATGTGACTATCAACTGTAGTCACGTTGGTCTTTTTAAAATTGTACCTCTGGAACCGCCTATTGTTTCATTCTTCTTCCAATCCACAGCAGAATATGTAAGAAAGATTGTATTTTATCACTGTTGTATTTATTCTAAGAATGAACTTTGTCTGTCTCCTTAAACAGGGTGTATTTCCCTATCAGATCAAAGCACACTGCAGATTGATTCTCCCTGCCTCCCCTCCAGACATGCATCTAAGTAAACTTCTGAAATTGGATCTGAGGTGAATCCCTCTCTCAAGGTTGCTTTAATTATTTTCTAAGTATGGATTTTTTTTAAAAAAAATCTGAGGTCAGAATATGATCAAAAACACATATATTGTAGTAAAGGAAGGTTCATATATGAGAACAGAATGTACAGACTCGAAAATGGGTTCTCAGAATAACATTTTGTGGATTTTATACTGATATGAGAGGCACTGGCATGTTCTCACAAGCTTTGGGAGATTCAAATCGACAGGGGTTTTTGTTAACTGCTACACTGACAAAGTTGGTGACAGGCTTTATAGGCCACTGTTAAAAATAAAAAACAAGGAATGTTGCAAGCTTTCGAGTTTAAATAACTCTTCTTCAAAGCAGGTCTCAGCAGTTCAGACATGTTAGAAAGTGTGCTTTACCAGGATGTAACTTTTAGATGTTCTTAAAATTCATGGCTATGGTAGATGGTGTTACAGCCAGGGCAGAAGTGAGATTCCACAGTAGACATGGGCATGACTTGGCGAAATTTTCGTTTCGTTTCCGTTTTTCATTTCCGTTACGTAACGGAAATGGTAACGATAATTAAGCCGTCAGAACTCGAACTCGAACTGAAAAAAGAAAAATGTGGTCGGGTTTTTCATTTTCATTTGTGGCATCACGGCGATCACACAATGCGAAACACAGAAAATGTTTTCAAAAGTTTTTTTTTTAAAAAACCCGACTCTCGGCCAAAAAAGCAGGCGAAAATATGCCTGCCTGAGGCTTTGCCACCTACCAGAGGGGCGATTTCTGGGGGGTCCCCGACCTTTCCCCCCCTCTTCTCCTGTCCTGGGCTGCTTGCACCAGGCTGGGGGGGGTCATCCTCGTCGTCTCACCATGCCATGCGGTGGGGGGGATCCAAAATGGTGACCACAATTTTTCTTTTGAAATCGTGGTCAAAAAACACACCAAATCACCACAGAAACATGTGAAAATTATTTATTTTAAATGCCTGAATTTTAATAGTAGCAGCAGTGGGTTTTTTATAGCAATAAAACATCGTATTGATTTTATTTTATTTTATTTTTTTTTATTTTTTTTTAGACCTGCCCATTTGGGCTGGGCATGGGATGGGACCATGCAATTTTTTTGAACAATTCCACCAATGGCATCGCCAGGTTTTTGACTGACACTTCTGGATGTCTCGGAGGGCATAAAAAGCCGAGGCACCTTCCAGAAATCGCAGTCGGGTGTATGGATGTGGTTGAGGGAGGAGGGCTGGCTGCTGGTGCTGGTGTGATCCAATCGAGATTGAGGAGGGAGGCTGGAGGCTTTAGGCAGGCAGGGAGGGAATTGAATTTAGAAAATAATTTCTTTGATTCCCTGCAGCTTTGTCTGCTGAAGGGAATAGCAGATTATTCTTTATTTCTTCTCTGGCAGCTTGTGAGGATTTTTTTTTCTGATATTGGACAAAGGGGGAGGTTTGACTGGGAGTGGGAGGTGTGGATTTATTTTAAAAATATATTATATACTACCATTTATTTTCTATTTTCCCAACCTCAATTTGCTTGCACACACACACACATTTGGGGTGCAAGCCAAGAACAGAACCTCTATCCTAAGTGATATCCTAACTGCCCACTCACCTGCTCGCCCGCGCCACCACCCGCCTGCGGCCTGCGCCGCCACCCAGCCGCTCACCCACCCACGCCTCCCCCCTGCCACTGTCACCGCCCGCCCATGCCCCTGCCTAGGGCCGCCCGTCACGCACCTCCCCCCCCCTGATTGCAGGACACCCCTATGCTCTGGGGGAAGTCAAATCGCGATATATTGCGGTGGAAATGACAAACGACAAATGAAACAATGAAATGACAAATTTTTGAAAAATTTCACAACAAACAGAAACGACCTGAAATGGACCCGTTCCGACAAACGAAAACTCAAAATGTCATTTTTTCTGGTCGTGCCCATGTCTATTCCACAGCATTCCCATTTTCACAAAACAATTCAAAGAATTTGTTTTTACTTTAGGGATCTTGTGTGTGTGTGTGTGTGTGTGTGTGTGTGTGTGTGTGTGTGTGTGTGTGTGTGTGTAATTGTGTGTTTCCTCATCTTTTGAGTTCTAATTAAAAGCTACTAATGAAAATTATTTCTGTTTAACTGTTACAGGAAGGAAAGAGTTCTCTGGAGGTCTGTCAGCAGAAATTGTGGGTTTATTTATTTATTTATTTATTTATTTATTTATTTAGCTTATATGCTGCTCTGTACCCAAAGGTCTCTGGGTGGCTTACAATTAAAATAAGCAATTCAATAATTAAAACATCAAAAGACCTATTAAAATACAGTAAAATGATAACCTTTAAATACAATAAATGGAGTACACTAGTTGTGATACTCTGAATAAAATGAGGGTAGTCCACAGTCAGTATTTCTCTCTCTCTCTACTTCTATACTGCCCAATTATTCCTATCATTCTCTGGTAGGTTTACAGACTATACTAAATTATACAATAAAATACAATGTGATAAATCCAAACAAATGCAAAAAAACTTTTTTTTTGCAATAAACCCCTTTGTAGCTTTTAAAACTGAAACTGAAACTGCCTGTAGATAAAATTGCACAAATTAAAACCCTCTTTATACATCTCAGGTCTGTATTGACCAGTAGAAGGCAGATTCTTAGAAGTTGAGAGAAATGGTGGCTGGTAAATCTCTGTAGGAAGCTTATTCTAGAGGGAAGGATGCATGGCAGAAAAATATCAGTTCCTTTGGTTTTCACTTTGGGCTTCGTTGGCTGTCACAATTCTTAGCATCAAGGACTACAAGGAATGGGTGGAATGGGTAGCTATTTTGTGGGAGAGATGTTTTGCCAGATATTGAGGTCCTAAACCATTAAGGACTTTATAGGTTATGACCTATTGGAATTTTATTTCTTTAATCAAACTCACATGCTGTCGATTGTATGACTGGGAGAAACTTCTAGGCTGATGTGATTTTCTCTCCAGTAGAGATGTGCACAAAATGCTAAAAATTGTGTTTCATTTCATTTTTTGTTTTTCTTTTGTTTTTTTGTTTCATTTGAAACAATTTTTTTAAAAAATGCATTTCATTTTTCATTTCATTTTTCATTTTGTGTTTTTGTATGTCTTCTTTGTGTTTAACTGTTTGTTTATGCATTTTATGTGTTTTACTGGTTTTTGGGGTGTGTTGGGGGAATGGTGTGGGGTTTTTAAAGTTTTTTATAGCTCCCGAAGCAAGCGGCAGCTATAGCCATTGCTGCTTGCTTTGGGGGCTTTAAAGAGTTTTAAAACCCCACACTTCTCCCCATTAGGTGCATTGGGGAGGAAAGCACGGGGTTTTAGACATGCCCTTAGCCACCAAGGCAACTTGCCTTGGCAGTAGAGATGGGCACAAAACAGAAAAATGGCATTTTGGTTATTTGTTTGTCGTTGAGAGGTCTGTTTCTGTTCATTTCCGTTTGTCGTGAAATTTTTGAAAAATTTCGTTACCATTTTCGTTTTTTCATTTGTTGTTTCTACCCGCTTTCTGCGTGATTTTTAAAGCATTTCCATGCACAGGCATCCTCCAATGCCCCAGACCAGAGGGAAAACACTAAAAAAATGGATGCTGGCAGAGACACTGTATAGACTGGGTATACAGGGAGGCTGCAAAGGCAGCGGTGGGCGTTGCCCAGGGTGCAAGGCAGCCGCAGAGTGACTGCACTGTGGGGCAAGGGAGGGTACTCACCGAGAGGTACACAGCACGCACGCACACAGGGAGGCTGCAGGACTGAAGCTAGAGTTGCAGCAGAGACAGCAATCCCACCCTAACTCCCACCAGAGACTGCAAGGAGGATGGGGGCTGCCAGAGCTTTTTATGCCCTCTGTGGCTGCCAGACCTGCCCGCCCAGTATGCAACCTGGGCATGCTATTGGTTGAACATGATCCCATCACATGGCTTGCCTCCATTTTGTGGCTGGTGGCGACAGCCATTTTAAAGGGAAAAGAAAAATACATCGCAATGGGAGAAGACTAAAACAAACGTTTTAAGGACCCCAACCCCCCCTGGTAGGTATTATTAGACAATATAAATAATTATCGCTATATACCACAATTTTTATGGATGTCCAGGGCGTTTTTTAACATTTAAAACAGCTAATTTCATTGCATGTTGCCATTAACGGAAATGAAACGTAACGACCACAATTTTCGTGGTTCTGTTCGTTTCGTTTCATTTTCATCACAATTTTCATTTGTCGTTTCATTGCGTAATGGAAACGATAGATGGTAATGGAAATGAAAAACTGTTCGTTCCGTGCCCATCTCTACTTGGCAGCTATAAGACCCACACTTCTCCCCCAATGCACCAGATCAGTGCTTAAGGTGCAGGTCATTTAAAATGTCTTTAGCCACTGAGGCAAGTGCTTGCCTCTGTAGCTAAAGACATTTTAAAGGAACCGCCACTCTCCCCCATCAGGCACATTGGGGTCATTTAGTGTGTCTTGGTTGTAAATGTGTCTTGGAGCCACAGGGGCAGCCTCAGTGGCTCCAAGACATTTTAAACAACCCACGCCTCCCCCCCCCAATGCACCTGATGGGGGAAAAGGCACAGGTTGTTTAAAGCGGTTTCCCATAGAAATGGATGTGGTGATGACATCTGGCCTGGATTCCTTCAAAAGGGGATTGGACAGATTCCTGGAGGAAAAGTCCATCACAGGTTACAAACCATGATGGAGATGTGTAATCTCCAGGTTTAAAACCAGGGCCAGATGCAGGGGAGTGGTATTAGGTGACAGATATCTAGTCTCTTGTGCTCCCAGATGAATTTGGTGGGGCCACTGTGAGATACAGGAAGCTGGACTAGATGGGCCTTTGAACTGATCCAGCATGGCTCTTCTTATGTTCTGATGTTTTTTATGTTTAAATGTGTAGACAGACAGAAGAAGTGCAGCCCGATGCAGTCAATAGCCAGTCTATCCCTTCTCTGGGATTCAGGTCTCTCTGTTCACCTACAACTCTCTTTGAGATTCCTTCATACCACGATTATGAGGCAGTTTCCAAAGGAGTAGCCATCTAGTGTGTTGTAACAAAACAAATAAAGATTACATGGCAGCTTTATGATGAGCAGTGAATAACAATGAAATGAAGTCAAGCAAACAGAAAAGATGAGGGACACCTTGTCTAAAGCATGGGGGGAAAGAACTTTAGCAATAGGTTAGTGGCAGAGAGCAAAAACCTCGGCTTGTGAAGAGCTCCTACCACTGATACCCAGAGTTAGTGCATGCAAGATTGTTATTATCTCAACAACAATCCCACCTATTACCAAACAAATGTGACTATTTAATTGTCTCTCAACCAATATTTCAATGAAATACAGCAAATAGCAAGTTCTTGAATATACACACAGAATAACAAAACTAGAGGTTTTATTTTAAAATTAAAGTATGTGTTTTGGCTTATTTTAACAAATGTGTGTATTAGGATGCTCAGTTATGCAGAAGTTAATATGTCACTGGTACACATTATTGTTATTAAAATTAGTAGGAGGGTTTTAAAGGAAGTGGTTATTGGTTTTTCTGGTACAGTTCTTTGCAGTAATCCAGTTGTCAGTTGAGGTTATGATTTCTTCATTACAGTTTGCTTATTAAGAATGGCTTACAACTTTGGACCTTAGGTTTAATTCTGATCAAGGACTCATGGGCACAATACTAAATTTTGCAGAGGCTCCTTGCTGCTTTCTTACATCCAACATATAAGTCCTCTGACAAATTTCACATGCTGAAGGGCATAGAGCAGTGATGGCGAACCTTTTGGAGACTGAATGCCCAAACTGCAATTCAAAACCCACTAATTTTTTTGCAAAGTGCCAATACAGTAATTTAACCTGTATACAGGTAGCTGTGAAGGGGTGATGTCAGGTGCCCACAGAAAGGGCTCTGAGTGCCACCTTTGGCACCCATGCCATAGGTTCACTATCACTGGCATAGAGTATGCTGAACTACTGTAAAGTTGCCTGTTCTGCTCTGCACTCTCAAAGAAATGTGATGGTACAAAACCTCTGCTTTCTTAGGTTCACCTTGGTTCTACCAGCTCCAGTCAATGGCCTATTTAAGTGATCTCCAAGTAAGTCTGTTCTCTCTGTGTGTGACTAGAGGCTAGACATTCCAGGGATTCCATCCATATTTAGAGGTGGGTAGTTCTTTCATTTCGCACTGTAGTCCTATTCCTGGCTTTTTCTGCTGTTTCTTTGGGATGCATCAAAAAAACTTTTCTTTCCCTTTAATCTAGGAGGAGTGGGTTGATAGCTGTAGAGATGATGTGCATTTGATGAGGATGGTTGGAGTCTCTCACTATCATCTGCTAATATCTTTCTCTGTATGTCATTGGGTGCAACAGATGCTAGGTATTTGATTTTTATCAATAGATGTTGGCTTCAGCCAGCTAGTAAACAATTCTACAGCTTCTAGGAGTGCTTCTGGATTTCATAGGAGATGAGACATAAGACTCCTGGAGAGCAGCAGGTTGCCTTGCCCTGCTATACAGAGTCTAACATAAACACAAATTATGGTTAAGGGTAAGAAGTCTAATCAGAATGGGCGTGCCATATTTCTCACTAGTAATGAATTGGCAAAACAAATGAAATGCCATATAATCAAAAGCTAACAACAAGGGACAAATAATGAGCCTGCCACTCCCAGTCTCTATTCCATCCAAAGCTGTTAATGTGTGTAATTCAATGTAATTTTGTAACAAATTCAAAAGCAGCCACACTTCACACACTCACAAAAGAAACCCTTCAAATGAGCAATTTAGTTTGGATGGGAAGTCAGCAAGCTTGAAGTCATATGCAAATTTACTCTAGCTCCTGTAATCCCAGTCTGTTACCAACAATGACACTTTGTGCACATTCATTCATAGCATCAGTCCCTTCTGATTCACAAAAAGGTGAAACAAGGGCATGTGGCAGCCTGCTTTCTCTTTATTTTTTTCTCCTAAAATATATAAAGTAACTTTTCCTTTCCCACTCCAGCTGTCATTCAAGATGCACTCAGAAGGCTTCTGGTCAATGTGGACATACATTGTCAGATCATCAAATCAACAAACTACTTTTAAGAAACCACAATAGTAAAGGTAATAGTTTTAGAGGTGTCTAAATTCTCCCCCATCATATTTGTTGATGTCTCATGACCATAGTAAGGCAATATTGCAGATGAAAAAAATAAGTGTTGAACAGTTTATGAGAGAGACACTAAAATTCTGGTATACTGCTGCAGGAAGGAAGGTATTGTGTATCCAGAATCTAATATTATAAAACATGCTTACACTTTTAAAAATCCAATATTGCATAGAGAAGTGAAATCAGAGCTTTTCAAGTCTCAGATTATTGAATTCACAACAAAAACTTGAGAAATAATTTGGGCTCACTCACATATAACCTAGCATCAATATCTTTGATTGAAGTATGTTTTCAGGTTTGGACGATGGAGATATGTCACTTAACATTCCATTGCTGGGAAAACCTCAACAAACTGTTGGTTTCTTAATTATCAAAATTACTGCATGTGACACAATCAGCACTTAGTCCATTAGAAAAAATCCTGGAATGGAGCCACTTGAGCAGGAATGTACAGGAGCAAGGCAGGCACACAAGAACCCTTAGTAGCAAGGCAAGAAAACCCAAAGCAAGGTGGGCACCACTGGAGCACACAGAAACATACAGGAGCAAGGCAGGAACATACACAAACAAAGCAGACACCACTGGAACACAGAGAACTCTTCAGAAATGAGGCTCTTGGGAACAGAGGAATAATGAATCAAAGGCACAAGAGTCACCCAGACAACTTAATTTGCTAAAACAACTCTGCAATCGTGACTCTGATGCAATCTTTGCCAGTAGTATTTTTTCCCAGAGAATTTTGCCTTCTCGTGATGTGACCAAAGTTTCAAGATTTCTGCTGGCAGAGAAATTTCCATCTTTTTTCCCCAGACTCACTTGGAGAGTTACTTCATGTCCCTCTCATCGCGGTTCGCGATCCCGCTTGGAACCGGTACGAAAAAATGTTACTGCACGTCCACTGCATGACAACGGGAGTTCGTCCCGACCATGGCTCCTGAACTGGGATTTAAGCATGATGAGCCATACCTCTCTATGACCTCAGGAATTCTCTTGTCTCGGTTCTTGTTTTGAGATGAGAGCCCGTGAAGTAAGACTCAGCACGCAACATGTGCATTCTCCATCTAGTGGCAGGAGTGCAAAGTTGCTTTCTCCAGTACAATCCCAATGGTGTCAACAATGCATCGCAGAGAGGGAAGAATGCATAAAACCTCAAACTTTGCTGCTTAACGCATGAAAGGCAAAGTTAGGGAGAATCGAAATATTGAAAAATGGAAGGTTGGACCAAAAAAAAAAGGGGAAAATGAAGGCAGGGAAGTACATATGTTGTCACGAAACAAGGATGTGAAGTAACAGTCATCACAATACCATCAATCACATCCATGGGTAAATGGAAACAGGGACAGAACCGGGACAAGACCATGTGACCGCGAAGAACGTTATCACAAAATGGATGTAATCTCGGAATGAGGAAGGACGTGAAGTAACAGTCTTTGTCATCTTTCTGGCATTCCAAGGCATATGCAATGCTCCTCTCCAGCACCATATTTCAAACAAATCAGTTCTCCCCTTTCAGTGTTCTTTGCTGTCCAGCTTTCACTCCTATACATAGGGATAGTAGTAGTAGTAGTAGATCTTTATTTCGGTCACTGAGCAGACAAAATACAAAATACATTCATATATCAATTCAGCATAAAACCAGAATAAAACATAAAAAGCAATATAAATATGCACGCAAGAACAAACATAACACAATAATATAACCTTTACACCGATATACACAGGGATCAGAAATACAAGAGTATGTATGTTCTTGATCTATTTCACTTTGTCCCTTCTTTATCCATGGTTCATTCCATTCCCTTAAAATGGGATGGGCAGCATTAAAATGGGATGCACCATAAACCCATTACTGAAACTTAGAAAGCTACACTTATTCCTATGGATCCAGACCTTTGTTTTCTTACCAAAAGATTTTTTAAAGTTTTAAAAAAAACCTTGTATCCAAAAATGTCAAAAAGACGGTTTTAAAAACCAAGAATTAAAATATTTGGAAGACATACAAGAGATCTCAGATTTGAATAGGAGTCCACAAAAATGAGAAAATTGCCCACCCCATTAGTCTGTGGTGGAGCCCATGGGATTTGGAGGGCATTTAATTTTTTAATAATAGGTTGTGTGTTTATTTTTCCTCACAACAAAAGGATCTTTGAGAAGAGTTACCTTTATCTCAATCGCACTTGCTATGGTTTGTACTAGGCTTTTTATGACAAATGTAAAAGGCTATCACTGGAAAGTTATGGCTCTTATTAATTGTGACCTGATTTTGCCTGAGCTATCATTGCTGTTGTCAACAGCTACTCATAAAAATTGGAAACCAGGATTAAAGACTTTTAACATTAGATTGAATTGAACTGTCTTGTACATAGCATCATTCTACTCTTTTTTAGTATGTTTGCCTTTTGTTCTTGTAATATACATTGTTATTTTTATATTACATTGTGTTGATCTAGGATTATAAACAACAGCAATGAACTCATCTGAGAGTCACAGAAAATGACTTCAAATATATAATATCTGGCAGCACAAATGTTTTAAAACCATTGTTTGTACATTCCTTTCTTAACATACACTTTTCTTTATGCCAATTTTCTTAATACACACATTCATCTGCACAGCTTTCTCCAATACAGCCAGTGTGACATAGCAGTTAGAGTGTTGGGGTTGGGTTCAGATGCCCAGCTGGCCACTAAGTTGATAGGGTAATATTGAGCCACTTTCTCAGCTAAACCCACCTCCCAGGGTTCTTTGGAAGGCAAAGTAGGAAGCAGAAAAGTTGTGCAAGCCACTTGAAGCTCATCAGATACAAGACCAAATATAGTACATGTCATGGATTCTTTTTGGCTGAGAACAGTTTCAGAACATTTAAAAAAGTGCATAGTTCAAACAAGAATTGTTGCCTTCTATCCAGAAAGTACAAGTTTAACTGGTTCGCTCAGGACAAGGGACCAACTAAAATTTCCTCCATCCTTCCTTATCACTGGGGCAGAATCCCTACAACTATGCTTGTATCCTGTGATAAAATAGAGCAGTGGTGGTGAACCTTTGGCACTCCAGATGTTTTGGACCACAATTCCCATAATTCCAAGCCTTTATTGCCAGTAACAAAGGACTGTGGGAGTTGTGGTCTAAAACATCTGGAGTGCTGAAGGTTCACCACCACTGACATAGGGGTTCTGGGATTCTGGGGCCCATTCATTTTAAATCATACAACTTTTAGCCTGAAGGCATAGACATGCATGCACACACAAACCACAAACATGTACACATAAACAGCTCTTTGAAATATTTGATCACTACTAAATGATGGTGCAGAACTTGCTGTTCATCAAAGAACAGACCAATTCAGTGAGTTGCCATGATGGAACGTAGACAACAGACCTGATATATAACTCATCCACCTGATATGGTCAAAATTCTGTGAAGACTAAAGCAGGCTGCTTTCACATGACCCCTAAAATCTGCTGCAAAGTGCTTGCAGATGCGGAGCAAAAAATTGTTTTCCCACCAGTAGTGGACTTTTAAAAAAAAGTACGACCACTCCCACTTAAGTGCGACCCAGTGCATTTTACAAGTACCTGGTCTCGAAGAGGTAAAATAAATTGTTCTGATGTGGATTTTAAGGCAGTGCATGCCTGGCCGGCTCCTCTGCCTTCTTTTTGTTTTTGTTGTTTCCCCCTTTTAACAGACAGGAATCCCTAATGGGCTTCCTGTCCTGCTACAATTAGCTGCTGCCAACTGGAGGAAGTGTGTTGGGCAGGTGGAGGTGAGCCTGCATTTTTTTTTCTCCCGCCACTCAATCCACAGCAGACAGAAGCAATAGAATCAGAGTGCATGAGGGTGGGAACACAGGAACCAGGACAACAATCACATGATTTCTGGTTGGGGGATCCACATTTAAGTTGCCAGCAGGTTGTGTGAAAGCGGTTTCAATGAAATTGCTGAAGAACATACTGCAGCCCTATTGTTATTGCTGTCTGCTCCCATTCTCATCTGGGGCAGCAACAAACAAGGCGGTGAAACCAATGGAACATTTCAACTGTGTGTTAATATTTCCAGCTTGTAAAGCCTGTAACAGAAATCATGAAGTTTCATTTTTAGCTCCTTTACTCTGGCAGTTTTAGAAAGAAAATAGATCAATAAGTGGTTGAAAGCAATCTACAGTACTGTGATCTAAATCCATACAGCCATTTCTTCTTTCACATGGTGCACAAAACTGTAAGACTTTTGTGTAGGTTCTCCTGATGAACTAATTCCCTAAACCCAACTAGAGAGAGGGACTAATAAAAATAAAATCATGATATTTAACAAATATCACTGATTCTTTTATTATTCATCCCTTCATATTCATTGTCCAAAGACACCAAAAATATGAAGAGATAAATATTTCCCTTTTTTATTCATCCCATCTTTTTCAGATTATCTGTGGCTAGCTTAAAAAAGAGCAAAACACAAACTCCACAGCCCCTCCAAAGCCCCTTGTCCTTTCCAGCTTCCGCATTGCCTCCCTATCTTAGTCATCACCACCACCAGTGCCTGGGTTGCTGTTGTCACCACCATCTTTACTAAGATGGCTACTTGGTTTGTTTTAGGGTGTAAGGGAAATCTAGCTCCCCTTTGCTTATGAGAAACTATGATGAACTACCATTTTTGTGGTTTGTCCATATCTAGTTCCAACCAGAATTGAATCAACTGCTGAATGGTTAGTCAACACTTCCACTAAAAAATTGATTTGGATTATCAGATTCAGATGAAGCCAAGATCCCACATTGGCCCAGCCAAACTCAAAATAAGAGAAAATGGTGGATCAGGACTAGGGATGGGCATGAAACGGAAAAATAGCATTCCATTCCATTCCATTTTATCCCCCTTGCATTTCATTTCATTCCGTAAGTAGCTTAAAATTTGTTATTTATGAAATAAAATGAAACAAAATGAATCCCCCACCGCACAAGTGCTCTCGCTGGTACTGTGAGGGATTTTAAAAAGGCGACAGCACATTTTTAAAAGGCTCAAGCCTTTGACAGCTCAGCTGGAGCCTTTTTAAAATCACCCGCCCAAAACAGTGAGCCTCTCTGTTGCAAGTGGGCCATTTTAAAAAAGGCTCCAGAGGAGTTGTCAAAGGCTGGAGCCTTTTTAAAATGGTCCGTCCCCATATATGCTTCTTTTGGACACAATTAAAAGCATTTGTGTTGTGAAGTGTAACCACCATACTAAGCAACCATGTTATGAACAGTGTAATCACTGGACCATTGTATTTGGTTTGGTGGGTCACAAGTTGGGCAAACCTGATCTATGTTCTTTGAACCTGATAAATGAAACTCTGAGCTTCATGTATGTGTGCCCCCTTACAATGAAATCTAATGTAAATTTGCTTTTCTAAACTGAGCAGTGTGGGTATTTTGTATAACATACCCCCAGTTCTATTTAGATGAGTGTGTTGAAAAGGATATCCATCTTGCAAAAATAAATCATAGGGAATTGCTGGATGTAAGGAATTTTGTAGGAAATTACAATTATTTCCCAATTTTCTTCTGTTCTCCTTTATTACCTTGCATATTTTGGAACAGCACTGAATTGGATCATTTAGTGGCGCATTAACAACAAAATCATGATTCTGTATTATGAAGCAGCTTGTACTACTTAATATGCCATGTGCATAAATGTTCAGAAGGTAAAATATTCCACTGAAAATTCAATCTTGGATGCTTTTTCTGTGGACATGTTTTGCAGATGGATGTCAGCATGATGTCCAAAATGACATCACTGAGTAACTCCACAGAATTTGATTTTATGTGTGTTGTAGATTCTAGTGTTTTTCACTGGATTTCTGCCCACAAAAATGTTTACTTGTACTATCATCTGAGGTATAATCAGAGATCCATAAAGTTAGCTTTGGGTACTGCAACTCAGAATATATCTGCCAATGGCCATGCTGAGCTGGGTTATTTGGGAGTTGTAATACAAATAAATAAATAAATAAATAATCCACTTATTCCATCTCCAGGCAAAAACAATTGTCAGATGGCATAAAAAGATGTAGTTGATTATGATAAGTAAATCAAAGAAATGAGTTTAAAAGTGAGGCTTTTAAAAATTAAAACTCGATATAGAATACTTTCGCTCTTAGATCCAGCAAAGTCTGAACTCTGTCTAGAAGCAAAAACGAAGAATGATGATGAGGCAGTTGTACTTTGTGGACATATCATGAAAAGACAAGACTCTCTGGAAAAGACAGTGAAGGTAGTCCCAACAAGAGGATACCAATTGAATCAATTGTGGAGTGGTGAAGTTAGCACTTAGGTGAATCCCATTTCTTTAATGGATGTATTATTTTGGGGATTACTAACTGGGCATAGGTAATGTTCCCTCTAATTTTCACCCTTCCCCCTTGTCAGGGGATCACCACTTCTGCATGCACCTCTGACCCCAGTACCACTCCTCACCCTGCATGCATTACTTTGCCTTCCTGTAGAGATTCCAGCCATGACCAGAACCAAAGGGCCTGTGGAAGGGCAGAGAGGGAGGAATATTGTGCAGAGGAGATGAGAGCAATGCACTCCCACATTGCTACACACCTTAGAGACAAGCTTGGGCATAGATTATAATAAAAAGATTAAATAAATGGCTTATTTAATACAACCAAGTGAGGAAGAGGCTGAAGGCAGAGGAAACTGTGGCCAGAACCACCTTACCTTGGAAAAGGCACTGCTGGTCCACTTCTGATTTAAAATGCCTTTAAAATGCCTTTTTTTCAAACACCGAACCACCACCCAGACACCACTGGGGGCTCACAGTCCAAAAAGCTCACTGTCCACAAAAAGGTTTTCAAAAGGATTTATCCCAAGAACTGTCCGGTTTTCAAAATGATTTATCTCAAGAACCCGCTCGGCCATGCCCATTTATGGCCACTGTGGCACTTTTTCTTGCAAGGGCCACTGGGGGTAGGATTCTTTTTTACATCGCTTCCTGCGCCTAACTTTGAAGTGATTTGGTGTTATTTGCAGACATAGTAAGTGACTTTTCCCCTCGTGGTCCCCAATTCTTAACCGCATTGGAACAAATTATTTTATATAGGTCTCGCCAATCAAAAGAAATGCATTGGCATAACAAGTCTTACAGCAGTTTAATCAAGTGGGAACTGGAAAGCTGATTGCTTAAGTGTGAAGAATTGCTATTACAACCATATGACCCCTGGAGGAGAAAAGGTGACCCAAAATAAAGAGCGGCTTTTCATAGAAGTGCGGTAGTGGTTATAGCCTGTTGAAGAACATTAAAACAGTTGAAATGTTGCATATATTTGTGGATTTTGATAGACCAGCACAACTGCATTCAGTTTTTATATTTGCTTTGGGCTCGTGTAAACTTGACATCACATGACATTTCAATTAATAACTTAAAAGAATTTGAGGGGACTCATCTGATTATAACTCTGGGTGTGGAAATGGAATATGCTGTAAGTTTTAGAAGATGTTATTGGTTACACTCAGTCCATAGTAGCAGAATGACCTGTTTGTCGTTAGTATCTTAAATCTCAAGCTAGGAGTCTTACAACACAATGGCTCAAAAGGACCAGGGTTCTAGCAGTTCATTATGCTGTGACCCAGATCCACTCTTTAGCCATCATTTGACACATTGTCATGACTTACAATACTATAGCCCCACTGGAATTGTAATTTCATAAGTGAGATTCCTGGCTATACCAAGGATGACAGTGGCTACAGCAGGAAGAACAGAGGACTGTCAAGACAAGACACTAACCAGATGTCAAGTATCTTCTTGTCAGTCCAACTAGTGTCAATCACTGGAGTGGGCTAAACAACCCCCAATCCCCTGAGGACAGCAGCTGGGAACTCTTTTTGCCTTGTTTTCCTCAGGGAGATTTCACAGTAGGTCACATGACATGGCAAGAGGACTGGCCTTTTTCAGAATCCCATATCTTTTAGTTGCCCCCAAAACAAATATCTGGAGGCAGCAGGAGGGCTTTTTCTCCTTGAAAAGCTCACTGAGTACTTTTGGCTTTGCTCACCAGCAGAATAATGCCACTAACCACAGTGTAATTATTATCCGATTTGTATCAACCCTCATTAGGTTTAAATTAACTAATGTTCTGTTGTTAGCCTGCAGCAGTGAGAGAGAAATGGAGCTGGTCCACTTTTGAAAGGCAAAGGCAGAACCACATTATTTCATTCTGAAGAGAAAGAAAATCCGAGGGGGCTGCAGTGTTCTCTCTTGTTTGGTTTCAGGTTGGAATTACTTGATTGACAATACCCTAGGAGATGTCAACAGGCCCGTAACCTCCATTGTAATTGTCTCTGTACCACAGCTGCCTTGGGACTTCTTTTTCAGGTGTTCCCAAAGAGCTGTCAGCACATTAGAATGATAACCTCTTGTGGAGCCAACATGTTGAGTACTTTAAGATCAGCTGGTGCCTGTTTGAGGAGAAAACATGAATAGGTGGAAAGAAAAAGATACCAGCTTTATTATGGGCCCTCCTCAGAACGAACAGTGAGTGGAATGTCAGTTTGACAACACTATTGACAGCTTTTCTCTAGTTTCCACAAATGTCAGAAGTCTCTGACAGTTTTAAAAAATAGGCCCTTTATAGAAATCAGTGAGTGGAGGAACATATACATGTGGATTCCTTGCATTGTAGTCATTTCAACATCTGCCATATTAGCGTCCTAGTTCCAAGAGTTCTTAAAGCTTTGCACTAGACTGATAGAATATGGAGGCACTATTAACTTATTTATTCTCTTATGTTTTTTGATTCCCCACAATAACCCATTATCTGGAAAATAATAATAATAAAAAAACAATTCTGTATCAACCAAGTGTAGTTGAATAACCATAAGACACTATGCAGTTCTGCAGATAGCGAAGAAAGTGCAGATTAAAAGAATGGCATTTTCCCATATGCCCATCTTGATGCTGTAACATATAACCAAAGAATGTAAGAAGTGTTTTATGGACAGACTGTTCAAAGGTATGGATCACATATGGACAGACTAGTGCCTATGCCAATGCCTATTCCCTGTGGGAACTGCAGAGAATTCAGTCCTATCATGCATAAACATTGAAAGTTAAAATCACTACAGCAACCCTTGAAATTAGAATGCTTAGATGTGGTCAAATTGTCTAATACCCACCTTTTTGACTATGCATATTCTGTCATTCCCCCAAAAAAAAAAAAATCATTAGCTCAAAGTACTAAAACTATGTGTGAAGTCTTGTATTTTTACAAGAAAGGAGCAAATGGATTCTGAATTTGATGGGTTGATTTTTAAATTAACTGATCCTTTTTTGCTGATTGCAAAATAATAATGTGCTGTCAGGTCAATTCTGACTTATAGCAACCCTTTCCAGGGATTTCCAGGTAGAAAATAGTCATAAGTGGTTTAACATACCCTGTTTCTACAGGCACCCAGGAACTGTATAGCTTGTCTCGGACCACACAGTCTGGCTCTACTCATAAGAGGCACATTGGGGAATTGAACACTCAACTTCTGGCTTCACAGCCACATACTAAACCACTGAAATAATCAATACAGTGGTACCCCGACTTAAGAGCAGCTTGACTTAAGAGCAATTCGACTTAAGAGCAGAAAACTGTTGGCATTTTAACTGCCACCTTACAAATTTTAGACATGGTCTGCTCGACTTACAAATATTTTTTCCATTTTTAATTTTTTTAAACTTTTTCCCCAATTTTTAGATAGGTACCCTGACTTAAGAGTAGTTCGACTTAAGAGCATGCATTCAGAACGTATTACATTAGTAAATCGCAGTACCACTGTACATAGTTTTCAGCTGTGAGATCACAACAGTCATTCTGCACAGTTTACTGCTGACAACAAGCTGGTTTCAGCTCCTTAGGTTCAATCAGAATTAATATAATCTGGTGCACTGGGAGCACTTAGCTATAATTTGTATTTTAGTAATGTTTATGATCCCTATTCTAGAGCACTCTTCACATTCAGACAATCATAAAACATTCATAGAATCATGTTAATCAAATCATAGTTCCGTTTATAGACTCATAATTTACGAGCTTCACGGGGATAAACCAATTTGCAGAATGCTGTAAATTGCAGATCTCTTTGGTATGATATCTTGGAACATATTTCCAGATCTGTTTTAATTAATTTTGGAAACTATAGTTCCTTGAATTTTGGTAATTGATGCCAATAAGAGCTACTTCAAAATATGGTCCCATATACCTATTAAAGAACCCCAAACATCTGCTGCATGTGGAAGAGTCCCTGTGGGTTCATCCATCTTCATAGATGTGGAGCTGCAGATGCTGATATAAGACAATAAACAGTTCAATCTTCTATGGATTAGTAAACATTCTTACTTTCAACAATGGCCTAAATAACTAAATCCAGCTACAGGACTCAGCAGTTGGACTTAGTCTGGGCCCACTGAATCAATGGGAAATACACAATGGTTGAATGTATTCTCGAAGGCTTTCATGGCTAGGATCTCATAGTTGTTGTGAGTTCCCTGAGCTTCTTATCCTCTGAAGATGCCAGCCACAGAGTCTGGCAAAATGTCAAGAAGAAAAACTTCCAGAACACGGCCAAACAGCTTGAAAAACTCACAACACCTAACACAATAGTGGACTCGCTGACCAGCAGCTGATTTGAATGATGTGTCTACTCTGATGAGGTCTAGCAATTTGATTCAGGAAATCATTCTTAAATATGAAGATGGTTTGAATGTTTTGTTAAGAGATGACTATCTGCAGTCAAAGTGGCCTTGGTGATAGCTTTATTTGGTACACAAATCCTCTCACTCAAAAAGAAAAACAAGTTGAGGAGCCATGTAGCCATCACAAAAAACAAATACAAAAGTGGAAGAGGTGATACCTTTAGGCAACTAGAAAATTCACAAAAACATTGCTAATATTTTGAGGGTGAAACCCTCTTCCTCAGAGCAGTACCAATAGGTTGTAGCATGGCAAAATATGGATTTGCCATGAGTTATTTCTTAGATGTAAGGTCCTTGGCAAGATGGGGGAAAAGCCAGGCAGTTTTCTTAGTTGAGGCTCGGAGCTTGGATGTTCTTAGGCTGCATCCGAAATGAAAGAAGGGAGGTGGTTTTTATTGTCCCAGTCCTTCCAAATACATGTCACGTGGCTCATGTACACACTTTCACACCACTCCTCAATGTGGCTATCAAGGCCATTAGCCCCTGCCTTGCCAGCAAAGGGGGAGGGGGATGGTGCAGAAGGCCCATGCATTTCATTTGGGACTTGGGATAGAATTTTGAAAAGTCCACTGGGTGTAGCCTATTGGATAAAAAAAAGGAAAGAGATTACCCAGTGTTGTAGTCTTGTCATGTCTCCATTGATGGTGCATTTGCCTCTTTTTTATTGAATAAATTTATTGGGTTTTTAAGGAGGGAACAAAGGGAAGGGGTATGGGAAAAAGGGGGTACAATTTTTTAAAATTTACATTGAATATGTCAAGCAAAGTAAAAGTAGTGATTTAACATATTGATAGATTGCCAAATATAATCACAGTAGTAATAGGTTTGTTACTTCTTGCCATCTTTTCCGAGAGATCTCATCGTAGTCTCCCTTTAAATAGCCGGAGAGTCTGTTGATTTCGATACATTCTCTTATCTTTTCATAGAGATTCTTCTCTGTTGGCATGTTTGGTTGTTTCCAGAATTTCGCACACAGTATCCTTGCAGCAACAATTACATGGTGAAGTACATATCTCTGATCATATGAAATATTTATGTCTACTATATTTAATAAGAAAAGTTCTGGTCTAAGCTCTATCTTAATTTTCAAATATCTTTCTAAAAATAGTTTTACCATTTTCCAATATGCCTTTGCCTCTTTACACGTCCACCACATATGATAAAAGGTACCACAATCATATTTATATTTCCAACATTTAGGTGAACAATTGTACATCTTAGATAATCGGTGTGGTGAGAGATGCCATCTATAGAACATCTTATAGCAATTTTCCTTAAAAGAAATAGATTTAAAGATTTTGACTGTATTCCACAGAGAGTCCCATTTATTTAGATGAATAGAGTAACCGAATTTTTCTGCCCATCTTATCATAGTATCTTTGACCAGTATATCAATCATTTTCTCATTTAACAAAATACTATAAAATTTACTAAGAAGCTTGGAGTCGCCAGAGGATAGTATTTTGTCAACTGGAGTATCAATAGTCGTAAATCCCCCCTCTTTAATAAGATCTTTAAAATGTGAGTATATTTGTTGATACTTCCACCAGTCTAAATTATAACCTTCTGATACTAATTTCCCTAGTGGTTTCAATGAAAGGTCAGTGTTCAGAAGGTGTCTATAAGTTAAAACTTTTGGGATTTCACTTGTATGGGAGCTAATAACCACTCCCAGCGGAGATAACCACAATGGTGCTTTGAAGTAGAATTGTTTTTTTTTTATCGATAGCCATATTTTAACTAAGGCATTCCTTATCCAGTGTTTTTTAAAGAGGGTAGGTATATTACCCTTATACCACATATAATGATGCCAACCCTTGTCTAGGCCATAACCCTCAAGCTGCAATATTCTTTTATTTGTCATCAAAATCCAGTCTTTAATCCAAGTCATGGCAGCAGCCTTGTAATATAACACTAGATTGGGCAGGGCTAAACCACCAGTTTTGGTTCTATCATGTAAATAAGCACTTTTAATCCTTGCTTTTTTCTTTTGCCATATAAATATACGTATACTTTTTTCCAGGTCTGTAATGATCTTAAAATTAGGTAATATAGGTAAAGATTGAAATTAAAAAAGCAGTTTAGGTAGAACATTCATTTTAACTGCTGCAATTCTGCCCATTAAGGATAACTGGAGTCTTGACCAAATTTCCAAGTCAGCTTTGATTGTTTTTATAGCATTAACATAGTTATCTTTATGTAAAGAGTTACAACGGTTAGATACAGTGATACCCAGGTATTTTACCTTGCTAGCATGTTGAAAACCCGATTGGTTTACCAGTTTTTCAATCATGGATGAAATCATATTTTTGGTAAGCAACAATGTTTTTTCTCTGTTTACCTTTAATCCAGAAATTTTAGAGTAGGCCTCCAACGTCTTTAGGAGTTCTAGAGAGGAGGTCTGAGGATTCTCCATAATTACCAACAAATCGTCTGCAAAGGCTTGTACCTTATAAACTTCTCGTTTGCTTTGTAGGCCTTGAATACCTGGAGTATTTCTTATGACATGGAGAAGCACCTCCAAAGTTAATATAAACAGGAGGGGAGAGAGAGGGCATCCTTGCCTGGTGCCTTTATGTATGTTGACTTTATCTGTAAGGTGGCCATTGACGACAAACCTGGTATTTTGGGTGGAATAAATTTGTTCAATTGCTCGCAGCATTCTATGGCCACACTGTAGATAATCTAACTGAGATTTGAGTAAAGACCAAGATACGTTGTCAAAAGCCTTCTCAGCATCAATGAATGCAAAAGCTACTTGCTTCTCAGGGTGGCATTCATAATATTCCAAAACATTGAGGAAGGTTCTGATGTTGGATTGAAGATGCCTTTTCGGAAGAAAGCCAGTCTGATCATGTGATATCAGAGAGGGTAGAATCGTTCGCCATCTATTAGGCAAAATGGTTGTAAAAATTTTGTAATCCACATTTAGGAGAGCAATTGGCCTGTAGTTCTGTATCAAGTCTTTAGATGTCCCTTCTTTAGGAATCAGTGTTGTATGTGATAATTTCCATGAATCTGGTATATCTTCACCTTCCAAGATGGATGTAAAAAGATTTTTCATATTTCCAGAGACTATCTCAGAGAATTTTTTGTAAAATTGTGCCGGAATTGAGTCAGGTCCAGGAGCCTTGTTCATTTTTTGATGATTGATAGCCTCTGTTATTTCCATCATTGTAATAGGAGCATTCGTCTGAGCTCTCTGTTCTTCAGTAAGTTTTGGGAAATTGGCTTGTTCGAGGTATTGAAAGATGGCATCTTTTTCGATCGTCTCCGGCTTGAATAAATTCTGATAATATGCCTCTATGATTTTTTGGATTTGTAACTGCTCTGTCTGCTTTTCCCCAGTTTTATCTTTGAGTGCTAAAATAAGTTTTTGAGATTGTACCTTTTTTAACCTGTAGGCTAGCCATCTGCCTGGTTTGCTTGCATTTTCCACAAAATTCAGCTTAGCCAATTTCATTTTGTGGGCTATATCTGCAGTCAGGATCAAATTTAATTCATGCCTACAAGAAGCCAGGTCTTTGTTCAGCTGCTCATTGCGGGGATCGTGGATTAAGTCCTTTTCAAGCTTTTTCATCGCATTGAGAATGGATTCAGATTGCTTTTTCCTCTCTTTGTTCCGTTTTGCCATATATTGGATGACTAACCCTCTAAAGTAGGGCTTTGAGGCATCCCACACCGTTTTCAGCGGTGTACCCTTGTTCAGGTTCATTTCAAAATATAAGTTCAAGTCTTTGGCTGCCTCCGAAATAAATTCTTTATCAGTCCACAGAGCTGAGTTGATTTTCCAGTGTCTGGGCTTACCCGAAGATTTCAGTGTCCACAAAATAGCATTATGATCAGATATTGTTCGAGGTAAGGTTTCTATATCCCTTGTATTAAGTAAAAAATCGGATGTGGCCCAGCACATATCAATACGGGAGAAAGAGGCATATTGTCTTGAATGAAAGGTGAAACCATCTTTTAGTGGATTTTTCCTTCTCCAAATATCTTGAAGTTCTAGAATATCAGACATGTCCAGGAACGATTTTGGCAGTATGGAAGACGAGGTCTTGAGTTTTTTCCCTTTTGGTATTTTCCTGTCTACAGATGGAATATGTACAGCATTGAAGTCTCCCAATATTATTAACTGATGGTTTTCATATTGCAGCAGTTTCTGAGTCAGTTCTTCAAAGAAGGTTTGTCTTCCATGATTGTCATTGGGAGCGTATATACCAATGATAATTGTTTCTTTGGATTGGATGTTTGCCTGGACAAGGATCCATCTGCCTGATTCATCTTTTTCCAGAAGGATTGGGGAAAGCTCTGGTTTAATATATAGTGCCACCCCATTTTGTTTCTTTTCTTTGTTCGATGTGGAAAATAAGTTCCCCAATCTATTTTGGATTAAATATTGTTCATGCTTTCTCAATATATGAGTTTCCTGTAAGCAGATAATTGAACATTGTTGTTTTTGGAGAAGATTAAAAGTCTTTCGACGCTTCTGTGGGGTATTCAATCCATTAATATTCCATGTTAGGATTTTCTGAGCCATCTTGTTTTATTTCCAGCGATATTTCTTCCCTGATTTTGGCCTGAGGTAATGTTTCGGCCTGGCACCTCCCACTGCGCCACCAGAGTCTTGATCCTGCTTTGAGGTCTCTTGTTTAGGGGTCTGGTTGTCTCGGCTGTCATCTTTAGTAGTGGTTTGAGTATCGGTTGTATCCTCACCTTCGGAAGAGGATGGTGAAGAGGGGGAAGGAGAGTAGCCCAACTTCCCTGCATTTTTTTCAGCGAAGGTTCTAGCTTTCTTGTGGGATTCGATTTTCTGTAATTTCCCTTCCCATTGGAAAGACAAACCTTGGGGATAGATCCACTTGTATCTTATATCATGCTTGAGCAAAAGTTTGGTAAGAAATGTATATTCTTTTCACAGTTGACCAACTTCCCATGGGACATCTTTCAGTATTGTCACTTTGGATTTATTGATTTCCACCTCTTTGTCTCGAATAACCTTGAGGATGTAGTCTTGGGTGTATCTTCTGACAAGTTTGACTATTACCTCCGGAGGGAGTTTGTTTCTCCTGGTAAAGGCTGTAGGTTGACAGTAGGTCACGTCTACCTCACGAAGGAATTCATCAACAGGTGCCTCGAGTAAGGTGGCCAGGCCTTCTCCAACTATAGTATAGATGTTTTCGTCTTTATCTACAGTGAGATTTTGGATCTTAAAATTTTAGAGGAGGCTTCAATTTCTTGCGTGAGAACCAATCTACTGGTTGATTCCATTGTGGCTTCAATTTCTCCTAAACGGAAGTCAATAACAATCATATTTTCTTCCAATGCTTGTAAACGTCCACAAAAGGCTTTCATTTTAGAATCTACATTCGTAAAACCCTCTTTCATTTCGGCTCTTAGTTCAGAAAACCTGATGTTCTGGTCTGATACCAGTTTGGCCTGGGTTAAATTTAAACGGTTTAACATATCTAGAATTTGGCTAGATTGACTTGATTGTTGGGACATGGTTGCTGGATAAGAGGGATGAGCCGGAGGGGTAGAGCCAGTCTTTTTTTGTATAAATGGAGTTCTGCTCATTGCTAGGAGTTTGCAATACAAAATTCTTCTGGCCGGAGGAGTCCAGGTTGCAGCGTGGTGTATTTACTGTACTGTGGTAATAAGAAGATCAATTTGCCTCTTCTCAAAAATATTACAGAGTCTCAGAGGAATCAATAAGAGCTTGTTATAATCATATTAAGTTGGCTTGCTGCTTTCAAGAAATATATATGTAGTTGCATAGATAGAAAGATCCAGTAGATGGCGTGTTGTACCCACTTTAAGCCAACAGAGTCCGAGAACCATATCAGAAGTGAAACGGAAATTTTAGGGTTAATCTGCCTTTAACGGAGAAAGTGAAACTGCAGCCCTTCCAAGAGGCAGATAATAAGAAACAGGCGAAGAAGTAATTAAAGAAAAGCAGATTCTCTTTAGGTGAGTTTTGCTTGATTTTTGTATTTTTGAAAGGGCTATCTGGTAAGAAGAAAGCCACTCACATGATTGTGGAAGGTTTGAGGCAGCTCTTCGTCCATCCGGATCTCCCAGGGTCTCAGCCGCACGAGAATTCCCAGGGGTTTCTACCCCTCATGGGGAGGGGGAACCGCACCTGAGTAGCCTCGGTTCGATTCTGGGATATCTTCTGCTCCCAGTGGGTGGTCTTGGAATGGAAACACCCTCTAGGGACCTGGGATACAAAGACGCTTGCTGGGCTGCTTTCAGCTAACGTCTCTGCTGCTCGCCGCCATCTTCCTTCTCAACTTATCATTCCCTTTCCCATCCACATAATACAACAAACCATCCTTCATAATGAAATTAATATGCCCTAAGACTACATTGGCACCTTTTACCTTATCTCTAACATCTTCTAAAGTAGCATCATTCTCTTGTAAAAACCTCACCCTTTCACGCGCCGCTTGTGAGATCTCCTTCCTCACGTCCTCCTCCTCATCATGAACTTCCCCTTGAAGACCTTCCTGCATTTGCATGAGATCATTAATATATATATATAATCTCGTCCCATTAACATTTCGCGAGCCAAAGTGGGTACAATACCGACGTTCATATGTTGTTTCCTCCCCATTATCTCCACATCTACCCATGCCGTATCATAAGATTTCAAATCCCCATGTATACATCTAACTGATATATTTTCTTTGGTTTTTTTCCCCTTTCACATATGGTGCATTTGCCTCTTCCCTGGCATGTATGGCGGGGGGCGGTGGCTCATACCTGGTATCTCAGTTTTTCCAGCTGAAGCAAAACAAAAAGAGTTCATGTAATGCCCTACATTTCCTCTGAACTTTCCACTCCGTCTTCTCTTCCAGGGTTCTTCCACTTGTGGTTATAAGATCACATGGATATTCTGCCCAAAGCCTCTACAAGCAGTCAGTTCAGACCTCCAGCAAGAGTACTATTGGGGCCTCTTGGCCAGGGAGGAGTTGGGAGACAGTTTTGTTGCTTCAGAAATGAGCCACTTGGTCCAAAACCTCCTAGTATTGTAAAGCCAATGGTCCCAGGTTGATTCTATTAAGTTGAAGAGCTTTCCTAAACACTAGGAGAGACATTAAAAAGTGTGGCAGGAAATAAAACAGAACAGGGGTTTCTATCCTCTTCTGAGTTCCTGGTGCTTCCAGAAGCATAGCCTCATATATTTTTTTAGATTCAGGAGAAACATGATTTTCATTAATTTTCTTTTATCTTGGAAAAATGGAACCTTGACATTAAAGGGAAGAGCAAAAGATGTGTAACTGCCTGCAAGGTTATACATACTGAATTATATACATCAGTTATATGGTGCTCAAGAAAATGTCATCTGCATGTCTGGCAGTTTAGAAACAAGCACATATTGTGTAATAAGTATGCTTTATGTAGTCCGTCCAATTCACATTCTCTAAAGAGTGCCAGAAGTTATTCCAGGACATAGACAGGTAATGTTTGGGACTACAGCATCCAGAATTCCTAGCTAGTATATGTCCATTGTAATGGGACATATTAAACTACAACTACCACTGATCTGTCCCCAGTTTAACTCTAAACACTACTTGAAGAAGCCAGCAATATCTTATATTTTAGTGGTTATAACCATTCAAGTGTCATGGGTGCTGTGAGGTAGGAGGAAAAAGTCATTTCAAACTATTTTCTATCTCACTGCTTCATTTCACATTTCTCCTTAACTTGTAAACAGTAAAGAGACCTGCAACAGACACAGAAGATGGTCTGTTCATAGGATGGGGTGGGGAGACATCTTAATAAAGCTAGAAGAAATTATTGTAGAGAATGATTCAGTCCACCTAAATTCATTTTACCAATCCAGCTGAGAAGAGGAAGAAAGAAGAATTAATAGTTCCCTATGATTGCGCAGACTATTTCCCCTTATCTTTGTTATATCTGGAGAAATCCATTTTGCTGATTTTTGAAACAGTAAACATGTGCACAGATACACATGCACCCACAGATCTATGACAAACTGTCTCAATCCAAAGTTTGAAATCTGGTAATCATAAGCATAGTGTGTTCATTGTTTTCAAGACAGAGCCTGCCCTTCCTCAGGGTGGAAAATTATTAACAATCTGATTTGTTATTTTTGCATTTTATATGCATTTTCTATATGCCAAGGATACAGAGAGGTATTTATGAGACAGAATAGCTTTACTGGCCCTAGGACTTAAGCACCTTGGCTTGGGGTTGTGGGAGTGCACCATTAGCTCTGCCACTCCAAGCAACAAAATACCTTTGAATGGCCATCCCACGATTCTGAAATATGGTTGATCTGTAGCAAGTGAATACAAGAATACACACACTTCTTCACATATGTCATTTGTACAGTACTCTCTGATAGCAAGGGCTGCTGCTCAAGTCCTTGCCATGTTGCTATTCACTGTATAGCAACAAAATCTTCATATGGAATAATAAACATCTATTCTTACTTATAAATTATAATGGGTAACTACATTTCTACTCCAGATGTTGTGTACTCTGCACTGCAATGGCCTGCATTCTGCTGATTAAAACATTATTTCCTCCTAATTAAAGGAAAGCAGTAGAGATGGGCACAACCAGGAAAAATGACGTTTCGAGTTGTCGTTTGTTGGGATGGGTCCATTTCGGCTCGTTTCCGTTTGTCGAGGAAATTTTCAAAAATTTGTCGTTTCTGTTTGTCGTTTGTCGTTTGTGTTGGGGTTGGGGTTGGGGTAAGTGGGCTCTGGGAGGCACCTATCTGGGTGCCTCTCTGACATCTGACCCACTAAGAAGGCAAGCAAGGGAAGCGTTTCACGGAGCCGCCGCTTACCATATATTTACATTACATTATGTTAGGGTGGGGTGGCAGAGGCACCTCTCTGGATGCCTCTGACTCAGTAAGAAGGGAAGCATAGTAGCGTACTGCTGTACAGGTTAGGGAATGGGATAGGGGATAGTGGGCTCTGCGAGGCACCTCTCTGGGGGCCTCACTTTGACTCACTAAGAAGGGGAGCGTACTAGCGTACTGACGTACACGTTAGGAAATGGGTTAGGGGTAGGGGATAGTGGGCTGTGGGAGGCAACTCTCTGGGTGCCTGGGAACCACTAAGAAGGAAAGTGTACTTGCGTACGGATCTGGGTTAGGGTTGGGGTTAGGGTAAGGGCTAGGCTTAGGGTTACGGTTAAGGTTAGGGTGGGTTAGTGGGCTGCACCTCTGGGTGCCTCTGACCCACTAAGAAGGACAGCGTACTGGCGTATGGGTTAGGGTTGGGTTAGGGTTAGGGTTAGGGTTTGTGGGCTTTTAATGCCCTCTCTGGCATACCCAGAAGTCTCAGTCAAAACCTGGCCATGCGATTGGTGGAATGGGTCCAAAAATGTGCATGGTCCCATCCCATGGCCAGCCCATCATTGCGCATGTGCAGGCGTAAAAAAATAAAAATAAAAATAAAAATAAAAATAAAATAAAATCAATGGAGATGTTTTATTGCAAGAAAAACCCACTGCTGCTACTATAAAAAATCAGGCATTTAAAATAGCTAATTTTCAAATGTTTCTGTGGTGCTTTGGTGGGTTTTTGGACCACGATTTAAAAATAAATATTGCAGTCGCCATTTTGGATCCCCCCCACCGCATGGCAAATGGAGACGACGAGGATGCCCCCCCAGCCTGGTACCAGCAGCCCAGGACAGGAGGGGGGGGAAGGCCGGGGACCCCCCCAGAAACCACCCCTCTCTGGTATGTTCCCTCACTGAGGCAGGCATATTTTCGCCTGCTTTTATGCCCGGGAATCGGGGTTTTTTTATTTTTAAAACTTTTTTTCTGTGCTGCTTGCTTGGCATCGCGCGATCGCTGCGATGCCATGAACGACAATGACAAATCAGACCCAATTTATCTTTATCGGTTCGGGTTTGAGCTGGAGCGGAGTAATTGTCGTTACCGTTCCTCGTTAGGTAACGGAAACGACGAACAGAAACGGAAATGAGGATTTCGCCGAGTCGTGCGAAAATTTCGCCGAGTCTAGAAAGGATTTCGCCGAGTCTAGAAAGCAGCATTCTCTTTCACAGACTGGATTTCACCTCTTTAGTGCATGAAATGACAGTTTGTATTCTGCTTACAAACTTAAAAGACTGAAAACAGAAAAAAACCCTCACTGAGCTAAAAATTCATAATACGGTATCATGAAAACATCTCTTTGCTAATTCTCTATGTATTATTGCTGCTGCTGTTGCTTTTGGTGCACTTGTTAGCATGTTTCAGTCTTCTGAATGTCTATTTTCTAGTCTGAAGAGAAAAGACGAGAAATGAGTGTACCCCACCTTTCCTTAACAACTAGGGCAAATATGTTCAGATAGCAGGATTCTGCTGTGGGCCTAGACACTTAAGCACACTTTGTAGCTCCTCCTGTCACATTTTATAATCCCTAGCAGAATTGTTTTTATCATTGCTCCAATTTAGATATGACTGGAGTCAGACTGCTCCAAAATACTACATTCCCACTAGATGTCATGCAAGCAGCATGCTGTATTATTTTCACAGACATAAATGAAAACTTCACTTCATTCATTCGGCACCTGAAGCAAAAAAGATTGTGTACAAGTGTAAGACACCTGCTGGTTTCAGTGTTTATGTGACCAACTGTGCGGACATTTATAACACTTCCCAACAGATTTTTGCCAGTGAACATGTAATAAATCCACTCAGAGCCAAAAAAAAGGACTTGCTTTTTTTTGTATTGCTCCAAACATCTCACATGACATTCCCAAATAAGGCACTGCAGTACAAGCCAACTCTGATTGCTAGTAATGACTTAACTACTTTGGAATTATAACAGTATGAACAACAGTGGTTTGCACAGTGAGTGTCTCAGTCGCTCGAGGAATGCCTGAGCAACACTTACGATTGCACTTCACACTGGCCTGCCTGAAAGGCTGATCCGTGCTGATTTGTAAATACCAAGAGTTCAGTCAACATCAGGAAGAAAAATAAATGTGAAGATATATCAATATGTTGTCAGTAGGATCTGTTCTGTAGTTGCTAGTTTGGAAGATGTAGGTTTTTTTAAAAAAATAAATAAATTAAAAATGGTATCTTTGGTTTTCAAAGAACAAGGCAATGTGAATGAATGATATGGTTATAACTGTAAATTCCAACATCCATGTGGAGTAGGATTCTTGATACTTACATTAGAAATATACCAGGCTAAGAGTGGAGATGTGAAAATTTGTTGGTCTTATTTATTTCTCAGCATTCCACAAAAATTCTCATGACAATTATCTGTTGGACAGTAATATTTCCTTCCCCTCCCATAAGAAGGGAAATTGAGCTTATTGAATTATGCAATGGAAAAATTATGGTGTACCATCTGTCTTGTCAATATTCTCGCCATGGAAAAAGGCTAGCACATATGGGATAAGTTTTGGTGGACTAGAATCCACTTCATTAGATGGCAAGACTTGCTGATCTTATTAGCATAAGCCAATAGGAGTACCATAAATGAATTGATCAATGCAAGATTAATGTCACTTCTGAAGGACCACCAAAATAGCATTTTACAACAGAAATGCATGGATGCACATATTTTTCATCCATCCTGTCACAGACCGAAAAGCCTCTCTTTTCCTACAACAGAAGATGAAAGGATTTCAGCAATCAGGCAATATAAAAACAGAGATGCACCATCTGTCTTGCACAGAGTTTTCCTGGGAAACACAGTAAACCTATCTAGCACAGGTTTGTATTGGCTATGGAAAAGGCCTCAGTAACTCACCCCAATCTTTGTTCTTAAGCTAGATGATAGTGCTTTGCCCTTTTTTAAATTACTATAACAAAACACTGATTTCCTCACACCAGCTCATACCACCCTTTCATCTCTGGTTAAAAAGGTCTTGATTCCTTGAACACATTTGAGAGAACACAACACCCATGAAAACTCTATTAAAGCCAAGTGTGGGGTGATTATATAAGTAATGATGCTCTTCTTGAGTTAACATTAGTGGTTTTATGAATTTATTTTTATTTTTATTTTTGCCACCACCCTCCTCTCCTTGCTTGCTTCTGATGCAGGCTCACCTACAACAACAAACTCCCACTACTGATGACTGATGCTTACTCAGTTTTCTCTTAAACACCTCACAACAGCCCAGAAATATTTGTCGGCTTTTCTCATCAGTGATTGCACTGCCCAACCTCCTCTTCCTCCTCTTCCGCTTTCTTTCTCCCCTCAGCTTAAAAAAATATTCAGGAATTGCTTCCTTGTAATCAGCGAAATCTAATTTTCCTTGAATTCTTTACTTTGTTCCTTGTCTTTCATTCCTTCAGATGTTCTGGTAAACAGCCATCCTCCCCCATCTTTATCACAGCCTTTTCTGGATCTCAGCATTACTATCATGACTAATCGTCCTTATAAACCCATTACATCATATGGAAAAATGTTCCAAACCCTTTGCAATCCTCACTGCTCTTCTCTAAATGTGTTTTGTTTTGTTGGTGCCATTCTTCTGACAGGAACTTTCTCGTTCTGGAATCTTCATGGCAACACCACCATCAAAGTGCAGATAAAATTAAGGACGATGCCTCTTTCTAGTAAAACATAGACTCTGATGACAGATTTGCAGTTCTGTTTATTGTACAGCAAGAATGAAACTGGCTTAGAGACCCATGATAATATAGCAAGTTGAAGCAGATTCCAAAGAATTTACTGAGCAATAGAGGCCTCTGGTATCAATCCGAATGTGCCTCCCAGAGGCTTTGTCTTGATAACTGGGATATATGATAAAGTGTAGCAGGGCAGAAGATTCTAGGTTGGTGGTTTAGTCGCCGACTGTATTTTCTCATGGGGTACTCCATTTCATTTATCCTCCCAGTTTTCCATTCATGCCCTTAATAGTCAGAATTCTGTGGCCACCAGACATACTAAAACCTCACAGGATATTTCTCTTTACTAAATTCTTCTCTTTATGTCTGTGTGCAAAATGTAGGGGTCCTCCAGAATGTGCAGGTAGATCCCTCTTGTTTCCCAATACCCCTGTTTTGCAAAATAACTACCACAGTAGAAGTTCACTCTCTGTGTTATGATGTCTGTTTAATGGAACCTATCATGTCCTCTTGATGCTTTTAGACTGCATCTCTCATAAACCCTCATTATTAGCTATGAAATGTAGGCTTTGTAGGAAATGTAGGAGAAAAAACATCTGGTGGACCACAGTTGTGTAGCAGTGCCTTCCATCACTGAATGCCAGGTATGAGGAAGGAACAACTGCAGAAGAAAGATCCTTCACACTCACATTCTATTTGGGCCACTACAAGATGGTGCCATGGGTAAATTTTATGTAAGATGCAGCAAGACTCCCCACATCCTTATGTTATTAAGTTACTATCACTGCAAGAAACTTCAGCAAATGCAAAGTACAGCAAAATGCAAAACTTTGTAAATATATCTGTTGTTCCATTTGAAATCCACTCAGAGCACACATTCATGTATAGTGTTCTAAAGTGAAATATATTACAAACAATGTTGAGCAGGACAAATGCTAAGAAAGAGAAGAAGAATGTCAAGTAGATATGGATGATTCTTTGGGTGAATTCAACTTTTATGTGTCTATTTAGCCATCTGAGCCAGCCTAAACATTAAACTGGAAAAGAATAGCATATGTGTGTGTGTGTTTAATTCTCACCTGACTGACCACATCATTCTGGATAACAAAACTTTAGATCACATTAAGCATACTCTTAAGAACACTGTTTCACAATTAAACAGGCTCACCATTGAGAATCTAAGAATTTTTTAGTCTCTGCCTGCCACCTGGTGGCTACAGCCAATAGTTATGAAGGAAGCTCAACTGACTTTTAGAGTCAGCTTTACAATAGCACAGTAAACAGTATACATTCTAGTTGTGTTTTGATAGAATTTTATTTTTTTAGGCAATCATCATATTTAAGGGAGAAAAAGGAAGGCCAGGGATCTGTAACAACCTCCCCATACCAACCAATCCTGAGCAGATTATCTTCAATGAGATTACCACCTGTTTTGCAAACAATCTGGCCTACATGCACCCAAGCCAATACTGAGAAGCACATCCTTCCTTTTTCCCTGAGAGAAGCAGATATTTAGACAAGAATGAGATGGTAAAGTCTCTTTCTATTTAGTATACTGGAAGAGCAGCATAATTGTGAACAACAGATACCACTGTTGTTACGTGTTGTCAAATTGCTCCCAATTTATGCCAACCCATTAATGACTTTCTAATGGCTGGGCTTAGGTGTTACTATGGGTTCCTTTCCTGAGTCAATTGTTCTCTTATTTGGGCTTCCAGACTTTACCAGTACTATTATCATTTCAGCAAGATATCTTCTCATGAGGCACTCAAAATACAACAGTCTCAATTTAGTACTTTCCACTTCTAAGGCGAGGACAGGCTTGATTTGATCTTGTATCCACTTATTTGTCCTTTAGGTGCTGCCAGTATGATCAGTCTATATTATAGGATCAGGCTACCAACACACCCACATGGGTTAACCTTGGTGTTGGGCAAAGGTTTACTTACTATGCCCTTATGGTTTTCTATACCAGAATTTTCATTTTCAACCTGAAAAAAAGAGGAAGATTGCTTCTTAGTGTTCATTATGATGAGATGTATGATAGTATGAGCTCTCCAGTTGCAGCATTCAACTTTCAGACTCATTCCCAGTAGCACACCTGAGCCATGCCAGCCGCCTCTCTTAACAAATGGCCTGATGAGAGTTAATGAAAAAACGGAATAAAATATCTTGGGCCTCTTTCTATGGAAGGCAGTGGCCACTCACAAATCTCATGGCCTTATAAGGTTGCTCTGTATGTCACAGGGAGCTTATTTGAGGAAGGGAGAGAATGAATGACCTTGGGATGGTATCAGATGGACATTTATCTGGCTGTTTGGTCTAGGTTGAGAATGGACTGCTTTGCTCCTTTTCCCCATGTCCACACAACATATGTGCTATCGTGCAGTGGTCCACAATC
Source organism: Phrynocephalus forsythii (assembly GCA_029282475.1). Taxonomy (NCBI): domain Eukaryota; kingdom Metazoa; phylum Chordata; class Lepidosauria; order Squamata; family Agamidae; genus Phrynocephalus; species Phrynocephalus forsythii. The sequence continues at coordinate 56,093,953 of JAPFRF010000010.1, forward strand.
TTTTGAGGACCAGGGGCTGATTTTGTTCCTGTGTAGGGTTGTTGGGCACACCTGTGACTCCCCCTGTGCTACTTACATCACAACCTAAACAAAAATGGGTGTGATGGGCATCTGGGGGAGGAAAAGCCCTGTGCGGGCCAGGGGGAAGCGTTTGCTACCATGTGGCCACACACCTCACAGGAAATCAAGTGGCTTGGTTTGCAAGAGGCCCAACCATGTGTTGGGGACCCCTGTTATTGTGAGCCAGTCCATCACTGATTGATGGCTAACCACCCCTTTTCGGATTTCTCTTGGGATACTTTTATTTTTTATTTTTTTATTTTTTTATTTTTAATTTTGTTGCATTTACAATCACCTTTGGTTTGACTTCAATGTGTGTGATTTCTGGGGTTGAACCAAAGTGAGTGGCTTAAGTGATCTTTCATCTGAATGATCCTGAGAAATGGAAAACCTCCTTCCTGCTCCCCTATGAAGGGGAAGGATGATGATGTTTTCCATTTCATGTAAATTGTTATTAATGCATCAGTGATATTTTGAAAGGGCATTTTTAAAAAAGTCCTGTCTAAGTACCTCTGAAGCACTGCATCAATTAGCATCAATTAGCATCAATTAAAAAGACATGGGAATTTTCCTCTCCCTTCCTGTCTACAGAAGAGTGGGAAGGGAACTTCCCATTTCTCAGTATTATTAAGTGGCTTAGACAGGAGGAGGATTTGTGTTTTTATGTTTGCTTTCCAACCTTTTACCAATTTAAAAGGTAAGAAGATTGATCTAGATTGTGCTAAAGAAGTATGGTTGAAGTGTGGTGTGGTCAGGATGATAGGATTGTCCTAAACGTTATCTCCAAGTGACTCTATTTAGCATGATTAAGCTAATCCAGATACAGTAATTGGACCTTCTAGTCACATCCTTATGGCACTTTAATCCTGTATTTGTCTGAAGTCACAGTGGAGGGTAGGAGTGAAGCGTTGCCCCCATTCCCACTGCCAAACAGCTGATTTTGACAGCTTCACCCTTGTCTCTGCCTCAAAATGGCTTAGTACAGAGACCTGGGTGAAGGGGGGTGGCAATGGCTTGGATCCTGGCTTTGCCCTCCCTGCTGAGTTGCCAAATTTAAAACCCTGCCAGGCTTTCCCTTTCTCACCCAGGCAACCTGCACAGAGCTGGGCAAAGGAGGGGTGGCAGCAGGTTGTGTGCCTATTTGTAGCCCATTTACTCTCCAGGCACACTGCTCTAGGCATCCCAAATGCTTCATGCCTGCAGAGTAAACAGGCTATGAATGAGCACACAACCCGCTGCCACCCCCACCACTTCACCCAGGTCTCTGCCTCAAAACGGCCCAGCACAGAGACCCAGACAAATGGGTGGTGGTGGTGGCTTGGATCCTGGCTTTTCCCCTCCCTGCTGAGGTGCCAAATTTAATACCCTACTGGGCTCTCCCTTTCTCACCCAGGTGATCTGCACAGAGGCAGGCAAAGGAGGGGGTGGTGGCACCTTGTGGGCTCCCAAAAAAAGCATCCAAAAAGGAGGTGATTGAAGTGTTGGAGGGTGATTCAAAACTGAAGAAAACACAGTGGGAGGGGGGAAAGGCTTGTCCCCACTGTGTTTCCTAGACCTGCTCATCCCTTTGATCATTCTGAAGCAGGCAGACTCTGGTTGTAAAAGACCCAAAGTCTCCCCCTTGAATGGTACACCATGCGGTTCTTTTACAACCAGACCCTGTCTGCTTTGGGACCATCAAAGGGACAAGCTGGTTTAGGAAATACAACAGGGACAACCCCCCCCCCACGTTGTGTTTCCTTCGGCTTTGGAGCACCCAAAAGGAATTGATTGAAGTGGTGGAGGGTGATCCAAAGCTGAAGGAAACACAGTGGTGGTGGGGAGGCTTGTCCCTGCTGTTTCCTGAACCAGCTCATCCTCCTTGATGGTCAAAGCAGGCAGAGCCTGCTTTTAAAAGACCCACATGATGTGCCCTTCAAGGGGAGGCTGCCCTTAAGATTTGGTGGGGAGCAACAGCAGGTTGCTTTGTCGTGAAGTCTTAAAGTGCAAGAAAGGCTTCATAACCAGCCACCCGCTTTTGCTCCCCAACAAACCTTAAGGGCAGCCAGTTGAGAGCAGGAGAGCAGAGCACATTTTTGAATTTTGCGCCACAGCAGCAGCCTCACTGCTGTGGCACAATATTTAAAAACCTGCTCCTCTCTCCTCTTCTGAGCCAGGCACCACCTGCCCAACCCTAACCTGGCAGAGAACATCTTGTCCAACTGTCAAAATTAGTGGTTGTTGTGGTGGGGAGGGGAAACACTTCACTCCTGCCTTCCAGTCTGGCTTCAGCCAAGTGGCTGCGTGCAGCAAGACTGGGCAGCAGGAGTAGAGTGCCACCACTCACCACTGCCAAACAGCTGATATTGGCAGCTCATTGAGGGTGTTTCCCGGCAACCCATCGAAGCAGGGGAAGCTGTTCTTCTGTTTGCTGAGTCAGGAAAGGCTTCCCATAGGAATGTATTGGAAGTCTATTGTAATCCATCCCCTTTGGAACAGATTAATCAGTTTTCAACGCATTCCTATGGGAAACCGCATTTTGAATAATGAAAATTTTGAACTACGAAAGATCCATTGGAACAGATTAATTTTGTAATTCAAGGCATCATTGTGCCTCTTTGCTGGACCAGTCCCATGAGGCATCATCTTTTTTGGACAGAATATTAAAGTCTGAGCATCTGCTTGGACATAGTCACCCCTCTGGAAAGCCTGTTCCTGTTGACTCTAGGAAAAACGTGTTATCCAAAAAGTAAGGTAGGAGAAGGTATTAGGTAGCATCCACTAGATTGGATGGGGGAGACCATTGTGTCATTACAGGAACCCAAGTCATTGAGGGTTTTGTAAATCAAAACCAGTATCTTGAACCTTATTTGGAAGGTGACGGGAAGCCAATGCAGGTGAGCCAGAATAGGGGTGATACAGTCAAATCTGCCTGCACCAACAACCAATCTGACCACCGCATTCTGCACCTGCTACAGTTACCAAACAAGGGTCAAGGGAAGCCCCATGTAGAGAGTGTTACAATGGTCTATCCTTGAGATAGCCAACACTTGCACTACCATCTTTAGTGAGTCCCCATCGAGGTACAGGCGAATCTCAGTATAAGCCTAAGTTGGTAGAAGGCTTCCCTGGAAATGGCTGCCACCTGGGACTCCAGAGACAACTCCAGGCGTAAGATGACGTCCAGACTCCTCACTCTATCTACCAGCCCAGAAATCCCACCCAGACTGGGAAGAGGGCCACTCTACCCATCCGCCCCCTCCAACTCTTCAGGTTGAGCCTAAGCCTGTTAGTCCTGGTCCATTCCATGACTGCAGCCAAACAGCAATCAAGGGTCTCTACAGCCTCCATTGCAGAGGTGGGAAAGGAGAGTTAGAGTGGTGTATCATCAGCATACTGATGACAGCAGACCCCACATATCTGAATTACCTCAGTCAACAACCCCATATAGATTTTGATCAGCATGGGGGAGATCGCCGACCCCTGGAACACCCCACAAGAGAGGTAAAAAGGGGCCTACAACACCCCAACCAGCCTCACTTGCTGGGCATGGCCCTTGAGGAAGGAGTGGAGCCAACTCAAAGCTAGACCCCTGCCCAACCTCTGAGAGCCTGCCCAGGAGGATATTGTGGTTGATGGTATTAAAGGCCACAGACAGGTCGAGGAAGGCCAGCAGGGTAGAGCAACCCTTGTCAGCCTTTTCAAGATGTCATCTTGCAAAGTGACCAGTGCTGTTTCAGTCCCATGACATGGCCAGAACCCAGACTGGAATGGATCCAGGATGTGATCTTCCTCTGGGAATGACTGGAGCTGCTTGGCAGCAACCTGCTCCACCATCTTGCCCAAGAAGGAAACATTGGCTATTGGACTATAATTGTTCATGTCATCTGTAGCCAGACCAGATTTTTTGGAACGGGCTCAACCACCATCTCTTTCAGGTGATCAGGAAAACCCCTGTCCCTGAAGGAGGCGGTGGCAATGAGAGAAGCCTATTCTGGTGGTCTTAATAAGCCATGATGGCCAGGGATCAAGCAGAGAGGCCATCAGCCAGCAGTGAGCCAGCACCTTGGAGGCCTCAGCAGATGTCACAGGCCCAAACTCAATGAAGCAAGGAGACCAAGGGGGTGCAGCGACAGCAGTGCTCGGGGGTAAACTAGTGAAACCGGAGTCCATACTGGCATGGATGGCTTCTATTTTGGACTTAAAATGGGTTGTGAACTCACTAGTGAACTCAAAAGGAGGAGGCCCCAGCTGACCAGGATTGGTGAGGTCTCGAACCACCCAGAACAGTTCCGCCTGGCGATTCAAGGCTCCACCAATACGCAGAGATGCATAAGATTTTCCAATGTCCTTGATTGCTCACACGTAGCATCTGGTTAGCAAACGAACCAAAGCCACATTTCTTTGGTGCAGCAGCTTCACTGGCTACTGGTCCATTTCTGGACTGAATCCAAAGTGCTGGCTTGTATGGCTTAGGTCCAGATTTTCTGAAGGGTCATATCTCCCCCATATGATCCAACCTTGATCTTAAGATAATCAGAATAAGCTTTTCTTTCTGTATCATCAGACACCAGCCATATTTAGTAATAGCATGAGAAAAAGCCTTCTTGGTAGCTGCTCTGAGATTATGGAACTGCCCTCCAAGGGAGTCTAGGATTGGCAAGGCTGCCCTCTCTCCATGCTATCCTTTCACAGGCATGCACAGACATCTCTAATTAAGCAGTTTTTTGCCTAATGACTGGTTGATGACAAAGAATCTTTATTGTAGGTGAGTGCGTGAGTGGTTCTTTCAAAGATTTTAAAACAACATGCCTTCCATGTGGCTTTAATCCAATAACTGATTAAATAGCAATTTAATATTGCAGTTTATTCTGATTTGTAACTTTTAGGAAAATGCCTGTTTTCAGCCTGTCCTGCAAGGGAGAAAGACAGAATATAAAGAAGATGATTAAATGAATATATTTGACTGAATAATTCTATTTTTTAAAAAAGGTGATTGAAAAACAACCATTAAGATTTTAAAATCTCTGTGAAATTAAAGGGGCTGATAGAGAGAGAGAGATTTAAAAAACCAGTAACATCACAGGTTCTTTTGATAGGTACAGTAGTGCCCTGGTATACACCGGGTATTGGTTCCAGGCTTTCCCTTGTGTGAGCAGGTGGAACACCCTGGAGACGGACCAGAGGGTGTGTCGCTGGATTCCCCAAGAGCAATATTGAAGAAGACAGAGAACTAGAGAGACACATTAAAAGGCTTCATGTCATTGAATAAGGCGATGACAGGAAAGAAGATTGGGAAGCAGAAGTAGGGGGAGGAGCTAAAGATGCCTAGTGGAGGAAAATTCCAACCAATGGGGTGGACGCGCGCGGGGGGAGAAAAAGCGTTGTGAGCTAAGGGAAGAAAAAGATGACAGTTGGGACCGACGGTTGAGGGAGACAGAGAACCAAACTGAGAAGGGTCTAGATTGCGGGTGTGCCGGATGGACGAAAGTCCATAAAGGTGATGAATGGGTGTGGGCAGTCCATGTGAGGCCCCTGCAGTGGCCGGGAAACTCTAGGAGGTTTCAAGAATGGAAAAGCATGAGGCCTGCCATTCCTGTGGCACAGTGGGCAAAGCACCCATGTTGCAGGACACAATGTTGGGGACGAGGATCGGCTATTCCCCCTCACCCATAAGAGACCCGAAAGTATGTTTAATGTTTAACAAAAGTATGTTTAAATTGCAGATCTCTTAACGGTAATATGCAACTTGTCTCTTAAAACGGCCACAGTGCCGGGGGACTGGAGGATAGCAGATGTCACACCAATTTTTAAAAAAGGAAGGAGGGGGGACCTGGGAAACTACAGGCCAGTTAACCTTACATCTGTCCCAGGGAAGAGGGTGGAAAGCCTCATCCAAGAGAAAATCTTAAAACACATAGAAGAACAAACTTTGCTGAGAGAAAATCAGCATGGCTTCTGCAAGGGTAAGTCTTGTCTGACAAATCTTGTAGAATTTTTTGAAAAGGTCAGCAGGCATGTAGATTTGGGTGATCCGGTGGATATAGTCTATCTGGATTTTCAAAAGGCCTTTGACACAGTTCCTCACCATAGGCTGCTGAGAAAATTGCACAGTCAGGGGATAAGAGGGCAGGTCCTCTTATGGATTGAGAACTGGTTGAGATCCAGGAAACAAAGAGTAGGTGTCAATGGGAAATTTTCACAATGGAGAGAGGTGAAAAGCGGTGTGCCCCAGGGCTCTGTCCTGGGACCGGTGCTTTTCAATCTGTTCATAAATGACCTGGAGACAGGGATAAGCAGTGAGGCGGCCAAGTTTGCAGATGACACAAAACTTTTCCGTGTGGTAAAAACCAGAGAAGATTGTGAAGAGCTCCAGAAGGATCTCTCCAAACTGGGGGAATGGGCTACGAAATGGTAAATGCGTTTTAATGTAGCCAAATGTAAAGTAATGCATATTGGGGCAAAAAAACAAAACTTTATCTATCAACTCATGGGCTCTGAGTTATCTGTGACAGATCAGGAAAGAGATCTTGGTGTGTTGGTGGACAGCTCCATGAAGGTGTCTACCCAATGTGTGGCAGCGGTGAAGAAGGCCAATTCCATGCTAGGGATTATCAAAAAGGGGATTGAAAATAAAACAGCCAACATTATAATGCCATTATACAAAACAATAGTAAGGCTGCATCTGGAGTATTGTGTACAATTCTGGTCACCGCATCTCAAGAAAAACATAGTGGAACTGGAAAAGGTGCAGAAGAGAGCGACCAAAATGATTACTGGGCTGGGGCACCTCCCTTATGAGGAAAGGCTAAAACATTTGGGGCTCTTTAGTCTGGAAAAAAGGCGCCTGAGGGGGGATATGATTGAGACGTACAAAATAATGCAGGGCATGAGTAAAGTGGATAGAGGGAAGCTCTTTGCCAAGCTAGGCCGAAATAACGAGGCGACACACGTTTGTCTTGGTTTAAACAGGGCCACAATTTATTAACCACAAAACGGGGCATTAACTTTATTAACTGCATTAACTTTTAGTGAGGGTCTGTGACGTAGCGCAATAAGTTCAGGAGATTGAATTTGTTAGGTCCCATTGCTGCAGAACTTTAGTGCAGGCATGTTATAGTGCCGCATGGAGGATGCCTGAGTAATATTGGGCATCCCCCAGTTTCCCCATTGTTGGCAGCCCTCTTGATTGTGTTGGGGTTGTTAATTATAGCGACTCTCCTACCTAATCTAAATTATTAATTGAGGACTGCCAGGGACCTTTGAGCTATTAATATCGAGTAGGGATCCGTTGATCAAGGTTATATATTGCGCTACCCGCCTAATTGTGACCGGGTACGGATAGAGCCCTTCTCCAACATGTGTATGGTGGGATGGGCGAAAACACGCTGCCACTCACGGCCAATCAGAGTGGCAGTCAAAAATTCCCATCCGGCCCCCAAGGGCGACCAGCCAAGCATCACCAGCACATTCAAATAGTGGAGGGAGGGCGGGGATCCGGCTCTACGCTGGCAGGCGACGGTTGGCGGGGGCGCGGCCTTGCCTTATATGGCCGCGCAAATGGCGTAAACTACACCAGCTGCGTAGCCAACCGTCGCCCGCCTTCGGTCAGCCGGCAAAGCCGCCCCTGCGCCGCACAAGGCGGTGCGGGGCAGCCATTGCCAAGCTAGGCCGAAATAACGAGGCGACACACGTTTGTCTTGGTTTAAACAGGGCCACAATTTATTAACCACAAAACGGGGCATTAACTTTATTAACTGCATTAACTTTTAGTGAGGGTCTGTGACGTAGCGCAATAAGTTCAGGAGATTGAATTTGTTAGGTCCCATTGCTGCAGAACTTTAGTGCAGGCATGTTATAGTGCCGCATGGAGGATGCCTGAGTAATATTGGGCATCCCCCAGTTTCCCCATTGTTGGCAGCCCTCTTGATTGTGTTGGGGTTGTTAATTATAGCGACTCTCCTACCTAATCTAAATTATTAATTGAGGACTGCCAGGGACCTTTGAGCTATTAATATCGAGTAGGGATCCGTTGATCAAGGTTATATATTGCGCTACCCGCCACCAAGAGACGCACCGCAGTCTCTTACCCCAACCAGCCGAACAAAACGGCCGACAGACCCTCACTAATGTCTTGTAAAAAAATTTCAAGTCCTCTGTCTGATAAATGTACCCCATCTGGCCGGAATAGACTGAAATCATTAGCAGTGATGGTCGGATGCCAGATTACAGAACCCATCTCTGCAGTCACAACGCGGGCGATTTCCCTATTGACACCCTTGCGGGCTTTGTGCATTTTTTGGGGGTGGTGGTGTTTACCCCACACCAATCTGGGAATAATCGCTGACCAAATGATCCATGTGTTAGGCCGCTGGTTCTTGAACACTCTCAGGTCATCTGTGACCTTGAGGATAAGGGATTTACCAGACATCTTCGTCAAATCGTTGCCACCAAGGTGCAGCACTACAATGGACGGCGCGTGGTCAGGGGGATCATTCAACGCCGTAGATAGAAGGGTATTCCAGCACATCCCCCTTCTTCCCTTCCACACCACGTCAGCACATTGGCCCAGGCCGAGATCGCGGCCACGTCCGGATTTAACGGCAAATTTGGCGGCCCAGTAAACAAAACTGTGGCCATAGATGGTTATTCGGGTACGCCGTCTGTCAGCTACACCTGCAACGTGAAGGAAAAACAACTGGCCCGATCTTACGGGTCCATTAGTGGACGTACATAAGACTTAAACTGCTTAGACCTCCACCGCCCAATCCGTTGAATTCCCGCGGGATCCACACCCAGGGCGGCCGCGGTAGAAGCCGCGCCTATGCGAAAGGAGTGTGTACCGAAACGCCAGCCCGGCATGCCAGCGACCTGGAGGGCCCTCAGGGAAACATTCCAGAACTGATACCGGGTCAATGGGGACCCGTCGTTGTGCTGGAACAGATAGCCTTGACGTTTGCCAATTGACCGAGTATATTTATGAAGGGCTAGTATGGGACAAATTTGTGGCACCGAACACCTACAGAGGTGTATCGTGCTGCCCCTACCCCGCTGATCTGTCTTGGATCGTCGAATCGCGCAGGAAAACTTGGTCACTTTCAAGGGCCATATCGGTCCATAGTAAGGCAGTGCCCGATTCGTCTGTCTTGGAGCAGGCTACCAGCTCGCTGACACGCAGGGCCGCGAAAAAGGCAACCAGAGCCGCTGCATGAAACAGAGTAACTTCAAAACTGTCAACGCAAACCTGAGGCCACACTTGAGCCAACTTGTACAGCATTGTAGGGGAAATAGGGGTTCTGGTGTCCCGTGACCTCCCCCCGCTCCCTGGACCAGCCCTCAACCATCTTGGCTCTTCGGAATTGGCAGTCAGGTATCCCCAGACCCTGGGCCTTAGCGTAATAATATAAAGCCGACAGTTTTCCTTGTATAGTGCGGGGGGCCAGTCCCTTAAAATGGAGGTGTACAGCGAACTGGACCAGCTGATCCGCCGTGGCCGGCCAGAGTGTGGCAAACCCCTCACCCGCGCAAAATCGGGCATACTCCGCACATGCTGCGGAATATGCCCCCAAAGTGCCTGGTGCTAGCGCCAATCCCATAGCCCTGTTGGCCTCTACCCGCCAAGCCTCCATACCTCCGGTGGGAGCTGTTCGGGGTCCGCCATGGCATGCGGGGCTAACGATCTGAACCGCTCCATCTGTTGGCGGGACAGAGCGTCAGCCAGGTCATTCCGGACCCCCGGCACATGTACAGCGCGGAACAGGATGTTAAATTGCAGGCAGCGGAGGGTCATAGCCCGTACCAAGCGCATCACTCTCCCCGATTTGGATGTCAAATTGTTGATAATGTGCACAACTGATAGGTTATCACAATGAAATTTAACTGCTGAATTAGCCCATAGTTCGGCCCATAGGTATAGTGCCCCTACGATAGGGAACAGCTCCAAGAAGGTGAGGTCCCTGGTGAGTCCTGATTGGTGCCATTGCTGAGGCCACAGGCCTGCACACCAATGGCCCCTAAAAAATAACCCAAAACCTAAAGCGCCTGATGCATCTGTCTGAACCTGCAATTCTGCTGAAGCAACTGCCTCGGCCCGCCAAAAGTAAACCCTGTTAAATTTAGATAGGAATTCCAGCCACAAGCCCAGATCATCCCTGATTGCGGCCGAAATACGGCGCCGGTGATGTGGGCTACGGAGTCCCGCGATACTATCGCACAGCCGGCGCAGGAATGGCCTCCCCGGGGCAATCACCTTGCAGGCAAAGTTCAAGTGTCCAATCAGTTGTTGCAATTCACGCAGGGTGGCTTTTTTGCGGGACCTCATCACCGTGATACGTTGGGTGAGGTCCTGTAACTTCTGGGGGGGCAAACGGCAGGTCTGGGCGACAGTATCCAATTCAATGCCTAAGAATGTCATCACGGTGGCTGGGCCCTCCGTTTTATCATCTGCCAGAGGTAAACCAAGCTCTGCAGCCATGGCCTGAAAGGCCTGCATGAGACGGGCACACCGGCCCGAACCCGCCACTCCCGCGAATAAAAAATCATCCAAATAATGGATCACATGGGAGTCGGAGGCACGTTGCCGGATAGCCCATTCAATAAAGGTACTGAAACGTTCGAAAGCGGAACACGAAATTGAACACCCAAAAGGCATGGCCCGATCAATGTAATACGCCCCGTCGAATGCGAAGCCAAGTAGCTCGCAGTCGTCAGGGTGTACAGGCAGTAAACGGAAGGCAGACTTCACGTCACATTTACCGATCTCAGCCCCTATTCCGCAGCTGCGAACCATCCGAACAGCTTCATCAAAGGACGTGTAGTGCACAGATGACAGCTCCGGCGGGATACTGTCGTTGACTGACTGTCCCGCCGGGTAAGAAAGATGATGAATTAAACGGTATTCGCCCGGGGCTTTTTTGGGTACAACGCCCAATGGGGATACTCGAAAGTTAGGGGTAGGCGGCTGCGCAAAAGGGCCGAGTACTCGGCCTGCCGCCAGCTCAGCTGCAATTTTTTGCCGGACGATGCTCTCCATGCCTCTAACGGATTGGAGGTTAGGGGCCATGTAAGGTCTCCTCCGGCCAAGTGCCGGTATCCTAAAACCGTACGTGAACCCCTCCGTGAGGTAATGGGCATCCACTTGCGAGGGGTAACTACAGAGCCACGCCCTCAAAACCGAGACCCTGATTGGGCTAGGTCCCTTTTGGAGGAGGATTGGTGCCTTGTTGGTTTCGTTTCCCACCTTGGTCTCTACCGCCCTCGCCCCCTTGTCTGCCTCGTGGGCAGGAGAAAGCAGGGTGGTTCGCCCCGCAGGTAGAGCAGATGTGACGGAATTTGCACTGTCGGCGCCCACAGGAGCCCCGGCTGTTAAAATCAAAGCAGACCAGTCGGGGTTGAACCGACTGGCCCGCAGCCGCGCGGGAAGTTCCTGGAGTGCCAGACCGCAGGACGGGGTGGCCACTATCGAAACGCTCATTAGCGCGGTTGGCGCCCATCACCCTAAGCCAGAGATAGCTGTGAGGTCTATCCCAGCGCAAGGCCGGATCCTTGGCAACCCGCTTGCGAAACCCCTCGTCGTACATAAGCCAGGCCATGTTCGGAAAGTCCAAGCGTGCTCTAATGATCAAATCTAAATAGTGCCACAAATTGGTCCCCTTTTGTGGGTGAGCTTTGGAGTAAATGCCCGCGTAAATGACAAAGGCATTTAGCCAATTATTCCAGGAGCGGTCCGGCTTGCGCCTCCGGATCCGCTCCTTCTCCTTGTCATCCAGTTTTTCCAAATCCTTAGCCTCAATCTCCCTATTTAGTAATTCAAAAATGTCAATATACTTCCCTGCCACTATTTTTTCCACCATGGCCTCCGACAGATGGTCTCCCAATGGGAGGGACTCGTCTCCCTCAGGAAGCTCGGTAATCCCAGGTGCTGTAGTATCAGACTCCTTGGCCGGCGCCGTCTCAGATTGCCGCGGCGGGGGTGCCTCAACGGCGGCCCCTGTTGCGGCCCCTTTCGCCACAGACAAGTCGAGTACCGGCTCGGTCTGCGCAGCTGCCTCAGCTCTGGCCAGGGGGCTTCTGCCAATGTGGGAAGACAGTTGGCTGCGTGGGCCAACCCGACTCCACCTGCGCCTGTACACCTGTGGAGCCACCAGGCCAAGGCCAAGTGACCCGTCTGGGTGCGGTTGTGTGCTGTGTGATTGACTCACCCCACTCCGGTCGGGTGGCCGGCATCGTTTGTGATGAGGCCGTGGCTCCCGTGGCAGATGATAAGTCGATGGCCTGCTGCTGCGCCTCCTCCCTGGCAACCAGAGGTGTGGAACTCCGGGCGACCAATGGTTCTGGTCGATGGGACGACTGATGGTCCTCGGTGTCGATCGGTGACTCAGGCCTCCTGAGGGTGGAGACTGATGCCGCTTGTCCCGAAGGTCCGGCTATGGAAGATTCAAGGGATTCAATGCGAGACCACATTATGTCACCCATCATTTTTAGAGCTGACTTACTATATCCCTTCGGATCCGCGGACGTTTGTTCTCCCCCATAGGATGACGCCATCCCCCGGCGTTTTGCATTATCGCGTTCCAAACGCGACAGTTTTTTCCAAGCCGCTGCAAATCGCGGCCATTCCTCGTCTGATGATGCAGACGAGTCCGAAGGCGGTTGAGGTGTAGGTCTCTTTTTGGGTGCTGCCTTGGCCTTCCCCTTACTGGGTGCTTTTTTAGGGGGCATGTTCAAATGTTGTGATACCGCCCCCCACCCCACACAATAAGCTACCCTTCACAATTCAGGGGTTGAGGAGATGTGGCTCCGCGCCGGATGGAGGGGGTACGAGGTACTATGGGGGCGGATGCCGCTGGATGAACCACACACACACCCCTTTGGACTGAGGATCGCACAAAATGGCCGCCGAGTAATGCCCGGCTGAGCCGTCTCAATAGAGTCGATGTGGCGCCCCCCACAACAAGATAAGTGAAAGGGGTCCCTAAAATGGTAAGACCCCCGCAAGAGCGATGGGCAGGCCTGTTAATCTGCACCCCCACAGCCTGTGGAGGGCCCCCACGTGCAGGAGATTGAGATGGATGGGATTAAGGCCCATCCAAAATGGCCGCCGTCCTTAGGCCGGGCAGCGAAAGGCAAAGGCCACAGGTAGGCCCGGGCCTGGTTGAGAGCGGTCCTTCCGGGCCGGCGCCCTCTCCCCCCAAGGAGATAGGGGCCGCTAGTCCCACCCCAGGCTGCGGCCCGAGCCACCGGGGCCGCCGCAAAAGAAATCCGGCCTGCGTCACAGGCGCGGCAGATCGGCGCGCTCTCCAGGGCCGGCAACAGCTCCGGCGCGCACGCCAGCTGGCGAAACCGCGCGGCTTCCCCCAAAAGGACCAAATCGCCGCCACCTAGGGGCTAAGGGAGGGAGGGTGGGGTGGCCCTCCTCCGCCACCCGCTGCAGGCACCACGTCCCCAATTCCGCCTCCCCGACTCGCCCGCCCTCGCCTCCGGTAACCCCCCCCCACGCAATGCCCTGTAAGCCCACTTGGGCCTGACCGGGCTCCCACCCTCCTCCCTTCCCGAGGCCGAGGGCTTAGCTGCCGTGGTCGCGCTCGGATCCTCCGGCGCGTGCTGCTCCTCCGTCGCGATCCGGCTCTACGCTGGCAGGCGACGGTTGGCGGGGGCGCGGCCTTGCCTTATATGGCCGCGCAAATGGCGTAAACTACGCCAGCTGCGTAGCCAACCGTCGCCCGCCTTCGGTCAGCCGGCAAAGCCGCCCCTGCGCCGCACAAGGCGGTGCGGGGCAGCCATTTCCCTCTCACAAAATACCAGAACTAGGGGACATGCACTCAAATTGAGGGCTGGGAGAGTAAGAACAGACAAAAGAAAATATTTTTCCACCCAGCGCGTTGTTAGTCTATGGAACTCCCTGCCACAGGATGTGGTGATGGCATCTGGCTTGGATGCCTTCAAAAGGGGATTGGACAGATTCCTGGAGGAAAAGTCCATCACAGGTTACAAACCATGATGGTGAGGTGTAATCGCCAGGCTTAAAACCAGGGTACTTTAAGAGCCAGATGCAGGGGAGTGGTATCAGGAGACAGATATCTAGTCTCATGCACTTCCAAAAGCATCTGGTGGGGCCACTGTGAGATACAGGAAGCTGGACTAGATGGGCCTTTGGCCTGATCCAGCATGGCTCTTCTTATGTTCTGATATTCTTATGTTATGTCCGTTGACGCTATTCTTGAAGACCCTCGCGTTGAGGGAGATGTTACTCCTGTTATGCCTGAATTGAATCCCGAAGTTACCCAATATGCCCATAGAAACTTCGATCTAAAATACAATAAAAATTCTTTCGATATTTTGTTAAAAACTGACTCGTCTCCGGTTTGTGACTCGGATCCGCCGAGGGAGAGATTCGAACCCTCACACCATGGATAATGAAACCAGTGGATAAGAGAGAATGTGACCCACCCAAAAAAACCCTGCTGTTTGTAATAGTAGCTTGCTTTATGGCTGCTGTTTTGAGATAGTAGCTTGCTTTACAGCTGCTGTTTGTGGCAGTAGCTTGCTTTGCAGTTGCTGAATTATTTATTTAATTTTTTCCTCTGCCAATCATGGGTAACTGAATCAGTGGTTAATGAATCAGTGGATGCGGGGTTCCTACTATACTGCTAAGTGCTGTTCATGTGGAATCAGTCCTGAATGATTTTTAAGTGGATTTCAGAAGATCTCCATCTATGAGATCTACCAACCATGCAGCAGCCACAGGAAGGCTAGGGTTTTGTTCACCTTGTTTCCCACACATATTCATCTGCAATTGCCACCTAGTTGAAAACAATCACTAGAACTGCCTGTTTATAGCTGTACTGCAAGTCTACTGGCTACTGCACTAATGTTTCTTCATGCACTTCGGGCCTTCTACAAAGCTTTTACAAAATACATTGCTTTCAATATGATATCCTATTTGATTCTCACATTCTGCTGGACTCCAGGACTGCCTAATCTCTGTTGTCCTCCCAGAAACAGGCAAAGATCCCAGAAACAGGCAAAGATCTTTATTTGTAGGCAAGGTTTCCCTGAATGATGGACTACCATTATGTGTCTTTTATATGAATTTATAGGTTCACATAGACTTTGTGTTTATAACTACTTATAACCCTGTAGCTTAAATGTATTATTGTCTATTAATGCTGTAAGAATCCCCTCAGTTCCTTGTTCTCAGTACTTGAACATGTCTTAATTCTATTGGACTGTATATTATTCCTCTTTACTGTAAGCCACCTTGGGCCCTTTTCTAAGGAGAAAGATGGGGTAAAAATACTCAAATAAAATAAAATAAAATAAAATAAAATAAAATAATCCCTAGAAACAAAAGTTATTTTTCATGTTTAATCCATGTCCAGAAAAAATAGCATAAGCATTCTAATATTTCCAAATAATAATTTTATTTGTGTGTGTCAGCTCCTTGTTTCCCTTTTAGAAAACACATTGTAATCCAAGATAGGTTGTCTTATAATTCTTTTAAAGTTCAGAAAAATTTAGGCAGGTTTTTATAGTTTTGCATTGCCAAAATAATTCCTGCTTGGTCAAGAAAATTGATTTCACTGATTTCACTTTATTTTATGATTTATTTGGAGCAACTTTTTTGAACAGCAAAGAGAGCATTCTGGATTTTTCATTAGCAATATTGTAAGTAAAATCCTACTTTGTAAGAAAGAGTAGGCTGTCGTAATCTATATGAGTGGAGAAAGGAAGTCAGATTGACTACCTTTTCATCAGGAAAAGAAGATTGCAAATTTGTGACAGATTGTCAAGTGATAAGAGGAGGCAGAACAACTCAGCGTAGATTGCCAGTAATGAATTATATGTTGACAGGAACAATAAGGGGAAAACATAGTAATTGCCGAAAAGAGAATTAAATACTCCACGGTGATAAATGGAGAGATAGAAAAGTAGTATGGCTTAAGAACACTAGAGAAAATTGAACAGGCTTCTTTTGTTGAAAAGCTGTGAATAGAAAGCAAATGAAAGATCTCAAAACTTGTAGAATGAATGCAGCAGGAGAAGAGGTGGTTCTCAAAAAGCAAAGGAAACCCCTTTTTTCCTCTCAAAAGCAAGACTGCAGTCATTGGTGTGTGTGTGTGTGTGTGTGTGTGTGTGTGTGTGTGTGTGTGTGTGTGTGTAGGAGAGAAAAAACATGTTGTCCTACAGAGAGAATGAACAAAGGCTGTCCCTGTGGGAATCAAACAATGCTGCTTGGAACAAGGAGATCACAAAACATCAACTTTCTTTGTAATGTCCATGCAGTGATGAAGTGGAGAGTAACAGAAAGGTTCCTAGTAGAGATGGGGATGGATTTTTTAAAATGGTGATTTGTCATGATCGGTGATTCATCAGGGATGATGAACTGACAAATCAACAAATTGATGAATTTCCAGCGATGAATTGATTCATCTTCACTTTAAAATGCTATAAAATGACCCCCTCAAGGCCAGGTGCAGAGGCACCAAATTTGAAAGAAAACATGCTCTCTGCAAGCTCTGAAAGTCTGGTAAGAACTGGGGTTCATACCTCTGAGCTATGTACCCCCAAAGAGGGCCCACCCAGGAAAGTGCCTCCCAGGCACCCAGAGTCACCAAACTAGCAGAGAGGCTTCTAACCACTTTCCTCTACAGTTCCTCCAAATTTTGTGAAGATTGGGTTTTACACATGTGAGTGATACACCCAACAATCCCTGCCCATGAAAGTGCCCTTTAGCAACTCAGTCTGGGAAACCAGTCTTCACCAAACTTGGAGGGACTGTAGAGGGAGAGTCCAAGGAAGCATCACTGCAAGTTTGGAGTCTCTAGGTCCCTGAGGAGAACTTTTCTTTGGAGTTCATATCTCAGACACCAAGAGCCCAAGCTCCACAAATAGTCAGGGAAAGCTTCCCTCCAAATTGGTTTATCTAGATGCCTTGTGAGACATTGTACGGCCCAATGAATTAAGGAATTAAGAACTGCTAAAATTCAACAGTTCATATTTGGTGGGGGACTTCATTTATGATGAATATAAAATCAATGAATGTTGATGAATTGGCCAAATTTATCTGAGTATGTGGTTTGTTTTTCAATTCGTCCCCATCTTTAGTTCCTATTGTAAAGCATGTAGAGTAATTGTCTGTACAGACTGAGACTGAAGTTATAGGTCTTTAAAAGACAGTTACTATCTTCCATTTCTTCACATTGGCATTCCAATGCAGCTGTTCTTCATGTTCTCAAGCTGTAAAGTGTAGACACAAGATGTGCATAAAGTTGACAAGAAGAAAAGGAGAAGGGGGAAAAAACAAGGCACAAAGCACAAAAAGAATATCAATTACATCCCCCACTGGCTATTTGCTGTTTCTTCCTAGCACCTATATAGAATTCTGTTATTAAGAAAGCAATGGTAGTGAAAGGCAATAGAAAACATATATGTTGTCAAGGTCCAGCAAGACAATCAAAGTGTATTTCTCATACTCTAGAAAGCAGTGGGATGTAGGCAGCATCCTCAAGATCTCCAGTGCAAATGTGCATCTGCTGTGCACACTTGCCATGTTCCAGATCTCCAGATTGGTAATCTAGCATGGGTATTGTGCACATTATACAACCTTATTTGCTGGTGTGCATTTTATGTAGATAAAACAGATTGTTTTCTTGTTTTCTACAAATATGTGTAAGTATTGGTACCACTTATAAAGCAAACACTGATCTGAGAGAGCCATTACAGTGTTAGTGGTTAAGGTTATTGGACCTGGAACATTGCAGATCCAAATTCAAACTCCAGATTAGCCACATAGATTATTTGGTGTCCTTGAGCAAGTCAGTATCACTCAGTGAAACTTAACTACAGTATTGGGGTGTAAAATGGAGAGGAGGAAAGATGTCAAGAAGAGATTACTTTGCTGGTGCATCTCAATAAAGAAATGGCATTTTGCCATGTGCAGTGCCATGTATTCTGATGATGGTCTCATGTCATGTGTTATATCATGTAATACTCCAATGGCAATTCCTAACTGATCTATTAGAATGACACAGGTATCTTCCAGACATAAAACACAACATCATCTAATTTATAGGGAGAAGTGGGAGTCTATATTTTAAAGTCACGGCAGCCCAGAGATCCCCACTAAACTTGGTGAAAACCCCTCCAGCTTTTTGCTAGAAAATAAACAGGGTGCCCCACATGACCCAAAAAGTGATTTTTACATATACACTGCCCCCTCTCTGTGTGTGTGTGTGTGTGTGAGAGAGAGAGAGAGAGAGAGAGAGAGAGATTTTATATCACAGCACCCCGTAGTTACTTTCCATATCTAATGTAAATCCATCAATTTCTTGCAAAGCCAGTAACAAACAGGAAACCAATGGAAACGTACAGTACTTTTATGAATATAGGTGTCAGTTTCTGAATGCCAACTGGGTGGAGATGAAGGGAAAAGGGAACAGGTGGGAGAAAGATACATAGAGAAAAATAGGTAACAAAGAGAGAGGAGAGAGTAGTGGCTCTCCCTATTTTGTCTCTGTCTCAAGTCTATGCTGGTTCTGGTTTTGTGTACCATGGCTATGAATTTGAGGGCTGAACAAAGAAATTTGTATTGCCTTCTTTCTACAGCACATAGGAGATGCCAAAGATGGTACTAAGGGTGACCGGATGAATGACCTACAGCTTCTATATTAACATTTCACGGTTGTCATGGCTGCTCCTGCCTGTTCATCTTTATTATTGCCCACAACTTTGTCATCTGCTGTGTCATGATTGCTGGTTTCCACTGGAGGGAGAACAACAGATATGATAAGGGGACTGGAGGCTATGAAGAATGACTAAAAGAACCAGACATGTTTAACCTGACAAAGAGAAGACTGAGGGAAGACTTGATAGCAGTCTCCCAATACCTAAAGGGTTGCCACAAGGAAGAGGGAATCGATTTATTCTCAGTTGCACCTCAGGGTGTGACAAGAACCAATGGGTAGAAACTCATCAGAGGGAGGGTCAACCTGGAAATAAGGAGAAATTTCCTGATGATGAGAGAACATTAAACAGTGGAACAGCTTTCCTGATGTTATGGGTGCCCCATCACTGGAGGTTTTCAAGAAAAGTTTGGACAGCCATCTGTCTGGGATGGTATGAAGTCTCCTGCCTTGGTCAGGGGGTTGGACTAGAAGACCTCTAAGGGACATTCCAATCCTATGATAGTTCTATGATTTTATGAGAGAGATGTGGCTGCCTTGAATCTCACTCTGTTAAGAATGCTGGAGGAGGGACGCGGAACCAATTACCCTGCAGGTGTTTCTGGACTCCCATTCCATTCTTTTACTCCTAACAAGACTAGTGGGCTTTGTTCTTGGAAGGACCAGATAGGAGCTGTAGTCCATGAACATCTGAAGTGCTGCAAATTCCCTGCCCCCCGATTTAGCTTCAGCCCAGGCTTAATAATGGGACTGCCAAGATACCTTTACCAAACATTAATTAACATTCATTGTTGGAAGCACCCTCCAAGCTAGATTTTAAGGATAAGGACAGCGTTGATCTGATGCAACTATGGTTTTGGAAATGGCTTATTTCTCTCAAAGCTCGGGAAAGAATTTTTATTATGTTTCATTTGGGTGTTTTCTCATATTGTGTCATGTTTACAAGGTGTAATGTGAGGAGATATTCTCTGGACAGCTGGCTTGGGAGGAGCAGTCCTGTCATTTATCTCACCTCCCCACCTTCTCCCTTCTCTTCAGGCAAGCTCTCCAAGGGCCAGATGTTAACAAATTACTTTAATTATTCCCACACTCCATTCCTTTGGTGTGGATATGTTACCACACCATATGCAACTCTGTAGGAGTAAAGTTGTAAATGAAATTCTCAAAGTTCACAGCTCAGAAGGTGATTGAAAGTGCATTTGATATAAGTGTCCTTGGAGGCCATACATTTCAAGCAATGTCAAGAATAAGTACTACAATCTGCAGCATTGCAGCAGTGTAAGCAGTGTCTTAATTACTATAATTAGCCTTGAATCAAAGCCTATCAATGGAACAATAATAAGCCCCAAGCACAATAAGTTGCATTCCAAAATAGCTGACTTTTTTTTTAAAAAACAGCTTGGTAGATGCCACAAATGAGAAACAAAGAGGTGATAAGTACTTCATTTAATTTACAGTTAATGTTTTAGCAGTGCTACTTTTATCTTTTTGCTTGATGTTGTGTTAGAAAGACTGAAGGAGGAGTGATAATGCTTCCATGCTGAACTGATTCTTTTTTTTTCAAAGCAGCCATTACTTTTCAATTCTCCAATGGGGTGGAAACGGCACTGCCATGGAAGTTTCATCTGATATAATGCAGGATCTCTGACCATACAGTGACACAAGTAAAGGTTAAGAAAAGGGGATTTGTCATATACCACTTATGTCATTGGTCTATCTAGCTCAAAGGGGTGTGGGACCTCTAGTTCACAAAGAAACCCCATCTGGAGACCAACATTCTCTCTACAATCTCTGAAATGCATCAGATATAAGAATGCACTTACAGTTTAAACATTCTACATAAAATTGAACTGTGCTTTGAAGTCCAGAAAACTATTGGTTGGAATTCTGCTGTGCTTTGCTGACCAGGGAGCAAAGTTCTGTTCTGGGTTATTGAACTAATTTAAATTAGTTCATGGGCTTGGTTTTCAGCTTTTGCTTTTGAAAATTGGGTTCTGTACCAAATGGTGTATTTTTGTGTGCTTTAGGAGGTTAATTTTTGATGGTCTTTTTGTAATCAGATTGATTCTACATGAGAATGTTATTGTACATAGTTTCAATTGTACATAGTTCCCCAGGTCAATCCCCCTCATGCCTTGTTGTCTCTTGCTTTTGGGAGGATGGTGGCCAGCACCAGCAAGGCGAGTGGCAATGTGCTGGTGGTATGACCTTGCCCCGGCAGCCCAGAATGCCCAACACCCACCTGCAGGATCTCCAACAGTGCCACTGGCTGGAATACGCCCAGGTATTGGAGGCACAGGGCAGCCTCTGTGATGCCAAGTTGGGTCATGATGTGGCACAGCACATCATCCATGATCCCCTTGCAGACAGGCTTGTTCAGGCTGCTGTCCACTATGCGCCACGGCCACCCCACAAAGCGAAACTTCTCACTGGCTCTGTTTGGAAGCAAAAAAGCCACCCTGCCAGGCCAGGGCTATGCCTGAAAGGAGCAAAGGGCTTGCCCACTCAGGGTTATAATTTTTATTATATTTATATTGATTATGGATTATTTTTATTTTGTACAGTACTTTGTATTTTATTTGTATACATTTACTGTATGTGTTTTATAATTTGTATTCATAATTTGTATAAATGTCATAAATAAATAAATAAATAAATAAATAAATAAATAAATAAATAAATAAATAAATAAATAAATATGTATTCCTGAAGGCTTTCACGGCCGGGAACTGATAGTAGTTGTGAGTTTTTTGGGCTGTTTGGCTGTGTTCTGGAAGTTTTTCTTTCTGATGTTTTGCCCGAGTCTCTGGCTGGCATCTTCAGAGGGCAAGTTGCTCAGAGAACTAGGAGTTCTTTCTGTATAACCCAGGGCACAGAGAGAACTCCTAGTTCCCTGAGCAGCTTGTCCTCTGAAGATGCTAGCCACAGAGTCTGGCAAAACATCAGGAAGAAAAACTTCCATCACAACACTGATCTGGGAGCAAAACATCAGGAAGAAAATACAAGATATGTGCTTGCAAGATGGTCGGGAAGATGCCACACTTAACCTCTTTCCTCCTCCACCACTGGGAGGTCCACTCACCATCATAAGTGCTGCACCGGGCTCCTCCCATGCTGGCATTGCACCAGTCAGATAAGGACCTTGGGTTGCTCTTTCCTGCCTTCTCAGGCAGGCAGCCAGTTACCAGATGTGCAAGGATTCAATCCCTCCTCCCTCTTCTTCAGACCGAGCCAGCTTCCTGAGAAGGCAGGGAAGAGCAGCCAAAGCTCCTTACCTGACTAGTATACCACTGGCATAGAAGAACCCTGGCACAGCACTGACAACGATGAGTGGACGTCCAGCAGTGGGGGAGGGGGAGGTTAAGCACAGCACCACATTTGGTATAAAGCACTTCATAAGAACATAAGAACATAAGAGCGATGCTGGATCAGGCCAAAGGCCCATCCAATCCAGCTTCTTGTATCTCACAGTGGCCCCACCAAATGCCTCTGGGAACACACGAGAGTAGATATCTGTTTCTTGATACCACTCCCCTGCATCTGGTTGTTGAAGCTCATCAGATAAAGAAAAAGTGCTATCTACATGTCTAGGAAATTTTGTCTCTCTTTCCATTATCACTTCTGTCACCTTCCTACTCATGGAATGCAATAAGCTAAAGTCTATCTACACTGGAATCAGAGGCCTAGAAGGTTGAAGTCCTAAATCAGGGTTGGGAAACCTTTGGTCTTCCAGATATTTTGCACTGCAACTCCCAGAATTCTGAGCCTATATTGCTAATTGTAAAGGACTGTGGGAGTTGTGGTCCAAAACATGTGGAGGACTAAATGTTCCCCACATTTCTCCTAAATGATATAGTAGTGTCTCCAGAGACAGTAGACTTTCCTTTTTCAGACATGTGGCTTACAGATGGAGAGTGATGGACAGAGAACAGAGAGCATTCACAGCACTTCCCTTTAGACAAGATGGTTGGCCTAAATATGGCCAAAGAGAGGATACTTCAAGGAAGTGAATTTTATTAGGTGTATTTATAGTACCGTAGAAACACAAGTTTTCTTCTCATATAATCCATCAATACCCAGGCATATGTAAAACTGCATCCCTCTCTCCATCCATCCTCAAGCTGACTTTTTATTTAACAAAGCATGTCCATTTTGAATTAAAACTTGACAATACTTAGGATATCAGCCAAAAGCATGGTAAGAATTCACACATTTATTATCAGCCTCTAAATGAAGAAGGGACAAACATGTACTCTTTTCTGCTCACACACCTATAATACAATATGCTGCTTTTGCTGTAGTTGCATTTCTCATTAACCCTCCGCCTTTAAAAAAATATGGTGACATTGATTTTTCAAAGTCATGTCGTTGTCAAGACAAAAATTTCTGGGTCTTCTGCCTTCTTCCCTGATTTGTTGCCATCAATGGCAAGGAGCTCGCCGGTCACTGCATTGCCTGTCATGATGCATTCAGAAGTGATGCTCCCCTGCCTTACTGAACTCAGTTCCTGGAAGACCTGTGGGGCCAGGCATCTGTGTGTTTCAAGCTGTACCATTCTAGCTTTTCTCTTCTCTGATTTCTCTGGTTAGTCTGTGGACATCAACGGGACCAATAAGTTGTTGGGTTTTTTTCAAGAATCACTTATAAAAATTCTATGAAATGATGAGAGACTTTTCTTGATTTCACTCCTTCTAGTACACCCTCACCAAAAACAAGTCATCCATTGACATACTGATCAGTAAATGTTAACAACAACAAGAAGGGGGAGGTTGTAATGGCAATGTACAATGCAGAATTCTGGGATTGTGGGTTCACCCAGAAGCCCAAACCCAAAGTAATGTGGTATGGAATGAATATTTTTTTAAAAAAGAGTAGGTCCTGGGCTGGCTGGACTGATGGAACATCCAACATCTGAACTCCCTCTCTCCTCCCCCCAATCCCCATCCTGAGATCAACAAGGGAAACAGGAGAGGCATTTAGTGGGTGTGGGCACAGCCTTAGTTAACCATCCTGCAATTTAATCTTGCTGTGTGGATTAACAAACATACACTATTTGCATTTGTGAGAAAATTGCTTCTCCCACTTACTTTTAGAAGGGGGAGAGGAGGAGGAGGAGGAGGAGGAGAGGAAGAAAAGAGACAAACGGGATTGGAAAGTGTTCCCAAAGAAGAACACCCTGTGTGGATAACATAAAAGGTTGTAACTGTGTCATAAAATCAAAACCATCTCCTATTATGAAAGGTCAAAAACATTATCCACATGTCAGCCAAATTTATAAATACACTCTCCATGGAGCTGCACCTAAAGTGTGAAATAAATAGAACACTGGGAGTTATAAAGATGAATTAGGAGCAGTAGGAACCTGAAACTCTTAGTTTAATTGCTCCATTAGGCAAGGAAAAAGGGCCATGCCTCCACATTTGCAAGCAGAGAACCTAGACAGGTTTCTTTCTTATTTTAAAAAAATAATTTATAGATTTTAAAACAGAATATCCTGGGTCCACAGGGCAGACTGTTCAAGACATTAGCAGTGAGGAAACCCTGAGTTTTAGAAGTTCTTTTGGCCATGCAGAATGAGGAAAGCGACTTGGTTAAAACAACCCCTTGGAAACATTGGTCAGGCTGGCTAAGGAATTCTGGCCCCAAAAGTATCTTTCACAAGTTCCACATTCAATGCAGACCTCAAGACCTCCCCACAGGCATGGTTAAGTACTTCTAAAATTTTAGGATGACTTGAACCTTCAGGCAGGCTCATGTTGATTTCATCAGTTTTGTTTGTTAGAAGAAATGACGAATGTTGGCACTGACACTTGTGCTTGCATCATATATCACAGAGGCCATTCAATTATTAATGCAACAGGGCAACAGAAATAAACTATAGGCTTGTATGCCTTCTCAAACCCTCAAAAGGGGAACCCTCATATACTGAATAGTCTATTTCCTCTGTCTGGACACCTAGGAGAAAGAAAAAAACACAGAGAGAAAGGAATCAGTAGATTGAATGAGAACAAATCTTCTCATAAACATGCTTATGTGTGCCTTGGTTTCTGGCCTTAAAGCAAGCATGGCAAAGTATGTCCCCCTGATGTGGCTAAATACATTCCTGATCACTTGTCAGTCTATGCTATCTACAGCTGTTGAGAGTTATAGACTAATAATGGAGAATCTGTCGCAGTGTGGTTATTTCTCAGCAGAAGACTGTGAGGACTGTGTAAAGAGTATGGGCTTTAACAGCCAGAGAGCAATGCTAAATAAAGACGCAACACAGCGGTGACTACCATCACCAAGAACTGTATTTACAAAATATATACAAGTCCAGCAAAAAACAGAATTGGCAGGCATATACCTTGTTAGCTAGATAGACAGTCCAGTAGTCCAAACTTTCCAGGATCCAAACTGACAGAGTAACAAGCTGCTTCTTCCAACCATGTCCCACACCATACTGAGCAACTCTCTTGCTTTTATGTATGTGTCTGATGCAATCATTACTCAGCAAATTGACAACTGAACATGATCAAACTGTCACCTGACTTGACTAGTTGCCAGAATATAATTACACAGGTGTGTAGCCCACTCTGCCTTGCATCATTCCCAAATTGCATCATAACTTGCAAAAATTGAAAAATAAAAAAATAAAAGGAGTGCCAACTGGGCCCCAGGGGTGGCCTGGTCAGCACCCTAAAATTTGTAAAAAATTGATTTAAACCCCCCCAGCTCCAATAGGGCCCCAGGGGCGCACTGTAGGCGCTGAAAGAAAGAGAGAGAGAAAAAGCCCCACACTACAGCTGTAGCACGGGGCCAGGAAACCCGGAAGTAAAAAAAAAAAGGTTTCTGGCGGAGGCACTCAATGAGGATGAACTGCTGCAGGAAGGACTTTTTGGCTTTCTCCTCCTCCATTGGAAGGTGACCGGCTGCGTCAGCGCGAGTGTGACTGGCGGGCTCAGTGCAGCTTGCCCTTTGATGCCTTGGACACTGGCCAGCTTGGCAGCGGTGGCAGCAGCTGCCATCAGGGTGGCTTCGAGGTGAGGATGTAACGTGATGGCAACAACAAGGCATCCCACCCCTCCCCAGGAGTGAGAGAGGGAGTCACCCCCATCAGAGGAGCCGCTGCCTGCCTTGTAGGTGCGCTGGTGAAGGCTCCTGGCGGGGTCGTGTTCCCCCGCTTCAGGGGAGAATCTGAGGCATGGAAAAAGCACGGGAAAACCGCCGGAGGGTGTTTGTGTGAGGCGGAGGATCACCCACCCCTGTTGTGCGCATCAGCCTCAAGAGCACGAAGAGGAATCCGTGCCCGGCTTCAGGCGGCCTCCTCCTCCTCCTCCTCCAGCCTGTCGGTGCTCTAAAAAAAACCAGGTGCTAGCCCCAAGCTAGCACCTGAAAAAGCCCCTGCTGCTGCTGCTGAGCTGACTCCGCTGACGCCTTGATGATGCCAGTCCAGTCTGTGCAGTTGTCAAGTTGTCAACTTTTTAAAAAAATTTAATGTGTTCCGTCTGGTCTGGGGGTGTGGGACGCCCACACGTGGCAAAGCGGTAAAAACAATTAATGAACTTATGAACCAATGAAATGATTTTTTTAAAAAAATTCATGAAAAACAAAAGCAAACCAAACCAGACCCGCAATGAAAAATGAAAAACCGAAATGTCATTTTTTTCTATCCATGCCCATCTCTAACAGATACTGATATTATTTTAAGTGTTTAAAGAGTGCTATCATACCGCCCCTCAATCTTCTTTTCCCGAGGTAGGTCCCACAGTCCTGACCCGACCCAGCATCCACATATGACAGATTTCCCATTATTGTGAGTTGGGTTGAGTCCCTCACCCCCATGATAGGTGGGGGATTACTACAATACTCCACAGTCCCTTTTGCAGCCACATCACACTTTTGACTGATATTAAACTTGCGCTCTACAATAATTTCGAGATCATTCTCATATGAATACTGATCCAGGTTTCTTCCATCCTGCTTCTGTTTCTTTTACATAGATAAAAATTTTGAATTTTGTTTCTTTCTTCCTGGGTGTTTCCTATTCCACCCAATTTTGTTTCATCTGCAAATCTGATTACCACTTCCTGAAGCCCTTCATCCAAGTTATTAATAAAAATAATAAGAACACTGTGTGCAGGACTGAGCCTTGTGGGACCCCACTTGTTACCTCTGTCCAGTTTCAGAAGGAGCCATTCATAAGCACTCTTTGGATAAATTCTGTCATCAACTCTGTATGCACCGGACATGTGTACTATCCAGCCAACACATACACACATACACACAAAGAGAGAGAAAGAGAGATTTGTCTGATTTGGCTAACTCTTCTCCTACAAGGCAGAGTGAGGAATTAAACTCCCAACCCCTACACCCTTAGCCTTAAATACTCCAACCCACTGGCCCATGCAACCATCTCCAATAACACCTGAAGGTCCGCAATTCACCTGCTCTTGCTTTAAAGTAAATTGAGCAATCCATACATTATCAGTGACCCTGAAGGCCCTACTGCAGTAACTCTATGCCTCCAAAACCAATCAAGAAATGATTATAATTTTTTAAAGAAAATATCTAGAATATAGGTATGAGAGGTACCCCCCCACACACGCACAACCTGGGGATCTGGGGAGCATGTGCAGACTTCTGGAAGTTGGCCAGTCCTAGAGTGAATGCTGCAGAAACAGATGGAACATGTGCATTAATCTAAATCTCACTTCAACAGCCTGTAGACCACATGTATGTACAGCCAGGAAACACAATACTAATTGGTAAAATTCAAACTAATTTGCATGTTATGAACAAGCATATGTAACATAATGCTCAGTTGTTGTTACCACCCCCTCCCCCTGTATAGAAACCTCTTAGGAAATCTGTGTTTATTGCTTTCTCACACATTGTAACTGTTCTCCAAATTGCACCACTCCAAACCGTGTTTCCCCCTTTCTGTTACTGATGTTACTGTCAACATTAGCTCTATTACCACATCTGAGTAAATGTTTAGTAGAGTTCTCAGATGTTGCTGAGAGTGCTGGTTCAGAGGTAACCAATTCCCCTTAATTAAAGTAGCACAGGGGAAATAAATACATTATTGTTTGCAGATACAATTTTAACAAACAAAAGCTAGAGCATTTCTCATTTTCAGTATTATTTCAGTTCCACATGAGACCTGAAAGCTGAATAATAGAGAAGGCAAAGCAATAAGGCGAGTTATATTATTAAAAGGACTGGATTTTAATTTCATGAACACATTTGGAAGGAACTCAGTGGAAATTGACTTTCTGGGTTATTTACCAGCTTGAAGCTGGTAACACTTCTCTCAATGTTAGTAGTGGTTCTGATGATATTCATCGTTTGCTAATTTTTAAAAAACAACCAAATCAGAAATATCCAGATCTCACACTTCTGGAATACTGTGAGATCAACCCAATAAAATGTCTTCATTCCTGGCAAGTTACTTTTAACAAGAATGAATCTATTACATTGTGAAGCCACCCATGACTGCTTGTATCTCCACTATAGAATGCTCTCCTTCAGGTCCTCAGTTACAGGTAGGTTTGGGGTCTCATTATGTTCATTCATTTTAAAAATAACTTTCCAAATGGTGACATTTACTGAAAGAAGAATTACATAAGTTCTGTACTGCCTACACAAAATGAGTCTGTGCCCTGTTTCTCTTGTTAAAAACACTGCAAGTGGCTTCTTTTTTCATGTAATGCAGAACTGCACACCAAAGCATATTGTGACTCTTTGATACTAATTTGACTATGGTTCATATGATGAAGATGATGATGATGATGATGATGGGCAACAATGATGATTGATGTGTATTTCCTAAATTTGAGCCAATTGGCATAATCATGGCAGTACTTTGGCACACCTTATATGGGTTTTTATGGAAGTGTAACTACCATGGCTTTCTTTCTTTTAACTGTAGTTGAGTGAAAATATATTCCCCTCCTTTCACTTTACTTTGATTTCTTATGCAGGACAACAATGAACATTACATCTGTTTGAAACTCTCATAAATACATGACCCAAATGAAAAAAAAACCACCTGTATCATTTATTCACTGTGCCTACTGTAGTGTGATTTACTGTGCTAAACAATAGGACTTTGATCATTGTAAATATAATTAGACATTGTAACCTGTGTTTAATTTGAATTTCTTTGTTTCATGAATTTTATTGCTAGTTTCTTCAAACCAATAAGGAAATTTTACCCTCTTCCTGAAGCATGCAGTTTCCTTAAAGCTACCAATAATGACATTATCATGAAGTGTATGGCATATTTTCCCATTCCCTCTCACAGACGGACATTAGGCATTCCTTCTCAAATGTTTGCTCAAAGAAATATGGAGCACAATTAGGTTTGGGACTTTTTTCATCATGCGTATGAGAGAACAGAATACTTGGTTTTCATTTTGTTGCAGTACAGCATGTGACATAATTTCATGTCCAGGATGAAAATGTTCACTAGGCCTTACCCTTATGCAAAGTAAGTTATGAAATATAATAGCAGGTATTATTAGTGTAATTACAAAACCTCAATTTAAATTGCTGCTATGAACTCAAAGGATTGCTCATGCATCTATAATGCTATATTTTCCTTAGAGCACATTAGAGGATACCCGACTCAGCAGAACTGTAAGTCTCTCTTAATTATCTTCCACACACATTGCCACAGAGAAAAATAAGAATAAATTGTAAATCATCAACTGGTGCAAGAATTGAAGGTTCATTGAAGCATCAATAAAGCCCAAGTTGGAGCCGGGGGAGGTGGGAGTGTCCTTACACTATATTATCCACTGGCCAGTGAACAAGTAATGAGCTCACAAATACATTTACACTTTTATAATAACTGTTTAAGTGTTCAAATGTATCAGTGCTGTATATGATCTTGTATTAGCGTCCATCTTCTATGTAATGTCTTTTTTTTTTTAATCATGAGAAAAATACCACACATAGAGATGAACTTATTAAACTCAAATGATACTTGCAGCTCCTGGTCTTCTATGCCATGGTTTTCCTTTCAGGGCTTCTAGATTTATCAGGAAGCTTCAAGTTGTGATCCTGAATATGCTCATTGAAATCAATGGGAGACATATGTAGCATTATATTGCCAGAATCTCTTTTCAATGTGCTATGCATTACAGTCCAATGTATATTTCCTTTGAGGTTACTCCCACTGTGTTAAATGAGTTCACTGTTTAGTAGCTGTGGCAAGGATTTCAGTCCTCTATGTTAGCATTGTTCTTGTTTTCGTCCTCGCAGTACTTTGATGACTGCTATGTAGCTGGTATTTTCCTAGTCCATTGCAGAGTTCTCTAGGGAAAGGCAGAGAGATTTCTCTAAACAGACACATGAAATTCCCATAGGGTTGCTATATTCACACAAGGATAAGGAGTAGAGATGGGCATGACTCAAAAAAATGGTGTTTCGTTTGTCGTTTGTCGTTTAAGGGGTCTGTTTCGGTTCATTTTCATTTTTTTGTGATTTTTTTGCAAAAAATTTCATTTTCGTTTCATTACGTAATGAAACAAAAAACAAAAATGAAAATGAAAAATTGCTGTTTCGTTAGCATTCATTACAGTTCAATGTATTTGCCGCAACGAAAACGAAACACATGAAAAAATTTCTGTTGTTTCGTTTCATTTCGTTTCATTTTGGAGACAAAATTTGTTTTTCGTTTCGTTACATAACGAAATGAAAAAACGAAAATGAAAACAAAAAATTGCTTGTTTCGTGCCCATCTCTAATAAGGAGGACATGAAGGACTGAATTGTACGACTTTTCACGGCACTTATTTGTTAAATTATTTGTAACTAAGCAATTTCGTCAATACATATGGACCTGTCCACAGGGTGAAATTTGGTGTGATCAGGCCAATGCTTAAAAGGTTCTTATATTCAGTGCATTGCACTGGAGGAATGGGCTGCAAAATGGCAAATGTGTTTTAATGTAGCCAAATGTAAAGTAATGCATATTGGGGCAAAAAAATCAAAACTTTATCTATCAACTCATGGGCTCTGAGTTATCCATGACGGATCAGGAAAGAGATCTTGGTGTGTTGGTGGACAGCTCCATGAAGATGTCTACCCAATGTGTGGCAGCGGTGAAGAAGGCCAATTCCATGCTAGGGATTATCAAAAGGGGGATTGAAAATAAAACAGCCAACATTATAATGCCATTATACAAAACAATAGTAAGGCCGCACTGGGAGTATTGTGTACAATTATGGTAACCACATCTCAAGAAAGACATAGTGGAACTGGAAAAGGTGCAAAAGAGAGTGACTAAAATGATTACTGGGCTGAGACACCTCCCTTATGAGGAAAGGCTAAAACATTTGGGTCTCTTTAGTCTGGAAAAAAGGCGCCTGAGGGGGTTATGACTGAGATGTACAAAATAATGCAGGGCATGAGTAAAGTGGATAGAGGGAAGCTCTTCTCCCTCTCACAAAATACCAGAAGTAGGGGACATCCACTCAAGTTGAGGGCTGGAAGAGTAAGAACAGACAAAAGAAATATTTTTTCACCCAGCGCGTTGTTAGTCTGTGGAACTCCCTGCCACAAGATGTGGTGATGGCATCTGGCCTGGATGCCTTCAAAGGGGATTGGACAGATTCCTGGAGGAAAAGTCCATCACATATTACAAACCATGATGGAGATGTGTAATCTCAGGCTTAAAACTGGGGTACTTCAAGGGCCAGATGCAGGGGAGTGGTATCAGGAGACAGATATCTAGTCTCATGTGCTCCCAAACGCATCTGGTGGGGCCACAGTGAGATACAGGAAGCTGGACTAAATGGGCCATTGGCCTAATCCAGCATGGCTTATGTTCTTATGTTCTTATTTAAGGGCGCTTTTACATGACCCCTAAAATCCGAGGCAAAGGGCTCCCAGATCTGGAGCTTAAAAATGTTTTCCCACCAGCTGCGGACTTTAAACCAAATAAAGTATGACCACCCCCACCTAAGCGTGCCCCAGCGCACTTTTCAAGTACCTGGTTTCCAGAGGTAAAAAAATCTTCTGATGCGGATTGTAAAGCTGTGGATGCCGGGCTGGGAGCCTTCTGTTTGTTTGTTTTTGTCCCCACTGCCCCTTTAAGAGACAGGAATTCCTACGGGGCTGCTCAGGGCTGCTGTGATAGCAGACGGAGATGAGCTTCCCCCCTTTTTTCTCCCTCCCCTCACTGCAGACAGGAGCAATGGAGGTCGGAAGGGTGGGAACACAGGAAGAGGGACAAACCCCCACAATCTCTGGTCTGAATTTAAGATGCAGGAGGATTATATAGGTCATGTAAAAGCACCCTAGCTTATGGTATCTGTCCATGAAAGCAGAACAAAAGAGCTATTTTGCATGTCAACAAATCATCCCCAAAAGACTACATGCCTGTCCTGTGCCAGAAGGATACAGGGCAGCTCTCAAAAGGGAAGAATAAGTTTAAACACAAGTGGGTAAGTTCTATTGTTGATATGCCAACTAGTGCTATCAGGGAACCATATACCATAATTATATGCCACTGTTAACAAGCTCATGGGATTTGGGCAGTTTACAGTGCATGACTAAAAGGCCTTGATTTTCTTGTTAAAACCCAATAGTTATTAAAGTGATTGACTTAGAGCAGTTGTCCCCCAACCTTGGATGATCCAGGTGTTCTTGGATCATCCCAGACACCCCAGCCAGCACAGATGGTGGGGAAGGCTTGTGGGAACTGTAGTCCAAGAACACTTGGGTTATGCAAAGTTGGGAACCAGTGACCCAGAAATATACAGTGGTACCTTGTCTAAAGTAATTAATTCATTCCAAATGAAATTATGTTAAGGAAATATTCCTTTATACAAATTTCCCATAGGAATGCATTGAAAACTGAGTAATCCCTAATCACAAATATTTTTATATTGTACGGATTCTCCCCATAGGCGATTATGTTAAGCAAATTTCCCCTAGCTCCGGAATGTTTTATGTTGTACAAATTTTATGTTATGCAAACCATTTGTTAATCAAGGGTCCATTGTAACATTCTTCAATTGAGCATTGCCTGTACTGCTCCAGTAGAGATGGGCACGAAATAAAAAATGAAATACTGTTTCATTGTTTCATTAGGTAATGAATTACTTTGTTATCTAATGAAACTTTAGGATGTGTTTCATTTTGTTTCATCACAAAACACTATTTCCCCCCTCTAGAACAAAACAATTTGTCCTAGAGGAATCAATGGCAGGGGAACTCAAGCTCTTCCCTGAAAGCCCTCAAAATTTGCAAAGGTTTGGGGATAGGGGAGCTGAGTTATGAAGATCCAAAGGGGGTGCCCCTAGGAAAAATATTTCTAATTGGAATTGGAACTTCAGAAGCCAAGCCACAAGCGAGCCACAGCTTGATTCTGATTTCCAATAGAAAGGGTTTTTTTCCCCTAGGGGCACCCCATTTGTAGCTTCATAACTCAGCTCCAAACCTTTCCAAATTTCAGGGGATTACCTAGAATCGTTTGAGGATGGTACCCCTGCCATTTTGGTCTTTTAGGACCCGGGGGAGCATAGTGTTTTGTTTTGTTTAATTTCATTTTGTAACAAAACTAATTTAAAAATTTGTTACAAATGTAATGAAATGAAAATACTACAGAAATGAAACAAAATGGCTCTTCTTATGTTCTTATGTTCTTATATGATTTTAACTGTTTATTTATTTGTTGGCTTCTATGTAAACCGCCTAGACTTCCTATGGGAAAATCGGTGCAGTATAGAAATGTAAAAATAAAATAAAATATAAATAAATATAATGGGAATTGAGGAAACTGAAAAGCCCCCTATTGCTCACATGACTTGTTGTAGACCAGTCCAGTCCAGCAACCCACAAAGCAGAGGAAAAGGCCACTCCAGTCACTGTCTCAATCTCCTGCCAATTTGTTTTTAAAGGGAGGAAGGTATCTCCTCATATGTATATAAAATAAAATGTCTCAAAAAAACAAGTAACCTGACAAGGAAAAATCCATCACAGACATAATGTAATTCAAATTCAAGGAGGAGGTGGAGCAACAAAATATCTTGAAAAAGATGCATATATTTGTCTGCAATGAAATGAAGGAGAAACAGCAGCAGCAGCAGTAGTGTACAAATCCAAAATGGAGACCAAGCTCTCAGACAGCACAGCAATGGAACAAGTCAGTCGCTAAGCAACAGAAACATTGACTGATGAATTGATACAACTAGATAGATTGTCAATTAGGTGATTTTAAAAAATATATATACAGGGGTCAAACATAAATATGAAATGCATAAAAATTCCATAAGATTTGACCTTCTCTTTTGTAATCCCAGTGGCATTCAAGGGCTCTTGGAAAAATATTATTTCATGGTTTTCACATTTGAAGTGATCTGAAAATCCCAGTAAGCATTTAAATTAACATTAATATCAATTACTATTACATATTTTGATGCAGGGTTTAAGCAGAGAGCTATGACAGATAAATGGGTAGAAGCAGTCATTTTGCAGACCACACATTCATTTGGGAGACATGGATCAAGTCAGCTGATATTAGCATTTGCAAAGAACTCAGTTTAAAGAGTTAAATCACTGCAAAACCAGAGTAAATGAGATATTCCGAACCCTTTCCTTCAAAAAAATAAACTTTTCTAGGTAGGCATCTTAGAGTGTGATGCCCACATGAGTTCTATGAAGGTGCAACTACAAAACTCTCTTTTCCTTTTCCATATCTCCTTGCAAAGAGAGACAGTCATATCTCCAATAGAAATGGTCACACAAGAACTGCTTCTCCAGTAAACCTATCCATCTTCCTTAGGTAGCTCTCTTTTATAGCACAGACATTTGGGTTGTAGATACTGGCAATAATGTAGTTTGCAGTTACATAGAGGCAATGGAGGAGTGAAACAGATAGGATGGTTCACATATAAGAGTGAAATAACTTCATTTTCCCCAATAGGCTATGGAAGTACAATCAAGCTGTTATCTTTACTAGAAGGTTCTAAATTATGTATCATCACTAGAGATGGGCATGACCTGGAAAACTGGTGTTGTTTGATGTTCATAGTTCCTGGCTACCCATGAATTGTGAATTTTCACAGAACCTCCAGAAAACGAATTGGTTTGCAATTCATTTGAGGTTGGGTTGGTGCTTTACCACTCAGCTGACAGGCAGACAAGTGCATGCAGTGAGTAGCTTCAATGGAAGGAGTTGGGCCTGTTACCTCTAAGGATGGCTGCAGCAGCAAAGGAGAAGGCAGCAGCCTGAAGACATTGTAGGTAGGTGATGGGAACAGGGGAAGGACAGGCATCTGTTTTGCTGAAGCAAAATGAAGCCCCAAGTGGAAAAATATTTGTTGCTTTGTTTCATTTAGGCAACCTGAATTGCACTAACTGAACTGTGAACCAGTCCAGTTTGTCTTTTTTTGTGGTTCATGGTTCTGTTTGTGCCTGTCTCTAATCACATCTACTACCCTACTACCCTTGCAATTTGTGTTAAAAGGCAGAATCTTCAAAAATGGTACTGATGAGAGTTCTGAAGCAGAATTTTCCAAGAGCCAAGGGAGATCCAAATCCATACACACATTTTGGGAATGGATTGTGGGAACTAAGTTGAAAGTTTAGAGTCAAAGTCATTTGTGCCTGTTTGAATAATCTAAAGATAAACACATATCTTCAGTTTTGAAAGCATTATCGCTTGTAATAAGAGGCTGCTGCCTGCCATAGCTAAAGGACCATCAATGCAGACTGAGCAATAAACTTCTTCTGGAATGTTATTGTCCTTTGAAAAGATTATTACTGAGATAATGACTTCAGCTCAGGGCCTTGAAGGTTGGTCTGCAGTAGGAAAAGCATTCCCAGAAACATCATACTTATTAAAATGGCAGGCAATAGCTATACAATTTCTAATAAAAAAGCAGCAGGAGATTCAGCAGGCTACACAGTAAGTTCTGTGCTTCTCTGTTATTGTCTAACAAGAACCAGCTACCAAATTGATGTCCAACAATGGCCTCAACAATTAGAACAACTTAATGGTATTTTCTTCTTCCAGTTTATGCAGTTCACCATCACCCTTGTTTTACAGAACTTTCATGAAAATTGTCAGAATTAAAGGTGAAGTTGCATTTGTTTGAATTCATGCATCAAATTTCAAAATTTTATTTGGGATTTTTTTAAAAAAATTGTTCTAAACAGTGTCACTTGAGGTATGGATGTGTGGATGCAAGGATAGCCCCAATTGACATAGCACACCTCCAAGTGACTCTGGTGCAGTCTAGACCAGTGATGGTGAATCTATGGCACGGGTGCCAAAGGTGGCACTCGGAGCCCTTTCTCTGGGCACCTGACATTGCTCCTTCATAGCCACCTGTATACAGGTTAAATTACTGTATTGGCACTTAGCAAAAAAAAAATAGTGGGTTTTGAATTGCAGTTTGGGCACTCAGTCTCTAAAAGGTTCGCCACCACTGGTCTAGGCCAACCCAGTCCAGGTTAGTTGGGGCATGTAGTTTTACCTTTACATGCAGAGTTTGTGCATATTAGTCTTCATAGTTAATCAACATAATTTTTCCCATGTTAATTTGGAACTCCCTGTACCGTATCAAGGAAAAAAAAAGGGCTGTCCAGATTCCAAGATCTGTATCCGATCAAGCTTCTCCTTAACAGAAGGTCCCACTAGCATATTAACATGGAATCACACTACTTGTGCAAGTATTAGTAGGGTGCAAGCAAGTATCTCAAAAGAAAATGATATATAACGGAGATAACATGCAAAGTTCTAAACCTAGAGGAAAAAATCGAAGTGCAGTTACAAGATGGGAGAGACATGGCTCAGTACTGGAGTGCTGGAGATCAAAAGCTGAATGTGAGCCAACAGTGTGATGTGACTACAAAAAAGGTCAATTCTATTTTAGGATGCATTCTCAGAAGTATAGTTCCAAATCCTGTGAGATGTTAGCACCCTTTTTATTCAGAACTAATTAGGCCTCACCTAGAGTGCTTTTTATAGTTCTGAATAGTTCACCTTAAGATGGAGGCCAACAAACTGGAGCAAATTCAAAGGACACCAACAAGGATGATCAGGAGACTGGAAAACATTAAATATTAAAAGAACTGGGGATGACTAGCCTTGAGAAAAGATGACCGAAGGCAGATATGTTAGCACTTTTCAAATACCTGGAAGGTAGTCGTACAGAGGAGGGGCAGGATCTGTTCTCAACCAACCCAGAGTGTTGGGCATGTAATAATGGGCTCAAACTTTAGTCAGATTTAGTCTGAATACTAGGAAAAACATCTTAACTGTTAATGCAGAATGACAATGGAATGATTTACTTTGGGAGGTGTTAGGTTTGCACTGAATGCCTCCATTCTAATGTTGGCGGCATTCAAGGGGAAGTTGGAGAACCATATGCAGATCTCCATTTGGGTTCTTGCCTTGAGCAGAGAGTTGGACTCAGTAGCCTTATAGGCCCCTTCCAACTGAATTGTTCTATGATTCTATGATGTCCACAAAGAAACCCACCCTCCATGTACAATAGAGGTGTCGCGAAAATAGCAGGAACCCATGTTGCCACATTGGTGGGATGCTCTGTTCAGTGGATGCCCTAGGATACTGGCTTGAGATAGCCAGCTTGATGGCTATCACAAAATGTCACAGGTTTAGATATTTGCCACATCTCACTGTAATTTTCCAATTTCCTATATATATATAATCTTGTAATATTGTAGGCAAAAATAATTTGCATGCTGATAGTTCTCCAAGCTTTTGAAATTGCTGACCTCAGAGTTTATTTTGATCTGAATTATTATATTAATGGGTGATGCTGAGGAACTAGATGGCTTCATTTTTGTTTGATTGCAATGATATATTACCCTTTGCTTCATATTCCGAACTACAGGTATTTGAATCAATATTTTCTCATGAACCCAAATTTGTCTTGTAAGAATGAGCTTTGAAGCATGTGCTAGCATGGCCTTCTCCTTTTCAGTATAAATCCCAGAACAGGATTTATCATAATAGTATGACAGTGAATATAGAAACATATAATAAAGAGCCTTGTGGAGCAGTGATTAAATTTCAGTACTACAGAAAGACTATACTCATGACCTGAGTTCAGTTCTGACAGGCTCAGGTTGCTGACTCAATTATTTATTATTTTATTATTTATTTGTTTTATTTCTATACCGCCCATCTTCCAACTGGAACGCTGGGCGGTTTACAACAGTTGAAAACAATTAAAAACAACAATATAAAGAACCAAATGAAAAAGAAAAAGGGGGGAACCCTCGGCAAGAGGCATCAAGGGGCAGCAAAAAACAAACAAACAAAAAGGTTGGCTCAACCTTCCTTCCTTCCAAAGTTGGTAAACTGAGAACCCAGATTGCTGAGGACAAAGAATGTAGGCCACATAATTTAATTGTACACCAAGCAGAGAGTGCTTTAAGTACTATGGAGTGATTATAAAGTGCACACTTTGCTTTATAGCAATCAGGCTTTCTTATCTTGCACATATTATTAATTGTTGTGCTACTGTTCCCCCTAAGCACTATTTACTGAAAGAAATGCAGTCTTGGTTTTGTAAAAAAAAAAAAAAAAATCTGTTTCCTGAAAGACAAATGTTCTTTAAGGATATTATTCAGTTTCAGAATGTAGCTTTTTCTCCTCTATGTTGCACTTCTCTGCATTCAAGAGAAGATTCATATAGTTTTGTCACCTGAACAGAAAGAAAATGGAATAAAATTACAATCCCTTTCCCCTTCATAAAAAGAATAAGTAATTGAAAGTGGTTGTATGAAAATTGTGACTCCTCTGAAATTTACCAATAAAATGGAATGTTCTACCTCATTCCATTGTACAACTTGCCCTGCACTTATACCAAAATGTGGATTATGGATGTGCTAAGCCCTCCACCTTGATCCATTCCATGCATGAATAAAAGACACATAGATCAAGGTCAAATTGGCTTTATGCTATTTTGGTGATACTTCAGCCTGACCCTTGGCCAGTTCTGTGATAAGGATACGTGTGTTAATAGATACATGTTAATGTCTGTCCATGAAGGCCACATTCCCATGAATGTGAAAATGCAAATAGCAAGGCAAGATGGATGGTATGAGCAGGACAGATGGACATAAGCAGCAACAGTCTACAATCCGCACCCTATTTTTATATTTCCTTCTTTTCCTGATGTCATAAAAACTTTTCAATTTGCCTTTGAATCATAGAATCATTGAGTTGGAAGGGACTGCAAGGGCCATCCAGTCCAGCCCCCTGCCATTCTCAGCACCCTAAGCCATCCTCATAAGAAATTTCTTCCAGACCTTCAACCATTCTGGTTGCCCTCTTCTGGACCCATTCAAGGCTGTCCACATCTTTTTAAATTGAGGTGCACAGAACAGGACACAATAATCTAGGTGGGATTTGACCAGAGCAGAATAGAATGGGCGGGATATAAGCCTCACAAATAAATAAATAATAATAAATAATAGAGTGATACAGTATAAAAAGGGACCCACCCGACCCACGATACATGAAAATCTGCGATATGCGGAAGCGGGGCGGGTGGGGTGGGGGCGATCAAAGGGGCGGGAGGGGCGGCAGGAAGCGATGCGATCGCTCCCGCCCCCCACATGGCTCCGAGGCCTGGGGGCGGTGGGGCGGGGGGCGGGGGGGATTGCATGGCTCCGAGGCCTCCCGGAGGGGACAGGGGGCGGCAGGGAGTGATGTGATTGTTCCCTGCCACCCCGCAGGTACTGCGATCCTGCGATATAGTGGGACCGCAGTACCTGAACCGTGAAATGGTGGGGGGTGACTGTACTATCACTTCCCTTGATGTAGACATTATGCTTCTGTTGATGCAACAAAGAATTGCATCGGCTTTCCTGGCCACCATGTCACATGTTGATTTTTGGTCTACTCAGACTCCCAGATCCTTTTCACATGTACTATTCTACAGCCAGGTGTCTCCCATCCTATATCTGTGCAATTCATTTTCTCTGCCTAGGTGTAGGAATCTACATTTCTGTCTGTTGGAACTCATTCTGTTAGCTTTGGCCCAGCACTATAATCTGGATAGGATATTTATCCTATCCTCTAGGTCAGTGTGGCTGATCCTATGGCATGGGTGCCAAAGGTGGCATGTGGAGCCCTTTCTGTGGGTATGCAGCATTGCTCCCTTACAGCCATGGCACTTCCCCCTTCAGCACAGAGCACACTATTGTGCTCCATGCAGAGAGCTGTGCAAAGAGGATGCAGCGGTTTGTGGGCTCATTTGTAGCCCCAATTTATTGTACAGCCATGCCGCTCTGGGCATCTCAAAAGCACAGAGCCATTTTCAGACTGCCTTGTTCTACCTCTGCATTGAGACCACCCATTACTATGGTAACTTCCATTGATTTGGTAAATGATAAGGCAGTCTTTAATTGAGTATAAAATTCTTCTATATCATCATCTGATGCATCAAATGTTGGTGCATACACCTGGATAAGATTTACCAAGATAGATTATGCATTAAGTTGGAGAAAAATGACTCTGACACTGACAGAAACTTTCTGACAGTCTTACTGATGTTTGGATGGGCTATGAATCCCATTCCATTAAAGTGATAAAGTTCGTTGTCACCATCATAGTACATTTGATATGCACTTACTATACACTTTCCTCAATTAGGCCAACACATCTCCTTTCCCCTCTTCGAATTCTAGTCTACAAATACTAGATGTAAATGTGTGGGATTTCTGAGATTGAGAATCACCTGAGGGCAACTAAGGGCTCTTTCCTCCACCCCTTTTTTTTTTTTAATGTTTTTTTTATTAAATTTTAAACTACATACAACGACATAAAAAATGAAAGTAAAAAAAAAACTACAACAAACAATATAAGTGCACCCCCATCCCACGGGTCCATCCATACATTCTTATTCGTTGCTCCATCTTCTATTCTTCTAGTAGTCTTCTTAAAGTTCTCTTCTCCAGAATTGTTGTGAGATATTCTCTTTCCCTTTTCCTTCGACTAGTACATAATCTAAAAATTTACCCCAGATATCGTAGAAAATGTCTTTTTTCATTTCTCCTCGTTTAACCTTTAAACTGCAGGAG
Source organism: Phrynocephalus forsythii (assembly GCA_029282475.1). Classification (NCBI taxonomy): domain Eukaryota; kingdom Metazoa; phylum Chordata; class Lepidosauria; order Squamata; family Agamidae; genus Phrynocephalus; species Phrynocephalus forsythii. The sequence goes on from JAPFRF010000010.1 coordinate 56,134,730, forward strand.
AGTTTATCGTTTATAGCTATATCCCAAAGTTCATTATACCAATCTTCCATCTTGAATTCTAGTTTTGACTTCCAATTTTTTGCTATAATTAATCTAGCAGCTGTCATAAAATTTGCAGTTCAGTTCGTCTCCGACTCTTCAAGTTGTCTTTCCTCCACCCCTGTGCCAAACCCAGATAGGTGTAAAGAGTCCAGTTTATATTCACATATTTGTATTTGCATATGCCCATTGTGAGGCCATTCCACCTCTTGAGTATTAAAGAAATCCGCAAAATAGTGAACTTTGTGGCATCTCTATGTAGCTTTCATACTGTCTAATAGCCTACGTTCTCTTGGTAATGTCAACTTCAAAAGTGTTATATATGTGGGGGCCATTACTGAAAATGCCTGCTGTCTTGCAGTCAGGTGCATGGGGAAGAACTTCAGATTTTGACGCTCAGGAAAGTAAATGTTGAAGGAGACTTTTCATAGCATAATCTGAGCCTAAAACACTCAGGGCTTTAAAAATACATTTTAAATTTGTCTAAAAATGGCCTAGTAGCTAATGAAGAGGGCCAAATAATGGCATAATGTCACCAAAGCAACCACTTCCCATTACCGAACTACTCATAGTGTTTTAGAATATCTGAGGCGTCTCTAGGCCATTTGGAAACATGAATCCATATATATAATGCATTGTAACAATCCAAATGGGAGGTGGTAAGAGCATGAAATACTGATGCAAGGCAATTTGTGCTCAAACAGGTTGCATTTGGTATAGTCAAATTTGATAAATGGCAGTCTGAGCCTCCAGACCACCACCTCATCCTTTAGGTCAAGGGCAGCCCCGTCCAGAATGAGACAAAGCACATTTGAGCTTCTCAGATGAATGGCCTATACACATAAGTCCTGTCTTGTCTAGCAGCTCTGACTTGAGAAAGAAACATGGCATAATCTCAATTACTAAACAAATAAAGGGATGTTACATTTCCTCAAGGATGCAGCATTTGTTTTTAGGACCTTCAGAGGTGACAGGAGCAGTCATAACAGTGGCTGTTCTTTGTAATCAGTAGCTCATATGAAAATAGACCTCATTCTAAAAGCCTGTGATACTATTAAACAGTAGTTCTGAATTCGTTTCCCACCCATGGAAGCTTTACATGTATTTCCATGTAGAAATTAAGCTTAATTGTAAAACATTTTATTTCTTTGACTGAAAGCCGTTACTAGTCTGACTATTGACTGACATCTAGTGGATAAGATGCAAATTGTTTCCATCAAATTTAGTTATGCAAGAAATCCACTAGACAAGCAGAAAAAGCTGTAGATGACTAAGGCTTCTCAGTGTTAGAGCCTTTGATAGTGTTATCATGCTATCATTAGGATCTCTCCTAGGATGACAAAATAATCTGGAATCAGGTAACAATGCTAGTTACATGTAAATTCAAACTCATAGGACTTCGGGGATTAGCCACCAGCTAACTGGTCACAATCAGAGGGAAAAGAATCTATTTTTCTAGATAGACAGTATCAGAAGAAGTTTCTAGCCATCTATGACAAATAGATCTCAGAACTTTTACAATTAAGTATGAAGAGCTATCTATCATAAGTTAAGGACAAGAAGAACAAGTGTACACAAAATTAAAATGGCCTGCTCATCCATTCTCATAAAGCCAACACCTATTCTGCCTATCTTTTGAACCAGAAGAATGGAATGAAAACCCACAGGTTATATATTTTCTAGCATTACATCATATTCTTGTGTCAAATGAGAGCATGGCAACAATTACCGATGAAATATTACAATTAGAGATGGGCACGACTTGAAAATTTTTTTTCGAGTTCTCGTTAGTCGGGCCGGTTCCGTTTCGTGTCGTCTCTGTTTTTCGCGAAAATTCGCAAAAATTAGTCGGTTCATTTTTTTCATTTTTTCATTTCCGTTTCTGCCGCGATTTCGTGCATTTTGACGTCTGACCGAGACTTGCGGCTTGTGGGCGCAGCGCGGGCGGCAGTGGCGCGGGGGTACATGCGTGGGCGGCGGCAGCGGCAGCGGCAGGGGGAGTGGCTAGCGCGCGCGTGGGCGCGTGGGCGCGCGGGCGGGTGGGCACGGGTCCCGCAAATGAGCAGGCGAAATACAGTTTAAACCTGCCTGGGTGATGGACTTGCTGCTGCACAACAAGGCTAGTGCATCCTAAGCAAACAAAGTGGGGCAGAAACAAATTTGCATTTCTTTTTTTTTTCTCTTGGTCTGCTGTGCTGAATCTGCCGATGCTGAACCAGCCAGCCACCCTACTTGGTCTGGCTGACGTACCTGTTTGTTGTACTTTTTTGTTGTTTGGTTTTGAATCCATCCCATGTCCCCTCCACCTCTCTCAGAGGCAGCAGGAGAAACAGACATTCCGTTCCTCCCCAAATCTGGATGAGGGGTCTACTACTCTACTCCTCTCAAATTGGCCCCCCATCACCAAGGTCCTTCTGCCTTCACTTCACATTCACAGTCAAAGTCACACACACTTAAAGGACAAGCAATAAAGCCAAAGCCAATGCAACCCTGCTTTTGGTCATGGTCAACAAAAACATTAGCAGTTAGAGCCTGAGGTGGTTAAGCTACGTACCTAGCTAGTAGCTACAGCCAGGAATAGTTTTGGTAGGGATGGGAATGGGATAGGGCTCTGGGTTGCTCTGACTTAAGTTTTACAGCTCACAGCCCAGCCCACTAGGCTATACAAGGAGGAGGACTATCTCTGGTCGACGCGTCCATAAGGCCAGAGTAAGGGCGGCCACTCTGGCCAGGCCACAAGGCAGAGTATGAGAGCACCACAGCACAGAGCCAGAGTGCGGCAGGCTCATTGCCAGCTCCAGTATAAAAAGGATGAAGCTGAATGGCATGACAGGAATTTAAATGCCACTGGCCTTGGGTCACAGTGTCTTGCAGCCCAGAGGACTGAGTTGCAGAGGAGGCCAATCACCTTGAGTCTGGTCTAGCACCACACTGCCTGCGTTGCACCACATGGCACTTTCTGACAAACTCTTGGGTGGTGCTGTACGTAGTACGAATGCTGTTCAAATCAGTACCCCCCTTCTGTGTGAAACATGGCGTCTTGCAGCCCAGAGGAAAGACTGGAGGAGGAGGCCAATCACCTTGAGTTTGGTCTGGCACCACACTGCCTGCGATGCACCACCATCCACCACATGTCACTTTTTGACTAAGTCTTGGTGGTGCTGTACGTACGAACGCTGTTCAAATCAGGAACCCCCTTCAGTGTGAAACACGGTGTCTTGCAGCCCAGAGGAAAGACTGGCGGAGGAGGCCAATCACCTTGAGTTTGGTCTGGCACGACAAAGGCTGCAAAAAGGACAGCATGCCACATTCTGAGTCTGACTCTTCCTCCCAAGTCCCCAGCTGTGTGCTGGTAGACTTGCTAACTGCCGGCCCGGCAGTCTACTACCATGCCCTTCTTTGTGAATCACAGTTGGTTCCCAAACAACTCCAAGAGCCAAGCCTGCAACTTTGCAATAAACTAATGGAGTGCTGGCACCCAACTCCTCTTCCCTTCCTTGTGAGGCACAGTGTCTTGCATCCCAGAGGAAAGAGTGGCGGAGGCCACAAGCTGGAGTAATTGAATGCTGGGCCAGCAATCCACGACCATGGCCTTCGTTGTGAATCCCAGCTCCTACAACTCCAAAAGGCAAGCCTTGAACTTTCGGAAAACTGTTCTATTTATAAATGGTGGTGCCACCACCACGCAACTGGTACATTTTTCCCTTCTTTATGAGCCACAGCTGGCAGCCCAGTGGAAAGAGTGGTGGAGGAGACAGAGCTAGGTCTGTGTGAATTAGAAACTCCCCGCAAACTACTACCATGCCCTTCGTAGTGAATCCCAGCTCCAACACCACTCCAAGAACCAAGCCTGGAACTGTCAGAGAAACTACTGGAGTGCGTGCTGCACACAACTACTCTTCCCTTCTTAGTGAGCCACAGTGTTTTGCATCCAAGAGGAAAGAGTGGCTGGAGGAGGCCACATAGCCTGAGTCTGAGGCCACAGGGCCTCCGTGAGGAGGATCATTGCCAGGAAGCTCCAGCTCCCCAGCGTAGCTGAATGGCCTGAGGAGGACGCCAGGAAAATGCCCTTCTTCGTGAGCCACAGTGGGTTGCAGCAAATGGAACACAGTCGCCCTTCCCTCACAGACTCACAGTCAGTGACTCCAAGTATCCATCCACCAACAAGGGCCAGGCTGCACCTTTCCGACAATCTGTTATGTACGCCTACGCAGGCTTCCCTTCTTCGTGAGCCACAGTTGGCAGCCCAGTGGAAAAGCAGAGTCCACATGGTGTCTGACTTTGAGGCCTGAGACCACTCTGAAAAAAGGACTGCAAGCCAGAGGGTATTCCTACACAGCTGTGTGCTGCTTTCCCGGTAAACTCCTAGCAGGCCAGCACAGCCATGTTCCCTTCTCAGTGAGTGACATAGCTTTGCAGTCCACGGAAGACAGCAGGTCTGAGAACCACAGGCTCACTGTCTGTGTGAGTCAGAGTACCCACAAAGAACCAAGCCTGGAGGCTTCCTTGCTCCCTCCCTTCACAGAGAGCCACAGTCAGTGCATTGCATCCCAATGGCATGCCCTTCGTAGTGAATCACATTCCCCACAACTCTAAGAGCAAAGCCTTGAACTTTCTGATAAACTGTCCTATTTATAACGGTGACAGAGGGCCTCCAGCACGGCAGTAAGTTGTCCTTCTTTGTGAGCCACAGTGTATGGCAATGGCAGCCCACTGAAGACTAATTGGCGGTCCGGAGGCTGACAACACTCCCACACTCCTTCCTGCAGAGTCCTGTCACTGTCCCAGGCAGAGTCCAAGGGTGCTTTCGCATGAGGTGGCTGCGCAACCACCTTGAGGAGAGCAAGGCAGAGTTCTGCCTAATCACGGGCCCACCCCACGGCTGTTTTCTAGCACACAAGCACAATGCCCTTCTCTGTGAGGCACAGTGTGTGCAACCCAGAGTGAAGGGTAGGGGAGGCCAGAAGGCCAGACTAGAGGGGGTTGAAGGAGAACCACCGAATCGCCCCTCCCTCAGCCAAGGGATTTCCCAACCTAGACTGCGTGAATAAACCCCCCCCCCCAATGTGGGATGACAGTGTCCACCAGTTCTTCTAAACAAAATAGTTGATGAGTGAATGCACTGTTACAGTTGGTCTTCAAGTGGTTTTCCACCAAGAGGCGGGCGCCAGAGTTGAAAGAGCAGGCCAGAGGTCTGCCTTTCTGGCCCAGTAGTGGAGTGGGTCCGAGCTGAGGGGTTGGAGGGGCTCGGCCATGTACTCCTTCACCATGGTCTGAGCGGGGTCTGCTACTTCTTCCTCCCTTGCCTCCACTGAGGAGGAAACTGCCATGGCTAGGGCAGAGGCCAGGTAGTTGGCTGCTGGAACGTAACCTGGTCTCTGGGTGAATGCTCCTGGAGTACAGAGGGATGTGGATCCTTGCAAGAACTCCTCCTCAGCATCGCTCTGGCTTCCGCGCGCCCTCTGAAATGCCTGGCCCTGATCGGAGAGAGCCCTGACTTGACGGCATAGCTCCGTCTTCCAGGATTTCAGTTCGGCAGTGCTGGCCGCCAGGGAACCCTTGATGCGAGGGTCGCACAGGCAGGCCATCTGGTACACGTTTTCCCTTCTTAGTGGGCCAAGGCGTGTATCCACGCCGGTCAACAGCCTGTCTGCCAATGCCCTGCTCTTAGGGAGAAGATTGCCTTCTTCCCAGATACTGCTCTCTAGGCGTTGGCGAAGGGCATTGACCAGGGGTAGAACGTGGCCCAGACTGGCGTTGTAGCTGCTGAGGACATGGGTGGTCTCCTCAAAAAGCTGCAGGATACCCGCCATCTGGGAGAGGGCGAGCCACTCGGTAGCACCAAGGTCCATTTCCCTCCCCTCATGCAGGACTGGGGTGGTTGACATGATGTATTCCACCACTTCCTTCTGCTCCACCAGACGCTTGACCATTTCGTGGGTGGAGTTCCACCGGGTGGTCACGTCCTGGATCAGGACGTGCTCCAGTCGGCTTGTCTCCGCCTGCCTCTCACGCATCATCCTGGCTGCCTTGACGCTGCGAGTGAAGTGCCCCATGATCTTCCGACACTTGTCCAGCAAGGCCCTGGTCTCCCTGGTCCCCTCACTCCAGGAGTCCTTTGGTGCACCCAGGCCAATGGCATCGCCCACCACTAGATGCAGTTTGTGTGCTGTGCACACAATGCCCTGGAACCCTGCCCCAAGAACCGTGTTGGTCATGTTACGGCCCACGTCTGTAACCATGACTCCACGATTGACCTGTCCCTCTGTCCCCAATCCCCACTCTCGCATTGCTGTCTTGAGAACGTCAGCAATGTTGATCCCTGTGGCGTTGTCCTCCATACTTTGTGCCTGGAGAAGCACCACCCTATACCCTCTTGGGGTACTGCCTTGTGCCTCCCCCTGCAGCTGCTCATGGGCTGACCGGGGCTCCAGGACCTCCTTGGGTTGCCACCAATGAGCCGTCAGTGAGAGGTATCCGTGGTGCCCACCGGTCCAGAGGTCGGAAGTGAAGTGAATCTTCCTCCCTCTGACCGCCTGCAGCAGGGCCCGGATCCTGTCCCTGACAGACTCATAAAGAGAGGGAAGCACCCGCCTGCTGAAGGTACGCCGGGATGGAGTCTCGTACCATGGTGCCACGTGCTTCATCATGTGCCTGAAGCCTGATGATTCCACAAAGGAGAGGGGCAACCCGTTCATGGCCACCATTTCACCCACCACTCGAGTGGTGGTCTCCTGTGCTTTGGCCCTATTTCGCGGGCTGACAAAAGTCCCACCCAACAGCCCCACTTCCTGCAGAGTGGCCTACCTCTTCCCACTCTCACTAGCGGAGCTGTGTTTTTCTTTCTCTAACCCTTCTTCCCCTCTCTTCCTCCCTGAAGAGCAAGGGCCTGACAGGGTTCCAGGCAGAGTCCCAGGGTGCTTCCTCATCAGGTGGCTGCGCAACCCACTTGAGGAGAGGTGTTTGGGGTGATTCCCCCTGCGCAAGACCACCCCGCATATCTTGCACACCACCATCCTTGCGTCTTGGGGGCTGTTGTCAAAATGCTCCCAGAGACACCCTCGTGGCTTACTGAAAGTAACGCCCCCACTGTTATTGCCTGCCGCTGCCGCTACTGTGGTGCTGGTGTGGCCTCTGCCCTGCCGGGAAAGTAGAGTAGTACTACTGCTCTCACTGGTGGTACTCTGGGTGGAAAGAGGGCTGCTCCTTCCGTCACTGCCTGGAGCCTGCCTTAAGTCTTTCCCTGCCAACAGGTCCTCAGAATCTGGCATGTTTAGATACAAGGAGCCCGATTCTGATTCTGATGCCATTTCAGAATCAGAGCCCTTGTCTTCTTGCTGATTAAGGGTGGGGCTGTCAGGTAACGGAGATGGGATTTGGTACACCTCATCCATGCTTCCCTCGGTGACAGACGATGGCACAGTGCTGCTTGTGCCACTGGCACTGCTACTCAGGGAGGGAGTTGCACCAGTATCACTTTCTGCACTACTTCCTGTCCCTTCCCTCAGAAACGTGCCCCTATTTATCTTAGTAGGGGTCCCCGTCCCCTGCACTCTAGCTGTGCAACCCCTCCTCATTTTTCTCACTTCTTGTGGCTCAGGCCAGGGAATGTATAATGTGATAGTAAAGAAAAGCACCAAGGAACTGTGCAAGTAAATGAGTGAGATGGACTCACAACAGCAACACAACAAACAAGGAAATAGGAGCAAGGGGTTTGCCAATCCTGGCAAACAAGTCTCTCAATGCCCTGCACAGGGCAAGTGTAACAAACTAGAGAACTGTAACGTCTTCACAGTTGTAATTGGATTGTGTATGTAGACTGTGGTGGCAAGTAAATGAATGAGATGGACTCACAACAGCAGCACAACAAACAAGGAAATAGGAGAAAGGGGTTTGCCAATCCTGGCACCCAAGTCTCTCTATGCCCTACAAAGGGCAAGTGTAACAAAGAGAACTGTAACTTCTTCACAGTTGTAATTGGATTGTGTATGTAGACTGTGGTGGCAAGTAAATGAGTGAGATGGACTCACACAACAGCAACACAACAAACAAGGTAATAGGAGCAAGAGTTTGCCAATCCTGGCAAATAAGTCTCTCAATGCCCTTCACAGGGCAAGTGTAACTAACTAGAGAACTGTAACTTCTTCACAGTTGTAATTGGATTGTGTATGTAGACTGTGGGGGCAAGTAAATGAGTGAGATGGACTCACACAACAGCAGCACAATAAACAAGGAAATAGGAGCAAGGGGTTTGCCAATCCTGGCAAACAAGTCTCTCAATGCCCTGTACAGGGCAACTGTAATTAGGGGAATTGTAACTTCTTCACAGTTGTAATTGGATTGTGTATGTAGACTGTAAGTAAATGAGTGAGATGGACTCACAACAGCAGCTCAACAAACAAGGAAATAGGAGCAAGGGGTTTGCCAATCCTGGCAAACAAGTCTCTCAATGCCCTGCACAGGGCAACTGTAATTAGGAGAACTGTAACTTCTTCACAGTTGTAATTGGATTGTGTATGTAGACTGTGGTGGCAAGTAAATGAGTGAGATGGACTCACACAACAGCAACACAACAAACAAGGAAATAGGAGCAAGGGGTTTGCCAATCCTGGCAAACAAGTCTCTCAATGCCCTGCACAGGGCAAGTGTAACAAACTAGAGAACTGTAACTTCTTCACAGTTGTAACTGGATTGTGTATGTAGACTGTGGTGGCAAGTAAATGAGTGAGATGGACTCACAACAGCAGCACAACAAACAAGGAAATAGGAGCAAGGGGTTTGCCAATCCTGGCAAACAAGTCTCTCAATGCCCTGCACAGGGCAACTGTAATTAGGAGAACTGTAACTTCTTCACAGTTGTAATTGGATTGTGTATGTAGACTGTGGTGGCAAGTAAATGAGTGAGATGGACTCACACAACAGCAACACAACAAACAAGGAAATAGGAGCAAGGGGTTTGCCAATCCTGGCAAACAAGTCTCTCAATGCCCTGCACAGGGCAAGTGTAACAAACTAGAGAACTGTAACTTCTTCACAGTTGTAACTGGATTGTGTATGTAGACTGTGGTGGCAAGTAAATGAGTGAGATGGACTCACAACAGCAGCACAACAAACAAGGAAATAGGAGCAAGGGGTTTGCCAATCCTGGCAAACAAGTCTCTCAATGCCCTGCACAGGGCAACTGTAATTAGGAGAACTGTAACTTCTTCACAGTTGTAATTGGATTGTGTATGTAGACTGTGGTGGCAAGTAAATGAGTGAGATGGACTCACACAACAGCAACACAACAAACAAGGTAATAGGAGCAAGGGGTTTGCCAATCCTGGCAAACAAGTCTCTCAATGCCCTGCACAGGGCAAGTGTAACAAACTAGATAACTGTAACTTCTTCACAGTTGTAATTGGATTGTGTATGTAGACTATAAGTAAATGAGTGAGATGGACTCACAACAGCAACACAACAAACAAGGTAATAGGAGCAAGGGGTTTGCCAATCCTGGCAAACAAGTCTCTCTATGCCCTACACAGGGCAAGTGTAACAAAGAGAACTGTAACTTCTTCACAGTTGTAATTGGATTGTGTATGTAGACTGTGGTGGCAAGTAAATGAGTGAGATGGACTCACACAACAGCAACACAACAAACAAGGTAATAGGAGCAAGGGGTTTGCCAATCCTGGCACCCAAGTCTCTCTATGCCCTACACAGGGCAAGTGTAACAAAGAGAACTGTAACTTCTTCACAGTTGTAATTGGATTGTGTATGTAGACTGTGGTGGCAAGTAAATGAGTGAGATGGACTCACAACAGCAGCACAACAAACAAGGTAATAGGAGCAAGGGGTTTGCCAATCCTGGCACCCAAGTCTCTCAATGCACAGCACAGGGCAAGTGTAACAAAGAGAAATGTAACTTCTTCAAAAATGTAATTGTGTATGTAGACTGGTGGCAAACTGGCGAGTAAATGAGTGAGGTTGACTCACAAAAACAGCACAAAAACCAAGCTAGTAGGAGCAAGGGGTTTTGCCAATCCTGGCAAACAAGTTTCACAATGCACAGGGCAAGTGTAATTAGGAGAACTGTAACTTAACTTCTTCACAGATGTAAGTTACAACTGCACAAAAACCAAGCTAATAGAAGCAAGGGGTTTGCAAAATCTGGCAGCACCCAACTTTCATAAATAATGCACAGTAACTAAGATGAATGTAACTTCTTCAAAGATGTAATTGAAGAAAAAGTTCTATAGAGGTGTCTGGGTGCCTGCCCTTCAACAAATGTTTGTTTGAGTGCCTGACTGCAAAAAAATGAATGAGGTGTTGGACAAGTGAAAGAATATCTATAAGTGTTAAGTAAAATGAAATTGTAAAATGTTCTATAGAGGAAGGTGCCCTAGCCTTGTTGCCAACAAATGTGTTTGAGAAATTTGAGTGCACTGGTTGGCGAGGGAGACTCTGCCTACTCAGTCTGTACTCTGTATAATATTTTTAAAATAATTTAATCCACAGCCTCCAACCTCCCCTTCTAAGCACTAGTACTGGACCTTGGCTGTTGCTTGCCACTTGCTAATAAACTGTAGAATAGAAAATAAATGGAATAAAACTATAAGCTGCTACTAGGGTAGGATAGGGTTGCTGGATTCCCTTCCAAAACCCCAATCGCAACAGCAGCAAAAAAGCTGTAGGCGCAGGGTAAAAGGACCTTGGCCAAGTAAATGAACTTGGTGGGAAACTGGGATACAAAAGAAATGGTATGGTAGTGTAAAATAATATATTTTCAAAATAAATCCGCAGCACCTCCCCTCCCCTACCGCTCCCACTCAAATCTTCCCTCCCCCTTGAAGCAAATATAAGCAAATAAAAAATGGAGCTCTTCCTCAAAAATGCAGAAAACAAAAAAGAATAAACACTGCGTTGCTATTCCCCACAGGGAATAAAAGAAATTATTATGTTTTGCGAATTAAAATCAATTCAATTCCCTCCCTGCCTAGCGAGACCAAGACCGCGACCGCGAAATCGAAACTAGACTGGGCGCAGCAATCCAGCCCTGACCACCCTCCACAAGATCCAAGCCCAGACTGTGACGGACTGGAACTGCCTTGGGTTTTTATGCCCTCTGGCACATCCAGAAGTGTCAGTCAAAACCTGTCCATGCGATTGGTGGAATGGCTCTGAAAATTTGCAAGGTCCCGTCCCATGGCCAGCCCATCGTTGTGCAGGTATAAAAAAATAAATTAAGAAAAAAATAAAATAAAATCAACGGAGACGTATTTTGGCAAGACAAACCCACTGCTGCTACTGTAAAAAATCAAGCATTTAAAATAGGTAACTTTCACATGTTTCTGTGGTGCTTTGGTGGGGTTTGGGGCAAGGATTTCAAAAAAAAATATTGGGGTCGCCATTTTGGACCTCCCCGCCCGCACACCGCATGGCAAAGGCAGACGAGACGATGCCCCCCCCGGCCTGGTACCAGCGCAGCGCAGCAGTAGCACTAGCCAAGGAAAGGGGGGCGGGGAACCCCCCCAAAAAAACCTTCTGGCCTGGAAGGTGCCCTCAGACAGTTTTCGCCTGCTTTTAGGGCCGGGAATCGGTTTGTTTTTTTTAACTTTTAAAAACGTTTTTTCTGTGCCGCTTGGTATTGCGCGATCGCCGCGTGCAAGTAACGACCACGACAAATCAGACCAAATTGTTCGTTCGTCGGTTCGAGCTCGAATTCTGGGGGAGTAATTCCCGTTTCCGTTTCCGTAGAGTAACGGATACGAGTAACGGAAACGGAAACGGGAATACCGCTAAGTCGTGCCCATCTCTAATTACAATATGTGTTTCTCAAATTTCATTTTCTTGTTATTTCTCTCTCTCCCTCTCTCCCCTCCCCACCATTCAGGGCTGTAAAAGGGCAGAGTTGGCAAACAGGGCATGTTCCTTGGGTCCCTTGTTGGGTTGGGCAGTGGCAGAGGCAAAATCACACAATAGTATTTGTATTGTTGCTAAAGTATAAATACTATTTTGTCATTGCTATTTGTCATTGTACTATTGTTATATTACATCTAGTATTTGTAATTTGTATTATTCTACACTCTCTGTGCTTGCCTTGGGTGACACAGACCCTAGTTTTGGGCCTGCTCTCCCTTCTTATATATTTCAATCTAGTAAATTGTGAATCTTTGGAAGCTTGTGCCATTATGCTGTTAGTCCACAAGATTCCATAGGGATATTTGTTTCTGCTTATACAGAATAGCAGCAGATTATATTAGAGACTATCATTTTCTATTCTCCGTATCTCTTCCCCCTCTCTCTCTTGAAAAACAAAAAAAGAATTATAGAGGGCAGGGGCATTGAATCAAGTAACCATTGACTTGTAGAGCTGAAGGAGGCTAAGGGTCATCAAGTCTGTCCCTTTTCATGCAGTAAATCCACAATGAAAGAATACTGGACAGGTTGTCAAACAACTTGTATTAGAATAGAAAATGTCAGTGAAGGAGAGTCACCACCTTTTGTGATAGTCCAGTGTTGGCAAATTTATGGCACGGGTGCCAAAGGTGGCATGTGGAGCCCTTTCTGTGGGCACGCAACATTGCCCCCTCATAGACATGGCACTTCCCCCTCTGCTTGGAGTACACCACTGTGCTCCATGCAGAGAGCAGGGAGAAGGGGAGGCAGCAGCTTATGGGCTGTTTCATAGCCCCAGTTTACTCTCCAGCCACGCCACTGTGGGCATTCCAAAAGCAGTGTGGCTGGAGAATAAACTGGGACTACGAAGGAGCCCACAAACCACTGCCCCACTTCACCTGGCTCTCTGCATGGAACTGTTTCGAGACTGTGCAGACAGCCAGTCAAATGTCATCTACACATTTGATGGTCATCCCATTTGATTCAAGTGGAACAGCACAATATCTAGAACAGAATTGTGTGGTACCTCATTTCTTATTTCTCTTTAGGATGCTGAGAAACTATTGGTGAACATACTTTACCCATGGCTTATCAAACAGCTAGAAATTCACCTAGCGTGTGTTCTAAAATCCTTCCTGATACCAAAGTGAAGCAAAAAAGCTGTTGGTTACCCAGATTGTCTTTTTACCCTTTCTGATTGTGGAGACATTGGTCTATCTCCAGCCTTTAGCAATCAAGCTTCTTCTCCAAGAGATTTCCAAAGATCATAAATATAGATGCTGAGATTAAATCTGTGAGTCCTGTTACTACTTTTGGATGCTTTTTCTGGAAATCTGACACTAGGGACTTCAATTTATTTAAAGTAGGCAAGAGTCCCTATAACAGCTCTTTAACTATTTTGGATAGTGACCCCTTGCTGCCTCTGCTTAAACTATGGCCATGGTCCTACCAGCATTTTCTGTGTAGTTTCCCAGTGGCAAACTGTACAGTAAAAGATCGCATGCTAACCGGGAAGAGAAGTAAATTCTGGTCCCAGCCGACCACGACCCTGGAACAGCAGTTTCAGCAAAGTTTCCTAAACCACTGCCAGAGGCTGGATTTAGAAAGTTTGCTAGAAAATGCTTACTTATTTGCTTCTGTAACCACAACAGGACCCTGAAAATACGCAGTAAAATCAGTTGTTTCCCTTTATCACCACAGAGGTTTGGAAACTAGAGCCAGAAAGAAGGACAAAATGTGAACTAGACAGGTAGAGACTGAACCAGAATACGAAAATATGACGCAGAAGAGAGGACACTAACTGCACATTAAAAACCATGTGACAGCCCCCCCCCCAAATACACAGGTAATTTATATACGAAGAAAACTCTGGTAAGACCACGGCCTATGTCTTGCACTGAGCCATAAGAGAAAAATCCCCTTCTTCTATTCTGAAATTCTCTTGCAATTCATTCTGAGATTTAGCCTTCCTGACCTTCTTCATGCATATACTGTCTACTGCACTGTACTCTTTCTTATTGATTCGTGCAGCCACATTTCCTATACCAGCCCATTTTAAATGTCAGCTCATTTGGACATTCTTCATGCAGCCACCCAAGCTTCTTTAGATACCTTCCACTTTTCCTTCTTATATAGGTATTATGATTGTGTCTTCAAGATTTGACCTTTAAGAAACTTCTGTCCATTGTGAACTCCTTTCGTTCATGCAATTTAAAATATAGGATGTTAACCATTATTTCCATAAGCTTAATTGGTTTTCCTAAAATCCAGAGGACTTGTACTCCTCTAACCCTTTCACTTTCACCTTGAGTTCTCATCATTATTTCTACCTTATTGACCAGTTCCAGGACAGGACAGTTGATGCCATTGTCATTAGAGATGGGCACAAAAGTTCATTGTGTTATTTGTTATTCATTTGTTAGCTAACAAAATGAATAACAAACCAACCCACCAAAGAAAAAGTAAACAAAACATTCATTTTTCATTACCCCTTCCTACTTTGTTGCTGCCGCTGCTGAAAGTCCTCCTGATCCTGGAACTCTGCCACATGAATAGGCGCTGTCCCCAAGCCAGCGCCTCAAAAAGCCCCAGGCGGGGGAATTTTTAAAACCAAAGAATTTAAACAACAACAACAACCAGCTCCAACCTGGCCCCGGGGGCTGCGTGGTCAGAGCTTTAAAATTAAAAATAAATTAAAAATAAAACCAGTGCCGACCCGGCCCCAGGAGCCACGCAGTCAGTGCTATTAAAAAACAACAAAACAACAACAACACACTGGCCACAAGCCAGCACCTTAAAAAGCCCCTGCAACCACAGCAGCCAGGATCGCTGCCACTGCCACCCCTGCTGCCCATTTAGGCGGTTCATCGGACTTGAACCCTTTCGGCTTGGTTCGGGTTCGTACGATTTTTTTTAAAAAAAATTCATATGAACCCGAACCAAACCAAACCAAACCAAAGGTGGGCCCAAAACAGAAGAACCCGAACCATTGGTTTTCTGTTTCATGCCCACCTCTGATTGTCATTTTTCTACTTCTAGAAGACGATGTTCTCATCAAGACAAGAAAAGAATTTGTTGGAACACACATTCTTTGATGATTTGATGATTTGATGATTTGATTTAAGAGGGCATGATCCAAACCTTCTCTATGGTTAGGAAATCTGTTACCGGAATGCAATAGTGATGTTACTGGTGTTTCTTTGTCCTTTGATTTTACACATATGCTCTCTAATAGTTTTTCATTCTCAACTTCATAACAGCTATAGTATATACAGCCTTTATATAAAAGTCTACTTCTTGTTTCATCTATTCTATTTGAATAAATTATACCATTCAATAATTGCATTATAATTCTCATCTTAACAGATGTAGATAGTGGCTATTAAATCTTCCTTACCTTCCTGTGTTAAAAGTTCAGACTCATTTGTTTCCTGTGTTCTGTGCATTGTTACAAAGATATGTGTAACCATGACTTATTGCTTCCAGATGTTTCATTTCCTGTTCATTGCTCCTATATCAGAATCCAAATTTCTGATGCATCACTCTTTTGACTCCAGTACTTGGTATCTCTGTATCCTTGGAAATGCTATCTATCTCTGTGACAGGGTTCTGTTTAAATCCTTTCTAGATCATACTTGCAAGACTCTTTTAAAAATGTTCTTTCAACCCATATGAGGTAAACCCATCTTTTGGAAGTAGTCATTTTCATAGAAATGCAGTTCATGACCCAAGAAGCCACATTTTTACTGACTGTCATGTCCTGAGTGTTCATCCCAGGGAAAAAACAAGCCTTCCAAAATATCCTATGGAAACCACATGTACTGCTTCTGTCCCTCTCAGGAAGGCATCTGCTACTATCACATTTTCTACTGTTTGGGAATGTGGAAGAAATCATTTTATCTCCATAACCCTCCATCTCTGCCTTCATGCTCTCTGCTGTCCCCATTCCAGTGGTTTTAGAATCACTGTATATGGAACAGGTGGATACATGCTCAGTGGCAGCAATGCCTAACTCCTGCAGGGAAGCCAGGCCTGCTACCTTTGAGGATGGCAGCAATGACAAAGAAGGAGAAGGTGGCAGTAGAGGCAGTGGAGATGGTGGAACAGCTAGGGAAGAAATAGAGACAGTGGGAAGGGGGAATACAGATGACAGAGGATGTGGCGGTCAGGTTTAGGGCAGGAGCAGATATCCCCCCCCAAAGCACCAACTGGAAAAATGAACTACAAACCAGTTCATTTTTCTGGGAGTTTTGGGTGGCTTGTGGTTAGCCATGAACTACGAACAATCATGAACCACTAGTTTCCCCATTTCTATTCCTATCTCTATTCCTGGTATACAGAGGGTGAAGAAGACAAAAGAGGTATATATCAAGAAACAGATAAACTTTTAAAATGCGAACTGTGCTTCAAATGAGAAATCTTTCCCTTTTTGTTTCTTAAAAAGTGCTATAAAACCAGGATATAAAACTCTCATCAGCTTTAATCCTAACTAGATTGTACAATCTTTTTCCGCAACACATCAAACTCCTCTCTTAGATTAGCAGATGTGATTTAATATTAATGTATTAATTGCTAATATTAAAATGGAGGATTCTACTGGATAAAAAAGATCAAGCAGGTTTAATCTGGTGGGTATTGTGCAAACGCTGTGAAACGTCTGAGCTGACACTGCTCAAGTTATCAAAGCTCTGCATTTCCAGAAATTCACCTGGAACAGTTCTCACTATACCATGCTATTACATGTTATTTTAAAGGAAGGATGCTTGAAAGAAATCCTGTTGGGGAAGTGTAAATACCATACCACTTGAATATTTATGGTAGCATATTTTAAATGATGGTTGTGGGATAGTAATAACTATGTTGAGTAATAATGAAAAATCTCAGGCCACGTTTGCCTGGGATAAATACCTGATTTAAAATGGAAGCCCAGAATGACCTTTTCTCCCCTATCCATATTTACAAGAAGAATTGTCTTAACAACCATAGGTTTGCAAGTTCAAGTCTCAAATTAAAATACTGACTTATTTTACATATGAATCAGACTTTCTGCAAGAGGGATGGAGCAGAGAAACTGAAAAAAGCAGTATCAGGGCTGATGGGGAGAGGTTCCATTTCTTCAAAACCTGATACCTGTTGGACTAGATGAGAAAACCTCTTCATCACTGTTGAACTTAACAAGACAAAGCAATAGAACGGAAGAAGGCTAGTAATAAGTACCTCCTCAGCCCTCAGCAAATACAACCTGAGGCAATTTCCTTTTGGCAGTGCTCTTTCAAGACTAAGTGGTTCTGCAGTGTCCAAAATGAAGGTACTCTTTCAGGTTATAATCAAATATTCAAAAGTTTAATAGGAAGTGGACTGAGCAGCTAATGAGGAACCACATATGTATTAAAGATGACTTAGCAGGAAAAAAATAGTAAAATTTTCCACTCATAAAATAAAATACTTTTACTGTGCTATAGAAAAGAAAAAGGTCAATAACAATGGCTTTTATATCTTAAGATTTAGAAATGTCAGAAAATGAGTGACTCATTTATACCTGTTCAAAGTCCCCTAAAGTCAATCTCATGGGAAAATAATACATCAGTATTACTCATTGTGTTAGTCAGACTCATGGCTGCCATCTTAGAAGATCCAAGCCAATATCCAAATTGGAAACATGACTCCTTTCAATTAAATTTCACCCCAGTAATTTGAAAAAAAAATCACAATCCTCTTTTTTAAAAAAAAGCAAATAGACTTTATATATGACTAGTCAAATATAAAATTAAACCATGATCTATCGTCCCAGGCATGACATGCAGAAATAGTAGGCTTTTGTGATGTTCTTCGTGCTTCCCCTGCTCTCTATTCCTTCATGCACACACACAGGGGAGAGTGAAAGATGCCTCTGTCACTTCTCTACTAACCATCTGTTACTCTTAAGTGATGAATGTGTCTCAATGAAACATGCATATAAGTATGCCCCTTGCATGTGTGTTATAATTATACTGAAAACCAGGAACTCGGGTAAGAATAGCTCTTAGACAGTTGGACTATATGGCACAGGGAAAGTAGTTCAATGTATCAAAGCATGAAGGATGTTTTTATTTTATTATAAATATTTCCAGGAGGAAAGGGAAAATGGTGACTGTTACACCACTCTTCCCCCTGGACTGGAAGTCCTTTGTTGTCATGCAATTCCTAATGGTAAAGAGAAAGTATGGTAAGAAGGGTTATGGCAGAGTAAGAATGGAGGCCTAGATGCTGCAAAGAAACCTGATTTTGAATGACACAGGCTGCTTGCATGTGATGGAACTGAGAGGCTGGTTTCAAAAGCAGGGCTCAGGCAGAGTTTGGAAATGCTTGTTTTGGACTTGCTTTGGAATTACTGCATCAGCATGGCTAGTGGCTATGCTGGCTGATGGGCCCTGGAGGTTGTAGTCCAAAAAAGTTCAATTTTTAAACTATGAGTATAAGGAAAAGGTTAGGAAGATAAAGACAGGAACCTCTGAAAGGATACAGATTTCAGGCATGGTTGAGTTGGAGTTAAATCTATGATATAAATAGCACTTCTGGAATGAATGGAAAGGTTCGCAAAAGGGCATCTATGATGCATTCTTTTAGTAGTTTGATACTACTTTCAAGGTGGCATAGGGAATAACCTTACATGGATTTAAAATAAATGTATTCTTTCCTTAGTTGTATCAGAGTGTTCCACAATGCAAAATGATGGACGTATATGAAATATAGATAAAATTAGAAACATATGTTAAGACTTTTTTTAATCAGAAGCATGCTACTTTAATAGTGTTATCTCAGCCATTTGCTAGATTTTCTGTTGCACTAATGATGGGTATAAATTACCTGCACATTGAACTTCTCTCTAGTCATATAAAATTTGTCCTCCATCCAAGTAAATAGCACTCACACATCTGCTTGGAATTTGATTCAAGCCCCCCTCCCATTGTGGATACTGAAAACTGTGGATAATAGTGAACACTATATGTATGGACACCTTTTCTTGCGGATCAATTTTTTTTGTTACTCATCCAAGTAGGATTTTCAGTCTTGGATGAGTAGCCAGACATTTCAGTTCCAAAAGAAAAGAAGTCCCATGTTCCCATGACTCAACTCCTGAATAACCTCACCTGGATGACTGAGAATCTCCAGAGACAACATGGAAAAAGGAAAATATTTTTCACATGCAACTGTCTGCTAGAGGGTGCCAAAGACCATGCTAAGAAGTATTTATATATTTTTTTCTGGATTTTTTTCCTTTTATTATTTTTTAATGTTTGCAGACAGGAAAATGAATCCATTAATACTGATCCTGTGGATAAGGGGATCCTTACTTGATTAATCTTTGATCTTCCAACTTTACTTTGAAGCCTATTAAGTGACTTCCAGATGTTCCATTTAGAGTCTTGTTCTTGCGGGAGACACTCTTTAGCATTCATCCATTTGTCAAGGGATATTGTTTTTATTTAGCTAAGCCTCTTCTGGTTTAGTATTTAAAGCCTGAGATATGTGCAGAAAACCTGTATTTTAGCCAATCATTTCCAAGATTTATCCCTGTTCAGAGATTTAAAAACCAAAATCCTTCAGGACTAATGGAAATTTCCTCCCAAATTTTAAAATGACTGAATCAAATTGTTTTGTGGTTAGAGAGGCATTGGCATATAGTAACATAAAAATAATCTTGAACTGCTGAGCTGGAAGGGATTCCAATGGAGCATCAAATCCAGCCCCTCTTAAGGACATACAATGGGGAACTGAACTCCCAAACTCTGACTCCACAGCCAGATACCTTAACCAGTGAGCTATTCAGCAATTGTGAACAGCATACCCCTTCTAGACACACCTATATGAGTGCAATTTCTGTTTAAGTTTTGGAAGAGGTAGCTGTGTTAGTCTGTACAAGAATTCCAGGCAAAATTCAAAAAAATGAAACAAAAGACAAAAAAAAAGTCAGTTATGACAAAGGAAGTATTGGTTATTGTCTTGTGCATTCATTACCATTGTGACGTGGCACTGGTAGCTTTTTGCTTCTGGTAGATTTCAAGTCCCTTGCTCAAAAAATACAGATAATTTGAAGGAAAAAAATCAGAGTGTTACAAGAGACAGATGAAAAATAACATGAAAGACAGAATGGCTGTCTTTCCTAGCATTCTTCCATGTTGATTGTGGCTTGTTTTACCTAACCATGGATAGTTAAATCTAATCAAAGATACCTCTTACTCTGAAAAGTTAGGAAAAAACAAGAGCTGAGGTAAATCTTTAGGAATACAGCTTAATGGCTCTTGTAAAATGCTTCTTCCCTTGCAACATTGCAGAAAATGATTATCAAAAGGGGAATTGAAAATAAAACAGCCAACATTATAATGCCATTTGTACAAACAATAGTAAGGCCGCACCTGGAGTATTGTGTACAATTCTGGTCACCGCATCTCAAGAAAGACATAGTCGAACTGGAAAAGGTGCAGAAGAGAGCGACTAAAATGATTACTGGGCTGGGGCACTTCCCTTATGAGGAAAGGCTAAAACATTTGGGGCTCTTTAGTCTGGAAAACAGGCGCCTGAGGGGGGATATGACTGAGACATACAAAATAATGCAGGGCATGAGTAAAGTGGATAGAGGGAAGCTCTTCTCCCTCTCCCAAAATACCAGACCTAGGGGACATACACTCAAATTGAGGGCTGGGAGAGTAAGAACTGACAAAAGAAAATATTTTTTCACCCAGCGCGTTGTTAGTCTATGGAACTCCCTGCCACAGGATGTGGTGATGGCATCTGGCCTGGATGCTTTCAAAAGGGGATTGGACAGATTCCTGGTGGAAAACTCCATCACAGGTTACAAACCATGATGGAGATGTGTAATATCCAGGCTTAAAACCAGGGTACTTCAAGGGCCAGATGCAGGGGAGTAGTATCAGGAGACAGATATCTAGTCTCATGCGCTCCCAAACGCATCTGGTGGGGCAGCTGTGAGATACAGGAAGCTGGACTAGATGGGCCTTTGGCCTGATCCAACACAGCTCTTCTTATGTTCTTATGTTCTTAAAATGAAAGATTAAGGCTGGCTTTTATGGAGGATCAATATCTCCTCCACTTCGAATTCCATTAGACTAACACTTCCCATAGAACTTTCAGGCCCAAGTCTAGTTCTTTTCCTTGCCATAAAGAATCCTGCTTTTAGCCACTTAGGGCCTTTTTACATGACCCCTAAGATCCGCTGGTCCCTTAAATTCGGACCAGAGATCTTGAGGGTTCGTTGCTGTTCTTCCCTCCCCACCCACTCAGCACTTCTTTGTTCTGTCTGCGGGAGGGGGGGAGGGAAAAAAAGCCTTAGACAGAGACAGAAGAATAAAAGACTTACCTCCTGGTGTTGGGGGAAGTTGCTCTGCTCTCCGTTTACTTCCTGGTTCCTCTTTAAGGGGCGGAGGCAAAAGAAAAACAACAAAAAGAAGCGAGGAGACCTCAGGCAGTCTCCGGATCAAATATTTTTCACCATAAAAAGCAGGTACAAGAAAACTGCTGTTTGGTCACGCTAAGTGGGCGGGGTCGCACTTAATTGTCTGCAAACTCCGGAGCTGGTGGGTAAACATTTTTATCGTCCGGAGCTTGCAGCCATTTGCGGCGGAGCTTAGGGGTTGTGTATAAACGCCCTTACCCATGGATGATTCAGAGTGAATATAAAAAGTTATGGATTTTTTTACTGCCACTAGGGCAATAGTTCTTACACTTCCAAACAATGCCTCAAGTGATGTACTTCAAGCATTAGCTGAGTAAACTGGTTGTAGAAGATCCTCAACAAGAAAGCATTGCATTTTCAACCACATATTCCCTTTCCTCCCCCAACACAAATCTTGTAATTTCACTGGTTAAGACAGGACAAAAGAGTTGACATGAACTGGAAGAAAGCCATTCCTCTTCTTTATTTTAATAAAGAAATAGAATAAATAAGAAACCAAATTAATGTAAAGTTAATTAATGTAAATTGACATTACATATCTCAGTGAATTGTTTGGGAGTTTTATTCCTCACCGTGTATCACAAGAGAAGAGCTAATCTGTGTAGTTCCTCATTGGCACAGATTTACTCTATAGAAACCATTTGGCTGAGATGCAGAAAAAAACAAGCAGATCTTGTCAATCAATTGAAACCTGTTCTGACCAAGTCTCAAAAGTTCAATCTACTGATGATCAGTGTTGCCTGATTTGTCAAATGATGATGATGATGATGATGATGATTTGCCTTTGTCTAATGATAATGACGTTGCAAATGTTGAAGATTCTCAGTCTGATGTTATTGTGATTCAATCTGATTTACCTGTTGTTAGTCAAAATGTTACTGATGCAAATTACAGTGAGGATGTTGTGTTTTCAGGTATAAAACCTAATGCAAAATTTAGACAACAATTGTCATGCCCTACATTGGCTGATGCCAGACGTCTTGCTGATACCTTTGGTCCTGGTAGACAGGCCAGACTTTGCTGGAAGGGTTCTATAGAGAAAAAGCTAAATGACAATAATATCACAGTGGTTCCACATTTGCAGTTGGTTGTTCCTAAATGCTACTGAGAATAGGTTTTGAAGATGGCGCATGATTCTTTTTCGGGTCATATGGGGATCAAGAAGACTCTGATTAAGATCACTAGTCATTTGTTTTGGCCTGATATCTCAAAAGGTGTGAAACAATATTGTTTATCCTGTGATGCTTGTCAGAAAGTAGATTATCCAACTGATACTGCAAAAACAAACATGGAAGATTTTCCTTTAACTGGAATACTTTTTTCCGCTCTAGAAAAGGATATTTTTGGGCCATTATCAGAGAGTAATACAGGAAAAAAGTACCTTTATGTGTTTCACATGTCCAGTGTCCAAGTGGGTAAAAGCAGTTGCTATTTCATCAAGTACTGCAAAACAAATTGCCAAAGCTTTTATAGAGGTCATTTAACGCATCAGATGGCTTAATATATTAATCTCCGACCAAGCAAAAGCCTTTACTGGTGAACTGATGACAAAGCTTTGTGAGTTAACAGGAACACAACAACAGTTCACTGTTGCATACCATGCACAATCTCATGGCATAGTGGAGAAAGTACAGCAAAGATGATGAAAGCTTTCACTCAAGAACTTCAGAAGACATGGTCTGATGCCTTGCCATACATTCTGTATGCTTATCAAACTTCTCCTCATGAGCCTTTAGGATGGTATATTCCAAGTGATGTCATACTGGGAAGAAATTTGAGAGGCCTATTGGAGTTACTCAGAGCTCGGTGGGAAGGTTCAGTGACTGACACTTCAATCCCAGTGGCTAAGTACATCAGAGACTTGCAGAAGAGGTTGCAAGGTATTAGAGACATCACAGCAAAACATCTTCAAGAAGCCCAGAAGAAATACAAAGCCTATCATTATGCTAAAGCACAACCTCGTTCTTTCCTAGTGGCAGACTCAGTGTTAGTTTTGGATCCAATAAGACACAACAAACTCCAAGTGCATTGGTTAGGTCCAGGAGTTATTGAACAGAAACTTGGAAGTGTAAACTATGTAGTCAGAATATCTACGTATGAGAATGTTGAAGTTTTTTACCAAGGAAAAGTAAAATCATAAATTAAATATTGAATATTGCAAGCTTACTTGCAGTTGAGTAACTTAGGCCAAACTGAGTGTGTTTGGGGAGAGGTTGCAGCAGGTGAAGCAATCAACAGAGAGATCTGCTGCATCGGGCAGGTGTAGGTAGTAAAGCAGCAAGAAGATTATAAAAGCAAAGACACTAGCCTCACTCTTTGCTGATTCGTCTTGAATCAGCCACACTGACCTGCAAACTCTCTTAGAGTTTGGTTGTACTGGGTGTTGTTCTGCTGTATTGATAATATGTTTGCTGTATGGGTAAAATTATAGGCTATTTTATATAAATAGTACATGCTATATGTTGACTATGATTTAACTTTAATCTTCTGTTTTTTTCACTAAGTTAACAGAAGGGTTTACTTGTCTTCCTGGGAATATTAGCAAGTGTGAATCAAACAAGGTAGCAGTTGTAACTATTAAGTGTTTTGTTCTCTAACAAATGTTAAAAAAACTAAGTTATATTACTATTGTAAGTTTGTGAACTTAACATATGCCTGTAATATGTAAATGTTGTTTATCAGGCATTATTTCACTTTGCTAAAGTTTGAGTTTTCCTGTTATTGTAAATACAAAGAATATATTTTTGCATTAAAAGGTTTTGATTCTTATTATTTAATCCACACCATTTGGGTATAAACCTCAAACTTACACATGTAGTGGCCATAGTCTCTGTGCACTTTGTCACTTAAAGGTAGAAACAAGTTTTATTGATTTACTTTAATTCTACCCAACACTCATCATCGTCATCATTTTCATAAACATATATTCCAATAGCTAATAGGTTAAAGCCTTATGTGAAGAGACAAGCTCATTTGTTGACAGTAAAGTTGGCTTCACCTGAAACTCTATGAAATGCCAACCCTGATTTGCTTCAAGAATTCAAGGAAGCAGGAGATTTGTCTGAAGTCTACCTAGATTCTGATATTCCCCTTTATCAACAATGAAGAATGTATGAAGTCCTGAAAAAGAAAGCTTCTATTTTTGTCAACACCCCTGGAAAGACTGCAATAGTCAAGTACAAGATTAACATGAAGGATGACACTCCTATCAAATCATCACCATATAGAGGCATTGGTTAACATGCTAAGCAAATTGAAGAAGAAATTCAAGAGATGTTGGATTTAGGAAT
The DNA here is from genome assembly GCA_029282475.1 of Phrynocephalus forsythii. Classification (NCBI taxonomy): domain Eukaryota; kingdom Metazoa; phylum Chordata; class Lepidosauria; order Squamata; family Agamidae; genus Phrynocephalus; species Phrynocephalus forsythii. The sequence continues at coordinate 56,159,393 of JAPFRF010000010.1, forward strand.
CATCCAATCTAGTGAATCCCTATGGGCTAGTCGAGTGGAAACTGTGCCAAAAAGTCAGATGGTCAGATACAAACTAAAGTTCAGTTTTGTGTAGATTACCAGAAGCTGAATCAAGTGACAGTCTCAGATCCTTATGCAAGGCCCAGAGCGGAAAATGTAAGTGAGAATATAGCAAAGAAATGTTTCTTATCTTGTCTGGATCTTTCTTCAGGATACTGGCAAATCAAGTTTTACCCCAAGTCACATGAGAAAAGTGCCTTCATCATGCATAAAGGAACTTTTGAATTCCTCTGAATGCCTTTGGGGTTATGTAATGCTGGAGCTACATTTCAAAGACTCATGGATATTGTTCTTTAGGCACTAACATTTGCTCATGCCTATCTCAACATCATGATTTTTTCAGACACCTTTGAAGATCATCTGGAGCATGTCAGAATTGTTCTACAATGTTTACAAGATGTAGGGTTAACTGTTAAAGCTTCAAAATGTCAATGGTTGAGAGGGCTGGTAGTGGAACGATTGAACCTTTACAAACTAAAATTCAAAGTGTAAAAGATTGGCCAATTCCTGAGAACAAAAAGCAAGTTCAATCATTCCTTTGTTTGGTTGGTTGTTATAGAAAATTCATTCCTCATTTCAGTCATATAGCAACTACATTGACTGAACTGACTTGTAAGAGAATGCCTGTTAAAGTGGTTTGGACACCTGAATGTCAATATGCTTTTGATGCTTTTAAAAAGTTTAAAAATCTAGCTTTGAAATGGTTGAATCACCTGAAAGCAAGTAATCAATGTAGTCTTAGGTGAGTTTAGTGCTACAAGATTTTATATTTGATGTTCAGTATATTCCAGGTGCTCAGAATGTTCTTGCTGGTAGTTTATCTAGAATGCATTTTGGCATTGAAATTCACTTGAAAAAGATACTTTTATTCCTGATTGAAATTATTGTGTAACCTGCATAATTAGAATTTTAAACTGCCAAGAGTGCTTTGAGCACTATATGGTGGTATATAAGAAACAGACTTTGATTTTTTTGTAAAGAAAATTTGAAAAGAAAATACACCACACACCCCGTTTATGAGACTGCTAATCAGCAGCCAGATCTACTCTGACTTCTAAGAGAGGAAAACGTTTTTAATTCATTTAGTTTGGAAACAACCCAAAAGAGGAGCCTATAATGATCAATAAACCAGGGAAATGAAGGCATTGTGAAGTGTGCTGTTCAGTAGACATGGGCACGACTCGGCGAAATCCTCGTTTCCGTTTCCGTTCCTCGTTTCCGTTACGTAACGAAACGAAGAACGACAATTACTCCGCCAGAACTCGAACTCGAACCAACTAAAGAAAAATTGGGTCTGATTTGTCATGGTCGTTCCTGGCGGCATCGCAGCGATTGCGCTATGCCAAGCAGCACAGGAAAAAAGTTGAAAAGTTGAAAAGTTTCCTTCATAGCGGGCCAGAGGAGGCACCCACCCCAGAGAGGTGCCTCCAGGAGCCCGCTCCCCCCAAACCAGTACTAATGACAGACAAAAAACCGACAAACGAAATGACAAATTTTTGGAAAGTTTCACAAAAACGGAAACGAGCTGAAACGGGCTGGCTCCGAGACACGACAACTCAAAAATGTCATTTTCCCTGGTCGTGCCCATCTCTACTGTTCAGTATATTTATTACCCAACTTTATTCTGTTCAGTTTTGTAAACTGCCCAGAGTAGCCATGTAGTTAGATGGAGCGGTATATAAATTAAACAAACAAACAAACAAACAAATAAATATATAAATTGTCAAAGAGAACCAACCCATTTTTTCAAATGGCCAGGCCTTTTCATTTCAAGTGGTATGGTTCCATCTTGCTAGCTCTCACTACATTTGGCTCCCTCAGCATGTAGCCTATAGATTCCATATCCATTCAACTATAGTAACAGACATTTTCTTCAGACTTTCTCTTTATAATTTTTCCCCAGAACTTTGGGAAATTGCCCTTTCCCCTTCTACACAGTCATCCTTATCCTTTTGCTTTTATTAGAGTTTAAAACACACATAGACACAGACAGACACACAAGGATACTGTAGCTTAATTGCTTTTTTCTTCAGTAAAAAGGACTTTTTCTTACTGAGAATGACCGAGCACCAATGTGAGAAGGGCCTCTGTGTGGAACTTTGCCAGCTACTGTGACAAGAAAGCACATTTTGTTTCACATTGAAGAGGAATGGGGAAAAATCACAATGTTGTTGAGACAGGCATGAGGATAGTACCTGTGAAAGGGATCTGGGAGTCTTGGTGGACCACAAATTGAACATGAGTCAGCAGTGTGATGCGGCGGCCAGGAAAGCCAATGCGATTCTTGGTTGTATCAACAGAACCATAGTGTCTAGATCAAGGGAAGTGATAGTACCACTCTATTCTGCTCTTGTCAGACCCCACCTGGAGTACTTTGTCCAGTTCTGTGCACCTCAATTTAAAAAGGATGTTGACAACCTCGAGCGGGTGCAGAGTAGGGCTACCAGGATGGTTGAGGGTATGGAGGAAATGTCTTATGAGGAACGGCTTAGGGAACTGGGAATGTTTAGCCTTTCAAAAAGAAGACTGAGAGGGGATATGATAGCTATGATTAAATATTTGAAAGTATGTCATATTGAATAGGGAACAGGTTTGTTTTCCATGGCTTCAGAGACTAGGACTCGGGGCAATGGTTTTAAACTACAGGAAAAGAGATTCCATCTGAACATTAGGAAGAACTTCATGACAGTTAGAGCTATTTGGCAGTGGAATATGCTGCCGCGGAGGGTGGTTGAGTCTCCTTCTTTGGAGGTTTTTAAACAGAGGCTGGATGGCCATCTGTCGGAAATATTGTGATGGGGGTTCCTGCATGGCAGGGGGTTGGACTAGATGGCCCTTGAGGTCTCTTCCAACTCTATGATTCTATGATTCTATGATTCTATGAATTTGTGATGTAAGAATATCTTGAAGATTATTTGCTCCTACTTTTTCCTCCTTCCATTATTATTTACTGTCCAAAGGACAAACAGTAATGCATGGCCACTAAATATAATGTATGATGACTCTGTGGAGATAAAAATACATGTCAAACTGTTGTCTCCACAAAGTCATCATATATATTTAGGAATACTAGTTATGTGTGTATTTCATAAATTAAAACTGATACACACATAAAAGATTTAAAACAATGGAAAAACACATCAATAAAAGAAAAAAAACCAGCATCCATTTCATTAAAAGCACTTGTGTAGCAAGCAAGATCAGTTGGCAAAAGTTTGCTTAAATAAAGGAGTCTTTGCCTGCTGGTGGTCTTTTTATACATCCCCACCCAATCCGTCTCAGTCTTTTCAGACCATTTCAAATGGCTGGTTAGAAACTTCTGAATTCCATGAATTCAAGATGGAACTTAAAGACCTTGTTCTGCATCATGATCTACACTATAGTCAACCTGGAAATCATGCAAACATGGCTTGGATTTTCATGATTGTCTGAAGAGAGTGCACGTCTCTGCTCTTTGTAAATGATCAAAGTCTGTGTAGAAAATAGAACTCATATCAGCTGATACTTTGGAGTGCCCATTTGAATCACAGAAAGGGATATATATATATATGCATATATATATATATGCATATATATATATATGCATATATATATATATATGCATGTTAGGGTGGATTCGGGTTTCTTCCCGTGTAGAAATCTGGTTGTTTTGGCGACGTTTCGACGAGGTCTCACTCGTCATCTTCAGGCTGGTGTTCTGGCTTCTTTCTTCTTGAAGCAAAGCGTGGTCTCAGTTGAAGTCCTTCTATAAATACTGCTGGGGGGTGTGGTTTGCTTGCTTTGTTGCTGATTGCAGGTTCCTTTGTTCCTTTGTTCTTTTGTGATCTGCTGTGTGGCTGAGGCGATCGTTAAGGGATTAACTGCTGATGGCTGTTTAGATGGCTGTTTACATGCTGGTGGGTTAGATGGCTGGTGGGTTCTGGCAGTATCCTGGGCTTTGGTGGAGTGGGGTCCTGTGTCTTGTGAATTCATTTTGGTCTGGCTACGTGTCTGTGGTCTCCCAATGTTTTTTTGGCGTGTGTGAGTGTGCTCCATGTGGTGACTGGAGTGGGGTGCCGCAGTAGATGGTGCAGTCGTGGTTTTGTTATTGGATGGTGGTTTCGTTTCATCTGTGGGAAGGGTCTGGGTTTGTGTTTGGTGTGGATGGAAGGTGGTGACATCTTGTGTCCTTTGGACCTGGTGTCAGTCTTTGTGACAGAGGCTCGTCTGTTGACCAGGGCTAGTTTCAGATGTCAGGCAAGCGGGAGGTGTCATCACGTTTATTCATGTTGTTTGGGTGTTTCTCTATTTCAATGGCTTCCATGATTATTCGACTGTTGAAGTGTTCAGTTTTGGAGATGAGTTTGGTTCTTTCAAAGTCAATTTCATGACCTGTTGTTTTTATGTGCTGGAAGAGAGAGGAAGATTTTTCTTCTTTTTTGACTGCGTTCTTGTGTTCTGCGATGCGTGCGCTTATTCTCCTGTTTGTCTGTCCGATGTATGTGGCTGGACAGACTTTGCATGGTATTTCGTAGACTCCTTGGTTTTCTAGCTCAATCTTGTCTTTGGGGTTTCTTAAAATGTTGGCTATTTTTTGGTCGGTGCAAAAGGCTGTCTTGATATTGTGTTTGTGGAGAATTTTGCTGATTTTGTCTGTGGTGCCTTTGATGTAAGGGAGGAGGGCGGTGCCGTTGTTCTCTTCTGTTTCTTGGTTCTTGGGGGTGTTTCCTTTTGGATTAGTTTGGTGATGGTGTTTTTTTGGAATCCGTTCGCAATTAAAACATTCGAGAGAGTGTGTAATTCAGTTTTTAGGTGGTCTTTGTCAGCGAGGCGTTTGGTTCTGGAGATGAGGGTTTTGCTACGGAGTTGATCTGTGCAGGGTGGTGGTGTGATTGTGCATTTAAGTAGCGGTTTGTATGTATTTTTTTCTGGTAGATGGTATGTCCTAAGGAGCCGTCGGGTTTTTTGTAGATTAGGACGTCCAGGAAGGGAAGTTGGTTGTTGGCTTCTATTTCCATAGTGAATTGTATTTTGGGGTGTAGGCTGTTGAGATGTGTGAGGAAGTTGTTCAGTTTATCTTTCCCGTGTGGCCAGATAACAAAGGTGTCGTCAACATATCTGAGCCAGAGTTTGGGTTTATGTTCGGACTTCTGTAACGCGTTGGTTTCAAAGTGTTCCATATATAGGTTTGCGATGACCGGTGAGAGGGGTGATCCCATGGGTGCTCCTTCTATCTGTTTGTATCTTTGTCCATTGTGGATGAAGTATGTGTTGGTTAGGCAGTGGTTGGTCAGATCTAGGATGTGCTTGGGGGGATTGTATTTGTTGTGGATAGCTGTCAAGGCTTCTTGAATGGGCACTTGTGTGAAGAGCGAAACAACATCGAAGCTCACGAGTAGGTCATTGGGTTGTAGGTCTTGTTTCTTTATAATTTCTATGAAGTGGAACGAGTTTTGTACGAATGAAGTGATGGATTCTGCATAGGGCTGGAGTTGTTTGGCAAGAAATTTGGCGAGGTTTTGTAGAGGTGAGCCTATGGAGCTGACTATGGGTCTGAGAGGTGTTCCTTCTTTGTGAATCTTGGGGAGGCCGTAGAGCTTGGGGCATCTGGATGATTTCTCTCTGGGGATGATGTTTGGCTTGATTTCTTCACTTAAGGGAGAGGCTTTTATTTTGGCTTTGGTGGTTTTTTCCAGGTAGGTGGTGGGGTCTGTGTTCAAAGGTATGTAAGCAGGGTCTTGTAGTAGGTTGTATAGTTTGGCTTGGTAGTCGGATGTGTTCATCACCACTGTGGCATTGCCTTTGTCTGCTGGGAGAATGATTATGTTGTTGTCTTTCCTCAGGTTGGAGAGGGCTTTTTGTTCTTCTTTGTGTAAATTGCTTCTGGGTGGTTTGCTGGAGCAGAGGACATTGGTGACTTCGAGTCTGATTTTGTTGGCTTCATCTGGGTTGATTTTGGTTAGGCTGGCTTCCACTCCGCATATGATGTTTTCGGTGGGGATGTGTCTGGGGCGACTGCAAAGTTGAATCCTTTGGAAAGGACTTTGGTCTCTGCGATGGTGAGTGTCCTGTCTGATATGTTGTGAACTGTTTGTTTCATGGGCTGTTGTGGGGGTTGGGCTTCTGGCGTTTTCCAGTTTGTGGAGTTTGTTGGTGTGTGTGTCTGTCTTGTGGGAGGTCTCTGTTTCAGCTCTCCAGGCGGCAAGTTGCTTGGATTTGTTCCAGAGTGTTGGGTGGATTTTGTTGCTGAGTTTGAGGTGGAGAGTGAGTAGGTCTCTGTTGGTTTGATCTAGTAGGTATCTTTTCCTGTGTAGTTCGCTTCTGATTAGGGCTAGTTCTGTTCTTTTCAGTATCCTTTCGCTGGATGGGGTTTTGAGTGGAATTTCAGTTGGAAGCTTGTGGGGATCACATTTTTGTCTCGGCAGTTGCGTAGGAATGCAATGTCACATAAGATGGTGGCTCTTCGGACTTCTAGTTTCTCGTAGGTTCTGGTCAGCTGGAAGGTTTCCTCCCGTAGAGGTCGGATATTTGTTTTCGTAGATTTTCACGGGTATAGGTATGCACGTTAGGGTGGATTCGGGTTTCTTCCCGTGTAGAAATCTGGTTGTTTTGGCGACGTTTCGACGAGGTCTCACTCGTCATCTTCAGGCTGGTGTTCTGGCTTCTTTCTTCTTGAAGCAAAGCGTGGTCTCAGTTGAAGTCCTTCTATAAATACTGCTGGGGGTGTGGTTTGCTTGCTTTGTTGCTGATTGCAGGTTCCTTTGTTCCTTTGTTCTTTTGTGATCTGCTGTGTGGCTGAGGCGATCGTTAAGGGATTAACTGCTGATGGCTGTTTAGATGGCTGTTTACATGCTGGTGGGTTAGATGGCTGGTGGGTTCTGGCAGTATCCTGGGCTTTGGTGGAGTGGGGTCCTGTGTCTTGTGAATTCATTTTGGTCTGGCTACGTGTCTGTGGTCTCCCAATGTTTTTTTGGCGTGTGTGTGAGTGTGCTCCATGTGGTGACTGGAGTGGGGTGCCGCAGTAGATGGTGCAGTCGTGGTTTTGTTATTGGATGGTGGTTTCGTTTCATCTGTGGGAAGGGTCTGGGTTTATGTTTGGTGTGGATGGAAGGTGGTGGCATCTTGTGTCCTTTTGGACCTGGTGTCAGTCTTTGTGACAGAGGCTCGTCTGTTGACCAGGGCTAGTTTCCAGATGTCAGGCAAGCGGGAGGTGTCATCACGTTTATTCATGTTGTTTGGGTGTTTCTCTATTTCAATGGCTTCCATGATTATTCGACTGTTGAAGTGTTCAGTTTTGGAGATGAGTTTGGTTCTTTCAAAGTCAATTTCATGACCTGTTGTTTTTATGTGCTGGAAGAGAGAGGAAGATTTTTCTTCTGTTTTGACTGCGTTCTTGTGTTCTGCGATGCGTGCGCTTATTCTCCTGTTTGTCTGTCCGATGTATGTGGCTGGACAGACTTTGCATGGTATTTCGTAGACTCCTTGGTTTTCTAGCTCAATCTTGTCTTTGGGGTTTCTTAAAATGTTGGCTATTTTTTGGTCGGTGCAAAAGGCTGTCTTGATATTGTGTTTGTGGAGAATTTTGCTGATTTTGTCTGTGGTGCCTTTGATGTAAGGGAGGAGGGCGGTGCCGTTGTTCTCTTCTGTTTCTTGGTTCTTGGGGGGTGTTTCCTTTTGGATTAGTTTGGTGATGGTGTTTTTTTGGAATCCGTTCGCAATTAAAACATTCGAGAGAGTGTGTAATTCAGTTTTTAGGTGGTCTTTGTCAGCGAGGCGTTTGGTTCTGGAGATGAGGGTTTTTGCTACGGAGTTGATCTGTGCAGGGTGGTGGTGTGATTGTGCATTTAAGTAGCGGTTTGTATGTATTTTTTTCTGGTAGATGGTATGTCCTAAGGAGCCGTCGGGTTTTTTGTAGATTAGGACGTCCAGGAAGGGAAGTTGGTTGTTGGCTTCTATTTCCATAGTGAATTGTATTTTGGGGTGTAGGCTGTTGAGATATATGCATGTTAGGGTGGATTCGGGTTTCTTCCCGTGTAGAAATCTGGTTGTATATATATATATATATAATTAGATATATATATATATAATTAGAGATGGGCATGAATAAAAAATGGTGTTTCATTTGTCGTTTGTTGTTGAGAGGTCCGTTTCGGTTCGTTTCCTTTTTTTGCGATTTTTTTGGAAAAATTTCGTTTTCGTTTTTCATTTTTTCATTTGTCGTTTCTACCCGCTTTTTGCGCGATTTTAAAAAGCAGTTTTATGTGCGGGCATCCCCCAATGCGCCAGACCAGAGGGAAAACACTAAAAAAAAATGATGCTGGCAGAGACACAGTATAGACTAGGTTTGCAGGGAGGCTGCAAAGGCAGCGGCGGGCATTGCCCAGGGTGCAAGGCAGCCACAGAGTGACTGCACTGCGGGGCAGGGGAGGGTACTCACCGAGAGGTACACAGACACACACACACACACACATGGAGGCTGCAGGACTGAAGCTAGAGTCACAGAGACAGCAATCCCACCCTAACTCCCACTGGAGACTGCAAGGAGGATGGGGCTGCCACAGCTTTTTATGCCCTCTGTTGCTGCCAGACCTGCCCAGTCTGCCACCTGGGCATGCTATTGGTTAAAGTTGTCCAAGGATTTTTCATGATCCCATCACATGGCTTGCCTCCATGTTGTGGCTGGAGTGGCGACATCCATTTTGTCATCCTTAAAGGGAAAAGAAAAATACATCGCGATGGGAGAAGTAAAAAACAAACGTTTTAAGGACCCCTACCCCCGGTAGGCAATAATTTCAAATAATTATTGCATTATTGCTGCATTTTTATGGATGTCCAGGGCGTTTTAATACCCAAGAAATCAATATTAGGCATCTAGGAGCCATTTTGGGTCGATGTCCCCTAACTCCCCTTAAAGGAAAAAAATACAGCGATCTGAGAAAAGACATAAATGCACATTTTAAGGACCCCAACCCCCCGGTAGGTATTATCAGACAGTATAAATAATTATCGCTGCGTTTTTATGGATGTCCAGGGTGTTTTTTAACATTTAAAACAGCTCATTTCATTGCACGCTGCCAGTAACGCAAACAAAACGTAACGAGCACAATTTTCGTGGTTCTGTTTGTTTTGTTTCATTTTCATCACAATTTTCATTTGTCATTTCATTACGTAACGGAACGACAAATGAAAAACGGAAACAAAAAATTGTTCGTTTCATGCCCATCTCTAATATAGATAGATAGATAGATAGATAGATAGATAGATAGATATAGATATAGATATAGATACACACACACACACACACACACACACACACACACACACACACACACACACACACACACACACACACACACACACACACACATGGATTCCAACTTTCCCACAAGACATATGAGAAACTATATGAGAGAAACTACTGTATATACTTGAGTATAAGCCTAGTTTTCCAGCCCTAATTTTGGGGCGGAAAAAAGGGGTCCTCGGCTTATATTCAGGTCAATACTTTTAGCCACTGAGGCAAGTTTGGGTCAGTGGCTAAAAGTCATTTTAAACATTGTGCGCCACTTCTCCTGACCCCCCCATGTTTAAAATGACTTTTAGCCACCAACTCAAGCACTTGCCTCGGTGGCTAAAAGTCATTTTAAACATCACACACACACCCAGCTGACAAAGGAGGAGTTGCCAGGCCCGGCTGCATTTCCCACCCTAGGCTTATACTTGAGTCAATAAAATTTCCCAGTTTTTGGGGTTTAAATTAGGGCCCCTGGCTTATACTCGGGTCAACTTATACTCGAGTATATACAGGTATATGATTTTAAGTTTAAAAAGGGATTTTAATCTAGATCCTGTATCCATCCTCTTCCCATATTCTTTGTGTTTAAAAGAGGAAGAATTTAAGAAATCTTTGTACAAAGTGGCACACTGGTTTGGTTTTGCTTTGCTTTTTATGGTAATTTCTCAATTAGTTTTTTCTACCAGCTGCTGGTAGAAAGCCACCTACTGGACAGTAACTAGTTCTGATTCAAATAGATATCTGTACATGTATGACTGCCTTCCTTCCTTCCTTCCTTCCTTCCTACCTGACGTACTTGTATGTGAAGAGGGGTACCAATCATCTATTGTGTAGAAAAATGAGATCCCCTTCTCCAGATATTACAAACTAAGATTTTTACATCAAGTATTCAATTTTGTGTTCCAGGTAGAGTCAATCTATTGCAGTCTTGTATTACTGTTGTCTTAACAAGTCTTGGTCACTAAACATACCTATTCTAGCTAGAAATAACAACTAAATCCTAAACTTCCCTACTCTTTTTAAAAATAGAACTATTTTCATTGTTCAAGGTGAAGATTTGTCTTCCATGAGGGAATGTAGAATCATCAAAAAGTAATACTGAAAATCCTAGCAACAGGTGTTTTTCCCCTCTGGTTTTAGAAATGATAATGCTGTTCCTTCATAAAATCAATGATCAAATCCTGCATCCAATTCTTAATATGCCTTAGTTGTTCACAGCCAGAGCAGGAGAGACAGTGGAGTGCTGCTTTTCAAAGACAGAATGCAAAAATATGCCGATACATCACATAAAGAATATGGTAGATATTTTCAAATGTCTGGAATAAAATACATGGCTTAAAGTGCTGTAAAAGTAACTTTCTTGAACAATGACTGCTAGAAACACTCAGGTAGCCTGACCTTTACATGTCAATAAACAATTTTTTATTTTACAGCCAAAGACCCAATAAAATACAGTATATTTATTTATTTATTTATTTATTTATTTATTTATTTTGAATATTTTTACCCCACCTTTCTCCTTGGAAAAGGACCCAAGGTAGCTTACAACAATGGGGGACAATATACGGCCCAGAACATTTAATATATTCAAGTTAAGAACAGGGAATTAGAAGTTTATATTTATAAAAATAAAGGAAGCTTAAAATTAGTTAAGTGCAAGAATCCTCTTTCATGTTTTCAATTGCTTCCCCTGTGCTGAGTCAGGCCTTGACTGTAGAGGGAGGCTGCTGTAGGTTGATTCAAAGTTTTTCATATCAGCAGTTTCTGTTGCTGAAATCATGACTGTTGCAATTAGAGATAGGCACAAAATGAAAAACAAAATGCTGTTTCATTGTTTTACTATGTAACAAATTACTTTGTTACATAACAAAATGGTAGGACGTGTTTCAGTGCGAAATGAAACAAAACATTATTTCCCCCTCTAGGAACAAAATGATTCATCCCAGATGCACCAAAATGGCATGGGAGCTTCTTTGGACCCTTCCTTATACCCCCCCCCACATGTGGAAAGGTCTGGGGTTTCAGGGGGATGAGTTATTAAATTCCAAAGGGGTCCCCCTAGGAAAAATCATTTCTAATTGAGTTGGAAGCTGATAATAGCCCTTCCATGGATGAGTGATTAGCGGCTTCCTGACTTAATTAGAATGATTTTCTCCCAGGGCCACCTCCTTTGGAGTTTAATCACTCAGACCTCTGATCCCCAAACCTCTCCAGATTTTGCGTAATTATAGGGAAGTGCTTGAGGAAGGTGTCCTGCCATTTCCATGCCGAAACATTCCTGAGATCGCTATTTTTGAGTACATTATGTACTCAGAAATAGTGATCACAGGCAATATAGGTGCTTAATAACTCAGCCCCCTGGACCCCAAACACTCCAAATTTTGACGGCTTACAGGGAAGAGTCCAAGAGTGCAGTTTTGATGCCTCTAAGACCCAGTGGAGCCATTAATGAATTGTTTTATTTTGTTTTGTTATGAAACTACTTTAAAAATTCATTAGTAATGAAACAAAAATGAAACTACTAAAGAAATGAAACAAAATGTAATGAAATGCTGTATTTTCATTTTGTGCCCATCTCTAGTTGCAATATCTAATTCACTTGGCAACAGTCTACCCTGAACTTTAAAAACTCCTGGCATTCTCACTTGGATCACAGTCTACTACTCTCTTCCCCGCTCCTCCTCCTTCCCCACTCCCCTTCATCCACCCTCTTTATCCATCCTCCATCTATTACTTTGGTTTCTTCTCTTTTAAAACATTGGACAGTTGATATAACAATGAAAACAATACCATGTCAGTGACACTGTGATGTTGACTACAAGCATTCAATCACTGTTTTCTCTGTGTCTCATCCTTTGAGGGTTCTGTGGCCAAGACAGAAGCCAGTGATATGGGGAGCCCTTAGCAACCATTCCCCCCAGATATACATAATATGCTTTACCAGTAATGGTCATGGGAGTATTAGGAGGAACCAATGTAGAACTCATGTGACTGTCACTCCAATAAAGTGTCTAGAAAACTTGCAAAGTGCTATTTAAATGCTTATCTGACACAGTGCTGTATTATGCAGATCCATTTTCAAAAAGTTAGCCCAGAGGCACTCAGTGGAGGGGAGCACTCCCAGTGTCTTGTCATATCCCAACCTACCACAGATATCACCAGCAATGACACTTAGGACACACGCCCCATTGCCTCTTGGAAATGATATAGGCAATCAGTCATTTCAGAAAGAGATGTGAGTAGAATTGCTACCAAAACAAAAAAACAAAAACAAAGCACTAATCTTTGCTGGCTGAACAAAGTGCAATGAATTACGATGAAAAAAGACCTTTGTGTCATGTAATTGTAGGTAAACTATTCAAAGTCAACCATGAGAACTCCAACAAAAACTGTGTGGGCAAATCACTGTGCAATTAAGCCATCAGAAGAAGAAATGAGAGCAAGAGTACAGCATCCTTACAAATTTACCTGATAGGCTTACCTAGCCACTGGCATCACTGGATATCTATCCATAGCCCAACACATTCATGGAGTGTGCATGCATATCCAGTCCAATATGTTTAAGTCCAGATTGCGCAACTGATGTCTTGGGTCTCGAGTCTCCAGATGAAATCTTAGACAGCTCCAATGCAGGTGGACATGCAAAGTTTGGAGTGAGCGGAAGTGGAGGTGGGAAAGGTTTGAGTTATTCATGTGAACTGGCTTTACAGTTTAGGCACTCACTTTTGTCCTTCTGTAGCTGGTGTCTATATGAATGTGTTTGGGTTCATGTTGCACACATGCAAGACCAATATTCCTAATCCAAGAGGAATGGAATGGGGAGAAAGTTAGTGGGTGTCTTCACTTGTGCCAGTTGTGCCATTTGAAGTAGGGCATGGATTGGAGTGCCAGCATCTACCAACCTTCTTTTATCATTGATCAGGGTTTATATTTATCTTCTCTTAGTGCTACTGTATCTTTGTGAGCAATACTAAATCATTGCAGTACCTTTTCATAATCTGGTAGGAATTTGCTATTGAGACACCCACTGTGTTGGGAATTCTAATTGAGCCCTTTGGTATGAATATTCATAACAAAAATGAAACTAGTTGAAGAAGAGATTATGCATAATTCACTACTGCCTGGTAACTGCACTGACTCATGCATGGCTTTCAAGATTTACCTGGGGATAGTTAGGATTTGCAAAGTGTGATTTTTAAAAAAATATATGCTAGCATTTGAGGCAGGATTAGATTTGATGATTTCTTCAGAAAACTTAAAAAGATGACCACATGATCAAACACATTTCCTCCAAGCCAGGTAACCAGCTTTTATATTCACCATTCCTATTCTTTTGATTAAAGATCACATTTTTAGTTTTTATTAGCAAGATAAAACCAATCTTCAATGAATGATCAAGTGTAGGTGATGGTAGTTTCTTCCTGTTGAAACAGCTTGCTGAGAGGTTCAGTCTTCAAAAGCAATACAGCTTCACACACCTCACAGGTGCTGCCTCACAAGGAGGTTTATTATTCCCTTGATTCCAAGCATCACTGCTGGACCATTCCTTGTCATGGGCAACTGTGATTTGTCCACCCTGCCTGGAAATTATGAGAAAAGACATGCTTGTGGGATTAAAGTTGGGCCACCATTTATTGATATGAATTTACTCAATTCAGCTGTTAAATGTCCCTTAAAAGGGGGCTGAATATAGTGCAAGCAGATCAGTTAATGAGTCCTAATATTATTAGAAGGTCGCTGCCCACCTGTTCAGTGCCCTCCCAAAACCTGCGGTCTGGGCAGCCCTCATTCCTAATCCTTGAACCTATTTATACCAAACACCTAATGTTCCTAATTTACTAATCCATTTTCTAATTCATATTGAAGGTTATCAGCTCGATATTATCCAATATTATCCAATATTATCCAATAACTTTCACCTGACTTAAATTTACCACTTGCACTGCCTGCCAATTTAACTAGTTATAAGGCTCAAAGAGAATGGGATGGGTGAAAAGACACTGCCACTCTGGTCCAATCTGAGTGGAAGCAAAAATTCCCATCCGGCCCTTACACAACCAGCTTACCAGTCTCTTATTAGGCAGGCAGGGAGGGAAGATGGTTGGATCAAAAAAGAGGCCTCTCACCCTGTGGCAAAGCCTTATCTAACCTACTGCCCTTGCAAGTAGCCCCATAGGCTACACACACATGACAGCAACTGAACAGGTAGCACTATGGATGATCAAAGTTACCATTCTCTCTCTCCCTTTTATCAGACTTCTTTGCTGAAACCTTCTTAACACTTGAGACTGTTATTTGGGACCTCCAACTCTCTTCTATGCACATAACACCTTATATCAAGACAAAGAACCACTGAGTAACCTCCCTATCAATTAAAAATTGCCATTGAATTTTTGGTTTTGTTTACTTTATCCTTAGATGTTGTAGCTGTTAAGAGCCATGCTCTAAGAGACATACTATTTATGGAGATGAATGTGATATGATGCCCAGTTCTTTGCCATTTTTGTTATGTGCCATTAAGTCTTATCTGACTTATGGCACCCCTGCTAGGATTTTCAAGGTATGTGATATACTGAGTAGTTTTACCACTGCCATCCCCCTGTCAATTTCCTTGGTCAAACAGTGGTTTGCAGCTAGGTCTCTTGAGTTCCCTCAACTAGTCCACACTTGTCACGTACAATTTGAAAACTGGATTCATGCTGAGTAGCTATCAGTGGCAGATTGAGAGACTCAAGTCCCACATTTGTTTCTGCAGGGGCATAAACATGTGCTGTCTATTGAATTGTGGCACTCATTTCATATTTGAAGTGCTGAAATGGTAAGTAATGTTATCCCTATAGAACAGCTGTGGGGAAAGTCTAGCAGACCTAGACCACTAGGCCTTCCTGAAGCCCCACTTTTCCTGCCACAAAAATAAAAGTCAACTGATCCTCCAGCTGAGACAAGTTTTCTTTTATATTGGTGTTGGAGGCTCTTCTGTGCCTAACACTCTGCCTCTCCCTCCTGCCACCCCTAAAAGAGAGACAAATGGACTTCCATTTTGGAGGTATGTGGCTTTTAAAAAATTCTGTAGCTCCTGTAAGAAAAGGCCCTGGAAGAAGGGGCATAAAACTATTTCTCAGACCAACCAAATGCCAGCAAAGCAAAGTGCTCTGGTTATATGGTGCCCCACAGAGCTTAATGCACTCTCTGGGAAACTTAAAATTTACATTTTTTCCTGTCTATAAGACACCCCCATGTATAAAATGACCCCCCACTTTTTAAACCCAAAATTACAGTTTTGGAACCATGTGGCTCTCTCCTCAGATTACTTCCATGTTTGTAACAAATACATAAAAATAAAAACTTAGCTTCCTTGTCATCATGGGTGGAATATGTGACTACTCCTTTGAGTACAATATTTGCCAGTCCCTAGAGACACAAGCAGTTACATAAAAAAACCCAAAGGACTGCTGCAATAAAAGCCAAAACCAGGTGTAAGAAAAGTGAAATACAGAATTGGAAGGGGGTACAGAAATACCTCATATCGCAATTTACTCAGTGCTCATTCATACACATAGGCACTCTGTTGGATTCTACAGTATTACTCATCTTAAACTGTATAAAAGCTTTTTTATGCATATCCAGTAAATTGAAACAGAAGGGATACAAATAGCAGTCTCTAGCAGATTAGCACCCTTAGTTGGTGTGAGTACTCCCAAGGCTCGATGCCTAAGATTTCCAAAAGCACTTGGGCTATTCGCTGGCATTTCAGTTGTTAATCTTTTGCTTTTGGCTTCATGGTTCTGTTAAAGTTAGAGATGGGCCTGAGTCAAAAAAATTGTTTTTGTTTCATTTTGTTTCATTAAGAAGTTCAGTTTGTTTCATTTCATTTTTTGCAAATTTTTGCAAAAAAAAAATTCATTTTGTTGTTTGATTGTTTTGTTATTCATTTTTACCAGCTTTTTTTTCCAGCGCCCACTGTGCGGCCCCGGGGGCCTGGTCGGAGCTGGGGGGTGCCTATGAATGGGTGTAAGAAGAATAAAGAGGGGGAGTGGCGTTGGAGCCACGCTGCTGTGGCCGCCTAAGCACGGCCTCCTTCTTATCACCCCTCCCGATCGGCCCCGCAATAATGGGCCATGGGAGGGAGGCACAAGGGGGCGGTGGCTTTGAAGCCGTGCTGCTCTGGCCACCTGAGCACAGCCTCCTTATCTCCCCTCCCGATCGGCCTCACGATAACAAGCCGTGGGAAGGAGATGCAAGGGGTGCGGCTTAGAAGCCGCGCTGCTCTGGCAGCCTAAACATGGCCTGCTTCTTATCTCTCCTCCCGGGGCTGGGCTGAGGCTTGAGCCTGCCATGTCCCTTGATGGCACCAACGAGGTGCATGCTCCCTCCATGCAGCTCGGCACAAAAGGACCTCCGGACCAGCATCAGGTAGGAGACATCTCTGCCCCTATTAATGAAACAAACCCAACCAAACCAATTTTTCTCAGTTTGTTTCATTTTGTGCTAAATTTGCCCCAGGGTTGTTATTCGTTTCGTAATGAAATGAATAACAAAACCAAAAAAATTCATTTTGTGCCCATCTCTAGTTAAAGTGTTACTTTCATTTTCTGAATGGGACTTATTGGCACCAGGAAGGGTTTTAAAAACTTTTTCTGCTTTTTTAACCAAAGCGCCGAAGCAATGTTTCATCTTTTATACAGCTTTGATTTGATTCAAATACATCGTGTTTCCTCCCTCACTTCAGCATGGTTTATAGATGGAGAAATGCTCCTTTACTTTGCTTTGGGTTTTGAAAAATTCCAAACCCAGAGTGTGTCCTTAATGTGACACACATTATATGTCTTTCTAAAGCAATATGTTTTGGGAGCTGTAGTCCCAAAATAACATCTTCCAGGCTCTAGAAATGTCAAGGAACAGCCTAAAGACTGGGAAAATGAGAAAGACAGAGAAAGAGAAGGTGAAAGGTTCCCCCTGCTCCCAGTCTTGAGGCAAAAGCAGAATCTCCACAGACAGATCACTTTAATGATGGGAATGTAGTACAAGCTCTCAAATACACCTTCCAGCATTGCAAGCACCTTGTAGGGGAAGGGAATCTGCATCAGACTGAAAATCCAGGGTGTTTACTAGAGGTACCATCTTGTATGTATCAGGCTTAACTGTCAACACACAGGAGAGGATGTTCTATGGAGATTGTTGTTAAAGGAAACCACAGACAAGCGTGTTTGCATCTTGGATATTCCATAATGGATCTTTTTAACTGGCTGCTCCAGTTTCTAAAAAAGAAACCCAACAAGATGTTTCCATTCCACTGTATATTTGAAGCGGAAACCATGTTATTCTGATGCAGGTACAATCAGCCTACATCAATTAACTATGAGATTAAAAAGCAGGGCTCTTATCATTGTTTTTTAAAAGCCTGTGTATAGCTGTCAGAACAATACTTTCGGTCAAACGTCTGTGCCAGAATGAACAAACCATAATCATCCAGAGGCAATCCATTTGCAAAGAGATTGTCTAAAATAAATTTGAGTTACGTCCAGTCCACTGCAGCCAGTGACCTCAGGGTCCTGGGAGATTTGTTGTAAAAGCACTTTAGGGGATGCTGCACAATGTGTGTTGTGGAGAAGTCATTTCAGGTTTCTCCTTCATTTCTTTGAAACATAAATGATAGGGTTTTTTTTTAAGGCACAAGGAAGTAGCAATAATGGAAGAGCAAAAAAACAAAGACACACATGCTTCAGATGAATTCAACCAACAGGGATCTCACCCTATTCATGCAAGCCTTCTGTTGGCAAGTATGCTTTGTTTCTATTCTTAGGTGCTTGCTGTTAGCTACTATTCCCCTGCCCGGGAAAAGGAGCTGCATCTGCTGACAAAGAGTGCGTGCACTGGATCACGGCTCCCACAGACATTTTGTGGCTCATTTGCATCAGTTTCCTTTAATCTCATGGGATGGGTGAATGTGAGAGAATGGATACTGGAATGTGGTGTATTGGGGATGTTCTGTAGCCTGTTGCATTAGTTTAGTTGAGTCATGTATACCTGATGAATGTCGATAGTCTGTTTTACTCAGACATTGCCAGTCAGGGAAATAATGGTTTCTTGCAAAGAATGAGTACTGGAGTGTGGTTCTTGGAACATATTCCAGCTTATTGTGGTGCTCTTATAACTGCGCTAGTCACTTGTGACTGGTCAATTGAGTCAGCTTGTCTGACTTGGAAGCTGTTAATAGGCTTATAGCATTTTCATCATTTAAAGCTCTGTCTTCTGAGTTCCATGTTCCAGAAACTGCAAGGATGTTTAGAATAATGTGCTGAAAAATAACATTGCAGAACCTTTCTAAGGGTACACCAAGATCTGTCTACTTTCTGGGCAAGTGGGAAGATGTGGCAATGCTAACATCCCTACCAAGCCCTTACTGTAGTTCCTAGATATTTATCATTTATTTATTTTGTGCATTTATTGACCGCCTGTCTTCGCTAGAAGGCAACTCCGAGCAGTTCACAATCAAACAAGAGATAAAATAACAGAGAGTAGCAAGACTTCAAAACTTGCTGGTAAGAGGGCAGCAAAATAAACATAATCCCAGGACAAGCAACAACAAACAAACCAATATATAGAGCTATTGATATTGCTAATGGTGTCACCTCCAATGAACATGTGAGTGGAGATGTGCATTTTCCCAACAGCTCATGGAATTGACAAGGTTCTCTTTCTGGATATTGTTGCTATCTTTACCATTATGGTCTTTGTTTAGCTCACTCAACCTCCTGCCTATGCTACATTGTCATTATGCATAACTCCTACTGCTATTCAGGTCCGTGCAACTCCCTTCTCCTACATTTGAAAGTTGTTATTATATGTTACAACATTCTTCTGATATATGGTAAACCTAGATACCCTAAGCACATCCAATCTCACCTGATTTTGGAAGCTAAGCAGGATCAGCCCTGGTTAGTACTTGGATGGGCAACCACCACGGAATACCAGGTGCTGTAGGTGCCTGGAGTAGGAACTGGCAAACCATTCCAGTATTCCTGCCAAGAAAACTCCATGGACATGGAGTCACAAAGAGTCAGTCACAACTGTAATGATGCAACACACACAAACATGAATGAGTGACCTCCAAAGGATCCTGTGATGCCTGTTTCTGACTAAATGTATTATTTATATGGTAATGTAAATACATTGGTACCTCAACTTATGGTTGCTCCAACAACCAAATAATTCAACTTACAAATGCTGCTCTCTGCTCTGCATTACAGCTGACTTTGACAGGTGGAGTGGAGTGGACAGCAGCATTTGCTGTCCATCACCAACACCACCTTCTTCTTTCTGCTCCCTGCCCCCACCAAGCTGATTTTGACAGGTCTGAACTGTCAAAGTCAGCTGTCTAACAGGAATGTGGAAAGTAACCTTCGGCTGCCCTTGATTGAGAGGGGTTGAAACAGCCTTCCCATAGGAATGCATTGAAAACCTATTAATTGATTTTCAGTGCATTCCTATGGGAAACCGCTGTTCAACTTACGACTTGATCAACTTCTGAAGATGCCTTCGGAATGGATTAACATTGTAAGTCAAGGTACCACTGTATATTGCTTTGAAACATGTTGGTTTGGTAAGTGTGTGATGGAAGAGGGTGAGTGAACAACATGAAATGCTGGTAAGGATGTTTATGGTTAACTGATAGACACTGGGAGCTGAAGTATTCATTAGTTTTTTGAAGTCTTAAAGGAATCAAACATGTGGCTGTTTTTAATAGAGGAACTGGAATTTTGAGGGGGGAAAGTTAATAGAGAATGAAAAACTGTGCTGAATGAATTTAAAGCCTAGAAATAATTAAATATTTTGGACAATGTTATTTAATAATTTCTTATTAAATTAATTCAAGCCAAGTGGTGTGGAGCTCAACACGCAAGAGATGCCAATGTGGAAAGTGTTCTAAAGGTGTTTGAATAGGGAAAGGAGCAATTAATGGCTTGTGGGACTGAAAAAGGAAGAAATAAGTGAAGATGGTTGAAGAAAATGTGTTTATTCCTGTGGTTATTTAAAGAGATCATGACCGAAAGAGTCAAGGGACAAGACAAAGGGAGTTTTGACATCAGTATATGATGAGGAATAAGATAGGTTCTTGCTCTTCTCAAGTGTTATGCCTACCTTTATTGCATAAATTTGTGCCATATTTGGTCTTCCTCTTTTCATGTTAGCCCCAACTTTTCCCAGCACTACTGTCTCTTCCTTTGAATCTTGTCTCCTCATTGATGTGCCCAAACCATGGTAGCCTCAGTTTAGTTATATCTGCTTCTACAGAAAGTTCAGACTTCCAGATGGATAGCATTAGAGCTTGCTGAGAATTATTTATGACACACAAGTAGCAATAGTTTTTCCAGAATCATTCATGTCTTGAAAATAAAAGAGGAAATGGAAGTCTGAATGAATGATGCTTCCACTTTAATGTGTGAATGGAGCTTGATGCATCTGTGAATATGATAGATGGACTGGAAGCCTGTTACAGTTGAAAGTGAAAAAGAATTCATGATTTAACTGCCTCTTTATTCTGCCTTAACTAGATCCGGTTCAGGTTTTTTTTTAACAGAACTTTTCTCTTCCAAATGTCAGTATTTAGGAGTATAGTATTCCCCATCACCACACAACAAATAATTGCTTATACGTAATAGTTACTTGTAAGTTATTTTCTTGGATGTGATATAGGGTGTAACAGATACTGCATCTTAAAGTAACATGAGTAGGATGGAAGTTACTCCACTAGTGTAACAAACTACATTTTATAGTTCCTATCAAAAGTAGTTTTAAAAGGAGATTTTAAGGGAATATTTAGAAACATTTGACAAGTATTTTCAAGTACTAATCCATTCCTGATCTTGTTATGAATAATTGGTGACAGCTTTATAATTAGCAAATTTTAATGTACAAACAACAATTGGAAAAAGAAAGTATATTCAGAGCCAACCCCCCTTCACACTAACTAGCACATTATATGTAAAAAATTACTCTGGAAGCATTTTAGGTAGGAAAACAAAAAGCTTCTTTACTTAAAGTTGTGGCAAGTAATTACAAAGAGAAGAATAAAATGATCTGCACATTGCAACTTTCCTTTTATTCTTCTGTTTGTGGTGAAAAATCAAAAGAAGAGGGAGCAAAACAAAGCAAGCTAGACAAACAGGGAAAGAAGAAGTGGAAGCACTGGGGCTTTCTTCAAATGCCAGAGGCTGGAATAGATGAGAGGCAAGAAACAATCAATTTAAGTTGTAAGGAGTCACCTCTTGCTGATATTTTATGTAAGATTATTTGCCCCCAAGGTACAACCCTGTGTTTTTCCTTATAAGTAGCAGAGACTAACAAAGAAATGACAAGTACAAGTCATTATTTTTTTCCCAATCAAGTAGCAAGCAAGGGGTTGCTTCTTAAAAGATAGCAAGTAATGGGAATGAATTACTTTTAAATACTTTTTAAACATAATTTTCCAAACTCTGCACAGAATCATTCCTCCTCATTATTCCTGCAATTTATATGGTCATCATGGGAAGAATAATTATGCCTGCAGTGCTGGCTCAATTTCTTCAGTGTTTCCCAATAACTTCCTACTCAGATGATATTAGTATGAAGGTGGAAATAATTGTCTCCTGCCATTGACTTCATTCAGGATTTCCATGTAATCATTTTCAACCTGGAGTCCTCTGAGCAGGGAAGAACTAGGAATACACTGAAGAATTTATATTCCAAGTTATGGAATGCCCTCCCAAGTGAGATCCGCCTGGCGCCAACATTGATGACATTTCGGCGCCAGGTAAAAACCTTCCTGTTCCAGAAGTTTTTTAATTGATACAACATAGACTGGGGTCCTTTGATGGCAATTTTAGTGATGATTTTAGTATAAGGTTTTGCTGTTGTTTTAATTATTTATTGATATTTTATATCTTAACTGTTTTAATTCCTTGTTGTAAGCCGCCCAGAGACCTTTGGGTAGTGGGCGGCATATAAGCTGTAAAAATAAATAAATAAATAAATAAATAAGGCAATTAAACTTCAATATCCATAGCAGAAGACCACTGAAGGTACTCACTTTTAAGTGTGACAACACTCTCCTCTTCATCCTTAGGCTGCTTTAATACTGTTGAGTAGAGATGGGCACGACTTGGCGGAATTCCCGTTTCCGTTTCCGTTACTCGTTTCCATTACGCAACGGAAACGGTAACGGGAATTACTCCACCAGAACTCGAACTCAAACCGACTAAAGAATAATTGGGTCTGATTTGTCGTGGTTGTTCCTGGCATCGCGGCGATCCCGCGATGCCAAGCGGCACAGAAAAAAAGTTTTTAAAAGTTAAAAAAAAACCCGATTCCCGGCCAAAAAGCAGGCGGAAATATGCCTGCCTGAGTGAGGGCTCAGGGCACCTACCAGAGGGGTGGTTGACCCCCCCTCTCCTGTCCTGGGCTGCTCTGGTGGTGGGGGAAATCCTCGTCGCTCGCAAAGCACCGGACTTGCCGCCGGCTGCCGCAATTCAAGCGGAAGCGGCACAGAAAAAAAGTTTTAAACTCCCCCCCATTCCTGGGCCAAAAAGCAGGCGAAAATATGTCTGCAGTGCAGAGTGCAGCTACCAGAGGGGTGGTTTCTGGGGGGGGGTCCCGGCCTCCCCCCCCTCCTGTCCTGGGCAGCCGGACTTGAGTTGCCATGCCATGCGGTGCGGGCGGGGGATCCAAAATGGGGCGGTGACCGCAAATTTTTTTTGAAATCGTGGTCCAAAAACACACAAGCACCACACAGAAACATGCAAAAATTGCTATTTTAAAACTGCCAGAATTTTTACAGTAGCAGTGGGTTTTTCTTGCAACAAAATGTCTCCTCTTTTCTCTCTCCATTGATTTTATTTTATTTTATTTTATTTTATTTTGTTTACACCTGTGCAATGATGGGCTGGCCATGGGAGTGACCAATGCCCATGCAAATTTTTGGAGCCATTCCACCAATCGCATGGCCCACTAACCGTAGCCCGAACCCGAACCCGAACCCTAAGCCTAACCCATACGCCAGCTACACTGTCCTTCTAAGTGGGTCAGAGAGGCCCCCAGAGGTGCACCCCAATACTCACCCTAACCTCACCCGTAACTAACCTAACCCTAGCCCTTGCGCTAACCCTGTTGCCTAAGCCAGATCTGTATTTGCATGCATTGCACTAGTACAATTCCCTTCTTAGTGAGACACAGTGGGTGTAGAGAGTCTGCCAGTCCGCCACTTGTGGCTCTGGGTGACTCCTGCAGGCTTGGCTCGGCCGGCAGCATGTGTGACATCATGCAAACCATGCCCCTGAGGCCTGACTGATGCAGGGAAGGCACCCCAAAAAGAGGGGTGCCTCTGCCAGTCTGCTGTGTCTCTGCATGCAACTGGGTATGCAATCATAGCAATATGGCTATGCATGCATGCCCTTTTGCAGCAGGTGAGGAGAGGAGACCCCCATGTATGAGGGGTCTCCAGGAGCCTGATTTCCCTAGTGGGTGAGGATAGGAGGCACCCACCCCCCAAAAAAGAGGTGCCTCCAGGAGCCCGCTAGCCCCCCAAACCAGTTTAACGACAGACGAAAAACCGAAAAATGAAATGACAATTTTTTGCGAAGTTTCGCAAAAAACGGAAACGAGCCGACACAGGCCACCTCTGACACAGGACAACTCGAAAACGTCATTTTCCCTAGTCGTGCCCATCTCTACTGTTGAGGATCGATTTGATTATGTATCTTTTGAATTCTTTATTTCAGTGTTTTCTGAGTGTCCTTCCCCCTTCATCATAGTGGATAGTTAGTAGTTCACACTATTTAAAATGTTCTCTATGGCTTAATATCACTTGTGAATCTTTATCTTTTGTTTTGAATCTGTTTGTGTAATATAACCAGAGTGTTCATGAATTGGGGCTTCACAGAAGATGAAGAAGAAATTCTGATGGTGTAATAAACCAGACCGAGGTGGAATTTTGAAGTCATCTTTCTACTGCCTGCATGGGTGCCAGACGTCTAAAGTGTTAGATAAAATGAAAATACAGTCAGTTTTCCTACTGAAAACAGCTTTTCCATCAATCTACAATAACAAATATGGTACTTTGTGCTAAAGTGCCCATGCTAAATTGGATTATTAAGCTATAGATCAGCCGGTAGTTCAGATTTTGCTGTGACTGAAAGGCATACATTTAAAATTGTTTGCAGTGATTTATATGGCTCTTTCTAAAATGTGCAAGTATGTTCATTAATGGCTCTCAAGGAACCAGAAATTAATGAAAACTATATGAAATGGAAAATTTATGTATTTTCATAATGCACTTCCTGAAACATACCCTGCTTTTATTAGCACTGATCATACATCAGACTTGTTCAAATACTTGCTTCTATACTTGCTCTTTACAGAAAACATAAAGTATGGGCAAATGCTGGATGCAGGTTCAGCTTTTTCACATTTTCTAGATTGGGTCAAACTGATCTGTGTTGAAATCCAGCACCCAGTTATTTATGCCACACCTCCTGGAATGACCCCCACATGGATACAGAAACATAGAATCAATGGCATCATATCAAATCCTCTGCGGATGGAAAGAACCTACTAATGAGCTCTAGTGTGGTATAATGGATAGAATGACCAATTACGACTAAACAAACCTGAATTTGAAAGCCCACCTAGCCATGGAAAATCATTGGGATGATTACCTGGACAAACACTTTGAGGATAATTTGATTTCTCATTTTTCCGATCTCTTGACAGCTGCAAACATGTGAACCATCATGACTATTGCATAGCAAAAAGCTTTTGGATTAGGACAGGTTTCAACAGTAGTGTATGGTATAATATTGAGTGAGAAGGGGAACTAGACATTCTAAAGTAATGGTTTCTAAAAAGAATGGGCTCATGGCCTCTTGGGGATGTGAGGAAATCCCCAGTGGCACAGTGGTTAAATGCCTGTGTTGTTGTGTCATTGCAGTCGTGACTGACTCTTCGTGACGCCATGCCCATGGAGTTCTCTTGGCAGGAATACTGGAGTGGTTTGCCAGTTCCTACTCCAGGCGCCTACAGCGCCTGGTATTCCCTGGTGGCCTCCCATCCAAGTACTAACCAGGGCCGACCCTGCTTAGCTTCCGAAATCAGGCGAGATCGGATGTGCTTAGGGCATCTCCGCAGCCTGTACTGCAGGTAAATGCCTGTATTGCAGGTAAAACTGTGCTCCCGACCTGGGGTTCAATCCCAGGTAGCAGGCTCATGGTTGACTCAGCCTTCTATCCTTCTGAGGTAGGTAAAATGAGTACCCAGCTTGCTGGGGGGCAATGTGTAGCTTGCATACTGTAAATAAAAACTGTAAACCGCCCAGAGACTACTTGAAGTGGTATAGGGCGGTATATAAACAGAACACTTTGCTTTGGAATGCAAGATTATAAGATTGTCTGTGATTGAGAGAGGTACAAAAAGTTAGGATTTACAAAAAAAAAAACTATTCATGTTTATTTTTAATTTAAACTAATTTTATTAAAATTGTCATGTCTATTTTTATCTTTAAATCACAAATTTATTCATGGATATTTTTTTTTGAAAATAGATGGATTGAAGGTGAATAAAAATGGGGAGGAATGGTAGCATCTTGGATTTTGTCCATCATATGCTGCCATCTCTACATGTGTAACAGTTTTTCTTTGAGCCAGAGAAAAATACAAGGAATAAATAAATCATATCAAGAGCCATTTGTGGTGAAACAATGTGTGTTGCTCAAAATTCCTGGCAACCAAACTCAGCAACATTTTGTAAAACATGATTTGATGTTAGAATGCCAAATCACACATCGTGACTGATCAACTAACTGTGACTTTGTGTAATAAAGACTCCACATGGAAAATGTTGCTCAAACAACATCTTGGATGCAGAGCAGACAATATTATTTACAGCTATCTACAAATGGTCTGATATTTCTTTTCCATGTAGAACCATCTGATAGTGTTATCTGAGGTGACAGATTATATCAGAAACTCCTTCCAAATGAACATGTTGGTACCAGGGCTGATTTTGTTTCCTTCAAAGTGGATAAAGTGGCACTCCTAATATTACTGCAATTTGTTCATTATTGTCTTATGATGACAAGTCTATGGGACAAGTCCTGTTGTTCAGAATAGCTGGTCACAACTGGAATATACCAATTGAATATATCTCTAAATCACCAGTGATTCCATGGGCCTACTCTAGTTTTGACTTAATATGTTAACTGGATTTCAACCTCATGTTTCTAGCATGTTTGTTCCAAAATATGCGAGATCTATAATAAAATATATGGAATATTTCGATCTGAATAGCTGAATATATGTCTAGTGCATCAGGGCCATTTCTTCTGGTCAAGAAGGAGATGCTGAAAGGTGGCAGTGATTGAGAGTTTTAGAAGAGCAGCATGCTATGGCATGCTGTGACATTTCAAGGCAAAACCCAGAAACTAGGAGTCAAACTTTTGTGATATCACACAAGAGGAGGTGGGCAGGCATGAAGATGGAATTCGTAGTGTTTCTGGTTACTGACTTTGTAAAGGGATGCAAAACAATTTTAGTAAATGCTAGAAACCAAACATTCAATTTAAATTTCCTGTAGTTGCAGGTGTAGTGGTTGCCACCATTTTGACTATGGTCCATTATGTGTGTGTAGCCTTATTTGTAGCCTCTTATTTGTAGCCTACATGATACGTTGGAAGTTTTCCCATGGCCTATGTTGGGAATAGTGGAAGGCTCACCACCAACTCTGAGATAATCTTCTCAAATTCTGTAAATTTTCTTCACTAAACTTTAGTGGTAACATTATAAATAGAAAATTAATCATAGGTAATAACTTCATTTTACATTCTGCAATTCTCTCCAATCATGACAGTTCAGTTTTCCTTTAAATGAACTAGATGATTTGTAATGATCTGGCTAAATATTTTAAAAACATTCCTCTTTCAATCTTATTTGGAATATTTATACCTAAACACTTTATAGTCTTTAGAATATTATCATTCATATTTTCAGTTTTCTACCCCTCTGCTATAATTAAGACACATTTCTGATTCATGCCAATTTATCTGCAACTCAATGTTTTTTTAAAAACCTTTTACATAGAATTTAACACTCACCACAACTTTTTCAAGAGTTTCTAAATGTTGTTCTTAAGACCAATACGCCAAATCTACCTTAAAATCACTTGCACCAATACAGGGGGAAAGCGACATTCCTGTCTATTTCCTTGGCCTAGAAAAAAAAACTGTCCTGTAAATTCATGAGCATGAAAAAGAAACAAATAGTGTTTTGTTTTGTTTCATTTCCTTTCTCGTTGCATTTCATTTTGTTTCACTACTAAATGACTATTTATTGAATTTTAGTAACAAAACAAAATTAGTAACGAAATGATTTGGAAGCTGCTGCCACACGGGTGGGTTTTTTGACTGCACCTCCTAACCTGTAAACAAAAAATCCAGCTGAGAGGCAGAAGTCACAAGAGAGAACCAAGCAAGCAGTGGGAAATTCAAATGAATCACTGCTTGCTCCCTTTTCCCCTTGTGATCACCACCTCCCAGCTGTGGAGTGGGCTCTCCCCACAACCCGACCTGTCCAAAACCAAACCAAACCAAACCAAAACAACCCAGCTGGGAGGCACTGGAAGACCAAGGGATTCACTGCTGTTGTGGGTGCTGAGCTCACAACACAGGGAATCCCCTGATCTTCACCAAAACAGGAGGTGTCTGAGAGGGGGAGCGCTCAGACTCCTGCTGTTTCGGGGAAGACCAGGGGATTTCATGCTGCTGCGAACACTGAGCCTCCCCTTCTGTTGTGAGCACTGAGCCCAGAGCCCAGAGCAGCAGCAGGGAATCCCAAGACCAGGGGAATTCCCTGCTGCTGGGGGCCTTGAGATCAGTGTGGCAGTAGCAGCGAATCTCTTGGTCTACTCTTCCCTGAAACAGCAGTGGCCTGAAAGCGGGCACAAAATGGTTTTTTTAATTTTATTTTTCATTTTTTATTTCATTCCCTAATGAAACAAAAAACAAAATGACCCATCAAAGAGAAATGAAAACGAAATGAAAATTTTCATTCTGTTCTGTTCTGTTTTTCATTTTCCCATAGGAATGCATTACTTCAATGCATTCCTATGGCGAAAAGCCCATCCCCCCAATGCGCATGATCAGGTGGTGAAAACTGCAAGCTTTTAAAACTTTTTTTGTTTTAAAACCAAAAGCCCAGGGCTTTGGGTGGCAAAAAAAGTTTAAAAATCCCCTGGTTTGCCCCATGCATGGGATTTTCAAACTATTTTTTTTGTCACCTGAAGCCCCATGCACCAGCTGATCAGTGCTTGGGGCAGAAAAAATAAAAGTACTGACCCACAGAGCCCCGCGCTCCAGGTGGTTGGCGCTATTTATTTCGTATGAAATGACACGAAATGAAACAACCCCAAATGAAAAACAAAACTAAACACCATTTTGGCATTTTGTGTCTATCTCTAGCTATTGTTATGGTGACAGCATCTTTTCTGCCTCCATTATTTTATTTTGAAGAGGTTTTACTACAAGTACCAACATTTTCTTAAAACTTTTGTAATACTCTGCTGCCATTCTATCAATTATTGATGCCTTACCTTTTTATAATTTATTAATCACATCCTCTATCTTTTTTGTGATTACTGTGTTATATCTCTAGCCATTGAGGTTTGCTCCCCACATTTTTACATACCTCTAATTTTATTCAGAGATAATCTCCCCACAGTATAAAATGTATTTACAAGGCTTGGAAAACTTTCAATTAATAATTCATAAAATTTGCATGTTATACTTTATCATTTTTAATCAGTACAATGAGATTCCTAGCTTTTTAAAGGATATGTAGCATTTCAAAAGCTAGCATTTTTAAAATTTT
The DNA here is from genome assembly GCA_029282475.1 of Phrynocephalus forsythii. NCBI lineage: Eukaryota > Metazoa > Chordata > Lepidosauria > Squamata > Agamidae > Phrynocephalus > Phrynocephalus forsythii. The sequence continues at coordinate 56,188,619 of JAPFRF010000010.1, forward strand.
AATATTAAATTCAAAGTACTATCTTCTCAGGTACATTAAGTTTTTTTCTATTTCCATATTCTCACATTATTTTCTTTTTGCCATAATTTCTGCTATAATGTTATTATAATTATGTAGCATGTATTTACTTTCCTGCAGCCGTATTTCATTCTCCATCTTTTTAATATGTATTTCTTCTCTTTTAAGAATAGTTCCATGATACTAATCCATCTCATACCTTTCCTTATATCCCTGATTGACTGATCTTTCCCTGTCATTTATATCTCATATTTTTATCATGTCCTTTTCTAGTTTATCTGTCATTTTCTTATGCTGAATAATACTAGCATCTGGTCTCCATCTTCTACCTTCTTTATAGTTGCATCTAATTTTAGTATCCATATTCACCAAAGCATGGTTTGTTACATGTATTTATTGAACCACCATTTTAACTGCTCTTGAAATCCAGTTGTTTGATATCAATATATAATGTATTCTAGAGGAATTCTTGTTAGGGAAATAAGGTGTGTAACAGAATTAGCATGATGGGACATGGTGTGATTCATAAGGCAAAATATTAACTGTACATTTACGGCCTTGGATTTAGACTTTTATCTCTGGTACGTAACAGGTGAGTCATAACAAGCCAAGCTAGAGAAAGTTATTAAGCTACCATTGGTTATTTCTTTCACGTGACATCCAGAAGCTTCTTGGATCAGGGAGAAGAGAAGAAAAATGTACTTATGTGGGTGAGAAACGCTTGCTTGGATTCTGTTTCAAAATGTAGTCAGTTAGATGTAGGGCCAGCTTAGGCTCGTATATTTCAAATTATTAAGTTAGTTGAGAATATCATAAGTTTATTATTTTTTCAGGCAATAATGCATGATTGTACCTGATAAGTATTTTTATATTTTTTATTGATTTTTATGAGTTATTTTTTCATTTTTGTAACTTAGAATAATTAATAAAAGGATTTTATTATATTGTTGCTCTCAGGGTGTCTGTTTTGTTCAAAAGAACTCAAGGAATCTTGGAGAATTCTCAGCCAGCTACAACCCCTATCCCTGGGTTCCATTGCAATGTGTATACTTTTTCATCACCTTTTATTGCTTTCCAAGTTTACTTCATATTGCCACTCCTAATTATTCTATACAAGGACATAACACTATTACTTCTCTGTGCTTTTGGTAGGTTTATTTAATTCTCTATATCAGTGCTCCCCAACCTTTTTGTCCCCGCGGACCGGGAAATTTTTTAAAAATTTTCTGTGGCCCGGGGGGGGGGGTTATCCCATACTGAAGGAGGAGGGGGAGGCACGAGACCGGCGGCGGCACTCACCGGCTTGGGGCGTCGGGGTGCCACTCCCCCACACGGGCGGGGTGGGGGGAACTCGGGGCTCCTGGGCAGGCAGGCCCCCGCCTCCTCCTCCGGCGCCGGGAGTCGCGCGTGGGTCTCGCTGCTGGCGCCCCGCTTGCTCCTGCTGCCGCCGCCGCCGCCGTGGGCCTCCTCCTCCGCCGGGAAAGCGAGCGGGGCGCCAGCAGCGAGACCCACGCGCGGCTCCTGGCCCCGCGCGCCGCGCGCAGCACCCGCCCGGCCGCACCGGGAGCGCCCTCGCGGCACCAACGAGCCGCCGCCGCCTCCTCCTGCTCCTGTTCCCTCCTCCTCCTCCTCCTCCCGCCACCGCCGCCGGAGGAGCAGCAGCAGCCACCCCCGCACTCCGCCGTCCGCCGCCGCACCGCCCCGTTCCGCCGCCGCCGCCACCACCCCTCTGCAGGTGCCCTCGCTGCTGCTCCTTAGGAGGAGGAGGAGGAACCGGGCAGGAGCAGGAGGAGGCGGCGGCGGCTCGCCCGGTGCCGCGAGGGCGCTTCCCGCGCGGCCGGGCGGGTGCCGCGCGTGGGTCTCGCTGCTGGCGCCCCGCTTGCTCCTGCTGCCGCCGCGTGGGCCTCCTCCTCCGCCGGGAAAGCGGCGGGGCGCCAGCAGCACTTTTCCCGGCGGAGGAGGAGGCCCACGGCGGCAGCAGGAGCAGGAGCAAGCGCGGCGCCAGGAGCGAGACCCTATGGCTCAGGCGCCCGCGCGCGGCTATGCCGCCGCCGCCTCCTGCTCCTGCTCTGGTTCCTCCTCCTCCTCCTCCTCCTGCCGCCGCCCGCCGAAGGACAGCAGCAGCAGCGAGGGCAATTGCGGAGGGGTGGCGGCGGCGGCGGCGGATAACGACTGCGGCGGCGGCGGGAGGGCGATTGTGGGGTGGTGGTGGCTGCTGCTGCAATCGCCCCGTCCCGCCGCCGCCGCCGCCACCCCTCCGCAATGCCCTCGCTGCTGCTGCTGCTCTTGCTGCTGCTGGTGGTGGTGGTGGAGGGCGGGAGGAGGAGCAGAGGAGGGAGGCGGCAGCTCCTCCTGCGCTCCTCCAGCCTTCCTCCAGCCTTCCTCCTCCACCGGCCGCCCGCGGGAGAGAAGAGGAGGAGGAGGAGGGCGGCGGAGGAAAAGGGGAGGAGCCTCCCCGGCCTCCCCAGGCGGCCCGGTGCCGACCGGTCCACGGACCGGCACCGGTCCGCGGACCGGGGGTTGGGGACCACCGCTCTATATCTATTACCATACTAGCATCTGCAGATATTATTACAAAACCTTTCCTTATCTCCTGTACCTTCTTAAAATCTTCCGTAAGAACAGTAGCTTGATTTATATTTGAAGAATAAATATTAACCAAACTGTAGTCCAGTCATCCCATTTCTCCTTATAGCATTACATATCGTCCTTTCCCATGCTTCTTCATTTTATTTATTCTAAAATCACATTTTAAAGATAATTGCAACCCTTCCTACTTTTCAACTTCCCTATGCTTTATCATAAATATTAGACCACTTTAATTTGACAGTATTAATACCTTCTTTTGCTTGATGAGTTTCTTGTAAAAAGATTATATCCATTTTATCCCTGTTTTTCTTTTTAATACTCCCCAGTTCCTTCACTTTCATACATGATATACTTAATGTGCTAAACATAACTATTTAATTCCATTCTGCATTGTTGCCATTGTTGCTTCTGCTGTATTGTGCTGTGAAGTCATCTCTGACCTATGATTGACCTTATGAATGAGAGGTCTCCAAAATGTCCTGTCCTACACTACCCTCCCAAGGATTTGCCGACTCAAACCTGTGGTGCTTTTAGGAAGCCAATGCCTCTTGTGTCTGTTCTTCCTCTTTCCTGCTGCCTTCAATTTTTCCCAGCATTAATGTCCTTTCCAGATAACTTTGTCTTCTCATGATGCGCAGCCTCAGTTTCAAAAATTTTGCCTCCAGAGATAATTTGGTCTTGATTTGATCTAAGAGCCACTTATTCTTCCAGGGTTTGCAAAGCTCTCATGCTAAGACATCAAGACAAACAGCTAACACTTTTCAACCACAGAATCTTTCCCTGCCTTTGAGTATTTCATTCCAGCTCTTGTGTGTTTCCAAACACAAAGGGGAATATCTGTTTTGACTCCCACCCTGAGAACCACCACAGTTACTCCAGTCACCCCATCTTAATTTCTTATTCCTCTACTAATCCTATGCACCATCTCCAACAACATCTTGGTACATTTAAGCTCAAGTAGGTATTATGATTGGGAATATACAGGCTAAGGAAAGTATATGATCTCTATCACTCAATTTCCCCATCATTTGCTTCAGCCATGCTGATCTGAGTCAGAAGACCTGCTGCGCGAATGCTTGTCACTTATCAGACATGATTTTACCTCTGAAAAATAATATATATAGTTACATTCCAATGGGAATAACTAAGACAACCTAGTGTGTTTGGTACATCCCTGTAACTTGGAACTTTTAAAATATTTGAATTATAAACATTGCCTTAAAACAATTTGTACTTATTTAGTGGCTTCTCAGTGGTCACACTTAAGATCTAAAATTCCCTGAAAATGAAGGCAGGCTGGACTCCTCTCTGTTGGTTGCCTTAAATCTGTCTATTCACCTCAAGTTGTCTAAATAGGATTACAGGTGAAAGGGATGTTGTTTCTATTTATTATTGTGCCTTTTATTGTTGTATAGTTATTGTGGCATATTTTTATTAATTTTAAATTTGATTTATGTTGTGACTGATTTTTTTCTATTTGAAATGGAATTTATAACTGCATTTCTTAGTGATGGTGGTGGTGATGATGATGATGATGCTGAGGAGGAGGAGGAGGAGGAGGAGGAGAATTTTAAACTATTTCATATTAACTGGTACTTTCTCCCTTTATTTTCTTTCATGCATGGTGTTACTTGGCTTCTTGAACAGGATTATTTTTCCATTAGGAAGGAAATTGATATAGCACATGGATTTCTGAAAAGAGAACATGAACAGAAGGTCAGAAACATGCTGAAGAATGTGACATCCATATTCAGAAAATTTATTCAGATCATCTGTTTGTTTCTCTGGCAAATGGAGGAACTGAATACTACATCTTCCATTAATTCAGGTGACACAACAGCATTGCTTTGCCCCCCAAACCCTGAAATAATGAGGCAAGACAATTCCAGTTTGGTACAAACGGGCCACAACTTTATTAATAACTATTAAACTTCTTAACTGATAAAGTCAGGAACACTGAAGGGGACCTGACGCCGTAGTGCAAGCTGGTAACAGGGTGGAACAATTCCACAGCCAAAAGCTCTGTATTACTATAGGCAAACGTGTTAAACCTGTAGCTCAGCACAGCCCTCGGGAGGCCTCCAGTCAAATATAGCTGAATTTGTACGCTGACATAGCCAATGTGAATAGACTGGCAACGAGGGCTGTGAAGTGCCGAAATGACGTCAAATGAGCTCACCACTAGAATACGGTTACCAGCTGCACTACCCGCCATCAAAAGAGACTAGGGCTCTTACCCCAACATGCCGAGCAGCTCAGCCCTCAGGCCCCCCTGCAGGTCAGCCAGAAAAATATCCAGGCCCGGGGTAGCTAGGTGAACTCCATCCCTCCGATAGAGACTAGGGGCACTTTCAGAAATAGCCGGGTGAAATATAACAGATCCGGCACCCTGTCGAAGAAAACGGGCAACCTCGCAATTAACCCTACGAAGGTCATTGTTAATCAAAAGGGGGTCATGGGCTGACCGCCACGCTAAGCGTGGAATCAACGCGGACCACAAAATGTGAGTGCCGGGAAAATAAAACAAAAATTCACTCAAGTCCCGAAGGATCTTGAGGAGCAAAACAGCGCCAGGCGCTCGAGACAGGTCATTGCCACCCAAATGCAGCAACAGGATATCTGGTGGCTCATGCAGGGGGATGCGGCATGCCCAACTTCGAAACTCCACCCATTGCATGCCCCTGCAGCCCAACCAGTCGATGGTGGCACACGCGCCCAGGCCCAAGTCTCGGCCCCACTGAGAAGATGCAGCATACCCGGCTGCCCAGAAGACAAAGCTGTGGCCAAAGATGACCACCCTGGCTCTTGTCTTCATAACAGGTCCTGTAACGATAAAGAGATTAAAACGTTCGGGCAACAGTTAACATTTCGGCAACGGCCGCACATAAACACGAAACTTCTGAGAACTCCACCGTCCAATACGCTGGATGTCCTCCACACCATAGCCCAGGGTTGCTGCCGTGGAGGCTGCCCCGATTCTGAACGAATGGGAGCCAAAATGCCACCCCACAATGCCGGCCCTGTCCAGGGCCACGACAGTAACGGTCCAAAACTGGTAGCGAGAAAGAGGGGTCCCATCCTGGTGAGAAAACAAATACCCCGGAGCATTACCCCGAAGGGCAAGATAAGCGCTCAGAGCGCGGAAGGGGCATATAGCTGAGAGATGGCAAGGGCCCAGAAATAGCTGCTGCCCCCTAGCCCACTGGTCAGTTTTGGACCGCCGAACACACAACAAAATGCCGTCGGGCAATAAACTAATGTCCGACCGCAGGAGGGCCGAATAGGAAACATCAAGCTTGGAAGAAGCCAGCAACTCGCTGATGCGAAGCGCGGCAAAGAAGGCGACCAGGGCGGCTGCCCGAAAAAGTGCCACCTCAAAGGGGCCCTTGCAAACGGCCGGCCACTGCTCAGTGAGCCGAGCCAAAATCTCTGGAGTAAACGGGGCGCGTGGGTCCTTGGTTCTCCCCCTCTCCTTAGACCAGCCCTCCAGCATCTTCTGGAGGAGAAAATCATCAGAAGGATGATCAAAACGCCGGGCCTTGGCATAAAATGCCAGCGCAGACAATCTGCCCTGGATAGTCCGAGGTGCCAGGCCCTTAAAATGCAGGTGGACTGCAAATTGGATCAGCTGATCCGAAGTGGCCGGCCACAAAGAAGTAATCCCTTCTTGGGCACAAAACTGGGCATATTCCGTGCAGGCGGCCGCATAAGCCCGCCGTGTCCTAGGGGCAAGTGCCAGTGTCAAAGCTCGATGGGCTTCAATCCGCCAAGGGACCATACCTCGTCGGGGAGGGTCACCGGATCTGGAGATGCCAGAGGGGCCAGCAGCCGAAAGCGTTCCATCTGTTGACGTGAGAGGGCATCGGCTATCTCATTCCTGACCCCCGGAACATGGCAAGCCTGGAAGACTATATTAAAGTCTAAACATTTAAGGGTCAGGGCGCGCACCAACCTCATAACACGAGGTGAGCGAGAGGATAAAGAATTAATCACACGAACCACCGCCTGGTTGTCACACCAGAAATGGACTGCCATGTTCGCCCACGACTCTGCCCATAGCCAGACTGCACCCACAATGGGAAATAGTTCCAAAAAGGTAAGGTCCCTAGTAATGCCGGCTGCTGCCCAATAGGCCGGCCAAAGGCCTGCGCACCACTGGTTTTGATAGAAGATGCCGTAGCCATAAGATCCCGATGCGTCTGTCTGAACCTGCAACTCCGCCCCAAGAAGTAACTCCGTTCGCCAAAAAGAGACTCCGTTGAAATGAGACAAGAACCTCAGCCAAACACTGAGATCTTCCCGCATCTCAGCAGAAATCCTCCTACGATGATGGGGCTTAAGAAGACCAGCTGTGGCGTCACAGAGCCGCCGGAGAAATGCCCTGCCAGGCGCAATTACCCTACAGGCAAAATTGAGATGGCCAATGACCACCTGAAGCTCTCTAAGGGAAGCCTTGCGCTTGCCCATAAGGCCTAGTAACAGGGCCGAAGGTCCTTAAGCTTAGCCTCCGGTAATCTGCTGGACTGCTGGACGGTATCCAGCTCAATGGCCAGATAAGTGAGGCAGGTAGAAGGGCCCTCAGTCTTCTCCCGAGCCAAAGGGACCCCCAACTCGGCCGCCAGGCGGTCAAACTCTGCCATAAGAAAGCCACAATGGCCCGAGCTGGCAGGACCACAAAAAAGAAAGTCATCTAAGTAGTGGACTACCCGATGGCTGCCCGTACTATCCACCAAAGCCCACTCCAGAAAAGAACTAAAGGACTCAAAAGCTGCACACGAAATGGAGCAGCCAAAAGGGAGAGCCCGGTCGGCGTAAAACTGACCCTCAAAGGAAAACCCCAACAGTTCAAAATCTCCTGGAAAAACAGGTAACAACCTAAATGCTGATTTAATATCGCTCTTCCCTATTTCAGCGCCCGGACCACAGGACTTGATCATGGCAATAGCTGCATCAAGGGACGTGTACTTGACAGTACACCACTCATGGGGGATCATGTCATTAACTGATGATCCCTCCGGAAACGACAGGTGGTGAATAAGCCGATATTCACCCGAGGTCTTTTTCAGCACGATGCCAAGGGGTGAAACCCGAAAGTGAGGAGTAGGCGGGAGCGGGAAGGGGCCCAAGACCCACCCCTCAGCCACCTCCTTAGCGATCTTGTCCCTGACCACATCCTCGAAACCCCTGATGGATTTCAAGTTCTTGGCTAGCATGGCTACCCTGGGTCCAAGCGCAGGAATACGGAAACCCCAAAGGAAACCATGTAGAAGGTACCGGGCAGCCGCCCGGTCAGGGTAGCGTCGAAGCGAGCAACGCAATGGCTGAAGTTTAATAGGGCTAGGTCCCTTTAGGAACCGAGCCTGAACCAGAGGGGTTTTTCCTAGCGCCGCCATCGTGGCCAGGGGAGGCAGAACGCTTGCCTTTTGGGCAGGAGGGAGCAGCGTGTGCGCCCCCGCAGCCGGAGCACACGTGCTTAAACCGGCACTGGCGCCGGTTACAGGAGCCCTTGGCATTGTATTCCCAGCAGGCCAAGCGGGGTTGAACCGCCTGTCCCGCCGAAGGGCGGGAAGATGCCGCTTGGCCCGTCCGAAATGCCACATGACCACTATCGAAGTGATCCGCTGCCGTCGCTCGGGCCGGGTACATGACCTTCATCCAAAGCGGCCCATACGGCTCATCCCAACGCATCGCCGGCGATTGGGCGGCACGTAAGCGAAAACGCTCATCATACCGCAACCAAGCAGGCCTGGCAAACTCCAGGTGGGCCCGGTGAATCATGTCCATGTATTCAACCAAAGCCAAAGCACGTTCGGGGTGAGCCTTGATAATGACTGCGGAATAAATAAAAAATGCCGAAAGCCAATTGGTCCAACACCGCTCAGGCTTCCGTTTGCGAAGCGTTTCCCGTTCTTTGTCATCCAACCGCTTGAAAGTCTCCCGGTCTACCTCCCTATTCAAGAGGTCGAAGACATCGACATAGGCCCCACTAAGAATCTTATCAATCATGGTTCGAGATAAGTGAACACCCAATGGCATACACTCGTCACCCTGAGGTAACTCCAACGGAGAAGCCGTCAAAGAGCTACAAACAGTGGGATCGGCCTGTACTGCCATATCCTGCATAACAGGACGTGGCAAAAGCGGGGGCCCAGACCCGACAGGAGGAGGCACGCCAGACAAACTAGGGAGTGGATTGGAAAGATCCACTGCGGCAATCCCGGCAGGAGCTATAATGGCTGGCGTATCAACCCCGCTGGCCGCCCTAGGAACCAGACCCCAAGGCCAAGGACAAGCAGGAGTGACAGGGATAGGGGTCATGCACTCACCCGGCGCTGGAGTAGCAGCAGATGATGATGGGCCTGCAACCGCTCCTCGTCCCGCAACGGACAGGTCAAGAACGCCCTCCTGTGCAGCCCGGCCCCCGGGCGGAACTCGTGCCGCCTCGAATGCAGCCGTACCACCAACCAGCTCCGAACTGGGCGAGAGCACCCCAGTCGAACCATCAGAGCGAAGCGAAGAGGGAGCAGGCTGACTCCCCCGTGACGCCGCCGCAAGCTCACCCTCGAGAGATGCAATACGGGAGAGCATTAGTTCCTCCATCCGGCGGTTCACCTCCCGCCTGTGCTCCTTGGAGCCCCTACCCGGCCCCCCACCCTTGCCTCTGCCATCCATCCCCCGAGCTCAAGACCTGGCCTGCACAAGCTGGCTAAGCTTGTGCCAGGCCGTGGAATAATCCGGGAGGTCCTCATCAGAGGATGATCCCGAAAGCTGAGGGTGCGGAGGAGGGGGGGTGCCCTGCGCTTCGCAGGGGTCTTCCCCTTGGATGAGGAAGAGCGCTTCTTGGGCGCCATAATACACCGCCAAGGAGAAGATAAGAACAAGAGGGCCAGCAGCCGAATCCCAAGAGCCCTGGCTCAATCCCTTCAGAAACCAATCCGCACCACAAATGAGTGCAAATTAAGAACAATTAGGCAAATCAGGCCGCCCAGGTCGAGCGAAGTAATCAAGCGGCGGATCACAACCAATTGTTAAAAATTTACCACCACCGCCGCCGCCAGATGCGAAGCAAGGGAATGACGGGAAGGGGCCCAGAAGACCCTAGAGGTGGTAATACCCAAAGCCCAGCCAAAGGAGCAACAGCCAGGAGGGCCGATGGCAATAAAACCAAGTGGCAGCGGCAATGAGAACGACACAAGCTCAGCCCCTGGGACAAACCTATCCCTAACTATCCCCCCCACCAGGGAGCAGAAGCCCGCCTGCCCAGATCCCTAACTAACCCCCCCAACCCCGTCCCCCCCAACCAAGTCCCAGAGACAGACCAGGCGGCCCAACAGAAGCTGGGCCGCAAGAAGGAGAGCCACAACGCTGCCGCCGCCGCCTCTCCTTCCCTGCAGCCGCCGCAGCCGGAGCCTACACTGAGGGAACCCTTATCAGGGTTCCGATCGAACAGCCCAGCTGGCGGGCGGGCTGTCAAAGGCGAGAGGCCGGCCAGCAGAGGGAGCACAAGTGGCAGGTGCGCTCGCACGGAGCCCTTATCAGGGCTCCGATCGCAGGCACAGCTGGCGAGCGGCAATCGGGGAGGATTCGCCTGCCGCCCGCTGAGAATAGGCTGCCCAGCAACTGCTGGGTTAAAGAGGCCCCGATACAGGGCAGAAGAGCCGGGAACCCTCCCGAGGTAAGAGGTAAAAGCCTCTCTGGGTGGGGAGGGAACCGGTCGAACCACCGGCACCGCCGCAATTCACGCCGCCGACAAAATGGCGGCGCGGGATGGGAGCCCTCTTATAGGCTCCCGTCCCTGGGGAAAATAACCCGGATGGGCGCGAAAGTTGCGCGCCCCAGCCGGGGTTGGGGAGGCAAACGCGCCCCTCCCCCAACAAGTGGGGAACGGAGCTACCCTTATTTCAATCATAGCAGGCATTTGTGGGACTATATTGCATTTGTTAGTTCAGTAGTAAATAAATGATTTAGTCAATTCTCAAGGTTTTCAAAAATAAATCCAAATATTTAAATCATTGTTATTATTATGCTAAATTACTATATTGCTCTAAACTTTATATAATCAATTTCACCTTTAAGCACATGAGTCAGCCATAAATTAGCAACCAACACATGCTCTTTTCTAAGCAAATTAACTTGTTCTGTCTGAGCTGAATTCTTCTATTAATATGAAAATCAGCCATAAATTTATTCTGTTTTTATCTTATTCTAGGGCATTTATATTTTCAGACCTGCACTATGACTTGAGGAGGCTCCTTTTCTGTCTCAACACCCTGCCTTGTCCATCATGTTGTTTGGAAACAATTAACAGAATCTAGAAAGGAAAGTTTACTGCTTATATAACACCCATAATACTTAAATCACTTTCTGGGCAATTCATAATTTGCCACTACCTATTGCCAACACAACCCTGCAAGCTGTTTACTCAATTTACTGACTTTGGAAGTACGGAAGGCAGAGTCAACCTTGAGCTGGCTACCTGGACCTGTCAGGACTAAACTCAGGTAGTGAACCAAGTCTTGACTGCAGCACTGCAGTTGAACTACAGGAAAAGAGATTCCCTTTGAACATTAGGTAGAACATTTTGGCAGACCTTTTAGTTAAATATGGCTCTGTAATTCCAAACTATTGTACACTGCTTCACTGCATTAGAGTTCTTTATAAAATACCCTTGACCTCATTAAAAATAACAAGACCTCTTTACAGATTTGCAAGCATTTACCTATGCTGAAGGGTGTTGTAAAGAGGGTGAAATATATTATGAAGTGCCATACAAAGTCTAAACTAGGTAGGCAATTAGTGAACTAATAATAAGGGTGCAGGAGTATTTCCTTGGAAACTGTTAATTTTGATATCAGTAAGTAATTATCATATGTATTCGCTACACAGCATAAACCGATAGCTCTCACTGGTCTAATAGCATGGTTGAAACAAATAACAATGGGATTTGAAACATTGCAGGTGTAATGTTATTGTTGGAAACCTAAAAATATATAGAGCAGAATAATTTTAATATAATTAGGCTAAGTAATTAAATATTGCTCTATGCATTTGGGACAGGCTCTCTGTTTAAGAGAGGCACCATGAGGGATTCAGCATCACCAGCTGGTTCCACATTGTCCTTCATGGCTGCAATTGTCAGTTCATAATTGAGCCCAACCAGGTAATAAATTCATGTTTTTACATGCCCTTTACCTGTGATACAATGAATCATCATTTGGGGGGGGGTGATGTTCATGTTTGAGATAATGGTATTGTGACCATTGCACAAACGGAACAGTTTGTGGAAACTGCACAAGACTATAATAGCTGCTCTCTTGTTGCATAGACTTCTCAAAATCAGGAGTTTTGAGTGGTTTGTTGTGTCTTTCTAATAAATCAGCCAAGCTTCCTGTTAGGGACATGTGTTTAGACTCAGAAATATTCAGAATCCATTGTATATAGCCATATTTGGATCACTTCTAATATACAGTACGCCCCCTGCATCCACTGATTCACCAACTGCAGATTCAGTTATCCACAGTTGGTGATCAGTGCATGCAGGAGTGGTCTGAGTGGCTGCAAGGAGGGCGGAAAAGAAAGAAAACTTACTGCCGCCACCACTGGCCAGCCACCATCTTCAGGGCCGCTGCTGAAAACACCACTGGCCCGCCACCCTCTGGAGGGGTGGGAGGTGACTTTAAGGACCTGCCTGGCCAACCAGCCTTTGAACTTCCCACTCGGGTCATGGGCAGCAGATCGGAAGTTTTGAACTTCCCGCTCAAACTTGCAATCGGCCACCTGGGACCCGAGCAGGAAGTTCAAAGGCCAATTAGCCAGATGGGTCCTTAAAATCACTGCCCTACCCTCCAGATGGTGGCTGGCCACACCACCACCAGTGGCAGTGGCTGTGATGACAGTGGCTGACTGGTGGTGATAGCGGTGAGGACGGTGATGGCAGCCAGCCAGCATCAGCGGTGGTCAGTTTTCTTTCTTTTTTCTCCCCACTGCCGCTGGCCCCACAAACCACATGCTGAGCTCAGCAGTGAGGAGGGTGGCTGTCTGGCACCCCAGCATCCCTGTTGCCACCATTATCCTTGGATAAAAATGTTTGCTCTTATCCATGGGTTTCACTACGCACAGGGGTCTCAGAACTGCTTCCCTATGCATATGGTGGTCCTACTGTCTCCGAATCCCAATTTCATAGTTCCAAATTGTACAATCCAGCAAAGGTGTTAGGACAAGGGGCCAAAAAAGGTGGTGAAGAAGTTATTATTCTCCCCAAGACCTGATCTGTCAGAGAAGGGCAAATATGGGATCAGCAGTCAGTTTGACACTGATTTATTGGGTAGCAGCCTTGTGTTTGGGAAAGAGAGACAAAGAGCACTAGACATTGTCTTCCATATCCACACCATGCAGCACTATCATATTTAAGGAAGGGCTTACCTCCCAGCCCTAGTTATTAGCAAATCTATCCTGTGTAAAACAGCATTGCGGTTGGTGGGAATTTATTTATTTATTTATTTATTTAATCTGCATACTACCCTATTAGTCCAAAGTTTGATTCTGGGTAGTGTAAATAAATAAACAAATGGATAAAGTTGAATGCTCATGAAAAATAATTACCATGACCACATTTATAGTGACATAATTAGGCTAATTCTCTAATTGTTGTAGTAGTAGAAAGAAAATTTGCAGAATTCATCGTTATTTTTATTATTAATATTTTATCTGACTTGGCACATGGCACAATACAACACCTTGGCGAGGAATTCTGAGGCCCTGGAAGGTTCCTTGCTGCCATCTGAGGACGTGGAGAAGAGAAGTAGTCTTGTAATGTCCTTTTCCCTTTGAGAAACAAAGTGTACGTTCATAAAGACAGACAGACAGACAAACACACACACGTGTACGTACTCGCACACATAGCACAAACATGGAAGAACTGTCTGCTTGCTGGGAAAGATGTCAGCAACCCATCTTGTGATTTAGATTCCTTCATAAACTGTTATTCTAGTTTGGGTTCTGAATTGATCTCTCTCTCTCTCTCTCTCTCTCTCTCTCTCTCACACACACACACACACACACACACACACACACACACACACACACACACACACACACACACACGCACGCACACACGCACGCACGCACACACACACACACACACACACACGTATGCATGCATGCATGCATGCATGCACTGACACATACACACAGAGTGAAGCTTCTTTTCTTATTTTGAACAGGATATGAGAAATCCTGCAGGAATTACTTCTCTCTGCGCACTGAAATGGGGTGTCTTTTCAAGAAAGGTTAGTTTACACGAATTCTTCATATCCTTATCCGAAACCTAGTAACGAAGATGCAACTACAGGTTCAGGCTTTCCGAATAAGCACCATTTCTTTGGGTACTAGGCTAAGAATATAAAAAAGAAAGAGCCACACAATTATTCTCCTTACCCCATGAAATGGTATGGAGAATCCTTTGCTGTGCTCTCAAACAACAGAAAGAAAACAGAAGCAAAAATGGCCCCCAGGTTAAGGGAAATTACATTCAACGTGCTGAGCTTCCCATTTGGTAAAATACACAGAATGAGGAAGGCTGCAGCTTGGTTTCATGAGCTTTCAGTACATTGGTTCCCAGCCCCGGTTCCTCAGATATTATTGGACTAAATGTCCCAGAAGTGTTCACCACTAGCTTTGGTAGTCAGGATTTCTGGGAGTTGTCGTTGAGGAACACATCCTACATTGGGAAATCACTGGTTTGTAATCACTGTTTTATTGGTTAGAAGTACAGATGGGATGAACCAATAGGTCAGTGGTGTGTGCCAGTTTGTCTTTTGGACAAAACTGGTCTTTGGTGCTTCTCAGCAGGTTCTACTCAGAGGCTTCAGATTCTTCAACAAACCAGCAGTTATTCTAGTTTGAAATAATTAAAACATTTATGCAAATATACAACAGTATAATTTTATCAGCAATTAAGCAACAAATATAATATTTACTTGTGCTTGACACAGAGCAGTGCAGCAGTAGCGTGCAGATAAAATGTCAGTATTGATATAAAGTATTACAGAGTTAGGTTATGAAGAGACAATGACAATGGGTAGAGTAAAAACTCATATATTCATATATACATCAAAAATATATACAGCATAACAACCAAGCAATATTTACAACAGACAAACAGAGTGTGGGGTTCTGTTCTCACCATAACAGACCCACCTAACAAATGGAAAGCTAGTGCTTTTTATACAGTTCAGAACCCATCAGATGTGAGCATCACTAATTACAATCTGATGCAATCTGATACAATCATGATGCTATAAATTCTTTCACCTGTGCTTCATCACATAACATGCCTGTGATTACTTATCTCTTACACTTGTGAATTAACATCATGAGTCTGCAGAATCTAACTGCCTCCATTTTACAACTCTCTTTCTACTATCTGTTAAATATACATAACATATATTTTATCAACTTTTACATATCTTGACAAATTTCGCACCAAGTTGGGCAGTTTTGAATGAAAAATTGAAGGTTTTTAGTTGTTTTGTTTTGCCCAAACTGTCCTTTTCACCTATAGGAAAACCCATTGGGAGCTTGACAAAAATTCCTTGCTGTGTTCACCAGCAAAAAAAAAAAATTTAGATTTCTTGTCCTTTCCTATGAAGATTGCCACACCCAAGTCTCTGAAGGACAGAGTTCTGAGCATCCCTCTTCATATCTTAGTGGTGCTTGTTTTCTTTAATGGTGAATTCTCCGTTGTCATTTTCTATCAGGATTTTTTGGAAAGATTGGCATCTGATTAGGGAGGTGTCTGGTTGCAATTACCAGTTGTCAATTATAATGGAACTATTTTCTCCCAATTAAATTTACTCTGATAGGTACTACATCAGCCCTAGGAGTAGCAAAATTGTGTGCAATCTTTTTCACATTCTCTACCTCAGAGTAGTCACAGGTTTCTCCAGGCATGGAGAACTAACACTGGTGTGTGAATGGTGTACAAGTTGCTTTGTGATTGACTTTGGCAAATAGACAGTAAACAGAACTCTTTTCTGTGTAAAGCAGTTACCTCTTTTAACTCTGGGGGGAGGGGGAAGCATTCTGAGCCCTGAAATAACACTTTTCTGCCACAATAAAACATTTAAATATGTTTAGACAACCACCTAAAGACATCCAAACAACACATTTTCTCACAAAAAAGCATTTATATGGAATTTTCAAAGCATTCTATTGATCTCACGGCAGGGAAAGTCATTTACATTTTACAGTGTTCCTTTGCTTATTTTTAGATGGATGGTGTGTGCAACATTTGAAAACAGATCTAGCCCTTCCAAAGGTCGGGAGTACTGTAAATAGCATAGATATTTCAGTTTGAAACACACATTTATTGTTCGTACTTCTTTTTTTTTTTTTTTTTTTTAAAAGGTCTGTATTTATACACTCTTATCAAATAACTGGTTCCTTTGAGAGCCAAGAGTAAAGTCATATAAGAAAAATGAAAGAGAAGTGTAGAGGTCAGAGCAGCCTATGTATCATAATATGAAACAATACATTTTAAGTAAAATTGCCATACAGTGTTGTGATAAAGAATCTCAGTTTACATTAAGTGAAAGTTTTCTTATAACAATATGTACCTCAAGGCTCTGAAAAAGCTCTCCAGTGCAGCTCCTTAAAGAATGTCTGGAAAATGCTAGTGAGAGTATCTTGGTGTTGGGGGTGGCTGTCGTCATAGCAGCAGCAGTAATGATAATAATAATCTTAACTGCTAGGCTTGAAAGGACCCTATGAATCACTGAGTCCAGCCCCTTTCAAGCAGACACAATGGGCAATGGGAGAGAGGGGAATCTGACATACTGAGATACCCATTTGTGACCGGAGTGGTAGCCTGGATTGCACAGGAGGTTGAGAAGGAATAATGGTGGCGACATATATCTGCACTGGCTTCTGGTGTACGGGATCCTAGGAGGACACCTATGGTGATGGTGACCTCCCCATTGGCCAGCCACAGATTTAAAAAAATTGTCTGGGGCAGGTGGACTGGAGTGGTGCAACGTCTACGATGGTCCATCTCCTCTGCATAGAAATGGCTTTCAGAGCCTCCCTAAACATTGTGCTTGGCTCTGTCTCCAGGTGGTAGGAACTCAAGGAGTGCTGTTGTATCTAATAAAGTTGTGTCCTTTACTTTCAAAAGGGGGTCAGTGTGTTTAATGTTATTTTATGTGTGTTATGTGGTCCAGGCTTGCTCAGCCCTAGGCCCACAGTGGAACTCCTAACCTCTAACCAGTGAATTATTCAGCAGTTCTAGTAATAGTAATAGTGGTACAAGTAAAAAGTGTGTATGTGGTGGTGGTGGTGGGAGATTTTAGGGAACCTAGTTCTTCAGTTTGCTCTGAGCTTTAAAACTGGATGGGGTATAACATTTCATCACTGCTTAATGTTGTTTTATGAAATCTGATTCTGCAATTTGCATACCTTTTCTTCTTATGAGCCATTTCCCCTGTAATAATAGCCATAGTTCAAATGCTACAATACTTGCATCTACATGGGGGACATGGAGGGAAACAAATGTAATGCACAGTATTCCTGTAAATATGTATATATTTCTGACATAATACTAGCAATAGCAGCACCTCCACCGACAGACTCTTTAGTTACAGATGTAATATAACAGAGTTTTAATGTAACACCGCCAATAATAAAAACAAAATACTCTAAAGGGCATTTATTATATCAACAACTCTGTTAGGTCAAAGTCAACCACGAGTCCTGCATGAATATTATTCTCAATACAAATGTGCTTTGTTTGCATGCAGCGTGATTCTGTTAGGCACTGGGAATAAATACTGCAAACAGTTTACCTAAGGACTTCTCTTGGGTCATGGTGTTCAAACAAGTTTTGCAGATTTCAGCTGTTGCTAGTAATAGTTTTACTTCAGAACCATGTGCTGTTCTTTGACAGAGTCCCTTATAATGCCATAATGCTGTATGTTTTGGGAAATAAGTCTGTCACCATCTGGTGTGTTTGTGTCCTTGAGATCAAACTGATGCAAAGAAGAGAGAACAATGCATAAGCCTGGGGCTTGCCCTCAGGCATGTCTAAACCTCGGCCCTCCAGATGTTTTGGACCACAACTCCCACAGTCCTTTGTCATTGTCAATCTAACTTTAGAATTCTGGGAGTCTAATAGAATCTTATACCAGAAATGCTGGAAGAGACCCCTATGGCTCATCAAGTCTACCCCTTTGTCAAGGGGGCAGAGTAGGGAACTGAACTCCCTCCTCCTCCCCTCCTCCACATGCGCTGAGCTCTCATTCACTCTCGTTAGGATTAGCCATGGCTCATCCAGATGGTGGTATGGTGGCTCAGCTGACTAAGGCTCTGAAATCTGTCAGCTGCAAAGACGGCAGTTCAGTGGTTCGAATCCTGGGAGCCACGCAGCAGAGCGAGCTCCCGGTGATAACCCCAGCTCCTGTCAACCGAGCAGTTTGAAAGCATGTAAATACAATAGATAAATAAGTACCGCCGTAAAAAGCTGGAAGGTAAAATAGTGTTTCCTTGCAGCTATGCTGGCCACGTGGCCATGGACTTGCACAACACTGGCTCTTCAGCTTGAATACAGAGATGACCACCGCCCCTAGAGTCGGACACAACTAGCACGCATGTGCGGGGAACCTTTACCTTTTATCCAGATATGGAGGAAGCACATATGCAAATGGGCCATTTGCAGAAAGTTGTTCAGAAACATTTAATACCAAACTAGAGGAGCTAATATTAATAAATAAATAACCTTGGAATGCCAGAGCTGGAAGGGCCCCTCGGGATGGTTGAGTCCAGCCCTTCTCAAGGAAGCACAGCCAGGAACTAAACTCCCAGTCTCTGGCCCCACAGCCAGCGGCCTAAGCCACTGAGCTCTCCAGTGGGTGATTTTGGCATTCAAACTGGGAAATCTGGAATTACACTACATTTTTAAGTGACAGCCAAGTTACTGGTCATAGTGTACATCAAAACTGCTGGTTGAAATGAATTTGCTTGGTGACTGCCACAGTCTGTGCACTAAAGTGTATCTCAAATATGCAGGGGGTAAAAACAGATTTGATGAACCACAGAAAATTTTCTTTCTTTCTTTCTTTCTTTCTTTCTTTCTTTCTTTCTTTCTTTCTTTCTTTCTTTCTTTCTTTCTTTCTTTCTTTCTTTCTTTCTTTCCTTCCTTCCTTCCTTCCTTCCTTCCTTCCTTCCTTTTTCTTTCTTTTCATTACAACCAAGATAGTACATAGAGTGATGCTACTTATTGGGTACTGAAGCAGCTGAAAATATCTTTGAATTATTTATTCTGTCAAGCAATAGTTACTTGTACCCAAAGCAAGGCACTAGTGTGGTCATGTTTTTCCCAGTGTAGTCCTTTTTGTTCTGAGCAGTAAGACCCACAGGCAAGAGGAAATTTACACCACATTTGTCAGAGGATTAGAAGGACCAGCAAAACAACAGCGGACATAAATACTTGGGATTGTTTTGGGATCATGGACCTGGAAAAGAAGAAATATTGAACTGCATTTGATCTACTAATAATTTAAGGCATAGAGGGAAAATTGTTAACCATAGTGAGGTGGCTTAGTTGCAAATGGATATTTAAATATCCAATTTTTTCTCTATTTGGCTGTAGCCAAACAAGGTGTCCATGTAGTATAACTACACCAAATGATGCTGTGGGAAATATGTTGCATCTTTCACTCCACTAAACTCTCCATTGCATCTCACAGAACTGGAACTCTGGTTACCTTAGGTTTATCATCTTACACACACTGATGAGCAAATATACTAGAATATACTTCTGAATAAGTATGTTTTGCAGCATGCTGGTAATATTACACTTTGTTGTTCAGTACTTTTAGTTTCTCCGAGTGGCAGTGAGAAGTTCCTGGGAAGCTTAACTATGTCTATTGCTTTGTCAGTATCTATTTACAAATATATACCCCGAACAGACAGAAAGCAAGTAGACATTCAAATAGACAGTGCTAGTCCAAAAGCAGTATCAGCATTGTAGAAACCTCAGGAGATCTTCTGCCAGTTCCATTCAGAAATTACAGGAGGACAAGCAGTGAAACAGCTAATGCTTTCAATATACACCCCAGCCTGAGGTTAGCGAGTGGAAATGCTTAACTGAGATCAAACAGTAATGGAGAACATTGGTAGTGTCTCTCATAATAATCTCTAATGTGACTGCATTACATCAGGGTAGTTGAGCTTTATTTTTGTTAAAAATTATTTTCAATTTGAAGAAAGATCCTGAAAGTATAGAGATAAGATAATTCAGTCATTATCAACCTGAATGGAATCATTGCAGTAGCTAAGACAATGCAAACAAACCAGAAAAATGTGGAAATCTTTACAGAAGTGCTGCATAGACAGTGTAACACATGAAAATTAATAAAACAAAAAGTGTGCTGCTTATATAGCATTGCTGCCACCTTAGTGCTTAAAGCATTCTCTGGGAAGTCTACAATCTAATTATGCAGGCTGTGCATTCCTCCCCCCCCCCCGAGGTGTGATTGTTTTACTGACTTCAGAAGGATAGAAGGTTGTGTCAGCTTCATTCTAGCTGAGTTCAGAATCAAACTCAGGTTGTGAGGAGAGTCCTCACTGCAGCACTGAAGTTAAATCATTCCACCACAAAGCTCCTGACAAGTGTTAGATTAGATATAGACACTTCGTGTTTGTATCTCCAGAAATACAAGTACCTAGAGAGAGAAATTGTGGCACCACAGTTAGGAGTCCAATTGGCGCTTCCCTGCTTCCCTGCTTCCCTGCAGAACCAACAGCTTATCAGCTGGGTGAGGAAACTCTCCACCCCACCTCCTTGTCAAAGGGGTCAGTGGCAGAGGGAGGCTGGAGAGGGCTAGCCAGCCTCCGGTCTAGATTGGTGCACCAATGACAATGACAGAGCCCCACGTTGCATTGAGACCAGTGAACAGTCCTGCTAGTTTGGGGTGAGGGTTTGGACTGGATTGGTCCACCTGTGGTTCCATGATTTATTTGTATATGTACCTCTGGATATATGAATACAAAGTGTCCTTTGTGACCACTCCTACCCCAGCTAATCACAAAGATATTCTAAACCTTTATTTTCCTTGGCTTTCTTTGGGCCCAATTAAATGAAAACCAAGTGACATTTTGAAGTGAAGCATAAATTATAAGTTTATTTTAAAAGCAATTGCTTAAATGTCAACAAGCTTGTTACAGTTTGCCTTTAAATCTTCTTTTTAAGGTTCATTCGGATGTTCTCGGTTTCTGGAGTTACAAATCAGACATCCAGTTGGAAAGAAGACACGTCACACCTCAGGTATTGCTACAATATACTGTTACCCATCCTATCCCCACATCATTTTGCTCTATCAAACTCTTTAGCTCCCCTCAAAATTTCTCCTCCTTCTCTCTCCCATCTCTCTTCTGCTTGAGATCTTTCCCATATATATTTTCCTCTGGTGACCTCTAATTAGTTCCCTTCTCAGCCACCAGTCAGCCAATCACCAGTGAGATCAATGTTGCTGGATAGACTTCATATTTGCAAACATGGTCACACCCATGTCTAGAAGTAACATCTGTCAGGTAATAATAACTTGATGTGCCATCAAGTTGATTCTTATTTTTGGTAACCATTTGGGAAGGGCGGTCTTCTAGGTACAGCATACACAGAGGTAGTTTTCCACTTCTTTCTTCTGGGGCACTTCAGGGACAATGCAGTTTGCCCAACATTATACTGGCTGGATCTTTTCATGGGATGCCCAATGAGGAACCAAACTCCCAACCTCTGGCGCCTCAGCTAGGTATCTAACTTCCTGAACAATCCAGCTAGCTAAGTTAAAAAGGAGTAATAAGAGTAATCCAGCTAGCTCACTTGGACGGTTTCTTCACGTCCCTCTCATCACGGTTCGCGGTCCCGCTTGGGACCAGTAAAAGAAAATGTTACTCTACATCCATTGCATGATGGTGGAATCTCATCCTGACCACGCCCCCTGAACTGGGATTTAAGCGTGATGAGCCATACCTCTCCCTGACCTCGGGAATTCTCTTGTCTCAGTTCCTATTTTGAGACAAGTGCCCGTGAAGTAAGGCTCATCATGCAACGTACGCATTCTCCATCTAGTGGCAGGAGTGCGAAGTTGTATTCTCCAGTACAATCCCAATGGCGTAAACAATGCATCGCACAGAGGAAAGAAGGCATAAAACCTCAAACTTTGCTGCTTAATGCATGAAAGGCAAAGTTACGGAGAATTGAAATATCAAAAAAATGGAAGGTCGGACAAAAAAAGGGAAAACAAAGGCAGGGAAGTACAGATGTTGTCACGAAACAAGGACATGAAGTAAGAGTTGTCACAATACCATCAATGATGCCCATGGGTAAACAGAAACAGGGACAGAACCAGGACAAAACCACGTGACCGCAAACGACGTTATCATGAAACAAACATAATCTCGGAACGAGGAAGGATGTGAAGTAACCGTCTTAGAAGGGATCATATTTTATCATTACATTTGAATGAAGGTAAGGATTACTTGTTGGTACCTTGCCTGTGTACAGTGGACCTACACATCGTTTCTAGCAGTAGTAGCATATAAAAAAGAGATGGAAGGAAAGAGTCGTGGTTGGCCAAAAAGTGTGCAGAGCTTGAACAATGCAACTGACAGAGGTCAGAGTAATTATTTTTCCAGTAATGAGAAGGTAAAGGGGAAATGGAAAGGGAGGGCAGCACCAAACCAGTCGCTTGAATTTCATTGGCATAAGGTGGAACATAGGAGTGCAGAACAGGTCAATTTAGCACAATGGCATGAGGGGGAAAAAGAAATAATGTCAGAGTGAATAAAAGACTTGGCTTCCAGGTGGGTCACATTACTTCAGTGCTGAATGAAATGTTTCCTATGATTTCCTCTCACTATAGATTTCTTAAAACAGGCAGTAAAAATGTACAATAAATTTCTAAGAAACCACAGGGGTTATCAAGACACCACTTGGTGATTACTGTTCTAATGAATCTCATCATTATATGGCTTTGGCCAAACAATGACAAAGAAAAAGAATAGTGTATTATGAACCATCATTCCAGGTAAAATAAGTGTGAAAAGAAGGTTGTTGAGGGGAAGTCTCTTGGGAACTGTGCTGGATGCAGCACAGCATCGTAGTTTAGTGTTGCAGTACCCAAAGTCAAAGAGGCTGTAATAACATCCAACCTCTGATAGGAAAGAAAGGAAATCTTGTTTGGTTTATTTTAAAAAATCATACCTGCAGTATCTGCTAGTGAACATTTCCAGCTGAGAGAGACAGAGGCCATGATTACAAAGACAGAACTGCTGTGGATATGAGTGAGGGGAAAATAAAAATCAACTTAAAATAAGATGTCTCCATGTCATAAATGTAAGCATAAATTTATTTGCCGGGAAAGGGGTGTACTTTTTGGCTGGAAGGAGAGGAAAACTCCTTTGCCTGAGGGTCATTTATTTTACCAAACCGGATCACTTTGGCATATGTTAAACCCCTCTATTTGAGTAAACTTTCTTTTCCCCAGCAAAGCAGAGTCAGGAGGAGGCTTCATGGCCAGGATCAGCTGCACATGCTCCCTGGCTCCCTGCCTAGTTGCCCTACTCCCTGCCCCTTGCTGCTGCCAAATCACTTGCTTGACCCTCCACTCACTCGCCTGCCCTTTCCTTGCATGATTGGCCCCAAGCTCACCCAGTCATCTGCCCTCCATCACTCACTTGCTGGATCAAATGAGGAGAATGACTGGGGCATGTGTCCCTCTCTCTGCCTCCTCACTCCCCCTAGAAAGGAAGAAGTCAGGGGAGACACTATCCCTGTTCCTGCACTATGGGTAAGACCTTATCACCCATTTGGGCTTGTGCTCTTGTTCTTGTTGTTGCTGATTTTGCTGATGCTTTAAATGCTATTAACTTCCCTTCCCTTCCCTTCCAATCTTTCTCTTTCTCCCTGACCCCTGTTTCTTTTATTCCTTTCAAAGTGCTGTTCTCCCTCTTCTCTTTGGGACTGCAGTGCTCTGCACAGGAGTGCTAGGGCTGCTCTAGTCCCTTTTCTCCTCTTTTCTCTCTCTCCCCTTCACTTTCCATAGAGCATCTCCACTTTCCTTTCCCATTTGATCACTGCCACTTCTCCATTGCTCACTCACCTGCTCTTTCTGCCTGCCCAATCACTCGGATGCCCACAAATTTTTGGGGGAACTAAGCTCAAGCACTGGTGTAATTAGGGATGGGCAGAAGAGTGCATTTGCCCCAGGGCATACAGCAATCTGGAGGGGGAGCACGAGAATGAAGCCATGTGCCATCCCACCAGCAGTCCTCCTTTTACCCCACTAAGTCTTGGTGATCCTTAGTTGGGGTGAAAGAGAAAAGGGAAGCAGGTGATTTTTTTCCAAGCAGCACCTCCAGAGATTGCTTCCCCTCCTCCTTTCACCCACCCACACCTCTGTGTGATGGAGGTGCTGCTTGGGAAAAAAAATCCTATCACCTGCTTCCCTCTCCTTCTTTCCCCGGGCTAATGATCCCAAGTCTTAGCCAGGAGAAAGGAGGAGGGGGAAGCATGCTACGGTGGTGACGCTTGAAAAAAAATCACCTGCTTGGCGCTATCCGCACACTGTGTGGTTTGCACAGGAGAGCCTTAACTGGAAAGGAGACCCACAAAGAGGGCATGAGAAGGAGAGACCCTTCTCCCCCTCTTCCACTGTTCTCCCAGGATCTGCCCCCCCCCTTGCTGGGGGAGAGGAGAGGATGCAAAAACTGCCTTTTTCCCTGGGCACTCCAAACTCTAGCCATGCTACTCAGCTCAAGTCCACATGATTTTAGCCCAAACCTAAACAAACTCAACCCCTCTGTTCCAGTAGTGGGAACAGATCCGGACAAAGAAAATTAATGTCCCTTGATATCAAAGGTCTGCTTTTATCCTAGAAATGTAAAGATCTTAAGGTTGCCAAGTCTAAAGTGTTGCCTTTGAGACACACATTTTGGAGCATATTCTCCTAATATTCAGATCCTATTCTTCTGATATTCAGATCCTTGGATCTGAAATAATAGGAAATCTGATGAAGCCAATCTACCTAGATGTTGGGGCTTCCTTCTCATTGCTTCTAGGTATACTTCAAGGTATTTTCAGAACGCAATGTGTGTAAGCCTCTGATTTACCATACTCTCAAATAAAATTCATACAGATGTGGATTAACTTGGACCCTTTTAGAGGCATTCTGAGCCACTACATTCTCTGGTCTTTGACAAAATCTGTATTGCAGTTTAAAAATTGCATGGAGGAGAAGGGACAGAAGCAACTATGACCTCTGGAAGTTAAGCAGCACTGTCAATTTTGCAGGTGTGGCATACCTTATAAAACATGTACAAACTCTACAGTTTGATTAATTTTTGCATATCTGAAGACCATGAACTAGAGTTGGGCACGAATCAGAAAAAAATGGCAATTCGTTGCAATATAATGTATTAATGCTGATGAATCACAGATCAGTGCATTTTACCCTGTGAACCAATTAATCAGTTCATTTTGACTAAAACATATATAAGATAGGCCCTCCGGCAGCTAGAGATACCAAAATTACAGATAAGCTTCCCCTGATTCTTTGCAAGCTTTGGTGAATTTGGGGATTTTGGAATCCAGTTTATGCACCTCCAAAGAGCACACCTGGGAAAGTAAGAGGTGGAGATGGCAAGTGGAGCCAAAAGGGGGTTGACGAATTGCTGAAACAATAACTAAAAATCTGTCTGTTATAGTTATTCAGGGTTGTTGCATATGACAAATAGAAACTGACAAATTAGCAATTTTGATGATTTTTTGAATTCATTTTTAAATTCATGCCCATCTCTACGACAAACACATCTACCTAGAAGTACATTGTATGAAATTATGCTATAGGGTTATGGCTAGAAACCACACATTAGCCTTCTTAAATCTACCATAAATGCTTTATGTTGTCTGTCTGTCTGTCTCACTTCATCTTGTAATTGCTATTGAAAGGTCTGCCCACTATAAGAGCACAGAAGCTTGCTCTTAGTTCTAATGCTTTGGCCCTACACTCTGAAGGAACAGGATGACGCCCATCTGGCAAAGCCTGTTTGCAGTAACTCATTTGTATTCAGAAAGAATATGTTCAGAATAAGTTGCACAGCATCTGAAGATTATTACTTTGTATGTTCTCAGGCCAAGCACTGAAGCAGGTTCTTGAATTTAGCCTTACCATATTATGGCTCATATTAAACTCTTTCTCTAAAGCCTTCATATCTAAGTCAGAGTATTTTCCCCCCATTAAGTTTTGGAAGTTGTTTCGGAAAGCCATTTACAGGGGAGAAAGTAATATGAAACGCAGTTGTCTCGTAGCTCCCAGATGGTGCTGTTCTGCTTCGAAATTACTAATGCAAACAAAAGTACCAGCATTGTCACCTCTTCGTTGGAGAAGTTAGGCTGCACTGTCACCTCCTGATAACACCATTTAGCAAAGCATATTTTACCACAAAATGTATTGACCGGTACATATAGTCTTCTAGAAACACTGCCGGCAAGACCATTACCCTGCCTGGAGCCATTAGCGCCTTGCCTCAATCCAACAACATTTGCAATATTTGCAAACAATCAAGGGAGAGTCAAAATGCAATTCCAGCCCCACCAATTCAAAAATCCATTTCAAATAGAAGGGTGCTGTAATCGGTGTAGAAATGATTAGATTTCACACATCCACCAGACTATTTTGACAATTTAGTCCTTTGAAATCAGTAGGAATAGCCATCCTGCAAGCAGCGAGGAATCAGCTCAGCATGATGTAAGTCTTAGATCTGCACTTAATCTTTACAAATAAAATGACCAAGAATGGGCTTGTTCAACTTTCCTTGATGTTTTGTCATATTTTCCACCAGGAGGCAAAAGCCTTGTTCCTCTTCTTGCTTCCACTCTCTTTTCAGTTTATTCTGTAGCATTAATGTTTGAGGTTTTTTCAGCTGATCTCTTTTCTTGTCCTTGTATATATAAAGTTTCAAGGGGCGTGGTGGCTCAGTGGACTACGCTCTTAAAACTGCAAAGTCAGCAGCTCAGCGGTTCGAATCCCGGCTGCCATGCAGCAGAGCGAGCTCCCGCTGATAACCCCAGCTCCTGCCAACACAGCAGTTTGAAAGCATGGAAATGGAAGTAGATAAATAGGTACCGCCAAAAAAAGTGGGAAGGTAAAACCATGTTTCATTGCAGCCATACCAGCCATGTGGCCATGGACTTGCACAACACTGGCTCTTCAGCTTGAATACAGAGATGAGCGCTGCCCCTAGAGTTGGACATGACTACCACACATGTGCGGGGGAAAACTTTACCTTTTTATAAAGTATTAGCTAAGAGATTCATAGAAAGCTTCTTTTTATTTATTTATTTATTAAATTTATATACCACTCCATCTAGCAACATAGCTATTCTGGGCAGTTATTTTCACTTATAGTATGTAATCCTTCCCCTGATGGAAAGAGTAACACTAATCTTTCAATGTCTTACTATGGTATTGTTTTAATTATCACTTATCATCTGAATAACGGACATCCCTTAATGTGCTTCTGGCTTGCTTGACATTGCACAGTGCGGTGCACAGAAAACAGCACATAGAACATTGATCTTAAAAATGAGCTTCTGTGCTGGGTCAGAGCAAAAGTCAGTCTGGTGCAGAATTTTGTTTCCATCACTGCCCAGTTAGCAGCCACTCAGAAACATGAGGACACAGCAGTGAGGGGCAGTCTCAGTTGTCAGTCATCGGCTTTTAATAATCTGAGACTCAGGTGTTCGGCAAAGAGCTAATACAAATGCCTGAGCTGGAAGAACTACAACTGCAGCCCCTGCTTGTCACTCTGTTCTTGGACTGGGACAGAGACTATCTGAATAGGAAACTTTCTATTAAGGTGAAGCCGAATGGCAATAGGCCTGGCATTGTCAGCATGCACGAGAAGGGGGTACCGGGCAGCTAGCAAGGAATTCAAGACATTCAGGGTGGGGGCAGGGCTGCCACCTCTCTGGCAGGTACCAGTGGAGCACATCCAGCAGTTCCTGGTCATGCAGCACAGGAAGGGGTTAGCACCCAGCTCCCTGCAAACCAAGTTATCAGCCCTGGCCTTTAAAGCCAAGTCCCTGGGGTGTGTAGACACGACTGAGTATCATAGGGTGAGAAAGAAGACTGAGGGCTGGGTCCATGAACATGGATCCCGTCCGGATGGCCGGGAACCACTGTCCCCAGACCTGCTGCTCTGCTTGAATCAGAAGTGGGCCTAGGTGTGCCATGACCCCTATGAGGGCCAGCTTTTCCAGACAGCAGCTCTCATGGTGTTCTTCACAGCCTTCTGGATAAGTGAGCTTGTGGCAACCAGTAAGGATGATGAGTCCTGCAGTGTCCTGCAGGTAGCAGAGGTGTCTTTTGGGCAGAAGGGGGTGGTGCTCTGCATTAGGTGGTCCAAGATGGACCAGGTGGGAAGGGCCCCCCACATTGAGCTGGGGGCTTGCTCCATCACTGACATCTGCCCAGTTGAAGCACTCTGCCAGTACATGCAGCTGTTGGGGGACAAGGGGTACCTATTCCAATGCCAGGATGGGTCCCCTTTGATGAAATATCAGTTCTGGTGGGTAACCAGCCAGGGTCGGGGCGGGCAATCTGCACTTTGGCACCCATTCCTTTTGCATTGGTGCCTGTGAAAATCAAACTTGTTGGCCACTGGGTGTCACAGTGCTATCAGTCATATGTGCACCCCCTTCCCAAGTTTTATGGCTACACTGTGGGCCCCTCCCCCTCTCTCCTTTCCCTCCCAGGAACTAGTGGCAGAGCGGCGCGCTGCAGGGTGATGATCGTGGGCCACACCTTCATCTCTTGGGTGACAAAGTACACAGCACAATTGGACTGGGGTAAGCACCTCAGACTGGGATTGAGTGCCATCCTGGAGTGGAAAGGCCGAAGGGGGGGTGCTGTGGGACCAAGTGATGCCAGCAGCCATGAGACTGGCCCAGAGCCGTCTGCCAGAAATCCTGATGATCCACACAGGGGGGAACAATCTGGGGTGAAGACTGGGCAATGACCTCATCAATGCCATCCTCACTGATCTGCATTGCTAGAAGAACTGACACCCTGGATCACTGATTGTTTGTTCCATCATCATTCCCAAGAGGGCCTGGGTGGCAGGGAGTGATCCCTGGGCCCTCAATCAAGCACAAAGGGGCATAAACCAGGAGGTCTGCAAGGCGATACTTCAAGTCAGTGGTGGGGTCATCGGACACCTGAACATCAGCGCCCCAAAAACTGAGCTGTTCTGGCAGGATGGCATCCACCTGTCTGACGAGGGCCTCAAGTTGTTCCTGGATGACCTACAGAGGGGGATGCATGCAGCCTTAAGAGGTCTTGAGCTTGCCCATGCCCATGGTGGGTAGTGTGGGGAATTGGGCATTAGGTGAGCCCCAAATGCTGGACTAAGAGGCTGCCAACCCCCAGACACTACAAATCCTGGAGCAAAGTGGCCTTTGAAACCCGGCCAGATGATGGAAATGGTTTGGCCCGGCCGGCCCAGGGGAGCTGAACTTGAATGGAACCACCCAGGGGCCACGGGGGTTTGCCCCCACCTGACAATGCCCTTGGACGGAGTCCAATTGATAACCCAAGGGCCAATGGTTCCCCACATGACAGCAGACCCCTCTTAAGACTAATGAACAATGTTAAGCTTCAATAAGGCCTGGCCCTGTTGGCCACCCAACTCACTGTCTTGCCTGTTATTCCAACCTCGGGGGTGGGGGGGAGGCGATGTTATAGTGCCAAAGTGCTGTGTTTCTGTTTAGAGAAGTGAGGTGTAAATACCAGCTTGGTACTTGAAGCTGAGACTGAGTGTGAAGCAAGATCTGACTTGAAC
Source organism: Phrynocephalus forsythii (assembly GCA_029282475.1). NCBI lineage: Eukaryota > Metazoa > Chordata > Lepidosauria > Squamata > Agamidae > Phrynocephalus > Phrynocephalus forsythii. The sequence continues at coordinate 56,218,121 of JAPFRF010000010.1, forward strand.
CATGTGAATGCTGATCATGGGCATGGTTTTTATTATGTTCTGTAAACAGCAGCTATGGAGAAGCAGGAGCAGCCTTGGGACTCTTGAGAGGTGGTTAAGCTTTTCTCTTCTTGCCACAAAGTCCTGACAGAAACTGCTTCTCTGAAACTAGTATTTGCACTTCAAGGAAAGCATCACCTGGTTACCTATGGGAACATCCCTGCAGCATTAAAGAGAAGATTCCCCCCCCCTGGCATTTGATGAGGAAAAAGGGTGGAAGACTTCCTCCCTGAATTCCTATGTTGCTGAGGCTGCTCAAAATTCCTAACCTAAGACTGATTTAGACACAATGATAACAAAAACAAATGTGCACTGGATATTTTAATGTCAAACCCCATTCACTGCCTTTAAGCACTGGAAACCAATATGTTATAGTGGCAAGCAGAATGTGATTAGAGAGGGAGGTTTTCAAGTCAGAAGACTCCTGCAGGAATTGGCTAATAATATCCTCTATCCTAGCCTTCCTCATAGGGTTTTTGTAAAGATGAAGCAAGGAGGAAGACAGCCATGGATGCATCTTTGCGCTCATTGGAGGAATGGTTATAAGTTGAGATGGGCACAAAATGAATTTTTGGTTTTTGGTTTCACTATTCGTTATCTGCTGGGGAGTTTTAAAACTAATAAATAAATAAATAAATAAATAAATAAATAAATAAATAAATAAATAAAAGGAGTGCTGACCCGGCCCCAGGGGTGGCCAGGTCAGCACTGTAAAATAAAGGGGGGAAAGCACAGTTGGTGCTTGAGAAGAAAAAACGAATAATAAGTCAAAATGAACCAACGTAATGAATATTTCAAAACAATTCATTTAAAATGAAACGAAACGAACTGAACCTTAAAACGAACTGAACCAAAACGAATTGCCATTTTTTCAGTTTGTGCCCACCTCTATTTATAAGTGTGAGAATAGATGCATCCTTGAGAAATAAACAGTCTGTCCCATAAGACAAGGCTTCATTATGACTACAGGTTTCCACAGAAAGGGCAGGAGTCTTCCTGTTATTTACCTTAAATGGTCTGCCAATCAGATTAAGTGCATTTCCCTCAAATGCTGTTGTTCTGAAGAGGAAACTGTCATGAACTAGAAAAATGATGAATTGGGGTGGTTTTGGGTTCATAGCTCACCATGAACCATGAACCACAAACCAACCCCAAACCCTCGAGGGGGGGATGAACTGGTTCATTGTTTGGGTTTTTTTTGGGGCTTTCATGGCTTGAGGGAGGGAAACCTAATGCCCCACTCCCTGCCCCCATCACAAAATGGAATTCATAGACTAAACCACAAACCAGCCCAGTTCTGGTTTATTTCCTGGGTCACAATCTGGTTTGTGTCCATCTGCAGTTCTGAAAGACTCGTAATGCCGTCCTTCCTGTCTGTACACAGTCAAGTAAATTCTATCCTGTGCTTTTTTTAAAAAACCTATTATTTTAAGGTCATATGAAGAGGGGAAAAGGAATAAAAGAAAGTTTAAAAAAAAATCAAAATAGGGGAAATGACAAAGGAAAGTAGGACCATGGGAAAAAGTCTTTAGAGTGACTACAAGAAAAGGTGACTAAGTATTTCAATAAACATCTATTTGAAATTGATATCAATAGGTCACATGTTCAGATATTGAAAGGTTTGTGACATCCTGTATCTTTCAAATGAAAAAGCATTTAATATCCAGGAAAAGGTTCTGATGTACCTCAGGAAGTTTATAGCGAGACAATCTAAGTCCACTTGTTGCCATTTCAAGTCACCTCTATTCAAAAATAAAATAAAAAATATCAGTATTACTTTGCTTCCCGGGTATTCTGCCTGGTACCTCTGATATAAAATGTCATGCAGATCAAAGCTTATTAAAATGACTTTTGGAGCACAACTCCCAAAATTCCTTAGCTGCCTAGCCCTAGCCATTCTGACTGCAGGATTTTGGGAGCAGAAGTACAAAAAAAAAGAGTAACTTTTTGTAAGTGCTGATACAGATTTCTTTTTAAGGCAAACATCTTTCTGCCATGTGCAGCAGATATTATTTCAATAAAAGTTAGTTTCCACCCAAATTACATGTGGCAAGAAATATGAAGACAAGAGTAATTTGATTTAAATCCTAAATTTCATATCTATTCAATGCAAGAGAGGGAACTTTTTCTGCAAATGTAGTTCCTGATCACTACTCACATCATACCCAAAGGTATCTTGACTAAGAAAAGATTTTCAGGATTACAGGAGGAAGATTTCAAAGGAGCTGCAGAGGGAGGGAAGCAGCAGGGTAAGAAACCCCAGTTCAATGTCAAGAATGAGAACTGTCTATGAAAGGAAAATTAGGATCTACCCATCATAAGGAGAGGCCACACTTGAAGCCACATCTATTGATGACCTGAAATCATTTGAGGAAAAAGTGTCAAGTTTCTGGGTGGAGACCTTCAGCAAGAATTGTTATATCGTTTGGAAAGAGATCATAGCAAAACAGAAGAAAGTCGGTGTGTATCCTTCTGCAAAATTTCAGCAAAAGCCAAATCAGATTTGTGCAAACTCCAGACTCAGGCTCTGTGTAAGTGTTACCTTTTCATTTTCTGCTAAATTGGGTCTGCTGCTTAAGACTCCAGTCTAAAGTGTAGTGGTACTGATTAAACCTAAGCATAGCTGAAGATTAATGTGTAAGGTTAGATGGAACCGAAGTGAACACATAACAGATGATTTCATGCTGTTCTAATAGTGAGCCACATGAAAGCATGAGTATATGGAAAAGTATGTAATGTACTTCAAGTATCTGGGCCTGCAAACTCTGAAGAGGCATCACTGCAACAGTTCTAGCTGAGTGAGTTCTAATTTAGCACTCAAGAGGCAACCTAGTAAGTAATAACTATGGGACTCGTACAGAGCTACAAACACACTGTTCAGTACTGTTTTTAAGCACGGAGCTGACATATGTGTGAATCTGTTCTATCTACATTTCTGTTCTCTATACAAGCTTCTCTACCTCCTCCTTTCATTCTAAAAACTATACATGCTAGAAATGTTACGGTGACTGTCAACAATTGTAAATGAGGGATACATGGAAGATTTGACTCATAATCCTTTTCATCTGTTTTTGCTATCAGATCTGATAGCTCTCCTCTTATATCAGAAAAACATAAGAACATAAGAAGAGCCATGATGGATCAGGCCAATGGCTCATCTAGTCCAGCTTCCTGTATCTCACAGTGGCCCCACCAGATGCGTTTGGGAGCGCATGAAACTAGATATCTGTCTCCTGATACCATTCCCCTGCATCTGGCCATTGAAGTACCTCGGTTTTAAGCCTGATGATTACACATCTCCATCATGGTTTGTAACCTGTGATGGACTTTTCCTCCAGGAATCTGTCCAATCCCCTTTTGAAGGCATCCAGGCCAGATGCCATCATCACATCCTGTGGCAGGGAGTTCCACAGACTAACAATGCGCTGGGTAAAAAAAAAAAAATTCTTTTGTCTGTTCTTACTCTTCCAGCCCTCAATTTGAGTTTATGTCCCCTAGTTCTGTTATTTTGTGAGAGGGAAAAGAGCGCCTCTGTATCCACTTTACTCATGCCCTGCATTATTTTGTCCATCTCAATCATATCCCCCCCCAGGCGCCTTTTTTCCAGACTAAAGAGCCCCAAATGTTTTAGCCTTTCCTCATAAGGGAGGTGCCCCATCCCAGTAATCATTTTAGTCGCTCTCTTCTATACCGTTTCCAGTTCCATGATGTCTTTCTTGAGATGCGGTGACCAGAATTGTACACAATACTCCAGGTGCGGCCTTACTATCATTTTGTATAATGGCATTATGATGTTGGCTGTTTTATTTTCAATCCCCTTTCAAAACAGCAGTCATGTGAGAGCTTTAATTGCTTTGTGGGGTGTCTGTGGTGCAACCAGATGCACACTTGGTTACATGACTGCTTGTGCAACCAGAGACTCCTAAGAATGGCAAAAACATACTTGTATGTAAGGGCAATCCAACACGATTTTGGCCATGGTGTTTAATTAATCCTGCATTTCCTAGTAATTTTAAGTAAAGTTCTGTGTTTGAACATAGACTTTGCATGCAGAGGATTCTAAATTTCAGACTTAACACATTTTTAAAGAATTGGATAGAAGCTTCCTATGAATAATGTTATAATTTTAGTAATGCAGTATGAAGATGTAACTAGTGCTATTTTCAACTGTCATCTACTTATGCCCATATGTTTCATGCAATCTTATTTATTGGAGCTATGATGATGCAAACACATTGAACAAACATACATGGACCAGAAAAATATCAAACATCCATAGTGCTTTGAAATTCTTGATGCAGCAGTAAGTCTAGTGTTGGGCAAATTGGGCAGTTGGGCGACCTGCAAATTATGTGCATTTTTGTACAAAATATAGCATTTTTGTACAAATGGTTGAATTTTTTGCAACACCTTATTCTCATTAATGTGAAATTCTTTGCTATCCTTGCTAGTGGGGAGAGGAATATTGTAATACCTTGTCCTTCAGTATAAGGCTGGGACAAGAAATGATTTGCAATGTCACTGAACAAGGCTGATGGAAGTTGCCATCTAACACCATTTTGTTGGGACAACCCATCCACCCATCCCATGTAAACTGACTCAGAAAGCATTTGGACTCACATCTCTGAAAGGCCAGCTTTTCAAGTACTCATCAACATGAAAGAGCACTTTACTGACTGCATCCCACATAACTTAGTACTATTGGCTGTAGGACTCTGGGAGTTGTAGTCTAAAAATGTTAATATCCTAAGCTAGGGGTGCCCGAACTTTTTGTAAGGAGGGCCAGATTTGGTGGCTGAGAATGTGTCAGGGGCCGGTTGCTCCCCAACCCTGCCACCCCATTGCAAGCCCCATCCACTGACCGATAAGCCCCACCCACTGACCCCTTGCACGCGCTGAGCTTCACAAGGTTCCCGGTGTTGCCGGTGGTGGCGGCCTGACCGCGAGCCACCCCCCCACGCACAACCAGCCCCACAAGCTTCCCGGTGGTGCTGGTGGTGGCAGCCCGCCCCCTCACCCACCCGCCCAGCCCCACAAGCTTCTGCTCACCGGCTGGCCAACTGGCCCACCCAGCCCAGCGGTGTCAGTGTTGGTGGAAGATTTAAAAACAAAAACAAAAACATGGGGTGAAGGAGGGGGAAGGAGGGGTGGGCCAGACAGCTGCGGGCCACTCAGAATGGCCTGACGGGCCAGATTTGGCCCCCAGACCGGAGTTTGGGCAAGCCTGTCCTAAGCTCTCATAATAGTGTGCCAAAAAGCCACCTACCCAGCCTTCATTGCATGCTATTGGCATAGATGTCATCAATTCTGTCTGCTTTAACAGAGATGTAAACTGCAGCATCCACATGCTGAGTGGGTCGTGAGAACAAGCCTTTAGTGACAGGGCTGAGCTTTGTGTCTCTGTCACAATTTGCTGCCATGCTATTTTTAATTCTCAACATGTCCTGTAGCAAGTGCAGAAATACTTGTTTTTATTATAAAGGGCATTTATACACGACCCCTAAGCTCCGCCGCAAATGGCTGCAAGCTCCGGACCTTAAAAATGTTACCCCACCAGCTCCGGAGTTTGCAGACAATTAAGTGCGACCCCACCCACCTAAGCGTGACTCAGTGCACTTTTCTTGTACCTGCTCTTTGATGGTGAAAAGTATTTGATGCGGAGAGTGCCTGAGCTCTCCTTGCTTCTTTCTGTTGTTTTTCTTTTGCCTCCGCCCCTTAAAGAGGAACCAGGAAGTAAACGGAGTTCGGAGCAACTTCCACCGGCAAGGGAGGTAAGGCTTTATTCTTCTGTCCCTGTCTAAGGCTTTTTTTCCCTCCCTCCCCTCACGCAGACAGAACAAAGAAGTGTGGAGCGGGTGGGGACGGAGGAACAGCAATGAACCCTCAAGATCTCTGGTCCGAATTTAAGGGACCAGCGGATCTTAGGGGTCGTGTAAAAAGGCCCTGAGTACTATGATGTCCCCCCCACCCTGCTCCATTTGTCCTCCCATTACTATCAGTTCTACATACAACATCCTACCCACCCCACTTCCCTCATCAGTTTTCAAAGCAACACTAAAGAAGCCAATTAAGTGGTGCAAAATAAGTCATAAATAAGGTGTAAATGAAATGTGAGGTATAAGGAAGGGAGAGAGGATGGGGAGAGGGGGAGGGATAGACAGGCAATGAAAGGGGAGAAAGATTGCACATAAAACTTCGTGTTTTTATTGCTGGTGAAATGTGTCCACCTGTCTGCCCCACTCCACCTCACCCTCAGCTCCCATCTATCTATCTATCTATCTATCTATCTATCTATCTATCTATCTATCTATCTATCTATCTATCTATCTATCTATCTATCTATCTATCTATCTGATTTCTATACCATAACCATCTAGAGAAAAGCTACTCTGGGCTTCTTTAAGAAGCTTCATTTTCTTTGTCTTTTTTGGCACACTTTAATATTTTATTTTATTTTGGGATATTTCTTAGCTCCCGCTATCATTCTGAGGTTAACTGTGCATTTTGTTTTTCTCAGAGTATGGGAAGTTCCTTCTTAGACTGCCACCCTCAGGCTCCTGCATTGAATGGGTTTTGTAGTCTAAAAAGGAATCTTTTCTACTGCTTACACCCTCATTCTTTTGCAGCTTCTCTGCTGTTCCACGCAAACAAGTGAACCATAGTAGGGATGAATGCATTTGTTAGCTTTGGCTTCCCTCAGTTTTTCAGATCTTAAATCAGGAGCTTTGCTTGTGACTTTAAAAATACATTCCAATAACAGAAAGCTGTTTTGTGTGCTCTCCTGGTGCAGTGGTTAAACTGGTGTATTGCAGCTATGAGTGTGCACATGACCTGGGGTTCAAATCCAGGTAGCCAGTTGAAGGTTCACTCAGCCTTCCATCCTTCCAAGGTCAGTAAAATGAGTACCCATCTTGCTGAGAGTCAGGGGGAATATATAGCCTATATAAATAAATTGTAAACCAACCAGAGAATCATTGGCAGTGTAAGTCACACTTATAAGCCTCATTGAGTTCAATGACAGTTATTTCCATGCAAATTGCTACAGGACTGTACATTAATTCTCCATTAATTTCTTTAAATGCTTCCCTGGAAAAAGAACAGGTTCATCTACTGAAGAAAGATACAGCCATTACAAAGCCACACAGAAAGCTGATACCTAGAGGACTTCTGTACTGAATAACTCAAAGGCCCAACCCTGTTGCTTATAATATACTAAGTTGCACTATTGTTGGCCAATTGACTCAATGGGATTTAAGTGAGTATAATAATAATAATAATAATAATAATAATAATAATAATAATAATAATAATAATAATAATAATAATAATAAATCAGAAGATCCCAAAGAATGATAGATTAAGATGGGATAGTAGAAAGAAAAGATTTCTCACTTTATATATGGGTAAGCACATAACAACAATAACTATGGAGATGACAGAGATAAATAGCTAATTTAGTACTCTAAACAGTGTGCCACACACATCTGGGTACTGGCCAAGTCACTGGCCCAAGCCAAACTACATGCAGCATCATTTTATTCTGGAATAATTCCAAATGTGGATTGTGGCATTTTAAAAGATGCAATAATAGTAGATTGTCAATAGAGGGCAGCGTTTTCAATGAAGTCCAAGCCTCTCAAAAGGATGCAGAAAATTGTATAAAATGAAAAATTAGGAAGTTAATTTTCTTTGCTTCTTTTTTAAAGTAGTGGAAAATATCATTAAATACCATAGATACTTTTAAACCACTGCTGCAGTAAAATGCCTTTAGGCTTCAAATGTATCATTTCTTCACTTGTGTTATCTCCGTTTCCTTTCCATGGATTTAATTATTTACAATAAAGACATTTTTTTCCAGTCTCTGGAGATGTCTGTTTTCTGATGTTGCATAACTAATATTTGTTTTTAACCTCTTGGGTAAGCTGTAATCTAAGTGATCAATTATGTAACACAACAAAACACATTACTGATTATTTCTGGGATTGCAAGGCAAATGCATAATAATTCTATCATAATCAATCCCTGTTTGTTATTGGGTTCCTAAATCAATCTGAGCAAATGGGCCAAACCAGGACAATTAGGACTGATTATCCATAAGGGTAAAAAAACATGAATCAAACCTACCTGGATTTTAAAAAAAAGGGATGCTTGATGTTAAATAATATGGTAGTGAGCCAATAATAAAAGCATTTCTGCTCTAACAAAAAGTAGAATGCCATATGTAAGTTATCACCCAGTTCAAAATTTTGTGGAATTTAAATAGGCTGTCAAAGTCAGAGCCTTGAGAATAGAAATTTCAGAGACATTTTTGCTCGGTATATATATTTATTAACATTTGCTTATATATTAACTGGCTTTTATTGCTTTTATTATGAACTGCTTATATATTAACTGGCTTTTAATGCTTTTATTAACATTTGCTTAGATAGATAGATAGATAGATAGATAGATAGATAGATAGATAGATAGATAGATAGATATGAAAACCAGAAAGGAAATACAGAAGGGTATAATAGCAAATGTGTATAGTCTGTCCAGTTCTTTCCAATATGAACTGTGAGAACATATTTGGATAAACACGTGCTAATTCAAAATATGATAGAGAGGTTACCAACAACATCTGATATGCCAGTTAATGATCAGTTAATAATCTATCTGTTTCATGACTGCTCGGACTTACAGTTCTCTACAGCAAGGAATCCCTTTTCTCAGTTTGTGTGAGTCTTGAGAATTCCTTGTCTCATTCTCACTGCCCATTGTGGCTCTCTGTGACTTTCAACCCAGCCAGGAACAATGTGGAAGCTTTTCTTTCTTCTTCACCAAGCTGGCAGGAGTGCTGCAGCTGCTGATTTTCTTCAGCTGGCTCCTCACTTATTAACCAGTTTGTTTAACAATCTAGTCATAGAAATGCACATCGGTCATTAAGTGAGGAGTGGCTGTATTTTCAGTGGTTATTGGTCCAGTGGTTACAAGAGTCCTACTGTATTCTGAATATAGATAAATGTTTATTCTCCCAAATCTACCTACCATATACCTTATTTATTTATTGCATTTATTTTGAATATTTTCCCCTGCTTTAGTTTACTGGTTCCCCTTGCTTTAGTACAACCCTCCTCATCCACCTTTAGTGTTGTTGTTCAGTCATTAAGTCATGTCTGACTCTTAATGATCCCATAAACCAGAGTACACTAGGCCCTCTTGTCTTCCACAGCCTCCTGGAGATTGGTCAAATCCATGTTGGTTGTGTCGATGACACCGTCAAACCATCTCCTTATCTGCTGTCTCCTTTCCCTTCTGCCTTCAATCTTTCCCAACATCAGAGACTTTCCCAAGGATTCCTCTCTCCTCATGAGGTGGCCAAAGTATTGTAGCCTCAGCTTCAAAATCTGTCCTTCCAGTGAATATTAATGCTCTACCAAGCATTAATATCAGTTGCTCTATTTAGAATAGCTTTAGATAGAAACCAGTTCAGGCTACTTATTGCCAATGTTCTACTAGGACATGGCCCTTGAAGAAGCAGCAGCATTAAAATTGACTTCTTTCTTTCATAAACACCACTCACAAGTGTGATTCTATTGCTTAGCATAAGCCAGGTTATAACTTTCATTCCATTCCTCCCTGATAAGTAAAGTGTAAATGCCACATTTCCGGGGGGGGGGGGATTGTTTCATACACCTGCACCAAGCCAGCATGTCGGGATGCTTTGTTTATCAAGAAGGAACATACAGAAAGTTACAACCTTGGTACACTAAGGAACAATTTTACTACGATTTCCTCTTTACCAAATTGACTACAATTTCCTCTTTACCAAATTGACTTAACTGCTTATTAAATTATTTTGATATAGCCAGGAGAGCACATTTACCGTTAAAATATATCACAGAACAGTCTAGATATATTTTACATTATGAGAAAATTGAACTCATAGTGTATATGATTTCTTCCATGCTAGCCATTTCTTCTAGCAGTGGTATCATTTGTTTGTTCAGTTATTATAAAGAATCTAGACATCATTGCCAAGTGGTTCTTCTTCTGATAACTTCTATCTGGGGCTCTTGAAGAATTATAAGACAACACTTCCACATGACATTGGCAATGAACACGCTTACATAGCTCACATGACCCTGCCCCCAAACACAGTTAATGGGCAATTTAGTCTTTCACCTCATTTCCTTGTTGTGTCCAAATTCAATAATAATTTTAACAGTTATAATTACAAAGTGTGAGTTATCTTAATATTCGCTATAAAGCACTATTTTTTTAAAAAAAATACAAATAGAAGTTATGGGAAATTGTTTTTAATTGATTACCAAATATTTTGGAATGAACCCATATAATGCAATTAGTATAGGCAAGAGAAGAGACAGATTTTTTGCCTCCATGTATTGTTGTTAACTGGCTGGTTTAACATTGGGAAAGGGGTATGGCAAGGCTCTTACCCTCTTGCCTAATATATGTAGAGTACATCATTTAAAAGGCAAGACAGGATGAATCAAAAGTTGGAATTAAGATTGCCAAAAGAAATATCATCCACCTCAGATAAGCAGATGATACTACTTTGATAACAGAAAGTGAGGAGGAATTACAGAACCCCTTAATGAGGGTGAAAGATGAGAGTGACAAAAATGGGCTGAAGCTCAACATCAAAAAAACTAAGATCATGGCCACCAATCCCGTCACCTCATGGCAAATAAAAGGGAAAGAAATGGAGCTAATGACAGAGTTTCTTGGCCTCCTTAATCACTGCAGATGCAACTGCAGCAACAAAATTAAAAGATACCTGCTTCTTGGGAGGAGAGCAATAGCAAACCTAGGCAGCATCTTAAAAAGCAGAGACATCACTTTGCCGACAAAGGTCCAGATAGTCAAAGCTATGGTTTTTCAAGTAGTGATGTATGGAAGTGAGAGCTGGACCATAAAGAAGGCTGATTGCCACAGAATTGACACGTTTGAGCTGTGGTGCTGGTGGAGACCCTTGAGAGTCCCCTAGACCACAAGGAGATCAAACCTATCTATCCTGAAATAAATCAACCCTGAATGTTCACACTGGAAGGACAAAATTTGAATCTGAGGCTCCAGTACTTTGGCCACCTCATGAGAAGAGAAGACTCCTTGGAAAAGTCCCTGATGTTAGGAAAGACTGAAGGCAAAAGGAAACGGGGACAGCAGAGAATGAGATGGTTGGACAGTGTCATTGATGCAACCAACATGGGCGTGACCAAACTCCAGGAGGCAGTGGAAGACAAGAGGGCCTGGCGTGCTCTGGTCCATGGGGTCACAGATCAGTTGGACATGACTGAATGACTGAAAAACAAGTTGTTTCTGTTTCTGTAGTAGTAGTAGTAGTAGTAGTAGTAGTAGTAGTAGTAGTAGTAGTAGTAGTAGTAGTAGTAGTAGTAGTAGTAGTAGTAGTAGTTGCTGTTGCTGTTGCTGTTGCTGTTGTTGTTGTTGTTGGTGGTGGTGGTGGTAGTGAGGGAAGGTGACAGCATCTAAGCATGGGGGGGAACCCTCTTAAAAATACCAATTCTGATTTATACCTTAAATTCATTCCAAGTTGTGTCTATTGGGTAGGGAGATAGTGGGGAAGGGGTCATACATGAACATTTATGCACAATTTTCTGGGCATTTTCTCAAATGCATGTGATAATAGAGTGCATGCCCTCAAGAGCTTTCAGTGTTCCTTGGTATTTTACTAGTAGCCTATAAAGGTATCACCAATAGTCTAATCTAGTCTTGCTTTTGTATTTTGTAATAGCTACATCCCCCCTTTTCTTTACTTCAATGGAAGAAGATACCAAAAAGAGAGCCACCCACGTCTTGATGTACCAAGAAGAAGGCACATTCAACAAAAACAGCATCAGGACAGGACTGCAAACACTACGTCATATTATTTTTATCGGCCATACCTAGTGGATTTCCCAAATTTTACCCCAATCCCCAAATAGAACACATGGCTTTTACATCAACACTTCCCCCTCCCTCTGGCCAAACAGGGACTTTATTTCTCATCCATCCAAATGGAGAAGCGGTGTGTGTGTGTGGGGGGGGTGCCTCTTTGAAAGACTGGGGTATGAAATCAAATACGTGACCTCAGATGCAGTTTAACAACACCCCTGCTGCTTTCTACCTCATCTCAAGAAGGCCAGCCTGACATATATCATCTAGTCAAGAACTTTACATCTAAGAAAGTTTTCCTGGCAAAACACATCTTTTGCCATGTTTGGACTTTTGGTTCATGCTTTGAAAAAAAGGGCATGACCTTGAAAGCTCACAGTGTTTTGTTGTTGTTGTTATTTTATTGGTTGCCTATAAAGCTGTCACCAATAGCCTAGTCTTGATTTTGTATTATGTATTTTGTAATGGCAACACAACCCCTCCCCCCTTTTTTGGAACGTTATGAAAGCTACTCAAAGTCCTGCCTCTATTTGGACAGTGCCTGGGGGAAATTTAATAATAGTAATAATTGCATGCACTATAACTGCTCTCTTTGGAAAATATTATTGTACCCTCATATTATGCCTTTGAGAGGTTTTAGTTGGGAAGCACTTTTTTGGACTGGGATTGAATGTCATTCAGTCCAGGGATAACCAATTGTTCCCCCTCTACTTCAGCTGTAGCCCAGAAAAAATGCTCCCCTTCTCTTTTATAATGTCTCTTTCAGGATTAGAGATAGCAGACCTCTGAATACCCACCTTGGAACAAAAGCAGGCAATAGACATGTGCTTATATCCTGATAGGCATCTATTTAACTTCCACTGTAAACAAGATGTCAGACTAGATAGGCTTTTGGTCAGATCCAGCAGAGCTGTTCATATACCTTTAAGTTTCAAACCTAATCATAGCTTTTTGTTAGATGGTAGTTTTCAAATCTTACCATATCTATATGACAGATAGGGAATAAACTGAAGCCAAATTGTTCCTACCAACATTAGAAGGTTAATGTAGGGTAGAATTTTTAAGTAATGCTTTCTTGATCTTCTCTTCGGAATAACAGAACATGTATTTCAGGAAAAGCAATACAAAAACAAACACTAGAGAGCAATTTCCATGATTGGGAAGATAATCTATCCAGTCTTTTCCTCATTCGCCCAAGTGACAGCATTTTTAAAAACTCACACATATAGACACAAAAAATTTAGCACCAACAAACCTACATTTGCATGCAGATTTGGCTAACTCATTTTCTGAAAGATTGGAAACCTCAAGAAAGATCAAAGAAGAGCAACAAAATAATTATGGGCAGTAGGGATTTGCCTATGAGAAGATTAAAAGACCTAAATAAATATGTAAAGTTTGGCTAAGTGGTAGCTGAAGAGAAGCACGCTAACCATCTACAAATATTTGATTGGTTTAAACACTTGGGACAGCGGGAGAATTGCTTAGCACAGGCTGAACAGATACAACTAGAAAGATGGAATTAAGAAATGGAAAATTTAGGCAGAAGCAGAATTCAAAGCTAATTCTCCTGATGGGAAGTTGCATTAGCGAGCCCACAGTAGAGAAGCAAATGTACAATGGGAATGAATTTCAACACTGATAAGAGAAGGGACTTGATGACCTACTGGGTCCTTCCAATCTCAAATATTTATGATTCTGTAATTAAGTATTATTAAATATAATTGCTGTGCCAATGGTTATCCCTCGGAAAATTTTGACTAATGCCTCAGGTCAGAAGTGTGCAATTATCACCTGAGCAAAGGTCTTTCATTTTAACCCATCCACTCTACTGAAATTACCTTGCTGATTTTATGATTCACAAGTGCTTTCATGAAAACCACCTGTCTGATCTTGCTGCATTTGTGAGTACTGGAGACCAGAGCAAGGGTTGTGTATGAAGAACAGGCACTAAGAGGACATGTTGCTTGGAGAGTGTTTGATTCAAAGGGATGGAGATTCATTTCCTATGTGGTATATATTGGGATTGCACTAGGAATGAATTACTGTATGTGCAGGAACAGAAAGCGTTAATGTATGTGTAAAGTATAATTCTTCATGACACAGCCATGAATATCAACAAATAGAATGTGTTATGAGAGAGTAAACAAGATGATAGAGGAACTGTGGAAGTACACTATGTCTAGTCTGCAGAACAGAAGACTGCGAGATTATATGATAATCAACTTGAATTCTGAAGTGTTGACACTTGGAGAGTGCCACATGCTTGTTTTCTACTGCATGGAAATTATAGGTTGAAGAAGAAAGTCTTTACCAAAAAATAGGGCCAGCTGATGGTGTTACTGGCAGGGGAAGGTTTCAATAATTAAATACCTCCTTCTTCCTGGGAGTTGCAGTTCAGGAACATCTGGGGACCCACAGGTTGAGAGCCACTGGTCTAGAGTGGAGAAGACTAGAGTACTGACCTAATGCACAACAACAATCGATAATATGAAAAGAATGTGCATGAGAGTATAAGGTTAGTTTTATGGAAATGTAATCTATCACTTGTATTGTTTTGACTTATATATCACCCCATAGTGCTAGAATATTCTCTGAGTGGCTCACAAAGTGATTATACAAGGGTCAGCCTTCAGCTGGCTATTGGAACCATTACTGCATTTTATATATAAAAAAGGGAAGCCGTGTGGCCATTACAAAATACAAATACAAGAGTAGGCTATAGGCAATACCTTTTTAGGTCACTAATAAAAATAATTTAGAAAATCATTACAAGGTTAGGCCTCATCTAAGACAAAGGTCCCTGGTAAAAAATCATCTTGCCAAGAACTTTACATCTAAGAATAATATCTTGGCAAACCATATATATTTCCACGCTTGGACTTAGGTCATGTTTTGAAGAAGTGGATAACTGTCCATGAGAGCTTGCAATAATTTAAAAAATATATTAGTGACCAATAAAAGTACAGTATTGCCTTTAGCCTAGTCTTGCATTTGATTTTTATATGCCACAGTGTAACTTAACTCTGAATTGATATGGGTACCTGTGAAAGTTGATACCATGAGGGGTCTAACCAGATAAGAAGCCATGCTTCTGAAATGGTGCAAACAAGTTCCTTAGGTAACTCACAAACAACTAGAACATTATAATTAGGAGTGTACCAAATTACAAATACCATCCAATCTAATCTATATCTGAACATTTACCAAAGAAATCAGGACCAACCTTTTTCAAGAATGCATGCTTGTAAATTTTGTTCCGTCCCTTCCTCATTCACCCCAGGTAAAATATATGTTGTGGGAATAGAATATCTCTTTAGTATTCCCAGGTAATAGCCTGGCTTGCCAGAGTGTGCCCACTCACTGCCTCTTCAAGATCTGTGTGGTAGAGTTCCAGTTCTGGTTTCACTGCAGTGAGACGCCTTGATAACCTGTCTGGCTTATCTGGCTGAATTTCTCCAGATAAACAGGACCTGAAAAGGTAAGTCCCCCTTGGAGGGGGGGTGTAGAAAGGCAGCATCTGGGGACTGTGAAGAATTGCAGCACCAAGCTTCGTAGGTTCAGAAATCGCCTTATCTCTCCTGTTGGGGGAAAGTCCGTCTGTTATCATGGTAACGGTTCAAACTGGAAGCACCAGACAATGTAAATAATTGTAGATATTTTGGAACTTTACTGCTGTAACTAAGACTGTATGTTTTTCCCTATTTTTTATGTGAGCTTCATCTTGGACACTCCCCCCCCCCGCTTCAATAAGTACTAATACCCCCCTTCCTGAAAAGGCAGCTACAAGCGTGTGTTGGAAGATAAAACCTTAAGGTAGTATTATTTTGAAGCTCTTATATTCATATATTTTTCTATGGAGTCTTTTGCCCAGCTGGGAGAAGGAAAAAAGAAAAAAACTATTTGACTTTGGAAGTCTCAGTGCTTCCAAAACAAACTTTTTAGATAATGGACTTGGGTTTTTTCTCTTTCGCTCCTTCCTGTCTTTGATCTGCTTTTTACATCTCCTCCCTTCTGGAAGTGATTAACATTTTGAAGTGGATTACAACTGAGTTAAATCAGAACAATGAGCCAGGAACCAATGTCAGATGAGCAATTTATGGATCTGCTTGATAAAGTTCAGAATATAGCAGACTCTCTTAAGTCTGGGCATTTTCCTGAGCTTAATTCAGAAGCAGATGAGAGTCCCAATTTTAATCTAGATCAGAACACTGAGCCCAATATACAAGTAACAAGAAATATTTTGAAGGAATACTTGGAGAATGTGGAATCTAGCACTGCTCGGGAGACTAAGCTTTCTCCAGAAGAGGAGAAAAGTCTCATCTTCAATCCTGATTTGAGCATGAAGGTAGGACAGAGGAGGTGGTGCTTTGAAGTACTAAAAACCAAAGGATGAAGCAGCACAAACCTCCAAAGAAGGTTTGTGTCCATTGTTTGTGTCCATTGTTCTGAGCTCTACTTTGATTTATCCAAACAGAGCTTATACAACCGAGTCAGCCACCCATACCACATGCACACACACACTCAGTTCTAATTACACGAGGACTGTGTGTAGCTACCAGAATGAAACTCTCTCTCTCTCTCTCTCTCTCTCTCTCTCTCTCACACACACACACACACACACACACACACACACACAAAACCAAGAAAAATCTAAAATGCATGACCATAAATCTAAGAAGTGTAAGACACACACCCCTTTGCCATGTTTGGATATGAAACAGCTGCTTTGTCAGGTGGCTGAGGAATAAATAGTGAGGTCAATCTGAATTCTCATCATTCTGGAACAACAGGACTTTCCAGGAGAGGTTTTGCTTTTCATTGGCTGCTAATCTTTATTTGGCTGTGAATCTGCTTCTCCTTTGGCACCTCATTAGCTTGCTACCACAGTGGGTGCCAAGCATTTCTGTTCAAATGCCAACATCTGGAACCCTCAGTACTCCTGAGCAAATACCTGAGCAAATGTGTAGGAGCATGCCACTTCATCCAAGTATGACTAGGGATGTATTGAACTATCTTGTGTCTCTTGTAATAACATGTAAATAATCATGCTTCACTTCATTTTGATACTTTGCCCCAAAGCCAGTGAACACCTTAACTATGAACAATATCTAGCAATTTAATGTTTAAAACAAAACACAATTAAGAGACAGATTTTCCATGTAAAGGCCCAGACTAAAAGATGCAACTAATAGCACTTAAACAGGGTTCCAGAATAGTATGTCTGGGAAAACTGTCCTATAGTCTGGAAGGTTCTTTTAAGAAATATTTAGATTTGTAAGTCATATAAGGGGAAAGGTGTTCTTTCAAACACAAAACAAAATTTAGCTCATTAAACAAAACAAAATTTAGCTCATTAAACAAAACAAAATTTAGCTCATTAAACATAACAAAATTTAGCTCATTAAACATTGCAGATGGACTTCACACTCAGAGCTTATTTGGAACCTGAAGTGGGAGTATTTGTCAGTTTGCAAAATAATCTGAAGTGAAACAACGAAGCACAATGTGGCCCTCAAATCCAGCAGCAGCTCTCTAAAGAATAAACTGTTGCCTCAGTGCTGGAAAATAATAATAAAAATGATGAAAAATAGTAATAGTAATTTCAAAAACTCAGCTAGGTAAATTCCTTTGTCATGTGATCTGCATTTGTTTGGATCCTGACAAGATGAGGGAAGGTTCTTAGTACATTAAAGACTGCTGCAATTTTAAAACAAAATCAGATCTGACACGATTCAAAGGTAATATACTGTAAGTCACAGAGGTCAGTTCAGCGTTTAACAACGGTGACAGATAACTAAGTATCCCAGTCTGTGAACCTGATCCTCTAGAAAGAAAATGACAACAGCTTCACTGCCAGGCAGCCAGAATAAAAATCAAATAAATAAATAAATAAATAAATAAATAAATAAATAAATAAATAAATAAATAAATAAATAAATAAATAAATAAAAGACCTCATCTAGAACAAGCAGAACACTATTCAAATGTGTAGATGAATGAACAAAACAGATGCATCAGCTTATTATTGATCTATGTCAAGCTGGAGTCATGCTGCTCATTTGAACTGGTTTCTTTTCAGACTTCTGTTCAGTCACATGGCATTTAAACAGGTGGCCATGTTCACATGTACTGAAGAGAAATAGTTTTATTCCTGGTGATTTAAATCAATTTTGGCTGAAATAGACTCCTTTCTACAAATACACATAGAATTGAATCAATCTTAGAAGCAAAGTATTTTAAAAGGCACCTGACAACCAGTTTGGGGAGGGGGATTGCTTTGCAGCCTATATAATTAGATTTCACCCTTGTGTTGTGCAGAGGTGTAGCAAGGGTTTGCAGTGCCTGGGGACAAAGTCCATTCTTGTGCCCCTACTGTTCCCCCAACCATATCACACTCATACAGCAAGCGGGGGCAATCATGTGTGCGTGTGTCCGGGCATATCTGGGCATTTGTGTGTGTGTGTGTGTGTGTGTGTGTGTGTGTGTGTGTGTGTGTGTGTGTGTGTGTGTGTGTGTGTGTGTGTGTGTGTGTGTGTGTGTGTGTGTGTGTGCTCGGTGGGCCAGGAGCAAGGCGAGGAAGAGGAGGAGGAGGAGAATGTCATGGCCACCACGCTCTGCACCTGCCTGCCTGCCTGCCTGCCTGCTTCAGCGTGTGGAGATGGAGGTGGCAGAGGGGGTCTGATCGCCAAGCCTTAGCTGGGGGAAAGGAGGACTGCTGGTGGGAGGACTCACAGCTTCCACCTCCTGCTCCCCCTCCAGTCATCCCCAGATTGCTGTGCTCCTGGGTCAAATGCACCCTTGTGCCCCCACCAGATACACCCTTGGTGTTGTGGGAATGATAAAGTCTAAAGTGATTTAAATGATGCTTCAATGCAGTTCTTATAGTCAGTGTAATTGGAGCCTCAGTTTCACACATATTCAGACATACTGTTCCTCTGTTCTATTCAGTTGCTGCATCAGTCCTTAAAATATATAAACTTATTTATTTATTTATTTATTTATTGCATTTATACCCCACTTATCTACAATGTGTACTCTAAGCGGCTTACAAGGCTGCGATAGCCACACAAATTACAATGGTGCACAGACAGGATGGGTGATAATAACACTAAACAAAAGTTAAAACCTTGTGGAACCTCAATAACTAAACAATGGTAAATAAAAACAGGTAGTGATGGCGGGGGGGGGGGGGAAGAAAATTTAGTTAAGAATCGTCAAAGGCCTCCCAGAAAAGATAGGTCTTTAACGCCTTCCGGAAGGCCAGCAGGGACTCTGCAGAGCGCACTTCACTGGGGATGGAGTTCCAGAGGCTGGGGGCCGCCACTGAGAAAGCCCGGGTCTGAGTACTCGTCCTCCGGGCTTCACGAGGAGTGGCGACCCGAAGCAAGTGTGCTCGCGCCTGCTGAACGGGATGGGCCGAGGTTGATCGCTGAGCGATACGCTCTGCCAGGTAGTCCGGTCCCAAGCCATGGAGGGTTTTATAAACTAAAACCAAGACCTTGAATCTAATCCGGGCTGCAACGGGCAACCAGTGCAGACGGGCCAGGACTGGGGTGATGTGGTCATAGCGACGCACACCAGCCACCAGCCTGGCCGCTGCGTTCTGTACCTGCTGCAGATGCCGGAGAAGAGTCAAGGGCAACCCCATGTAGAGGGCGTTACAGTAGTCCAGCCTCGGGATCACCAGAGCTTGGACCACAGTTCTCAGAGAGTTCGCGTCGAGGTATGGGCGGATCTGGGCGATCTGACGAAGATGGTAATAGGCGGACCTGGTCACCGATGCCACCTGGGACTCCATGGTGAGCGCCGGGTCCAGGAACACACCCAGATTCCGCGCCCTCTCCGCGAGCTGCAGGGAAACTCCCCCCAGACAGGGGAAAGGGCCACCGTACCCTGACAACGAGCTCCCGAAGAACATAACCTCCGTCTTCTCGGGGTTGAGTTTAAGCCTGTTCGCCCCGGTCCAAGCCAGCATGGCCTCCAGGCACCCGTCGAGGACCCCCACAGCTTCCACAGCAGAGGTGGTGAAGGAGAGATAGAGCTGCTTGTCATCAGCGTACTGATGACAGCAGACTCCAAAACTCCTGATGACCCCCGCCAACAGCCTTACGTAGATGTTAAACAGCATGGGGGACAGAGACAACCCCTGTGGAACCCCACAAGGGAGAATCCAAGGGGCCGATAACTCCCCCCCCCATGCTGCATGTACTGTGGGCGGCCCTCCAGGAAGGAACGGAGCCAACTGCAAGCAGTGCCTCCAATTCCAACCTCAGAGAGCCGGTCCAACAGGATACCGTGGTCGACGGTATCAAAGGCCGCTGACAGATCCAGGAGGACCAACAGGGTAGAGCAACCCCTGTCGGCCGCCCGGAGAAGGTCATCTTGCAGGGCGACCAAAGCTGTTTCGGTACCCTGGCGGGGCCTGAACCTGGACTGGCATGGATCGAGGCACTGCCAATCCTCCAGGTATGACTGCAGCCGGACCGCCGCCACCCTCTTGATCACCTTGCCCATAAATGGGACATTGGCGATTGGGCGATAATTTGTTAAATCGTCCACCGCCAGGCCAGTTTTTTTCAGAATGGGCTTTACCACCGTCTCCTTCAGACGAGAGGGAAAAAACCCCTCGCTGAAGGAGGCGGTGGCAATGGCAGAAGCCCATTCGGCCATAGTCCCTCTGGCAGCTCTAATTAGCCAGGCAGGGCAAGGGTTGAAAGGGGTGGAGGTAGGCCGGCAATGCGCCATAGCACTGGAGACCTCGACAGCGGAAACAGGCCCAAGCGCATCCAACCGAGGCAACGAAGGCAGACCAGCAACTGGAGATGGCGGAGCAGGACCACTGCAACCGGAGTCAAAGCCGGCACGGATGGCCTCTATTTTAGTTCTAAAGAAGGCTGCAAATTGCTCACTACTGAACTCAGTAGGAGGAGGCCTAGCCAGACTAGGATTGCTGAGGTCCCGAACCACCCGGAAAAGCTCTGCCTGGTGGTTCGAGGCCTCAGCAATTCTCAGGGAGGTGAAAGATGTTCTGGCCTCCCTGATCGCGTTGGAATAGCGACTAGACTGGGCATCAACGGCAGCCTTACTCAACGCTGTCCGGGTTTTCCTCCAGCTGCGCTCTAACCTCCTCCTCTCCTGCTTCATTGCCCTAAGTTCCCCCGTGAACCACTGCGAGGGCCGAGCTCGGCACTGGAGAAGGCGCTTGAGGGCGATCCGGTCTATGGTGTGGACAGCTGTTTCATGCCAAAGATTAGCCACATCCTCGGCCGGAACGCCAGTCATACCACCAGGTAATCCCCCGAAGAGCTCACCGAACCACTGGGGGTCCATGAGCCTACGGGGGTGGGCCAAAACAGCGGGCCAATGGTCCCCGTGGGGAGGGGCCGGAATCACCAGGGAGAAAGAGAGCAGGTGATGGTCTGTCCAGGACACAGGAAGGGAGACAAAGTCCCCCACCTCCAGACACGAATCCCCCAAC
The DNA here is from genome assembly GCA_029282475.1 of Phrynocephalus forsythii. Classification (NCBI taxonomy): domain Eukaryota; kingdom Metazoa; phylum Chordata; class Lepidosauria; order Squamata; family Agamidae; genus Phrynocephalus; species Phrynocephalus forsythii. The sequence continues at coordinate 56,239,536 of JAPFRF010000010.1, forward strand.
ATGGAGGTAAACACCAGATCTAGGGGGTGACCGGATCTGTGGGTGGGGCATAAAACATGCTGGGACAGACGCATGGAAGCCATGGATTCCATGAACTCCAGAGCTGCACCAGAAAGTTCACCATCCGCATGCATGTTGAGGTCTCCCACAACCAATAGGCGCGGGGATCTCAACAGGGCAGCGGTGATGAACTCTGTGAGCTCCGGAAGGGATTGTGCAGGGTTGCAGGGAGCTCGGTAGCCCAGCACAATGCCAAATCTGTCCCGCTGTCCCACCAACAGATGAAGGACTTCTAACCCCTGGCTAACCAATGCCGAGGCCCTGCTAACGCGTAAAGAGTCCCTGTAAACGATTGCGGCTCCCCCCCCTTTTGACCTCCCAACCTTCCCACTCCCTCTACCAAGTACCCGGGCAAACACAGGAGAGAGAGGGAAGCCCCCCCTCCGTGCCCACCCAGGTCTCGGTGATGAACACCAGGTCGGGCTTCTCATCCGCGATGGTATCATAGATGATAGGAATCTTGTTATGAACCAACCTGGCGTTCATCAGGATACAGGCAAGGTTGGGGGCGCTGGTGGAATGACTCCCGGGCACGTGGCAGATAGCCGAGGGGTCAGAACAAGGGACAGACACGTGTTGTCTGACCCGAGTTCTTCTAGTCTGACAAACCCAGTGGCTACCAGCGTACCGCCCACGGCCCATCACCGTCGGTATATGAGCCCCTGCGTGGGGCTCATATACTTGTATGAACATGTTTTATTGGGGCTCATATACTTGTACATGGGGCTCATATACTTGTATGAACATGTTTTATTATTTCTATATGGAATATTTCTTAACATACTCATTCTGTATGCAACTCTCTCCAATATATATATTTTATGCTCATAAAAATGAATTTCATGAATAATATGTTTTCTATGCATACAGTTATCTAGAAGTGTTTTGCAAAATTTTGAGAAGCATGCACTTGGAAAGATAAATGGATCCCAATCAGACCTTGGAAAAGTTCCTTATGGACTATGTTTCCCAGAATCTTCATGCGAATGTCCAGAAATCCCCCCCAAAAAAGATAATAATAATCTAGTTGCATCTTAAAATTTCTGGCAACTTTGGAGGAAAAATGGAGGGACAACCTGTCCCGTTCCCCAATGTTTTCTTTTTTCCACAACGTGTTTTTCCCATATCTTCAAAATATCCAGAGATTTTACATCTCTTGTCTTACTGTATTAATGTGAGCCACAGATAAAGCAAAGGCATTTTAATCTGTTGAATCACTAAAACTGTTCATTCAGTTGTTCTATTCCAGTGCAACTTGCTATGAAGAAATGGGATTTCTCTTTATTAAGAGATACTAAAGGTGTTCAGTACTACTTTGGGTAATCATTTATGGGTTAGGGAATGCTTGATGATACAAGGCAGGTGTTAAGAATGGTTTGGTTTCAAACAGTAAGAAAATGAGATGCAGGGGACTGCTAATGATTAGCTGCACATTTAGCAAATAGAATTAATCTCTGCCTTAAATTAAGGACAAGATATGCCCTCACTACACTGTAGTTCTACGCAGGTGTTTTTCTGAATACATAAAGATCTGTATTTGTAGTGTTGATATGAGTAAGCACATACCCCAACATTTTAACATCCATAAATCCACTGGGTCTTATTAGGTTGCAACTTGCACATGAAGGTCTGAAGAGAACTTTGAAATGTATGCCTGGAGCTTTGATAATCCATGCTCTTTAACATTTATATGAAGCCGCTGGCTGAGATCCCTTTGGGGAAATAGGTGCGGTATATAAATTTGAAAATAATAAATAAATAAATAAATAAATATTTTCAGGATTGCCACTAATCTGAATTCTGTAAGAAAGCACTATGGTCCCTTTCACACGACCCCTAACATCCGCTGGCCACTTAAATTCGGACCAGAGATCTTAGGGGTTCGTCGCTCTTCCTGTGTCCCCACCCCTCCGCACTTCCTGGGTGCTGGTTGTGTGAGGGGAGGGAGAAAAAGAGAAAGAAAAGCATGCCGCTCACCTCCGTTCTGCTTTCGCTCCTGCCGGCAACATTCCAGTCTCTGTAAAAGTAGCTCTTAAAGGGGCGGGAGCCAAAAAACAACAAACAGAAGCAAGGAGAGCCCCGCACTCACTATCGTTACCCCGGATCAAATAATTTTCACCTCCAAAGAGCAGGTACTTGAAAGGTGCACTGGGACGTGCTAAAGTGGGCATGGTTGCACTTAATTTCCTGTTAACTCCGGAGCTGGTGGGGAAATATTTTAAGCTCCGGAGCTGGGAGCCATTTGCCCCGGAGTTTAGGGGTCGTGTATAAACACCCTATATTTATCTCCTCATTTTCCAGTCTCATCACTTCTATCTTATACCCTTCTGTTTTCCCCTTTGGCTGTCTTCTATAGGTTGTCCTATCATTTCCATTTCTCTTTGCCTCTTTTGCACCATCTTCCCTCCTGACTTTGCTACATTTCTACTGGTATAATCTCCCAAATTTTGTAGTTGAATACAGTGATATTACAGAATTAGTTTTTATTTGTTTCCATTGGTACTGTGTTTCAGCTACTTGAACATACTGTATTCTTGATTTTTAGACTTATTCATATCTATATAAGGAATAGGGTCCCTTCGGGGAGAAAGGTGGCATAAAAATAAAGTTTATTATTATTATTTATTATTTTATAGACAAATAGATATAAACAACTGCACAGAATATGCAGATATGAATAATTGCAGCTTTATAAACCTCTGTACATAACTATAGATAAAGGAGGCTCTGAAATAGAATGCAGTATATATGGGTACACAAACACACACATTCTGTTTTTGATCAAGCCTCTTTCTTTTAATCTCTTCTGTAGTCATAGTGTCATGATTTTATCAGTTTATTATTTTCATAGTGCACAACCTACAAACACTCTCTCTCTCTCTCTCTCTCTCTGTGTGTGTGTGTGTGTGTGTGTGTGTGTGTGTGTGTGTGTGTGTGTGTGTGTGTGTGTGTGTGTGTGTGTGTGTGTGTGTGTGTGTGTGTGTGTGTGTGTGTGGTGAGGGGAGCTCTATTAATAATTTATAATGAAAAGGTTCCTTTCTAAAGCTTCCAAATAGTAAGCTGACATATACATTCCTCAAACAGAGTCTGAACCAATTCATACATTTCCTTTCAAACTGACTTTCCACTGAGGAGGAAGTAAAAATACATCTGGCGTTGTAAAATATATAGCTGTTTACTCATGCATGGAGAACAAATTACTTTTTTTTTTTGGTGACCTGAGAATATTAGACTTTAGAACTGTGGGATGTGTGGCACTATCCTGAAGAATAATGTCAAATCTTCCCTCAGTGGATAATTTTTTAAAAAGACGACAATAAGAAATTACTTTGCAGCAAGGGTACATTGTGAAATTCAAAGCACACACATATTCTGCTTGTGTTAGTTGTCTTACTCATACTTCCCTGGGTCACTTCTCTGAAAGATAATTTTCTTCTCTGACATCCTCCAAATAGTGTCTGTAGATTGTCCTGGGGGTAAAAAAAAAAAAAAAAAGGATGGGATAAACTCTTATTAGGGGCTGAAGATGACTCTTCTTTTGCAATCAACATTTTGAAAGAAATGATTTCCTCCCTTATACTTCTCCTGGTTTAGGCTCCCTAGAGCAATTTTCAGCCGTTGTTGGGGGGATGCTTCCTCTTTGCTTCCCAATATGTCTTGAAACTCAGGCTTGAGACAATTATTCCATAGTTCACACTTGTACACAGTACCAATCTACCGTATCTTGTCCAAATAAAATAAAATAAAATAAATAGGGTTAGGCTTAGAAAGTAGGAAGAAATTTTGCCCAAAAAAATTTCCAAAAAGGACAATATGACCCCCCACACACACACACACATTTTCCTTCACAAACAGAAGCCAAGGTCAGGTAGGTGAAACTTATTTCAGCATTATGGAAGGGACAATGGTGCCCTTTTCTACACTCAAAGATGGTAGACCAGTTGACTGGCATCAAATGTGCTGCAACTGTTGTGCTCTCCAACACTTTGCCATAACTTGCTATCTTCAATCATTTCTGCTTGTGGCAACTGGGTCACCATGTCAAACAGTAGTGCTGGGAAAAATTATAAGGCATTTTGAGGACACGGAGAATATAAATTGATTTGTTGAGGTGTAAAGCAAAGCAAAGCAAAATGTTTTGCTTACATACTGCCCCATAGTGCTTAAAGCACCATCTTGGTGGTTTACAATTTAATTATGCAGGGTACCCATTCCTCCCCCACAAGCTGGGTACTCACTTTACCGACCTCAGAATAATAGAAGGCTCACAGAAGCATCAAGACCCCTGTTGGCATCATGGCTGCACCCAATGGGGTAAGGGGGGGCATGTGCCTTGGGTGCAGTGCTGTGTGTGTGTGGGGGGGAGAAATGACAAAACAGTATTTGTACTAATACACATCCTCCCCCTGCTGGGAGGGTGAGGAATCCATGTTTGCCCTGGGTGACACAAATTGTAGTTGTGGCCCTGATTGACATGCTGCCTCATAATTCCCTGGGGGTAATATAATTCCATAACAATAGCTCCCTGGTAGACTGTTCCAATCATTAGGGCTTCTTTCAGGGCATCAAAGGACTTCTGGCATGTTGACATCCACTCAACCTTCACAGGCTGTTTCTTGCAGGCCAGGTTGGTCTACAGTTCAGTTATCTCGCTGAATCTGGGGATAAACTTCTAATAGTACCCAGCTGTAAACTTATATATTGAAAATTAATTTTCTATCATTCATCATTGAAGATCTCTCATGCATAACCACTAACACACATTTCAAGCCTTTTGGGAAAGGGCCAGATTACTTGTTTCCTAATTTCCTTGCTTCGTACTGTGTCTAAAACTGATAAAGAAAAAGGAAGTACTTTTCAAGTGTCTTCTGCAAGATCTTGCACAAGGTCTAAGGTCTCAACAGTAATGAGAATTTGCTTCACATGCTCTTTACTTGCTTGCTTAAGGTGGTCATCCAAAATGCTTGACAAATAGATGGTATGCAAGTACTGTATCTTGAGTAAGCAAGGTGAAACAATTTTAAATGTTCCAATTTCATGTGAAGTGAAGAAGTTTCTACATGCCGTGCTTTTATAGAGTTGTGCACATGTGTCTTAAGGAAACACTTACGTGTCTTTGCGTGTCTGACAAAGTATAAAGGTGTTCTGTTTTACCTTATAAGGTGTCCTTCTCTCAACACAGAGAAGTACTTCAATGCATTGTTCCAATAAATTCTTTAAGGAATCCTGTGTCAGTTTTTATCTGTTAATCTGTCTTGGAGCCTGCATTACAACTTAGAATTGTTTGCAGGTTAACACAGCCAAGCTGAGGAAGGATTTCACTTTCCTTTTTGAAGTGGGGGTAGGCCAGTTCTTGATTGCCTCTACTTTGGTCTCTAGATGTTTAATTAGTCTTCCTCCCAGCACGTGTCCTAGGTACTATATCTCAGAATCACCAATTTGGCACTTGCTAGACTTAACAGTCAGGCCCGTTTTGTGAAGTCTTTCTGATGGGGTGATAATCCTTGCTTTCAGCATCTCCTGTACCTCTTTGCAGATTTTCTCTACATATGTCCCTCTCACACAGTAAGGGGTCACTATGATGGGTTTAGCATCCCCCATGTATATGCAATGGACCACACCCTTTGCTAATCCTGGGACGTTGCTGAAAGCATATTTGTATTTCTGTAGGATACTCCCTACCTTCTCCCTCTGTGACTGAATTAGTGTAGGGGCTAATTCCACCTCTTCTGGATTGAATTGAGGCTCCCCTCTCCCTTCTCAGGACAATATTTCATCTTGTTCTTCTGGGTCTGCCTTAACTGCATAGAGAGACCAGCTTTCTGCTCTATGATAGGGTTTCAGCCTGTTCACATGAACTATCTTGTGCCCTTCATCTTCCTGCTGGAGGATGTAGTTCACTTCATTCATTTTGGCTTTTGTCTTGTCCTGCCTTGTACCTCTCATTTGGCATATATCACAGGTCTGGCAAAGCAGTTTGATTTGTTTCCCCATGTCTGACCAAGAAAAGTTTTGAGCTACCCTTAGTTTAGTGCATGTCATTCCCATGTGCGCACCGAAAACACAACAATGGGCTTGCTGCAAAAAATATCTATATCTATATCTATATCTATATCTATATCTATATCTATATCTATATCTATATCTATCTATCTATCTATCTATCTATCTATCTATCTATCTATCTATCTATCTATCTATCTATCTATCTATCTATCTATCTATCTATCTATCTATCTGATCCATGGTGGGCACCCAGGCTCTGACTGTGGCTTCTGCTTCTGGGCTTGGTCTATGTCTGTGGGGTTCCGGGACAGTAGGGGTGGTGGCTCCTCTGGCCCACTATGAGGGCACCACGACCGGAGCATAAATGGGCTTGGGTATTGCTCGCACTGTTGCCTCCAACTGTCCTTCTCGATGCTGGATCCAAACATAGTGGGAAGCGATGCTTGCTCCTGCCATGGCTGTGCTCCTGATGGAAGGGGAGGAGGATGTGAGCTGTGTGGGGTGGGTGGACAGAGGAAGGAGGGGGGCAGCACCTTGCCACTGCCGCCAGCACCACCAAGGCCCTGGGAAGAAACCCCTGGCCTGCACGACTGGCAGCCACTCATTGCCACAGCCACCGGCTCCTGGCCAAGGCACAGGGGAAAAAATGGAAACTGGAACCCAGAATGAATCCTTTGAATTTCCCTTCTGTTCTATGGGGAAATTTGCTTTAATATACGAGTCCTTTGACTTACACGCCAGCTTCCAGAACGGATTGTATTCATTAACCAAGGTACCATTATCTACTCATGTCCCCCTCATTAAATTCTGTCCCATATTTTTGCAGGAATTCCTCTGCCTTCTGCACTGAATTGATTCTCTATCTTCTTTGCTTGTACTGAAAGGATAATTCCTCAATAATTTACCATTTATACTTAATCTTATTTTGCCCCAAAATTTTGGATAAGGAGCGATAATCTCTTCTTAATTTTAAGCTTTTTGATGGGATGTCTTTGAATATTTTTACTTCTTTTCCTCCTGTTTCTAATTTCTTATTATAGCTTTCCTGGATATTATCTCCTTCCCACTAAAAATCTTTTTTTTTCCATCTTAATAAATTTTGCCAGTGCTGGGATTATCATTTTATACAAGTCTACCTGAAACCCTTTTCCTACTTTTGGGATGCTTCTGATTTTTCAAGCATTTAGCTCTTTGTCTTAATTCTAATCTGATTGTTGGCTCTTTCCTTTCTTTCTGTTCTGCTCTTTCTTCTTTTACTATCTGATCCAAAACATGTACTTTCTCTTGAGTTTCTTTTAGATCTAACTTTACCGTGTTCACCTCCTCCTTTACCTGTGATATAGTACTGCATTTTTCATTTCTTCTAAGCCCAGTTTCATTTGGTTTTTGACCTCTTTCATTTATTTTCTAGTTTCATCCTTTTGTTCTAAAATTCTGCTTTCCATATTTTTAAATTCTAATAATAATCTTTCCTTTGGATCTTAAGATACTAGATGATTCTTCTACAGTATTGAAAGTCTATAGACAATTTCCTTGCTTGAGGTAATCTTGTCTTATCCTTTTATCTCTGCATCTTGCTATTTTTTCCCCAGGGTTAGGTTTAGGTTTATTCTAACCCCCATTTCAGATAATCTTATTTCTTTACTCCTTAATTCCCTTTTAAATGTTGAGCAATCTAACAACACCCCCCTAGCACCCATCAGCTGGCTTTAAGCAATTTTTTAAATTATTATTTTTTCCTAGTATGGACCAGCTGGCCCTGAGGCTGGTTGGTGCTTTTTTCTTAACCCCCCCCCCCCAGTGCCCATTAGCTAGCATTCAGCACTTTTATTTATTTATTTTTTTAAAAAAATCCTAGCACCGACCAGCTGGCCTTGGGGCTGGTCAGTGTTTTTTAACATTTATTTTATTTTATTTTCATCCCCTCCCCCAGCGCCCACAGGCTGTCATTTGGAGCTTTTAAAAATATTTATTTATTTTTCCTAGTGCTGACCAGTTGGTCCTGGGGCTGGTCGGCACTTTTATTTTTATTTTATTTTTAATTTTTATGACCCCCCCCGGAACCCATCAGTTAACCTTCACCGCAGTTTACTATTTTCTTCTTATTATTATTATTTCCTAGTGTTGACCAGCTGGCCCTGGGGCTGGTTGGCGCTTTTTAAAATTTTTATTTTATTTTATTTTATTATTTTTATTTTTCAATTTGTCCTTTTCTTGGATCCAGCAAGGGGTAATTATTTATGGCTCTTTCACCCTTTATCCCTTTACCTTGGCTTTTGGCTGATAGTTACCACCTGGCTTTTTTCAAGCTCCCTCCCAAGGAGAGGATATAGATATATTAAATTTTCCCATTCACAACATTCCATTTATGACTTCACCAGCATTGTTTGCCATCTAACAAAGGGTGTTTTCTGTTTTACAAAATTTATATATTTTTCTATCTTTTTAATGTCAGTATTGATAACTGGTTCTGGAGGTTATCATTTATGGATTTACCTGCTTAAATTTGGTATAGGTAGACATATATAGGTATAGGTAGAGTACAGTGTATGTACTCATTACCTTGATTTTAGCAAGTCATTTTTATCTGTGTAAATGTGATATTTTTTCCTAAATAAATAAATAAATAAATAAATAAATAAATAAATAAATAAATGAGAATAAAATACTATATAGTTGCAAGTCTGGGAGTAACATATTACATCTATTTGCTGTATAACCTAGTCATAGTGGCACAATTTTGGGCTTCACACAGATTTTTATATGGGTGTCACTTACCTTGCCTGGCAGGGTGCCGGGTGACCTGGGCTTGCCTGGGTGGCCCTTGCTTGGGTGCCACCTGGTGTGACAGGCAGATGGGGTGGGGTGGGGTGGGTGACAGGGTGCCTTGGGCTTGGTTGGGCTTGGCTGCTGGTGGGCTGGCATGTAGACCAGCTGGCAGGCTGGCTATCTTGCCCAGTTTGGGTGGCTGGTCACCTGGCTGGCCAGCTTGCCTCCCTTGAGTTGCTCTGTCTCCATTCCTGCTTTCCAGAACCTGGACTCAGGGCAACTCCACCTTACACCAGTAACTGCCCCTCCCATGCCATCAGTGATGGTCCATTCCTCTGTGTGTTGCCACAACCACTTCACCCCTGTGCCTCCTCCTCCCCCCCCCCCATCTCTTCCTCCTCCTCGAGGTTGAACCCAGACAAGACGGAAATCTTGCAGGTGGGGGTTCCTACTGTTAGTGGGTTGGGAAACTCGCTCTCATTTTGGGGGTGACTCTCCCCACTCAGAATGAGGTGCGCAGTTTGGGTGTTCTTCTGGATCCGGCACTATCCATGGAATCTCAGGTAGCATCAGTGGTCCGCTCTGCCCAACACCATCTGCGGAAGATTGCTCAACTGCGTCCCTATCTGGAAATGGGGGCTCTCACCACGCTGGTCCATGCATTGGTAGTCTCAAGACTGGACTATTGCAATGCTCTCTACGTGGGGCTGCCCTTGAGGCTGATGCGGAGACTCCAGCTGACCCAGAACACGGTGGCCAGATTGTTGACTGGGACTAGAAAATACGATCATATATCCCCAGCGCTGGCCGCCTGCACTGGCTTCAAGGTTTTAACTATGACATACAAAGCCCTAAACGGTTTAGGACCTCACTACTTGTAAGAGCGCCTTCTCCCTTTGAAAACAGCCCATAATACCTGATCCTCCCAGGCTAGGCGTGTGAGGCAACTAACACAACGAGAGGCCCGAAAGGAAAAAACAAGAAATAGGGCCTTTTCTGCTGTTGCCCCTCACTTGTGGAATACCCTTCCACCAGACATCTGCCTGTCCCCCTCTTTGGCTGACTTTAAAAAAACTACTAAAAACTTGGTTATTTAAGCAGGCATTCCCCAAATATAATTCCAACTCAGTGTTCACCCATTAAATCTTGATTTTAACTGATTAGCCTGCCAATAATAATATATTGTTTTATTGTTTTATGTCACTTTAATATTATTTTTATTTGATTTTTATTTTATTGTGTTACTATTTATGGTTTTTATTGTATAAATTGTTTGAATGTATTAATTGTTGTAAACCGCCCAGAGTGACCTTGCTGCCAGATGGGCTCTATAAAAATCCAAGCAGAGCAGATCCTGCAGGCAGGTACCTAAACCATGTTGTGGACATGGACTTCTAGCCAATTTCTTCTGTGAATTTTGGCATTTTGTATGTACAGTATGTGGTCTATGGGACACCCGAACAAATAATCTGAGTTTCCATGATTTCTTATGGGGAAATTTGCTTTGATATAAGAATGTTTTGGTTTACAGGCATATTTCTAGAATGAATTCTGCTCTCAAACAAAGGCATTACTGTATTATATAAAATGTGTTAATTGGTTAAGATTTGTGTGTGTCATCATGATATGCTATACTACAACAGTTTTAATTTCATGATTTTCAACTGTAAAACACTTGGAGGTTTCTTTTAAAAATTCTTTTCCCAGTTATGGTAAGTATCTTATTAATTATTATATTGTGTGATATTATGTTAGTCTAAGGAACAGCTTGTGATTCTCAGTTATCAATTGATTATCAATTAGGGTTGCTAATTTATCTTAAAAAACCAGATTTCTCATCTTTTGCCACTCAGTAGAATCAGAACAGCATTATCTTCTCCATGATAGCATGTCACTCTTTAATCTACTTGCTAGCATGTCATTACTGACTCTGGCCCATGTAGATGATTCAGATCTTTGTACATTTTGTTTTTTGCAAGAACTTTCCAGAAGACTGCAGATCTTATTTATGCATTGGGTGGAAATAAATTGAGATGTGAAGAATTCAAATGGAGTGAAGGTGAAGCTCATAGATTCATTCAGGCTAAGTTGTAAGAATGATATTCATTGTAGGACCATAAAATCTCCATTATTTATCATTATTTAAACATTTTAATATGCTTTCTTACATGATGAAAGGATCAGTTTTAGTACACAAGGCAAATAATGGTATGCTTAACAGGAAGTTTCAATAAAACATACAATGGTCATTAGATTCCAAATTGCATTTCTGGTTTCCTGTTCTTCAGATTTGAGTAGACTGAGAAATAGCTGCCTAAATGAAAGATGGGCACGTTATATCATAAAGTGGGCTGCAGAAAGTAGGCAGCCAAAAGTGATGCAGGCTATTGGTGAGGATGAAAGAGAGTTAAGTGGATCACAGTAGAAACCTGGAGAGTCACTAATGAATGGAAGCTTCTAAAGAGAATGGAAGAAAGGACAGAATAAGATATGTGTCACTCCTGAAGACAGATGTAATGTAGAAAGAAAAGGGCAAAAGGAGAAAGGAGGTGCTTGCAGGATAGAAAAGTCTGAACCCATGAGAAGACTATCAAGACAAAAATATGAGACTTCAAACAGCTTCATAAAACACAGAGAAAGATCTTTCGGAAAGCAAGATGGTCACATGTGGTGCCCATTAGAGACTCTCCTGGACAGATATTGAAAACAAAAGAAGAATAAAGCTAAGAGCAGGAAAGAGCTCTTTGATTCCATTTTATATTACTAACAGAGAAGGAAAATGCCATTGAGTGCTGAAAAGGGTGATTGTGTCTAGGACACAGATGAAGAAATTTTCTCCATGCCACACTATATGCCAACTTAGCAATAAATATTACAATTGGATCTACTGCTATTTAGTTTCCCTAAACAATATATATAATTTTCCTTCTATATATATAGAAGCCACCTAAAATGGGAAAAAAGGATGCATGAAAACTTCCCTGTTACCTCTGTTGATATTTCTGTTTCACTGCTAAATAGCATCAAGAGTTCAGGACACGTATCTGTACATTTTTTAAAAATACGGCTTCTCTAAGGCCAGCAGAAGGCCATTTTATAAGCCAGAATTTCTCCCCTTTATCTTTCCTGCCCCATTTTGCAATGCGAGCATGCTGGCTCCCATTGACATCAGTAACTGCAGAGTTGAGATTGAATTGGCTGCTGAGAAGATTTCAACAAGTTTGTATGCATGTCAGGTCTGATTGTTAGTCATATCTTCTCCTTCCAAGGGGAAAATGGTGGTGGTGGTGGTGGGGGGGCTCTCCCTGCTACCTCAGGATCCCATGAAGCCTATACAAGCCCCAAGACCTTTCTGTATGGCCCTAACTTGTGTCCAATCTTCTCTGAGGCACTTTGTTCACTAAAAATGTGACTTCTAGACATGTTGATTTTTGCAGCCAGATCTCATTCCCCCACCCCCCATAATTCCTCCAAACCAATACAAATTAATTCAGAACAGACTCAGAACTTTCTGTTATATGTCTTTTAATTTTTTTTAGAATTTTCAGTGCAGGTACATCCTGTGGTGGATCTGGTGTGCAGAAAAATGGCTGTGGAACCCATAAATATGCTTATTCTACACCTACACTTTATCAATGGACCATACATCATGTTAGTACCATGGGGGGGGGGAATGCTTCACAGTATAGTCATTAAAATATTCTGTCTATGCTAATCAAAATGTGCCCACAACACACAGCATAAGAATCCATCACAATGCACACAAGGCAGAACCTTCATACACTTGCAAAATAAAATGCAGGATAGTGTAAGAGAGGCTGAGATCAAAATCATGTTGCTTAGTATACTAGAGTAGGCCCATTAAATCAATGAGGATATGGTAAATCAACCACTTGGTAGGTCCTGTTTATTCAACTGGGCCTTATTTAGTGCAATTTACTATAGTATGATTTGACTGATGAATATAAACTGAAGAAATGGAATACAAATATTGCAGGAATCTGTCTATAGAAAGACATAAAATTGGAGATGGGAACAAACTGAAAAATGAATCACATTTTTGACAAATTTGCCCAATGTATCAAAATTCATCAATTTGTATTCATCTTAAGTGGAGTCCACTGACAAATACAAATTGATTGTTTTTAAGTGATTTTGATTTGTTACTTTGTTGGACTATAAAACAGCCACCAGGGCACCTAGAAATACCAAATTTAGAGGTAGGCATCCCTTAACCCTGCTATACAATGCTTCCATGTTTGGTGGAAACATAACTTTTTATCTCTGAGCTATGCACTCACAAATAACACCCCCTGCCAGAAAGTTCTCTCCCAGGCACCTAGAGATTCCAGACTTGCAGAGCAGCTTCCTCTGAATCTCCTCCACACACCTTCCAAATTTGGTGAACATTGGGTTTCCCCAACCCAGCTGATAAAATATACATTTCTAGGGAGCTCCACTTTGTAGGTGTATAACTTGTATGCCTGAAACTCAAATAGGAATAACAGAAAACAATAGGAAAATTAAGATGCAGACATAACAGTTAAGGAAAAAATGGTTTCATATGTATAAAACCCTAAACGGAGTTTATAACAAACTGATTTCAGTCTCTGTCTCCAACATATAAATCCATCCCACAAATCTGAATGATGTTTTTAACAAAGTCACAGGTATGTCCCCAAAGCACATCAGTTGGAGGGTGTCCCAGGAAATGCACCTTAAGAAAACAATGTGGTTAACTACCTAATTTCCTTTCCCTATCTCTACCAACCCTGATGTTTATGCAGAGAGAAATCCTGAAAGGGTTTTTGCCTTTTTAATCTGCCTTGTTGAAATGTGAGCCACTAATGTGGCTTTTTGTGGGATCCAGCTTCAGTTTTGGTCACCTCAGAGGAGAGCTTCGTATTAGGGATGGGCACAAAATGGAATAATTGCTTTTTGTTTTGTTCCATTTCTCCTCCCCCGCATTTCCTTTTGTTTTGTTTAATACAATTTTTTTTCAAAAAAAATCATATGAAATGATTTTTTTTTTTTTTTTTATGAAACAAAAAGAGTGGGGCTGGAAAGACTCTTCCTGGGTTTCATCTGTAACAAAATGCTGCTTCCTCATTTTGTTTCAATTTGCTTCATTTTGTTACATAACAACATGATGAAACAGCATTTCGTTTTTCATTTTGTGCCCATCCCTACTTCCTATCCTTTCGGAAACACAGAACCCATGCAAAACAGGCTAGTTTGACTCAGATGTGAATTCTTCTGCATTGCAGTTTCATAGCATGCAGCCCATTGATCTTTATAGTCCCCCAAGAAAATGTTTTCTCTCTTTCCTTCCCTCATCTAGTTTCCAGAGCAACATGCTGACCAAATTGTTGTTGCTTACACAGAGTGATCTGGGCTACAAATAAGGAAAGTATTAGATAAATGAGATAAGACATGCGGCCAGTAAAAAAATGATGAGGGTAGATTCCTTGCCACTTGACAACTGAAATATCTTCCACCTTATGCAAACCTTTACCTTCTCCAGATTTCAGAGCAGCCATCAAGAACACATACCAAGAGATTTGGGAAAACATAATGGGCAACCAATGACCCAAATATTGTAAAGAGATTGTGTTATAAACATTGGTACGCAATAATATGTGATGTCTGTGAAGAATAGTACATGATTTAAGCTTAGGAAATGGTTCCATATTGCCAGAGTCATATGATAAGGACTTGTATTGTTGCCATCAATGCCTCACGCACTAGCAATAGACTGGGTTATGAAACTGTAACACAGAATATTATGAGCAATATTAATGGACTAGTGGAAATGAACTGCATGACTTTAACTCTGGCTGTGATATTGCATTTTTTAGGTAGAGTGAAATAATGGCCCTCAAGTTCGCAAGAAAACCGAAAGAAACAATCTCCGGCATAGTGAACACAAAAATGAGAAATTGGACAAGCTCAACAAGTGAGAGGCTAGAGAAGTATAGGTTGGATAAGGAGGAAATTGAAAGGTATGTAGCAAACATAACAATCTTGAAGTAGTGATTGGAATAAAGTAGCCCTTGAAGGTGAAGGACTTATAATATTTTCTTTTGCAGCAGAAGTGTGTGATTAAGATTTAAAAAAAAAAACAGCTTCCATGATAGTGACAAATGCAAGAGGAGGTGGTTCCTTTTATTGGAGCATTAAAAGGTTAAACAAATACCAACTCTTTGTGGCTGAAATTCACCTTTGTGGGCTCTACGTACACCACTGTTGGTACAGAAAAATTGTCCAGAAACTGATGTTACATATCTAGCAGAGATAGTCATGTTTACACACATGTTGCTTGTTTGAAACAAAGTAAAACAAGTTTCCTTTTGCTGTGGAGGTAGAGATAATGGTGAGTAACAATATCTAGCACAATAATATTTACCCCTATTCATCAGTAATGCTCAAAACAAAATAAAGCAAGTTGTGAGTTATTTATTGAACCCATCAGCATTCCAATGTATTGAAGGCAAACAGTAGGGTTAGCATGATTCTTAGGGTTAGCAGATGCCCACAAATGAGACTACTTTACTGGCAACCAGAATGTGCCATGACTGGTTGCCAGCATTACAGTTCATTGAATGATAGAGAAGATTTTTCTTCTGTAATATAATATATTGGCTGGGACATACTCTGATTGCCAGAAAGCAAAATATTTTTTTCAGCAGAATGTTTGTCCCAATTGGTTTTCTATCTGTTTACCCTTATACATGGCAAGAGGCTACATTTTTGAGACATCATTTGCAGCTTTTCAAGCAACAGCCTGATGGAAATTAAATACAAATCCTCTGTGAATTCTGCAACAAATCATGACATTGTCCCATCCCTATGTGTGAGAATTAAAGCTGCTCTACCATAGTTTGACTGGAAGATGTGAAGATCAAGTAGAAAACAAACCTTGTAGAATAAACAGGATGGGGGAATATTATAGAAAGAAATGAGATGTCCAGCACAGTGACCCTTTTAGTCCATTATGCAGTAAAAAGTGCCTCAGGGCTATTGCTGTTATTGGAAATGAGTACAATGAAACCAACATAATTATTTCATAGGAAGTTTAGCATTTGCCAGTCAGTAGTGGGAACTGTTTTGAAGAAAGTTAGTTCACTGCCTTAGGTGTGGGGAGAAAGCATAGGTTAAGAGGGAGATAACACTTTCAGGAGAACTAACAAGGGTTTTCTCTTTGCCATATGGGTAGTCTTTGGCTAGAAATCTCAAATCCAGCTTCAATCTCCCTGTCCCCCCCCTCATATTTGACATCTGGAGAAATAGGATTCATCTTGCCCACATATTTATATCTGGGACCAATTTCTTAAGGTACAAACTTCAGCCCTCCTGATGTTTTGGACCACAACTCCCAGAATTCTAAGCTTAGATTACCAATGACAAAGGACTGTGGGAGTCAATACACTCCTGACTGTGATATATACAAATTGGGACAGCCAAGGTATGGGGTTCGGGCAACAGTTGGAACATGTATTGAGGTATGACATAGCTATTATTCATCACTGGCTTATCTAGTGAGGTGCGGAAGAGTGCATTTGCCCCAGGGTGTGCAGCAATCTGGGGGAGGAGGAAGCCATGTGCCATCCCACAAGCAGTCCTCCTTTTGCCCCAATAAGGCTTGGTGATCCTTAATTGGAGGAAAGGATGAGAGGGAAGCAGGTGATTTTTTTCCAAGCAGCACCTCCGTCAATTGCTTCCCCCTCCTCCTTCCCCCCATCCTGGCTAAGGCTTGGTGATCATTAGCCTGGGGAAAGGAGGAGAGGAAAGTGTGCAACAGAGGTGCTGCTTGGAAAAAAAATCCCATTGCCTGCTCCCCTCACCTCCTTTCCCCAGGCTAATGATCACCAAGCCTTAGCTGGAGGAAAGGAGGAGGGGGAAGTGTGCTATGGAGGTGATGCTTGAAAAGAAAAACATCGCTTGCTTGGCACTATCCATGCGCTGTGCAGTTTGCACAGGAGAGCCTTTTCTGGGAGAACCCGAAAGAGGGCATGAGAAAGAGGGACCCTTCTCCCCCTCCCCTGCTGTACCCCCAGGATCAGGCATCCCTTGCTCGATGGGTGAGATGCAGTTGGGGGGCAGGAGCGGGCGTAAAACTGACTTTGTCCCCCGGTTGCTCCAAACCCTAGCTAAACCTCTTTTATTCATATGTTAGCTGAACATGGCTTGACTATTTGAGGAACAGAAGAAAGGTTTAGATAATTGCAAAATGGGAATTTTTCAGGGCCGCTTGAACTCATAAGCCAGTTTGATACATTTTTAGCAGGCCACATTTCAAAATATGGAAATTGTGGCAAAAGGAAATCCTTCTTACCTGTCTAAAACCACCTGTGAAGAACTCATTTAACTAATGGCAAAAAATGTCCATGCGATCATTGTTGACAAAGTAAAATCTTATTCTTTTAGTTTCTCAGTTGATTCAACACCAGATCTATCACATATCAATCAGCTAAGTGTTGTAGTTAGGTACTTAAAAGATGGGCAGTCTACTGAATGCTTTTTAACTTTTCTGGAAATGTTAGGCCATACTGGTGAGGAAATGGCAGATCAGGTGTTGCAGTACTTATGTGAAGCTAAACTTTTCAAAATGTAGGGGTTAGATATGGGCATGAAATGGAAGAATTCTCTTTCATTTCATTTTTTGTTATTGAGGGGTTCATATCAAACAAAAATGTGTGTGTGTGTGTGTGTGTGTGTGTGTGTGTGTGTGTGTGTGTGTGTGTGTGTGTGTGTGTGTGTGTGTGTGTGTGTGTGTGTGTGTGTGTGTGTGTGTAGTATTCCACTGATTTCATTTATGTTTCTCTAAATGAGGTGAATTTGCTATCATCCTGAATATTATTCTTAGCAGATTAGTTTTATGTATTATTGATTTAATTATACAGTTTAGTTGTTTAATTAAGCAATTTCATAAGAAAGCTATTGTAGCATTTTTGTTTTGTTACAGCTCTTAAACTTGGACCTCATGAGCTGCATTGTCAATTTTGACCCCAAAAGCAGAATATTAATCTTTTAAACAAATAGACATGTGTTATTCTGCTCATCTGCTGTGTCACTAATGATATCTGAATCTACTGAATGCCTTTCAAGGCCTATGTCTTACTCTAGTATTGGGAAGGGAATACATTTCAGATATTATCATTGGTTTTCTTTCATGTCTCTCAACGTTTCATAATCTCCTCAGAATCTGGTAGGAAAATTATTCACAGAGCCGCAAGGGTCAACCTTTGTAAGAAGGGATTCTTCTCATATCAAAGATAATGGGAATTAATAGCTTTCGGTACCTTATGGCAGGCAGCACTTAACATTATGAGGGTTGAGGTTATAGATTGCCTTTAGACATGGGCACGACTTGGCGAAATTCTCGTTTCCGTTTCCATTTCTTGTTTCCGTTACGTAACGGAATGAAGAACGACAATTACTCTGCCAGAACTTGAACTCAAACCGACTAAAGAAAAATTGGGTCTGATTTGTCATGGTCATTCCTGGCATCGCAGTGATTCGCGCAATGCCAAGCGGCACAGGAAAAAAATGTTTTAAAAATAAAAAAAACGATTCCCAGCCAAAAAAGCAGGTGAAAATATGCCTGCCTGAGGGCACCTACCAGAGGGGTGGTTTCTGGGGGGGGGCACTCCCCTCCTCTCCTGGGCTGCGCAAAGTGCGCATCCTCGTCGAGTCACCACCACGCCAAATCGCCAAGTGGCGCGGCACAGAAAAAAGTTTTAAAAATAAAATAAAAAAACCCGATTCCTGGCCAAAAAAGCAGGCGAAAATATGCCTGCCTGAGTGAGGGCACCTACCAGAAGGGTGGTTTCTGGGGGGGGGTCCCCGGCCTCCACCCCTCTCCTCTCCTGGGCTGCGCATCCTCGTCATCTTGCCAACTCGCCATGCCATGCGGTGCGGGCGGGGGATCCAAAATGGGGCGACCGCAATATTTATTTTGAAATCACGTGGTCCAAAAACACACCAAAGCACCACAGAAACATGCGAAAATAGCTATTTTAAAACTGCCTGAATTTTTACAGTAGCAGCAGTGGGTTTTTCTTGCAACAAAATGTCTCCATTGATTTTATTTTATTTTATTTTATTTTTATTTTTTACACCTGTGCAATGATGGGCTGTCCATGGGAGTGGACCATGCAAATTTTTGGAGCCATTCCACCAATTGCATGGCCACTTGGCCAGGTTTTGACCGAGACTTCTGGGATGTGCCAGTCCGGCATAAAAAGACACTAACCCTAGCCTGAACCCGAACCCGAACCCTAACCCTAACCCATACGCCAGTACACTGTCCTTCTTAGTGGGTCAGAGAGGCACCCAGAGGTGCACCCCAGTAACTCACCCTAACCTTACCCGTAACCCTAAGCCTAGCCCTTGCACTAACTCCTAACCAGAAAGCCAGATGTGTACTCGAATTGCACTACAGCAAGTTCACTTCCCTTCTTAGTGAGTCACAGGGCGCCCGTAGGGGTCCTCTCTTACTTCGTTCCCCATCCCAAGTGCACCGCAGGCAGTGAGTCACAGAGGCACCCGAAAGAGAGGTGCCTCTGCCTGCTACTGCAACTGCAACTTAATGGTATGCATATCCAATTGGCTATGCATGCCATTTTGTAGCGGGCCAGAGGAGGCACCCACCCCAGAGAGGTGCCTCCAGGAGCCCGCTTTCCCTTCATGGCGGGCCAGAGGAGGCACCCACCCCAGAGAGGTGTCTCCAGGAGCCCACCCCCCCCAAAACCAGTACTAATGACAGACGAAAAAATGACAAACGAAATGACAAATTTTTGAAAAATTTCACAAAAAACGGAAACAAGCCCAAATGGGCCAGCTCCGACACACGACAACTCGAAATGTATTTTTTCCTGGTCGTGCCCATCTCTAATTGCCTTCACAATACTATCATTTTTCTAGGGAATGACAGACAGCAACATAACACAAACCCACTGGATTGCAGCATTATATTAGAAGGCCACACTTAATGTGTGGCCAATCTTATTTGTTAAATTTTCTTGCTGGTTTACATATTTTCAACACCTCTTTTCCAAAATGTCAACGTGTGGTTAATTACTCCCCAGATGTTTGAACTTGGGAAAAAAATAGAGTTCAATCTCATTTTGTCATTTGCAAGGAATCTCTTTGATGATCCATAACTAATTGTACTGTATTTGTCACACAACAGATGTCTAGGTATAGTCCCAGAAGCATACGGCGTTCTGTTATTACAAAGGCAAGTGTTTTCTGGTGTGACTTTTTAAAAAAAGGTGGGGGGCGGAGAAGAAGAATCTTGCATAGTTGGTTACTAAGCACTGCTCAATTTATCACCATATTCAATCTCACTGCTTTTGTAAATGCTTTGAACATGAAATTTATTACTTGCTTCTTCACTATCAACACCCCATCAATTTGGGCATTTTCCTTATTTAAAATATTTATACCTGCATCATTTGGATCATGGATCTGCAAGATCTGTGAATAGATTTCCCTTTTACACAGGGCAGTTCCCTATTTCAGGGCTTTCCAATCTGATTAAAAGAACCATAAGAAAAGCAATTGGGGACCTGGAAGTTACCCATCCATTCTTTATATCCAGGCAGAAGACTCAGCATTCTTTTTAGTCAGCTGGTAAATTCCCCCCCTACTTATATCTATTTATAACTAAAAATCATTTCTAATTTTGCAACAGTGAAAATATCATCAATATAAAAAGTCTTATGTAATGCGCTCACCTATTTTCTCCCAGGTGATACCTAATCCCTTTTTAGTGTATGTGTGTGTGTGTTTTCTTTTTCCAGCAAATGTGAGGAACGTATGACACCCATGAGGCCAAATGCAGTATCTCAGAACCCAATGCAGTGAGGAGTGTGCAGACCTCTACATTGGAGAAACTAAACAGCCATTAAACAGGAAGATGGTCCAACATAGAAGGGACAACAGTTCAGGAACAGAATCAGCAGTACACCTCCACTTGAAGGACAAAGGGCACTCATTCAAAGATGAGGATGTACTCATATTAGACAGAGAAGATAGGAGCCATTCATGTGAGTATTGAAAATCCCTCTCTCGGCAGATAGGCACAGTCTATCTACTACTTGTCAGGCAGTGATTTCAACAATCCCCAGACAAATCAAAAATACTTCACACCTCCACCACCAACGCCATAGCTAAGGACACATACTTTATGGGTTTCAGCACCTTAGAGCATTGTCCACCTAATGGCCTATTGAGCCACCTAACGAGCCTACTCAGGCCATTGTTCATCTTATGAGCCTATTTCAGACCAGGTGACAAGAGGTCAAAGGAACTATAAAATGGAGGACTCACAACTAGCTTTATTCAGACTGATGAAGATGTTTGGATGAACAGCAAAACATTTCAATCTCTCAAGAAAGAAGTCCAGTTGCCATGACCCAACTTCCAGATAAACTCACTTGGATAACTGAGAATCTTCACAGACTCAGAACCCTTGAGTTTTTCATTTATATAAAAATCAAATTGTGCCTTTTAGAAAATATCATGATCAATTCTGGATTTTTTTTTTTAGCTCTTCCTCTATCCGTAGGAATCGGCCACCACAAAATAGTTGTTTAGAATAGTTTCTAGAACTAGATGGTGCACAATGCCAACAAGACATTTTTGTAAGTTTTTTTGGGGTCACAATAACAGGTACTGTTATTGGATGGACAAGTGTAACCCCAGACTTCTGGATGCTGCCCATTCTTGAACTAAAGATTCCAAGAACACCAGTCAGAAGACATGATAATTAGAAGAAAACCATTAAAAACCATCTGTAATATCAAAGTATATTTTCATGGCAACACACAGCTTACAAAGAGGGCTGGAAACAAGCATCCACTAATATATTGCTGCCAGTAATCACAGAACATCAGTTCCCACCACTATGAATACACAGTGATTTGGATCCATGGCCGGCGCTAGGATTTTTTGCCCCCTAGGCGAGAGGCAGGGGGTGGGGCAGCGGGCGATGGGCGGCAGGGGGCAGGGTGGCAGGGGCGACAGATTATGGGGGATTGCAACGGGCGTGGAGGTGGGCGGCGATGGGCGCGGAGGTGGCGGGCGGACAGCAGTTTGGATCTACAGTAGGTGACAATAGAGGTGCTTTCCACTGGTTTCAGTAGGGCTAAAATGTGACACATTCAGTATGGAACTCACCCTGTGTATCTCAAACAGCAAGGGAAATCAAAACCAAATACTTAATTTAAATTACAGGTAGGTTAAAATGATGGGAATTTGTCCATGTGACATTAGTACTTTAGGAACTATAGCACTTCCTGGAGATCATAATTATTGCATAAAGTCACTCAAGTGGATAAGTGTAGAGATCCAGTCAGTTCCTAGTTCTCCCAAGTACCTTTGCTTGTTCTCATTCATAATTCATCACTTGTATGACCTGGGAGGGTTTCCATTGGATAAAAGGGCAATTGGAAACTGTGACTTTGTCTTCTGCATAAATATACATGCATAGTGCAATGCAAGCAAACAGGCTGAGGACTAAAGTTGGATATTGTTTTTAAAGGTCAGCTGTAAACTCTATTAGGACTGTTGCATCAGGTGGGAATTTAAGGTTGCAAACCCACTAAGAAACAGTGTTATACATTCAGTCGTGCTCTCATTTTCTGCATATACAGAATATACTCTCTCTCTCTCTCTCTCTCTCTCTCTCTCTCTCTCTCTCTCTGTGTGTGTGTGTGTGTGTGTGTGTGTGTGTGTGTGTGTGTGTGTGTGTGTGTGCATGTGTGTTGTAGTAGATGGGATATAGCTGTCTGGGTGGGAATAAATGTTTTACTTATCTCTTTAAAAGCTCAGTATGTTGCCCAAATTCAGAGGTAGTATGTCTGAATAATATTTGCTGATGGAGAAACAATAAATGAAGGACAAATTTGCTTTGGAGACCAATGGCATGTGAGATCTGTTTTCTTCATTTTCTTCATACTGAAACATCCAGATAGTCACTGTAGAAGCCAAAATGTTGGACTAGGACTTTAAATCTGTGGGCTTCGAACAGCTCTTGTTTTTAATTGTTTTTTTTTCTTAAGGTAAAACAGAACAAGAAACTTATCTTATCCTTTAACAAGATGGCCTAAGCACATCCGATCTCACCTGATTTTGGAAGCTGAGCAGGGTTGGCCCTGATTAGTACTTGGATGGGAGACCACCAGGGAATATCAGGTGCTGTAGGTGCCTGGAGTAGGAACTGGCAAACCACTCCAGTATTCTGCCAAGAAAATTTGGACATGGAGTCACAAAGAGTCAGTCACGACTGTAATGACACAACAACAACAACAATTGAGTTATTATTTATGCATTAACTTATTGAACAAGTAAGGGAGTTGGAAAAATAATGAAATGAGTGTTCATTATTTGCTCTGTGTTCATGTATGTTAATAGATATGCTGTAGCCCACCTTGCATGGGGAATAGTAAGGAATTAAACTGATTATCTTGAGTGCCAAGTCCATTTGTAGTCTGTCATTTCATGTTGTTGACAAGATGTATTCCAGAATTTACTGATCATTGCTACACTGACCGTATTTGTATTTACATGTTAAATTCCAAATTCTATTCTGCAATAGATCAGTATGTGCGCAATGTACGGTAAATGTAGCACAAACGTAGAGACTGACTGTTTAAAATATATTAGAAATCATTCCCTGGAAGTAAACTAAGTTTCTCTGGAGTGATTTTATTTAATTATCCTTTAGGTTCTGTTACATTGTCTGACTTTAAAGTGGAGCAGTGACAGTTGGCTGTCATGGGGGTGATTTATGAAAGAGCTAATCCACATGGAGAGGGAGACCTTTGTTTTAAAAATTCTGAGCAGCCTTCTTTTTGTCTCTTTTATTTGATCTCTAGCAATCAATATGCATCAGGGAAAATGGAACTGGGTGGTCATGGAAAGGAGATGAAGCCTTGCAAAATCATATCGTAGTTCACGCAGCAGCCAGTGAATTCTGAGAGTGACAATTCTGACTTCACTCAAACTATTGCCAGGTAAAGATGGTCATAAACTGCCAAACCAGTGGTTCATCCCAGTTCATTTCATGGCCAAACAGGTTTTCAGTACTTCCCAGGCCCATTTCCTTCAATGGGCACCCACTCAGATGCATTGCCCTGGGAGCTTCCTATGAGAGGATGCCCACCAGAGGAGGCGGGGTTAGGACACACTAAAAATTTGTTTGGCTGAGCAAGAACTGGGATGAACTGCTGGTCTGTGCCCATCTCTCTTTCCAATGTGTACTCAGTATTCTCTTCCAGTAAAATAAAAGCAAAATTCCTATTAGCTCTCCCTCCCTCTGTCTTTGTCTACATGCATGAAGGAAGCAGATGTAAGAGATGCCATCCTTTCTCTCCTCAAATATGTTTCATTTTAACAAAACTTTGTATTCACTGGAGATCATTTTTGTGTCACTGTAGACCCAACTTCTATATAAGTTAACAAAAACTTCTAACTTTATATTCTTGTAGTTTTACTTGTGATGATTCATACAGACTCAGTCTGAGAGTCTACAGACAATTCCTTGTCACTGCATTTTAAACCATCTATGCATACCATGTGGCTTTAATATCCAGTATCTCTTCCTCCCTTCTTTTTTTAAAAACTAAACCTGACAAATATTTGTGCTTTTTTGGTTAATCTAGTAGAGAAATTGCCATGATATGTTTTGGAGTTTGCCTTGTATCCAATTAAACGCAAAAGATATGCACACAGCAAGCACAGAATTAGCTGACTGAGTTTTTTAAAATAACCCCTTTAAATACTTCTAATCTTTAACTATCAATGCAACAAAGAAGCAGCCATTATCATTTATGCAATTAGTGTTAATTTCATTGTTTTGTGATTTTGCTTAATTTGCACGTGTGTGTGTGTGTGTGTGTGTGTGTGTGTGTGTGCGCGCGCGCGCGCACACACACACACACACACACACACACACACAGAGAGAGAGAGAGAGAGAGAGAGAGAGAGAGAGAGAGAGAGAGAATGTGCTATTTGATCAGCCAGCAGAAGCAATGCTTACTGAATAAATACTTAGCCAGTAGACATGGGCACGGAGTGGCGAAATCTTCATTTCCGTTTTCGGTTTTTTGTTTCCGGAAGTAACAGAAACGGTAACGGTAATTAAGCCATTACAACTCGAACTCAAACCAAAAAAAGAAAAATTTGGTCGGGTTTTTTGTTTCCGTTTGTGGCATCACGGCGATCGCGCGATGCGAAGCACAGAAAAAGTTTTTAAAGGTTTTTTAAAAAAAACCCGACTCCCAGCCGAAAAAGCAGGAGCAAATATGCCTGCCTGAGGCTTTGCCACCTACCAGAGGGGTGGTTTCTGGGGGGGGTGTCCACGGCCTTCCCCCCCTCTCTCCTGTCCTGGGCAGCTTGCACCAGGCTTGGGGGGGTCATCCTCGTCGTCTCGCCATGCCATGCGGTGTGTGTGTGTGGGGGGGGAATCCAAAATGGCGACCACAAATTTTCTTTTTAAATTGTGGTAAAAAAACACACCAAATCACAACAGAAACATGTGAAATTTATTTATTTTAAATGCCTGAATTTTAATTGTAGCAGCAGTGGGTTTTTTATAGCAATAAAACGTTTTATTTATTTTATTTTATTTTATTTTATTTTATTTTATTTTATTTTACTTTAGACCTGCCCATTTGGGCTGTGCATGAGATGGGACCATGCAAATGTTTTGAACAATTCCACCAACGGCATGACCAGGTTTTGACTGATACTTCTGGATGAGTCGGAGGGCATAAAAAGCCAAGGCACCTTCCAGAAATCGCAGTCGGGTCTTGGATGTGTTTGAGGGAGGACTGTGGCTGCTGCTGGCTGGGTGGAGGGAGGCTTTAGGCTTTTAAGTTAGGCAGGCAGGGAGGGAATTGATTCTATTAGAAAATAATTTCTTTGATTCACTGCAGCTTTGTCTGGCGTAGGGAAGCGGTTAGAGTTTTTTCTCTGTTCTCTTCTCTGGCTGTTTGTGGGGAGAGGAAGGATTTTTCTGATATTGGATAAAGGGGGAGTGTCGACTGGGAGTGGGAGGTGTGGATTTATTTTAAAATATATTATATACTACCAATTCTTTTCTATTTTTCCCAACTTCAATTTGCTTGCACACACACACATTTGGGGTGCAAGCCAAGAACAGAACCTCTATCCAAGTGGAGAATATTTTACAATATTATTTAGTTTACTAATTACTTACTTCATTGTTTATTTTTAAACTTGTGTTGTGTGTGCACTTGAACACAGAGACACATTCCATTTAAGTGGATCAGAAGAATTTAGAAAATTATTTTCATTTTATTCCCTGACCACAACTACTAAACTATATTGTATTTATTTACACCCCAATATCTTTCTTGGGAGGCATAATATCACTACTCTCTTTTCATTTCAGGCTTATTTTTGGGTGTGGCTGAAACCACCTGTCCAGCTGCTGCTGCTGCTGATATCAGCCTTACAATGTTATATTTATTCATTACTCCAGCTCATTGTTTGTTTGTTTTCATACGTACACTTGTTGTGTTGTGTGTGCACTTTAACACAGAGAAGACACATTCCATTTAAGTGGATCAGAAGAATTTAGAAAATTATTTTCATTTTATTCCTTGACTACAACTACTAAACTATATTGTATTTACACCCCAATATCTTTCTTGGGAGGCATAATACCACTACTCTCTTTTCACTTCAGGCTTATTTTTGGGGTGTGGCTGAAGCCACCTGCCCAGCTTTACAAATTCCAGTGACACACCACCAGTTCAGTTACAGGCTGGGAGAGCCTAATTTGCTTGCACACACCCACCCACAATTTGGGGGTGCAAGAAACTGAATCTCCTCCAAAAGGCGACAATATAAATCTTTTAGAATATTATTTATTCATTACTCCAGCTCATTGTTTGTTTGCTTACATACATACACTTGCTGTGTTGTGTGTGCACTTGCACACACAGACAGGCACATTCCATTTCAGTGGATCAAGTTGAATTAGAATTTAGAAAACTATTTTAATTTTATTCTCTGACTGTGCCTGGCCTGCATGCACTGCAGTTTTGCTGACTGATTGCTAAAGAAGGGAAGAAGAGTTTTCTTCTGGACTTCTGGTCTGGATTTAATAGTTTCATTTCATTTATTTTCAAATACTACCATACCATTACCTTCCTAAGTTTTACAGCCCGACCTGAGAGCAAGAAGAGACACTTTTATATTTAATTTCATTCATTCATTTAGCTGTGCCACACCATTCTTAGTTGTTGCCTTGATAACTACTGAACTATATTTTATTTACACACCAATATCTTTTTGGAGTGTAAATAAGCCTTGGGGAGGCATCTCAGAGGACCCCTACTCTCTTTTCACTTAAGGCTTATTTTTAGTTTCATTTATTTTCTAATACTACCATTTGCTTCCTAAGTTTTCCTCCATTTCAGTGGATCAAGTTGAAATCAGAATTTAGAAAATTATATCAAGGGCCAGCAGGGCAACATTTAAAGCTTGTACAAAAGATCACAGTGTGAGAGTTAGCTTGTGGGTCAAAAGGATAAGTTTATTAGAATAGTTTGTTTACTTAACACAAATATAATAAGAAAATATATTTCTATAACTTTGAGAAATAAAAAAATGAGGAGGGTTGGCAGAGCCAGAGGGAAGGGTAGGGGGCTCCTCACTAAAATAAATAGGGGCACATTTCTGAAGGAAGGCACAGGAAGTAGTGCAGATAGTGATATTGTTGCCACTCCCTCTCCAAGCAGCAGCTGCACAACCAGCACCACCGGATCATCTTCTGTCACTGAGGGAAGCATGGATGAGTGCATGTGATCCCCATTGCCAAGGTCTCACACTCACACACACCCCTTGTATCGGGAGGAAGACGAGTACTCAGAATCAGAAAGCTCTGTTCATCTGCATCTGCCAGATTCTGAGGACCTCTTGGCAGGAACAGACAAAAGGCAGGGTTCAGGCAGTGATGGAAGGAGCAGCCCTCTTTCCACCCAGGACCAGAGTTCCACCAGTGACAGCAGCAGTCAATTGTCCCAGCAGGGCACAAGCCACACCACCACCAGCACAGCAGCGGCAGGCAGTACCAGAGGGGGCAGTACTTTCCATAAGCCTCGCGGGTCTCTCTGGGAGCATTTTGAGAACAGCCCGGCAGACTCAAGGCTTCCGGTGTGCAAGAAATGTGGGGTGGTTATGCGCAGGGGGAATGCCTGGGACAGTGTCAGGACTTGGTTCCTCAGGGAGAAAGAGGGGGGAAGCAGGAATGGGGAAGGAGGACTCCAGAGGCAGCTCCACTGAGAGTGGGAAGAGGCAGGCCACTCTGCAGGAAGTGGTGCTGCTGTGTGGGAGTTTTGTCAGCCAACGTAATAGGGCCAAGGCACAGGAGACCACCACTCGTGTGGTTGGTGAAATGGTGGCCATGAACGGGTTGCCCCTCTCCTTTGTGGAGTCATCGGGCTTCAGGCACCTGATGAAGCACGTGGCTCCATGGTACGAGCCTCCATCCCGGTGTACCTTCAGCAGGTGGGTGATTCCCTCCCTTTTTGAGTCCATCAGGGACATGGTCCGGGCCCTGCTGCAGGCAGCCAGAGGAAGGTAGATCCACTTCACTTCCGACCTCTGGACTGGTGGGCACCACGAATACCTCTTTCTGACGGCTCATTGGTGGCAACCCAATGAGGTCCTTGACACTAGGGCATCCCAAGAACAGCTGCAGGGGGAGCCACAAGGGAGCACCCCAAGAGGGTATAGGGTGGTGCTTCTCCAGGCAAAAAGCATGGAGGACAGTGCCAAAGGCATCCACATTGCTGAGGTTCTCAAGACAGCACTGCGAGAGTGGGGATGGGGACTCGAGGGGCAAGTCAATCGCGGATTCATGGTCACTGACGCAGGCCGTAACATGATCAATGCGGTTGAAAGGGCGGGGTTCCAGGGCATCGTGTGCGCAGCACACAAACTGCATCTAGTGGTGGGCGATGCCATTGGGCTGGGTGCACCGAAGGACTCCTGGTGTGAGGGGAACCTGGAGACCAAGGCCTTGCTGGACAAGTGCAGGAAAATAGTCGGGCACTTCTCACGCAGCGTCAAGGCATCCAGGATGATGCGTGAGAAGCAGGTGGAGATGGGCCTACCAGAGCATGTCCTGATCCAGGACGTGACCACCTGGTGGAACTCCACCTACGAAATGGACAAGCACCTGGTGGAGCAGAGGCACGTGGTGGAATACGTCATGTCAACCACCCCCGTCCTGCCTGAGGGAAGGGTGTTGGACATTGGTGCTACCGAGTGGCTCGCCCTCTCCCAGATGGTGGGTATTCTGCAGCCTTTTGAGGAGACCACCCACGTTCTCAGCAACTACAACGCCAGCCTGGGCCACGTACTCCCCCTCATAAATGCCCTTCGCCAATGCCTAGAGGCCAGTATCCTGGAAGAAGCCAATCTTCTCCCAAAGAGCAGGGCCTTGGCAGACAGGCTGTTGACCAGCGTGGATACTCGCCTTAGCCCACTGAGGCGGGAAAAGGTGTACCAGATGGCATGCCTGTGCGATCCTCGCGTCAAGGGTTCCTTGGCAGGGAGCCCTGTTGACCTGAACTCCTGGAAGATGGAGCTATGCCGTCAAGTCCGCAGGGCTGTCTCAAATCAGGCCCAGGCGTTCCTGAGGGTGCACGGAAGCCAGAGCGATCCAGAAGAGGAATGCTCACAAGGATCCTCTTCCTCCTCTACTGCAGGAGTGTACACCCAGAGACCAGGTTCCGTACCAGCAGCCAACTACCTGGCCTCTGCCCTAGCCATGGCAGTCTCCTCCTCAGTGGAGGCAAGGGAGGAAGTAGAACCGGACCCCGCTCTGACCATGGTGAGGGAGTACATGTCCGAGCCCCTCCAACCCCTCACCTTGGACCCACTCCACTACTGGGCCAGAAAGGCAGACATCTGGCCTGCTCTTTCGACTCTGGTGTTGGACCTCTTGTCCATCCCACCCACCAGTGTCCAGAGTGAGCGTGTCTTCTCCCACATGGGAGATGTCCTGAGGCCACGCCACTCTCATCTAGACCCAGAGAAAGGTTGACTTTCATCCGCTTCAACCTTTCCACATTGGGATTACCCCAACACCCCAAGACCTAGGCACACAGTAGTTCTTCCATCGGTTCCTTCCAAACAGGCCTCCCTTGCTCTAACATGCACTACCAGAGCAACACTTATGCCTGCCTGCCTGCAATTATGCCTTCCTCCCAGCTTGGCTTCCTCCCTGCAAGCCCAACTTCCTGCCAGCCTGCCAGCCTGCCTGCCAGCCTGCCTACCAGCCTACCTGCCTGGCTGGCCCTGTGCCTACCTGCCTACCTGCCTGCTTGCCTGCTTGCCTGCCTTCCTGTCTGTCTGCCTTCATGTATCCCCACTCAATTTGAAGGGTTCGATTATTGCCCAATTTTTCTAGCCCTTGCCTGGCTCAAAACCAGGGAGGACCACTCAATGTGTCATTTGAAGGGAATCATACTGTATCTTTAGGGCCAATTTCTCTAGCCCTTGCCTGGCTCCAAACCAGGGAGGACCACTCAATGTGTCATTTCGAAGGGTCTGTGTAGGCCCAATTTGTCTAGCCCTCGACTGGCTCCGAACCAGGAAGGACCACTCAATGTTTATAATTTTGAACCGGACAAGACTGTTGGGGTTGCAGCCGTGCAACTTCCCCTAACCCTAACCCAATCTAACCAATGCCTGTATGCCTCCCATCCTAACATTCCACCAGTGCAACGCAGTTATGCCTGGCTGTCTGCTCTGTCTATATGACTGCCTGCCTGAATGCTTCGCCTGCCTTCCACCTTTGTCTGCCTGAATGCCTGTAGTTCTGCTACATGTATGGATCTAATAAGGGCTACATAATTAGCCCTGTTTTTATAGGGCTTCCGTGGTCTTTATAGCAGCCCAGGAATATTTTTTCTAGGGTCAGTGTAGGCCCAATATTTCCCCGTTGGCCATGGCTGGTCTGAGTGTAGTACACCCTAATACCTGCCTTCCTCAATGCGTTCCTCCCTTCCCTGGGGTTTTGGAGCCACTCTGTTTACAAAGTGGTCGAGATGCACTTTACAACAACCTACCTCAAAGACTGATTAGCAGGGGCCTAGCTCTCCTTACAGCCTTTAAGAAATAGCCCTGTTCTCCTGCATCCATTCTGTCTCCTGGGTTGACGAAACTCGGTCTCCTGGGGTGAAGAAACTCTGCCTCCAAAGGCAGAAACAATCCTCCCTTCTGGCACTTTGGCTTTGTGCTTTCCCTAGCCTGGGTGGGTACCCTGCAACCCTGCCTTCCTACCTGTAAGCCAGACTGCCTGCTTCCCTGCCTGCCTGGCTGCCTGCCCGCCCCTCTGCCTACCTGCCTGCCTGTCAGGCTCCCGGAACTCCCGGCTTGGAGAAGGTCTTCCAGCTGCTTCTCCTTCAGCCTATCAGCAGTTCAGTGCTTCAAGTTCAGCCTCCAAGCCGACATGCGCCCTGTCGTCCACTCTCCTCAACTTCCCCAGGCAGCAACCCTGGCTGCCCCCGCCTCTAGGTGGAAAATCACTCGAGGAGACCAACTTTAACAGGCACAGTCATCATCAAATATTTGGTTTAGAATTGGGGTACTCTGTCCTCCAACTTGGGGGGGGTTCACTCCCACCGGTTACAGTCCAGGTTGGGAAATCCCTTTGCAGAAGGAGGGGAGATTCCTTCCAACTAGCATTCCGGCTTCCAAAGACGGAAGAAACAATCCCTCCCTAACATTTGCACTCTGGTTTCTTGTGGCTTTCCTGGGTGGACTGTGTCTCCACTGGGCACTCAAAACTCTGGCTTGGTGGCCTCCAAAGTAGGTGGCTGAAAGAATCCCTCCCTGTTGGTCCCTGCCGTTCTGGCTTTATGGCTTTGCCGTGTGCGTGCGTGGACTCTGTCTCCACTGGGTTGGTGGAACTGGTCTCCTGTTTTTGAAAAACTGGCCTCCAAAGTAGGTGGCTGAAAGAATCCCACCCCGTTGTTCCCCGCCATCCTGGCTTTGTGGCTTTGCCGCGTGCGTGGACTCTGTCTCCACTGGGTTAGTGGAACTGGTCTCCTGTTTTTGAAAAACTGGCCTCCAAAGTAGGTGGCTGAAAGAATCCCACCCCGTTGTTCCCCGCCATCCTGGCTTTGTGGCTTTGCCGTGTGCGTGCGTGGACTCTGTCTCCACTGGGTTGGTGGAACTGGTCTCCTCCCTGAAAGCTTCGTTGAGAGATAAAAGTACCAGGCCGGAAACAATCCCTCCCCGTTGTACCTCGCCGTTCTGGCTTCGTGGCTTTGCCGCGCGCGTGCGTGGACTCTGTCTCCACTGGATTGGTGGAACTGGTCTCCTGTTTTTGAAAAACTGGCCTCCAAAGTCAGCAGCTGAAAGAATCCCACCCCGTTGTTCCCCGCCATCCTGGCTTTGTGGCTTTGCCATGTGCATGCGTGGACTCTGTCTCCGCTGGGTTGGTGGAACTGGTCTCCTCCCTGAAAGCTTCGTTGAGAGATAAAAGTACCAGGCCGGAAACAATCCCTCCCCGTTGTTCCTCACCGTTCTGGCTTCGTGGCTTTGCCGTGTGCATGGACTCTGTCTCCACTGGGTTGGTGGAACTGGTCTCCTGTTTTTGAAAAACTGGCCTCCAAATTAGGTGTCTGAAAGAATCCCTCCCCGTTGTTCCCCACCATTCTGGCTTCGTGGCTTTGCCACATGCGTGCGTGGACTCTGTCTCCACTGGGTTGGTGGAACTGGTCTCCTGTTTTTGAAAAACTGGCCTCCAAAGTAGGTGGCTGAAAGAATCCCACCCCGTTGTTCCCCACCATCCTGGCTTTGTGGCTTTGCCGCGTGCGTGGACTCTGTCTCCACTGGGTTGGTGGAACTGGTCTCCTGTTTTTGAAAAACTGGCCTCCAAAGTCGGCGGCTGAAAGAATCCCATCCGTTGTTCCCCACCATCCTGGCTTTGTGGCTTTGCCGTGTGCGTGCGTGGACTCTGTCTCCACTGGGTTGGTGGAACTGGTCTCCTCCCTGAAAGCTTCGTTGAGAGATAAAAGTACCAGACCGGAAACAATCCCTCCCCGTTGTTCCTCACCGTTCTGGCTTCGTGGCTTTGCCGCGTGCGTGGACTCTGTCTCCACTGGGTTGGTGGAAATGGTCTCTCGTTTGTGAAAAACTGGCCTCCAAATTAGGTGGCTGAAAGAATCCCTACCCATTGTTCCCCACCATTCTGGCTTCGTGGCTTTGCCACATGCGTGCGTGGACTCTGTCTCCACTGGGTTGGTGGAACTGGTCTCCTGTTTTTGAAAAAACTGGCCTCCAAAGTAGGCAGCTGAAAGAATCCCTCCCCGTTGTTCCCCGCCGTTCTGGCTTTATGGCTTTGCCGCATGCGTGCATGGACTCTGTCTCCACTGGGTTGGTGGAACTGGTCTCCTGTTTTTGAAAAACTGGCCTCCAAAGTAGGTGGCTGAAAGAATCCCTCCCCGTTGTTCTCCACCGTTCTGGCTTCGTGGCTTTGCCGCGTGCGTGTGTGGACCCTGTCTCCACTGGGTTGGTGGAACTGGTCTCCTGTTTTTGAAAAACTGGCCTCCAAAGTAGGTGGCTGAAAGAATCCCTCCCCGTTGTTCCCCGCCATTCTAGCTTCGTGGCTTTGCCACGTGCGTGCGTGGACTCTGTCTCCATTGGGTTGGTGGAACTGGTCTCCTGTTTTTGAAAAACTGGCCTCCAAAGTAGGCAGCTAAAAGAATCCCTCCCTGTTGTTCCCCGCCGTTTTGGCTTCGTGGCTTTGCCGCGTGCCTGCCTGGACTCTGTCTCCACTGGGTTGGTGGAACTGGTCTCCTGTTTTGGAAAAACTGGCCTCCAAAGTAGGTGGCTGAAAGAATCCCTCCCCGTTGTTCCCCACTGTTCTGGCTTCGTGGTTTTGCTGAAAGCAGACAAGAGCAGCTGAAGGTGGGCCCACATGTCCTCCGGATCATGCTGAGTGGGAGGGAAGCCTCTGCCCGCAGCCGCCTGAGACAACACCGAGGCCACTTCCGGTGACACGGCAGGGAAGCCGGACGGGGTGGAGGGCTGCAGAGCGTCTCTGCCCTGGAGATGGGCCTCGAAATGCACCACCTGGTCAAGGAGAGAGAAGGTCTGCTCGATCCATGAGCGAACCGGTCTCCTCGGGATACTCCAGCTGGCAATGATTCCCCAAGAGATTGAGGGGAACTCATCCGGTTGAGTGTGGGGGGGAAGCATCTGAATCTCTGACCGCTAGTTGACCAGGGTGGCATTTGCTTGGCTTTACAAGGAGTGTCATGGGGAGGGGACATTGAGAGGAGTAGAGTAGACCCTCATCCAGATTTGGGGAACGGAATACTGTGTCTCCTGCTGCCTCTGAGAGTTGGAGGGGAAATGGAATGGATAAAGGCTTCAAAACAAAACAAAACAAAAGTATAAGAGGCAGCCAGACCAAGTAGGGTGGCCGGTTCAGTCAGCGTTGACCAAGAGAAAAAAAAGAATATTGCATACTGCCCACTTTGTTTGCTTTATTGCATAGGATGCAGTATTATGCTATGATATATTTATTAAATATCTTATTCATCACCCAGTTTAAAGTGTTTTCCACCTGCTCTGGGTCATTGCGGGACGCCCTCATGCTCTGGGAACTCAAATCATGCTAAATCGCGGTAGAAACGACAAACAACGAACGAAACGTCGAACTGAAATTTTTTTGAAAAAATTCGCGACATACGGAAACAGAACAAAATGGACCCATTCCGACAAACGAAAAATCGAAACGTCATTTTTTCTGGTTGTGCCCATCTCTATTAGCCAGATACAGACTTTTCTTAAAACCAAACAGCTATATTCCAAACTCTACAAGAATATATCACAGCATCACAGAACTACTACAAAGTTCAACGAAGCATAGAGGGATAAGTCATTTTAATACAATGATACAAACTTCAACAGCATAACAGCATACATTACATTGACAAAATATATGACAGAGAAGCAAAGTGGGTGCCTTACTCATGGAAGGCCCAATAAACAATAATTTACAGAACATTTTTATACATATGTCGGTCCAATCATAAATGACATTACCTAATAGCTAGACATGGGCACGACATGGCAAAATCCTCGTTTCGGTTTCCATTCGTTGTTTCCGTTACCTAACGAGGAACGGTAATGACAATTACTCTGCTCCAGCTCGAACCCGACCCGATAAAGATAAATTGGGTCTGATTTGTCGTTGTCGTTCATGGCACTGTGGCAATCGCGCGTGCCAGCAAGCAGCACAGAAAAAAGTTTTAAAAATAAAAAACCCCGATTCCCAGCCATAAAAGCAGGCGAAAATATGCCTGCCTCAGTGAGGGCACCTACCAGAGAGGGGTGGTTTCGGGGGGGTCCCCGGCCTCCCCCCTCTCCTATCCTGGGCTGCTGGTACCAGGCTGGGGGGCATCCTTGTCGTCTCCATTTGCCATGCGGTGGGGGGGGATCCAAAATGGCGACCACAATATTTATTTTTAAATCGAGGTCCAAAAACCCACCAAAGCACCACAGAAACATTTGAAAATTAGGTATTTTAACTGCCAGAATTTTTATAGTAGCAGCAGTGGGTTTTTCTTGCAATAAAACGTCTCCATTGATTTTCTTTTCTTTTATTTTTATTTTTATTTTTATTTTTTTACACCTGTGCATGCGCAATGATGGGCTGGCCATGGGATGGGACCATGCAAATTTTTGGACCCATTCCACCAATCGCATGGCCAGGTTTTGACTGAGACTTCTGGGTGTGCCAGAGAGGGCATTAAAGCCCACAAACCCTAACCCTAACCCTAACCCTAACCCAACCCTAACCCAGATCCGTACGCAAGTACACTTTCCTTCTTAGTGAGTCCCAGGCACCCAGAGAGGTGCCTCCCACAGCCCACTATCCCCTACCCCTAACCCATTCCCTAACCTGTACGTCAGTACGCTAGTACGCTCCCCTTCTTAGTGAGTCAAAGTGAGGCCCCCAGAGAGGTGCCTCGCAGAGCCCACTATCCACTATCCCATTCCCTAACCTGTACGGCAGTACGCTAGTATGCTTCCCTTCTTACTGAGTCAGAGGCACCCAGAGAGGTGCCTCTGCCACCCCACCCTAACATAATGTAATGTATGGTACACGGCGGCTCCCCGAAACGCTTCCCTTGCTTCCCTTCTTAGTGGGTCAGATGTCAGAGAGGCACCCAGAGAGGTGCCTCCCAGAGCCTACTTACCCCAACCCCAACCCCAACCCCAACCCCAACACAAATGACAAATGACAAACGGAAACAAAAATTTTTTGAAAATTTCCTCGACAAACGGAAACGAGGCGAAACAGACCCGTCCCGACAAACGACAACTCAAAACGTCATTTTTCCTGGTCGTGCCCATCTCTACTAATAGCTATTGCAACCCCTTGCATCAGGCAACATTCATTATGTTAATACTTAACATCTGTACTCCATTAGAAAAAACTCTACATTGAGTCACTCTGACTTTGCACTTTTACAGACTCTATCTTTAAATCAATTAAATACATATCGAACATATATAGAACATCCTGTCTAATACATATATTCACTAACTAATATCTCTCACACAGAGACACACAGAGATACACACAGACACAGACACAGACACAGACACAGGCACAGACACACACAGAGACACAGACACACACACACACAAACAAACCCTCTCTTGCCCTGTTGCTCAAAACACCATAAAATAGGGGTGTGAATTTCACTGTCTCTCACTTTGACAAGAATAAAGGGGGGATCACTCTCTTAACCTCACAGCAGGACAACTCTGTGTGGAGTCTTTTTCTGCATCTGAAATCTAGAGGGATTCTTCTCATATTTTGTTCCCATTTTCCTTTGGAACAAACATCAGCTAGCATAGAACTATTACAATTCCTGTGCACAGTTGTATTTTTCTTTTAACGAGAGATGGCATGAAACAATTTTTGTGTTTCATTATTCATTTTTCATGTTGTTTCCTAACAAAATGAAAAATGAAGTGCCTTTGTTAAAAAAACCAAAATGAAATGAATTTGAAATTTTCATTTCATTCTATTTCCTTTTTCATTATTTATTTTGACAAATGCTGATCTTGGGGCTTGCCAAAATAAATAATAAGAATAAGCACCAATCAGCTGGCATACAGGAAAAATAAAAAAATAAAAAAACCACCGACCAGTTTCCTCGCACACTAGCTGGTTGTTGGGAGGAAAAAAAACACTGACCGGACTCCCTACATGCCAGTTGGTCAGTGGGAGAAAAAACTGCTGACCAACTGTGACGTCACCCCCTTTCAGAGACTGGGTTTTCAAAGGCACAACTGGGTTTATTTCGACACCGCACTGCTGTGCCACCAAATTGTGATGACACCTCCCATTTACACATGTAATTGTGACGGATATGGTAATGCTGCCACCTTTTATTCACTTGGTAATGCTGCCAGCTTTTTAAAATTGTCATCTTATGAATTGGGACAGACTCAGATGTATAATATAAACATAATAATGAAGTTTATTGAGAAAATAAATAAATATAATAATGACTGAAGTTGGTATGTGTTGCCTTTAACATAGAATAGATTTCATCAACTCTTCAAGCCTCCCTGTCTTTAATAACTAGTAAACAGTAAAGCCCTCACTGCCCGACAGAACGCCAACAGAGCAGTGTTCTCTCCCAGCACTCACTCTCAAAACCTTCAACTCAGCTCAACTGAACTCTCTCAGATCAGGCTCCACCATTTTATATCATACCATCCCCCACCCTCCAGCTGGGATTGGCTGATGATTTGCATATGCATTACTCCTATTTCCAGGGTGTTGTCACACCAACCTCCCCGTGTGCCAGCTGGTCAGTGGGAGAAAAAAAAATCCTGCAGACCGGCTGCCCTGAGCACCAGCTGGATGACAGGAAGAAAGAAAAGTGCCAAACAGCACTTTATTTTTCATTTCATAATAAATGAAATGAAACAGGGGGGAAAAAACAAAAATTGAAATGAAACACCATTTTGGCATTTCGTGCCCATCTCTAGTTTTAACTCATGTACCTGGAAGTTGAGTCATGGCAACTGGACTTTTTTCTTGAGAAATTGAAACATTTCACTACTCATCCAAGCAGCTTCATCAGTAGATGAGTAGCGAAATGTTTTGATCTGTCAAGAAAAGAAGTCCAGTTGCCATGACTCAACTTCCAGATAAACTCACCTGGATGACTGAGAATCTTCACAGACATGTAACTCATGTAATGTCTCTTAGTTTCAAAGAGCCCAACCTGCAGGATAACAAGACACCTATACTGCTGCATGCTTTATCACCAACAAATGTAATATTTTCCAGGTGATAATAAATGGTTAATTTAATAAATAAGCCAGTAAATAAAACATACAAGCTTTAAGATCTTCCTTCCATTTCCCATTGTACTGTGAAGGTTATGCTACATGCATACACACCATTACCACGAAAAAGTAATCCTCTTTAAAACACACATAAACACAAACCACATTTTGCTCCGCATCTCTAATTTTATTATCCATGCTAGATGCAGCCAATTAGAGCTGTACTGTACTATGTTTTGTCTTCTTTATATTAAAAACATAATATAAAAGCAGCTAAAGTAATGAATAATTACATTATTTTGTTACACAACTGGAACAAACTAAAGTAATAGAAACTAAAGAGCAATGCACAGCAGTGTACAAAATAAGAGGAAAAAAGAAGCTGTGTTCATGCACAATTTCCTTCCATGCACACAGGTTAAGTTTAATCACAAGAGGTCTGCTAACTCATCTTCCCCTGCCTTTCCAGGCATTTCCCTTTTAAGAAAATGTTAGTTCTTCTCTCTGAGGCCTTCAAAAGCTGCACTGACAGTGAAAGTCTAATTACCATGTTTAATTTTGCTCTTTTTAGCATGCTCTGCAATTCTTGTCATCATACAGCTGTGAAAAGAAGTTATTTTACAGCAGTTTCTTCATTCCTGGCCTTGTGAGAATAATGCTGCAGCACAGAATCCTTTGACTGTTCGCTTGTGTTAAAATTAGCATCCATCCTGTTTTCTTTTGTTATGGACTTTCTTTCAGTTTACTTTATACTTTGGGGTGGAGGAATATTTATTATTTCCCTATTTGTTTATTCCCATGCATTCATATAGAGAGAAATAAAATACTTCCCCTTTCACACTTCTATTCTGTTGTTTTTCTGTGTACAGTACAAAAGATCTCAGCAAAAACCTATTGAGCAATAATCCCATAAAAAGATTTAGACATGAAAAGAGACTGCTACATAGTGACAATCCACTGGAGGCTGATACAGAG
Organism: Phrynocephalus forsythii; assembly: GCA_029282475.1. NCBI lineage: Eukaryota > Metazoa > Chordata > Lepidosauria > Squamata > Agamidae > Phrynocephalus > Phrynocephalus forsythii. The sequence continues at coordinate 56,278,728 of JAPFRF010000010.1, forward strand.
AGAAATTCCTATTAAGAAAAGAAACAGGTCTTGTTAGAAAGAAGTTTTAACATTTTGCTGTCTTTGCGTTGCTAAAATGTTGTGCTTAGAAAACAAAACTGACACATCAGAGAGAGGTGGTGGTGGGGAAATTAGGATCAAAGATTGTGTTCAAAGCAAATTTGTTTATGCAACTTGAAACACAAAAATATCCACAGTGACTGAAAATAGAAAGCAGAATTTATTGCTTAAATATTGATTCAAATGCATCCAGACAATTGATCCGCATGGCTTCATTTGTTTTGGTGAAGAAGCTAAGTATCTGGCTTAATTAAGACACCCAGGGGAGAGCAGCAATAAAGGATCTCGAAACCAAGCCCTATGAAGAACAACTCAGAGAGTAGAGTTAGCATGGAAGAGAGGTGGTATGGTGGTCACCATTCAATATTTGAAGGATTAAGCCATGGAAGATAGAGTAATCTTGCTTCCTGCAATTACAGAAGCAATGGATTCCAATAACAAGAAAGGGGATTGCAACTGAACCTTAAGGGAAATGTCTTAACAGTAAAGAGGTTTTGGGGTTTCTTGAGAGTGATTCTTAACACATCATGATGAACCATCTTTTTAGATTTTGACCTATTGAACTTCTCCTTTCCTAAAAATAAAACCCTTGCAAGTAGTGAGAAAACACCACAATACAGTTGGGGAAGATTGGCTTTCATAGCATATGGGTGCAATCGCTGTAAAATAAAAAGCCAGGCGCACGTTCAATTGTCATGCACCAGGACAGGACATTATATACCCCAGTGCCATACACTTGCCACAGAATTCACAAGGAACAAGAGCTACAGTGTATCCATTATATCATAGGGTCACCTGAAGATTTGCAGACCTTATTGCCAGGTTTCAGATATCGATGCTTGCCAGATACATTTTAGTCTTGACAGACAAACAACAGCTAGGACAAAAAAAATGAACTTGTGCTTCTTGTCATTCAGGTACTTTCTTTTTCTTTTAAAAAAATCAGCCAATGGCCAAAATCCAGTGTGTGTAACATTATGTGGTGGAAGCTAACGGCGACATCAGTTAGTGTCGCTGTATTGTGCTGTATAATTACACCACTTTGAATCTACTGTAATTTAGTTTGCTCCTTGTAAATGAATCCTAACATATGCTGTTTACTGACTTAGAATTCTCTACTGTCATACTAGCTCCCCATCCCCCAAACTATAATTCCTTATAAAGAGAGACTGAGGAGTCTTCTCTTGTATAGACAGGCACACAGTTTGATTATAAGCATTATACCATAGTTTTTAAAGAACCATTTGTTGTTACATGCTGTCAAATCCAAACTGATTTATAGTGACCTTAATAGGGGCTTCAAGTTAAATGAGGTATTTACTTCTTACATCTCAGCATTTCATTCACCCTCTTGTCTCAGACATATTCCAGTGAAAAAACCCGCATTGATTTAATTCTATTTCTACTGGAAAGAATTATGCTTCTGAAAATATTAGGCAATGTATTAACCATGGTAATTTACATTTAAAATGCAAAAAACTCAAGTACAGAAGCATGCTACAGTATTGAATGTAGTAAAGAAATGCCCCAATTTGCAATTTTCTACTGAGCTATATTTTGATAAAATTAATAGTCATTTCAGTTGACCTTTTTCATAAAACTAAAATGTGCCTCTTCTTGGAAAATTCTGATTAATATGCATCTTGAATTAAAATATAAATGCACTTAAGTAGCATTCAAAGCATAGAAAGAGGGAATCATTCAAATTAAATACTGTTTCCCAATTCAGTTCATTAGAGAAAGTATTAGTTTATGCATCCTTCTGGCAGTGTGTGGAACAAGGGCCAACTGTATATACAGAGATTGTCCAACAGGAGTATTGTTCTTATTTAAAGAGACATATTGGTACCTCTCATCAATGTGTTACCTGTCACAGCACCTCCACAAGTAATAAAATTCCAAAGGCTTTTGCATGGTACACAGGAGTAAGTACAATTCTATGGAAAACAGATGGTAGAGGAGAAGTGAATGTTGGGACAAAAGGAAGAATGGAATCCTGGCTGCATATGCTTCCAGAGCTATTCTAATCTATGACCTGGACCTCTGATTACCTTGCAGAAGGAAAGGTGTTTTGCCAAGAACAGAAATGTGTTTTAGTAGGATATATTGTCTTGCTGATACAGTGGATACAGTAGTCATACATACAGGGTATGGAATATTAATTATAAAGCTTCTCCTGAATACAGAGACTTTTCAGACATTAATTCCACCCCCTCCAATTTAATTTGGTCACTAAAATCAATACGTGACATCTTTCACAAGAAAGCGAGGAATATGTTAATGAAAGTATAATATTATCCAGTACAGTATATCTAGTCTACAAGTTAGGATGTGAATTTGCCCTGATTATATTGTTAGCACAAAAAGTGAAAGCATTATAACCCCAAATAAGAGATGTGTCTATTGATTCATGATGGTTCATCTGAGGCTGCTATCTCACAACAGGGAAGATCTGGTGATTGTGAAAGTCTGGCTTTTCTCCTTTCCTGGTCACATGACTGAAGATGTGTATTTCTCCATTCTCACGTACAAGGAGATTTTTTAAAAATAAAAAAAGCACTGACAGCTCATAGGACAGCTGTTCAGTGCGGGGGGGGGGTTAAAAAGTGCCAACCAGCCCCAGGGCCAGCTGGTCAGTGCTAGGAAAATAATTTTTTTAAAAGTGCCGAAGGCCGGCTGATGGGCGCTGGGGGGGAATTTTAAAAGCGCCAACCAGCCCCAGGGCTAGCTGGTTGGCGCTGGGGGGAGGAGTGGAAAACCCAGATCATATGTGGTCCCATGGACTTATGGCTCCAGAAAAATGTGCATTTTTAGCCGGAGCAAAAAATACCCAACACCAGAAGTAGGTCTTGGAAAGCTTGCTAGAAGTGGCATTACTGTTTTTTGTTTTAATGCCTGGTGGCAGTGGGGACAAGATTTTTGGAAACAGTTTATCTGAAAATTAGATCAGGATTTTAAAGGATGTCTGATAAAGCCCTTAGTCAGCCATTCTAAATGAATGCACTGAGCAGTGAGTGCCTTGAGAGGTACAACATACCCTGCTGCTCTATGACTATTTCTTTAAAATATTTTTGTCCCACTTTGCTCCTTAACAGGACCCAAGGAGAACTTTTGAACAAACAAACAAACAAACAAACAAACAAACAAACAAACAAACAAACAAATCTGGGACCAAGAGTAGGTGCCTTATTTGCACTATCCCCCACAGGATCACTGTGATAGGAAAGATAGGAGCAGGGCACCTTTGTGTACACTTTCCAGAGTCATGCCTAAGCTTAAATCAGAATCAGGGCAATCAAAATAAATCCCCCTAATTCATTCTCAGTTCCAAGAGCAGGTAACTCTCAAAACTAGAAATGTAAAATTTCTGGAAATTGTGAAGCTTGGGGGGGGGGAGGAACAGTTTTTTTTCCAGTTTTGTTGTTGTTGTTGTTGAAAAAAAATAGAATGTTTAGGAATTTTTTTAAAATGCTACATTAGCACACACACACTTTACAGCTTGAAAGTCATTATGTTGCTTTAGGAACATAAAATATGACTATGGACAATTTGACCTGGCATAAAATTATCACAACTAGCATATTAAAATATAGAATATCCAAACAATTATTACAAACATAATTTACTTTTTAAATAATATTTATTTGTAATTGTAACAAATGGAGTAACAATCTGAACTGTTTACTAGTTTATTTGGAACACAAAGTCCTCTACAAAACAATGTTTAAAAATCCAGAATTAACAATTATTGATATTTCTTCTCCACAGTATGAAATAAAAATAAAATAAAAACCTCATTCTCATAAAAAGAATTGAAGAGGGGAAAACCGTATAGAAGGAAGTGGGACTAAGTTTCAATGAATGGGCGTGAAATGTAATCAGAATCATTTCCTGAGCTGTAATTATCAATATCAGTTTCAGTCTCTGCTTCTGCAGCTACACTGTTGTTTCTGTTACTAACACAGTTATTATGGCCTTCTAAAAATTGAAGATTTGCCCAGATTGAAACAAGCTTCCCTACCCTTTCACATGTCAGTTTATTTCTTGATTCAGTGTGAGTGCTTCCAAGCATAGACCAGATTCTTTCACATGCTGCAGCAGATGGAGGAATCTGAAGAAGGCAAGAAGCAAGAGGAGTCAGAGGCTGTATTGTGAAAAGACCTTGCCACCATGTTGTTTTCTTTTTCTTTTAATTTTTTTCCAATTTTTCAGAAAAAAAACCACCAAAAAGCCTTCAGGTAAAATTTAAATTTTTCCAGTTTTTTTCCAGGCTTTCACATCTCTACCCCAAACACATGCGGATTATAAAAGGGTGGTATGATGAGCTGCTGCTGCTTTTGCCGAGTAGTGGGGCATGATCCAAAGTCTCAATCCTTGGGCCTTCCAGGTTAAAAAACAAATCTCAGAATAAAAGGCCCTGGAGGAGGAGAAAACTGGTCTTTGTGTGAGTGGTATCTTAAAGATAGGATACCTTTGTATTCTCAAAGGCTTTCATGGCCAGGATCTTATTTATTTATTTATTTATTTATTTATTTATTTAACTTATATGCCGCCCACTACCCAAAGGTCTCTGGGCGGCTTACAATCCAAAGAATAAAACAATTTAGAATAGTTAAGAGTAAAATATCAATAAATCATCAATAAAAACCTTACGCTAAAATCGTTAGTCTAAAATTGTCATCAGCGGACCCACAATCTATATTATATCAATTAAAAACCTTCTGGAACAGGAAGGTTTTTACCTGGCGCCGGAATGTAATCAGTGTTGGCACCAGGCGGATCTCGATCGGGAGGGCATTCCATAGCTTGGGAGCAGCTGCCGAGAAGGCCCTGTGTCTACAGGCCATCCCTCTCACCTCCTTGAGAGATGGCTCTTTCAGGAGGGCCCCCTGGCTAGATCTTAATTGCCGGGTAGGTTCATTCCTTCAGGTATCTAGGTCCTGTCGTTTAGGGCTTTGTATGTCAGAACAAGCACTTTGAATTCAGCTCGGGCAGCAACTGGTAACCAATGAAGGTTACGTAGAATCGGCGTGATGTGATCCCTGGCGGCCCCACCACTTACCAGCCGTGCCGCACGATTCTGAACCAGTTGCAATCGCCGGACCGTCTTCAAAGGCAGCCCCACGTAAAGCGCATTGCAGTAATCAATACGGGATGTTACCAGTGCATGCGTAACTGTCATGAGGCTGTGCTCGTCTAGGTAGGGGCGAAGCTGGTATATTTTCCACAGCTGAAGGAAGGCACCCCTGGCCACCGAATCCACCTGGGCTTCCAGAGTTAGACCGGGGTCCAGAAGCACCACCAAGCTGTGGACCCTGTCCCTTAGGGGGAGTGCAACCCCATCCAAGACAGGAAGATGGCCCTCTAACCTGTCCGGCAAAGCACCCATTAACAGTACTTCCGTCTTGTCTGGATTGAGTTTCAATTTATTAACCCTCATCCAGTCCATTATCTGGCCCAGACACAAGTTCAGCACAGAAATCGCCTCACCTGGATTGGTGGAAAACGAGAGGTAGAGCTGAGTATCGTCGGCATATGGTTGTTGTGGGTCTTCCTTGCTGTTTGGCTGTGTTCTGGAGGTTTTTCTTCCTATTGTTTCACCTGAAGATATTCTTATTTACACATTCCCGGCTGGCATTGGGATACAGTTGATCACAGCAAAGCATTTTGTTTAGGTAATGCTTCTGCTTCCCTCCTAATGTGTATCTGCCCCGCCGTTGTGATACTACAAAGACCTCTCCTTCTTGTGATACTACAAAGACCTCTATCACAAACAGTATCTCTTAAAAGCAGAACACTTTTATGTTTTCAAAAGGAACCACCCATCTCATATTTCAACTATGAACTCTCAAGGAAGAGGAAGCTGCTAAACAGTCAACCCCAGCTACTGCTCTGAAGCACTCTAGTAACAGAAATGGCCAGCCAAACTTGAAGAGTTCTGAGGAGGGCGAAAAGTAGGTGATTTATCCTTTGTTGCATCCTTGCAAATTTTGAAATTTTCATATTATGCTTCAAGCATAGTATGAAAACCCACACAGTGGAAGAATGGTATACTCTAGGGATGGGCACAAATGAAAAATGAAATGCTGTTTCATTGTTTCATTGGAAATGAAACAAAATGAAACAAAAGTAAACTAGGAAGAAGCATTTTGTTACAGATGAAAACAAAACGGTCATTTTTGTTAAAATGAATCATTTCCTTCCATCTGCAAAAAGGGTCTCTTACCTGCTAGGCTCTCAATGAGCCACCACCACCACTGTCACTGGAGCTCAGGAGAGGGGGAGGTGGATCCCCGCCACTCTGGCACTCCCTGCCTCCTCCTCTGCACCCCAGCTTCTGGCCTCCTCTTAGTTGGGTGGTGCGTGTGGGGTGACTCCCCTGGGTACTAGAGGCACCAGATTTGGTGCCAGGGAGCCATTTTCAGAGGGGTCTACCAGAGCTGTCATCAGCTAGACCCCTTTAAAAATGGCCCAGTCACCACCGGGGATCCCCTGGTGGTGACTGGGCCAGTTTTAAAGGAATGCAGCCGATGACAGCCCTGCTGGATTCCTTTAAAATGGCTCTTGGCCACTAAATCTGGTGCCTGTAAGACCAAGGGGAGCAGTTTCGTTTTGTTTCATTTTGTTTCGTATGATTTTTTTTAAAAAAACATAAGAAATGAAATGAAATGAAATGTTATTTTTCCATTTCATGCCCATTCCTAGTATTCTCCCTTTTGTGTGCCAGCAACTGAAAATAATATTCACTTGTTTATGTAAGAACTTTAAGAATGTTTACTGTAAATAAATTAGAGTTAAACATATTATTAAAATTAAGGTTGTGAAGGTGTATCCCTTGGTCAAGATCAGCAGTTGTGGTGGAATTAGCTCTGAAAAGGCCTGGAATTATTTTTTTTTAAAGATCATTTTTCTGATCCCTCTGAAAGGCAAGATGTTTTGTTTCACTCTCAAAAAATAGAAAATAATGATGATCAAAAGGACTTTTTCCACAAATTGAGTGCAAAACTACATTAAGTAAAGCAAAATCACATCACAATGGGAATGATACAGCTTGTACAAAATGAGGGTGCCTTGGCTTTATAGATATCATAGGAATTATGTGCATACAGACAGTGCAAGGTTGTCAAGTTTCTTGCCGATGCAAACATTTGAAATGCACCTTCCTAGGATAATTAAACATTTTGTGTGAACAACAGGAGGGGTTTCTAGGGAGCCATACAGAGGTTCACATCAACCTGGGACAAATTTGTGTGGTCATGGCTGAAAGAAAGCCCATGGAGTCAACATAACACCCTTTGCTGTGTTTTCTTGCAGCCATCATTCAGCAGTCCATGGTGGCTTTCCCCTTTTGAAAAAATAAATAAAGTAAATGGCATATCAAAATGTCACAATCCACCTAATTCATAAATGGTTGTCTCCTTGGTTAATTTTGTCCACAGTTTCATTTGGATGAGGGCTAACCATTCACACAGGCTACATAATGCTATTTAGGATCATTCTGAATCCTATAAAAAAGAATACATGCCCTAGTCCTGTACCAGAAGGTACTCTTAAAGGGGTAGGTTGGATTGATCTCAATGGAAATATATGTAAATGCCATAATTTGATTTAAACCAGACTGTTCCAAAAGAGACCAACATATCAATCTGTGTACCAGTGTGGACAGATACTTAGAAAACTTTAGTTGGACTGCAGCTCCCGGAATGTAAACACCTCACAAATGCTGATCATTCTCAGAGAGGGTTTCTAGGAGCTAGAGTGTAAAAAGAAAAGAGATTTTTCCAAGCTCCAACAAAGCGTAGCTATAAAATGCTGTTTTATACCTTGGTAATTGCCTTTTAGCCCAACTGCTCAGAACTGTTTTATACAACTCTCTGCCAATTTCCCCAAACACTTCACACATCTGATGAAGGAAGCCCCAAGCAATAAAAGCTCAAGGCAAAATAAACAAACATGCCTGTTTTTACAGTGTCACACATATCTGTATTATTGTACCCCAATAATAGCACTCCTAAATGACAGCAGGTCTTAGGGACAGTTCACGTTCACACATAGAAGAGCTAAATCTTCCAGCTGAAAACACATTTATTTCTGAGCTGAACTAAACCCCCATGGTATGATTTCCCTCCTTTATTTACACATGGGGACCAGTGACATAGGAAAGGCTCAATAGGCAGAGAAATTATCATGGCAAACATGATGTGGGATTTCCAGAGTAGTCTTTATCCTGGTGGCCATTAGCAAACTACAGGCAACTGCAAACCCCTAAACTGGCATCCTGCTGTTCCAATGAGAAAATGAAAACTGAGTATCGTGGTGCAATGTCAAGATCTCTAGTATAAGAAGGTAGGATACATTCCTTCAGTGGCTCTCTGAGGATATAGAGGAAAAGACGAAGTAGGATACAACATGAAGGTAGAAAAATAGTGTAGGTCTTCAGGATTCAAATAGGAATTTATAGTCTACTTGACTTGAGTTGGTTGCTTGGCTGGTTGAATGTTTACCTGGATTTTACTTAAAATCCAGGTAAAATTCAGCCATTCCACCCAGTGCCTATTTCAGAAACTTGTCTATTTTAGCCAAATACAAATGTAGATACAAACAAATAATGCATGTACTCTTTTGTTTAAATGCTTTCCATGAAATGATGAGCCATTGAGAAAAATCCTCTTCCTTTTAAAGACATAAAAAAGACTCATTCCCTAATGGGTAAATGTTTCGTTTGTCCTTAGCTAGTTTGCAAAATGTTGTTATCTGTTTGCTGAGCTGCCTCCAGTGGTTGAAATGCTGATGTTTAGCATAACTTGAATCAAATCTTGAAATTCTGTGTCTCAAGAAAGTTGTACTTTATTTTCCTGGTTTCTAATCTTCTTCTGCATTGTTTTTCCTGCAAATCAGAAGGTACAGTAAAGGAATTTCTGATCTAATTTCTGATCTAATTTCTGTTTGTTTGGTATCTATAAGAACTTTAAGTCATAAAATGATTGCAGTCTCATTATAATAATAGCAGAGGCTCCTGTGCATTGCAGAATATCAAATCAAACCAAATTTTATTGTATGTTCATAGACCCAGTTATTTTATAGAAGAGTCAAAGACTACATGGCAACACAGAAGCAAAGACACAATGTAGAGTCTTATTAAAAGAACCAAAGGTTACATAGCTATACAAGTAATTCAAAATGTTGATACATATTGTAACATTTTGCAAATATTTATAACTGAAAATAATTTTTTTTGCAATTGACTGTGCTATTGCTTGATTCACTCCGGAAAACTGCAATATCATTATTTCTTTATTTACATGCACCAGTAATGCCCAATGGGTAATTAAATTCATTCTCCCTTTTTCATTGTACCACAGAATAAAAGTATAATGCAGCTATAAAAGTCACTCCTTGGCCCAAGGACACCTCGTAAGATTTTTAACTAATCAGTGATTTACAGTTTTCTAGCACTCTAACCATTATACCTTATTAGTTCTCTCAGATTAATACTTATGATACAGCTGATGCTAAGGCTGAAAATATTGGTCAGCATATATAAAGTTTTCATAACGTGCTGCAGGTTATCAATGAGTTGCCAGAGCACATCTAAGTTGTTCAATCAACCTTGTAAGCAAGATGTACTCCAGCACTTCATCAGTTAGTTGCAGAAGAAGCACCAGTCGATTTCTGTCCATTGGATTAAAAAGAAAAATACATCTGATTTGATGTTTTCTGGAAGGCTTTCACAGCCGGGATCTGATAGGTGTTGTGAGTTTTTCAGGCTGTTTGGCTGTGTTCTGGAAGTTTTTCTTCCTGACATTTCACCAGTCTCTATGTCTGGCATTTTCAGAGGGCAAAGAGCTCAGGGAATGGAACTCCTCATTCCCTGAACTCCTTGCCCTCTGAAGATGCCAGCCACAGAGACTGGCGAAATGTCAGGAAGAAAAACTTCCAGAACATAGCCAAACAGCCCCCAAAACTCACAACAGCTATCTGATTTGCTTAATATTTATATCAGGCTACCCAGATTCTGAAAACTGGAATATGGTAACTTATCTTGACATTAATAGCAATCATAACAAAGGAAAAGAAGTTTTTCAGCACCTATCGAGACTATATAGAATAATCCATAGAATTTTAGGCCACATCCTCCTCCAGTTGTACAGCCCCCTATTTTTTTCCATTGCTTCTTTCATTCCTTCCAATTTTACTGCAAAAAATACATAACATAACACTGAAAAAATGGAGTAGCTGCACAGTGATTGCTTTCTGACTGCTAGCATGAGCAGTTCTCCAAATCTAAGTGCTCCAATTGACCCAGTTTTTTTAACCCTCTTTTCTTTTCAAGTCTATTGCCCCATATCAGGAAATTGCACAGCTGGGAATAGCTAACCACTAGGAAGGGAAACACATTTGACCATGTTTTAGGTCAACAGTAGATGATAACCATCATATAGCTCCTGATGCATGTCCAGACAAAGATCTGACTAACCCAGGCTTCATCCCCCATATACCTGGAATTTTGTGGGGATCAGGCACAATCTTAGATGCAAGATGATCTTGTTCAAAGAGCAATAATGAAGCCTCTATTGCCTTTAAAGCCATGATTCTTAATGCCCAAAGATCTTGATGAGTGACTATGTTTTGACTTGAAGCTGAAATGATGCTAGTGTATGTGCTGGTTGAGCTTTTAGGGCTGTGATTCCCAAGGTGGCCCAAGTGTTCTTGGACTGCAAATTCCAGAAACCTTTTCCAATAGCTATACTGGCTGGGGATTCTGAGAGTTGCAGTCTAAGAACACCTGGGCTATCCGGGTTTGGAAACCATAGCTCAAGGGGATAACATTCCACAAATGAGGTGCTATAGTCAAGAAATCCCTCCACCATGTTTCTACATAGTGGACCATTCTCCATGGCAGAATGCAGAGGAGACCCTTCCCCAACAGGCAAAGATCCTAATTGGACAGGTGTGTATACAGAGAGGCATTCCTTTAAATATCAAGTTTCCAAAGTGTTTAGAGCTATATGGGTTATTGTTAACACTCTGAACTAGGATTAGAAGCATATTGGCAGTCAGTGTAATTCTGTGAGAACTGGTGTTATATGAGGTTTAAAAGGGGGTCTTGCCAGCAGTCTAGCCGGCCCACATTGTGCACCCTGAGCATCCACGCTATCTTCAAAGGCAGTCCTATAAAAATGCATTAGAGTAGTCAAACTAGGAGGTGAGCAGTGCATGAAGTACTCTATCCAAGGTGTCCCAGGCCAGGATTGGTTGTAGCTGTCAGGCCAATCAAATACTACCCCATGCACGTTGAGCTCAGGTGAGCCTCAAATGACAGAAACAGCTAAAGGAATATTCTCAGGCTATGTACCTGTTCCTTTCCAGTTAATGAAAGCCTGTCCAGATCAGATTTGAGACACACACAAATTGTCTTAGACAAAGGAACAGGTTTCAGTGTTTTTAGAGGATAGTCTTTGCTTCTGTGGCTGCAAAAAGGGTGTCATTATGTCTCACAGCATTTCAAAGTGTTGCCTCAGTTGACAGGTTGGTAGAGACACTGCCATAGATATTTCCTATTTTTAGTGGTTAGGAAAGGCTGGGGAATTTTTTACCTTCTGGGTTATCAAACTCATACAAGTTGTTCATAAGAAAACAAAACTGAACATTTACACATTTAAAAAATACCAAACATATGTAAAAGAAGCACTAGGAAGGTGTTGGTTTAATAGTTCCTGATATTAGCAGGAGAGAAAAATGCTGCTTTGCCTGGAAAAGGGGTTGGAGCAATTCATTTTATAAGCATAGCAGATCCCAACATATTTGATAGTGTAGCCTGGCTCACAGTGGTTGAATAAAGAAGACAAAACTTAACGTGCTTAATTTGTTTTATATTATGTAGATTAACATAATATGCAAATTAGACTACAAAGATTACAGAAATGCAACATTTCAGCCCTACAGATCTTCAGACATTGAAGCTATATCTAATATTGTCTCTAATCAGACTTAATCATCCTTCATCCTACTGCACTATTGTTAAATGGATTTCTTAGTCTATAAAGAGTGAGATTTTTCATTTTGTCTTCTGACTGTTTGCTTCTCTTCAATAGTCATGGGTCCAGCACCACAATTGCCAAATGATATTAACAGCAATGGGAGTTTTTCCTTTCCTTTGGGGGCTCACTTACATGCCCATAGCTCGCCTAGAATAATACAGATTTGGCATCACTAAGATTTTATATTCCGTATTGACTACAGCAGTGCATATTTTTTTCACTGATACCTGAGTGGTTATTTTACAGTTGCCTTCTCCCTGCTAAATTTCAATAAAATTAAAGCTGCAACCTATAACTGTAATTATTGATATAGAGTATGTGGAGTGTCACTCTGCTTTGTATTTATCTTCTTTTAGACATGTATTTAAGCACATCAACTGTGCTATAGAAAACAGCTTTTAAAACATATGTCATGTTCAAGGTCTACTCAAGCTGATACAATTTGCTAATTAAATCCACCCAGAGCTTTTGCAGTCAAACTTTTGAAAGTACAGAGTCATCTTTTAATAAGAAAAGTAGTTTCACCTACTTATCTGGTCAGGAAAAGATGCAGAGAAACTACATTCTGTATGTATTAATTATCAGTTTTAAAGGTACTTTATTCTGAACATGTTTACTTCCACTCTGTGCTGAGATCTCAGTAACTACTTTAACATTTACAACTACTTTATGGGTGCTTCCAAGTAATGACTTGACTCCTTTCCGTGCAATCAGTTTATTGTTGTGCATTAAATAAGTATTTCCTTCACTATTCAGTCTACACTGAACTGAAGTTGCATCATATTATTTAGGTAGCACACGGCATTTTTTTTGTATGCTGGGAATATGTCATACTTCTTTCAAACAGCTCTACAGTGACTCTGCTGTTGTATGGGATGCAATTGGTTGTTTCAGTGTCACTAGTACCATTAGAGTCATGGAGTAATCATGCTTCCTTTTTTGAACATTTTTGGACTTCCTTTTGTCTTTGACACATTTTAATATCAATGTGCTATGAGTTGGGAAGACTAACATTTAGAAACTGTGTGGGGAAACTTCAGAGCTTGGGAATACTAACTATTGGGAGTAGAGATGGGTACAGATTAGTTCATCTCAGTTCATAAAGGCAGCTGCTCAGGTGCTGTTGCTTCCTTCCCCCACCTCACCTGGCAGGTAACCTGGTTGGGCAGCTTCTCAACTGATGTTCCAGTCCTTGCAACAGCTCAGGCATCTTTTCCCCACCCTCTTGGCTTTGTCAAAACAATTTAGACAAAAGGGGGAGGCAGAGAAGCATGAGTGGCAGCCAGGAGAGAAGAGATCGGTCAAGAAGCTAGCAAACTGGGCCAGGTTAGTGTCTAGATCAACTGAGGAGGTGCTGCCTTGGACTGAGATGAAACTGTTCATGTCCATGTCTCATTGGAAGCTATGACTTCCAGAGTATTCAGCGAACACAGATAAGTTTGGGTGGGAGGCAAGTGATCACATAAGTCTCCTTCTTCTCCCAAGGCAGCTGGAAGGCCTGCCATTGGTCATCCTTGTTAACACCACTTGTGTTTTCTTTATAGCAAGATACCTTCTCCCATTTCCACATCAGATCTCTGTCCTGGGGATGCAATGCTGTGTTCCTCTGCCTTATGCTCCCCTCCATGACCTGTGCTGGGGAGAAGATATAGCCTTTTTTGCTTCCCTTTTTGCTTATGGCAGAAGATCGGGAAATGCTTCCTTGTCCAATCAAGCACAAGACTGGTCCTCTATATCTATTCCTGCCTCAAGTAATGAGAGGCTTGAGGCACTAGACTATCATTACAGGAATATATCTGGCAACCTGCTGGGTGTGAGGGAAGAGACTTTAACTGTAGATGATATACTTTCTTAACTTTTTCTAACTAGTTTCTCCCCTTCCCCTTAAAATTCAGTATCTGTTTCGATATCAGAATCATATTTAATTTTTTAAAAAAGAAATATATTGTAATTTATTGGGTAAACCTCTGTCCATTGAGGCATAATGTAAAGTTACACCAACATAAAAGTGCTGGGTGTTATTTGTGATCAGCTACAAGGGTTTGTGCAACTCAGTTGCACAATTAGTAATGTCTCTGGCATGACCAATGAGCCAAATGTGTAATGTGTTAGCACAAATACTCATGAATAGTACTTTCCCCTTGGTAGCATCATACATACGAATACCTGTTGTGTGCATATACTGTATATACTTGAGTATAAGCCTAGTTTTTCAGCCCTTAGTTTTGGCTGGAAAATGCCCTTGGCTTATACTCGAGTCAATAAGTTTTCCCAGTTTTGGGGGAAACTAGGTGCTCAGATGGCTTGGGGAAGGCAGCAAAGAGCAAGTCCTGATCAGGTGAGCGATAGTGGTGCCTCCGCTTCCCATATGATTGCAATGAGAAGGTTTAGGGGCACCCTCTTTGGAGCTTCATAACTCAGCCCCCTTACCCCCAAATGTTTCCAAATTTCAGTGGATTCCCTAAAAATCACTTTCTGAAGGTACCCCTGTTACTTTGGTGTCCCCAATGTAAGCAATTTTTGAGTGCATGCTTTTTAAAAAAATATGCACTCAAAGTTATTTTTAAAAATGCAATCAAAATTTACTTACCCTTGGACTCCAAAGTAGCAGGGGTACCTTCAGAAAGTGATTTTAGGGAACCCCCTGAAACTTGGAAACATTTGGGGTAAGGGGAGTTAGTTATGAAGCTCTAAAGGGCTGAGGGTAGTATTAACAACTGTGCAAGGTCTGTGGAGGCAATCAGGGCGTTTACTCTCTGGTATTAACTCCCTTATTGCCTCCATACTCCCAGTACATGTTGCCAGTTACTACCCCCAGCCCCTTTAGAGCTCAGCTGGTATACTGTAGATACTCAAGTATAACTTTTTAAAAAATGTCCTTGGGTTATACTTGAGTCAATAAGTTTTCCCAGTTTGGGGGGTAAAATTAGGCCCTCAGCTTATTCTCGGGATGGCTTATACTCAAGTATATATGGGTAGTTGCCCAACAGGATTTTGCCCATTGTATTTTAAGCAGTTTTAATTTTTTTTGAAGTTGCATAGAATTGGGAGAAGCATGGGATATAACCAATAAAATAAACTGGTGTATAAAAATGAATGAATGAGTGAGTGAATGGGTCAGTGAATGAATGAATGAATGAAAAACTTCCTGAAACAGCTTAGAAAGTCATCAAAAATTCTTTCGAAGGGGGAGCAATGTTAGCTCATAGGAAAAACAACAGAGCATCTTGAGATACCTCAAAGATTGGCAAATGTTATTTGGCATACCCTTTTATGGGCTATAGCCCATTTGGACAAAACCATTTAATAAGTGCAGACTACACTCTGTGGATGTTTATTTTCTTTACAATGCTGCAAGGCTCTTCTTTATATGGAATAATGTTGGCTTGGTGTGATTTATTATGTGGTTGCTACATGAAGCAATGATATTGAAAATTGTTATTTTGTTTCCAAACTGGTCCAAGCTATTTTGTTGCCTGAAGCTGAGAAATAAATCAGTAATCCCCCCCACCTGTATGTTCCATGGACTGAAGCCAACTTTTTTCAATATTTCTCTATTCATTTATTTTAAAATATTCTGACACACTGTCACTTTTCACAGATCCATGGCAGCACAGCGCAATGACAAAATGCAACTCAAACTATACAGCATAAAACTGGCTTACTCAACAGGAGGGTCTTAATCTGGTATTGATAGCATTGTGATAATGATATTAGCCAGATTTTCTTGAGGGAAGTAGTTTTAAAGTGAGTGTGCCACCATAGAAAAGGTGATATCTTTTGTCTTGAGAGTCCCCTGGACTGCAAAGAGATCAAACCTATCCATCCTGAAAGAAATCAACCCCAAATGTTCACTGGAAGGACAGATTTTGAAGCTGAGGCTGCAGTACTTTGGCCACTTCATGAGGAGAGAGGAGTCCTTGGAAAAGTCCCTGATGTTGGGAAAGATTGAAGGCAAAAGGAAAAGAGGATGGCAGAGAATGAGATGGACGGTGTCATCGATGTAACCAATAGGGATTTGACCAAACTCCAGGAGGCAGTAGAAGATAGGAAGGCCTGGAGAGCTCTGGTCCATGGGGTCACGAAGAGTCAGACACAACTGAACGACTGAACAGACATGATGCTATTCTGATCTTGATGGACCTCTTGCTCTTAAAAATGATTTGATGACGTGTCATGGCCCATATGAAGCCATTAAAAATTTCTTTGAAAGAATAGTGAAGGATTTCTTTTAAACCCTGTACTGTATATATTTTGGGATGATTTTACATGATAACTGTTACTTCACTATGTGGTCAGGTGCTTTGGATCACCACTTTCCCATGCATTAGAAGGTATACTGAAAATATTTAAGTTATAATTCTTTGGGGTAGGTTTGCTGGGTGGATGGATAGACTGAATATTAAGATCACCAAAGAATAAATAAGGCAACATTTTCCAGAGAAGGGGAATTAATTTGGCTGCTTCATTCCAGTTTCCCTTCCATGTATACCTCCCTAGCCACTTAATAGTAATGTGTCTATTGTGTTATCCATTTATATGTATCGTAGACAGATAGATAGAACCGGGATGAAAAGGGTTCAAGGTGTGCACCTGACTTCATATCCAGCAGATCAAAAAGAATGACCTCATTGCAAATCCTTCAGTTATTTTGGAAGCACTGGCTATGAAGATGGAGAGAAGGGTAGCAAAATGTTAATCAGAAATGATATAAAGATTAAAGTAAAAGATAACCATTTGCCTAATATATAAATCAAAGGGAAAACAACAACAGCATCACAGTCCTTCCTCAGTGTTTAGGGCAGCACTTGGGATGGTTGCTCTTTGGGACATCTCACATTGTCCTATCCATTTACCTAGCAGCCGCACTAATTGGGAATGTTAGCGCTGAAAGCTCTAACATCCCCAAGCTCAGATATGGGATTCAGACTCAAGCAATTAAATAAACTGAAGCTTTCAGCTCCCGGTTCCCATAAGTAAGTTGCAAATAGTAATGGGGAAGCTGGAAAATTATTACACACTCAATTAAAATGTCATCAGTATTTTCAACATTTTTTTTTAAAATGCTGGGAATTGTCTTGAAAAGATCTCAAGAGGTTGGCACCAGGCCTAGACAATCTTTCTGTTCTTTCACTCTGGAGTCCTGAAGCTGTTAGCTCTCAGAAAGAGGCGAGCCCATCATTCCTTTATGCATCTTTTAGAAGGCTCTTCAAACCCTTGACAGGCCACAATAAATCTTGCTCTTTGAGAGCCTAAACAGAACCAGGGGGAATGAAAGCTAATGTATATAAAGACATCACTTAATTTAAAAGACAATTGGTAGCTTTTTATTGTGCTGCGTTATTCCTAAAAAGCACATAGAATTAAAAGAGAAAGAGGTTTTTCATCAACAACATGGATTGATTTAAATCACACTGAATCACAATGGAACAGCAAATAATCCATTTAATTTCCATCTCCTGGTGCTTTGTAACATACTGGTTGTAAAGAGAGCTCTAAGCAGATGTAGAAGTGCTGAGAAAGTAACATGAAGTGGTTGGATGATATATTTTGCCTTGGAGAGAATGAATGAATTGAGTGCTTATTGATCATGCTTTCTTGACAAAGAACAATGATGTGGAAGTACTTAATAAATATGGTTGGCACAAACTTTGCCAAATGATGCCAAAAGATACTGAAGTGCTGAACAACAGAACTTAATTAACCTACTTTTGCTCTCACATTTTACTACAAAGATTCAAAACAGCTGCCGTTGTATGACTTGGTTCATTGTTCATCTTCCTTAGAATAACTTGTTTTCATATATCTGCCCAGACTTGAGATGGGCACGAAACAAAAATAGAGTGTTTTGTTTTGCTTCATTTCATTTCAGTCTTCATTTCATTTTGTTTTATTTAATTAATAATGGGTATTTAAAATAATCCATTATGTTCATAAGGCTATAAATAATAGGGAACTTTCCATTTTTTATTTAACAGGGAGCTGACTGCCCTAATAAAACACCTTCAAACCTTCCAATTAATTTGCTTTCAAGCAAAGAACCCTCTGTAAAGAAGTTAGATACCTAATGGCTAGCTGCTGCACAGAAAGATTGGGGACGTATGCTCAAAACCTTATCAGCAGTGCAACAAGGAAGGAAAAATGTATATAAAAATAATCTCTACAGTCCTACTTACTCAGGAAAGGAAAACAATCAGTTTAAATCAACTTGCAGATACAGCCAGTGAAGAGAAGAGCTCAGCTCCTGGCTAGCTTATAAAAAGGCATTAATTATATATCAACTCAGAAATAATCCTACTCTGCTCGAGAAAGTCCATGACCCTGTTAAATGGGAGAATATTACAGATAACTTCTTGCATTGCACTATGTGTTTGCTTTCTCATTGAAATGTCTGGCAGGCTGGAGTCAAAAGAAGCTTTATTGAATCAGTATATTTCAATAGGTAACAATAAATGAATGACAGTTTAGTTTGGAAGACAGCCATTGACAATAAAATTGACTTTTTCAAAATTGACAGTTTAGTTTAATTGCTATTAAATGTTGATTCCTACAAAAGTAGAAATAAAAAAATTGTGTGGATTGCAGTCAATTTTGACTTATGTGATTTCTTGGGGGGTCATCTAAGATGTTATTGCTTGCTCAACACAACACAAAGCATTTTTTTAAAAACTACAACTGCTATTTCCTAGCATCTTCAAATAGTGGCCATGTTGGCTACAGGGTTCTTTGTTTGTTTCATAGAATAAACTGTCTTGTATTATTAGGACAAGATGATAGGTAGGTAGGTAGGTAGGTAGGTAGGTAGGTAGGTAGGTAGGTAGGTAGGTAGGTAGGTAGGTAGGTAGGTAGGTAGCTTTTTCATAAAAACTAGCTACTGAAATCATCTGAGTTCATAGCAGTAGTTGTGATGCCTCACATAACTAGTAACTTAGATTATTTTGCCTAGTCACTGGTATTCAGGATCTGGAAGTTGAGTCATGGCAACTGGACTTCCTTTTCTTGAGAGATAGAAATGTTTTGCTGCTCATCCAAACAGCTTCATCAGTCTGAATAAAGCTAGTGTGAGTACTGCATCTTAAAGTCTGCTTTGACTTCTTGCCACTCTGTTCTTAAATAGGCTCATCAGATGAACAATACCCAGAATAGGCTTGTTAGGTAGACCACCATATCAAGAGCCTACCCCCCACCCCCAACATGCCCAATTGGGTACACTGGGGAAAAAGGTGTGGACACAGTGTTCAAAATGAAACATGAAACAAATTTTTAAATTGCAACCAATTTTAAAAACCATGCAACCATTTTTTTAAAAATCATTTCAAACAAAATGAAACAAAGCCCAACAAAACAAAAAATGAAGCAAAACACAATTTTTGCATTTCGTGCTCATCTCTAATTACAGGATAACTATAGCATCCATTTTTGCCTATGAACTGGAGTGGTTTGCATTTAATATGAAACTCATGAGGGGGTTTTCTGTGCCTTGGGTCAGCCTAACTAAATTCAAAATGTGGTTATGTGATTATCCCAGATTTATATTTTGCTTACCCAAAGATATGAAGCCCATTTTAACCTGTCAGCTTCCCAGTTGTCACTGAACTATTAGCTGCAGCTACATATTTGAAAATGGGAGGAGTACATCAACTTAAACTCTGTCAATATTTTGACAGTGGCTAAGCAATACATATTTTTTGTTGAAATACATATTTTTCAACAGATCCTTCACTGTTGTCTGGTAACCGTATTTTTAAACCCAAACTCTGAGTTACACTGATTCAGTCTGAGAGGCAATAAATTCTTTAAACTTTAGAATCAAAATAAACATACTAAATGGTTGTATGCTGTTTACTGTAACCTTTGAAAATAATTTTAGGTGCTCTGATTTATGCAAGCAGATTTCGTTGTGTAACTGTTATCTGACAGAAATTCTGACTGAGATTTAGAACAGTCTGCTTCAATAATGACATCCACTCTTATGACTTTTTGCCCACAGTAAATGGCTGGGTGAAATGAAATTGATTCCCACTGATCTGGTATTTACAAAAAACAGCTTTGTTAGACAGACATATGGAATAGAGATGGGCATGACATGGACATGGTGTTTTGTTTGTCGTTTGGTCGTTTAGGGGTCCATTTCAGTTCGTTTTCGTTTTTGTGACGTTTTTTGCAAAAAAATTCATTTTCGTTTCATTAGGTAACAAAATGAAAAAATAAAAACGAAAATGAAAAATTGCTGTTTTGTTAGCATTCTTTTTAGTTCAATGCATCTGCTGCAATGAAAACGAAAAACACAGCAAATTTGGTAGTTTTGTTTTCATTTTCGTTTTGTTTAAAAAAACATTCATTTCGTTTTCATTGTGTAAAGAAACAACAAAACGAAAATGAAAATGAAAAATCGCTCATTTCGTGCCCATCTCTAATATGGAATATACTAAACGTTATACACAGTACAATCATAGTATTGGAATGGACTTCAAAGATAATATGGTTTAATGTTCTGCCATAACAGAATTTCCTGGAATGAAACTATACACAAGTCAAAACTACAGAAAAATGGAATGGCATGAGCATTCAGGAATCACATAAGCATACATGCTGTCTTGAATACTCTTCTAGGCTGAGATATGGGCAGCATCTTTTAAATGCACAAGCAGGCTATTGTTCACCTCTATCTCATGAGAAATTGTCTCCCAGGTCCCTCATAGAGTTGCCAGGTCTGTAGCTTCCAAGATCTCTGATTTTAACCTGAAAACCTGAGACTAGGCCATAGTAACTTGTGATGTCACAAGAGTCAGACCTGGTACACCAACTGCAGAAAAATGTGTTTATGAGTGTGTGTAGGGTGGGGGTGTGTGAGAGAGACAGAGAGAGACAGAGAGATGGACATGGTGTGGATCTCCTATGTTATTTCCTAGACAAATATTGTCTGCACAGTACACATACAAACACCTTTGCTGATATTTGCCCCAACACCTAGTGCCAACTAAAGGGGTATTCAGATATTAATAGTACCATGTAAAATATAATCCAATATTCTTTATTCAACTTGGCCTGTCTCCCTATCTGAAGATGTAGGAAAGTACAGTATAGCAATTCCCCAAGACTTCTGCCAGTGTTCTGACAACCTTACTTGTCAAGGAGCAGAAACTTTTTATGGTACAAATGGGAAGCTGTTACTGAGGGGATGCAACTTCAAAGTACACTTGAGTCTTTGCTACTTTTCAACTGAATGTTTGTAAAGGAAAGCAGAGGAAGGATGTGTGTATGTTTTTACATGTTTTGATGACCAGAGAGGTTGTAACATATAATAAAATAACAAAACAATATGCAACAGATATATACAAAATTACAGTTTAGAACAAAAGGGATTCATAAATAACTGACATAAGTGTTGCAATGTCACTGACCACTGAAATTCAAAAATTCAACACACCTTGCATTCAGAGCATCATTCTGGTGATTTTTCTAGGGTACAAGATACCTTTTGAAAAAGATGTACCTGAGAAAGGAGCATTGGCAACCATTTCCTCCATTTCCTTTGGAAGCCAAGACAATAACACTTCCACCATCTCTGCTGCAAGGGACAGCTATGCTGCAATGGATGTTTTTCAGTATTACAACAAAAGCAAGGGCAACTTTTGTGAGCAGTAAGGTGCTGTCAGTCATATGGCTGTGGTGCAGATAAATGGAAATTTATGGTGGTACGTAATGCACAGCAGTAGGGGAGAAGTGCTCAGAGAAAATGAATATTAAAGCATATATCATATTGAAATATAGGTGCGTAAAGAATTATCTGTGATAGTACACATGGTTAAGATGAAGATACTGGTGTCAAAGTGATTGATGCAAGTTGGCTGAAAATTTGCCTTGATAAAAGAGAACCAGATATATAGAAAAACGCTTACCCTTTTTGGATGGTGCTTCATGCAGATATTTTTTTTTGGGGGGGGATAACATGATAGAGGGCAACTATACAAATATATAGCTTGCTATTTGGTTCACACTTGTGCTTTCAATAAGAGCAATCTATTCTGTCCCTTTTTAGAAGGTGCCTGATACCTTTCAGGTGCAGCATTAGTGGTTTAGGTATTGTAATTGGGAGCACTCCTGATTGCCCCATTCTGTAGCCTGTGAGATTGGTTAAGTAGCACCCAAATAGAGTTGTTGGTGGTGTTATCTGAGGTGACAACTTTGCAATATATTCAGTGGGTTGTGAAATTAAAAGGAAAAATGAAGAATCTGCCTCCACTATTTCTATTAGTTCTAAGTTAAAAAAAAATCCCTAACTGATACAGCATGCTTTTGATTGTGCATTGCGTTAAGGGGTGGCTTATAAATTTACAAACATACAAACATTGGATAATTCTTTTGATACAATATATTTTGATTGAAGGGTTGAAGCATTGCTGTAGCACTATGCCACTTTATTTTACACAAAAATTTTGGTGGTTCATTCCCATTTCTAATAGCAACCCCATTAATGAGACATCTCCAGAAAGTCTTGCCTTCAACAGAACTGCTTGGCTCTTGCTAACTCTAGCCCAGGGCTTCGTTTAAAAAGTCCATCCATTTCATGTTTGTCTTCCTCCTTTCCTGTTGCATTACAACTTTCCCAGTATTATTTATTTTCTGGAGAATCCTGCCTTCTCGGGACACCCCCAAAGTATGAAATCCTCAGTTTTGCCTCCAGAGCTGGTTCAGGCTTGATTTGATCTAGGAGCCACTTGTTCATCTTTCTGCAAGTCCCAATATCCACAAAGTTCTCCTCTAGCACCACATTTCAAATGAATAATTTTTATCCTATCTGCTTTCCTTACTATTTGGCTTTTATAGCTATATATACTGTATGTTCACAAATACAAAAGTACAGATGATCATGGCCTTGGTTTCCAATGGCACATTCTTACATTTGATCTTTTCTAGTTCCTTAATGGCAGCCCTTCTACATCTCAGTCTTCTGATTTCTTGGCTGCCATCTCCATTTAGATTGAAAATTGAGCCAAAACATTAAATTCCTATTTCAATTTCTTCATTGTCAACATTAATCTGGTGTAGCTCTTCAATACTCATGATTTTTATCTCCTTAATGTTCACCTGCACTCCTGATTTGACACTTCTTTCATTTTCACTAAAAGCTGCATCAAGCCATTGCTGCTTTCTGCTAGAAAGATGGTGTCATCTGCACAAGACGTTACTTCCAACAATTTTCACTTCTGTTTCAGTTGTATCTAATATGGTCTTCTGTATGATAATAAGATAAAATAAACCCTTATCTAGCACCTTTCCCTATTTGAATCCATTCCATCCCTGCATATTCTCTCCTGTGTGGTTTCTTGTCTGTAATACAAGCTATGTATCAGAAAAATCAAGTGCTGGTGCACCTCCATTTCTTTCAGAACCGCCCATAGATACTTATGATCCACAGAGTCAAGGGTTTGCTGTAGCCTGTAAGACATACAGTGATTTCCCTGTGAAATTCTTTCATGTGCTCCAGTACCCAGTGGATATTTGGAATATGATCTTGAGTCCTTGTTCAGAATCCAGCTTGAACATCAGGCATTTCTCACCCCCTTTAATTTGATCCTATAATAACTGCACTCCTTGGCATCTCCTTTATTGGGAACTGGAATGTGTATTGGATGTTGTCAGTTTGTGGGCCATTGTTTTATCTTCCATGTTTGTTGGCATATTCTTGTTAAGATTTTGACTGATTCAGTCTCTGTGTCTTGAAATAGTTGTGTTGATATTCCATCTACCCCTAGATTTATTTCTTCCTGCCCCAGCTTGTTTTTATTCTGCTCAAAGTCCATGTAGTTCACTTACTCACTTGCCCTCCTGCACCTCTTCTGGTGTGTGTGTGTGTGTGTGTGTGTGTGTGTGTGTGTGTGTGTGTGTGTGTGTGTGTGTGTGTGTGTGTGTGTGTGTGTGTGTGTTTCCTGCAAGAAGTTAAAGTTGAGGGGGATCTAACACTCATTAAGTTCCATGGATCTGTGGGATCATAACCATAGTTTGCAGACGCTCTAGTTCAATACTCAACCTCAACCACACACACTTTCCACTCTAGCTTTTCTCATATTTAAGCCCCACATCATACTCAAGGTTTGTAATATCATCTTCAGCTTTGTTACTTAAAGGGAATTTAAAAACTTGCATTTTTAAATTAACTAAATCTACTTCAGGACCAGATTTGTGACACATTTCTATTTCTCAGTTCCAAATCATATGTCTTATGATTTAAAACTTCAGTTTTGAACTTGGTCTGTTCATATGAAATGCATCTAAGTTGATGTTTACCTCAGTTTTGTACAACTCAAAGTATACTTACATTTGAATTATATATTTCGGTTGTGAGTAAGGATAAGAAATGGATAAGAAACCAAACAATTAACCCCTCCCCCCCCCAAAAAAAAACCACTCATGAACCTAGCTGGTTTGTGGTTCATTTTCTGGGTCATACTTTGCCGAAACAAAACAGATTTCAAACCTTTTGTGTTTGGCACTTTGTTTTTGGTAAAATGGAGGTAGTAGGGCCACATAGGGAGGTTATCAGCGATCAACCTCGGCCCGTCCCGTTCGACAGGTGCGAGCGCACTTGCTCCGGGTCGCCACTCCTCGGGAAGCCCGCAGGACGAGTACTCGGACCCGGGCTTTCTCTGTGGTGGCCCCCAGCCTCTGGAATTCCATCCCCAGTGATGTGCGCTCTGCAGAGTCCCTGCTGGCCTTCCGAAAGGCGCTAAAAACCCATCTGTTTCAGGAGGCCTTTGGCGACGTTTAATTTGGCTTTTTTCCTTTTTTTTTTTCCGGCACCTGTTTTTTTCCTCCATCCTTAGGGAGGTGCCATATGGTTTTAACTTTGTATAGCGTGACCTATTTGTCCTGTTTTTATCAGTTTATTGTAATTTCTGTTGGCTATTGTAGCCTTGTGAAAGCCGCTTAGAGTACATAGTAGATAAGCGGGGTATAAATTCAACAAATAAATAAATAAATAAATTATCGGGCAGTGGATGTGGGGTAGGTGGGAAACAGAGGGGATGGATTCCCCTCTCCCAGGTACAAACTGGGAAATAAACTAAAAAACCATTCTTTTTTCCTGGGGTATTGGTGCTTCATGATTTGTGGGCAGCTACAAACCACCCCATGTTTTCATTTTTTCCTAGTTTGTGCCCATATATGTTGAGGATGATTGTACAGATGTTGGATAGATGTGCTTTTGAAAAAAAAAAGGCATTTTGTGAACTAGAGGGAAAAGATGTCTGAAATCATGTTCCTAAAATACACTCTTTTCTCTTTTCTGCCAGGCTTTATGTCTTATGGATTTCAGGCGTCTTTTTCACTTTTTCAAATCCTCTAGATTTTATGGATAAAAAGAAGGGTCTGGTTTTGTAATTTTTTTTTTTCAGAAATAGGGTGGGGAGAATCATGTACTGAGACTACCAACACTAAAGCTCCTTAAGCCACTTTGTCCAATGGCTGCTTAGCAGTTTCTCAGAAGTGCTGGCAAGGGCTGGAGGCAGTTCTTCTGAAGCTGCTTTTTCTTTCTTTCGTGACTTAATGGTCTCTACTGTAATTCAGTTATCCAACAATTTTCTTCCTTGTTCTCTCCCTTCTTTCATGAATCCCAATGCTAAAATATAAGGAAAAAAACTTTGTTCAAAAATTCCAAGGTAACTCTCCCACTTCTGTTTTTAAATTACATTGAATTAAACTGTCCAATTAGGCTAGCAGATGTCCAACTTCTCTGATAGCATAATGGATTGTTATATATTGTAAAGTAATATGTTATTATGAGTGGTACGAAGAGCATTGTGAGTGGTACGAAGAGCATTGTGGGGTGCTACATGATGGCCCTGCTTTGAAGATTACT
This sequence comes from Phrynocephalus forsythii, assembly GCA_029282475.1. Classification (NCBI taxonomy): domain Eukaryota; kingdom Metazoa; phylum Chordata; class Lepidosauria; order Squamata; family Agamidae; genus Phrynocephalus; species Phrynocephalus forsythii. Next base: position 56,304,690 of record JAPFRF010000010.1, read on the forward strand.
GCAAATGGACTGCATGCCGTCTCTTTCTTAAACATAAATAACTTGTGGCACATTGCAGCCTTGTGTGTGTGTGTTGTGTTGTTACAGTCGGGACCGACTCTTTGTGACCCCGTGTCTATGGAGTTTTCTTGGCAGGAATACTGGAGTGGTTTGCCAGTTCCTACTCCAGGTGCCTACAGCACCTGGTATTTCCTGGTGGTCACCCATCCAAGTACTAACCAGGGTCGACCCTGCTTAGCTTCCAAAATCGGGTGAGATCGGATGTGCTTAGGGCATCTAGGCAGCTCTATTGCAGCTTTAGATTATACCAAACTATTTTCAGATTTCTTGATTTTCATATAAGGAAACGAAATGGGACAGTGAGAACAATATCACATGAAATCACATTCACACAGGCTTAAAATGGTTTATTTTACCTATCTTCTAAAAGATATAAATGGGACCCTGATTTACCAGGGTCCTACATTGATGCAAGAGCAGCTTCTGCAGAATTGGGGCCATTGTGGCTGTCTCAAGATGGCTGGGGTACATGACAGCCACAAGGAAGCATGGGAGAACCAGCCACAACCCAGATGTGCTGGTAGGCCCTAGTAGGACAGCCAGAGGCTTGTGAGTGGGGACTGTGGAGCATGGATATAAAGCATGGAGGCTTCACTCCAGTCCACTAGCTAGGTATATAAGAGGGCAAGCTGATGCCAGGATCCTCAGTCTCACTGAAGGAGCATCATCCAATCCTCCCAGGCTTAAATTTAGGTAAAGGTAAAGGTTCCTCCACCACTCATGTGTGCTAGTCGTGTCTGACTCTAGTGGTTGTATTCATCTCCATTTTCAAGCTAAAGAGCCAGTGTTGTGCAAGTCCATGGCCACGTGGCCAGCATGGCTGCAAGGAAACACTGTTTTACCTTCACACTTTTTATGGTGGTACCTATTTATGTACCTGCATTTACATGCTTTCGAATTGCTAGGTTAGCAAAAGCTGGGGTTAACAGCAGGAGCTCACTCCCCTGCGTGACACCCAAAATCACCAAGCTGCCGACTTTGCAGCCTACCATTTAAGCGCTCTAGTCTGCTGATCCACCATACCCCACTTAAATTTACAACACTGCTATTTTTTGTAGACAAATGGGAAGAAACTGTGTCAATGTATTTGTCACAATTTACAGGCATTTTTTTCAGGCAAAAGTATCCAGGGAGCGGGTGTGGACCTGCAGGTCATGGGGAGGAGAAAATCTGGTGGGTTACTAGGGGCAAGGGGCATAGATTGCCCCAGGTTGAGGGGAGGGGGAATGGATAGCAGAGAAAGTGGCTTACATCCATGTGGTCTCCAGAACTGCCACTCCAGCAGTCTCACAGGGAGACAGTGATGAAACATTGAGGGTCCCTTGGGTCCCTTAATGGATGGATTCAACCCAACACTTGGCCAGAATTGTTGGGGCATGATAAAAAGTAGTAGAGCGGCAAAGTATGAATCCTCCTCTCTGAAGGAAAGCTCTTGCAGCCAGTCTTCAAACAGCAGCATAGAGTGGTATTGCATGTCCACTGATATACACTTCTAAATTCAGGATGAACCAGCTCCTAAAATCCTGTTCCCATGAAGAGCCATCTTTTTGGGGGGGGGTGGGGTGGGGGAACCCTCCCAGGTCCCCTGAAGTGCATTTTGTTGGAACCACCTCTGGGGGTAATACTATTTTCTGCCTCTGTTCAGAAGGGGCTCAATGAACATTTCATGCACTGCGAGCAAATGAGAGGGAGAAGGAGGGGGGGAAATGGGGGATATGTGTGAGAAAGGACAGTACCTCGGGCAACCTAGCCGGAGCTGCGGAGGCTGCTGCAGCAGCAGCAGCAGCTGCTTCTCCAGTGACACTTCCTGCCCAGATGGCATTTTGCTTTTCTCTTTTTCCCTTCTTCCTTACTCCTGTTCCCTCCCTCTCACTCTTTGCCTCCACACCCTTTCAGGAGCCCACAGCGCCTCTCCACTCCCAAGAAATTGGGTCATGTCCATGGAAAAGAGTATCTGGCATACAATGGATGTTAGGACTTCAACAACGCTGTTTAGGTCATGTGATCGCATCAGGGAGAAAGACGCTTTTAAAAAAAGTGTGTCTTCCTGCTCGTGGGGTAGATCTCATATATTTACAGCAACAAACATAACATAGCTTACAGCAGCAGAAGGTTTGCAATTGGACAACCCTTCGCCTGGCAAGAGAACAAAGTGATCCCTCCCTTAATTTATGTTTCTCCTTAACCAACCACAGCTTGGGGAAACATCATGACTAAGAGTTGAGCTCTGGAGATTAACAATTGTTATGGACATCAAACTCATGGTTTGTCTCAAACCCTAACAAGGATAACTGGTGCTGTTATCAATAAATTTATTATTTATTTATTTATTTATTTGTTATATTTATATCCCGCTTATCTACTAGGTACTCTAAGCGGCTTACACAAAGGCTGCAAAGCCAGCAAAACACAATAAAATAATCAGACAAACAAACCTATAAACACCCTAGACACTGTTAAAACCAGATAACACCTCAACTAACGCGCAAATTACGATGGCGGGGGGGGGGAGGTTTTAACTATCGCCAAAGGCCTCACGAAAAGGTAGGTTTTCAGCGCCTTTCGAAGGCCAGCAGGGACTCTGCAGAGCGCACTTCACTGGGGATGGAATTCCAGAGGCTGGGGGCCGCCACAGAGAAAGCCCGGGTCCGAGTGCTCGTCCTCCGGGCTTCCCGGGGTGGCGACCCGAAGCAAGTGCGCTCGCGCCTTTGACCGCTGAGCGATACGCTCTGCCAGGTAGTCCGGTCCCAAGCCATGGAGGGTTTTATAAACTAAAACCAGGACCTTGAATCTAATCCGGGCTGCAACGGGCAACCAGTGCAGGCGGGCCAGGACTGGGGTGATGTGGTCATAACGACGCACACCAACCACCAGCCTGGCCGCCGCGTTCTGGACCCGCTGCAAGCGCCGGAGAAGTTTCAAGGGCAGCCCCATGTAGAGCGCGTTGCAGTAGTCCAGCCTCGAGATCACCAGAGCTTGGACCACTGTTCTCAAGGAGCTCGCGTCGAGGCATGGGCGGATCTGGGCGATCCGACGGAGATGGAAATAGGCAGACCTGGTCACCGACGCCACCTGGTGCTCCATGGCAAGCGCCGGGTCCAGGAACACACCCAGATTCCGCACCCTCTCCGCGAGCTGGAGGGAGACTCCCCCAGACAGGGAAGAGGGCCACCGTACCCGACGGCGAGCTCCCGAAGAACATAACCTCCGTCTTCTCGGGGTTGAGCTTAAGCCCGTAAGGCCAGTTGACCCGTCGAGAACTTCCACAGCTTCCACAGCAGAGGTGTTAAAGAGAGATAGAGAGCTGCGTGTCATCAGCGTACTGATGACAGCAGACTCCAAAACTCCTGATGACCCCGCCAACGGCCTTACGTAGATGTTAAACAGCATGGGGGACAGAGACGACCCCTGTGGAACCCCACAAGGGAGGATCCAAGGGGCGATAACTCCCCCATGCTGCACGTACTGTGGCCGGCCCTCCAGGAAGGAACGGAGCCAACTGCGAGCAGTGCCTCCAATTCCGACCTCAGAGAGCCGGTTACCGTGGTCGACGGTATCAAAGGCCGCTGACAGATCCAGGAGGACCAACAGGGAAGAGTAACCCCTGGGCCGCCCTGAGAAGGTCATCTTGCAGGGCGACCAAAGCTGTTTCGGTACCCCGGCGGGGCCTGAACCCGGACTGGCAAGGATCGAGGCACTGCCGATCCTCCAAGTATGACTGCAGCCGGACCGCCGCCACCCTGTGGCCTGTTCCCCCAATTTCTATGTATATGTCAATTATTGAGATAGCAATGAGCTCAATAGTAGACCATTAATAAGAAAAACCCTGTTTTTAGGATCTCTGAAAATGATAAAACTAAGGTTGTAGACCAGATTTAACCAAAAACCAGATTATTAACCAAATCAGATATATTCACACATACGTATGAGATCTAGATTCGTGCAGGATCTAACTTGGCAGTATAGACAAACAAGATAAACAAAATGAACTTACAAACTGATTTATGTCCCAAGCCCAAATCAAATTGGATGAGATACAAATCACTTTGGCCTTTCTTTGGTTTTAAAGGAAACCTTAAAGCTGTCAGCTGAGCAAAAACCTGAATTGAGGTGTCTGAAATTGAGTAGCTTTACTACCCTCATAAGTGAATATTAGTATATTAGTTAGTTTTATTTTCACCTACATATTGCATATTGTTTAATTATATTATTTATTGTATTGTCCATGTCTTAACTTTTGTAAACCACCCAGAGTGACTGTTGGTCAGATGGTGCATAAAAATAAAATAAATAAAATAAAATAATAATATATTATATTCTGCATTTTGAATAAATTAGTGCAAAAATTATGAAAAATAGTAGCCATTTAGGTTTTCCACTCCAATTCATTGGGAAAATTACAAACTTGACATGTGTCTAGCACACATATCGAACTGGATGGAACACCGACTAAATCAGGATCTGATATGAAGTCTAAGATAGATAACAATTTAATTGTACATTGTCTATTGCATCACACATACTCCTAGAGACAAGATTCTGGGTTACATAATATCTCTGCTCAACCCCTAAAAAGTTGAAATCAAAGTGAAGTTTTAAGTTCTACAGAAATCTTCTTAAGAAGTAAAAGGATTTTTCTATAATCATACAATAATATAGTCAGAAGGAGACTATAAAGACATCAAGACCAACTTCCCCCCACACATATACTGCTCGAGGCAGGAATACAAATAAAAGGACATGTACTAGGTGGTCATCTAAATTTCTCCTGAATATCTCCAGTGTTGGACCACTCACCACCTCTTAAGGTAATTGATTCCATTGCTATAGTGCTCTAACAGTTAGGAAGTTTTTCCTGATATTCAACCAAAATCTGGCTTCCAGTAACTTGAGCTCACTATTCTGTGTCCTGCACCCTAGAACGATTGAGAACAGATCCTGCCTCTCCTCTGTTTCACAGCCTTTCAAGTATTTCAATATAATATAATATACCTCAGTCTCCTTTTCTCAAGGCTAAACATGTCCAATTCTTTCTATCTTTCCTGGAAGGGCTTAGTTTCCAGACCCCTAATCATCCTTGTTGCCTTCCTCTAAACCAGTTTGTCAGCATCCTTCTTGAATTGTAATGACCAGATGAGACCTAATGAGTGCCAAATAGAACGGAACTAGTACCTCTTGGGATTTGAAGACTATACTTCTATTAATGCAGACTCAAATAACATTTGCCCCCTTTTTAGCCACATCTCACTGTTGACTCACATTCAGCTTGTGATCTACCAGAATTCCAAGATCCTTCTTGCTCATAGAATTCCTGGGCCAGTTATTCCCCCTTTTGGAACTGTGTTTGGTTTCTTTTTCCTAGATGAAGTACTTTACCTTATCTCTGTTGGATTTCTTTTTGTTGTCTTCAGGCCAGTTCTCAAGGCTATCTACATCATTTTAAATTTTGTTTTCTAGGTGTGGCTCATGGATAAAGCTGGGGATTGGGATGAGTAATTGGGGAGCACTCCCCCCTCATCCACTTACAGGGTGTCTGTGCCTAATCCTTTCTGAGATAAGAAAAATATAAATTCCTTTACAAACAGATTGAAATCGAGAGACTACATATTTTGGATTAGGTATGGCCTTTATCCAAAATTATCTCTCTGCTAATGGAATGACAGTGAACATGGAAATTAATGCCCTCACCTTTTTACACCTGCTTGCTCTCCTCCAAATATGTTCTTGACAAATATGTTCTGTGAACCACATGTGGGCTGGACTGTAGGAACAGCCAGATGGAAGAGAAAGGAAATGCCATTGCCTGCGTGGAAGACTACTGAAAGAGTATTAAGTATCTTCCCAAACATGTAATTCTGGGCATAAGTCTTATGCATTTGAAGTTCAGTTACAACATCAAGTTATTTTGATTCCATTTGGAAATTGAATAATTAGATAGGAAAATTTATTCTACTTGAGCTATATTTTTAAGAATTGTCCACATGATGTTATTTACATTCCTAGCTCCAAAACCAGTGTTTGGGACAGCTTCTGCCCTCTGAGCAATTTCGCTTTGCAATTTCTCAGACAACACATTTTTGATTTTACATTAAACTGACGGCTTCTCAGATGTGAAAGAGAAGCTTGAAGGAATACATTATGAATTGTAATAAAATGCTTCATTGTGTTTTGTGATAGGCTGCAGTGTCATAAATATATTGCCTTGAATGAAGGTCAGAAGTTATTTTTTCAATGTGAATTTTGGAAGAAATTATAATTAAATACAAAAAAACCCAAAAACAGGATGATTAGCAGAGTGTATTGTGTAATAGTAACTTATCACCTGGGGGAGAATATTTTAAATGAGTATCTATTTTAGCTTTTGATTAATTCCAATTTCCCCATTTCCCTTTTCCTTCTTTTAAATTATAACTGATTGAGCTATCACCTGGCATGCACTAACTTATAACTAGTGCAAAGACATCATTATTAATTGATTTAAACCTCTCTTTAGAATACATAATTCCAATTCAGTATGACAGTCCTTGTCAATCTTTGTCCAGCAGAACTTAGAAATAAGTCTATGATCTGTTATATATTGGCTAATTAAAAATAAGAATGAATGACTGCAACATTTAGTTAGTCAGCCATCAAGGTTTATCAACTGAAAATTGTCTTTAAAGCTTTGTATAGCTTCATAGTAATGGGTAGAAAAGTATAGACAGAAAAAAGCATCAGAAATAGAAATGTCTTGAAAATGTAAAGGAAGTAAGGAGAAGATACATTATACGGCATACCTCTATAGTGAGCTGTTGGATGACTTTTCAAGCAGTCCACTCTTAAATGGCACATTTTACTCTGTCAAATCACATTATCTGGCTCCACTCAATACCCGAAAAAGAGCCACATGATGATATACTGTAGGAATCCCACCCATGCCAAACCTTGGACACATTACTTTTGTGAACTCTAATTCCCAGAATCATCCATCCAATACCCTGAGCTGATGGGATAATTTGAGGAGATCTAGTCCAAAGCAAGAGAGAAATTTAGCTTAAACCATTTTTTTAGTTGAAGAGGTTGGTCCATCCATCCTTCTTCTGAAATATGAAGTTCATAAAGGAGTCAAAGAGAAAGTTAAAGAGTTGTGAAATTATGATTTCAGAAGCTTTATGTGCTATTTTAGATTTTAAAAGTAGCAATCTCCTTCAAAAGCACAAGTGCCTCTTAGTAATAAACAAGATCAATTCATCTAAGTAATTATTCTGAAAATCTTGCATGGTCAAAATTATTGAAGGACTTTTGAAAAGTATCTAGACAAGTGTGTTCAGAGCAGTGCATCAAAAGTATTCGTTGGTCTTTCTGCCTGCTAACAGCTTTATTCAACTTAAGTTGCGATGTAAGATTGAATGGGTAGAATTAATTGTAATGAGATACTATTTCCTTCCCCTTGCCAATCTGAGATCCCTTTGCAGTTCCATGGCTCAGAAATAATTTAAATTGGACAATACACTATGGGACATGTATGCTTGGTTTTGTTGTCTTAATTGTATTAGCAGAGTGTAAAGCTCTGTTAAAGTTCTAGTTACTACTTGGATATATATCCCAGGAATGATGTTTAAGGCTGGGGCTTTGTAGCTTCTGTCCTGTATTCCAACAAAATGTGTAGAAACCTACTGACTATAAATAATAAAAAATAAACTCTTATCCATATAAACAAAAGTAAAAAGACATTCCTGCCTAATTTAGATCCATTATTCTGATTGACTATAGTAGGAACTGGCAAGACACTCCAGTATTCTTGCCAAGAAAACTCCATGGATGTGGAGTCACGAAGGATTGTTCACGACTGAAACGACACAACACACAGACACACTTTGTGACTGGCACAGAAAACCAGGTCCAGAGCATGCTCTGCTTCATAAGTGGGACCTGGGATCACTCTTGACAGACCCCTGGTTGTCATAGATGGTGTAAACACTTGACTTTCTCCTGATAATCTGTCCTTGGCATGGATATTGAAGCAAGATGGACCGAGGAGACTCCAGCATCATTCCTGAGACCTGTTCGGCTAGACCAGAAAGGGAGATTGTTGTAAAGCAGAGCAAACAGTGTACCAAGAGAATCCCTATTCTGACCTGAACTATCTTCAGGTGAGTAGCCAAACTCGTGGAATGAGGACACCTGCTGAGAGGAATGAAATCACAATAGACTAAGACAACTCCTCTTTCCTGACCCCCAGGTTTGGTCTGCTGCTTCACATAGAACTTAGGTGAGCAGACCTAGGAAATATTGACTTCCACATTTCATTCAGCAACATAGAATAGAATAATAGAATAGAATAACACTTGCCAAACTGTGATTAGCCCCGTGGCACATTGGTTAAATGTCTATACAGCAGGTAAAACTGTGCTCACGACCTGGGGTTCGATCCCAGGTAGCAGGCTCATGGTTGACTCAGCCATCCATCCTTCCGAGGTTGGTAAAATGAGTACCCAGCTTGCTGGGGGTGCAATGTGTAGCCTGCATACTGTAATTAAAAACTGTAAACCACCCAGAGACTACTTGAAGTGGTATGGGGCGGTATATAAGCAGAACACTTTGATTTTTATTGTCATTGTACAAATACAACAAATTTTTTAAAAACCACTGTAATGTAGGGCAGGACACAGTACTAATCTAACATCAGATCCTAGATATATATAATGGGCTAGTGATGGCTTTGTGAGCAGATTCCTACCAGCTTTGCAGATAGGCATCAGAAAGGTCATATGGGGAAAGCTTGGCCCTCCACATACCATCCTGCTCAGCTGAAATGCAAGTGAGAGTTAGATAATTCCAGAGTAAATAACTTTTACAGCCACACTTAGGCTCTTCAAACCACTGGTCCTTATATAAGTTTGGAATACATGCTGCTTCATGTAAACTTTTCAGGTATACTGATCCCAACCCGACTAGTAGGTTATACTGAGCCATGTTTCTGAGCCTTCCTCTTGGAAGCCATCCAAACGTAGACCTCCCCGAATAAACTACCGTACAAAGTTCAGATACCAGCCTAAAAGAGAACATTGTTTTTGTTTTCACAGCAATAATCTTGGCAGGCAGGCTGAAACTCATGGCTTCTTAAGGGTAAACCCTATTAAACTCACTGGGACCTGTTTCCAAATAAACAGGTTGTAAATCATTTTGTACTAGAAAAAGGGATTTGCAAACCAAAATTTACCTGGGTGAAAAGATCTTCACACAATATTCTGGCATAAAATACTTACGTCCTGCTGCCTGACATATACTGTATGTGCTATAAAAATAATCACTAATTAGAAGGCATTTATTCTGCTGCTGAACACAATACGAGTTCTCAATAGGTGCCCTTTCCTAATATCACACAGTGTTGTAACTTGTTCTTCAAGCATTTATGAATAGGCTAATTTTTGAGTAGTATCATTAACTCTGGCAGGAACTCCTTCCTTGCAGAAGATGGAGCATACATACAAGCCTTTGCAGCTCTGTTCTTAAGAAGGAAAAATGCACATTTGAAAGGATATGCAGTGAGAAATTAATTCATCACTAAACCCTGCAGGTCGTAAAGACACAGGTTAATTAATATAAGTAGAGTCTGTATGTGGACCATTTAATTTGAAAGTAACTGAATGCATTATACATTTTCTTCTGTGAACTTTGGGAGGGATTTTGTGACTAAAGAGTAGGAACCACATCAATACTTATCTTGAGAATAATCTGTAGAAAGGAATTTTTCATAAGACCCATGGCTATGTTCTTGCACCACTCTCATTCTCTTCAGTGAAGCTTATACAAGTCAATGTTCTTATGAAAGACTTGGCAGTGTGCCTAATTGTTCCTTGGTGCATGGGATCAATTTAAACAGGGTCATTATTTGGTATGGGTTGTCACTTGGGGCAATCATTGCATCCACATGCAAGGATTCAATTATTTCAGGGCAGCAAAGCACACCACACCTACAGTGACCCTATTTATCTGATTCCACACTTCAAACGGAAAAGAGCAAAGAAAAAAGAGAAAAATAGCAAGATAAAACGATCCAGTTTTTCATCCTCTCCCAGCATCCCTCCATGGGAAAGCAGGAGGAAGCTGTCAGTTTTTCAGAATTATTTCCAACTGCCACAGCAGTATGTCTGTGAAGACTCTGTCATCTAGGTGAGTTTATCTGGAAGATGAGTCATGGCAAGAGGACTTCTTTTCTTGAGAGACTGAAATTTTTCGCTGTTGAAGCTGTTTGGATGACCACTGAAAAGTTTCAGTCTCTCAAGAAAAGAAGTCCAGCTGCCATGACTCAACTTCCAGATAAGTGCCATAGCACTGATTTGCTTTTACCCACAAATGCCAACAAGTCCATACTGTGCTACATTACAATATATATAAAGAACTTTTGTATCCTCTTTGGAGGAAATTTTCAATTTATTAATATCTGGTTTGATCCTGCAGTGGCTAAGGAAAGTGACAGCCAGCTACTTTGGTTTAATCCTGGTGGTCACACATGCCAGAATGAAGTGATCCTACCCCATTAAAATGCAATAGCCTCTTTCATGGACCCAAAATGAATAAGGGATGAATAAGAGACAGCTGGTTCGTGAATATCATGTGAGCAGAAAAAGGAATGAGTGAAACCATAGAATCCTATCTGATTACACCCTCATTTGAATTGCTGACTTTAAAAACCAATAAATTGATATACAGCAAGATTGGTGACTCTCAGGGCTGTGTGTGTCCCTTCCTGCTCCAGCTAGTCAGAAAGATAACCCTAGCCTTTTTTCCCTTGGCTTTTCCTAAGCCTAATTAAATAAAATGGTGTAATATTTTCAGGTGAAACATAAATTATAAAGTTTATTTACATAACACAATAGCTTCTTAATGTCAACAATTTTGCTACCATTTGCCTTTAAATCAGCTTTTTATGGTTCAGATATTCTCAGTTTCTAAAATTACAGGTACCACATTTGGTTAGAAATAGTACATTTCACACCTCTGGCATTGCTACAATATATCTCATCCTATCTCCACTGCCATTTAACTCTACCAAGCTCTTTAACTCCCTCAGGGGTTTTAACACCCTCAGGCTCCCTCTCTCCCTCAGGCTCTCTCTTCTTTAATATATATCATCCTTGTGGCAACTTCTGACTGGTTCCCTTTTCAGCCATCAGTCAGGCAACTGCAAGCCAGATTGGTGTTGCCAGATAGATTTCATATTTGCAGTAGTCTCATCACTACTCTTGGAATGCCAAACTTAATTCTGGGGTTTAAAAGTTGGCCATGCCCACTTGTCCATAACACCATCCTTTTTCACTGCTGTTTTGCTATTCTATACCACTATGATACACTTCCTATATCTTAGTTCCCAGCCTTTAGTATTTCAAGCTGAAATATGGTGGTCTTTTTGGTCAAAACTTTGCTCATCTCTGAGATGTGTTCCCTGTGAGAACATATCCCATAACTGAGTTTGGCATCAAGGTGCTAGAGGAGAAAGGTGTGTGCCACCTAATTTGTTCTATACACTGGTGGCTCCCCTACTCCCTCTCTCCCAATGCCAGTGCTGAGGTAATATCCTACTTCTAGCCAGATCCATTTTGGAACATGGAAAGAGAAGAAGTGCTACCTAATGGACAGTCTTCAGGCAGCAAAATGTCTTAAGTTTGCCCTAAGATACACACATGAGAGAGAAAGAGTGAGATCTTAACTTTTGACTTCAGATGGCACAGTTGTGTGTGCATTTTCTTCTCCTTATTGATCTCAGTCCCAATGGGTTTCCTAATTACTTGCCTAAAAGATGTGAACTCACATTTCATTGACTTCATTTGGAAGAGAGCTGGAGTTATAAATATTGTTAAATATTACTGGAAATTAAATTAACGGCTACCTAGCCTTCCAAACTATAAAGCTTTCCTTCTGGAAACTCTCAGACTTTGAAGCAGGAATATGGTGGTTGTGGTGTTTCTAAATACTTAGATTGCATGTCTATTCAACTAATGATAGGTTTATATCATTGACTTTGGGATGAGAGAAAGAAGGATCCTTCGGTGTGTGAGTGCGAATGTGTGTGTGCTAGTGTTTTAATACTGTTCCACTTCATTATTAAGCAATAATGCCAAGCTGTTCACCAAGATTGCTGCTAGCAGGCTTGAACAGCTCCTGCCAAATGTGATTAATGCAGATCAAAGTGAGTTTATTCAGTGGAGGAGATTGGCAGATAACATTTATCATCCCTTTGAGAGAGAGAGTTGGGATTTCCAGGTTGTCATTAGGCTGGTGATAAACTTCAGAGCTGAAGGGTATTAGCACAAGTAGAAAGTAGTAGTTTGGAGAAACTTGCATTTGTGTCATTAGCACAGAAATTTGAAGTGATTTTCAGGGAATTGGATTTGCATCTAAAAAGCTACTCTTGGTAATGAACATTTTTCCCTGACAAAAGGCAAATAAGCATCCTGCTGGCAGTGGCAATAAATTAATTTTTAAATTTAAGAACATAAGAATGGCAATCACTGGCCGAGCCAATTAGCTGGTTTGTTTTGCACAGGCTGCTACCATCGATTTCACAGGGAATTAAGGGGTCTTGTGTTACATGTATATTTCTGCTCTTCCAGCAAGGGCAGCCTTTTAGTAAGGTGGCTCTGACTTGTCAGTTTTTGCAGCATCATATGAAATCTATCCGCAGGAGCTGAGAGGTGGGAAGAGCAAGGTCATTAAGTTCCTCCCATTGCTTCTAGCAAAAGCAAGCCATTCTCACAAGTCTTTTAACTAGTAATTCCCAAGCTGCAAACATTAAGAAATCTAAATGTTTTTTTCTTGTGAAGGCTGCTTACTGTGTTGCTTCATGACTGATGCCTCCAGAACTCAAAATGTTAGTTTTTTGCACTAGTCTTCCAGGCAATAGGCGTAGTAGGGCATACTGACCAGGAGGTCCGGGAGTCAAAATGATGATGATGATGATGATGATGATGATGATGATGATGATGATGATGATGATGATGATGATGATGATGATGATGATGATGACGACGACGACGACGACAATGACGACGACAATGACGACGACGACGACGACGACGACAACAACAACAACAACAACAACAACAACAACAACAACAACAACAACAACAACAACAACAACAACAACAACAAATTTAGGCCAGCCAGGCAGGTGTGTGTGTCTGTGTTCTGCTGGCTGCAGCCTGGCTCTTAGGGGAGACAAAGAAGAGATTTCTCTTGCAGCCTCCCCGTGTGTGTGCATACCTCTCGATGAGTACCCTCCCCTGCCCTGCAGTGCAGTCACTCTGCAGCTGCCTTACGCCCTGGGCAATGCCCACCACTGCCTTTGCAGCCTCCCTGCGTACCTAGTCTATACTGTGTCTCTGCCAGCATCATTTTTTTAGTGTTTTCCCTCTGGTCTGGGGCATTGGGGGACATCCACGCACGGAAATGCTTTAAGTTGAGCAAAAAGCAGGTAAAAACAAAAAACTGAAAAACGAAAAAAATGAAATGAATTTTTTCAAAAAAATTCACAAAAAATGAAAATGAACCGAAACGGACCCACAACGAAAGACAAAAAAACAAAATGTCATTTTTTCTATTTGTACCCATCTCTATTTGCTGATACATCACGTAGTCCTAAACCCTTGGGGGGCACTCGACTAGTGATTTGTAATACAAAATCCAGTGTAGTTATCTCTTGGCTGTGTGATAATTTGATAATAGTAATATATTAAGCAGGTGCACCTAAAAGCCATGATATATGAAAGATTGTTCATGAACCCATGAGGTAATAGGCAATTTACATACAAATGTTTCCATTTTCAATACCTGTCAATTCACTGAAAAGAATCAGAGAGTGACTGAGATTGCTGTTGGTCTGTGGTCTTGGAATAGAGATGGGCATGACTTGAAAAAAAAATTTTTTTCGAGTTGTCGTTAGTCGGGCCAGTTCCATTTCGGGTCCTTTCCATTTTTCGCAAAAATTCACAAAAATTAGTCAGTTCATTTTTTCATTTTTTCATTGTCGTTAGTGCTGGGGTTTTTTGGGGGGGAGCGGGCTCCTGGAGGCACCTCTGTGGGGTGGGTGCCTCCTGTGGCCCGCTATAAAGGGAAAGCAGGCTCCTGGAGGCACCCGTGGGTGCCTCCTATCCTCACCCACTAGGAAGGGGAAGCAGGCTCCAAGAGACCACCCCTCAACATGGGGGTCTCCCCTCCTCACCTGCTGCTGCAAAATGCATGCATAGCCATATGGATATGCATACCAGTTGCAGACAGTGAGACTAGTGATGGCAGTGAACCCAGAGCCATAGGTTGATGCCTAAGGCTCTCGCACCACCATGTCTCACAAAGAAGGGAATTGTACTTGCGTGTAGTGCAATGCAAGTAGATCTGGCTTAGGGTTAAGGTGGGTTACTGCAAGGGCTAGGGTTAGGCTAGTGACAGGTAAGGTTACAGTGGGCTAGTGGGTTGCACCTCTGGGTGCCTCTCTGACCCACTAAGAGGACAGTCTGTGACGTATGGGTAAGTAAGGAGTCAAGGATTAGGGTTAGGGTTAGGGGGCTAGGGCAGGTTTTAGGGGCTTTTGGCACATCCCAGAAGTCTCCATGGCCAAGTGGCCATGCGATTGGTGGGATGGCTCCAAAAATTTGCATGGTCGTCCACTTCCACATGGCTGGCCACTCGGCCAGCCCATCATTGCACAGGTGTAAATAAAATAAAATAAAATAAATGGAGGACAGAGGAGGATAGGAGAGACATTTTGTTGCAAGAAAAAACCCACTGCTACTGTGAAAAATCTGGCAGTTTATAAATTTTCGCGTGTTTCTGTTGTGCTTGTGTGTTTTTGGACCACGATTTCAAAAACAATATTGCATTCACCGCCCCATTTTGGACCCCCCGCCCACACCGCATGGCAGGGCGAGTCCGGCTGCCCAGGACGGGGGGGAGGCGGGACCCCCCCTCCAGAAACCACCCCTCCGGTAGGTGCCCTGCGCCCTTAGTCAAGCAGGTATTTTTCCGCCTGCTTTTTTGGCCCGGGAATGGGTGGGGGGAGAGTTTAAAAGTTTTTTCCTGTGCCGTCCGTGCTGCTTGCTTACGCTTTAATTGTGGCAGCCGGCGGCGAGACTGGGCTTTTTGCTGGCTGCGAGCCTGCGGCGAGTCCCACCAGAGCAGCCCAGGACGGGGGATGGGGGGGAGGCTGGGGACCTCCAGAAACAACCCCTCTGGTAGGTGCCCTGAGGCACGGCAGGCATTTTTCTGCCTGCTTTTTGGCCGGGAACCGGGTTTTTTTAACTTTTAAAAACTTTTTTTCTGTGCCACGTGGCATCGCGCAATTGCGCGATGCAAGGAACGAGCACAACAAATCAGACCAAAATTGTTCGTTCGTCGGTTCGAGCTCGAAGTCTGGTGGAGTAATTCCAGTTACCATTTCCGTAGAGTAACGGATACGAGTAACGGAAACGGAAACGGGAATACCGCTAAGTCGTGCCCATCTCTATCTTGGAAAGTAGGTGTCAGTCTTACAGTGTAATTCTGCTTGTTCCTGTTAAGAAATGAGATCCTTAGACTCATAAGGTCCAGTTATCAGTAAGTGTGCATAAGTGTGTAGAACATTACAGCAGGCAGTAGACTACAGGAACCCTCATGGGCTTTCATGGTATAAGATTGCTTAAGGGTGTTTTAAAAAGGCTCAGCAACATTTTAATGAACAATGCATCTTGGCAAGAGGGAAGAAACAATAGGTTACCAATGGTAGGTGGTTTTGTCCGACTCATCCTCTTTAGTTAATATTATACTGTTTCAGTATAGCACCTTCACCCTTTTTCTCATCTTTCCCTTGGAAGGGACCTATTTTCTGATGGAGTTCACAGAAGGATCCCAAGCTCTGGTTTGCTCCAACTAGCAGCAGAAGGTAGCTTAACAGTGAACAGGGTCTAACAAACCCACTTTTCTTCATTCCTGATTGGTTAGATGGGTGCTGGAGGAGCCTTTACAATTCAATCACTATTTCTAACCGGAGGACCCAATGGGAAACTTGCTCCTGAAGATATCTAATCAGCCAGAACAAAGGTGGTTACTTCACATCTGTTTTGTCTCTCTAAGTGTTGCACTTCGGAGTGTTACAAAAAAACTTACTTCACGCCCATCGCGCAACAGCTGAAATTTGTCTCAACCATGTCCCTGGAACGGGTGATAAGCGAGACAAATCTGTACCTGACACTGGGGTAGGGTATTTCCTTTTTCCAATTGGTTCCCTGTTTCTGTTCCGAGATAAGACACCATGAGGTAACAACTGTCACACAACAAAACATTCATTTATTTCAGAAAATTGTGTCCCGGGTACTGGGTTGGGTGTTATGTTCAAAGTGCCCACCCACCCCAGATGATCACCAGCCCTTTGCCCTTCTCTATTAAATGCCAATAAAACAAAACAAACTTCAAAGCCAGGCAAGAGGGACACCAGACAATTAATTAGCAAGTAAAAGGAATAAAGAA
This sequence comes from Phrynocephalus forsythii, assembly GCA_029282475.1. Lineage (NCBI taxonomy): Eukaryota > Metazoa > Chordata > Lepidosauria > Squamata > Agamidae > Phrynocephalus > Phrynocephalus forsythii. Next base: position 56,321,229 of record JAPFRF010000010.1, read on the forward strand.
CAAAGAAAGCCTGAAGGCTATCACCTGGAGCATTCCAATGCGGCCACGTGGAGAAAGTGAAAGCTAGCCAGAAGAGCCACGACTTCTTCCCTGCCTGAAAAGATTTTGAATGTTCAGAAGCGAAATATCGAAAAAGAATTTTAAGGCACCCCCTCCCAAAAAAGGAAAAAGGAAGGTAGACACATTCAGTGTTTGTCATGGTACGAGACTGTGAGGTAACACTTGTCATGAGACAAATTATCACAACCATGGGAACACTGAAACAGGGACAAAACCACGTGATCGCAACCAATGCTGTCACGGTACAAAACTAGTCACAGAACAAAGAAGGACGTGAGGTAACTGCCAAAGAGGGTGAACTAAGGTGGGGAGAAATAGAGAAGCACAGCTGTCCTTGTGCTGAAGGCAGCCACAGACTTTAGGAAGCCCAGACATGGGTGGATATGCCTCATTGTTTTAAATCATGTTAAACAAACCACTGCTAAAGCAATTCTGAGGGGTGAAGAGGTGGGTGCACCAAGCCAAGATGTGCACGCCACTGGAGAAGTGCAGTTTGTCAGCAAAGAAGGAACCGATAAAAAGTTGCACTTGAGCTTATTTTTCAAACATTATTTCAGCCAATATATAGAGAGGTGGGCTTTTCTCACAGAATTATTAAAAACACCAACAAACATTTTGGCATGTGAAAGTGAGGGATGCTTTCTATTTTAGCCCTGTCTTAGCTGCCAGATATTCTTGAAATCCTGCTCCAGATCTTTTTGCAAATATATTTGTCAGTCACCCCACTGAGAAATGTCCCCTCAAGCTTCTCCTTATGGAAAATTCAAGGGAAAGCTCCCTGCTGGTATATGTCTGAGGAAAGAAGGCATGCCCTTGTGTACACTCAAATGCACCTTCCTGGAAAATAATGAAGATGCACAAAAGAAAGAACTTGAAAAGAACAGCAGCTGTAGCCTCAGCAAATTGTACTCATAGCATGCGAACATATAGCAGCAGCTTTATACATGCCAGTGGGGTTCCAATCAATCTGGTTTACTGAGTTCACCTCACCAGTGTGGTCAATTTTGCAACCGGCCAAACCCCAACATTTCTTTTAATAGCATGGAAGTGCTTAGATTGAGGTATAGTAACACCTTCCCACTCTAAAGTCATAAAACATAATGCTACAATGGCTTCCCAGCAACATTACACTATCATTACAGCTATGTCACAGTGGTGAAGCTAGCAGCATATTCTCCAGTGCAGACCTTCAGGGTCAGGGTATTTGTAATTTTCTCAGCTGTTTCTCTAAAATGGCGTCTGCAAAATTTTAGATCCAGTATGCTTCCTCACACACACCTTTCTCTTTAATTGAAACACAACTCTTGTTTAAAATAAGAATGTGTAGATTTCGGTAGTATATTAAATACTATAAATTTTTTATAATTTTATTTTATTTTTACCCTATCATTTCTTCAAGGAGTTCATGGAGACAAAGATGACTCATCACTCCACCCATTTTATCTTCACAACAATCCTGTGAGATAGCCTGAGAGATAATGATCATCCAACCCTGTCCTAAGGGCTGAGTCAGAATAGGCCCAGTGAGGCTAAGAGCTGCTTCATTCTCATCTATGTTAGTAGCTCCAAGCCATTCTTGACCATGATTATATATATGAAGAAACAGAAGGCTAGTACTTATATATATTAGACATGGACACGGAGCGGCGAAATTATCATTTCCGTTTTCAGTTATCATTTCCGTTATGTAACGGAAACGGTAACGATAATTACACCGCTCCAGCTCGAACCCGACCCAAAAAAGAAAAAAATTGGGTTGGGTTTTTCGTTGTCCTTTGTGGCATTGCGGCGATCACGCGATGCCATTGCCAAGAGTCAGACAGAGCACTGCAGCACTGAAAAAAAAGTTTTAAAAATTAAAAAAACCGACTCCTGGCCAAAAAAGCAGGCGAAAATATGCCTCCCTGAGGACACCTACCAGAGGGGTGGTTTCTGGGGGAGGGGTCCCTGGCCTTCCCCCCTCCTGTCCTGGGCTGCTTGCACCAGGCTGGGGGGGGGTCATCCTCGTCGTCTCCATGCCATGTGGTGGGGTGGGGATCCAAAATGGCAACCACAATATTTATTTTTAAATCGTGGTCCAAAAACCCACCAAAGCACAACAGAAACATGTGAAAACTAGGTATTTTAAATGCCTGAATTTTTATAGGAGCAGCATTGGTTTTTTATAGCAGTAAAAGGTCACACTTATTTTACTTTATTTTATTTTATTTCTTATTTTTTTAGACCTGCCCATGTGGGCTGGGCATGAGATGGGACCATGCAATTTTTTGAACCATTCCACCAATGGCATGGCCAGGTTTTGACTGACACTTCTGGATGTGCCAGAGGGCATAAATAGCCGAGACACCTTCCAGAAGTTGCAGTCGGGTCTGGATGTGGAGGAGGGTGGAGGGCTGTGTGGCTGGCTGCTGCTGGTGGCTATTAGAATTTGGAGGGAGGCTGGAGGCTTTAGATTTAAGTTAGGCAGGCAGGGATGGAATTGAATTTAGAAAATAATTTCTTTGATTCCCTGCAGCTTTGTCTGCTGAAGGGAATAGCAGTAGATAGCAGTTTATTATCCCCCCCTCTGGCAGTTTGTGAGGATTTTTTTTAATATTGGGTAAAGGGGAGGTTCGACTGGGAGTGGGAGGTGTTCATTATTTTAAATATATATTATATACTACCATTCATTTTCTATTTTCCCAACCGCCCGCTCGCCCGCCCGCGCCTCCCCCCTGCCACTGTCGCTGCCCACCCATGGCCCCCTGCCACCACTGCCCACCTGCACCTCCCCCGCCACCCCCTGCCCCACCCACCGCCTAGGGCGCAAAAACACCTACTGCGCCAGCCCTGATTGCGGGATGTCCCTATGCTCTGGGGGAAGTCAAATCACGCTAAATCGTGGTAGAAATGACAAACGACAAATGAAATGACAAATTTTTGAAAAATTTCGCTACAAACAGAAACGACCCGAAACGGACCCATTCCGACAAACGAAAACTCGAAATGTCATTTTTTCTGGTCATGCCCATGTTTAATATATATACTGTGTAGACTCTTAATGTTCTGATCAGACATTTTCAAGGCCCCAAGTCAGCATTAAAATTAACATCATTCTCAGTTGGGGCTGTACATTCTTCCTTTTGTATAGAATTCTTGTACAGTACCTGGCTACTGACCAAAAGAATTGTAACCCTACGGCTGATTCCATAACAGATCACAGGAAAACTGGAAGGACAGGATGTTTTCACATTAAAATACAATGCAAGACCAAGCAAAGAGTGATACAAGTTGATGTTTTAACATTGTTGGAGTATGAAACAGAGGAATAAAGAAAACATTTTTAATGTTAGAAATAGCTTTTAACTTTCCTTTCTATACTCTCATGCACCTGCTCCATGAGCCATTGTTGACTATCCTATTCCCACTTAAATAAATGGGAATTCTGAAATGCAGTAGCCATTCATTTCCACACTGCTTACACATTCCGACTCAAGTTCCAGGTGGATTGTGCCCTATATTATGAATGGGTTTTCATGTTGAGTGGAAAGTGAAACATGATGTTAGAGAGTTTGGGGACCCAGATCTCTAGTACCAGCTAAAGGCCAGAAGCACTTGTCTTGCATGTCTATTTGTAACCTCTGAGTTCCCTCAGAAACCCCCAGAGCAGAATGTGAACCTTCCCTGGAAAGCTTTTGGTTTCTTGTGACAGCATGACCTTATGATTGTGTGCAGATAAACAAAATGGGTCAGAGATCGTTTATCCTCCTTTTCCCTTGTGCTACTATCTTTGTCATTCATTTCACGGCTGCAGTGAAAATCATAAGGATTACATAAGCATGCCCTGGTGTTCAATATTGCAACGGAATTTAAATCAGCCCAGACTGATTCACTGGCTCTGAATTAGAATTCCACATGACTCACATCACAGACTGCAGAATCTTTCCACAGGCAGGAAGGCAAGGCAAGGAAGCTCAAATAGTCCAAGCATTAAGTAGGAAAGGAATTTTAAAATGAAAATTCAGCATAGGATGCTTCATCATGCAAATACCAAAACACTGTACTGAGAGGATGGTCTTACATTTTAAATTGGTTTAAAAACTGGAGTCCTTTTCCAGTGGCAGCTTTATTTATTTATTTATTTATATTTTAGGATGAACTAATTTCCCCCTGTTTCTTATGCAGTGGAAACAGACAAATCTTTTAAAAAATGCTTCACCAAAATTAGATATGTTTGACTACACCATCTGAGACAGGAAAAACAACACAACCACCCAATTTTACAGCTATTTATAGCTGCATCCCTAATGTTTTTCAAAGTGCCTCCACTGAGTGAATATAAGTTAAGTGCAAGGCTCACACCTACAGGAGCAGTAGCTACGATTGCTATGAAACTGAATGATGAGTCAGTATCACAGGATTATCAAATTATAGAGTTAGCAGAGGTAAAAAAGGCATAACAGACAGTTGTTCGATTTTCCTTTAAATGCCTCCAGGGTTGGAGCACTCATCACATCCTGAAGTAATTGGTGCCATTGTTGTACTCCTCCAACAGTTAATACAATTGTTCCTGATAGTCATCCTAGAAAATGTGGAGTGAAAACATTGGACTTGAGGAGGAGGAGCTGCTATCCATGTATGCATGCCAGAGAGTCAGCTAAGGTGGCTGTGAGGAGCACTGAAGAGCCATCAGTGCAGCAACTAACAATGGGGTAGAAGGTGGTGAGGCAGCACAGAGGTACGGTGCCAAAGAGGAGTGAAAGGGAGCTGTGGATGAGGGTATGGAGCATTGGGTGGTGACGGGGTTGTGACTGAGCTGTGTCTATGTGTTACTTCTGAAATCCTGCCTTCTAAGGAAGGTGCCTCACTTTGACTGATGATAGGGCCAGCCATGACTATACCTCCTAATCACTTCATATCCTTCACCAGAGCAGTGAAACTGCAAACTCACCATGTCCCCTTTAATGTCCTGGTCAAATAATTTTCTTTGTAAGATATGCCTGATTGTCATGTAGTTTCATCACACTCATAGTTCCCCTGCTTTGAATGAATCATTTTTCATGTATGGACCAGCACACACATGTGTACAATTGCACACTCCAGTTATCTATTATGCTACAAATTTCTAAACCTGTTTCAAAGATGTGGGGCAATAAAAAGTATGAGTAATCCCTAATATGCTCTTCCATTTAGTGGCAAAAATTAAATGCAAATAAAAAGCTACTAGTCTGTTGAGCAATTATCTATGTGGGACCTGTGTATTTGTGTCTCCCTAAATTTGTCAGTCATGTGTGAAGCAAATCAAAGTTGACCTCGTAATGTCAAATCCCATTTGTTGCTGTTGAATGGGTTGGAGATGAGTTACTGAGTAGAGATGGGCAAGACTCAAAAAAATGGTGTTTCTTTTGTCGTTTGGTCTTTTAGGGGTCCATTTCGGTTCGTTTTCGTTTTTGTGACATTTTTTGCAAAAAATTCATTTTCGTTTCATTAGGTAACAAAATGAAAAAACAAAAATGAAAACAAAAAATTGCTGTTTCGTTAGCATTCTTTTTAGTTCAATGCATCCGCTGCAACGAAAATGAAAAACATGGCAAATTTGGTCATTTTGTTTTTGTTTTCATTTTGTTTTTTAAAACTTTTTGTTTCATTTTCGTTGTGTAACAAAATGAAAAAATGAAAACAAAAACAAAAAATCACTCATTTCGTGCCCATCTCTAGTACTGAGTATGGTATCTCTGGAGCTGAATAAAGGAATATGCAGCAGTAAAGTTGGATGAAAGCCAAAGCCTACATAGATTCTGGCTTTCCAAATAATTTGTAGTTCAGAAAACTACAGGTGGAAAGGCAAACAGTTAATGAAGGGCACTGCCTTGAGTGTAGAGCTTTAGCACACCTCCGTATAAAAGCTGAAAGCAATTATTTGCCCTTCTGCAGTCATCATTTCTTTTCAAAATACTAAATCCTTTCCAGCAGCTACACTTTATATATTTTGTCAGCGGCAGAGGTTCACAGCAGAAATGCACAGAATGGTGCTGATCTATCAGGTGTGAAGCATAGTTACAGTCTTGTATGTCCTTAAGTGGGCACTTAAAATAACTTTCACATCCTGAGTCCACAGTACATGTTCAATATGTCACAAGTGTGGGTGGCTTTTTTTTCTTATTAGCATGAGGCTATAAGAGTGTCAGTTGTATTTGGTGGCATGTACCTAATTAAATACAGTTCAATGTTGCTTTTATTAGATCACTAAGAAGTTGCAATAAAAAGAGCTTTTATTTTTCCAGAATTCATTAGATAAAGATGGAACAAAATTTGCAGTGAGGAAAAATAGTTCAAAAATTCCGCTCATTGTTGGTGATAACAAATAGCGGATAAGATTTAAAAAAAAGTTTAAATCCTACATGAGGTAGATGTATTATCATGAGATTGAATCTCTGAGAGGATTTCATCTCCTTCAGCCTTTAAGTAAGACTACCAGATTAGCTGCAATTAGTGGTGTTTCTCCTTGTTATGTGTCACCAAGTTGCACTTCACTTACTATAACCCTGAGAGAAGCTTCAAGATGTGTTTCAAGTTTAGTTTATTGATTAGCCATTTTCGACCATATCAAAATACATGTAAAACCACATAAATGCACAATCAAACAGATAAAATATTTTAACCTGATATTTAATATTTTAGCATTGTATTGTATTTTATTTGTTTTATTGTGAATTGAGATATGTGACATTTAAGGGGTGCTTTTACCAGGGACCTCAGTGAATATCCATAGCCAAATAGGGCTCTGAAACCAGGTTTTCAGAGCCTTAGAAGTCTACCACATGAGCAAAAGAGGCACTTAATAATAAAAGCTGTGCTTCTTTCTGAAGTCATCAGGTGACTGAAAATGTGGATCCCTCATTCCAATGGTGGTGGTTTAAGTAACCACATTTTATGTCCCCATGTCCTTAAACCACATCTAGAAGCTCCAAGGGGGAGCAGCAGCAGCATCAAGAAACAAGACGGGCGGGCGGGCAAGAATGTGTGTGTGTGTGCATGTGCATGTGCAAAGGTGTGTTTGAGAGAGAGAAGAGAGAGAGAGAGCTGGTGCCACTTGCCCTCCCCTTCACTTCCATGCCAGCTCTCTTTTTTTTTTATTAAGTAATTTTATTGGGTTTTTTAGGGGGGAACAAGGGGGAGGGGTATGGGGGGAAAGGAATACAGTTTAAAAATTACATTGAATATATCAAGCCAAAAATAACGATTTAACCTATTAACAAATCACCAAATAATATCACAATGCTAGTAGGTTTTTTACTTCTTGCCATCTTTTCCGAGAAATCTCATCGTAGTCTCCCTTTAGAAAGCTGGAGAGTCTGTCGATTTCAATGCATTCTCTTATCTTTTCATGAAGATTTATCTCTGTTGGCACATCTGGTTATTTCCAGGATTTCGCATACAAGATCCTTGCAGAAACAATTACATGGTGAAGTACATATCTCTGGTCATAGGGAATATTAATATCTACTATATTTAATAGAAAAAAATTCTGGTCTAAGCTCTAACTTAATCTTCAAATATCTTTCCAAAAATAATTTCACCATTATCCAGTATGCCCTTGCCTCTTTACATGTCCACCACATATGGTAAAAAGTACCACAGTCATGTTTACATTTCCAACATTTAGGTGAGCAGTTATACATCTTAGATAAACGGTGTGGTGAGAAATGCCATCTATAGAACATCTTATAACAATTTTCCTTAAAGGCTATAGATTTGAAGATTCTGACTGTGTTCCACAAGGAGTCCCATTTGTTTAGGTGAATAGAATAACCAAAATTTTCTGCCCATCTTTATCATAGTGTCTTTAACCAGTGTATCAATCATTTTTTCATTTAACAACATACTATAAAATTTACTAAGGAGCTTTGAGTCACCAGAAGATAATATTTTGTCAAGTGGAGTATCATTAGTCATAAATCCCCCCTCTTTAGTAAGATCTTTGAAGTGTGAGTATATTTGTTGGTACTTCCACCAGTCTAACTTATAACCTTCTGACACTAATTTTTCTAAAGATTTCAAAGAGAAGTCAGCGTTCAGAAGGTGTCTCTAAGTTAAAAATTTTGGGGTTACACTTATGTGGGGGCTAATAACCGCTCCCAATGGAGATAACCACAATGGTGCTTTGGGGTAAAATTGGTTTTTGATCGGTAACCATATTTTAACTAAGGCATTCCTTATCCAGTGCTTTTTAAAAAGGGTAGGTATATTACCCTTATACCATATATATTATCCAAGCCGTGGCTCTCAAGCTGCAGTATTCTATTATTTGTCATCAAAATCCAGTCTTTAATCCAAGTCATGGTAGCAGCCTTGTAGTATAACACCAAATTGGGCAGGGCAAAGCCACCAGTTTTAGTTCTGTCCTGTAGATAAACATTTGTAATCCTTGCTTTTTTCTTTTGCCATATAAATACACGTATACTTTTTTCCAGGTCTGAAATGATCTTAAAGTTAGGTAATATAGGTAGGGATTGAAATAAAAAGAGCAGTTTAGGTAAGACATTCATTTTAACTGCAGCAATTCTGCCCATTAAGGATAATTGAAGTCTTGACGAGGTTTCCAAATCAGCTTTGATTGCTTTTATACCATTAAGATAATTATCTTTAAGTAAAGTGTTACAACGGTTAGATACAGTAATACCCAAATATTTTACCTTACTAGCATGTTGGAAACCCAATTGGTTTACCAATTTTTCAGTCATAGGTGGAGTCATATTTTTAGTAAGCAACAGTGTTTTTTCTCTGTTTACCTTTAGTCCTGAAATTTTGGAGTAGGCCTCCAAAATCTTTAGTAGTTCTGGAGTGGAGGTCTGAGGGACCTCCATAATAACCAACAGATCGTCCGCAAAGGCTTGCACCTTATAAACTTCTCCTTTGCTTTGTAGGCCTTGGATACTTGGGGTGTTTCTTATAACATGGAGTAGCACCTCTAAAGTTAATATAAACAGCAGAGGGGGGAGAGGGCATCCTTGCCTGGTGCCTTTGTGTATCTTGACTTTGTCTGTAAGGTAGCCATTGACTACAATCCTAGTGTTTTGGGCGGAGTAAATTTGTTCAATTGCTTGTAACATTCTGTGTCCACACTGTAGATAATCTAACTGAGTTTTGAGTAAAGACCAGGATACATTATCGAATGCTTTCTCAGCGTCGATGAATGCGAAGGCTACTTGCTTTTCAGGGTGGCACTCATAATATTCCAACGCATTGAGGGAAGTTCTAATGTTGGATTGAAGGCGCCTTTTCGGAAGGAAGCCGGTTTGATCTTGAGATATCAAAGAGGGTAGGATCGTCCGCCATCTGTTTGCCAAAATAGTTGCAAATATTTTGTAATCCACATTTAGGAGAGCGATTGGCCTGTAATTCTGTATCAGGTCTTTGGGTTTCCCTTCTTTAGGAATCAGTGTTGTATGAGATAGTTTCCATTAATCTGGTATGTCTCCACCCTCTAAAATGGATGTAAAAAGATTTTTCATATTTCCAGAGACTATCTCAGAAATTTTTTTGTAGAATTGTGCTGGTATCGAGTCAGGTCCGGGGGCCTTGTTCAGTTTTTGGTGATTAATAGCCTCTGTTATTTCCATCATTGTTATAGGAGCATTCGTCTTATTGAAAGATGGCATCTTTATCTATTGTCTCCAGCTTGAACAAGTTCTGGTAATATGCCTCTATAATTTTTTGAATTTGTAGCTGCTCTGTCTGGTTTTCCCCAGTTTTATCTTTAAGTGCTAAAATAAGTTTTTGAGATTGTACCTTTTTTAGCCTATAGGCTAACCATCTACCTGGTTTATTTGCAATTTCAACAAAGTTCAGCTTGGCCAGTTTAATTTTATGGGCTATATCTGCTGTCAGGATCAAATTAAGTTCATGCCTACAGGAAGCTAGGTCTTTGTTCAGCTGCTCGTTGTGTGGGTCATGAATTAAGTCCTTTTCAAGCTTTTTCATCATATTGAGGATAGATTCAGATCTCTTTTTTCTCTCTTTGTTCCGTCTTGCCATGTATTGGATGACAAACCCTCTAAAGTAGGGCTTTGAGGCATCCCACACCGTTTTCAATGGGGTACCCTTGTTCAGGTTCAGTTCAAAGTATAAATTCAAATCTTTGGCGGCCTCCAGAATAAATTCTTTGTCAGTCCACAAAGCTGAGTTGATTTTCCAGTGTCTGGGCTTACCCGAAGATTTCAATGTCCACAAGATAGCATTATAATTGGAAATTGTTCGGGGTAGGACTTCTATGTCCCTTGTATTATGTAAAAGATCAGGTGAGGCCCAGCACATATCAATGCGGGAGAAAGAGGCGTGTTGTCTTGAGTGAAAAGTGACACCACCTTTTAGTGGGTTTTTCCTTCTCCAAATATCTTGAAGTTCTAAAATGTCAGACATGTCGAGAAACGATTTTGGCAGTATGGAAGACGAAGTCTTGGGTTTTCTCCCTTTTGGTATTTTCCTGTCCACAGATGGAATATGTACAGCATTGAATTATTAACTGGTGATTTTCATATTGCAAGAGCTTCTGAGCCAATTCTTCAAAGAAAGCTTGTCTTCCATGGTTGTCGTTGGGGGCATATATACCAACAATAATTGTTTCTTTGGATTAGATATTTGCCTGGACCAAGATCCATCTGCCTAGTTGATCTTTTTCCAAAAGAGCTGGAGAGAGTTCTGGTTTGATATATAATGCCACCCCATTTTGCTTCTTTTCTTTGTTTGAAGTGGAAAACAGGTTCCCCCAATCTATTTTGGGTTAAGTATTGTTCATGCTTTCTCAATACGTGGGTTTCCTGTAAACAGATAATTGCACATTGTTGTTTTTGGAGGAGATTAAATGTCTTGCGGCGCTTCTGTGGGGAGTTCAATCCATTGATATTCCATGTTAGGATTTTCTGAGCCATCTTGTTTTACTTCCAACGGTGTTTCCTCCCTTGTTTTGGCCTAAGATATCGTTTCGGCCTGGCGCCTCCCAATGCACCGGAGTCTTGATCTTGCTTGGAAGTCCATTGTTGGGGAGTCTGGTTGTCTCGGCTATCATCTTTAGTAGCGGTTTGGATATCGATTGTATCATCACCTTCGGAGAGGGATGATGAAGAGGAAGAGGGAGAGAAACCCAACTTCCCTGCATTTTTCTCAGCGAAGATTCTAGCTTTCTTGTGGGATTCAATTTTCTGTGTTTTCCCTTCCCATTGGAAGGTCAAACCTTGGGGGTAGATCCACTTGTATCTTATATCATGCTTAAGCAGAAGTTTGGTGAGAAATGTGTATTCTTTCCGCACTTCCATGCCAGCTCTCAACCTGGTGCCGCTGAGCCCTCTTCAGCCTCACCTGAGGCAGGCACCAATGAGGGACTTCCTTGTTCATGACCCTCAAGGGAAAGCCCGTCAATGCCTGACTTTCAACACTCCAGGGTGCCTGTCAGTCATTCGCTCGCTCACTCACCAGCCTCAATATTCCCTTTTGCTCCTTCACCAAGAAGGGAGTTCCCTCTTCTGCTGGCATGGTCAGATTCTCCCCCCGCCCGTGTGTTCAGCCCTCTCCCTCTTCTGGCACAGTGACAATGTCCCTGGCTGGTGAAGATTTTTCCCCGGGTGCCTTTGGTAAGGGAGGCTTGCCGCAGGGGCTGACCCACACCCTTGGTGGGAGCCCTTGGCTGTCACTGGTTGGCCTCAGAAGAGGCGAGTTGCCCCTTTAATCCTTGTCCTGCATGTGAACCTCTTCCTCCTCTTCCTCACCCCAACTTGGCAAAATATCGGAGAGACAGCAGTCGGGGAAAACAGCAAAACAGAATGTTGCCGACCCGCATAACCAGTAAACCAACAACAAAAAGGGGGGAAAGGGTTTTCTGCACCCCCACTAACATTTGCTTTTTGTAAAAATGCACATTTTGAACTGGATCAAAAATACCCAGCCTCTGCCTTGGAAACCTCTCTTGGACCCTGTTAAGTGGGCATCACCATTTTTTAAAAACCCGCTGACTGTGGGGGCATAATTTTTGGAGCCAGTTTATCAGTAAATTAGATCCGGATTTTAAAGACTGTGGGATAGAGCCCTTAGTCAGTCATGTTATCCCAACACTGACTTAATGAATTAGCAAGGTTGAATCTCCTTTTTTTTTTTTTTTTTTTTTTTTTTTTGCTGATGTGAAGACTGAACTCTGTTTTTCTTCTGAAGACCCACAAAATAGATCTTGAGTTTCCCAAAGTCTGCCAGCAGGTCTGCAGAGGGGCCAAGCAAGACTTTTGTAGAGGTGGGAGACCGTTAAATGAATGCCTTTTTACCACTGGTTCATGTGGAATCTAAACACCATTTTGTTTAGTTGGCAAAAAAGTCATGAATTCGTGAATCTAGGCAGAATACTTGGCCAATATTTTCAAGTGTTTACCTTCATCCCAAGTTCTATTTCATCTTTGTCTAATGTAGACTCCTGGACAACCTGAAACCACAACTAGACTTCAACTTTTTAATAATCTAATAAAGATATTGTCCAACCTCCAATTGTATTTCTGTGAGTAGATTACATTGTCATTTTTGGTGCTTGCATTTGGAAACATCTAACTGAAACAGCTACCTTTCCAAATATATGTCGCTTATGCTGGCACATGAAGGTGCCACTGACATTCCTCCCCACAAGCTGCAACCTTCCGTGGTCTCTAGATCAGTGGCTCCAAACCTTGGCTCACCAGATATTCTTGGACTGCAACTCCCAGAAATCTTGGCCAGCATAGCTGGTAATGGCTTCTGGGAATTTTAGTCCAAGAACATTTGTGTTGGGAACCACTGCTCTAGATGGTTTACAGCCCTTCTGAAACAACGTCTCATAGAGAATGGAAGGTGGCAATGTGAGGTTAGAATTAGTATCTTGAATGTGGGAACAAACCAAATCTCACATTTTCCTATCCGTATTTGTGTCTGTGTGGAGATGTATAAAGTCATAACTGGTTGTCCAATAGTCTTATGAACCAATAATTTGTTCACATTATATTTTATTACCCAAGGTTTTGTTCATACAATCTCATCAGTAAACCAGTTACACTCTAAATTTCTGTTTTTATCAGGGTGAATGACTTGAGAGGTGTGGACTAAATGTCACTGGTATCCCAAATGCAGCTCATAGCACCCCCCCAAACAACCAAATTGGCCACTGAAGGCTGAAATGGACTTTTCACAATAAAAGAAAATGCATTTTCAAAAGCGAAACATTTGAGGGTAAATGTGCCAGACAAGAAGTTGTGTCCCTCCAGGTTCCAAGTGTGGGCACACGTACTCTTTAATGCTCTGGCAGTTTCCCACCCTGGCTAAAATCATTAGTAAATATAACCACACAGAGTGGCCTGGCTGCCAGATTGGGGTGTGGGAGTGTTTAGAAGCTTATAAATAAATAAATAAATAAATAAATAAATAAATAAATAAATAAATAAATAAATAAATAAATACAACAGTTAAACCATTTTCTTTCTTCTCCTAGATCAATTTTATCATTTTCCTGCTCTTTACATGTGATTGTCAATATCTTGATACGTGCCCACAATAAAAACATTGAATCCTTATTTACGTAGAACAGACATGGGCAAAGTTAAGCTAGTGATGACAGCTCCCAGAATTTCATCGCCACCATAGAGAATGGGGGGAAATTTCTTACCATATGTGGAATAAAGTTTGTAATGATTCTGAATAAAATTAAATAAAAACTCTAATTGTTGTGCAAATACTACATTAACCTCCTTTTGTTTGCTACTCACAGAAGAGAAGTTGAAATGTACATGCAGGCCTATACAGAGGCATCTGGATTATACCCACACCATAGATTCCCGCTATAACTGTACTGAATAGATTTTGTTTTTAAAAAAGGTTTCTATTAGAGATGGGCAAAGATTAAAAATGAATTGCAAAAATTGTTTCAAAATTTGCTAATTTATCAATTCATATTCACACAAATTGATACTCTCAATGAATGGAAATTCATGAATTTTTAGCAAAATTTGATTTGTTGATTTGTCAGGGTGCAAAATGGCCCCAAGATAACTAGAGCCACCAAATCTGCAGGGAAGCTTTCCCTGACTTATCTCTCCAATATCTCCAAGACTGGGGAAGAATGGATTTCTTGTTTCCAGGTTATGAACCCTCAAATAGCCCCAACCAGGAAGTTTCCACCAGATATCTAGAGAGACCAAACTTACAAAGAAGCTTCCTCTGACTTTCATCTTCAATTCCTCCATGACTGGATTTCCCCAAGTCAGTAGTTAAAGGGAACTTTCATAGACGGTCCCACTTTTTGGGTGTATAACTCACAGGTCTGAAACCTAATATTCTCCAACCTTGGACAGACTGTAGATGAGAAGCAAGGGAGGCTTCCCTACAAATTTGGGGTCTCTAAGTTCCTGGGGGCACTTTACTTGGTGGCCCCTCTTTGGGGATGTATAATGTAGAACATAATTCAAACTTTACCAGCCTTTCAGGGCTTGTAGAGGTCAGGGAAAGTCTGAATTTGGTGACTCTAGGTGTCTTGGAGGCTATTTTATAGGGTTTTATATTAAAAATGAATTTATAAATTGATTTGTCAAATCATCCAAAAAAGAATGGAAATACATGAATCATGAATAAAAATGAATCAGCATTTTTCTAATTTATCTCCATCATTAGTTGCTATTTTTCTTGATGAAATGAACATGAAAGCACAGCTGAACCAACATTGCAGGGAGGGAAAGCTGTACAAATTAATTGTAAACATTGCCAATAAAGTTGATGTCACAGCACACCAGAAGCATAAGCTGTTCTCCTTAGGATGGTTGAATTCTTAAAAGGTAACAAAGTCCAGCTAAACTGGAAATAAACATTTTCTCTACTGAGGAAGAGCTGCTTCTCAGTGGTACAGCACATGGTTTTCATGAAGACATCTACAGTTCTGGGCATTTGGATATTGGATTAATACCTATGGAGAACTAGTAGAATAGTTTAATGAATGCTGGAAATAATCACTCATTTGTAGGGTTATACTATATGTCAGAGGTGACTTGACATCAAACCACCACAACAGCAACAACAATTGTTACAACTTCCCTTTTGTGCTTAGATACTGCCATTCGTGTCACATAAGCAATTAAACTTACACCTGAACACTAGAAGTAGAGGGAATAATTCTAAACGTTGACATGGCACTACGAGTAGTAACATATTGGCTGAATTGCCTATTTTACCATGACCTTCTAATTCTTTTTGGTTTCCAGTGTTAGAGAGAAGATTGAACCACAGCCAAATTATCTTTAGTACAAAGAGAAAGAGAATCACCTATTAAGTCAGCCCCCTGATGCTCTTGCTGATGACAGTCAGAAAGGTTGCAACTGCAGATGTACCAAAATGTTAAATTAATAGCTTTTGGGGACTTCTTGAATTTGTATAGATCAAGGAAGATTGGAGTGTTCAAAATATACTGTCTTGGCTGCATTCCATTATACAAATAATATAGGCCTGTGGTGGAAAGCTACTAATTTGATCTATAATGATCCACCTTTTCTTTTAAGTTGCATTTTTGGCACCTACTTTCTAGACCTTATTCAGTGTCACAGGTCTGTGACAGTAAAACTTTTCCAAACACCTCAGAGTGCTGACACCTGGTGAGCAGTGAGGGGAGGGGTGTTGCCCTGACAACAAAAACTTAGAAAAGGAAAACTAATTGCTGAATAGACCCCAACACCAGGACCAAATGGAATCTATTGTGGGCAGAAAAAACCCAAAAAGATAATCAGAAAACCAATTAAAAACAAACTGAGAAAAGCCACAAAAACTCAGGGAAAGATGTTGGCAATAAAGAAGAAAGGATTGTATTGAGAATCAACAGAAGGGAAGTATAGCACTTCAAGCATGGGGGTGGGTGGGGATATTTGTATGCTTATAATTCCTTTTTGTTTCCACTATTAAGACTAAAATTTGAATTATATGTTGGTTTTGGATTTTCCCAAAGGAGTAAAGTTCTTCTACCTGACATGAATTGGCAAAGTATTCTTGCTTACAACTAATGACACCTATGGGGAAATCCTCAAAGTGTACATATTACTATCATTAGGAATATTTTCTGGGATTGAAAATTCTTTGTAATCTAAAGTGAATCATGGGCATGTGTTAATTTCCAAACCAATCTGGGTGGACATAAAAGAAGCTTGAAGTGGAGCCCAAATCAATTTGAAACTTTCTCAAGTGCTAAATATTGCTTTGGAGTGTTTGGATGTTAATTTTTTTTTGTGGGGGGAAAGGCACTCTTGGCTCCAGAAAGCCCCCTTAACAGAATCAGGAAGCACAAAGCAAATAGAGATTGAAAGCTCAAGCATAAATGCCCAAGCTCTCCTGGAAACAGAAATGGACACAAACAAACAAAGGCAAACCAGGAAGTGCTTTGGAAATTGCTGGTTCATGTTGGTTCAGGTGTGTCCAAACTGGAGAATCCTATCTTTGCTGAACCAACAAACATTTGGCAACACAATGAACTTCCTAGTTCATTTCCTCCATGCCATGGCCACCCTCCTCCCTCTTCCCACTGCGCCTGTTGCCTCCCTACCTTTTCCTGCTGCTGCCGCTGCCGCCATTGAAAGACACATGGCTGCCACAGGCTTCCTGCCTCTGCACCATAGCTGTCAAGTTTTCTCTGGCCCCAGCCGGGAAATGAGGGGGGAGGTGTAATGTGTGTGTGTGTGTGTTAGTGTGCACAGACACAAACAAAGTAAAAAACACAAAGTGCCCCCTCCCTCCCCCTTCCCCTCCTGATCACAAAACCAACACAAAGTGCCCCCTTCCCCTCCCGGTTGCAAAAAAACCCAAAGTGCCCCCTCTCCCTCCCCTTCTCCTCCTGATTGCAAAAAAAGTGCCCCCATCCCCTCCCAGCTGCCAAAAAAAAAACCCCATACAAATTGCCTCTCCCCCTCTCCCTCTCCTTTGGCATGGGTTCCTGATCGGAAAAAAATACACAAAGACAAGTTTCGGACTTTAAAATAATCACCCACCCCTACCACCTACTGAGCATACTCGATGCTTCAAGCATGCTCAATAGCTACTCCCCACATGGCGGTGTCCATACAGCTACCCCTACCATGGGGCACTTTTACACGACCCCTAAAATCTGAGGCAAAGGGCTCCCAAATGCGGAGCTTAAAATTGTTTTCCCACCAGCTGCGGACTTTAAAAAATTAAGTACAACCACACCCACCTAAGCATGCCCCAGTGCATTTTCCAAGTACCTGGTCTCTGGAGGTAAAAAAAAATTTCTGGTGCGGAATATAAAGCTTTGGATGCCGGGCTCTCCTCTCCTTTTGTTGTCCTCCTACCACTTTAACAGCCTGGAATGCCTACGGGGCTGCTCTCACGGTAGACGGAGGTGAGCGGAAGTGAGCTTGCATTATTTTCTCCCTTTTTTTCTCCCTCCCCTCATGCAGACAGAAGCAATGGCATGTGGAGGGGTGGGAACACAGAAAGCAGAACAAACCCCCACGATCTCTGGTTCGAATTTAAGTTGCCAGCAGATCTTAGAGGTCGTGTAAAAGCACCCATGGCTGCTGCTGTTTGTCATGTGGTCACAGTATCCCCACCCCTACACCCACTGAGCATGCTCAGTGCTTTGAACATGCTCAATACCTGCCACCAACATGGTGGCACCCATGCAGCAACCCCATGCCATTCAGAGTAACTTTTTAAAAATAATAAAATCCAGGAGATTTACAAGAAAATACTATTACGGGACGATGGTAGGAAAGATGCCTAAAAATGTGATTTCCCTGCTAATTTGGGAGACTTGACAGGTATGCTTTGCCCATGGCCTGCCTCTCAGCTGAGGCCAAGTGATTTCAGCTGTAGAAGCCAGGTTTCTTTTCTTTTCATAACAGACAGCCCCACTGGCTTCTGGCAGGCTGGCTCTGTACAAGCACCCACCTCTCAGCTGAGAGAAGGATGTACCTTTTAAAAAATAAAAAGGAGGTTACAATGGGTAGATTACAACCTATGCTACAGAAAATACTGCATTAGAACAGTGTTTTTCACCAACACACTAGTGTGCTACAGAAAATGTTGCATTGGAAAAGCTGAAGAATATCAGCTGAAGAATATCAGCTTTGTGTTCAGCCAAACAGGCCCAGGTCGTGCACTGAATAAAGTATTTTATAATTTTTCGTATTTCTGTTTACTTACTATTTCATAATAAAGTAATTATAAAATACTTTCTTTGTGTTTATTTGATTCCTATTCAAGAGAATTACTTTATATATAGTCAATATAGGCACAGAGTTAATTTTTTTAACATTTTCTAATGGTGGTGTGCCTCGTGATTTTTTTCATGAAACAAGTGTGCCTTTGCCCAAAAAAGGTTGAAAAACACTGCATTAGAAGACGTCGGTTATTATTCATTGTGACTATTTGGTTAGTTGTCTCACAGGACAAATTACTACAGGCACAGCCCATATAAATAATGCTTACACAGATCTAATTGCAGGGAATTGCTATGACATTCACACACACACACACACACACACACACACACACACACACACACACACACAGCATCTTACTTGGAATTACTTTTTCTGGGGCTATTTTATTATAACTTTTTAATATGCATCTGCTGCAGATACTGCTAAATAAAAATTATTTTCTCAATTTAATGTTCCACTATCAAACACTATGTCTGGTTAGATGAGAATTGGCAGATTTCTTTTCAGTCTACAATACAAACTATTGAATGAAATGGTTGTATGAATTCCAAAAGACATCTGAAACAAGATGTCAAGGACATATTTTCTAGTGTTTTTTCTTGGTTTTTTTTTTTAGAATAGATTCTTAGGAAAAGGTTTGGGATGATGTGACCTCAATTCCCTTATTCCATGTTTCTAGAATTGCAGAGCATTTCCATTTTTGCGGATGTTGTCACAAGGTTTCTGTTGTCTTCAAGAGCCCTTTGCCAGTAAATTGATGTTTGTAGGAAACAAGAGAAAAGTTGAGTTTGCTATCTTCAGGAGATACAAGCAAAGAAGTTAACAAGCACTAAATCTGAAGGGAATTGATGCTAGGGATCAATTGTTTCCAGAAACAGTGAAATATAATTTGGAAACCCACCTGCCCAGCTGTCCCTAGCTGTCCCAGCAATTAGCTGCTGCTGTATTCCTTTTATTATTTCTTTCTTGCAATCTGACATGGCACTAGTATAAAATGACATATAGGAAAAAAATTAAAACAGAGTTTTTCCTGCAGCCTGACACATGAGCCCAAAGACAGTTAGAGAGATGCATATACTGTACATTAATACACATACAACTGCTCAGAGACTATTTACAAGGCTTGTGAAAGAGAGAGAGACAAACTGATCAGATACATTGACTAGGCTTGTCAAGGAGGGAGACAGGCACAGATACTATGGAGAAGGAGTGGTAGCACAAAACTGATAACTGGGGCTAAAACTGACCAGAGATATGTTGACTAGATAAGCTCTTCTGGGCTTCCACTAAATGGAATCTTTATTGCATAATCATCAGAACATTGCAAAATAATACAACATAAAAGATATTGTTAGAAGATCTTCTTGGTAGCCAGAGGATGGCTGAAATTGATTAGAGACATGACTATCCATACAAAGGAGGTGCACACATAAACATATAATCACACAGGCACATAAAGTAGAAGGGAGGGAGCACAGAAGTCACACCACTAACCGGCAAACCTCACAGACACAATTTCCACTGACAGGTGTCCACACTGAATTCATTCAAACTAAATCAACTTCACAAGTGAATTAAAATAAAGGACTGTCCAGTGACATGCCTTGCTTCTGATCAAAATAACACACTTTCAAAGCAATCCATGCTTCCATATGTTTTGTGTAGTCACCTTTTTAAAAAATCGATTTAACCTCACTAAACAACAATATAAACATTTTCCTCTACTGTAACTATCCACTGTTATTTTAC